>CM038670.1:54058130-55468706 GCA_021605145.1 Aegilops bicornis
TTTTCTCCCCGAAAGCCAATATATAGAGTTGGAGTTGGCGTCGAAAGGTGTTCAGGGGGCCCACGAGGTAGGGGGCGCGCCCAGGAGGGGGGGCACTCCCACCCTCGTGGACAGGGTGTGAGCCCCCTGGTCTTCATCTTTGGTGAGGATTTTTTATTATTTTTTATAAGACATCCCGTGGAGTTTGAGGTCATTCCGAGAACTTTTGTTTTCTGCACATAAAACAACATCATGGCAATTCTGCTGAAAACAGCGCCAGTCCGGGTTAGTTCCATTCAAATCGTACAAGTTAGAGTCCAAAATAAGGGCAAAAGTGTTTGGAAAAGTAGATACGACGGAGACGTATCAACTCCCCCAAGCTTAAACCCTTGCTTGTCCTAAAGCAATTCAGTTGACAAACTGAAAGAGAAAAATAAAAACTTTTACAAACACTGTTTGCTCTTGTTGTTGTACCTATGTCAAGCCAGCATTCAGGTTTTCAGCAAATATCATAACTAACCACATTTGCAATAACTCCTAGGTCTCATGTTTACTCATATCAATAACATAATCAGCTAGCAAGCCATAATAATAAATCTCGGATGACAACACTTTTTCAAAATAATCATAATATGATATAACAAGATGGTATCTCGCTAGCCCTTTCTGAGACCGCAAAACATAAATGCAGAGCACCTTCAAAGATCAAGGACTGACTAGACATTGTAATTCATGGTAAAAGAGATCCAATCATAGTCATACCCGATATAAATTAATAGTAATGAATGCAAATGACAGCTGTGCTCTCCAAATTAGTGCTTTTAATAAGAGGGTGATGACTCAACATAAAAGTAAATAGATAGGCCCTTCGCAAAGGGAAGCAGGGATTTGTAGATGTGCCAGAGCTCGGTTTTGAAATAGAGATAATTTATATTTTGAGCGGCATACTTTCATTGTCAACATAACAACTAAGAGATGACGATATCTTCCATGCTAAACAAATTATAGGCGGTTCCCAAACAGAATGGTAAAGTTTATACTCCCCCTCCTTCACAAGCATCAATCCATGGCTTGCTCGAAACAACGAGTGCCTCCAACATTCAATGGGTCCCAGGGGGAGTTTTGTTTGCAATTATTTTGATTTAGTTTGCATAAAACATGGGACTGGGCATCCCGGTGACCAGCCATTTTCTCGTGAGTGAGGAGCGGAGTCCACTCCTCTTGAGAATAACCCGCCTAACACGGAAGATAAGGGCAGCCCTAGTTGATATATGAGCTATTCGAGCATGCAAAACAGAATGTTTATTTGAAGGTTTAGAGTTTGGCACATACAAATTTACTTGGAACAACAGGTAGATACCGCATATAGGAAGGTATGGTGGACTCATATGGAATAACTTTGGGGTTTAAGGAATTGGATGCACAAGTAGTATTCCCGCTTAGTACAAGTGAAGGCTAGCAAAAGACTAGGAAACGACCAACAAGAGAGCGACAACAGTCATGAACATGCATTAAAATTAATAAACATTGAATACAAGCATGAGTAGGATATAACCCACCATGAACATAAATATCGTGAAGGGTATGTTGATTTGTTTCAACTACATGCGTGAACATGTGCCAAGTCAAGTCACTTAAATCATTCAAAGGAGGATACCACCCCATCATACCAGATCACAACCATTTTAATAGCATGTTGGCACGCAAGGTAAACCATTATAACTCATAGCTAACCAAGCATGGCACGAGCAACTATGATCTCTAATTATCATTGCAAAACATGTTTATTCATAATAAGCTGAATCAAGAACGATGAACTCATCATATTTACAAATACAAAAGAGGTCGAGCTCATACCAGCTTTTCCCATCTCAGTCAGTCCATCATATATGTCATCATAATTGCCTTTCACTTGCACGACCGAACGGTGTGAATAATAATAAGAGTGCACGTGCATTGGACTAAGCTGGAATCATGAGCATTCAATAAACAGGAGAAGACAAGGCAATATGGGCTCTTGGTTAAATAAACAATGATGCATATAAGAGCCACTTCATCAATTTAATCATGGTCTTCCTACTCGAATTCCCAAAGAAAAGAAAAGAAATAAAAACTATTTACATGGGAAAACTCCCAACAAGCAAAAGAAGAATGGGAAATATTTTTGGGTTTTCTTTTTAATTATTACTACTACAACAGGAAAAATAAGCTACTACTATTTTTTGGTTTTTCTTAAGGTTTATTAAACACACAAGAAGAAAGCAGGAAAAAGAAAATAAACTAGCATGGATATTACAGTGAAAGAGTATGAGCACCGACATCTAGCAATGAGTGTGTGTGAACATAAATGTAATGTAAGTGAGAAATACGTACTCCCCCAAGCTTAGGCTTTTGGCCTAAGTTGGTCTATTGCCAGGGATAGCCTGGCGGATACCCTTAGGTGCAGCTGGGGTCATACTGCGATGAAGAATAGTTGGGATCATACTGTGATGAAGAGGACTCGATCACACCGGGCCGGGCAACCGCCTCCGAATCCCAAGAATAAATAGACTGTCGTGGAGGCTCATCTTGTGGTTCCGGTTCCGGGGCTGGTGCAGGATTCTGATAGGCTTGAACGGCCGCCCACGGAACGAGGTGAGGACCTGCAGACAAGTTAAACAAAGAAGGAGCAGATAAAGTAATAGTCTCAGGGTGATGTTTATCAAAGTACAATTTATATTTGAGCTCCCCTTCACGACTCTTAACAATAAAATCATGTGCTAGCATACTCTTATAATCTAAATAAGCACTGGGCAACGATGTTTCTTCTTTCTCCAAATGCCTAATAGGTATGCTAAAGTATTCAGCTAGGCGTGAAGCATAAATGCCTCCAAAGATGGGGCCCTTAGTACGGTTCAGATTTAACCGTCTAGCAACAATTCCACCCATACTAACAGAGTTATTGCGGTATAAACCATGGAACAAAATAATAATATCAGGAACACTAAGGTTTCCACAGTTTCCGCGACCAATCAAGCAACGACTAGCAAATAAGGCAAAGTAGCGTAAAACAAGAAAATGTATGCTAGTAATCCTTGCATCACAAACCTTCCTGGTTTCTCCCATAGTGATAGTGTTAATAAAAGCTTCCACTTCATTACGGTGTGGTTCATCTAAGGTGCCCTCAAAGGGTATTTTGCAAACCTCGCAAAATTCAGCTAATGGCATCTTCTTAACAAAGTCATATAAATGAAACTCTACTGATGGAGGTGATTCCTTAGGGAAAAAGTAGAAGTTTTGCACAAAAGTATTTGTGAGTAAGTGATACTGATGACGTTGGTCGCGGAGGAAGTTGGTGAGGCCGGCGTTCTCAATTAATAGATAGAAATCCTCATAAATCCCGGCTCTCCTCAAGAAGTCATCGGAAGGCCATTCACACGGCCGGACCTCCGCGGTACGAGGCAAATTATATTTGGGCTTCTGCTCTTCTTCCTTTTGTTTTTCCTTCGAGCTTCGTCTCGACGAGCACCTCAAAAGTCTCTTCATTATTTTCTGAAATAATCTGAAATTTTTAGTAACTTCAAACAAAAGTGAACCAACTTCAATAAAATTGATAGCAACTACTCCTACAAGTGCCTAAAGCATATATCAAGCATTAGAACTACTTGGAACCATATAAATTTGACATGCAAGCTCAAGAACATGGTCACCTATGCAGCACAAATTTGCAAAGAATAAAGCACTAGAACAAAAACTAATTGGACCAATGGAGGAGTCACATACCAAGGAACAATCTCCCCAAGCAGTTTTGCGAGAGGTACTTTGAGCAAGGAGATCGAAAATCACATCAGCGGGGGCAGGAACTCGTGCTTGAGTTGGTTTTTCGGGTTTGTGTGAGGCAGAGGAAGAAGATGGGTGCAGAGATAAGTGGAGGAGGGCCACCATGGGCCCACGAGGTAGGGGGGCGCGCCCAGGGGGTAGGGCGCACCCTCCACCCTCGTGGCTAGGTGGCAGCTCCCCCGCTGAAATTTTTGCAAGAAAATCCTCAAATAGTCCCGAAAAATCATACTACCGTGGCATGGCATTCTGAGAACTTTTATTTTCGGGATATTTTTATATTGCACGGATAAATCGGGAGACAGACAGAAAAATACTATTTTACTTTATTTCTACTAAATATCAGAAAGTATAAGGAGGGTACCGAAGGTTGTGCTTCTAGTTACATCCATCTCATGCTCATCAAAAGGAATCCACTAACAAGGTTGATCAGGTCTTGTTAACTAACTCATTCCGACTAACATGGAACCGGAGAAATTTTGAATAACACTATGTTACCTCAACGGGATATGGACATCCCCAATAATAAGTATATCATATTTCTTCTTGACAGTAGGGAGAGGAAATTCAAAACCTCCAAATATAATCGATGGAATTTTTCCAATAGGGTTGATACTATGAACTTGAGGTTGTTTCCTCGAAAAGTGTACCGTGTGTTCATTACCATTAACATGAAAAGTGACATTGCCTTTGTTGCAATCAATAACAGCCCCTGCAGTATTAAGGAAAGGTCTTCCAAGAATAATAGACATACTATCATCCTCGGGAATATCAAGAATAACAAAGTCCGTTAAAATAGTAACGTTTGCAACCACAACAGGCACATCCTCACAAATACCGACAGGTATAGCAGTTGATCTATCAGCCATTTGCAAAGATATTTCAGTAGGTGTCAACTTATTCAAGTCAAGTCTACGATATAAAGAGAGAGGCATAACACTAACACCGGCCCCAAGATCACACAAAGCAGTTTTAACATAATTTCTCTTAATGGAGCATGGTATAGTAGGTACTCCTGGATCTCCAAGTTTCTTTGGTATTCCACCCTTAAAAGTATAATTAGCAAGCATGGTGGAAATTTCAGCTTCGGTATCTTTCTTTTATTTGTAACAATATCTTTCATATATTTGGCATAAGGATTCATTTTGAGCATATCACCAATCGTGACACGCAAAAAGATGGGTCTAATCATTTTAGCAAAGCGCTCAAAATCCTCATCATCCTTTTTCTTGGATGGTTTCGAGGAAAAGGCATGGGTTTACGAACCCATGGTTCCCTTTCTTTACCATGTTTCCTAGCAACGAAGTCTCTTTTATCATAGCGTTGATTCTTTGATTGTGGGTTATCAAGATCAACAGCAGGTTCAACTTCTACATCATTATCATTGCCAGGTTGAGCATCATCATGAACATCATCATTAACATTTTCACTAGGTTCATGTTCATTACCAGATTGTGTTTCAAAGATCGTACATAGAGATATCATTTGGATTCTCAGGTGGTTCAGCAATAGGTTCACTAGAAGTTTGCAAAGTCCTATCAATTTTCTTTTTCTTCCTTTTAGAAAAACTAGGTACATCAATATTATTTCTCTGAGAATCTTGCTCGATTCTCTTAGGGTGGCCTTCAGGATACAAAGGTTCCTGAGTCATTCTACCAGTTCTAGTAGCCACTCTAACAACATAATCATTTTTCTTACTATTCATTTCATCAAGCACTTCTTTTTGATCCTTAAGTACTTGTTCTACTTGAGTGGTAACCATAGAAGCATGTTTGCTAACAAGTTTAAGTTCACCTCTAGCCATAAAATCACCCAAGTGTTTAATCATATTGGAATCATATTTCAATTGTCTACCAAAATAAGCATTAAAGTTTTCTTGTTTGACAATAAAATTATCAAACTCATCGAAGCATTGTCTAGCAGACTTATAGTGAGGAATATCACCTTCATCAAATCTATAAAGAGAATTTACCTTTACTACCTGTGTCAGGTTATCGGGATCAGGAGGTTCTTGAGTGAATAAGGAATTGAGATCATATACTTCTTCAGCAGGCGGTATATTAAGACCATGTATTTCTTCAATAGGAGGTAAATTCTTAACATCTTCAGCTTTAATACCTTTTTCTTTCATAGATTTCTTTGCCTCTTGCATATATTCAGGACTGAGAAATAGAACACCTCTCTTCTTCGGAGTTGGTTTAGGAATAGGCTCAGTAATTGGCTCAGGAGCTGGCTCGGGAGTTGGCTCAGGAGGTGCCCAATTATTTTCATTTGTCAACATATTATTCAATAGAATTTTAGCTTCATCCGGCGTTCTTTCCCTGAAAAGAGAACCAGCACAACTATCTAGGTAATCTCTGGAAGCATCGGTTAGTCCATTATAAAAGATATCAAGTATTTCAGTTTTCTTAAGCGGATGATCAGGCAAAGCATTAAGTAACTTGAGAAGCCTCCCCCAAGCTTGTGGGAGACTCTCTTCTTTAATTTGCACGAAGTTGTATATTTCCCTCAAAGCAGCTTGTTTCTTATGAGCAGGGAAATATTTAGCAAATCATATCCTGGGGACTACGCACACAACCAGGATCAAGAGAATTAAACCATATCTTAGCATCACCCTTTAGTGAGAACAGAAATATTTTGAGTATATAAAAGTAGCGCGATCTCTCATCATTAGTAAACAGGGCAGCTATATCATTTAACTTAGTAAGATGTGCCACAATAGTTTCAGATTCATAGCCATAAAAAGGATCAGATTCAACCAAAGTAATTATATCTGGATCAACAGAAAATTCATAATCCTTATAAGGAACACAGATAGGTGAAGTAGCAAAAGCAGGGTCGAGTTTCATTCTGTCTCTAAGAGATTCTTTGTTCCATTTAACTAGTAACCTTTTGAGCTCATATCTATCCTTACAAGCAAAAATAGTTGCAGAAGATTCCGTATCAAAAACATAACCCTCAGGAATAGAAGGCATATTTTCATCATCACTTTCATCATCGTATTCAGATTCAATAAGTTCTTTCTCTCCAAATTTCTAGCAATTTGTTCATCTAGAAATTCACCAAGGGGCACAGTAGTATCAAGCATAGACGTAGTTTCATCATAAGTATCATGCATAGCAGAAGTGGCATCATCAATAACATGCGGCATATCAAAACGAATAGCAGAAGCAAGTTTAGGTGTCGCTAGCTTACTCATAACAACAGGTGAATCAAGTGCAAAGCTAGATGGCAGTTCCTTACGTCCCCTCGTAGTTCAGGGATAAATTTTTGTCTTAGCGTCTTTCAAGTTCTTCATAGTGTCCAGCAGATATAAATCCCAAGTGACTCAAAGAATAGAGCTATGCTCCCCGGCAACAACGCCAGAAATTAGTCTTGATAACCCACAAGTATAGGGGATCGCAACAGCTTTCGAGGGTAGAGTATTCAACCCAAATTTGTGGATTCGACACAAGGGGAGCCAAAGAATATTCTCAAGTATTAGCAGCTGACTTGTCAATTCAACCACACCTGGAAACTTAGTATCTGCAGCAAAGTGTTTAGTAGCAAAATAATATGATAGTGCTGGTAACGGTAACAAAAGTAAAGACAGCAAAAGTAATGTTTTTGGTATTTTGTAGTGATTGTAACAAGAGTAACGGAAAATTAAATAAGCGAGAACCAAGATATGGAAAGCTCAGAGGCACCGGATCGCTGATGGATAATTATGCCGGATGCGGTTCGTCATGTAACAGTCATAACATAGGATGACACAGAACTAGCTCGAATTCATCAATGTAATGTAGGCATGTATTCCGAACATAGTCATACATGCTTATGGAAAAGAACTTGCATGACATCTTTTGTCCTACCCTCCCGTGGCAGCGGGGTCCTATTGGAAACTAAGGGATATTAAGGCCTCCTTTTAATAGAGAACCGGAACAAAGCATTAGCACATAGTGAATACATGAACTCCTCAAACTATGGTCATCACCGAGAAGTATCCCGATTATTGTCACTTCGGGGTTCGGATCATAACACATAATAGGTGACTATAGACTTGCAAGATAGGATCAAGAACACACATATATTCATGAAAACATAATAGGTTCAGATCTGAATTCATGGCACTCGGGCCCTAGTGACAATCATTAAGCATAGCAAAGTCATAGCAACATCAATCTCAGAACATAGTGGATACTAGGGATCAAACCCTAACAAAGCTAACTCGATTACATGATAAATCTCATCCAACCCATCACCATCCAGCAAGCCTACGATGGAGTTACTCACGCACGACGGTGAGCATCATGAAATTGGTGATGGAGGATGGTTGATGATGACGACGACGACGAATCCCCCTCTCCGGAGCCCCAAACGGACTCCAGATCAGCCCTCCCGAGAGAGATTAGGGCTTGGCGGCGGCTCCGTATCGTAAAACGCGATGATTTCTTCTCTCTGATTTTTTTCTCCCCAAAAGCCAATATATAGAGTTGGAGTTGGCATTGGAAGGTGTACAGGGGGGCCACGAGGTAGGGGGGCGCGCCCAGGAGGGGGGGGGGGGGGCGCCCCCCCACCCTCGTGGACAAGGTGTGGGCCCCCTGGTCTTCATCTTTGGCGAGGATTTTTAATTATTTTTTATAAGACATCCCCTGGAGTTTCAGGTCATTCCGAGAACTTTTGTTTTCTGCACATAAAACAACATCATGGCAATTCTACTGAAAACATCGTCAGTCCGGGTTAGTTCCATTCAAATCATACAAGTTAGAGTCCAAAACAAGGGCAAAAGTGTTTGGAAAAGTAGATACGACGGAGACGTATCATTCATCAGGGCTGACTTGCCCATCCTCCTGATTGTCCTGTTCGGCAGTTTGTTCGTCGTGGTTTTCTACGTTGTCGGCACCGTCCGGAGTGTTGTCATCTCCTGTGCTGGTGTTGCTGTCCTTGCTGCGGCATGGTTTAGAGCGGCGCCGCTGACGCTGACGCTTTGGTTGTGTCTTAGGGGGGGTCATCCTCCCCTGGGTTTTTCTTGTCATCAACACTATCATCTTTTGGTGTATCCACCATGTATACATCGTATGAGGAAGTGGTCGACCATCGTCCGGTGAACGGCGTGGCTTGGGCCTCCTCTTCTCCGGCATCGTCATCCATACCGTCGATGTTTTCGGAGTCATAATTGAGTGTGTCGGTTAAGTCATCGACGGTGGATATGAAGTGGGTGGTGGGTGGGAAATGAAATTCCTCATCATCGGCCTCTAGTTCGAGCCGGAGATAATTCGGCCGTGAGTCCCCCGCCAAGGACAACTTCTTTAATGAGTTTAGCCTATCGCCGAAAGGCGAGTGTCAGAAGACGTCTGTGGCGCTGAATTCTAAGATCGATAACCGATCTAGCTCGGTGTCCGTGGACGGACATGGTTCGGAACTTATAGCTGGGAATGAGTCCGGAGTTCCAGTGACACAGATGTCACGCGAGGCTAAGTCTGTGTGCGGCTCCAACGCCGCGGAATCTGTAGCCTCCATGGCGGGGCTGAGCTTCCCATCTTCGGATGGCGCGATTTGCTCCAGATCTAAGGCTAGAGTAGTTACAGGAACCATCTCCTGGATTTGGTCCGATGACAGATTTAAGTCATGTTCATCAGGGTGAGAAGGAGCGATCACCGCGGACTCGAATCCGGTGAAGATCAAGTCTCCACGGATGTCCGCAACGTAATTCAAGCTTCCGAATTTGACCTCATGGACAGAGGCGTAGCTATCGATCTGCTCCAGATGGCCAAGCGAGTTGGCCCGCAGTACGAAGCCGCCGAATACGAAGATCTGTCCGGGGAGGAAAGTTTCCTCTTGGACATCGTCGCTATGGACGATTGAAGGAGCCATCAAACCTATTGAGGACAACACAATGGAACTCTCAATGAAAGCACCAATGTCGGTGTCAAAACCGGCGGATCTCGGGTAGGGGGTCCCGAACTGTGCGTCTAAGGTCGATGGTAAGAGGAGACATGGGACATGATGTTTACCCAGGTTCGGGCCCTCTTTATGGAGGTAATACCCTACTTCCCGCTTGATTGATCTTGATGAATATGAGTATTACAAGAGTTGATCTACCACGAGATCGTGATGGCTAAACCCTAGAGGTCTAGCCTGTATGAATATGGTAATGAGTATCTTTTCCTCCGGACTAAGCTCTCCAGTTTATATAGACACCGGAGAGATCTAGGGTTACATAGAGTCGGTTACATAGAAAGGAATCTTCATAGTCGATCGCCAAGTTTGCCTTCCATGCCAAGGAGAGTCCTATCCGGACACGGGCACAGTCTTCGGCCTTCGTGTCTTCGCTTCCCATCAGTCCGACCCATGGCTAACAGGCCGGACGCCCGAGGACCCCTTATATAGTCCAGGACTCCCTCACCTACCAAAAAAATAGTGATAAAACCCTATCATATTATTCACTCTCGACAACATCTCATCTTCCATGGATGATTTACTTTTGACTCTACTATACATCTACTCTACAATAGAGTAATTAAAAGGCCAAATCAAAGATATATTTTCACATGTGTACTTCTGATCTCCAAGTTATCGCAAGAGTTTGAGATCGTAGTGAAATTGTCAACTTTATCCAGTGTGGCCTAAATTTATATGTAAAATTTGTTACTTTAGAAGTGTATACTATATTGATCATGTGATTTCTTTTCATAACTTCCAGCGAGTTTCTGCTAGCTCAAATTCAATCATATGATAGTACCTATTGACATGGTAGCACTAGATAATTCCTTCCACCAACTGATCGAAGGGCATCACTGATGCCCTTCTTCACCATACCCACGAGATGCCTCCTCCATTCACGCGATCCGAATTGTCCTTACATCAATTTTTGATGCACATACATAGTCTTTGAGTTGTGATATTTACAAAAAAAAACTAACTTGCATCAACTTTCCATTGTAGTTGGGTGGTACTTCTCCTTTTCGTGATCTAAGGCATAATAATCATTATAAGCAAGTCATAATAGCCTAGTTCTATGTTTGCAATCAGAATAGCATTTGTTAAGCACACCTTAATAGTTATGAAAATATCAATCACCCCTCCGTAGACTCTAGACATGTCACCAATGCAGATATCGAAATGAATAAAAACTTCCCAAGACATATAACACTATCCATTAGCTAATATTTGGGAAACTAAACTTCTTTTGTGAGAACCAGAATCATATTGTAAATGTGTGTTCTCTTGATGGTCTAATCAAAATGATATAGTACTCCCTAGACCACACTGTACACTAATCAAACTCAAAACTATTGATAGGGAAATCCCTGGTAACATGCAATGAGTACTCCTAAGAAGCACATTTAATCTGGTAAAGTGCACTTCCGCCTTATTTTCATGAACTCCAATACTCCCTGGAGATCACAACCAGCTGCAAAAATAAATAAGTTAAAGATTTTCACAAGACAACAAAAATCTCAACATGTGGGAACCAAGATCGAAAGTAGAATATTTTCAATACATGTATATGTGCTAAAGAAATATCACAATACTTACCAAAGACATGCTTGTTCTTCACTAATTTCAACATATACTCATGTGCCAGAAGATTCTCATTAGTGAAGTAGTACTCCACCTACGAATCCTCATTAGTATGGCATCACTTTGAGAACATTTATGTTCCATGTACTAAATAAATTTAGCCACTATACTACCATAAAAGATGAAAAGAAGAAGAATCTAGAGTTCGCAAATTAGTCATACATCCCAGCTTGGCAACAAAATCTCGAGAAAACATCTGCAACATCCTTCCCTTTTGACGGAATATGACCATCACCGAGTTTTACGTTAACATATTATGATGTAAGGTTTTAACAATATCACATATTCTCAGTGATTGATGAATATAGCAATCACCTATCGGGAATTTTCAAGGAACACGAGCCTTATCCCGGACCTCGCTTTCGAGAAATTGCAACTCAAATTACCAATATGAGTCAGCAGCGAAGCTCAAGCACATTTATTATGCATGACATCCTAGATGGGTGTGGGAGAGAGGAGTGCGACAATAAATGCCTCTGGCCGGAAGGATGCTGTGATACAGAGAAACAAAAAAGGCAAAAGAAAAAATACAAACATAAGACGAGAGAGATACAAAGAGAAGGGCGCAGTGGAGCCCATTACAAAGACCACGACGTACCATCACGAACCCATACCCCCTTTAATAATAACAATAAATTTAAGAATATCTTTATTACAACATTTTTTTGAATAAATGAGATTTTTATTGCTCAACCATGGGGATTACAATTATACCGGTGTAGCAACTCAATATCATTTGGTGCAGACCGTAGCCAAAATAACTGCATAAATTTAAGAATATCTTTATTACAACAATTAGATAATAATAAATCTCTCTCACTAATACAAAATAGTAGAAGTTATCGACAATTATTTTCATTAATTTGATTATACAAAACCGACTAGTTATCATCTATTTATATTAAACATTTTTACTTACTTACATCTCATAAAAAATTAGTACCTGGGTTTTAATTGATAATACATTTATTGCACCAAATTAATTTTCTATTGTCTAGCAACATTAACCGCATAACATTGTTGGAAACAGTAAAACTATAAGCCTAGTGGCATACACCACATACTCTATCGTTATGATTATATAAATGCTTAATTGTCAACATAACTCCACAATCCGTGAAATTATGTTACTCTTTTCAATTTTTTGCTCATGAGATTATTCTGTTGTACTTAGTTCTGTTTCAAAATAAAGAAGGGCCAATTAGATGGAAATATCACATCCATATGAAAAACAATTTGTCACTTAGGTGTATTATAGTGGATTCATACCTAATTTAATATATGTAAATGATTTGATGTGGGGTGGGTGGTGGGGTTCTATAAGGCAGAACCCTAGAAAATATCGCAAGGAAAGTTCCCATAATAGTATTGGCTAGCTTAGTTTAACTAAGAGGACATTCCAGAACATATGAGATTTCAACGATGATTTCTGTGGAATTCCCTCCCTCACTTATTAACATTGTTCATTCGTGGACTAATGGAATCCCATTTTTCCTGGTCAAATTTAAATACGATAAATGTTGTATTCTATGCAAACACAGTGAAAGTCAATCATCTTGACCTCTGGCCACTCAACGAACCATGCTCGTATGTTAAAACCTGGAGCAAATCTAGGATTCAACGACTTATTTCAATGGTAAGCGGTGTACCCTGATACGTCTCCAACGTATCTACTTTTGCAAACACTTTTGCCCTTGTCTTGGACTCTAACTTGCATGATTTGAATGAAACTAACCCGGACTGATGCTGTTTTCAGCAGAACTACCATGACGTTATTTTATTTCTAGAAAAGAAAAGTTCTTGGAATGTCCTGGAAATCCATGGAGGCACTTTTTGGGATTTATAAGAATTACTGGGCGAAAGAAATACACCAGGGGCCCAGGGCCTGTCCACGAAACAGGGGGGCGCCCCCCTATCTCATGGGCCCCCTGGACCTCCTCCGACCTCAACTCCAACTCCATATATTCTGTCTCGGGGAGAAAAAAATCAGAGAGAAATTTTCATCACGTTTCACGACACGGAGCCGCCGCCAAGCCCTAATCTCTCTCGGGAGGGCTGATTTGGAGCCCGTTCGGGGCTTCGGAGAGGGGGATTCGTCGCCGTCGTCATAATCAACCATCCTCCATCACCAATTTCATGATGCTCACCACCGTGCGTGAGTAATTCCATCGTAGGCTTGTTGGACGGTGATGGGTTGGATGAGATTTACCATGTAATCAAGTTAGTTTTGTTAGGGTTTGATCCCTAGTATCCACTTTGTTCTGAGATTGATGTTGCTATGACTTTGCTATGCTTAATGCTTCTCACTAGGGCCCGAGTGCCATGATTTCAGATCTGAACCTATTTTGTTTTCATGAATGTATGTGTGTTCTTGATCCTATCTTGCAAGTCTATAGTCACCTATTATGTGTTATGATCCGACAACCACGAAGTGACAATAATCGGGACACTTCTCGGTGATGATCGTAGTTTGAGGAGTTCATGTATTCACTATGTGCTAATGCTTTGTTCCGGTTCTCTATTAAAAGGAGGCCTTAATATCCCTTAGTTTCCGCTAGGACCCCGTTGCCACGGGAGGGTAGGACAAAAGATGTCATGCAAGTTCTTTTCCATAAGCACGTATGACTATTTACTAATACATGCCTACAAAGTACATTGATGAAATGGAGCTAGTTCTATATCACCCTATGTTATAACTATTGCATGAGGAATCGTGATCCGCATAATTATCCATCATCGATCCATTGCCTACGAAGCTTTTCACATATTGTTCTTCGCTTATTTACTTTTCCGTTGCTCTTTGTTACAACTACTACAAAAACCCAAAAACATTTATCTTTACTTTTGCTACCGTTACCTTTATTATCATACCACTTTTGCTACTAAACACTTTGCTGCAGATACTAAGTTATCCAGGTGTGGTTGAATTGACAACTCAACTGCTAATACTCAAGAATATTCTTTGGCTCCCTTGTGTCGAATCAATAAATTTGGGTTGAATACTCTACCCTCGAAAGCTGTTGCGATCCCGTGATACTTGTGGGTTATCAAGACCAATTTCTCGCCATGTCGGGGAGCATAGCTCTATTCTCTGAGTCACTTGGGATTTATATCTGTTGATCACTATGAAGAACTTGAAAGACGCTAAAACTAAGATTTTTCCCTCAACTACGAGGGGAGGTAAGGAACTGCCATCTAGCTCTGCACTAGATTCTCCTTCCGTTATTAGTAAGCTTGCGACACCTAAACCTGCTACTGCTATGAATTCTGATATGTCGCATGTTATTGATGATGCCACTTCTGCTATGCATGATGAAACTACTTCTGTGCGTGATACTACTTTGCCATTAGGTGAATTTCTAGATGAACAACTTGCTAGAGTTAGGGGGAATGAAAATATTGAAGAACCTATTATTGATGATAGTGGTTATGAAGGTTCCCCCAATGATTATGTATTACCTGTTGTTCCTAAGGGTTATGTTATGAATGAAAAAGCTGCTATGGAAATGCTTGCTTGCAATGATAGAAATGATCTTAAGAAATTATTAGCTAAATGGAAGCAGCAGTCTCTTAATGCTAGAATGAAACCCGATCCTGCGTTTTCTACTTCACCTATCTGTGTTACTGATAAGGATTATGAATTCTCTGTTGATCCTGATATTATTACTTTAGTTGAATCTGATCCTTTTTATGGCCTTGAATCTGAATTTTTTGTGGCACATCTTACCAAGTTGAATGATATAGCCACCCTATTTACTCATGATGAGAAGTCCCGCTATTTATATATCCTTAAGCTATTTCCGTTCTCATTAAAGGGTGATGCTAAGACTTGGTATAATTCTCTTGCTCCTGGTTGTGTGCGTAGTCCCCAGGATATGATTTATTACTTCTCTACTAAATATTTCCCTGCTCATAAGAAACAAGCTGCCTTGCGGGAAATATATAATTTTGTGCAAATCAAAGAAGAGAGTCTCCCACAAGCTTGGGGGAGGCTTCTCCGGTTACTTAATGCTTTGCCTGGTCATCCTCTTAAGAAAAATGAAATACTCAATATCTTTTGTAATGGTCTAACCGATGCTTCCAAGGACTACAAAGAAATCAATGAAAGAAAAAGGTATTAAAGCTGAAGATGTTAAGAATTTACCACCTATTGAAGAAATACATGGTCTTAATATACCGCCTGAAGAACTACATTGTCTTGATAACCCGGCACAGGTAGTAAAGGTAAATTCTCTCTATAGATATGATAAAGTTGAAATACCCTCTACTAAATTTCATAGCCCGTGCTTAGATGAATTTGATGACTTTATGGCTAGGCAAGAAAGTTTTAATGCTTATGTTGGTAGAGAGTTAAAGAATAATGCTTTCGAGATAGGACGCATAGGTGATAATCTGGCTAGAGTTAAAGATGAACTTCACCGCGTTAGCAAATATGCTTCTATGGTTGCTACTCAAGCTGAGCAAGTACTTAAAGCTCAAAATGATTTGCTTGATGAATTAAATAATAAAAATAACTTTGTTGTTAGAGTGGCTACTAGAACTGGTAGAATGACTCAGGAACCTTTGTATCCTGAAGGCCACCCTAAGAGAATCGAGCAAGATTCTCAGAGAAATAATATAGAGGCACCTAGTTCTTCTAAAAAGAAGAAGAAGAAAAACGATAGGACTTTGCATGCTTCTAGTGAACCAACCTGTAGACACACCTGAGAATCCCAATAATATTTCTATTTACGATCTTTGAAACTCAATCAGGTGATGAACATGAACCTAGTGATAATGTTAATGATAATGTTCATGTTGATGCTCAACCTAGAAAAGACAATGATGTAGAGATTGAACCTGCTGTTGATCTTGATAACCCACAATCAAAGAATCAATGTTATGATAAGAGAGATTTTGTTGCTAGGAAGCACGGTAAAGAAAGAGAACCATGGGTTCAGAAACCCATGCCCTTTCCTCCTAAACCATCCAACTCAAAGGATGATGAGGATTTTGAGCGCTTTGCTGTAATGATTAGACCTATTTTCTTATGTATGCGCTTAACTGATATGCTTAAAGTAAATCCTTATGCTAAGTATATGAAGGATATCATCACAAATAAAAGAAAGACACCGGAAGCTGAGATTTCCACCATGCTTGCCAATTACACTTTTAAGGGTGGAATACCAAAGAAACTTGGAGATCCGGATGTCCCAACTATACCTTGCTCTATTAAAAGAAATTATGTTAGAACTGCTTTATGTGATCTTGGAGCCGGTGTTAGTGTTATGCCTCTCTCTTTATATCGTAGACTTGAATTGAATAAGTTGACACCTACTGAAATATCTTTGCAAATGGCTGATAAATCAACTGCTATACCTGCCGGTATTTGTGAGGATGTGCCTGTTGTGGTTGCAAATGTCACTATCTTAACGGACTTTGTTATTCTTGATATTCCCGAGGACGATAGTATGTCTATTATCCTTGGTAGACCTTTTCTTAATACTGCAGGGGCTGTTATTGATTGCAACAAAGGCAATGTCACTTTTCATGTTAATGGTAATGAGCATACAATACATTTTCCGAGGAAACAATCTCAAGTCCATAGCATCAATTCTATTGAAAAAGTTCCAACTATCATTTTTGGAGGTTTTAAATTTCCTCTCCCTACTGTCAAGAAAAAGTATGATATTCTTATTGTTGGGGATTTTCATATCCACGTTGAGGTAACTTAGTGTTATTCGAAATTTCTCTGGTTCCGTGTTATTCGGAATGAGTTCGTTAACAAGACTTGATCAACCTTGTTAGTGGGTTCATTTTAATGATCACGAGATGGACGAAACTAGAAGGCACAACCTTCTGTACCCTCTTTTTACTTTCTGTTATTTAGAATAAATAAAGCAAAAATAGTATTATCCGTCTATTTTTTGAATTAACCGTGCATTAAAAAATAGTCCGAAAATAAAAGTGCTCCAAATGCCCTGCAAATCTAGTATGATTTTTTCTGGAATATTTGAGGATTTTAGGCACTGAAAACACTGCAGGAGGGCCAAGCACCAGGCCACCAGAGAGGAGGGCGCGCCCCCCCCCTGTAGGGTGCGCCCCCTGTCTCGTGGGCCCCTGGTGGCCCCCCTCCACTTCATCTTCCACCCAAAAAAATCCCCATCCAGCTCAAGCACGAGTTCTAGCTCATTTTGCTGCGATTTTCGATCTCCTTGCTCAAAGCTCCATTCACGAAACTGCTTTGGGAGATTGTTGCTTGGTATGTGACTCCTCCATTGGTCCAATTAGTTTTTGTTCTAATGCTTTATTCATTGCAAATTTTTGCTGCATAGGTGACCATGTTCTTGAGTTTGCATGATAAATTGTTGAGGTCCCAAGCAATTCCAATGCATGATATAGGCTCTAGGCACTTGTAGGAGTAGTTGCTATCAATCTTGTTTAGTTTTATTCACTTTTATTTTGAAGTTACTAAAATTTCAGAAATTTTCAGAAAAAGAAATATGCTTAGAAGAATGTACCAAGGAGGTTCCTCGGCAAAGAAAGGGCCAAGGATTGCTATACGTGAGCAAGATGTTGAACTGCCGAGGGACGCAAATGTACGGGCTTGTGAGTGGCCATCCGATGATTTTATGGTCGAAGCAGGCTTCAAGGAGGAATTTGACGCATATGTGCGTAATGCCGAGCTGGAGGACTTCTTACAAGATAAGTGACCGCAGTACTATCAGTTGACTGATTCTTTTGTGCGGAGGTTTAGATACAACCATGCTGTAATTCTCCTAGTGTCATGTTTGATATTTATGATACATCTTATACCATGGATTTAGAGGATTTCACAACTGCTTGCAAACTCCCGCAGTGGGGTAATATTAATGATCCTCCCAAATCTGAATTTAGAGATTTTCTTGCTAGTATTACTGTAGGAGAATCTAGGGACGTAGCACAAGCTACCATAGGGAGCATTCATTTTCCTGCTATACATTACTTTGCTCTCTTTATTGGTAGATGCATTAACGGTAAGGACGAGGTATGTCACATGTGTGCCCCTGATCTTTGTGTCCTCAAGAGTGTTGTGTCATGTTATAAAGGTTATAACTTGGGGGCAATAGTTGCACGTAGGTTGCAGAATAATAGTACAAAGGGAGATTTATTTGGAGGAATTTATGCAACCCGTGTGGCTAACTTTCTTAATATAGCCCCACGAGAGGGGGATATGATTTTACCTCCTGTTTATTTGGATAAAGAAGCTATGTTCCATCATCATTTTCTTGAGCGGAATGAACAATTCCTCCATTATCGACTAATCTATGACAGACGTTAAGCGTCGTCCCCGTGACTCTTCCCTGCTCCCTACCTTTTGATTATCGTGCAAAAGGAAGATATGTTGTCACCGGGGAAGAAGCCACTGAATATGAGAGGGGAATGGAGGCAGCTCGCCAACACGCTGTTGCTCAGAGGCTGTTGCCTCTGCATCTCAAGACAACCCCGCTTCACTTACGGATATCAGCCAGTGGTCCTTGGTACTAGACCAACTTAGGCCAAAAGCCTAAGCTGTGGGGAGTACGTATTCCTCACCGACTTTACATCCATGTTCACACACTAGTCGTCGGTGCTCATACTCTTTCATTGTATTATCCATGTTAGTTTAAATTTCTTTTTCTAGTTTTCTTCTTGTGTGTTTGATAAACCTTAAGAAAAACCAAAAAAATTAGTTAGTTTAATTTCCATGCTTGTAGTAGAAATTAAAATGAAAACCCAAAAATATTTCTAGTTCTTCTTTTTACTTGTTGGGAGCTTTCCCGTGTAAATAGTTTTATTTTCTTTTATTTCTTTTGGGGGTCGAGAAGACCATATTAAAAATGCTTAGTGGCTCTTATATGCATGATTGTTTATTTAATTTAGAGCCCATATTACTTGTCTTCTCTCTTGAGTTGAATGCTTGCAGATTCCAGCTTAGTCCAATGCACGTGCACTCTTATTATTATACACATCATTCGGTCGTGCGAGTGAAAGGCAATAATGACGATATATGATGGACTTATTGGGATGAGAAAATCTGGTATGAACTCGACCTCTTTTGTTTTTTTAAATATGATGAGTTCATCGTTCCTGAGTCAGCTATTATGAAGTAAACATATTTGCAATGAAATTTAGAGATTATAGTTGTTTGTGCCATGCTTGATTAACTATGAGTTATAATGGTTTACCTTGCGTGCCAACATGCTATTAGAATGATTATGATGTGGTATGATGGAATGGTATCCTCCTTTGAATGAATTGAGTGACTCGACTTGGCACATGTTCACACATGTAGTTGAATCAAATCAACATAGGCTTCATGATATTTATGTTCATGGTAGATTATATCCTACTCATGCTTGTTCTCGGTGTGAATTAATTTTAATGCATGTTTACGACTGTTGTCGCTCTCTCGCTTGGTCGCTTCCCAGTCTTTTGCTAGCCTTCACCGCATACTAAGCGGGAATACTGCTTGTGCATCCAAACTCCTTAAACCCCAAAGTTGTTCCATATGAGTCCACTATACCTTCCTATATGCGGTATCTACCGCTGCTCCAAGTAAATTTGTATGTGCCAAACTCCAAACCTTCAAATGAAATTCTGTTTTGTATGTTCGAGCAGCTCATGTTTCAACTAGGGCTGCCTATATCTTCCATGCTAGGTGGGTTATTCTCAAGAGGAGTGGACTCCGCTCCTTATTCACGAGAAAGGGCCGGTAATCGGGATGCCCAGTCCCATGATCCAAAAAGATCAAAGCAAATCAAAATAATTAAACAAAACTCCCTGTGGCTGTTGTATGTTGGAGGCACTCGTTGTTTCTAGCAAGCCATGGATTGATGCTTGTTGGTGGTTGGGGGAGTATAAACCTTTACCATTCTGTTTGGGAACTGCCTATAATGCATGTAGTATGGAAGATACAGCCATCTCATAGTTGTTATGCGTTGACAAATAAAGTATGCCGCTAAATATGTTATTCAATCTCTATTTTAAAATCGAGCTCTGGCACCTCTACAAATCCCTGCTTCCCTCTGCGAAGGGTCTATCTATTTACTTTTATGTTGAGTCATCACCCTTCTTATTAAAAAGCACCCGCTGGAGAGCACAATGTCATTTGCATTCATTATTATTGGTTTATATTGGGTATGACTTGACTGGATCCCTTTTACCATGAATTACAATGTTTAGTCAGTCCTTGATCTTTAAAGGTGAAGGAAATATGCCCTAGAGGCAATAATAAAGTTATTATTTATTTCCTCATATCATGATAAATGTTTATTATTCATGCTAGAATTGTATTAACCGGAAACATGATACATGTGTGAATACATAGACAAACTTAATGTCACTAGTATGCCTCTACTTGACTAGCTCATTGTTCAAAGATGGTTATGTTTCCTAACCATAGACATGTATTGTCATTTGATTAATGAGATCACATCATTAGGAGAATGATGTGATTGACTTGACCCATTCTGTTAGCTTAGCACTTGATCGTTTAGTATGTTGCTATTGCTTTCTTCATGACTTATGCAAGTTCCTATAACTATGAGATTATGCAACTCCCGTTTACCGAAGGAACACTTGTGTGCTGATGTCTACTACACAACCTTCTTCTTGTAGACGTTGTTGGGCCTGCAAGTGCACAGGTTTGTAGGACAGTAGCAAATTTCTCTCAAGTGGATGACCTAAGGTTTATCAATCCGTGGGAGGCGTAGGATGAAGATGGTCTCTCTCAAGCAACCCTGCAACCAAATAACAAAGAGTTTCTTGTGTCCCCAACACACCCAATACAATGGTAAATTGTATAGGTGCACTAGTTCGGCGAAGAGATGGTGATACAAGTGCAATATGGATGGTAGATAAAGGTTTTTGTAATCTGAAAATGTAAAAACAGCAAGGTAACTAATGATAAAAGTGGGTGTAAATGGTATTGCAATGATGTGAAACAAGGCCTAGGGTTCATACTTTCACTAGTGCAAGTTCTCTCAACGATAATAACATAGATAGATCATATAACAAGCCCTCAACATTCAACAAAGAGTCACTCCAAAGCCACTAAGAGCGAAGAACAAACGTAGAGATTATGGTAGGGTACGAAACCACCTCAAAGTTATTCTTTCAGATTGATCTATTAAAGAGTTCGTACTAGAATAACACCTTAAGACACAAATCAACCAAAACCCTAATGTCACCTAGATACTCCATTGTCACCTCAAGTATCCGTGGGCATGATTATACGATATGCATCACACAATCTCAGATTCATCCAACCAACACAAAGTACTTCAAAGAGTGCCCCAAAGTTTCTATCGGAGAGTCAAGAACGTGTGCCAACCCCTATGCATAGGTTCATGGGCGGAACCCGCAAGTTGGTCAAAAACATACATCAAGTGTTCTCATAAAAGACTCAATTGGATAAGGTAACTTCAAAGGGGAAACTCAATTCATCACAAGAGAGTAGAGGGGGAGAAACATCATAAGATCCAACTACAATAGCAAAGCTCGGGATACATCAAGATCGTGCCATAGAGGGAACACGAGAGAACACGAGAGAGAGAGATCAAACACATAGCTACTGGTACATACCCTCAGCCCCGAGGGTGAACTACTCCCTCCTCGTCATGGATAGCACCGGGATGATGAAGATGGCCACCGGTGAGGGATCCCCCCTTCGGCAGGGTGCCGGAACGGGCTCCCGATAGGTTTTTAGTGGCTACAGAGGCTTGCGGCGGCGGAACTCCCGATCTTTCTTCTGTTCTGGAAGTTCTACGATACATAGGTATATATGGGTGCAATGGGTACGTCTGTGGACCGAAGGGGGGGGCACGAGGCAGGGGGGCGCGCCCCCCACCCTCGTGAGCACCTCCCTTCTTTCCTGACGTGCACTCCAAGTCCATCGGGTGGCTTTCCTTCCAAAAATAACCTCTCCAGTTGATTTCGTTCCGTTTTGACTCCGTTTGGTATTCCTTTTCCTCGAATATCGAAATAGGCATAAAACAAAGAATCTGGGCTGGGCCTCCGGTTAATTGGTTAGTCCCAAAAGTAATATAAAAGTGGAAAATAAAGCCCAACATTGCCTAAAACAGTAGATAATATAGCATGGAGCAATCAAAAATTATAGATACGTTGGAGACGTATCATGTGCTACCAAACGTCACAGCGTAACTGGGTGATTATAGAGGATCTCTACAGGTGTCTCTAAAGGTACATGTTGAGTTGGCGTATTTCGAGATTAGGTTCTGTCACTCCGATCATCGGAGAGGTATCTCTGGGCCCTCTCGGTAATGCACATCACTATAAGCCTTGCAAGCAATGTAGCTAATGAGTTAGTTACGGAATGATGCATTACGTAACGAGTAAAGAGACTTGCCGATAACGAGATTGGACTAGGTATTGGATACCGACGATCGAATCTCGGACAAGTAACATACCGATGACAAAGGGAACAACGGATGTTGTTATGCGGTTTGACCGATAAAGATCTTCGTAGAATATGTAGGAGCCAATATGAGCATCCAGGTTCCGCTATTGGTTATTGACCGGAAACAGTTCTAGGTCATGTCTACATAGTTCTCGAACCCGTAGGGTCCGCACGCTTAACGTTACGATGACAGTTATATTATGAGTTTATAGTTTTTGATGTACCGAAGGTTGTTCGGAGTCTCGGATGTGATCACAGACATGACGAGGAGTCTCGAAATGGTTGAGACATAAAGATTGAAATATTGGAAGCCTATATTTGGATATCGGAATCGTTCCGGGTGAAATCGGGATTTTACCGGAGTACCGGGGGGTTACCGGAACCCCCCCCCCCCCGGGGGGGGGGGGTTAATGGGCCTACATGGGCCCTAAGGGAGAAGAGGCGATGAACTTGTAAGTGCATCTAGTGCCACCCCTAGTTGGTTTTGGAGTATTGACGACAAATTTTGTTGAGGGACTAATGCGTTTGTGAGAATTGCAGGATAACACAGGTAGTGTCGCTCATTGATTCGGTTTACCTACCGGAGATGACCCCTAAAAATGTATGAAGACATTGACGACAATGGTGGTATGTGAAGATATTCATATTGAAGACTATGACATGAGAAGACATTGAGTGAAGACTATGGAGCGCGAAGACTGTGTCGTTTCGTTGTTTCCTTTTTCTTCTTTGTTGAGTCATAGGAACCACCGTACTGTTAAGTGGGGTCCAAGTGAACAAAGTCAGAATGACTGAAGTGAGCTCAACCCAAATCCTATGTCTTCGAGCAAAGACAATGAGAGCAAATCTTATCCAGAGCTGGATGAGTCAGCTTTGCTTGTAGCCCAAGTAAATTTGCCGTGTCTGTTTGAAATCCGACTGTTGGAACACGTGTCAGTTCCTTAGTGACCCAGGGTCATTTCGGACATATCAGGTCGGGTTGCCTAGTGTCTATAAATAGCCCACCCCCTACACCATAAATTGGTGGCTGCTCAGAGTTAGTGCACGACTTTTTTCGTTTGAGAGCAACCCACCTCGAAGCCTTTGAGAGAGAGAAATCCTTGCGAGGACAAAGCCCAAACACCCAGAGCCAAAGAGTGTTAGGCATCACTGAAGTCTTTCTGTCTGCGTGACCTGAAGACTTATTACACTTGAGGACTGTGAATCCTCCAGCCGGTTAGGCGTCGCGTTCTGAGCATCCAAGAGTCATTGTGGATCGCCGGTGAACGAAGTCTGTGAAGGTTCGGAAGTCTACCTTGAAGACTT
Source organism: Aegilops bicornis (assembly GCA_021605145.1). Taxonomy (NCBI): domain Eukaryota; kingdom Viridiplantae; phylum Streptophyta; class Magnoliopsida; order Poales; family Poaceae; genus Aegilops; species Aegilops bicornis. The sequence continues at coordinate 54,082,213 of CM038670.1, forward strand.
ACCAGAGTGATTGGGCGAGGACTGTGTGTCCTTAGCTCAAGGGGAATAAGGTGAAGACGCGGTCTTCTGAGTTGAATCTCAGCCTCCCTAACCAGACGTACAGTTGTCACAGCAACTGGAACTGGTCCAACAAATCCTGTGTCTTCAACAAGTGACTGGTTCTATCCTCTCCCTTCCTTTACTTAGAGTTTGTCTTCGTGAAGTCATTGCCTATTTGTCGTACCTGTTTGACTTCATTGTTTGACTACTATCGTTGGTTGGTTTCATACTATCTTCCATCCTGATCCTTACTACTAAGCTGCTATTAGTCTTTGTACTTTCACATTACTGCATACTTGACTATGGTTTGCTTGTTGTAGTTTATCTTCCGCTGCGTATCAATTAGGTCATTTCTATTGTTTGTCTTCGAAACTTCCACATTTTGAAGACTTCCATAAAAATCGCCTATTCACCCCCCTCTAGTCGATAACTATCACTTTCAATTGGTATCAGAGCAAGGTACTCCCTTGTTCTGTGTGATTTGGTTTAATCACCTGGAGTTTTAGCTATGTCGACTGCAGGGATAATCAAAGTCTCCGCTGCTTGCCCTGTGTTCGATGGAACTGAATATCCCTACTGGAAGAATAAGATGCGCATGCATCTTGAAGCCATTGATGTCGACCTCACGGTATGTCGTCAAGAACGGCGTTCCCAAAACTGGTGAAGGTGTCACCCCTGCTGATGTCAACAAGTTCGTTCAACTGGACTCTACTGCAAAGAACATCATCTGTGGTCATCTGACTAAAGAACAGTATGGCCGTGTGAGTTCTCTGGAAACGTCGAAGCTAGTCCGGGATCACTATCCAAGGTCAACGGCGTCTCAACCCAGAGAGATCAAAGGATCAGTGTTCTTCGCAACCTCTTCAACCGCTTCAAGAGAAACGACAATGAAAATGTCCAGTTCACGTTTGATCGCCTCACCGACATCACAAATGAGCTTCGTGCTCTCGGCGCCACTGAGGTTACCAAGCATGAAATCATCGAGACACTACTGAGATCACTTGACAGCTCCTTTGACACTCTTGCCCTCATGATACAAGAACGCCCTGACTTCAAGACACTCGATCCGTCTGATATACTTGAGAGGCTCAACACACATGAGTTCCAGCTTTCTGAGAAAACAGATATCTATGGTCCCAACTATGGTTGAACTCGCGCTTTGAAGGAAAAAGTTGTATCCTCATCTGAAGAAGAATCTGACTGCAGTTCTGATGATCCTGAAGACATTGGAAAGGAACTTGCTATGCTTGTGAAGAAGTTCCAGAAGTTCACTAAGAAGAAGGGCTTCTGAAAGTCTTCACGATCTAGCTCAAGAAATGATGAAGCTTCCACTCATGACTACAAGAAGAGAACATGTCACAAGTGCAAGAAACCTGGACACTATATCTCTGAGTGTCCATAGTGGGACAATGAGAAGAAGAAGAAGAAGAGCAAGGAATATGATTCTAATGAAAAGAAGAAGAAGAAATCTTCAAAGTCTTCTTCCAAGTCCTCATCAAAGTCTTCATCTCATAAGAAGAGCTTATCTGGCAAGGCTCGTGCTTTTGTTGGCAAGGAAATGGATTCAGAGGAGGAGTCTGCTTCTGAGGAGGCGGAGGTGGAGTCTCAAGAGGAGTCCGACCACTGGCGTTGCAAGTCCGGCTCTAGCCACGACCTATGTTGCCAAGTCCATCTTCAACACTGAAGACAATGACTTCCACACCAACGCTGAAGCTGATGACAAGGACGAACCTGCTCCCACCTACTGCTTCATGGCACGTGGTGCCAAGGGTATGACACCTCATGCTTCAGAATGGATTATGGACAACGTATGCACTAATCATATGACTGGTGATCGAAGTCTTCTCATGGACTCAACCTTACATCCATCAGACAAGAGTCACATCACATTTGGTCGACCTTTGGTAAAAGCAAGGTATTGGGTCTAGGTAGAGTTGCAATCTCAAAGGATCAACACATGGATAAAGTGATGCTTGTTGAATCCCTTGGTTTCAACTTAATGTCTGTCTCGATGCTTTGTGACTTGAACATGATTGTGCTATTCGAAAAATATCGTTGCCTTGTACTAATGGAATCTGACAAGTCTCTAGTCTTTGAAGGGTATCGGAAAGATGATCTATACATGGTAGATTTCTCAGCAGGTCCACAGCTTGCCGTATGTCTTCTTGCAAAAACTTCAGAATGCTGGCTTTGGCATCGGAGGCTGGGGCATGCTGGCATGAGGAACTTACACACACTCGCCAAGAAGAAGCATGTCATAGGCATCGAGGGTGTCAAGTTCAAGAAGGATCATTTGTGTGGTGCCTGTGAAGCTGGAAAGATGACTAGGGCAAAGCACCCCTCGAAGACAATCATGATGACATCTCAACCCTTCGAGCTGTTACACATGGACTTATTTGGCCCTACTCACTACTCTACCCTCACAACAACTGCTTGTCTCTATGGCTTCGTCATTGTTGATGACTACTCAAGATATACATGGGTGCACATAATTCTCTACAAGACTGAAGTGCAAGATCTCTTCAGACGCTTCGCCAATCAAGCCATGAACAATTATGGCGTCAAGATCAAGCATATCAGAAGTGACAACGGCACTGAGTTCAAGAACACCAGACTTGATCTTTATCTGGATACAATGGGAATCACTCATGAGTTCTCTGCTCCATACACACCTCAGCAAAATGGCATCGTAGAGCGCAAGAACAGAACCCTCATTGAGATGGCTCGAACAATGCTCGATGAGTACAAGACACCAAGAAAGTTCTGGCCTGAAGCTATTGATACAGCATGTCACGTCATCAACCGTGTTTACATCCATAAGCTTCTGAACAAAACATCCTATGAGCTCCTTACTGGCAAGAAGCCAAATGTTAGCTACTTCAGAGTATTTGGGGCTAAGTGCTGGATCAAGGATCCCCATCACAAGTCAAAATTTGCACCTAAAGCTCACGAAGGCTTCATGCTCGGTTACGGAAAGGACTCGCACTCTTACAGAGTCTTCAACCTCTATCTCTACAAAATCGTCGAAACTGTGGACGTGCGATTTGATGAAACCAATGGTTCACAAAGAGAGATCCTGCCAAGTACTCTAGACGAAGCTCCGCCCAGCGAATCTATCAAGCTGATGGGAACTGGTGAAATCATGCCTTCTGAAGCACAACTGAAGAGGAACTTATCATTTCTGCACCCTAACCAATCAAGACAATGCTCGATCGAAGACAATCCTCCCAAGGATGACAATGATCAGCAAGAGCAAGGTCTTCGTCCAGTTCATCCTCGAGTTGCAAATGAAGTACAAATTGAGAAGATAATTGATAGCATCAATGCAGCTGGTCCACTTACTCGCTCAAGAGCAACACAGTTAGCAAATTTCTATGGGCACTTTTATTTTGTGTCAATATCAGAACCCAAGAAAGTAGCTGAAGCCTTTATGGAACCTGAATGGATACAAGCTATGCAAGAAGAACTTCAACAGTTCAAGCTGAATAATGTTTGGAAACTTGTCAAGCGTCCTGACCCTCGCAAGCATAACATTATTGGCACAAAATGGATATATCGAAACAAGCAAGATGAGCATGGTCAAGTAAATCGTAAACAAAGCACGTCTTGTGGCTCAAGGATATACTCAAGTTGAAGGAATTGACTTCGATGAAACATTTGCTCTTGTGGCTAGGCTTGAAGCTATTCGTGACATCGCTAGCCTATGCTAACCACCACAACATCTTGCTATATCAAATGGATGTGAAGAGTGCATTTCTCAACGGCAAGATTGAAGAAGAAGTATATGTCGCTCAACCACCTAGCTTTGAAGATCCAAAACATCCAGATATGGTGTACAAGCTAAACGAAGCTAATCAGATGGCCTCAAACAAGCTCCTCGCGCTTGGTATGATACGATCAAAGACTTCCTGAAGAGCAAAGGCTTCAAACCTGGATCCCTCGATCCCACACTCTTCACGAAGACATATGATGGTGAACTGTTTATTTGCCAAATATATGTGGATGACATTATCTTTGGCTGCACCAATCAGAAGTATAGTGATGAGTTTGGATACATGATGCAAGAGCAATATCAGATGTCCATGATGGGTGAGCTGAAGTTCTTCCTTGGTCTTCAAATTCGTCAGCAAAGGAATGGCATCTTCATATCTCAGGAAAAATACCTTAAAGATTGTCTGAAGAAGTTTGGAATGCAAGATTGCAAAGGTTACACGACACCAATGCCAGCCAAACACCATCTGGGTCCCGACGACAATGGTAAAGAATTTGATCAAAAGGTATACCGCTCCATGATTGGTTCCTTACTTTACCTATGTGCATCTAGGCCAGATATTATGCTTAGTTTTGCATGTGTGCTTGATTCCAAGCGGCACCAAAGGAATCGCATCACTTAGCTGTGAAGCGAATTCTTCGATATTTGGCTCACACCCCAACACTCGGATTATGGTATCCAAAGGGCTCAGAATTTGATCTGCTTGGATTCTCGGATGCTGATTATGCTGGTGACAAGGTGGATCGCAAGTATACATCAGGCACATGTCACTTTCTTGCACGCTCACTTGTCTGTTGGTCTTCAAAGAAGCAGAACTGTGTATCACTCTCAACTGCTGAATCCGAATACATTGCTGCTGGATCTTGCTGCGCTCAGCTTCTATGGATGAAGCAAACTCTCAAAGACTATGGCATCAATCTGAAATAAGTACCTCTCTTCTGCGACAACAAAAGCGCCATCAAGATTGCCAACAATCCAGTCCAGCACTCGAAGATAAAGCACATTGAAATTCGTCATCACTTTCTCAGAGATCATGTCATGAAGAAAGATATTGACATCATTCACGTCAACACCGAAGAGCAATCGGCGAGATATGTTCACAAAGCCCTTGGATGAGAAAAGGTTTTGCAAGTTACGGTGTGAGCTAAATATCTTGGAATCCTCAAATGTCTTGTGATCAGGCACACATCCTAACACTTATGCATGCTGATGACTTAGATGTGCAACACACGAAGTAAAGTATATCTTCAACCAATGAAGACTTACATTCTGAGTGTGAATACATTAACGTGGAATTTGACTTCGGAGCACCACGATAATTGTGCGTCGTGTCTTGGTCTAATACTTCCTATATGGTGGGTAACGCCACCACCAAATTTCTCTGTTTGAAGTGTTTCACTCATGGCGTTATTTTTGCTATATCTTCGCATTTGGTTTGTCTTCAAATTTCAACTTATCTTCATGATTTTCTTCACTATGATGATTTGATTGCTTTCTGATATATATGCTAGTGTTCTGTCCTCTACAACATTCACTTATAGCTATGTCTTCCTAGTTGAATCTCTTGAACTAAGTGAATGTGATCGGACCCTAATCTCTCTATGCTTTCTATCTCAAACTCTATCTGTCCAAATCATATGCATTCTATTGAAACTGTCGAATGCCTTCTCTGCGTCCTTGTCAGCAGAAGACACAGAGACAAACAGTAAGTCTGTTTTAAATGATTCATCCTTATTTTTTGAAATCCGGAGAAGCCGGAATGACCATCCGACAAACCTAGCGAGCGTGGGAACGTGGGACAACTCTGAGTATGTTGCATGCTTGCCACGTGCCCCTCATATGTGAACCGCCAGGGGCACCTGAGTAATTGCGATGTGCCGCACACTTCCTTATAAATACATGTCCCCTGTGGTAAAGAAAACCTTCTTCCACCTCTCCACCTCGTCAAAACCCTAGCGCCGCCGCTAGCTCTCGACGACGCCGACAACGAAGCGCTTAGCCGCCGCGACTTCTCCGACGCCGTCCTCACGACGGCCGCGGACATCGTCCTCTCCGCCACCGCCGTAGGTGTCCTCCGTTGCCAAGTTAGGGCACGGTGGATTGAACTGCTCGGTCTCCTACTCATCCCATCTAGCAGTTCTTCGTGTGGTAAATACAACTCTATTTTTACCTTCTTTTTGATCCTCAAAGATTCATCCTATTTACCAAAATTGGTTTCTTCCTATACAATGTTAGATCTATTCTGTCTGCATCTCATACTGCCTAGTATATTCACTTAAGCTTCATATCTAGTTAGATTCCTCACTTGTACTTATTCACGGATTCGTACAAATCTGGAACCAACTCTCAACATATAAGTGAATGTCTTCGCATCATGAGGTCAATGTCTTCAAACCGATTTATCTTCAAAATCTTCTGAGAATGCATATGACCTCTTCCCCTTCCCTCGCATCTCTAATGCTGTCACATGTACATGTCCGTGGGAGAATCCCTTGGTTCTCATAGTCCGCATTCGCTTGCAGAATTCTTACAACATCACATTAACTCTCTCAAGCCGTTCCTCGCTTGTCCAAAGCGAAAGCTTTTGAAGCCTTTGAACGTGTTGAAGCCATTCAGTTTGAAGTTCATGGCTGCGAGAAATCAGTAAGGAAGGGTGGCGAGACAGCCGTGGGGAACATCAAGAGATTTGCCTGATGACCTCTCAGAGCTTTACAAGACAGATCCTGAAGAGAATTATAATCAGCGCCAGACACGAATCTAATGGATTCGACGATATTGGGCTGAACAATGGTTCAAATACAAGTTCGTGACCCAGGAATACGCTGAGAAGAATGCTATAAAAAGTCCTTGGGGTGATATTATCTTTCGAGGCCTTCCACCCAAGAACAGAGCTGAAGCTATTGCACAGGGTTTCTATCCTTGTATGGTCCGTGGACCTCAGCCTGAAAATGTCGACCCATCGTCATTGCTCTGGTGCGTGATGATAATCTCTTCAAGCGCAACTTCCAGCACGCCAAGGCATCAGCCAAGGAAAACAAGAAGTCATTGGGATTAGACTTCAACCCTGGTCCCTCTGCTCCCCGTGCTGACGGCTCACGTGATGCAGAACCCAATGTCATCGGTCCTTTCTACAACCTTGATGGCCTCATCACTCACATCTCAGTCCAAGGTGCCAAAGTGGATTATACTGATGATGATACTGACATTGATGAAGCCCCAGCTCCTACTCCAGAGCCGCAGAAGCCAAAGAAGGCTAAGGCTTCAAGATCAAGTGCTCCTCCAAACGCTTCACGTGCGAAGCCACTGGCCACTGCACCTCCTGAAGACAGTGTGCAGTCTGAAGATTTATCATGTATCTCCAAGAAGACGGAGAAGAAAAACAAAATCGTCAAACATTCTGATCAGGCATTGACTCCTGCTGCCATTCTGCGAGAAGAGCACATTGATCTATCCAGCGATGAAGATCTTGCAGATGATGCTCATGAGCAACTGATCAAGAGCAAGGAAGAAGCAGAGATCTTCAATGATTTGCCTCTCTTTGATGTGGCAATCATCCATAACTTCATTGATGAGTGGTTTGACACCCCAAATCTCAGCTTTGAAGATCCGCAACTTCCCATTGACCTTAGCGTATCCTTCAATGGCGCCATTGCTTCTGAGCTAGCTCTTGCTCAGCGCCTCGTTGAACTGAAGCACAAGATCGACTATGAGAAAGCTTAGTTCAAGAAGCATGTGGCAGAGCTCAGCGTGCAAGATGTCAAAAACTTCAAGATCATGTTGCACGAGCTCAAAGAAGCCTTTCTCAAGAAGCGCGAAGAAGCTAAAGGCTCTCGTGAGCACATGAAGAGTCTGGCTGACAAGTGTGTGCAAGCCTACAATGAGGCTCAGAAGCGCAAGGCTCTTGGTCGTCCTGGCATTGACCCCAGAATGGCTGCAAAGAAGAAGAAGCAATCAACTGACCAATCTGCACCTTCAAGGCAGGAAGAACCTTGCATAGTCTTCCCAAGCAGCATGACTGGCTCGAAGCCAAAGGTTAGGTCAACCGCTTCAGAACTGAAGAAGACGAGGACTGCCGAGGCTGAAGCCAGAAAAAGGAAAAATTCTGAAGCCTCTGATATTGCTCCCTCCAAGAAGAAGCGCAAAACCAAGAAGAATCGAGCTGCTCCCACAGAGCCCTTAGTTGTTGAACTTATCTCAATGGTTCGCCCTGCATCTGAACACCAAGAACGACGGATGATAGTTCGTGAGCCTGCTTCCACAGAGGCTCATGAAGCTGAAGACATTCCAGCAGTTAATCCCACCGCTGCTGAAGACATTGGTTACAATGACAATGTTGAAGATGATGTAGTTCTTCCTCAGATCGAACACAACTTGGTATCATCGCCTGTTCTCACGAACAGCGAACTCATCAACATTGGTCGTCCTCTGACGCCAATTGCTCAGGATGCATCATGGGCTGATCACCCACAACAACAAGACTCCCCGAGTACTCCCCAACAACAACAAGTCACACCACCTGTGCAAGAAGAAGAGGCTGATATTGAGGCCCAGCCAACTCCATCACTAAAGGCGTCGCCAGCATTTCACAGGCTTCGCAAAGGACCAAGGCCTCAAGTCCCTCTTTCGAGCGTTCCAGAAGGAGAAGTGCACCACCAATCTGTTGCACGTCAAGTGTTTCCAGAAGCCACTCCGACTGTGAATGTCTCCGTGTCTGAAGCCAAAGTTGCTGAAGACAATCCGGCTGCATCAGCCGATGACAACCACGAAGAAGAACGTGTCCCTACTCCCCCCATTAATGAAGAAGTTGTTCCTGAAGTGAACGTGCCAGTGCCCGACCCTCCAGCTCATCAAGTGGAGGTTGAAAATCTTGAGGCTGCCACCACCAACACAAATGAAGCCAACGACGTAGTCATGGCTGAAGCCAATGTGGAGCCTGCATCAACCAATGTGCCAGAAGCCAATGATGCAACTGCTCCTGAAGCATCTGTTGTGCAGCCTGACGCCTCGGTTGTTGCCACTGCTCCTGTTCCGCCACCAAGGCCCCATACAATTGAGCAAGCATACAACTATGGTCAGCTCATCACTGTCAAATGGCCCGTTCTGGTCCCTCCGCCTAATGCCTCTGGTCCTCAGTTTGATTATCATGTTGAGCATAGGCCTCAGGTCCAGAAACCAAAGCCAAGACTGCCAAGGTTCCCAGGTACTATCACCTCTACAGGGTCCTTCAATGCAAATGGCTTCAAAGCTCACAACACCTTCTTTGACAGAGCAAAGAACCCCTACTCAAGGCCAAGAATATCATCAGATCGTTTCTGGAGCTATCGTGAAGCTATTACTCCCCGTGTTCAGATGATCAAGGGCGCATTTTCCCTCATATGCGCCTCGACACTGAAGCCATTGCTGGACTGCCATGCTTAGAAGAAGCACTTGACTACTTTCGTGATGCAGGTCTGCTCAGCTTTGTGACGGACAAAGGACATTGGAATGAGGAACTTTTGCTTCAATTCTATGCTACCCTCCACATTCGCGGCTACTACAGGGATACAAAGACATGGGTTCTCGAGTGGATGACAGGAAATGTTCATCATGAAGCCAAAGCTCTTGACGTCATTGAGCTTACAGGCCTACCCACTCCCGGAGAGCTGTTCGAACCTGATTGTCAACTCCACCGCAATGCACTAGAGAGCATCTTCCATAAGCCAGAGCCCAACATGAGCCAGATGTTGAGCATGATGAAGCCTTTGCCACCTAACGCTGAATACCCAAAGGAGTTCTTTGTTGATGACCTTGAGTATCTGCCTCGCACAATATATCACATCATCAGGCGAACTCTATGGCCTATCAAAGGGCATTCATCAGCTGCAAAACTTGAAGGAGCCATGAAGACATTGGTCTTTTACATCATCAATGGCATCAGCTTCAATACACAAGAATTCTTCATCCGGCAACTAGCTGCATCTGGATCTGACCTTTTTGGCCTGAAATTCTATGCTCCATGGGTCATGCGCCTCATCAAGCTACACTCTGCTATCAACTATCAGCCCTCCGCTCAGTAATCATCCGATCTTTTCTACCGGAGGTTGATATGTCGATTGAAGCCATATACCCTGAGCCTGCCAAGAAGCCTCTTTGTCTTCAAAATGCTGATCACCAAAGCTTCACTCAACCCATGGAAGGAGTCCAAGCAGTAACTCGTGTCTATCCAATGGCTGGGAACACTCGTCTGCCTCACCGTGCGCAAACTGAAGCTACTGAGAGCCTAATTGCCCAAAGGCCTAAGAAGCGCTCTCGCGTCCTAAATGACCGAGAACTTCTTGTGGCACTGCATCAGAAACAAGACAAGCATCACTTCTGGCTCAAGCGACAGATGCAAAGCCTCTTGGTGGACGTCTATCGCATTCGAAATCTTGCCACCAAGAATGCTTATGTCACTCACGAGACCTGTCGGCGATCATGGAAGAGTTTGACGCTGCTCAGTGTTGAAGGAGATCTTCAAGACGATGGCTTCACTGAAAGATTCAAGTTTGACTCCACTCCTCCACGGAATGCTGTCCTACGTCGAACTCCATCCCTTGAAGACTCTGACTATTCTTCCAAAGTGATCGATGATGAAGATGATGCTACTTCACCGCCCCCTACTTCCGCACGCATCGACACTGCACCAAGTTCGTCTGCGCCGCCAAACACCAACGACAACCCTGCTGCTTCACCTACTCCTCATGGGAACGAGTAGATGCTCTATGTCTTCAAACCTTTTTGGTCCTTACTGACAAAAGGGGGAGAAGCATATGAGTTTGATAGTCTTCAAGCGGGTTCATATGGGCAGTTGCTTTATATTTTGCCTAGTGTTTACAACTCTCGCTTTTGATACATTTGGTTCTTTGAGTTGTAACACTTGAACTCGATGGTTGTCTGCTACTTATTTGCTTTTCTGTGATGCGATGATAAATTCCGCATGTGCGATGATAACTTCCGCACTTAGATCATTCTGCAGACGTCCATTTTTCATTATGCATGTCATTCCCTTAGTTATATCATTTCATGCATGACGAATTATCTTCATAAGTTGAAGAGGATCTCCACAAGTACAACCTGCCATGTGCATTTGCATTCCAAAAGCAAATTACTTATATGCACATCTTCAGGGGGAGCCTTTGCCACTTATGAAGACAATACCTATCCTTTACAACTTCACATACTTTATCCCCTGTTGAAAACTTCAACCAGTTTGTCATCAATCACCAAAGGGGGAGATTGTAAGTGCATCTAGTGCCACCCCTAGTTGGTTTTGGAGTATTGACGACAAATTTGGTTGAGGGACTAATGCGTTTGTGAGAATTGCAGGATAACACAGGTAGTGTCCCTCATTGATTCGGTTTACCTACCGGAGATGACCCCTAAAATGTATGAAGACACCGGCGACAATGGTGGTATGTGAAGATATTCATATTGAAGACTATGACATGAGAAGACATTGAGTGAAGACTATGGAGCGCGAAGACTGTGTCGTTTCGTTGTTTCCTTTTTCTTCTTTGTTGAGTCATAGGAACCACCGTACTGTTAAGTGGGGTCCAAGTGAACAAAGTCAGAATGACTGAAGTGATGCTCAACCCAAATCCTATGTCTTTGAGCGAAGACAATGAGAGCAAATCTTATCTAGAGCTGGATGAGTCAGCATTGCTTGTAGCCCAAGTAAATTTGCCGTGTGTGTTTGAAATCTGACCGTTGGAACACGTGTCAGTTCCTTAGTGACCCAGGGTCATTTCGGACATATCAGGTCGGGTTGCCTAGTGGCTATAAATAGCCCACCCCCTACACCATAAATTGGTGGCTGCTCGGAGTTAGTGCACGACTTTTGTCATTTGAGAGCAACCCACCTCGAAGCCTTTGAGAGAGAGAAATCCTTGAGAGGACAAAGCCCAAACACCTAGAGCAAAAGAGTGTTAGGCATCAATGGAGTCTTTCTATCTGCGTGACCTGAAGACTTATTACACTTGAGGACTGTGAATCCTCCAGCCGGTTAGGCGTCGCGTTCTGAGCATCCAAGAGTCATTGTGGATCGCCGGTGAACGAAGTCTGTGAAGGTTCGGAAGTCTACCTTGAAGACTTACCAGAGTGATTGGGCGAGGACTGTGTGTCCTTAGCTCAAGGGGAATAAGGTGAAGACGCGTCTTATGAGTTGAATCTCAGCCTCCCTAACTGCACGCACAGCTTGTCACAAAGAATCGAACTGGTCCAACAAATCCTGTGTCTTCAACAAGTGACTGGTTCTATCCTCTCCATTCCTTTACTTAGAGTTTGTCTTCGTGAAGTCATTGCCTATTTGTCTTACCTGTTTGACTACTATCGTTGGTTGGTTTCATACTATCTTCCATCCTGATCCTTACTACTAAGCTGCTATTAGTCTTTGTACTTTCACATTACTACATACTTGACTATGGTTTGCTTGTTGTAGTTTATCTTCCGCTGCGTATCAATTAGGTCATTTCTATTGTTTGTCTTTGAAACTTCCACGTTTTGAAGACTTTCATAAAAATCGCCTATTCACCCCCCTCTAGTCGATAACTTGCACTTTCACAACTGATTTATTGGAAATCATACATACTAATGTATGTGGTCCAATGAATATTGAGGCTCACGACGGGTGTCGTTATTTTCTCACCTTCACAGATGATTTGAGCAGATATGGGAATATCTACTTGACGAAACACAAGTCTGAAAGATTTGAAAAGTTCAAAGAATTTCAGAGTGAAGTGGAAACTCATCGTAACAAGAAAATAAAATTTCTACGATCTGATCGTGGAGGAGAATATTTGAGTTACGAGTTTGGTTTACATTTGAAGCAATGCGGAATAGTTTCGCAACTCACGCCACCCGGAACACCACAACGAAATGGTGTGTCCGAACGTCGTAATCGTACTTTACTAGATATGGTGCGATCTATGATGTCTCTTACTGATACCGCTATCGTTTTAGGGTTATGCTTTAGAGACGGCCGCATTCACGTTAAATAGGGCACCATCAAAATCCGTTGAGACGAGGCCTTATGAACTGTGGTTTGGGAAGAAACCAAAGTTTTTGTTTCTTAAAGTTTGGGGCTGCGATGCTTATGTGAAGAAACTTCAACCAGATAAGCTCGAACCCAAATCGGAGAAATGTGTCTTCATAGGATACCCAAAAGAGACTATTGGGTACACCTTCTATCACAGATCTGAGGGCAAGATTTTTGTTGCTAAATTCGGATCCTTTCTAGAGAAGGAGTTTCTCTCGAAAGAAGTGAGTGGGAGGAAAGTAGAACTTGATGAGGTAACTATACCTACTCCCTTATTGGAAAGTAGTTCATCACAAGAACCGGTTCCTGTGACAACTACACCAATTAGTGAGGAAGCTAATGATACTGATCATGAAACTTCAGATCAAGTTACTACCGAACTTCGTAGGTCTACCCGCGTAAGATCCGCACCAGAGTGGTACGGTAATCCTATTCTGGAAGTCATGTTACTTGACCATGGCGAACCCACGAACTATCAGGAAGCGATGATGAGCCCAGATTCCGCAAAAATGGCTTGAGGCCATGAAATCTGAGATGGGAACCATGTATGAGAACAAAGTATGGACTTTGGTTGGCTTGCCCGATGATCGGCAAGCCATAGAAAATAAATGGATCTTCAAGAAGAAGACTGACGCTGATGGTAATGTAACTGTCTACAGAGCTCGACTTGTTGCGAAAGGTTTTCGACAAGTTCAAGGGGTTGACTACGATGAGACACCCGTAGCGATGCTTAAGTCTGTCCGAATCATGTTAGCAATTGCCGCATTTTATGATTATGAAATTTGGCAAATGGATGTCAAAACTGCATTCCTGAATGGATTTCTGGAAGAAGAGTTGTATATGATGCAACCGGAAGGTTTTGTCGATCCAAAAGGTGCTAACAAAGTGTGCAAGCTCCAGCGATCCGTTTATGGACTGGTGCAAGCCTTTCGGAGTTGGAATAAACGCTTTGATAGTGTGATCAAAGCATATGGTTTTATACAGACTTTTGGAGAAGCTTGTATTTACAAGAAAGTGAGTGGAAGCTCTGTAGCATTTCTGATATTATATGTAGATGACATATTATTAATTGGAAATGATATAGAATTTCTGGATGGCATAAAGGGATACTTGAACAAAAGTTTTTCAATGAGAGACCTCGGTGAAGCTGCTTACATATTGGGCATCAAGATCTATAGAGATAGATCAAGACGCTTAATTGGACTTTCACAAAGCACATACCTTGATAAAGTTTTGAAGAAGTTCAAAATGGATCAGGCCAAGAAAGGGTTCTTGCCCGTGTTACAAGGTGTGAAGTTGAGTCAGACTCAATGCCCGACCACAACAGAAGATCGAGAGAAAATGAAAGATGTTCCCTATGCTTCAGCCATAGGCTCTATCATGTATGCAATGATGTGTACCAGACCTGACGTGTGCTTAGCAATAAGCTTGGCAGGTAGGTACCAAAGTAATCCGTGAATGGATCATGGACATCGGTCAAGAATATCCTGAAATACCTGAAAAGGACTAAGGATATGTTTCTCGTTTATGGAGGTGACAAAGAGCTAGTCGTAAATGGTTACGTCGATGCAAGCTTTGACACTGATCCGGACGATTCTAAATGGCAAACCGGATACGTGTTTATATTGAACGGTGGAGCTGTCAGTTGGTGCAGTTCTAAACAAAGCGTCATGGCGGGATCTACATGCGAAGCGGAGTACATAGCTGCTTCGGAAGCAGCAAATGAAGGAGTCTGGATGAAAGAGTTCATTTCCGATCTAGGTGTCATACCTAGTGCATCGGGACAAATGAAGATCTTCTGTGACAATACTGGTGCAATTGCCTTGGCAAAGGAATCCAGATTTCACAAGAGGACCAAGCACATCAAGAGACGCTTCAATTCCATCCGGGACCAAGTCCAGGTGGGAGACATAGAGATTTGCAAGATACATCCGGATCTGAATGTGGCAAACCCATTGACTAAGCCTCTTCCACGAGCAAAACATGATCAGCACCAAGAATCCATGGGTGTTAAAATCATTACTGTGTAATCTAGATTATTGGCTCTAGTGCAAGTGGAAGACTGAAGGAAATATGCCCTAGAGGCAATAATAAAGTTATTATTTATTTCCTCATATCATGATAAATGTTTATTATTCATGCTAGAATTGTATTAACCGGAAACATGATACATGTGTGAATACATAGACAAACTTAATGTCACTAGTATGCCTCTACTTGACTAGCTCATTGGTCAAAGATGGTTATGTTTCCTAACCATAGACATGTGTTGTCATTTGATTAATGAGATCGCATCATTAGGAGAATGATGTGATTGACTTGACCCATCCGTTAGCTTAGCACTTGATCGTTTAGTATGTTGCTATTGCTTTCTTCATGACTTATACAAGTTCCTATAACTATGAGATTATGCAACTCCCGTTTACCGGAGGAACACTTTGTGTGCTACCAAACGTCACAACGTAATCGGGTGATTATAAAGGAGCTCTACAGGTGTCTCCAAAGGTACATGTTGAGTTGGCGTATTTCGAGATTAGGTTTTATCACTCCGATCGTCGGAGAGGTATCTCTGGGCCCTCTCGGTAATGCACATCACTATAAGCCTTGCAAGCAATGTAGCTAATGAGTTAGTTACGGAATGATGCATTACGTAACGAGTAAAGAGACTTGTCGGTAACGAGATTGAACTAGGTATTGGATACCGACGATCGAATCTTGGACAAGTAACATAGCGATGACAAAGGGAACAACGTATGTTGTTATGCGGTTTGACCGATAAAGATCTTCGTAGAATATGTAGGAGCCAATATGAGCATCCAGGTTCCGCTATTGGTTATTGACCGGAAACAGTTCTAGGTCATGTCTACATAGTTCTCGAACCCGTAGGGTCCGCACGCTTAACGTTACGATGACCGTTATATTATGAGTTTACAGTTTTTGATGTACCGAAGGTTTTTCGGAGTCCCGGATGTGATCACGGACATGACGAGGAGTCTCGAAATGGTCGAGACATAAAGATTGATATATTGGAAGCCTATATTTGGATATCGGAATCGTTCCGGGTGAATTCGGGATTTTACGGGAGTACCGGGGGGTTACCGGAACCCCCCGGGGGTTAATGGGCCTACATGGGCCCTAAGGGAGAAGAGGGGAGCCAGCCAGGGCAGGCCGCGTGCCCCCTCCCCCCTAGTCCAAATAGGACAAGGAGGGGGGCGCCCCCCTTTTCTCTTTCCCCCTTCCCCTTTCCTTCTCCAACAAGGCAAGAGGGGGTAGTCCTACTCCGGTGGGAGTAGGACTCCTCCAGGCGCACCCCTAGGGGCCGGCCGCACCTCCCCCTCCCTCCTTTATATACGGGGGCAGGGGGCACCCCATGACACACAAGTTGATCTTCATGATCGTTCCTTAGCCGTGTGCGGTGCCTCCTTCCACCATATTCCACCTCGATCATATCATAGCGGTGCTTAGGCGAAGCTCTGCGTCGGTAGAACATCATCACCATCACCACGTCGTCGTGCTGACGGAACTCTTCCCCGACACTTTGCTGGATCGGAGTCCGGGGAACGTCATCGAGCCGAACGTGTGCTAGAACTCGGAGGTGCCATAGTTTCGGTGCTTGATTGGTCGGGCCGTGAAGACGTACGACTACATCAACCGCGTTGTTATAACGCTTCCGCTTTCGGTCTACAAGGGTACGTGGACAACACTCTCCCCTCTCGTTGCTATGCATCACCATGATCTTGCGTGTGCCTAGGATTTTTTTTGAAATTACTACGTTCCCCAACAAAAGGTGCTCTGCATTTATGTTTTGCGGTCTCAGAAAGGGCTAGCGAGATACCATTTTGTTATATCATGTTATGATTATTTTGAGAAAGCGTTGTCATCCGAGTTTTATTATTATGGATCGCTAGCTGATTATGTTATAGATATGAGTAATTGTGAGACCTATGTGTTATTGTGAGTATGGTTAGTTCATAATATTTGCTGAAACTTCAATGCTGGATTTTAATTTTACAACAACAAGAGCAAACAGAGTTTGTAAAAGTTTTTCTTTATCACTTTCAGTTTATCAACTGAATTGCTTGAGGACAAACAAAGGTTTAAGCTTGGGGGAGTTGATACGTCTCCAACGTATCTACTTTTCCAAACACTTTTGCCCTTGTTTTGGACTGTAACTTGCATGATTTGAATGAAACTAACCCGGACTGATGCTGTTTTCAGCAGAACTACCATGATGTTGTTTTATTTGTAGAAAAGAAAAGTTCTTGGAATGTCCTGGAAATCCATGGAGGCACTTTTTGGGATTTATAAGAATTACTGGGCGAAAGAAATACACCAGGGGGCCCAGGGCCTGTCCACGAGACAGGGGGCGCGCCCCCCTAGGGCGCGCCCCCTATCTCGTGGGCCCCCTGGACCTCCTCCGACCTCAACTCCAACTCCATATATTCCGTCTCAGGAAGAAAAAAAATCAGAGAGAAAGTTCCGTCACGTTTCACGACACAGAGCCGCCGCCAAGCCCTAATCTCTCTCGGGAGGGCTGATTTGGAGTCCATTCGGGGCTCCGGAGAGGGGGATTCGTCGCCGTCGTCATCATCAACCATCCTCCATCACCAATTTCATGATGCTCACCGCCGTGCGTGAGTAATTCCATCGTAGGCTTGCTGGACGGTGATGGGTTGGATGAGATTTACCATGTAATCAAGTTAGTTTTGTTAGGGTTTGATCCCTAGTATCCACTATGTTCTGAGATTGATGTTGCTATGACTTTGCTATGTTTAATGCTTCTCACTAGGGCCCGAGTGCCATGATTTCAGATCTGAACCTATTTTGTTTTCATGAATGTATGTGTGTTCTTGATCCTATCTTGCAAGTTTATAGTCACCTATTATGTGTTATGATCCGACAACCACGAAGTGACAATAATCGGGACACTTCTCGGTGATGATCGTAGTTTGAGGAGTTCATGTATTCACTATGTGCTAATGCTTTGTTCCGGTTCTCTATTAAAAGGAGGCCTTAATATCCCTTAGTTTCTGCTAGGACCCCGCTGCCACGGGAGGGTAGGACAAAAGATGTCATACAAGTTCTTTTCCATAAGCACGTATGACTATTTACGGAATACATGCCTACAGTACATTGATGAAATGGAGCTAGTTCTATATCACCCTATGTTATAACTATTGCATGAGGAATCGCATCCGGCATAATTATCCATCACTGATCCATTGCCTACGAGCTTTTCACATATTGTTCTTCGCTTATTTACTTTTCCATTGCTACTGTTACAACTACTACAAAAACCCAAAACATTTATCTTTACTTTTGCTACCGTTACCTTTATTATCATACCACTTTTGCTACTAAACACTTTGCTGCAGATACTAAGTTATCCGGTGTGGTTGAATTGACAACTCAACTGCTAATACTCAAGAATATTCTTTGGCTCCCCTTGTGTCGAATCAATAAATTTGGTTGAATACTCTACCCTCGAAAGCTGTTGCGATCCCCTATACTTGTGGGTTATCATGCCCATCAACGGTGAGGCTCATATGGTGACCTCATCAATCTTAAGACTTGCTCAGTCTCTTGGAAGTGTTCATAGGGATAAGGTGTATGTATGTGCGTTCATATACGTGTTTGTGAGCTTTTGTGTCTGTGCTGTTTTCTTGCAAAGAAATAGAGAGAGATAGAAGGGTGCTATGTTGTTTGAATAATGCAAAATATTTGTATTTGTTTTCATTGCATACCTATGGCTTAGAGCATCTCCACCCACACCCCCCCCAGGACACCCCCAAGACACCTTTTTAGGCTCAGTTTTAGGGTCGACGACGCTTTTTGCCGAAAAACGGCCCAGCCACGCCCCCAGGGCCCCTAGGACGTCAAAATAGCGCCGGCAAAACCAGGCGAAACCTAGCGCGTTGGGGGGCTCTTCGGGGCGCCGGCGGAAGTTTCGACGAATCGTGTCTCCCCACATGTCCTTTTTCTTGGCCCACTTAATCATTTTCCTCAAAAACTTTTGGTTGGGGCGGGGTGTGGCTGGAAAGATGCCCTCCTATTTGGGCCAGATGAAGCATTTGCCCCCCCCCCCAAGACACCAACTTTTTTGGTTCGGTGATGTTCTTGGGGGCTCCAACGGCTGGAGATGCTCTTAGCCCCCTATGGAGAGAGAGCCTAGACGTGGGACAATTTTGGCCTAAAGTATGACCGAGCATACGCTGGAAGAGTTATAGTGCCCTACGTAGATTGGCGAATTTGATAATGCCATAAATCATTCCTGATGTGTATATGTAGTGCAAAAAAGGTACATCCATGATCATTGTGCACGGAAACTATACTTCAGGCCCGCCGGGAGAAAACTTCCTTAGAGGCCCAGATTGCTGGTCTGGACCTCGTGGCTGATGGGGCTGGCCTCTCAGAGGGGGAGTGGTCAGTCCGTTACGACCTTGAAGCCGCGCTGATGCAGCTACATCAGCAGGCGGAGATTTATTGGCGTCAGCGTGGTACCCTGAGCTGGACTCTTAAAGATGACTCCCCCACTGCCTACTTCTGTGCCATCGCCAATGGCAGAAGGAGAAGATGTTCTATTGACAACCTTCTCATCAATGGAGTCAGGACCTCGGACCAATCTCTTATTATGTCTCATGTAGTGGATTTCTTTTCCTCCCTCCTTTGTGCTAAGAAGGAATCTGGGATTTCCATTTCCCCCTCCCTGTGGGACTCCCCGTATATGATTTCGAACACTGAGAATGATGCCTTAATGCTACCTCTGTCTGATGCTGAGATCTGGGATGTCATTAACTCTGCTAACCCTAACGCTGCCTCAGGACCTGATGGCTCTTCCATCCCTTTCTTCAAGAAGTTTTGGCCCAACTACGCCTGCTGGTGTGTAAGATTATTCAGGGCTGTTGTCTGCGGACAGTTGATTTCTCTCGCCTCAACTACGCTGTCATCACCCTTATTCCTAAAGTTAAAGGGGCTGAGCTGATTTCCAAGTTTAGGCTCGCTCTCATCAACAACTTTGCTAAGTTCCCGGCAAAGGGTTTTGCTACCGTTTATCTCCCGTTGCCCATAAAACTATTAGCCCTTTCCAATCGGTGTTTATCATAGGACGTTTCATTCTAGACGGGATTCTTTGCTTGCACGAGATCATTCATGACCTCAAAGTTCGTAAGTCTAAGGTGGTGAACTTAAAACTGGACTTTGAAAAAGCGTATGACTCGGTCAGCTGGCCGTTCCTTAGGAAGGTCCTTCTAGCCAAAGGCTTCGATGGGGCTTACGTTCACATGATCATGCAGCTCGTCTCGGGGGACCACACTGCGGTTTCTGTTAATGGTCAGGTCAGTAACTTCTTCGCCAATGGCAGGGGCCTTCGGCAAGGTGACTCCGCATCTCCTATCTTGTAAAATTTTGTCGCGGACGCTCTGTCTCGTATCCTCTCCAGGGCTGCTTCTCACGGACACATCTCTCTAGTTATTTCCCACCTTATTCTATAAGGGGTCACACACCCTCAGTATGCAGATGATACTATCATTATGGTAGATTAAATGAATCTTGCATCGCCCACCTTAAATTCATTCTACTTTGTTTCGAAGCCTTGTCGGGCCTCAAATTAATTTCTCCAAAAGTGAGGTCATGGTCACTGGTGTTGATGACACAGAGGCCTTAAGGGTGGCCCACCTTCTCAATTGTAGCCTGGGATCCTTCCCTTTCAAATACTTGGGCCTCCCGATCTCCCCGAACTTGTTATATGCCAAAGAGTTTGCCCCTGCTGTCGCTAAGGTTGGTAATAGGGTGCTCCCTTGGAGGGGCAGATATAATACGAGTGCTGGAAAAGTGGCACTGATTAATGCTTGCTTGCCTTCCTTACCAATGTTTATCATGGGCTTCTACTTACTATCTGCTGGCACGCACGCCGGTTTTGATAAGCATTGGGGTGCTTTCTTTTGGAATGCGGCAGGTAATAGACGCAAGTACAGACTGGTTAGGTGGAAACTAATGTTTAGACCCAAAAACCTTGGAGGGTTGGGCATTATTAACACTGCTATTATGAATAAATGTCTCATGATTAAATGGTGGTGGAAAATTATGACCACGGGAGCTGATACTTTATGGTTCTCTATTCTTAAAGCGAATACTTCCCTTCTTCTAGCCCTATGTTCGCCTCTCCTCGAAGAGGCTCGCAGTTTTGGAAAGATCTTGTCAAGGTTCTCCCCTTTTTTCAGGCTTACATTCTTTTTATAGTGGGGAACGGGACTTTCGTTCGCTTTTGGCTCGACTGGTGGTGTGGAGACTCACCTCTCTCTGTGGTCTTCCCCACGCTTTTTTCCTATTGCCCTAACCCGAACATCTCCATCGCGGAGCTCTCGGCTAATAATTGGGACTTAGCCTTCCGGCGCTCGTTGTCCCCTGCAGAGTTGGAAGATTGGCAACGGCTTACTGCCTTCTTCCCCATGCTCTCGAAGACAGCGGACACGGTGGTCTGGCCTCATGCTTCTTCTGGTTGCTTTTCGGCCAAGTCATTATATTCCAAGCTTATTGGTGGCTCCCCCACTAACAGATTTAACCCAGTTTGGAGGGCTCGTATTCCCTCTAAAGTAAAGATCTTCCTCTGGAAAGCTTTCAAAGGCCGTCTTCCCGCGGCGGACCAAACTCGTAAGCGGAATGGCCCGGGCTCGGAGTTCTGCGCTCTCTGTGGAGCCCTGGAGGACACGAATCATATCCTTTTTCATTGTGTTTTGGCCAAAGTTGGTTGGAGCTGCGTCAGGTCCTGGCTCCAGGTGTCTTGGGACCCATCTTCTTTCTCTGAGCTTCGGGCCCTTGCTAATGCGTTGGTTGGGGTCACTAAGAGAGTTTTCTAGGTACGAGTGGGGGCGATATGTTGGACCTTGTGGACTACCAGAAACAAGTTTACCATCGAGCATGTTTTTCCTGCTAAACCTGCTGATTGCTTATTTAAATCTTGTATGTTCCTGCAGCAGTGGAGATCATTGACTAAGCCGGACGACCGGGACGCTCTTGACCTTCTGCTCTCTAAAATTAGGGCCTCGACGTCTTCCCTATCCAGGCAGGAGCATGCTGCATAGTTGCCTTGGCGTTCCTTTTGACTAGTTGTTGGCTAGGTCGTTTTATGTTGATCTCCCTTCTCTCCGGCCTGCGTGCCGTGCTGGTGGCCTGGGTGCCCTGTATCTCATACTCTAGTATCTGGATGTCGTCCTTGATTGGACGTGGTCATGGTTGGTGATTGTGGTTCGGATGGTTTGTTTGAAACCCTTCCTGGTGACTTTATCTATAAAGTCAGGCTTATGCCTTTTCTCTAAAAATACTTCATTACCCGTTATCATTTTGCCCTCCTATTTTGGAGCTACTAGCACCGGGTAGCTAACAAAACTTGCTTAGCTATGTTGCGATCAACGTACATATATATGTATGTGGGTAGGTATAGTCGAATAGTTCTAGTTAAACTGGATGAATATGTATCTCATGATCATCTGGACTTCTGGAGCAAGCTAGGCAACGAGCTGATCTCCACGCCACACCATGATCTCCGAGCAATCGGGATTGGGCATTCCTCTTGACTCGTTGTACTCCTCCGCGGCCAATCGTTGCACAAACTTTATCGAATCCTGAAAGAAAACAACACATGATGGGATCCATTAAGCTAATCAAATTATTTCCCGCAAAAAAAAGGCTAATCAAATCACGGAATTACAGTACCTGTGAGGCGTCGGGCTCGGACACGGGGAAGCGGTCCCACCGGTGCGGGTCCCAGAGCAGGGCGCTGCCGAACGCGAAGCGCGCCACGTCCACCGTTCCCGCCGGCGGCCTCGCCGCCCTCACCGTCGGCGTCTCGTCGGCCGTGGAGAACCAGCCGGTGACCGCCCACGGCGAGCCGCCGCACACCGGCCCTTCCACCGTCGCCTTCCGCTCGCGCTCCGACACCGTCGCGACCGGCCACGCACCGAACGTCCTGCACCATACATGCACACAGTGTGCTACTATATTCATGTACAGTAACGGCAACGGCGGCTAATGAATGGATTCAAATCAATGTTTCTTTAGCGCCAATCATTCGTCGTTCGCTCGTCCACGTTTCTACCGACACTCGGGCGCGCACCGAAGCAAGCAGAGGACGGTGCGCACATGGACATGCACGTCCACGATCGACAACATGGTGGTACTGCTGGTGCTGCTGAGTGACATCCATCATGCATGCCATCTAGCTATCCCTGCTCGATTCCTAGCTAGTGGAGTGCATCATATTATCACCGATCACTCTCTCTGGCCTAGCTAGAGTGGCCAGTCCCATGCTGCATGCATTATTTGCTACGGCTCGTCTACTGTCAACTCCACCGACAGCCGACACCGCTGGGTGCAACTCTGAATTACACGCTACTCCAACTTAATTACTGTACACACTACTATTACCAGTTTACTAAAGGATCGATCGACAAATGGAATGAACATGTAAACCGAACGTGTAGGCAGGCAGGACAATGCATGCATTCACCTGATCTGCCTGAGCTGGTCGAAGAAGCGGAGGTCGTAGACGTCGCCGAGGCCGGCGAAGAGCACCACACCGTCTAGGCGGTGCTCCTCGACGTGCCCCAGCGCCACGTTCCGCTGGTGGTGCCGCTCCTTCTCCACGCCGACGCCGTCGGCCGTGAAGTTCTCCGGGTAGGTCAGGTGCCGGTACGACACCCCGGCGCCGCGCAGCAGCCGCGCCGTGTCCGGGCCCTCCGTCGCCCGCTCCACCACCAGCCACAGCACCGGCGGGGGCACGAGCCTGAGCGCGTGCGCCGCGCGGGTGAGCCCCGCGGCCCGCCGCTCCGGGTCCGACCGCTCCGTGGCCGTCACCACCAGCAGCAGCTGCGGCTGCCGCAGCGGCTCCGGCTCTGCCGGCGGCGAGGGGAGGGCGGTGACGGCGACGTCGACGGGTCCGTGCTGCAGCTGCCGCTGCTGCTGCTGGAGCAGGAGCACGGTGTGGTTGAAGGCGCCGTCGACGGCGTGGAGCGCGCGGAAGACGTGGGCGGTGGCCGCGGTGGACGCTACGTGGGTCCAGCGGAAGGCGGGGGCCAGGCCGGCGAGGAGGCCGAGGAGGAAGCAGATGGAGGAATGCAGCATGGCTCGCCGGAGCAGCAGGGGCCGCCTCGCCCGCGGCTTCGCCTTCTTCGGCGACGCCATGACAAAGCAAGCAGCAGCAGCTTGGCTAGTGTGTATGTGTGTTTGGTGGTGTCAGCAGGAGAGCAACTACAGTGGCGGAGCTTGACAAGAATATCTGGGGGGGCCAATGACGAAAAAAAATTAACCAACGGCAACAGACAAGAACTTGGAGCCTCCAGGCAAATTTATACTAATATATACTCCATTTCTCCATAAGAGAACTAATTACACCAAAATATACAACTTAGTCTACTTGTACCACTCTGTCTTCAAACCCAGAGACATTCTGTGAGCCAACTAAGAACTACAAAAGGAGTGGTACTCACTACTGGTGGTACTACAGATCAGCTTTTCGATCACTTATGCTCTTGAATTCCGCTAAAATGTCCTCAAAGGTGTACTTCTCTGCGATTTCACGCTCTATGTGAACAACCAAGTTATTGGCAAGATTCTCATCTTCCATCGTATTCACGCAGCCTTGTTTTGATGATCTTCAAACTGGAAAATGCACGTTCAGCACTAGCTGTAGAAACTGGAAGAGTAACAAGTAGACGAAGTAGCCTGTCAATTAGATGGTAGATTCTATCTCTTCCAGTCTCAACAAGGAGTTGGCAAAGGTCAGTCAATGTTGATATATTTTTCAACTCTACATCACTGGAAGCATCAGGAACAAAGAGTTTTAGTTGGTTTTCCAAGCCATACACATCTTGTTGACTAAAATCTGCTGGGTAATACTTCTTCACCAACTCACATATATCACTACCTTTAAAAGATTTAAATTTATTTCTAGGAATTAATGTGGCACTGGTGGATAGAAGATCCATCATCTTCTCATTGAACCTGCGATCCAATTCATGTAGTTGGCTATCAAGAGTTGCACGAAATATCTCCACTCGAAAATATTGCTCCTTAGTGAAATGATCAGGCTGATGCCGTGCACGGCCACCACGCATGATATAAGTTTCCTTCATGTCTGGAATTTCAGTGCCATGATTCACACAAAATTCAACCACTGTGCAAAAGAATTCCTCCCAGCCATTGTCCGATCTCAAGAGACGAAGACACTCTTTTGTTGCAAATACTAAACGAACAGCATTTACAATGTCTTGTGACCTCTTTTGTAAAGCCTGACCAAGTCCTTCAGTTATCCCTAATATCTCCTTCATCATACATAAGATAAAGACAAACTCGAACGAGGACAAATAGCTGAAAGAAGTGTCAGCATCAGCACGTATTGATCCCACCACTGATCTATCTGAAGCCATATCTTGGATAACAAAATTTACTGCATTAAACAACTTCATAAGGCTATGAATAGAACCAAAGTGAGAACCCCACCTAGTGTCCCCAGGTCTTTTAAGTGATCGAATCTGATTTTCCCCTTGACCAGTCTGAATGCTTCCATTTTCTATCATGCGTGCTAGTTCTACCAGCTGGGCATCATGGAGCTCATCATGGCGTTTTGATGAGGAGTCAACAGTGTTAATAATGAAGATCAATTTCTGAAAAAACTGGGCAACAGGAACCACCTCTTTGGATGCATCTACTAGTGCTAGTTGCAATCTGTGAGCATAACAATGAACATAGTATGCATATGGGCATACCTTGAGAAAAAGAGACTGCAATCCATTTAGCTCTCCTCTCATGTTACTAGCCCCATCGTATCCTTGTCCACGAAGATTTTGAATATCAAAACCATTTAATGATAATGCAGAGCACAATTTCTCTTTCAGTGTCATGGCCTTAGTGTTGGCCACATGTATCAAATCAAAGAACCGCTCTTGTGAAAAGCCAGCTTTATCAACAAATCTGAAAACCAATGCCATTTGTTCTCTTTTAGCCACATCACATGTCTCATCCACCAGAATAGAGAATTTGGAATCCCCAATTTCTTCACGGATATGTCTCCTAACTTTAGATGCATATATGGACAAGATTTCCTTTTGAATATCTGGAGATGTGTACTTTGAGTTGTATGGAGAATTCCCCAAAATGACTTTGGCAAGATCAGGATTGAACTCTGCGAGAAGCTCTAGCAATTCGAGAAAATTTCCTTTATTCTTTGACTCAGCTTTCTCATTATGTCCTCTAAAAGCGCAAGACTGAAATGTGAGCCACCTAACAACCGCAACAGATGCTTTTAGCCTTAAACGGTTTCTTTCTACCTTTTCATCATCCTTTGCTGCTACAACATTTTCTAAATGGCCTGCCTGGTTCAACAATGCTTGACGTTCTACGACTGCATTGTTGTGTGGTGAGCATGGTGTAGAACCTTCATGGCCTAAGAGTGCACAATATTTTCCATCATTCACTTTCTTCCAATTATCAAATCCATGTACTGTGAATACATCAGAGCCTCCTTTTGTTAAGATATTTCTGCTGGAAACAAAGCAGAGTAAACAGTATGCACGATGACTGTCCTCTGAGTACTCTAGCCATGATGGGAAACTATCAAACCACTTGTATTGGAAGCGGCGCTGATGGCCCTTTTACCGTAAGCTCTATAGTGTTTCAGTTTTGGTTGCATGGGGCCTAACGACAAATATGCTCTTCGCACACTATCTCTGATTTGGTGGGTATTGCCAAATTTGCGGTCATGATCTTGAGGTCTCGCTCCAAGAATTCCTTGCCTCGGAATACAACAGGAAGAGGAACGTAATTATTTGTCTGAGGCTCTTCATCTTGATTTTCTTCTTGTTGTTCCCATTCAAGAAGCAGAGGTAAAGATTGTGCAGCTGGAGGATCTTCTGTTGCTCTCTGTTCTTTGTCTTTTGAAGTATGACTGAATATTGCTGCTGCTGCCTTTGACCATGGTCACTTGATCTGTTGATTAATCTAGCCTTTTGAGTCCCAATTCCAAGTCAAGCAACCCGTAATAATTACTCACAAGAACAAATCTGTGGTGCATTGTGCAAGCAACAAGTTATCTGCAATTAGATCAAATAAATAGCATACTAAATTACTAACTACTAAGGTGTGCTGCCCCCAATTTACTCGTACAAGCAGTCTTGCGTACAAGCAAGGCAACACTACAAAAGGGGATCCAATCCCAATGGTTTCAGGTTGTAATTTGAGCTGGGTAGATGCAGTCGTTGGGTAGATGGTACTTACAGAAATTTTTATAGGGGGGCGGCCAGCGACCAGTCGATGGCCAGCCGGCCGGCGGACATCGACGACCACCGGCGACCGGCCAGTGGCGAGGAGACGAAAACGAACTTTTCAGATGCGCCCTCGCGACCTCCGTCCTCGGCGCGCGTGGATCAGTGGCGAGCTTCTCCTCGAATCCTCGGCGTCGGCGTCGGCGTCGGGGCAGAGCGGCGGCGTGGATGGAGAGGGGAGCCGCAGACCCGCAGTGCCTAAGCGGCGAGCGTGGGGAAAGAGACGTGAAGCAGCCGAGCCCCGAGCAGGTGGCCGTGTTCGTGATGATGCCGAAGATGCGTTTGTGGCCTTTTGCTCGTACATGGGCCAGACCGGCCAGTTGACATGGACTATTACTAACTAGTAAAAAAAAAATTGCATTTGGGCTGGGGGGGCCACGGCCCCCTCAGAGCTGTACATAGCTCCGCCGTTGGCAACTAGGTAGGTGATCGAGTGAGTGAGTGAGTGAGTGAGTGAGTGATCGGGTCTTGCTTAATTTCTGGGAGGGAAATGATTCTGTACGCCTCACTTGGAAAGTTGGAATTGATGGATGTAGCTGCTGGCACATGTGGCCGGTCTAGAGGAGAGTATTGCATTTCTTTTTCTTTCTTCTTGTGCCGACCGGCGAGTCTAGTCATGATCTCTCTGGCGGTGTAATTAAGAGAATGACTCGTTTATTTAGCTCAGTTTGCGGTTTTATGACAACATCTCATGTATCTTTTGATCATGTGGCTTTATTAATATAAAGCGGGGTAAAAGCCTGTTTTAAGAGAATGCGTCGCTTATTTAGCTCAGTTTGCGGCTTTATGGCGATCTACATGCACAAGTGTATTTACGATTTCCATCGCAAAAAAAAAGTGTATTTATGATTTCTAGAACATTTCAATTTTCTTTGGTTCTGTGAATTCTGAGTTCAAAATTTGGGAGAACTTTATTCACAAACCAGTATTTGAGAAAATCTTGCATCATCGATATATGGTGTTGATGCACTGCCTTAAGCCGACCCCGGCCTTGGTTCCTCATATCCAAAATGGGATCCGCCGCCGGCGGGGATGGTGCAATTCAATCTGGATGCCGTATTTTCTAGTTCTTCCCAGAGGATGGGATTTGGCATGGTTATCCAAGACTCTCTTGGACCTTGGTTCTCGTCTTATTGGTTGCAGCAGACACATTGAGGGGTTGGTGACCCTTGAAATGGTTGAGGCATTGGCAATGTGTGGGGAATGAAGGCTTCAGAAACATTATCCTGACCTTTGATTGCCCCACTCTTATCTCTAGGCTAAATTTGGCGTTGAGGGACAAATCTCCTCTCGCGACTGTGGCGGAGGACATCAAGAGGTAAGGGGCCAACCTTTCTTTAGTCTCCTTTGTTCATGTTAATCATGTTTTGAATGTGACGGTGGATAATCTTGCTAGGGAGGGTGAACTTTATGTTTTTCGATCTTTCATGATGTCATCCCAGAGTGTATCCGGGAATCTCTCGATAATGACGCGTTATGATGAATGAAGAGCCGGCTTTCTAAAAAACCAATGAGCCAAATTATCTGAAACTTTTTCAAGGATATTCAGTTGTGTATTTCTGATTTACTGGATTTTTTCAATTTATTGCGAAATTTTTGAATTGTGAGTATTTAGCATTTTCAGCATGGGCATGACACGGTGTATGTGGGGGGGGGGGGGGCGTGGTGATGGGCAAAACGTATAATGGGTTGGGGCCTCAGAAGCGGCGAGTGGCGGTGGGTTGACGGTAGTCGCCGACCTTTGGGGCCTGGGGTCGTACATGCCCGGGAGAGAAATCACAAGACTTGGGCCTGTCACAGTAGAAGGAAAAGGAAGTGCGGTGTCCGAAGGGTTCCCGCTGGCAGCGGAGGCGACACTCTCGTTTTTCCCAGGTTCAGTCCCCCGGTTGAGTTTATTGATCAGTCGGAGGATTATAATGGACAGTAGTTTCTTTCTTGAGAATTCTAACGTAGGTCACATGCCTATAGGTGGACAATAGGTCGTTGGCTGTACGGCTATTATTACTTGACGTGTCAGAGTGACGTGGCCACACGAACAAGAAATATGGAGTAAAATGGATGGAACCAGATTAGGGGAGACATTTTGACGGCTCAACAAGTTTAAGATTGTGTAGAATAAGTTAGGAGTTTGGGGTTGAAACTTAAACTCTGGGAAGTATAGAGGGATAATGTGGTGCATGCCGTTTCTCCTATTTCCTCCGGCTCCTTTGTACTTTCTGTTACGATTGGATGCAACACACTTGTGCATGTAGTTTGCTATGAAGTTAAGCTCTTCACATGACCTACACACACGGCTCTAGGTGCCTACACGCTGCATGAACAGGGAATGCAATTAAGCAAAAGGCATAGTAGTACACGTAGAAAGATTAGAGAGGAACGCTTGCTTACTTTACAAGGTTGGTTGATGATCACGTGGTTACCTCATCACAAAGGAATCATCCAGTGCCATTCAAAGCAAATCACACACAATGTTTGTGCCGATCCAAAAACATATCTTCATCACGTACTCCATGTGAAAGAAAATCGACATTAAATTCATATAGATGTGTCAAAATTTAAGTTCTCATTAGACTATATCACTAACAGATTCGAACCAATATTTTTTTATGTACAGAGTTGGAACCAAACATTTTGCGTTTTAGATATGTTACATCCAACTGGGAAAAAACACATGTCACATGCAATTTGTGTCATGACATAACCCATGTTTTTTTTATGATTGACTTGTGGCCTACGGATTTAGCAACAACAACAACATCATCATCATAAGCCTATGTGGCGTTTCTTTGGAGTTGAAAATGAGTTGATGCCGAGGACATTAAAGAAGAGTTTGGTGTTAGAAATAATTCCTTATGATTAACATAATAAGATCTTGATCTCTAGATTAGAACACCTCTTATGTAGAAGATTATGAACTAACCGTGATTGTCTTGATCCATTAGCAGGGTAGCCCTTGGGTCCACCTCAAAGTCTCCACCAGCGAGGAGATGGCCGGGGAAGAAAGTCAGCAGATGGGTGGTGCAACAGCCGGTCGGTGTAGACGTACAGGGTGTCGCCGGCACTGCCCTGATGTGGCCGGCGGTGGTAGACGGTCTTCGTCTCCGTTAGCACCTCATTCAGATCGGTGGTTAGGAGGGACTTGGCCTTACCGTGCAGATCGTTGGGTTAGCACCGGAGGGGTTCTTTTTCCTTATATATATCGAGTGGTAGTTACCCCACATGTCTCATATACTATCATGTGGTACTATATATACTATTTTATTATTTTAAATATGTTCATATACTATATCTAAGATATTTCAAAGCAAATTACATGAAAAAATTGCATATGAGCCCATAGTTTTTGTTATATTTGTAAAATACGTACATATTTGTATGTAAAAATGAGCATACTCAAAAAATGGTGCATACTACCTAAAAATTAGTATATATACTATCTAATCATTGTTATATACTACATACTACACGTACATACTCTCGGTTCCGACAGATACTACATACAACATACAAAACGCAAGTGGTGGTAACTACCACTGCTTGTAGGAAACATATGTCATATATATATATATATATATATATATATATATATATATATATATATATATATATATATATATCAGGTGCTAAGGAGGCGGGACCGAGACTAAAACAGTTGGTTTGGTGCACCCGATCAGGGCACATGCGTGGGAGTTGAGATCCCCCCTTTTCTCTCGATTTGTTTTGACCGAGATCAGTTCCAACATTTTTCCCCTTGATCGTAGGTTAATAAGCATCATAAGCCCACCCTCGATAGAAATAACCCACCAAAATAAAGTGTTACAATGACCAATGAGATGCCATTGAACCTCATTACCTATAGTATATCATTCTATCTCGAAATGGAAAACATAATACTTTATGGGAGTTGATTTATAAGATGGTCCTAATTTCCAGGATCAAAAAGCTTTCCTAACCCATGCCGGCAACATAATCATAAATATGGGTGGTGAGCCTTTGGAAAACGGATCTGTAATACATACAAATCATTTTATATATGCTTAGCATCATTAGCTTGATCCTAGATTCTATCTTTCACAATATGAAACATATTTTCAATGGTCTTGGCAGCATCATTTGACTTGTTGCTACTCGCATAGAAAACTGCGTGTTCATAGTGCAGTAGGTGGGTTTTATAAATGTTGTCTACCACCTTAATTTCGGGAATAGAACTTCTTTGACATACAACCTGCCCAATAGCCTCATAACATGCCACATTGTAAATTGCATTATTTCTAATGCCGTCAATGTCATTATGGAGCTTTTCCACGATATAGCTCCGTATGCGAGAGTGAGGATGTAACATAACGTGGAAACTTTAATATCCACACACCTCGCAGAAACAATGTCTGAATAACCGAGGATATCGAGGTTATTAGACTTCTTATTAGTGAGCATCTAAACTTTTATTGCCTTGCATATCTACAAGACTTTTCACGGCTTCTCCAGTGGTCCATTTCTGGACTTGTATATTTGCCAATTATCCCGATCATAAATAGGGCAAGTTCATATTTGAATACTTACATTGCTTCTGACAGCCGAAGCATAAGGAACTAACATTACTTGATCAGTTCATAATGGTTCCTTGGACACTAAACTGTCCACCTTTATTGCCCTTGACTTTAGTAGCAGGTGCGATAGAGTACTACCACGTAATATTTTATTCCGTACTCTATCAATGTATGTCATCATAATAAAACTTATACTCCTTCCGGAGCTATATCTTGGGCAAACTCAATACAAGCAAATTATGAGGCATCACCAAGATCCATCATGTTACAAATAGAAGGTAGAAATTACTTGGCTCGCCAAAATATTCCATCTCCACAAGGTAGTGATCTTACTCCCCCTCGTCTTATAGTATGAGTGTCCCAGCGCTTGTATTATCTCATAATTGTATTTCTTTAGATAACATGGCTTATGTCAACTTCACCCATGACAAAACTGTACAGTTGAGTCATACATACATTATCAACTAAGTCAACACAAGAGCATGTCATAGTAATAACACAAATGTCACAACAACTCACTCAGGAAATTCTATGGAGTTCCATACATCATTAGAGCTCATAATCTTCATCCTATTTGGCAACAAGCCACTAAGATGATCATTCACACACATTATTGATCATAGGGAAATTGTTGAGTCTCAACAATAAGTGTTGCATTAGAGAAAAATAAATTCCCCTCAATTTACCTGATGCATATGAACAAAGATATAATGGAGTTATCCTTAAGATTAATGTTCATGCGCTCCAGGTTCCCTGATGATCACTTTATTTAGAAGATGGAAAAATATATCCAAAAATCTTGATAACAATCATCTCATCTCTAAACCACAACACCGTTGAGCTGAAGATGGAAAAGAACTTAATGAACTGTGACAATTGATTATAAACGACGTTAGTCAGAAATATAACCACAAGCCACATGATACTGACAAACTTGCCACTTGAGTGAAGTGTCACATATGATTATAAACGACGTTGGTCATATATAATCAACATGTTACATCATGATGGTCATTAGACTAGCAAGCTTGCCACTTTTAGCATTCATATGTGCTTCGTAATGCTCAGAAGGGACTAAGTACACACTAACATTATAAAGGAGTCATTTTTCATTCATTCTTCTAAATAAGACTTGTTGCGTCTTAATTAGAGAACCAACATTAGAACGTGCTTTTCATACATTCTCCAACCAAGACTTCTCGTTGGTTCCATCTTAATTAGAGAATTGAGATATAGTTTGCTTAATTGTACATGCTATGATCTAAGTAGGAGAAGTGAACGCGATATCTCATATTAAATGAGACTTCCATTCTCCCCCTCGAAATGTGGTCTAAAACCACAATTTTGATGAGGTCTCATTAATCACACTTCTGTTACATCTTCAATGGTAACATAGCATATAACCTTCTCAAAAGATTCATTTAGTAAAAACATAACTCGTCCCACCATAAGGTGGGACTAACATTACATTATTTGAGTTGAACTAATAACATATAAAATCACGTCATCTATTCGAGAGACGAAATTAAGGTTATTCAATAACTAGGAGAATGAACAAAACATCATTAATAAGATGAATAATTAAGTCATCTCCAAAAGCTAGTGGAGTAAATCCAATAGTTTTGACTTTTAATGTCCTTTGCATTAGTGATGTGCATGATGGCACATGCGTCCTCTCCCAATGGCTGCCTTATCATCATGATTAACATCCTTCAACCTTAGTGGCAGAAAAAATGTTGGGAGATTCCTTACATGAGACAATGATCTCCACTCTCCATGTGGGAAAGTTATTTACATAAGTTTATTCTATGCCAAGCAAAAGTTTGACATCATTATTATTGCTGGAAAGAGCAGACAACTCAAGCATGAACTAACCATGCAATGCCATGAATAAAAACATGCTTAATGTTTATTCTAATCCGTATCACCATTGGGCTGATAACGAAAAAGAACCTAACTCATTCGTAAATGACACATGAAAAACATAATCAATGTTGGTCAGAATATCATTATATGCCATTAGAACATTTGCTCATTAAATCTCTAATCAAAACTTCTCGTTAGTTCCATTTTGACGAGTGAGATGTAAAATCTCGTAATGACAAGCAAGAACTATGACTAAATTAATTGCCATCATTAACATAAAGCAAGATCATAATATAATCATGTGTGCCATGAGGCACAGTGATGCCTTTTGACACTAAATTTCACAACTATAATACAAATATTGAACTTAAGTGTCAAAATTATCATAAGAATTCTCAATGACATACAATGAAAATGATATTGGAATTAACATATAAATATAAATGTCACTCCCACCAAGTAATCATTAAAGAGGATATTCAGAGTGAAAATGTCATAAATATAAATCATCATAAGAATTTCCAAAATTAAAAAATTTGGATATAAAAAATTATTCAAGATTCTCCAAATAATAATATTGGGTAAATTAATAATTGTCAAATAAATGACCATGAAAAAAAATCTTTGTTAAGAGAATTGATCATAATCCATCAACATCATTTTGGACCGTTATGAATATTTGAGAGGTGCACATCATAAAAAATTGGCATAAAATGCACCAACCAACAATTTTAGTTTTTTTGCCCAATAGGCATATTGCCCCAACATTATTACGACACATTGTGTGGTGCGGAAAACCAAACCACGCGTCCATCATCATTTTCCTTGAGGTGGCCTGAGCCCATTAGAAATGACCACATCTTTAAGAAATGTCATAAGTATGGCATCAACATTAAATTCACACTCAATCATATTTTACAAATAAAATACTTAGAAAATTCAATGAGCAATTCATAATTGTGCTCAATATTAATATCCTTTTATAACATTAATTTCACCATTGAAATGATACTAGAAATGCCAACGTCATTAAAAGGTACCATTAAAAAAGCATCGACATTAATGTTACATTAAATCTTCCAAATAAAATTTCCCGTTGGTTCAATTTTATTCAGAAAATTTGAACATAATCATAGGCAATTTCTAACTTATTAGTGCATAAACATAATTATAAACTTAACAAGTGCACTAAAACTTCATAAAACGCCTAAAGAACATGATTCACCCCATAACAATCCACGACGTTCTATTAACAAAATTTTATCATCATCGAAGGATTCCATAAAAAAGACATAAATATCAATTGCTTAAAAGATGACATAAGCATAATCTTTAACACATTTTCTGGCAGCTCTTAAATTTATTACAGTGGAAAGCAAATATATATAAATTTAAACGCACTGCCAAAAATACAGAAAACTACCAGAAAAAGGCCCGAAAATACCCACGGCTACCCGAAGTAAGCCCAGTAGCCTAGCAGCTAAATGTAAAAATAAATAAAAAACTTTTTCTGGTGGGTTGAGACAACTTGGGCCACAGTCCGGCCGTGAAAACAGCCCACATGGTGCCGGATAGCCTGCTCGGAGCCGCGATTCGTTGTGAGCCGTCAGATCGAAACGGACGGCCAGCATCGCTCGCGGACGGAACAAAAACGCCGCCCGATCCAGCCCTAGGTCATTTGACCTCCTCCTCCCTCGGATTTCTCGCTCTCGTACAGAGCGGCGACAACAGCAGTGGCTCGATGAGCTCGCCAACCATGGCGGCGCGGGAGCTCCGCTCGCCGGCCAAGCGTGCAGCGGATTGGATCCCGTGCGCTTTGCCGTCGAACGAGGCCTCTACGTCCGCGCGCGCCCGGCGATTCGTACGGTGGGGAGGGACGCTCCGTCCACCGCTGCTTTAGAGGGCGATGGCGGCATGCACATCGATGGCCTCACACGCGCACATCCATAATAGTGGAGCCGGCTCTCTAAACATTCGACGTGTCGTCCTTTAGCACATCAGCGGCGGCTGATTCTTTCAGCGCGTCGTCCCGGGAGACGGCGGCGTCACCGGCGTCGGGATCCCGAAGGTGCACCGGCGCGGCGTCCTGAGGTGTGCCCCAAATTCTCTTCTTTTTCTCGATTACATCATTTTGGGCGCTGATTTGGGGAATTCCTAGTTCTAGGGTTTCAAATTGGGGATTTTCTGGAGTTCAATCCCCTTCCTTTTGATTGTTTAAACAGGGCTAACAGTGCTAGTTAAAAGATCAACATAATGCGGAAGCATGGCTCAATTAGTCTAACCGTTAAACATCATCGTTATCGAGTTAGCACTAACCCATAGTGATTAGAATCTTAATCGAAGCAATTAACCCTAAACATAGATCATCAACTTAACAGAGAGTCTTATACTTTAATCATTAACCATTAATCTTAAACCTGCATAATTTGATCTTAACACATAATCATAAGGTGCTAACAGTAAAATGTTATAATCTAATTATGACCAATTAGCGGCACTAATACAAAAAGTTAGACTATGACGTTAATAATTAAGATTTAACATGGTCTAGTTAGGGTTCTAAACATAGATCAATCGTGCTCATGATACCAATGTTAGAAATAATTCCTTATGATTAACACAATAAGATCTTGATCTCTAAATTAGAACACCTCTTATGTAGAAGATTATGAACTAACCGTGATTGTCTTGATCCATTAGCAGGGTAGCCGTTGGGTCCACCTCAAAGTCTCCACCAGCAAGGAGATGGCCGGGCACTGGTGGAAAAAAGGCCTTTGGTCGCGGTTCGCAACTGCCATTAGTCGCGGTTGGGCAACCGCGACCAAATAAGCGCGACTAATGCCCCCCACCTTTAGTCGCGGCTGCTTAAGAACCGCGACTAACGGCCCGTCCACGTGGGCGCCAGGCTGACCGTCAGGCGGAGGACCTTTAGTCGCGGTTCTTCGCCAACCGCGACTAAAGGCCGCCACAGGTTTAGGGTTTTAGCCCCCCTAAACCTGTTTTCTGTTTAATTTGTATCGTTTTATTTCTTTTGTGCTTTATTTTAATTTTGAAGGAGTTTCATATATTCTACGGTACTACATACATGCACATGAATGTACAATTTCAAATAAATTTGAAATTAGAACCAAAAAGAATTCAAGAGGAATATACAATATATATTCAATATCATCGGATGACCATATACAATTTTGAACAAGTTTCCATACATGATTTAATGCATATAAAGTTCTACGTCCTCGTAATAGTGTTCTCCTTTAGGATGGAGGACTTCCCTGCTGAACCATCCAGCTAGTTCCTCTTGAAGTGGTCGGAAGCGAGCTTACGGACTAAGCATCATCCGGAGGTTATTCCTCCGAGCATTGGTATCACTCGGAACCCGCTCAGAGGTGTATCTCGGATCATCTCTGAACATAGTATCCACATAGATTGGTCTCCGGTGGCTGAATATCCCCGGCATTCTTAGGCTTTGACCTTTTGAATTCTAGCTCTTTTTGAATTCACCGACCTTTGTATCTACGAACCGTCTCCAAACCCTACGAGGCAAAGAAAATTAAATGAACAAGAGAGTTATTAGTTACTTGATATTAGGAAATGAAACGAAATAGGCCGATCGATATAGAGCGCAAATGAATGAAAATAATTACTTCGCAGCATTCTTCTCATGCCGCCCCAAAGCTTTGGATCCATATTCGCAGAGTCGTGGACGAGACATTCGAGGTGTTAACTTTAATTACTAGCAGAATCCAGTGGAACCTGCGGACACGATACATACATGCAGACGTCATGCATAACTCATCGATTAGCCGCCACATACCATGCATGGAGTAAACAAAAGAGAATGTGCTCAAGACAGAAACACTCACCCAAAATGGTAAGGAAATAGAATATCACTTTTGAGTTCCTGCTTTGTAAGAAACTGCCACAGGTGTGCCTCCACGTCGGCGGGGTGACGCTCCAACACATGTCCATTAACGATGTGTGGGTCAATGAACCCAACATCATGGATGTTCCTTACTCTGCATTCCTTAATCTTCATTCTGCATGTATAATAGCGGACACAACAATATAGTTAGGACATATATATAGTGCAGGCAATATGAACGAGATGGGGTAGAAATTAATAAATCACTTACGTAACGTGAAAGCAACTGATGATAGATTTGTCGAGCTCGCGCAGATTGAAAAGCTGGAACAATTCACTCAGTTCAATTTGTACATAGTAATGTTTGAAGTGATTCTCATGTCTAACTTCCGCATAAATATATTCTTTGGCGTTTTTATTTTTTATGTAACCCTTGTACCATTTCAGCAGACCTTTCATTTGTGGAGGTAGATCCTTTTCTCAAGGCTCGACGAGAGGCCCATTCTTGACATATGTAATTACTACCTCCTTCACCGGCGCCTCATCAAGGCCTAACAGTTCACGAAGAGTAATACCTAAGTTGGCCGCTTGTTCTCTCGCACTCGTTCATACTAATCCCTGTCTGCCGCAGCTTGTATGATCTCGGGGCATCCGGACAGGCTTCCACTATAAGCGGGCAATCGATTGTTTACTTTGTTCCCGAGCTGGGCAACTTGTTTCCCGCTTTTTTTACTTCGGCCTTCTCCCGCTCTTTGTTCTCCTTGAACAAGAGTGCCTGCCTCAAGTTCACGTGCATAGTCGTTAGGCAGTTTCTTCGTGTCTTGGGACGGTGTTCTCAAAAATGAATTATCCCACTTCTTTTGCTCATCAGATATTTCTGGCTTGGGCTCGGTCTCTCTTTTCTTCTTGCAGTCCGCCTTCCATTTCTCAAAATCTGCAGCCGCGGCCGCGTCTACTTCCTCGGCACTACGTTCCCAAGGCCTTGTGGGGAGAGGCTTCTGATGGCTCCGTACCTTTGTGGTCTTAGGTACATAAGGGTCCGG
The DNA here is from genome assembly GCA_021605145.1 of Aegilops bicornis. Classification (NCBI taxonomy): domain Eukaryota; kingdom Viridiplantae; phylum Streptophyta; class Magnoliopsida; order Poales; family Poaceae; genus Aegilops; species Aegilops bicornis. Next base: position 54,120,712 of record CM038670.1, read on the forward strand.
GTTAATAATCCAGGACTGCTTCGCTTCTTTGCGGAGGTGGATTGGGGCGGCGTCGATCACCCGTCGGACGAGGACTGGGGCGGCGGCTGATCACCCGCCGGGACGTTGTGGATCGGGGCGGCGTCGGTGACATGACGGAGGTGTAGGTGAACCGCCACCACCACCACCACCACCACCACCGCCACCGCCACCACCACCACCGTGAGGGGTGGACTTGTTGTCCTTGGCGCCTCGCGAAACTTGATAAACTTCTTTTGCCATAGAATGAAATGGCGCTTGACATCTCCAAGTCTTTTCTCCCCTTCAGTGTAGCAATGTCAATCTCCGTGTCCTCAAACCCTTGGACTATGTCCTCCACCGTGACACGAGCATAGCCATCTTGAATGGGGTTGTTGTGGTGGAGTGCTCCGTAAACATGGTAAAGCACTGCCGATGGCTACCTTCATGGACATGTTCCCGATAGGATAATACAGATGACATTCTTTCATCTCCTTTATATAAATCCACGGGTAGCGAGGAGGCTTCGGTGCAGTAATTTCGACCACCGGAGGCTCCGGTGCAGTAATTTCGACCACCGTGAGGCTCCGGTGCAGTAATTTCGATCGTTGGTGCATCTGCACCAGCCGGTGGGCCTCCGTGGAAGCCACGCTGCTTCTCTCCGCTGGCTTCCGAGATCCGCCGGATGATCTTCATGCTGCACCTAGCTGCATCTCTTTCGGCTACTAGTACACTCATGGTTTTCTTCATCACATCCATTTCCGATGCCAACCGCGCCACAACATCTGATTCCCGATCCATCTTTCTCTTACGGCTTCGTAACGTCACGGGTCATCGCTCAGGGAACCCTATTTTCCACGGAATGTGCCCCATGCCTCGTACACGTCCTCCGTGTTCAGGATTCCCGAGGGCTTTTGTCGCTGGCGTCGTTCTCTCTGTTGAACTTGATCTTCCCTGTTGAGCATCCTTCATTGCGTCAATAAGGGCTTGGGTGGGTTTAATTAATTTGCCCGGTAAACACACTCCCCTGCCTCCGGGTTCAGCGTTCCCCATGCCCGTACCACCAGCTTTTGGCCCTTGGGTCCCATCCTCCGTGCACTGGACGGATTCCTCGCGCCCTCAGCTCGTTCTCCATCTTCTCCAACCTAGGCACCCAAATGCGATACCCTCCTGGCCCCATAACATGATTGTACTCCTTCTTAGCCGCATTTTCCTTATTTTTTCGATATTTGAATGAACTGCTCCGATTTCTTTTGCTTCACAAATTCTGGCCAATCATGTTTCAGTTTCTCATATTGTCCTTTGAAATCCGGAGTCTTGTTACGCTTGACAAAGTCATGGGCTAGATTTTGCTTGAATTTCCGGAATGCGTCGGCCATCTTATGAAGAGCGAACTGTTTGACTAGCCTCCTCCTCTCCTTGTTTTCCTCAATCTTGTTACCCTCCTCATCGAATTTGTTGTATTCCGGAGGTAGAACGAAATGTTCCATAAGCTTCTTGAAGCAATCTTTTTGTTCTCTTATCGACAAAAGTGAAACCATCAATTCGTGCCTTCTTTGGCTCATTCCACTCACGGGCGGTGATCGAGACGTTGTCTCTAACAATGGCTCCGCATTGGTGACAAACTTGGTGGCGTTCTTGCGGGGCTCCGGCTGCCGGTTGCCTTGTCGTCAACCTTGATGGTGCATGTTTCTCCTTGTTTCATCGTCTTGGTTGCGCCACGCTTTGACGACGTACTCGATTGTTTTGACGATCCGGCCGAGGGCTAAAATAAGAAAGAGAGTCGCGCGCGTTAGTACACACATATTTATTCAAATCAGTTAGTTTTATCACCAGAGGCTCAATGTATATATATACCTCGGCGCTGGAGGTGGTTGCTACTTCCATTTGAAGATCGTCGTTTATCGACGTTTGTTAAACATCATCTTCTTGTGGCGCCCTTCATCTTCACCGTCAAGGTTCAGATAAGAAGAGATATCATCTTCTTCTTCTCCGGTCGGCACATATAGAATATCGCCGTTTATGATGCCGAACATATGTGCTTCACCGTCCGGATGATAGTTGTCCATAATCGGGTCAGCTCTATCGTCCGCCATTATGTCGATCCTGAAAACATGTAGTAAAAACAAATTAATTAAGTGAAGAAGGCGGTGGCGGTGGCGGTGGCGAAAGGGCGGTGGCAAAAGGAGGCGAGGAAGGGTGGGAGAGGGTGTCGCGGTAGAGCGCGAGGACGGGCGGCATCCCGTCCACGGAGAGGGGGGTCGTCGTCGACGTAGTCGATCACAGGGGCGGCATCGGTCTCGGGGTCTATCGGAGAGAAGAGGGGGAAAAACAGTAAATATACAGCAAGCATATCATCACAAAGCGTAACGTGGCAATATGATGTGCCGGAGTGACCTAACATATGGCTACACGATAAAGGTGAAGGGGGATTCAACCGAATGTTTTCCGGTTCGGACCTAATGTCGGATAGAAGACCGGAGGAAAGTTCCATGTTCAGATAGTTAGAGGCATCTGACATGTATGTGGGTAGCGTATTCGGGTTCGTCTGCTGCGTTACGAGCAACTTTCATGTATAAAGTTTTTGATCCGACCTACGGTTTATTTAATATGATTTTTCAAAGTTTTAAACAGCTTATTTGGAATTAACAGATTTAAATAAAAGGAAAACAGGGTTATGACATCAAGCATGATGTCAGTGATCAACAGGGCTGTTGACTGGGTCAAGCTTACAGTGGGTCCTGCTGTCATTGACACAACTTAGTTAACAGTTTTTATTAACAAATTAACTATTTATAAAAACATTTTATTAGAGTGGGGGCCACATGTCATAGTCAACAATTTTTAACTAGTGGCCTCATTCAACAGGGGGGGTTGACTAAGTGGTGGGGACCCACCGACAAGGTGTCCAATTAGGTTAATTAACTATGCAGTCTTAATTAAACCAAAGTAATTACGGGTGGGGGCCATTGTCGATGGCACGAGCCGCCACCGCGCTGGCACGCGTGCTTGCACACGGCAAGGCGAGACCGTGGCCGAGCTAGCGATTCGAGGATATGCGGCGAAGTGCCGGGAGGGGTAGCCACGGACGGCGGAGGATGCCATGGCACAACAAGGACGGCTTGGGGCGCAGATGGGCAGCCGTGAGCGCTGGGCAGAGGCAATGGGCCGTCGCGCTGTGGGCGAGGGAGGCCGGTCGGCGGCGTTGAGGGCGGTCGAGCGAGGCGGCAAGATCGAGGTCGGGCGGCTGTAGGCGAGGGCGACGGCGGGCGGCGCCGAGGGCGAGGGCGACGGGCGGGCGGCGCCGAGGGCGAGGGCGACGGCGGGCGCGCCGAGGGCGCGCAGAGACGAACAAAGCGAGAATCGGAATCGGAGAAGACGAGAATCGAGCCTTGTATTTATAGCCCCCCTTTAGTCGTTGGCGGCGAGACCCATGATTAGCAGGTACCCTTTAGTCGCTGGTCGCCTGCCCAACCGCGACTAAAGGGTTTTTTGGCGAGTTTTTATGCCTCCCCCTTTAGTCGCGGTTGGCGGCGAGACCCATGATTAAAGGTACCCTTTAGTCGCTGGTCGCCTGCCCAACCGCGACTAAAGGGTTTTTTATGGTTTTTATGCTCATACTTTCATTTTTAGTCGCTTGGTTCTGCCAACCGCGACTAAAGGTCAGCAGGTTTAGGGTTTTAGCCCCCCAAACCTGTTTTCTGTTTAATTTGTATTGTTTTCTTTTTAATTTGTATTGTTTTCTGTTTAATTTGTATTGTTTTATTTCTTTTGTGCTTTATTTTAATTTTGAAGGAGTTTCACATATTCTACGGTACTACATACATGCATATGAATGTACAATTTCAAACAAATTTGAAATTAGAACCAAAAAGAATTAAAGAGGAATATACAATATATATTCAATATCATCGGATGACCATATACAATTTTGAACAATTTTCCATACATAATTTAATGCATATAAAGTTCTCGTCCTTTGTATCTACGAACCGTCTCCAAACCCTACGAGGCAAATACAAATAATATGTCAAAAATAAAACTAATTCAATTCAATATGTTAAAAATACAAATAATATATCAAAAATTCAGAAAAATAGAACTAATTCATTTCAAAATTCTAAAAATACAAATAATATATCAAAAATTCAGAGAAGTTCTTCCCGGCCGCCTCTGTCTTCCCACAAGTTCTTCCCGGCCGCCTTCCCGCCAGTTCTTTCCGCCTATGTCTTCCGCCATTTCTTCACGCCTCTATCTTCGCGTATCGATGCTCCTTTTATAGGCACGGCGCCGCTTACCTTTGTCTTGTTCCTCCGACAGTATGTCGTGGCGCTACCCATCGTCTGTCTAACCTTTAGTCCCGGTTGCACCAACCAGCCGGGACTAAAGGTTAGATGACCAGCTCTGGATCCTCTTCTTCCCGCCATTTCTTCCCTGTCTTCCCGCCTCTTTCTTCCCGCCACTTTCTTCCCGCCTCCTGTCTTCCCGCTCCCATTTTTCCCGCCATTTCTGCACTACATATATGTAGCCCGGCTTGGCCAGCATTATCACATCTCTACAATCTCTCATCACTCTCTCATGGCTTCCACCGCATCCACTCTAACCTACCAGCAGGTGGAGGAGCTTTGCGCCTCGAACTACCCTTGTCCACGGGCTACAGCGTCCCCACCGGCTGGAGCCTAAGCGCCCGGCGGCGTGCAGTCCCTCCCGTCCCTCGTGGTACTGCGGCCGGGCGGCCATCACGAACCACTACTACCTCGACCTCACGCCGAGCAGCGGATGAATCCCGGCGGCATCCCGATAACCAGCATACTTGGGACGCCTTCTTCATCAATCGGCGTGAGAGGGCGCCGCCCGGTATGAGGAGGACGGTCTGCCTCCGGGAACTTCCACGAGGCCGGCCGTCGGCTATGGTGGTATGGCGGACTCTGCAGAGCGTCATGGACTACATCACGGCCGGCGATATCCCCGCCTCAAGGCTACCCTCGATTCGAGCCACGGCGCCGCTTCGACGACAAATGACGACGGCGGCGGCATTTATCGCCGCAACTTAGAAGCGGCGACTACCGGTACAAGCAACGACGGCGGCTATGAAGACTACGGTATGCATATTATACGCCTAGGCAGGAGTATGACTAAATCACTCCAAATTTCATGTATCATCAGTGGTATCTCGAATCATTCGAAAATGGACACCAAACACATCACGGGTAACATAATTCACATGATCCATTCAACAAAGTTTGGTACAATAAATTATTACACATCATTTCTTCCCTTGTGTCCCTGCTTGCTTACGATTGTGCCGTATCCATGGAGCATCCTCATCATTTAACTTAATGCTTGGGTCGGTGTTCACTTTGAAGGGCGGAATTTCAGCAAACATATTATAATCTTCGACATGTCATCTTGTCCTCCACTCCCACGATGTTTCTTTTCCCTGAAAGAACAATGCGGCGCTTTGGATCATCGCATGATGTCTTGATCGTTTTCTTATCTTTCCGTTTCCTCGGTTTGCTACTCATGTCCTTCACATAGAAAACCTGAGCGACATCTTTCGCTAGGGCGAATGGTTCGTCAAGGTAACCAAGATTGTTGAAATCCACCATTGTCATTCCGTATTGCTGGTCCACCTTTACCCCACCTCCTGTTAGCTTGAACCATTTGCACCGAACAAAGGGACCTTAAAGGAGGGTCCATAGTCAAGTTCCCATATCTCCTCTATGTAACCATAATATGTGACCTCTTGCCCATTCTCGGTTGCTGCATCAAAGCGGACACCACTGTTTTGGTTGGTGCTCTTTTTATCTTGGGCGATCGTGTAAAATGTATTCCCATTTATCTCGTACCCTTGGAAAGTCGTTATAGTCGAAGATGGTGTCTTGGCCAACATGTACAGCTGATCTACAACATCATTGTCATTCATTAAATGTTTTCTCAACCAACTGCCGAAAGTCTCCATGTGGGCCTTCCTAATCCAGGATTCGAGGCTTCCCGGGTTGTCCGAACGTAAAATATTCTTGTGTTTCTCAAAATGCACGGAGCCACCAAGCTGGAATTGGTCAAGATAAAGGTGGTGTGCTTCAAATCGAGAATGGCCGTCCATACATATCGTTGATTTCATTCCGATCGTGCCTTTTCCACTTAGTCTCCCCTCGTGCATGATCGAGGAAGACCAATCGGCTTAAGGTCAGGAACAAAGTCAACACAAAACTCAATTACCTCCTCATTTCCATAGCCCTTGGCGATGCTTCCTTCGCCTAGCACGGTTACGAACATATTTCTTTAATACTCCCATGAACCTCTCGAAGGGGAACATATTGTGTAGAAATACAGGACTGAGAACGAAAATCTCTTCGACTAGGTGAACCAGGAGGTGCGTCATAATATTGAAGAAGGATGGCGGGAACACCAACTCGAACCGACAAGACATTGGATCACATCGCTCAGTAACCGTGGTAGAACTTCTGGATTGATTACCTTCCGAGAGATTGCATTGAGGAATGCACATAGCTTCACAATGGCTACTCGAACATTTTCCGGCAGAGCCCCTCAAAGCAATCGGAAGCAATTGCGTCATAATCACGTGGCAGTCGTGAGACTTCAGGTTTTGGAACTTTTCTCCGCCATGTTTATTATTCCCTTTATATTGGACGAGAATCCAGACGGGACCTTCATACTGCTCAGGCATTCAAAAAAGATGACCTTCTCTTCTTTGGTCAGAGCGTAGCTGGCACGACCTTGAAACCATTCCGGATGCCGGTCATCAGGGTCTTTCAAACGTTGCTGGTCCTGCCGTGCTTCCTTTGTATCATTTGTCTTCCCATACACGCCCAAGAAGCTTAGGAGGTTCACGCAAATATTCTTCGTAACGTGCATCACGTCGATTGCAGAGCGGACATCTAGGACTTTCCAATATTCTAGCTCCCGAATATAGATTTCTTCTTCCACATGGCTGCGTCTGCCGGCTCCCTTCGAACTGATTGTCCGCCAGACCCTTTCCAAAGATGACTTTCAAATCCTTGACCATATCAAATACCTCAGCACCAAGCGTTCCGCAGCTTCGCCGGTGATCTGCCTTGCCGTTGTAATGCTTGCCTTTCTTTCTTCGGATGAGTTTTCGGAAGAAATCGACGATGCCCAAGGTACACGTTCTTCTTACAATTTGGCAAATGTACACTTTCAGTCTCATGTAAGCAGTGCGTGCATGCATTGTATCCCTTATTTGACAGTCCCGAAGGTTACTAAGAGCAGGCCAATCGTTGATGGTTACGAAAAGCAACGTCAGAGGTCAAATTCCTCTTGTTTGTGCTCATCCCACACACGGACACCACCCCACAGCTGTAAAAGTTCATCAACTAATGGCCTTAGGTACACATCGATGTCGTTGCCGGGTTGCTTCGGACCTTGGATGAGCACCGGCATCATAATGAACTTCCGCTTCATGCACAACCAAGGAGGAAGGTTGTAGATGCATAGAGTCACGGGCCAGTGCTATGGCTGGAGCTCGCTCGCCAAAAGGATTCATGCCATCCGCATTTAGAGCAAATCTTATGTTCCTTGCGTCACCGCAAAATCTTTGAACCATCATCGATCTTTCTCCATTGCGTTCCATCTGCGGTGTGTCTCAACTCCCCGTCCGACTTACGGTCCTCTTTGTGCCATCGCAACAACTTGGCATGCTCTTTGTTCCTGAGCAGACGTTTCAACCGTGGTATTATAGGAGCATACCACATCACCTTGGCGGGAACCCTCTTCACGGTTTCGGCCCTCAACATCGTCACCGTGGTCATCGCCTCGATCTTATAATGCAATGCAAAGTGCATACCGGCATTCATTCAAATTCTCATATTCATCATGTAGAGGATGCGATCGTTGATGCATGCATGTATCTTCGTAACCTCTAAACCTAGAGGGCAGACAACCTTCTTTGCTTCAGACGCGTCTTGGCGGGCAACTCGTTATCCTTTGGAAACATATTCTTCAACATTTTCAGCAAGTTTTCAAATGCCGAGTCAGCTACACCTGCCTCTGCCTTCCATTTCAGCAAATCCGATGTGCAGCCCAGCTTTTTCAGACCATCATCGCATCCGGGTACAGCGCCTTTCTGTGATCCTCTAACATGCGATCCAAATTATCCCTCTCCTTTCGGGCCAGTAGCGTCTCCGTGCATCAAGAATGGTCCGACCAAGATCATCAACGGGATCATCACGTGCCTCTTCTTCACCTTCCCTTCACCTTCAAAGATCCTCCATGAAAGTATCACCGAAATGAGCAAGATAGCTTTCATCGATGAAATCATCCCTTCTTCATCTTCTTCCATTATAACCCCTCTTTCTCCATGCTTGGTCCAACAATTATAGCTTGGCATGAAACCGTGCGAAGCAGATGCATGTGAACATCTCTTGAGGAAGAGTAACCCTTCCGATTCTTACAGATAACACATGGACAGATAACAAAACCCCCGCTTGTTCGCATTAGCCACTACGAGGAAATCTTTCAAACCCGTAGTGAACTCGCCGGAGAGTCGGTTACCGTACATCCATTGCCGATTCATCTGCATTATTATAATATAAAATATATAATTAACCATCATGCATTTGTTAAACTAACTAGCTACAAACAATATAAATTAAACAATGAACTACACACATGCATATTTTATCAATGACACATCAAAGGTTCATCAAGTTGCTAACCGCGCCGAGGAGTGTGGCTCCAACACTTCATGTCATGTTTGTTTCATGCTCTTGGGGCATTTCATCAAACACCTTATGTGCATAAGAGGAACCAAAAGCAAACCTACACCCACTTGTGAAGAGAATGGCTCCAAATGGCTAAGTGTTGGCTGCTGGATGGGTATATATAGGGAGGGGCTTTAGTTGCGGTTGGCACGGCAAACCGTGACTAAAAGGTGTTCGAAGGCCTTTAGTCGCGGTTGTCCCGCAAACCGCGACTAAAGACCCTCACGTCTTGACAGTGGCCACCGAGCGCCACAGGCCCGGGCCTTTGGTCGCGGTTCACCTCCAGAACCGCGACTAAAGGTCCCATTAGTCGCGGTTCCTACAGCTTCGCGACTTATGGGGCTGGACGGAAGCCTGTTTTTCCACCAGTGGGGGAAGAAAGTCAGCAGATGGGTTGTACAGCGGCTGGTCGGTGTAGACGTACATGGTGCCGCCCGCACTGCCCTGATGTGGCTGGCGGTGGTAGACGGTCTTCGTCTCCATTAGCACCTCATTGAGATCGGTGGTTAGAGAGGGACTTGGCCTTACCGTGCAGATCGTTGGGTTAGCACGGGAGGGGTCCTTTTTCCTTATATATATCAGGTGCTAAGGAGGCGGGACCGAGACCAAAACAGTTGGTTTGGTGCCCCCGATCAGGTGCTAAGGAGGCGGGACCGAGATCAATTCCAACATTTGGTACTTGTTATCGCCGTCGGTCGTCCCACCTCTCACTTGCCTCCCACCTGACTGAATAATCCGCACCATTGGGTCAATGCTGATTTTGTCTGAATTTTTATTGGGTAGGTAGTGAGGTGACTTTCTCATTAATTATGTGTGGCATTTTTGTTCAATTTTTTATGTCCGCCATTTATCTTTTTTACGTTGTGGCATTCTTTTTTTTTGAAGGCCCCTGATTGAGTAGCCCTCATTTCCTATGTTGTCCTACTCGGGCTATTGAGTGACGATCCAAAAATAGTAAGCATGGTATTTTTATTGCGACCAACTAAAAACAAACCACACGCTAAAAGCCCAGAATTCAAATGTTTTAGCTCCCTCCTAGCACGTGGCTAGTGGAAGCTATCATAGTCGTGGATGCTAGACCGCCGCCGCGTGGTGCTCGTTGATGCTGATACTGCTGCCACCACTATTGCGAAGGTCGGAGAGGACGATCAGCGAGGTCGGGGCGTCATGGTGGTGCCTACCTGATGGCGCCTCTCCAACCATGCAGACATCGACGGGAAGCTCAACCGCCATCGAGCCCTCTTGTCAGATGAGCTTGAGCGGCACAGAGAGACAAGTACATAAGAGAAGGGGCAGAAGGGTGTTGAAGAGAATGGGAAGGAAAACAAGAGATTAGAAGATTATTACGACTAAGGAAGGGAGGACAAAGAGGTAGGATCTGTGCGAATTTCCTATTTGATGCATTGTGCGTCAATTTGTCGAGGCGCCGCACACGCATTATACGAGACGGGCTGGCCCATTTAAAAATGAGGTGTGTGTTGCATTGATCCCGGTTTTGGGAACATCTGGAAGGTTCCAGTCGGTTTTTCTGGTTTTGGGAAGGTTCCTGAACCATTTTTTGATCTTTGTGTTTTTTTTTCTTTTTTCCTGTTTCTATTTATTTATTTTCCGTCCTTTTTCGTTTTTCTTTTCCTTTTCTTTTTTCTTTTTTCTATTTTGTTTCACTTTTTCTTTTCTTTTATTTTCTCTTTTATTTTAATTCATTTTTCAAGTTTATTTTTATTTTTAACAAATGTTCTAAAATTTCAAATGTATGCACTTTTTTATATTGTGCATATTTTTAAAAAACATTCCTGATTTGAAATTTTCTTCAGAATTCCAAATATGCTAGGATTTCAAATATTTGTTCGCTTCTTATAAAAAAATGTTCCAAAATTTCAATAGAGAATTTGAAATTTCGAAATGTTAGTGTTTCAAAAAAATCCGAAAATATTCCCACTTATGAAATTGGTTCACAAATTTGAAAAATGTTCATGTTTTGAGAATTTGTTTGCAAATTCAGAAAATGTGCAGGATATCAAAAAATGTTCCCAATTTCTGATTTTATTCAACAACTTAGAAAATTTTCATGTTTGGATTTTTTTGGGAATTTCAGAAAATGTTCCCACTTTCCAAATTTGTTCACAAATTAAAAAAATATTCATGTTCCTGAACAATTTTTAAACGCGTTCCCACTTTCAAATTTTGTGCACAAAGAAACATGAACATTTGTTGCAAATTCAGTGTTCCACCTTTCGAAATTTTTGAAGAATGTTCGTGTTTTGGAAAATTTATTCATAAGTTCAAAAAATGTTCGTATTGGAAAATTTATTCATAAGTTCAAAAATGTTTCTATTATTTAGAAAATGTTTGAATCTTTTTGAAAATTGTTCATAATTTCACAAAATGTAGTCGTTTTTAATTTTGTTCCTTTTTCATTTTTTTGGAAATCATCAAAAATGTTCTTGTGTTTATTTTTTTTTGTTGAGAAATGGATTCCCCGATTTTATTGACATAAATAAAAGTCTACAGTAGCACCTGCGACCTATCAGACAAGAAGTTGGCAGCGACAACAAAAGTAGCTCCTGACCCGCAGCAAACTAGAAAGAGAAAGAGGGACATGGAGTATCTACTTTTTATCATCAAACAGTAAAACGTGATAACATATTAAGATGAATATGCACAAAAGAAATATAGGAATGTTCTACTCCTGTGCAAAATTTGCTGAAGAAATAACATTCCATGTACTCGGAACAGAAAAAACGAAATCTGTACTATGAAAAAGGTCTTTTCTGAAGCATATTGGGCCTTGTTTTTCTTACTGAAAGTTCTATGACTGTGATGTCCTGATGGAAATTTATACGTAGAAAGAACACTCAAGAATGTTTGCCTACAAAAGATCGTATTTTTTTTGATTTTTTTTTGCATTTTTTAGAATTTACAGTTTGCCCAGCAGGACACTTTAAGAAAGAGGCACTACAAACACAACCAACCAATAGAGAAGGATCACAATAGCACCTTCAGGAAACAGCGTAAAACACACTCCAAAGCACGCAGAGTCGGAATTGAAACAGACCAGACCCCCTCCCCTCCCCCTGCGTAGCCCCCGCGTGTGACCGAGGGGGGAGGGGGGGGGGGGGCGCTAGCCCCGCCGATCCAAGCTCCTCCCTCCCTTCCACCGACCTGCCGCCGTCGGATCCCGTTGGCGGACAAAGCCCTGCCGGCGTGGGTGGCGGCGAGGCTTCCTCTCTCCCCCGCGCAGAGGTGGATGGCGCGGGCCGACATTGTCGGGTTGGGGAGCTGCGCTGTGTGGGGCGTGGCGGCGGCGAGCTCGCTGGCATGGAAGGCCACGTCGGAGATGGTGGGGTCTGCCAGGCATGGCGGCGCTGGTTAGGGGCAGGCGAGGCCTCCGGCAGCTCGAGCGCGTCAGGTGGCGCGGGGAGATGGCAACGGGAGTGGTTTTATATCACCGCTCCCCGGGGCACCAAATGGGCGGCGCTCCCCTCCTTCCGCTCAGGTCCACCACAGCGGCTGGCGTCATGGGTCAACAAGGGGCTCGACTGGGGGCCGTCCAAGGACGTTCCCTTGCTGCAGGGCCGTGTCGAGACCTCCACGAGAGGAGATCAATCTGGTTGCGGTGGCGCATGTTATGTTGATCCGGCGTATACGCCTGCAAACGTCGCCCCCTCCGCCTGTGGGAATTCAATCCGGAGGGACCACGAGCTCTCCAAAATTTTATGGGCACGACACCCGTGGAGATGTATAAATTGTTCTTCGGATCACGAGAAAAGTGTCCGAACCTGACTGAGGACGCAGGACTAAGCTGCAATCGCCCAGATACTCAAGTAAGTAGTCCTGTAACCGGACAAATTGTTCATTCATTTATCATATATATATGCCCTTTAAAAGAGTCGTTTCCTGAACAGGAGTGGATAGCCAAGGAAAAGTTAATAAGGTGTCCGGCTCCCCTCCTAGAGACCACGCCGGATCCCATGCTGGCCAAGATGTTGAAGGCCGCGCCCTTTGAAGAAGGCGAAGGGGGGAGCGTGGAAGCAACTGCCTCTACAAAGGAGGCTATCAAGGAAGGAGGGATTAAAAGTCCCGTCTTCCGAGGAGAGAAGAGGACCGCTTCGGAAGATCCGGAGGTCAAGGCCTCAAAGAGGGGAAAGGAATCTTCGTCAGAGAGTCCGGCGCTGGGAAGTAACCCAGCCGCACTATTTCCCCAAGGGGATCAGCCCTCCAGCGAGCCGTAAGTGAAAAGAAGGGGTCTTGTGAATAAGGAACATCCCTGTATTTATTTATGAAGATAACCGAAATTGTACCTTGTAGTTCGGATCTCAGCCCTTCTCAGCAGAGCTCGTCTTCGGGGGATCTTCTTCCGGAGATGATGGAGAGCGAAACGCCTCCATCAGCCGCACCCTCATGCGAGGCGGATGATCCTGAGGTGTCGTCACGGAGGGTTCCCCCAAGTCCGGCGAGGCCGGAAGATCCGGCGCCAAGTGGTGTGCGGTCGGAGGAGCTGAAGGATTTGCTCGGGCGAGCGGCTATCTCAGAAGATCACCGTGCTCTAATGGGTACGGTGATTGAAAGGATTGCATCCACGGAGAGCGGATTGCATGAAGCCGTCAGAAGCTTACTGACGGGGTTTGAGGTACGCAAAAATGATGTACCTTCTGACAGTTATGCATATAGAATGCGCCCTGTATAGATAGTAGCCCCTGAGACTCGGTATGTTGTCAAAATTGACAGCGTACCGAGAATCAAAATCTCGGTTATAACATATCGCCGCTCCTAAACAGGTGGCGGGGCGTCCGGTGGCCAGCCGGACTGATGAATATGCCGAACTAAAGCGGCAACTTGACGAGGCCGATGCGGACATCGCGCTCGTCAATAAACGGTTTGACGAATCGCAAGGTATGCGACTCGTGCGCGGACACCTGGTAAGGGAGCTTGACGCCCATGTCTCACTATTTGTATGCTTAATGCAGATGGTGCCGCTGTTGTGGAGGAGCTTCGGGCGGAACTCGCCCGAGCGAAAGAGCAAGCCAGAAATAGTAATGCGGCCGCTTTAAGGGCGGCCAAAGAGCTAGAAGCCGAACGGGCTGCTCACTGCCGAAGCAAAGATGAAATGGACGATATGGCCAGAAAGTTGAAGAATGCTGCCGATCGCTGCGGGGTTCTCGAAAAAGAACGTCAAGCGGAGTAAGAGGGCCTGAAAAAGGCCGCCGAATCCAAGAATGCCCATTCGGCTTTGAGAGCTGCCAAGGAGGAGCTGAGTCAGGCCGGGGCAATTGCGGCTGGAAAACCGTTTCTGCTGCGGAGGAAATATACGGATCCAAAGTATGCTCAATTGGACAAGTTGTGGAGTTCGTAGGATGCTTATCTGGACTTAGCGGCGAGCGCTGCGGACGCGATTGAGCACTTCCGAGGCCAGAAGGGGCACAGAAGGGAAGAGCTATATTGGTCGCAATTCCATAGTCCGGAGCGTCTTCTTCCGTTGACCGATCGGTTGGCCGAATGGGCCGAGCTGAATCGACTATCCGGACTTGCCATGCAGCATGTCATGACTCATTTGTGGCCGGGCGGACCCCAGCCGAAGAGTTATTTTGGTTTAGTGCAGCAGTTCCTTGGTGCGGTACCGCGTATCGACGCCATGAGGCGGTCGGCGTGTATTGAGGGAGCGCGGATGGCTCTGGCCCGTGTCAAGACATACTGGGCAGATATGAAGGCCACCACGTTACATCCCAAGACTCGGACAAAAGCCGAGTACCTGCCGAGCACTACTTTGAGGAAGTCCTGCAGGGCGCTCGTTTAATAGAGACGCAGTGCTCGAAGGATATTATGTTTAAATCACATGTATGTTTGGTGAAAACAATGTTTCAATATAATATAAGAGCTGTTTATACTTGTGCGTTCAAGTAGTAGACTACTCCCTGTGCGGCCGTATATGTATATGTATATATAACCTGAAAGATGGCAGTCCTTGGCTTCAGCCCCCACGCACATAGTGCGGGGTGTTTGCAAAGAAGGCGCTCTTGCACACTTAATCCAACGTCTTGGTCCTGTTAAGGAGGTGGTAGCGTAGCAAAGTAGGCAACCGGACTATAATGCTTTATCACTTTCACTTAGCCATAGGAGTTCGAGGGTGGGGCTACTATATAATCCCTGGGGGCACCGCACTCTCCCGAATTCGGGGTGCGTATGTGCCTGACCGAAAACCGGTCCTTCGTTAATACGGAGGAATTCTAAACATTCCGATGAGTCATCGAGTGGTTGACCAGTCTCGCTATATCATGACAAGTTTTCGGCTTTCTCTCGAGGTGCTCGCCCGGCGAACCGGGCACAATCGCAGTAGTTCTCCTGGTGCCGCGTTAGCTGATAAAACGGAATGTAAGGCAGCAAAACACAGGAGCCGGGCAAACCCAACATTTGACCAAAGACATGATTCAGAGCTGATGCATATAAGGCCTAACTCAAGACGCCGAATACTCCCTAAGGTATTCGGTCTTTATAAAGACGGGCAGAATAATGCCCTAAGCCCCTGGTGTCCAGGTACGCACAAAAATTCTGGTGCGGCCAATGCCAAAACGCCAGCCTCCTCCTCGGTTATAGTAAGAAGCCGGGGGATGTATATCAACAAGAGACAGTAAAAAAGGTTTACGCAGGGTCTTAATCTGAAAAGAATCCTTGCAACGGGTCCCTACTGCACGTCTGCGCCTGTGTCTCCATTGTGCCGTATCCTGGACAGGTGTAGCACGTTGTTCATCTGTAAAAGAGAGGAACTTAGTTTAAAAGAAAAAGATCATGCGAAAGATGTACTTTATATTAAATAAACAGAGTACGATTCGAAGAAGTGAATAAAATTGAGCTTTATTGTCTCTTGTGATACATGCTCGCAGCCCCTTGTGGGGGTATGCCACTAGTAGGCGCCGGACTCGTCTAGCCGTGTCCGGGGTTTGAATGACCAATTCAGGCTTTTTAACTAGCGGAGACGGATAGGTGTGGGGCTGTCAAGGCAGTCTCACGTTCCTCCGTGCTCAAGTAACACTTAGTACTTCCTTTTAATGAGATGATGCCACGTGGACCGGGCATTTTAAGTGTTAGAGATGCATAATGCGTTATTGTGTTAAAGCAGGCGAAAGCTTCGCGTCCCAATAGTGCTTGATGGCTACTTTTGAACAGGGCGACATGGAAGATTAACCTTTCACGACGGAAGTTGTCGGATGAACCGAACACAACTTCTATCAGTATGGAGCCCGTACAATGGGCATATGGGCCTGGCATTACTCCTTTAAAGGAGGTGTTGCTACAGCGAATTTTGGTTGGGTCTATCCCCATTCGATGGATTGTGTCCTGATATATCAGGTTTATGTCACTGTCGCCATCCATGAGGACTTGTGTAAATTGGAATCCGTCGATTATAGGATCCAATATCAAGGCAGTCCATCCTGCGTTCCGAATACTTTCGGAATAGTCCTGATGGTCGAAGGTGATTGGTTTTCACAACCAATGTGCGGTGCACATTTTAGTAGGCGCCGCTCTGTTTTTCCCTTTGATCACGTGAAGTGAGTTTACTGTTTTAACCTCCTGTGGGAAATTCTTTTGTTTTCCGGGGCTTTGCTTGTGGTGCTCGTCGTCATCTTCACTTGGTGTGTCGAGCCCCTTGTGTTCGGCGTTGAGTCTGCCGGACTGTTTGAAGACCCAACAATCTCTGTGGGTATGGTTTGCAGGCCTCCCGGGAGTACTGTGGATTTGACATATCTTGTCCAAGATTTTGTTTAAATTGGATAGCTCATCGCTATTGTCCTTAAGGGGCAGTTTTTTATTGTTCTGCCGTGAGCTTTTGAATCCGGCGTTGACTGCGGCGCTCCTTGGACCGTTCCTCTTAATCCGGCGCTGGTCCTTATTGCGCCGTGGTTTCCCATTTCCATCCCTGATTTCGGATGTACTTGGGTCACTGGTGCTGCATCTTGCTAGCCAGCTATCCTCTCCCGCGCAAAAGCGGGTCATGAGGCTTGTTAATGCGGCCATTGTTCTTGGCTTTTCTTGGCCGAGGTGTCTGGTGATCCATTCGTCTCGGACGTTGTGTTTGAAGGCTGCTAAGGCTTCGGCGTCCGGACAGTCGACTATTTGGTTCTTTTTAGTAAGGAACCTATTCCAGAATTTCCGGGCTGACTCTCCGGGCTGTTGAGTTATGTGACTTAGATCGTCTGCATCCGGAGGGCGGACATAGATCCCCTGAAAATTTGCCCGAACGCATCCTCGAGCTCTTCCCAGCTTCCAATGGTATTTTCGAGGAGGCTTTTAAGCCAATGCCGAGCTGGCCCTTTGAGTTTGAGGGGTAAGTATTTTATGGCGTGGAGATCGTCTCCTCTAGCCATGTGTATGTGAAGGATGTAATCCTCAATCCAGACTCCAGGGTCTGTTGTTTCGTCGTATGCCTCTATGTTTACGGGCTTGAACCCCGCTGGAAATTCATGATCCAGCACCTCATCGGTGAAACATAGGGGGTGTGCGGCGCCCATATTTGGGTGTGCCGTGATGTTCGGATATTTGGCGTGTTGCATTGCTTTGAAGAGCTTGCTTTCTCGGCCCATAGATGGACCTAACTGGGCCATCCTTTTGATGTGAATCCTTATGCGGATCGCGTGCCGGCTTGTGTGCGACGCTATTTGCCGCTCTCCTTTTTTGCCGTGGGGTCGTCCATCCGATCGGGTGGCCTTCTTATTTTTTGATTGTGGGGGCTCTATGGCCTCTTCGTCAAATTCGGGCAGTAGTTTTCTCTTTGGATAGCTCTTTGTTCGGCGACTGTCGCCGTATTTGTCTGCGGTGTTGAATACTTTGCTCCATCTGATCCTGAGTGCATCTTCTGCTGTTTTGAGCTTCGCTTCTGCTTTTTCAGGCTACGCGCGGTGGCGACAAGCCTTCTCTGGAGGTTATTTTGCTCCAACAATTTGTCCGGCGTGAGATCGTCTGGACTGTTATCTTCGCCGGGGGCGGGTTGTTTATCCACGTTGTCTTGTTCGGACGATTGCTCGATAGCGTGTTCGTCGTCCACCGGTTCGTCCTGCTCTATGGCTGGTTCTCTGTTGAGGCGGGACTTTGTTCGGCGTTTACGTTGCCGTTTTGACTGCTTTTCGAGGGATTTATCCTTCGTAGCATCCCGTTGTTCCTCGTCTTCATTTCCTTTAGGTGTATCCACCATGTATACATCATGGGACGAGGTGGTTGTCCAGCATACTATAGGTGCTAGTTCATGGTTGTCTCCTACATCGTCGTCCATACCGTCGATGTCTTCGGAGTCGAAATCGAGCACGTCGTGTAAGCTTTCGACAGTGTCTATGAAGTGGGTGGTGGGTGGGCGTTGAATTTCTTCGTCATCTGCATCCCAACCTTCCTGACCGTAGTCCGGCCATGGATCTCCGGATAAAGAGAGAGACTTTAGTGAATTCAGGATGTCGCCAAAGGGCGAGTGTTGAAAGATGTCCGCGGCAGTGAACTCCATAACCGGCGCCCAATTGGATTCGATTGGCAGGGGCGCGGAGGGTTCGGAGTCCGGAGAGGAGTCCGGCACCTTGGAGTCACGGTCTTCGCAGCGACAGGGATGGAGTTCGCTCAATCGCCGTGAGATCGTAGCCCCGAGGCGGTGTCCAACCACTCGCCCTCGATCGGGGAATCCGGCCCGGATTAAGGGTCGGAGCGGAAGCGGGTGCGGCCTCGTGGCACTATTCGGCTGCAGAGCTAGATCATGCCCATCGAGACAAGGCGGCATGCTTATTGCGGCTCGAATCCGTCGAAGATCAAGTCTCGGCGGATATCGGCCGTATAGTTCAAACTTCCAAATCTGACCTGATGGCGGGCGTAGCTTTCGATCTGCTCCGGTGGCCATTGGCCCGCAGCAAAGCCGCCCGAATCACGAAGATCTGTCCAGGGAGAAAAGTCTCACCACAGCGCGTCGTTGTTGATGATCGAAGGAGCCATCGGGCCTATCGGTGACGACACGGAGGAACTCTCAATGAAAGCACCAATGTCGGTGTCAAAACCGCGGATCTCGGGTAGGGGTCCCGAACTGCGCGTCTAGGCGGATGGTAACAGGAGACAAGGGACACGATGTTTTTACCTGTGTTCGGGCCCTCTCGATGGAGGTAATACCCTTCTCCTGCTTGATTAATATTGATGATATGGGTAGTACAAGAGTAGATCTACCACGAGATCAAGGAGGCTAAACCCTAGAAGCTAGCCTATGGTATGATTGTTGTTCGTCCTACGGACTAAAACCCTCCGGTTTATGTAGACACCGGATAGGTTAGGGTTACGCAGAGTCGGTTACAATGGTAGGAGATCTACATATCCGTATCGCCAAGCTTGCCTTCCACGCCAAGGAAAGTCCCATCCGGACACGGGACGAAGTCTTCAATCTTGTATTTTCATAGTCTTGGAGTCCGGCCGTGACGATAGTTCGGCTATCCAGACACCCCCTAGTCCAGGACTCCCTCAGTAACTCTTAGACTTCTAACAATTAGTCAAATCTGGATATTCTTCTCACAATTTGTCAAATCTGAATATTCTTCTCACAATTTATTTCATGAGGCTTCCATTTTCATTTTGTAGGTAGATGCAAAAAGGAGAAATAAACTAGATGTGGCCCGTAGGGACAATCTAGTTTATATCCAATTCAATGGAAGGATGATTGATAAAAGAAAGAAGTTATCCTCTTCTAGTGATGTTCTTCTTAGTGAAGATGCGTCACGAGCACAAGATTGGATATGTGAAGAGGCATACATTGATGATGAGTTTGATCCCACTACGGGGGTGCCATACAACATCATTGATGAAGTAGTGGGGGAAAGCGAACCTCTGAGCTTCAGAGGGAGTGCACGAGTTAGAGAACTCCATGAAGTTGAAGAATACGTTGAGGATGATGATGATGAATCTGATCATGCGGTAGATATGGAGGATGATGAGATTGATTACGAGTCCAATGATGATGGGGTGATGGCAACCAAAGATGATGATGATGATGAGGAGCCCCCGCAGCCTTGAGCCATTCGTCGCAAACTTATTTTGCTTGCTATTTGTGTGCCCGAACCTTATGTTCTTAATCCTTATTACCTTGATACCTATTTCTATGTGTGTGGCCGAACCTTGTTAGCATGTTACTTATTTGGCTATCTCTATCTATATAGTTGAACATATTTGGACCTTGTTACCTATTCGTCTTGTGAACCTTATTATGAATTATATTCGGTATTTTCCTATTTGTGTGGCTGCTATTTATCTTTACATGCGGATGCATATTGTGTGGCTGCCATTTATTTTGTATTCCCTATTTGTGTGGCTGCCATTTATATAATACATGTTGGATTGCATACTGTACTGTGTGGTTGCATATTAATCTTGATATGTCGGATGCATATTGTTTGTTATTTCCTATATCCGGGTTAACAATTTTACCTCTTGTGATCTTGTTTATGATTTTTATTTTTCATATACCTATAGTACCATATTTTGCTATATCATATAGCTAGGAGCATGGGAGTGTGGTACAATACATAATTTTTTTTGAATATACATTGCTAAATCCTATTTAATCTACCGATTAATGTTCGACCGATTAATCCAGTTAATAGGCCGATTCACCGATTAATCCTTACTCCCAAGCCGACCGAGCAGTTACCAGTTACCGAGCTCCTCAACATTGTTTTGAAGTATGTCATTCTAGCCTGTTTAGTTAGCCATCATACATGTGAAATTGTGTCATGCTATCCTGTTTAATTAGCCATCATATATGTGAAATTATGTCCTGTTATTCTGTTTGCTTAGACAACATAAATGTGAATTATTTCATGCCCTGTTTTCTTCCCTACTATCCATTGCACCTGTCTATATTACAATGTATGTACATTCAATTACTTTTATTGTTTATCAGCCATTTCAATTGGAGGAAGTGATGGCAGTATCTATGGGAGTAAAAACACGGTCTTCAGAAAAGATCGTGCTACCTGTCGATGCAGATAGAACCACGGTTGTACTTGCCCAAGAACCAGCCCCACCACACATAACCCACACTCATGCAGATTGTACCCTACCCAGTTGGACAGAGAACTAGCTACACCCCTTCTAACCCCAACCCCAGCAGATAGACACCAAGTTCCCGTTGACACAGCACCGTCTCCACCATAGAGCACCCAAACACGAGCAGTTAGTAAGGCAACTGCAGTGCCCAAATCACGAGGACCACCACTCCTAACCCGAAGTCAATGCTTAAAGCAGAAGAAGAATTGTTCTCATGTCAGGTTCCGTAGCTATGGTTCATACTACTTTGCTCTTGCATCATCAGATTTCTTGATACCAACTAATTTCAAATTTGAAGGATGCAATTGAAACTCCAATGGCGCAACAGGTATGTTTTAAACCTGTTTCTTCAACGTGTTTGGCTGTTTGCTGTTGTAACTTGCTCTATGTTGATTTCAGTTTCAATTGAATAAACAGTTATGTTCTCATGCCATGCACATTACAAGTGTTGTTATTGCTGTGTAGTTTCCCACACTTATATTCTGTCTATGCTGCTTTGTCTTAAATAGATATGATTTGAATCAGATCTATCTTGATTTGGCAACATAAACTAGAATGATATAGACCATACGGGACCATACTATATAGATATATGTTTGTTTCATGTTGTTATCCTGTCCACGTTACTCTTGAACTGGTTTACCAAAATGAGTTTCATATACTACATTGTAAACCTGAGATGTGTTTGTTTGTTTCTCTTTTAGAACGCGGATAAAATATTGGAGAAGAGTACCCTGTTATGCAATGGTAAAGGAAGTAATGCAAATAAGGTTCAAGATAGTGAGACATCCCTGTTGGTCTCCAAGAAAGCTGATAAAAACTATATTGAAGACACTGAGACAACCCCAAACTCCTGTCCTGATGTAGTGTTCGATTCTTGGCTACCACCGCCGGGCACCAGTCTTTGAACTCGTTACTGAATCAGTTAAACTTCTTGAGTCTCAACTTCAAGTTGAAAGACATCGATCAGATGTTATGTGACAGGAAGCCGAAGGACTGAGGAAGTCCCTGCAGAATTCAGATGCATACTTTCTGGTGCAACAGCAGACACTGGAGGACTTAAGCGCCAAACAAGAGAAAGTTAATAAGCTTGCTAAGCATCTTGCCAGCATTATGGGTACCTGTGATATTGTTTCTTGAGCTCTTCAAGTGGTTTCAGTTCTGGACTTGTTTTGCTTTGTGGCGTTTATATGCTTTGTGTTCCCTATATTTGCACCTTTGGTGGCGAACTTTGATGCCCAAAGTGGATGTAATATGTATAATAGCCGTGATAGCCTAGTGTAAGTTGCTTGCTTATTTATTTCCTTGTTGTCTTGTTTATTTGTTTGCTTGTAGTCAGTGCAGTTCTTTTCTGCGGTTTGCTAGTGGCTGCAATAACCTATTTTTTAAAACTAGGCCACAATAACCATGGGCTAATATTTATCAGAGTGACACTCGGCCTCCCACGGGTCAGAGAAACAAGGGGCCTTCTACGGTCGTATAAACAAGGGGCCTTCTACGGGTCAGAGAAAGCGATGGGCCTTCTACGGGCCGTAGAAACAATGGGCCTTCTACGGGCCATAGAAATAATGGGCCTTCTACAGGTCGTATCATCAATGGGCCTTATACGGGCCGTATGATCGATTGGCCAAACATGGGCCAAACAGACCGCATTCTGGCCGTAAACGGGCTAGAGTTGGAATCGTCCGTTCATGGGCCAACCATAACGGGCCATCATTAATAGGCCGTATTTGATGACGCTATAAAAACGGCCCAACGTATTAACAGACCACAAATGGGCCGACTGTAACCACGGGCTGAATTTGGCCCACAAGCAGAAAATGACAGTAACGGGCCGTAAGTAAACGAATCTTTGGAAAATAGCCCAAGAATAAATGGGCTCTGAGAAGGCCGAAAGATAACATGGGCTGGAAACGGCCCAACGGAATAATGGGCCGTTAATGGGTATAAAGTGATACACTGTTCTTTACGGGCCAGTTTCACCACGGTCCGTTAATGGGTGTAAAGTGATACACTGTTCATTACGGGCCAGTTTCACCACGGACCGTTAATAGGCCAAGAGTTACATAGGGCCTCATATGGGCCGAAAGACGTCATGGGCCATACATGGGCCAGAAGTGAAAACGGGCTGGAATCATATTGGATGGCCCAGATGACCCTACTGGGCCTAATTCGAATAGGGTAACGGGCTGTAAATGGGCTATATTCGAACAGGCCATTAATAGGCTTTCCATGGGCCGGCCCGCCACCTTTTGACCAAGTAAAACGGGTTGGCCTTTTCACAGTAATGGGCCTCTGTTGGGCCGTGCCACGTGTCGACGTATCATAGGCGCCTTCTGTCCAATGATTGGATGACATCTGTCCCAGCGATGAGCCGACACGTGTTTCCTCCAGCCAATGATGATTTTACACGTGGAAAATCCCCATTGGTCGGGACTGTTAACGGGTTATCGTATCCAAAACCCGACCCGATAGCTTAACGGTGTTCCGTTACGGTGGATGCCACGTGTCGGTCACCCTTGACGAAAAGCACTTCGCGGACGCGATTTATCGTCATGGAAGTGGACACTTCCGTGATGATAATTTTGGTAATGTCATGGAACACTTCTACGACAAAGACAGTATGACTATCTTGATTCTGTCATAAATTTGTCATGGATGTACATGCATGACAAAAAACGCGACCTACTGTGACAAACACGTATCATCACGGAAGTGTATTTTTTTTGTAGTGATGTACGATAATGTTGTGACAAGTGTTCGAACAAGTGATGTCGACACTGATGACTTCCCGATTAAGATAGGACTACATCAGGGGTCAGCTTTGAGCCCTTACCTTTTTGCATTGGTGATGGATGAGGTCACAAGGGATATACAAGGAGATATCCCATGGTGTATGCTCTTTGCGGATGATGTGGTGCTAGTTGACGATAGTCGGACGGGGGTAAATAGGAAGTTAGAGTTATGGAGACAAACCTTGGAATCGAAAGGGTTTAGGCTTAGTAGAACTAAAACCGAGTACACGTTGTGCAGTTTTAGTACTACTAGGTGTGAGGAGGTGGAGGAGGTTAGCCTCGTTGGCCAGGTGGTACCCTAGAAGGACACCATTCGGTATTTGGGGTCAATGCTGCAGGAGGATGGGGGTATTGATGGAGACGTGAACCATCGAATCAAAGCCGGATGGATGAAGTGGCGCCAAGCTTCTGGCATTCTCTGTGACAAGAGAGTGCCACAAAAGCTAAAAGGCAAGTTCTACAGGACGGCGGTTCGACCCGCAATGTTGTATGGTGCTGAGTGTTGGCCGATTAAAAGGCGACATGTTCAACAGTTAGGTGTGGCGAAGATGCGTATGTTGAGATGGATGTGTGGCCACAAGAGGAAGGATCGAGTCCGGAATGATGATATACGAGATAGAGTTGGGGTAGCACCAATTGAAGAGAAGCTTGTCCAACATCGTCGAGATGGTTTGGGCATATTCAGCGCAGGCCTCCAGAAGCTCCAGTGCATAGCGGGCGGCTAAAGCGTGTGGAGAATGTCAAGAGAGGGTGGGGTACACCGAATTTGACATGGGAGGAGTCCGTTAAGAGAGACCTGAAGGATTGGAGTATCACCAAAGAGCTAGCTATGGACAGGGGTGCGTGGAAGCTTGCTATCCATGTGCCAGAGCCATGGAGTTGGTTGTGAGATCTTATGGGTTTCACCTCTAGCCTACCCCAGCTTGTTTGGGACTAAAGGTTTTATTGTTGTTGTTTTTGTTGTTGTTGTTGTAAAAGCACTTCATTAATGCACTCATTTTCCTTAAAGAATTGTGTTTACCAATGCATTAATTGCAATGCATGCATGCATGAAGTACATGCATTGGTCAAGTTTCTCATAATCCTTGCATGCAATGAATTAATGCACCTTGAAATCAGAGCATGTGATGAGGAACAATCAAATTGAGACTTATAAAACGGGAAACCAAAATTTTTAAGATAAGCCCTATAAACCGAGAAGGAGGGAGTACCTCCAACCAGAAGATTGAAGACAGTGGAGTGGAGACAGCAACTAGAGACGGCACCGCAATGAGGAAGACAACGACAGGGGCGTTCAGCGGAGGGCGTGATTGAGGGGAAGACGCCACTGGATCTTGGATGACGAGGTACGTGAGGGCGTTGGGGAGATGAGCTCGGTTGGGTTCCTTGGCCTGCCTGGATTCAGGGATGCACTGCTGGTGGAGATGGAATCTGGCGGCACGGCTCATCTTGACTGGGCGGCGGCAATAGATCTGTGGGCGGCGATGGTCGAAGGAGACGAGGGCGTGAGGGGAGAGAGGATTTGGCGAATGACGGCTTCCAGGATGGGATTTGGTTTACATAAGGTTTCAGACATATGGAGTTGAGGAATGAACTCCGGCGCCCAATTCAGGGCTTTTCATTCGGTTTAACCCAACAGTTCGGGTCGGTTCTTCGGTTATTGAAAAAATCGGTTTTAAGAAAATGATGACCGATCAGTCCTTGGAAAAACTCCTAACCGAAGATTCGGTGTACCGGTATTTTGGTTCGGTCCTCGGTTGAACCTTAATTGACCGATATATTAGAGAAAGGGAATAGAAAGAAGCGACACTTCTGAAATTGAACTGCAAATAAACATTATGTACACGCAAGAAGTAAGATACTGAGAGTAAAAATCAGATCCTAGTAGCAAGAACGTCGGTGAACTCATCGTAACTTTATACCAAGAAATCTCCCATCGAGAAAGAGAATAAGATGCTAACGCAATGCAATCAAAGGGAAAGTGGGATATTGGAGGAAGAGGTGTGCGTCTGCCATAGGTCACCGCCGTTGCTGTATGCGGAGGTGGAGGGAAGTCTGGGCGGCGCATGGCGGCCAGGGTTAGGCATTGGGCGGGCCGTGGAGGGATCGGGAGTGGAGGCGTAAGAGTCGAGGTGTGGGTTGCTCTGGTCTCCGGCAGGTGGTGTGTCGATCGACTATTGTAGAAACGAAGGGAAATTACCAGAGGAGGAGGACTTGAGATACTCACTCAAGACCCGCCGCTACCCGGCCCCAACCAAAGAGATAAGCGGAAAGGCCCCGCATTTCACACCTCTAGTCAGCCCCAGCGCCGAGACCCAATAGGCCGGCCAAAACTGGCCTCCATCGACCCGTCCTGCTGCATCAGGTGCGAGACGAGGTCGGTCCTACAGTCGGGTGCGAGACGAGCTCGGTCCTGCAGCACCGAGCGCAAGACGAGCGATGGACTGTAGCCGGAAGAGGGCCAACCCTTCAACGAAATTAGCGCCTGGGTGATGAGGAGAGGGATCAAAAGTCGACACAAGTCGCCTATGGAGGAGTCACCGCTGCAGCCGACCTGCCAAGCTGTCGTGGAGCCGCCCACGACCGGAGCAGCAGCCACACTGGGCCACTGCCCAACCCGCGCCGCCTGGCGAGCTCCAAGCGTCGGAGCCACCGGGCAGGCAACCACCAGGAAGCCAACAACACAACGCCACCAGATTAGAGGCAGCCCCGCCCCACTGCTTCCACGCCAAGCACGGGGTTCACCAGCAACTCCACACCGGAGCACGCAAGGGAGCGCCACCCCAGCAAACACCACGCGCGGCGCCCCAGTCAAGCCGCTGCAAACCAAGCTCCTCTTGAAAAGAGCCCTCGGGCCATGGAGCATCAGCACATTTGCTTATGACCGCCCCTCCGCACTCTGCTTGTTGCCCCCCGATCATCTTTGGCTCCACCTTGAAGGTCTTGAGCCACAATCCAAAGTC
Organism: Aegilops bicornis; assembly: GCA_021605145.1. Classification (NCBI taxonomy): domain Eukaryota; kingdom Viridiplantae; phylum Streptophyta; class Magnoliopsida; order Poales; family Poaceae; genus Aegilops; species Aegilops bicornis. The sequence continues at coordinate 54,147,265 of CM038670.1, forward strand.
TTGAGGGGTAATATGGAGGAAGGCCTCACATACGACAATGAATGACGGGATATGGAGGATGGACTCGGATTCAAGTCATGGAAATCCAGCCCATAATAAAACATGAGCCCCCGCACAAAGGGATCCGTCGGGAAGCCTAAACCCCGAAGGAAGTGAGACATGAACACCACGTTCTCGCCGGGCTCGGGACTGGGAATGACCTGCCCTTAGCAGGCAGCCTATGCGAGATCTCGCCGGTTAGATACCTGGCGTCTCGCAGCTTTAGCACATCTTCTTCCATGACGGAGGAAGACATCCATCGGCCGTGCTGGTCGGAACCGGACATCTTCGTAGGTCCGAAGCGCCTGAATCTGAAGCTTTGGGTATTAAAACTCGGAGCGCGAGGCGAACTCGATGGAGGGTGTAAAAAGAAGAGGGCCTTGGTCTCATTATAAAGAGGTTGAATACCAAGAGCCCGCCCCGTGGTCGACTAGGACTCGCCTTTGATAGAGGAGGCGTGCCGACGGGCACGGTTGGGTTACCCACGTCCGTATTGATGAGAATCCCGGAATAAGGGGGCATGATCTATGCTTTGATAAGACGTGCCAAGGAAACCGCCTCGCTAAACGCACTAAGGTGGAACGGTAAAAAACGATTCATAAAAAGGCCTGGCCGTGGTGTGATGTCACGCCGCGGAATACGTCAGCAGATCTGTGCAAAAGTTATTCTCTCTCACGGTGGTATGTGGAACTTGTTTTGCAGAGCGGACACTATCCTGGTGTTCAAAACCTTCTATGAAGTATTCGAGGAGGAACCCGCCTTGCAATGCCGAAGACAATATGCCGCTGGACTCGTCGTCATTGAAGCCTGGTTCGAGGGCTAATGAGGGAGTTCTAGACTAGGGGTGTCCGGATAGCGAACTATCGTCACGGCCGGACTCCAAGACTATGAAGATACAAGATTGAAGACTTCGTCCGTGTCCGGATGGGACTTTCCTTGGCGTGGAAGGCAATCTTGGCGATACGGATATGTAGATCTCCTACCATTGTAACCGACTCATGTAACCCTAACCTATCCGATGTCTATATAAACCGGAGGGTTTTAGTCCATAGGACGAACAACAATCATACCATAGGCTAGCTTCTAGGGTTTAGCCTCCTTGATCTCGTGGTAGATCTACTCTTGTACTACCCATATCATCAATATTAATCAAGCAGGAGTAGGGTATTACCTCCATCGAGAGGGCCCGAACCTGGGTAAAAACATCGTGTCCCTTGTCTCCTGTTACCATCCGCCTAGACGCACAGTTCGGGACCCCCTACCCGAGATCCGCCGGTTTTGACATCGACAGTTACCATTTCAAAAGTGCTCCAATTTCTTTCGCATCCGGATGAACTTGTGGTCAAGTTGAGTATCCTTATGGCCATGTGTTGCAATGTAGGAGTTTGTAATCCATAAGTTGACCACCAATAAGCTTCCCAATTGCTTCTACCATCAAATTGAGGGTGTGAGTTGCACATGAGCTCCAAAAGATTTTTGGCCATTTTCCTTTCAGCATCTCCTTTGCTCCCATGTTGTTGGAAGCATTGTCTGTGACCACTTGCACAACATTTTCAGCACCTACAAGATGGAAAATCTCAAAATCAGGACCTACAACATTATGAAAATCAATGAATGAAAATAAACTTGAGACTCCAAGAATCATACCAATTTTCTCAATGCACTCAACTATATAATTGAAGATGTATAGACTTTTGTGTGCATCAGCCGACGCCTCCTTTGATTCAAGAAAGGCGGTCCCTAACTTGCAATGCACGCACAAATTCATTATACTTCTTCTTTTCTTGTCGGTCCAAGCATCGGTCATGATAGAGCACCCGGTTTCCACCCTCTCAAGCTCATGTGGCTTCATCAAATCCTTTGTTCTTTCCACCTCTTGCAGCAACATCTTCTCTCGGAGCATATATTGGGAAGGTGGCTTCCATTTAGGACCAAATCGACCAAGGGCTTCACAAAACTGCTTGAAGTCATCATCATTGACAGCATTGAAAGGAATATTTTTCTTGTACATCCATCTAGCCAAATATTGCCCTACCATGTAAGCTTTCTCCTTGTCAATTGCATCATTTATGTTCTGCTGGAACTTCTTCAATGGGATGGAAGGATCAATTGGCATCACATATTTATCAATAGGCCCTGACTTGCGAGCTTCACCTTCTCCAATTGCATGAAGCTCTTCCTCGTTATTGTCATCATCAACTTGAATGACAACCTCAGCACGTACTTCTTCATCATGTTTTTTCTTTCAGCTTCGTCTTCTTTTGTGTTGCCTCATAAGCATCCGTACACCTTTTCTGCTGATCTGGTGTGGCTACATTGCAACTTGTCATGCTTCCCTTTACCTGCCCAATATGTTCCTTCATCCTATTGACGCCTCCACCCACCTCCTTTCCACACAACTTGCACTTCACTCGCTGTAGATCTAAAGGATTGATCAAGGTTGCAAACTCCCACCCCATGTCATCTGAATTTCTTTTGAGAGTATGAGAACTTGCACCGGTAGAGGCAACCGTAGACCCCTACAAATATATTGAATGAGCAAACATAATAAGTATCAATGAGCGATCTGTAGTATTAAATAATTAATCTACAGTCTACAGATCATACCATAGAAAATCAAATTTGTTAGGACTTTGGAGTATGTTACAGTAGCATAAGAAATCCCAGCTAGGCAACTATTGCACGTACAGATCTGCCCAAAATTAATATAACCTACACCTAACTTGCTAAACAACGAGTTTTTAATGTACGGATCATCCCACAATTAATATTTAATATACCCTAAGCAGAATATCCATGGATTATTAGTTCATTGCTATAATTGGAGTGTTTCTGCATTAACATTTTAACCAATACATCAATTATTACTATAATAGACAGGCATACATCAAGCCATCCATCCGTCTACTAATTTACTGTAATTGGAGTGAATCTGTGAATGTCCGCATAATTTAGTTGGAACAACCCATCCATCTACTAATCTTAAGTAGTTACATACTTACATTACAACTACTCCCCAAATAGATCATCACGACTCATACTGTCATACATATTGATCAGTGATCACACTCACACATCTCACTGTATGGTTGTATGAAATTGGAAATTGAATCAAAGATGTACCAGACCACAATGGCTACAGAGGCTGAGAGGGGAAGAAGATGTTACCTTGCTCACCGGTGAAGCCATGGAGGAGCAGGTCGGCAGTGACGGGAGCAGGCAGTCGGGAGCAGATGGCAACCGGCTGCTAGGACAAGAGATTGGGAGGAGCCCACGGGTGAAGGAGTCTAGCCGATGGATGGGAAGGAGGAGCAGGTAGGCTAGCGGCGGGGCTACTGCAGCATGCAGCAGTGGAGCTACTCGTCCGGGCGCCGGCGAGGACACTGCCGCCCGGCCGGATCGGGGCTGGATGGGAAAAGGAGTGGAGGGCGTCGGGAGCCGAACCTAGCTAATTTAGGAGCCGGAGGGGGCGGCGGGCCAAAATATTGGGCTTTTGCTTCCAACAGTTAACTGGTCATGGCGACTAATCGGTCGACAACCGATTACCCGGCACAACAGACGATTAATCGGCTTGGGCAGTTAACACCATGAATAGGCACTATTCGAGTTGGCCACCTAGGGAGTAGCGATTAACTGGCCCGTTAACTGATTTAATCGCCGATTTCTATGGTGACTATGTAAACAGGATGACATGATATAACTATACGATGTGTCTATTAAAGTGGTTGGCATGCCGTAAATCACAAACATGCCGTCGATGGAAACATGATGGCATGATATAATTCATGGATAGAATGACATAATTTAAAATATGATGACTATGTAAACAGGATGAGATGATATAACTATATTATGTCTTTAGAAAATGGGTTAGCATGCCATAATTCAGACACATGCTGTCTATGTAAACATCATGGCATGACATAATTCAAATGTATGATTTATATACTAAGGAAGTGAGCAGAGGGCAATCACATATATGATGTGTCAACTAAGGAGATGGCATTCAATATTGTGTATATGATGTAAAAACTAAGCATTGCAATACAACATATGCATTATATGAGTAATATAACCCTGCCAAGTTTGAGCATACACCTCAGGGGGATAATAGGACTGGTCATCTGCCTCTGAATCCTCCTCTGAAGAGCTATTTGTAACCAGCAAGATATGTGCTTCAGCAGGTAGCATTGTCTGCTCTGAAGACCTTGTTTTCACTCCATATTTCTCCATCACCAATTCAAATGGCTGATGCACAGGAAGAGCAGTTGAATATACAAACATTGTCGACAAAAGCAATGAGAAATACAAAAAAAGGATGTCATATTATAATTCACATATATGACGCTTGCCTAAACAGCATGGCATTGCATAATTCACATACATAATGCCTTGCAACAAGATAACATTGCATAATTCACATATAATGTCTTGCAACAAGATGGCAATGCATAATTCACATATATGGTAATTAGACACTAAACAGGTGGCATTCACACAAAGCATGTCTAAACTAAGCAAATGACATAGCAATGCAAGATATCATACACACGATATGAGCAACATAACCCTGCCAAGTTAGGGCATGCACCTCGGGGGGGGGGGGATATGACTGGTCATCTGTCTCTGAATCCTCCTCTGAGGAGCTATTGGTAACCAGCAAGACATGCGCTTCGTCAGATAGCATTGTCTACTCTGAAGACCTTGTTTCCACTCCAGATTTTTCCATGACCGTGCCAAATGGCTGATGCACAGGAAGTGTAATTTAATGTACTAAAATTGTTGACAAATTTAACACGTAATAAAAAATGATGGCATGATATAATTCACACATAAGATGATCGGCTAACCAGGGTGGCATTGCAAAATTCACATATATGATGCCTGGCTAGACAAGATGGCATTGCATGATTCACATATACGATAAAGAAACTAAATAGATGGCATTGACACAAAGCATGTCTAAACTAAGCGAGATGACATCTTTAATGTATACAAGATAAGCAATGCAAGGCACCATATGAATGATATTACCAACATCAAGATGCCAAGTTATAGCGAAGACCTCATGGGGTAAATAGGAGTGGTCTTCTCCTTCCGAATCCCCTCGAACAGTTATCTTCCTCTTGATTACGATCCGAAATGGGTGGAGGGGGCTACCTTTGCGCCCACCATGGAGCAGCGTCTGCATGAAATTTTATTGCCACGCAAGGCTCGTCTCTTTTGCTCTACATGATCAGTTCCATTGTGTACAATAACTGGCATGCATAGGAATAAAACATAGTGAGATTATGTAAGGAGTGCATGCAAAAATCCATAGTGATGGTAGCAAACTGTGGATAAACCCAAAACCAATGATAGCAGGCAGATAATAGCTTTAGTTAAAAAATACAGATAATGGCTCCTTTAATGTTTGTTTGCACCCAACATGAAACTCATAGTAGACACGGAGATTAACCAGATAGTAGACAGATAGTACTGATTGCTGCCCCAATATGTACCCCACAACCATTTAAAAACTCAAGTTTCAGCATTAGTTTGGACCTGACTCGGAGTCTAATAGGTGAACATGACGATAATGTAGCATGTCATCATATTAAGCGACGCATAACGTAAGCAGACAAGGAAGAGTGCGACCTCTCTTGCGGACCCGTGTAGTTCTCAAGGTCATCTGCTCAGTTGACGATGGTAATGCAGTTATCGTGGCTGCCGGCGGCGGGGAAGAAGATCTGAGGCGGCGAAAGACAGTCTGGAGAGCGGATCCCTGCTGTGGTGAACCCTTCCGTCGTTGGAGCAGCTGAGCTGGTGTGGAACACAACGCCTTGAGAGCAGGACAAACAACACAAAGTTTTCTTTGACACATATCTGTAACAGAAGTAATTGAGTAAGGGCTTGTTTGAATTTAAGGATTCTAAAAATGCAGGGATAGGAAATAGACAGGAATAGGATAGGAATGCACGTGCAAAACAGAGAATTTAAAAACACAGAATTTCTGCCAATCTGGGTGTTTGATTCACAACCATTGTAAGATCACAGGATGCAAAAAAGCATGGTGAGATTAAGTCAAACCACAAGAATAGTAGGATAAAATAATCGTATTTCCGTTACTACGAGTGCTCAGTGGACAATATATATATAACATGTAGAGTAAAAAAGAGATGCAACAAGTGTACAACCTTTTTGGCGAAGCCATGTTGATCTCAACGTGATTGGGTTGGCCGGTGAGGATGCTCCGTCTGACTTGGCTGTCGGAGGAGGGGAAGAAGATCTTAGGCGTCTGGAGATGGAGCCCGAGGTACTGCTCCGCTGTGATGGAGGGTTTCGTCGTTGGAGCAGCTCCGGTGAGTTGTACGATGCCGAGGCTGAAGCAGGACAAGAGAGACAACGAACAACATTAACCTGAGTGGAATTCTAATAGCATCTCCAATACATGACGTAAAATACATAACCACAAAGTGCTAGATGTAAAATACATCAGCCGCTCATCTCTGAACTTAACTGTCGAAACTGAATTTAACTGTCGAAACTGAACTTAACTGTCGAAACTGAACTTAACTGTCGAAACTGAATTTTGCTGTCGAAACTGAATTTTGCTGTCGAAACTGAATGCACTAGCAAGGTGAGGCTACACGTCGGTGGACTGACTTTTTCATCTCTGGTCAGTCGATTTTGCAGCCGTTGGATACGGAATCAAGGGCCTGCGGTTCATCTTCAACCTCCACCCCCTGAGCCGCCAGCCACCACCGGCCAAACAGCAGCCCCCAGCCGCCCGCGGCCGGTGGTGTGCCGCTCCGCCCGCCTTGAAAACACTCCCCACCGCCAGTCCGCCGCCGCCCCGGCCATCCCTCTAGCCCCCCCCCCCCTGCACCGAGCTTTTTCTCCGGCGATCCCCACGCCACCGCCCCGCCAACGCCCCGCCACCGCCGGCGACCACCGCCCCCATCCTGAACCCTAAGATAGATAGTGGGGTACCTCTCCGGCAAGCCCCCCTCCCCGCTGCGGCTGGTTCTTCCTTCACCCCGGCGAGCCCCCCACCCCCTGAAAATCTACTGACCCAAAAGTCAATTGAGTCGACTGAAGTGTAGCTAAATCGGAGCAGCATCGCAAGCAAGAGCAAGAGCGCGAGCAGCAGCGCGAGCGAGAGCTAAAGCAGCAGCAGCTCCTACTGATGTGGACGTCGCCGCCGAGGGAGAGACGCCATGGAGGAAGTGGCCGGCGACGCCGCCGTGGATGGAGCCGCGCCGTGTCGGCTCGGGATCGAGCCACGGCAGCACCGTGAGATCGAATCAAGAAGAAAATGCGGCGATTAGTGTACAACCTCTTTGGTGGCGTCGATTAGGCCGCAACTTCATCCGAGGAAACGGTGATGATGATGCTCTTCCAGTGGTGCAGACGGCGGTGTGGGAATGGCGGTGGCGCGAAAGACGAGGGGAACATCGCTGCAGCTCCTTGGAGGTGGAGGACGGGGTGGCTGAACTGGTGGGACGATGAGATCGACGACGGATCCTCATCCGGTACAGTGGATGAGGGACGTCGAGGTGTTGCGGTGGACGACGTCGTCGGGGAAGAGGCTTCGGCTGGGTGGCGGACGGTGCAGGGTGTGGGTTTCATCGCGGGTTTTCGCGGCCTCGGTGTACGAATGGGTGGGCGGATGGGATGGCAGTGGGGAACCATGGCTTAGAGACGCGCTTATCCGAAATGTGAGGTAAGTTACGAAAGTACCCCCACCGATTTGAGGCGGTTCTTTCGGTTCAGGGGTACCACGGGCATTTCACGTGTCGGGATTTCACAGGAGGTGGGAGTTTTCGCGCACGTTGTAATTTCAGAATAGCAAGGCGCAGGTTGAGATGGAGGGAGTTGTCGGAGCACAGCGAGACAAAGATATATCTTAAATATTTCGGGCTAACAAGGCGCGGGTTGAAGAGGCGGGAGTTTCGCAGCATGATAGACAGAGACGCTAGCTTGAATTTTCGGCATAACAAGGCGTGGCTTGAAATTTCGGAAGAACAAGCTTAACGTGTACCCAAAAAAAGACAATTTGCACCTCAACACGCACAACACACACACAAACACCATTTAGACTAAAGTAAGGTACACGTGCATTGCACGCATGAAATTTGACAACCAAATTATGAATAAATACCATATTATAGCATGCAAGCTTTGAGTCATATATGCATGATGTAGATGTTCGTTTAATTCTTATAGTTCATTTCATTCAAAATCGTCTACTTTTATAAGAAAGCTAATCTATTTTAAGATTCATGGAATTGTGCGTCGTAAGACATAAAGTAAAAACAAATAATGGCAAATCATGTAGAAAAACATTTGGGCAATTCGGATACGGAAGATTCTAGAACAAATAAGAAGTGCTTGTGTTTTAATGTTTGTGCATTATGCGTAAGTTCAACCATGGAGTCTTCTAGATTATACATGTGGCGAAATCTGGTGGATTCTAGATGATATCCAACGGCCAGTAGTGCTCAAATTTGCCATCTTTGGACCATCGGATTCGCCTCATCCAACGACCATCTTTCAAAGTTAAAGTTACCCGCACACAATATAAAAAAATATAAAATAATATATATATATATATATATAGGGGTATAGATATAGATATGTGATGCGAAAGCCGCCCATCATCTCCAATTAGAATAGTGTGTCCATGCACGAATGCGACGTGGCCAAATGATGTCTGCCATCGGTATCTCAAATTCAAATCAGTCTGACCTTGTTCAATGTGTATACATTACAACATGCTCGTTTCCAAACCACACTGCGCAGATCTCCGTTATATTCATGCATGCATGGGTTTCAAACATTAGGATCTCTTATTCAAATATTTGAATTCAACTTTACATTGATTATGACCTCACCTATTCTTTTACACCCACATAGTAGTCTTCTTTTTATAATTGTACCACTAACTTTCTGTCGTGCATGCATGCACACACACTACCAGTCGGCATTATCCATTGTACGCATGCAATCTTTTTCTTCAGGTCGGTCTCCCATGAAGGCACACACCCACACACATCCCCCTCTCCATCATATCGGGCATTCTTTATCTCTCACGCGTGCATGCGCAATGATCGATGTTCCTCTATGTATGTGTGTATATAGCTAGGTCTTTCATAGTTTTCCACACAAACCGATCAATCGATATATCCAGTGAGGTCTCACCCTCTTTCCCACGTCCACATTGATCAATCTATACCTCTCTATATAGGATTAACATATATAGCTAATACACCCACATTAATTATATATCCAACGTCCCCCTCTCATCATCCATGCCTTCCGCTTCATCTCTCAGACGCGTGCACAATGGCGAAGACAGGGGCAGTAAGGGCCCTGCCCCCTCCCCCCTAACATCACTATATATCAAGGCTAATATGAATGTGATCATTAGACAATTGCTGCTAAAAATGGTTTAAGTTCATGAATTGACCCTCCTCGTAAAGGATTAGCAATGCTTGGCCCCTAGCTCATTTATTTTTCATGGCTCTCACGCCATCGCTGCAACAGCGCACGTGTTCGCTCCCTCTCTCTAAATATCGATCTCGCACTTGTGCGTTCCTTCATAGTCTCCCTCCACTCGGCCCCTCGCACCATCTTCTAGCCCCCACGGATTTTGCCACATGTACAATCTAGCAGACTCCATGGTTGAACTTAAGCATAATGCACAAACCTCAAAACAACAATGGTCCTCTTTTGTTCTAGAATCTTCCGTATCATAACTGCCCAAACTTTTTTTCTAGTTGAATTGCCATTTTTTTTACTTTATGCTTTACAATGCACAATTCCATGAATCATAAAATAGATTAAGGGCTTCTTTGATTCCAAGGATTCTCAAAGGAATTTTGGAGGATTCTAATCATTAGGATTTTTTCCTATCTTGGTTGTTTGATTCGTAGGATTGTAAACCATAGGAATTTTTCCATATGATTCATTTGCACTAGATTTCATAGGAAACATCCCATCCACTCAAACCTCTTTGAAAGAATTCTGTGTTTTTTCTATGCACAATCAAACACTCGTACAATCCTGTAGGATTCAAGACGACATTCCACTATAATCCCATATTTGTCCTATTCCCACGTTCTTAGCTTTTTTACAAAAATTAATTGATTTTGAATGAGATGAACTATAAGAATTAAACGAAGGGCTACATCAGGCATATATGTCAGAGCTTACATGCTATAGTGTGGTATTTATTCATAATTTGGTTGCAAAATCTGATGCGTGCAATGCACGTGTACCTTACTAGCACTTCAAGTATGTGCAAAACACGTAAATTAGAATACCAATGGCATGCTACACAGTGTCTTTCTTACAGGTCATGAAGCCACGTGGCACATGTGAAGGCGTTGTCGTGACCTCCTTGCATGGATTGATCACATTGACGTGCTGCTGGTTCCAGAAGAATGTACTCGTCCTCCCTGAGCCATACTGGCAGTACATGCACGAAGCGAAGATGTGCACGCACGCCACGCACGCACTCATTCCCTCTCACGCACACGCGGGTACACGGGCGGGGAGGACGCAATTTTGTACCAAGATCCACCCCATGTGATAATTTGACGCGTGTAAATTCATTCACTTCATTGATGGTCAATTAATACAGCGCATGCAAATTGAGTGGACGTGAGGGCGGAAGAAAGACATTATTACGTCACTGCGCGCATGCGAGTAGTTAAATCGTGGGTTGCTAGTAGTACTTTCATTGGTCTCCTTCGTATTTTGTGCCAATTTTTGACAGTAACATAATATTTACGCATTTGAGCAGTGTAGTACTTGAAATTTATGTTCCGCTAAACTCATCGGGAGCCGTTTCGGGCCTCGAAACCAAAACCATCAACTAATCTTTACCTTGTTCCCATCACATTCGAAAGCCTGCTCACACCTACTAGTACGTACCAAACCTGAACGTGTTCTCACTATGCAGGTATTAGTACTAATGCTAGTACTTAGGTTACAAAAAGGGGAACTACCTAACCGAAAATTACTCTACCTTTCCTCCTCATAAGTGCTTCTTCTTCGTCCGTCGTTGCCATGGCCGGTGAGCAGAGCTCTAGGTCGAGAACTACTCGTAACAAGGGAGCGACAACCAAGGCTGCGGAAAAAAAGAGAGGGCTCGCCGCCACGCAGAGACCTCGAAAGATCTCTCACGGGCAGGCGATGGCTCCCAGGAGCGCCCTAGCCGCGGATGCGAACATGCCGAGCCGGCGGAGCTGGAGTCGTTATCCCTCGACGGCATGCCCGATCAGCTCAATAAGCACCTCAATAAGCAGAAGGAGTTCATCCAAGGCTTGATGAAGTTGCTGAAGGAGAGCCTCGACGACATGCCCGCTGAGCTTAATCAGCAGGGGGAGTTGACCTCCGTCTTTGTGATGCGTCTGATGAAGAGCATTGCCTCGTAGAAGAAGGCGACAGGCGAAATCCTGTGAATTCAGGAGGACAACGCGAAGCTCTGCCACGAGATCGACCTGTTGAAGGAGAAGAACGCCGGCTGGAAGAAGCTGCATGAGAAAAGTAGTTCCTCGATGAAGATGCTGCATGCCCTCGTCATGGAACAGAAGGAGGAGTTGGCGAAGCTCCGCGTCGAGCACCTGGCTGCTGTCAAGGTACGTAATGCGGCCGTGGTACAGGTGATGAAGGCTCGTGTCGAGAAATTCCGCGTCATGGACAGAATGAAGAAGATGGCGGAGGAGACGCGCAAGGAGATGGAGGTCGTGGAGGCGATGAAGAAGCGATTCACGACTCATGGCGAATTAGATCATTTGGGGTGATAATCTTCCTTCTTCTTTTGCTCCCGTGTTTCATCTTTTGCTTCGGGTGTTTCGCCGCACGTGTCACGTTCTCTGCGAGGCATGAATAGAACAATGGTTTTTTTTGAGGGAATGAATAGAACAATGATAACAATGAGATGACTAGCAAATTAGATCATTTTTATCGCCATATGGCACTGGGCTGCCGTGTTTCGTGCTCCTCCGTCGCAGTACTACTCCAGTGGAAAACTTGAGTATACCGCACGGTTCTTTGCTCCTCCTCGATCAGGTCGTCGACGCATTTATACGAGCAGTCAAATCACAAGGCCCCGCCTTCCAGCAGTAATGAGCCGTCAAATCACAAAGGCCCTCGCCTCTCGTGAAACCGACCAAGCTAGACTGCCCCGTCCTCTAGCCTTTTAAAAAATGTATACTTTTGTACAACAGTAGTATCGATGGATTGCGCCATGGAGCAAAACTTGAAATTAAAAAAAGGTGGTACATATAGAGAGCGCTCGTTACTAAATATGCATATAGTATTATTAAAAAGGCTAGTCACAATAATGGTGTCCAGCACAACCCACCCCTCAAATAAAATCAAGAGAGTGCTTGGATACGTTTTAGTCCCATGACTAAAAGTAGTGGGACTAAAACATGCTAGCCTCACCCATGCTTGGATTCAAATACTAAAAAGGCTAAAATCAAGTTAATAAGCATTTATTATACTCCAAACACTCCAATCCAGAACTCGCCTGTGTTAAAGGACAGGAGTTAAATGAGTAGAGAGAGGACCAATCCACACTTTAGTAGGGGTACCCCTGACTAAAAATTTTTAGTCTCAAGACTAGTTTTAGCCTCTCTTTAGTTAGGGGTGCTTGGAACTTTAGCTCTTAAAGAGACTATTTTTAGTCAGACTAAAATAAGTCCCTTGGATCCACAAGCACCCTCTAAGCATCCTGGAATTCTTTGACAAAACTAAGCACCCTGAAATTCTTTGACAACTAAACTGCTGGCTATATGATGTTGGCCATATATATTGTACGTATATAATGTGAAGAAACGAGTGGTAGTACTATACCAACTAAAAGATGAAATGTAAGAAATACTAGTATGTACGTACTGAAGAGTTAAAGTAAAGAGAAGAAACATAACATAGTTCTGCTGAGGGCTCAGCACAACACACCCCTCAAATTAAATTAAGCACACCTGAAATTAAACTTTGCAACTATTCCGGTAGACACTGCACTAGAACCACCATGAGCAACGACACTGCCACCTTACTTGGAGTCCTCGACTTCGTCCTTGTCCCTCTTCCTCTTGGCCGATACTTCTTTGCTTGAACCACACACATGGCTGTTGCTCCTCATCCAACACTTGTAGATATTGAAGCAAAGGTAGCTATCCATTGCAGCGTAGTGGATGTGGTCTATATCTAGTACATTCCGCTGCCATGCATGACGATGAAACGTGTATGGAGGTTTCTCCAGTTTACCATACGAAGGATGAACCATGGCTCTGCCAGGTCAAGATTGAAGGTGACGAGAGGACACCAGCTGATTCTTACGGAGGTCGGAAGGTGTTGCCTACAACGAGGCCTATCCGACGCAGGACTTCTTTGTCGTTACCAAAGTCTACAGTAACGAATTTGACTAGGTTGCTCTTGAGGAAGTCCTTCAAATCCTGGCACTCAACGTCGGCATGGCATATGTGGTAGACCAAGCATAAGTCATGCACGCAAACCTGGATCACGGCGGGCTTCTTCCTCTCTTCGTCCTTTAGATCCTTCTCTCGTCCCACGACTGTGGTGTACTCAACATCTAGCCCGGCGACCCACTCATCATCTGAGTCTTCGAACATGCGTCTGAAGCGAGAAAGGCATCCTTTCACCGTCGCGGAAGAACAGGTGTAGATGACGTCGAACTCATCGCCGACGGTGGTAGACGGTCTTCGTCTCCGTTAGCACCTCATTAAGATCGGTGGTTAGAGAGGGACTTGACCTTACCGTGCAGATCGTTGGGTTAGCACGGGAGGGGTCCTTTTTCCTTATATATATCTGGTGCTAAGGAGGCGGGACCGAGACCAAAACAGTTGGTTTGGTGCCCCCGATCAGGGCACATGCGTGGGAGTTGAGATCCCCCCTTTTCCCTCGATTTGTTTTGACCGAGATCAATTCCAACATTTGGTACTTGTTATCGCCGTCGGTCATCCCACCCCTCACTTGCCTCCCACCTGACTGAATAATCCGCACCATTGGGTCAATGCTGATTTTGTCTGAACTTTTATTGGAAAGGTAGTGAGGTGACTTTCTCATTAATTATGTGTGGCATTTTTGTTCAATTTATTTTATGTCCGCCATTTGTCGTTTTTACGTTGTGGCTTTTTTTTTTGAAGGCCCCTGATTGAGTAGCCCTCATTTCCTATGTTGTCCTACTCGGGCTATTGAGTGACGATCCAAAAATAGTAAGCACGGTATTTTCATTGCGACCAACTAAAAACAAACCACACGCTAAAAGCCCAGAATTCAAATGTTTTAGCTCCCTCCTAGCACGTGGCTAGTGGAAGCTATCATAGTCGTGGATGCTAGACCGCCGCCGCGTGGTGCTCGTTGATGCTGATACTGCTGCCACCACCATTGGGAAGGTCGGGGAGGACGATCAGCGAGGTCGAGGCGTCATGGTGGTGCCTACCTGATGGCGCCGCTCCGGCCATGCAGACATCGACGGGAAGCTCAACCGCCATCGAGCCCTCTTGTCAGATGAGCTTGAGCGGCACAGAGAGACAAGTACATAAGGGAAGGGGCAGAAGGGTGTTGAAGAGAATGGGTAGGAAAACAAGAGATTAGAAGATTATTACGACTAAGGAAGGGAGGACAAAGAGGTAGGATCTGTGCGAATTTCCTATTTGATGCGTTATGCGTCAATTTGTCGAGGCGCCGCACACGCATCATACGAGACGGGCTGGCCCATTTAAAAATGAGGTGTGTGTTGCATTGATCCCGGTTTTGGGAACATCTGGAAGGTTCCAGTCGGTTTTCCCGGTTTTAGGAAGGTCCCTGAACCGTTTTTTCTGTCTTTGTGTTTTTTTTTTCTGTTTTCCTGTTTCTATTTATTTATTTTCCCTCCTTTTTCGTTTTTCTTTTCCTTTTCTTTTTTCTATTTTGTTTCACTTTTTCTTTTCTTTTATTTCCTCTTTTATTTTAATTCATTTTTCAAGTTTATTTTTCTTTTTAAGAAATGTTCTAAAATTTCAAATGTATGCACTTTTTTCTTGATATTGTACATATTTTTAAAAAACATTCCTGATTCGAAAATTTCTTCAGAAATTCCAAATATGTTAGGATTTCAAATATTTGTTCGCTTCTTATAAAAAAATGTTCCAAAATTTCAATATAGAATTTGAAATTTCGAAATGTTAGTGTTTCAAAAAAATCCGAAGATATTCCCACTTATGAAATTGGTTCACAAATTTAAAAAATGTTCATGTTTTGAGAATTTGTTTGCAAATTCCGAAAATGTGCAGGATATCTAAAATGTTCCCAATTTCTGATTTTGTTCAACAACTTAGAAAATTTTCATGTTTGGATTTTTTTTGGGAATTTCAGAAAATGTTCCCACTTTCCAAATTTGTTCACAAATTAAAAAAATGTTCATGTTCCTGAACAATTTTTAAACGCGTTCCCACTTTCAAATTGTGCGCACAAAGAAACATGAACATTTGTTGCAAATTCAGTGTTCCACCTTTCGAAATTTTTGAAAAATGTTCGTGTTTTGGAAAATTTATTCATAAGTTCAAAAAATGTTCGTATTGGAAAATTTATTCATAAGTTCAAAAATGTTTCTATTATTTAGAAAATGTTTGAATCTTTTTGAAAATTGTTTATAATTTCAGAAAATGTAGTCGTTTTTAATTTTGTTCCTTTTTCATTTTTTTGGAAATCATCAAAAATGTTCTCGTGTTTATTTTTTTTTAAATTTTGAAAATCCGTGTTTCAATATATATATTTACCTTTTTAAAAAAGAAAATCACATTCAAAATTTCAACAAAGTTTAAATCTGTGCTGCTTATAGTTCATATTGAAAGGGCTGCCATTTGAGTAATAAATAAGTTTATTCGCAAAATAAAAAGAGACGTAGATACACTGGAGTTAGAGTGGCTAGCGACCATGTTCAGTAGCAGGAGGTACTCTATTCGAGCCTTTATTGGGACCTTTAGTTTTTGGAATTTTTGGGAATGTTCAAGTTTTTGCCGCTGTCGTATGTTACTTCATGTATTGCGCTGCACATCTAGCACAAGATCTATCGTGTCGCAGCGGCTAGCACAACACGCAAATGACTAAAGAGTCGGGTGTTTGACGCAGATGTAGTGCTCTCAGTTTTTCGCGTTTTTTCAGCTCGCGGACGCCAAATGGGCCGGCCCAGGCGAGCCACCCCCTGTGCAAAATGTCAGCTCTTTGACGCAAAGAGCGTCACATAGGAGCTCCCGGATCTGTGAGTAATATTTTTACCAATGAGTTCGAGTGGGCTGTTTCTTGTAACTAGAGTCTGTTGAATCTGTAGTAAGCAGCATGTGTTATGGCCCGTCAGTGGCCATTCTGTAGTAAGCAACACATCTTAGGGCCGTGAATGGCATGGGTGGTTGTTGTTATTTGTAGTGTTGACATCACTAAATGGGCCTTAATTACTTTGGGACGTTAGCGTTGAATTTCAACTACTAAAACTCGCCGTTTTACTGAAATTATCATCAATGGGTATCCCTGCCGTCATTACCGACGTCATTTCTTGCTCGTCATTGGCAACAGAATAGTGATTCATGCATAACGCTGTATATTTTCTCTATCATTACAAAAAAAGGCGAATACATTTTATCGGATATTCTATGAATGGAGGGAGTAACCTATGTTTGAATTTTTTTTTTGTTGAGAAATGGATTCCCCGATTTTATTGACATAAATAAAAGTCTACAGTAGCACCTGCGACCTATCAGACAAGAAATTGGCAGCGACAACAAAAGTAGCTCCTGACCCGCAGCAAACTAGAAAGAGAAAGAGGGACATGGAGTATCTACTTTTTATCATCAAACAGTAAAATGTGAAAACATATTAAGATGAATATGCTTTTTTTTACAAGAGAAATATAGGAATGTTCTACTCCTGTGCAAAATTTGCTGAAGAAATAACATTCCATGTACTCGGAACAGAAAAAACGAAATCTGTACTATGAAAAAGGTCTTTTCTGAAGCATATTGGGCCTTGTTTTTCTTACTGAAAGTTCTATGACTGTGATGTCCTGATGGAAATTTATACGTAGAAAGAACACTCAAGAATGTTTGCCTACAAAAGATCGTATTCTTTTGATTTCTTTTTTTGCATTTTTTAGAATTTACAGTTTGCCCAGCAGGACACTTTAAGAAAGAGGCACTACAAACACAACCAACCAATAGAGAAGGATCACAATAGCACCTTCAGGAAACAGCGTAAAACACACTCCAAAGCACGCAGAGTCGGAATTGAACAGACAGACCCCCTCCCTCCCCCCCTGCCGCCTGCTGCAGGACCGAGGGGGGGGGCGCTAGCCCCGCCGGTCCAAGATCCTCCCTCCCTTCCCCCCACCTGCCGCCGTCGGATCCCGTTGGCGGACAAAGCCCTGCCGGCGTGGGTGGCGTCGAGGCTTCCTCTCTCCCCTGCGCAGTGGTGGATGGCGCGGGCCGGCATTGTCGGGTTGGGGAGCTGCGTTGTGTGGGGCGTGGCGGCGGCGAGCTCGCTGGCATGGAGGGCCACGTCGAAGATGGTGGGGTGTGCCGGGCGTGGCGGCGCTAGTTCGGGGCAGGCGAGGCCTCCGGCAGCTCGAGCGCGTCAGGTGGCGCGGGGAGATGGCGGCGGCTTGACTGGGGCGCCGCGCGTGGTGTTTGCTGGGGTGGCGCTCCCTTGCGTGCTCCGGTGTGGAGTTGCTGGTGAACCCCGTGCTTGGCGTGGAAGCGGTGGGGCGGGGCTGCCTCTAATCTGGTGGCGTTGTGTTGTTGGCTTCCTGGTGGTTGCCTGCCCGGCGGCTCCGACGCTTGGAGCTCGCCAGGCGGCACGGGTTGGGCAGTGGCCCAGTGTGGCTGTAGCTCCGGTCGTGGGCGGCTCCACGACAGCTTGGCAGGTCGGCTGCAGTGGTGACTCTTCCATAGGCGGCTTGTGTCGGCTTTTGATCCCTCTCCTCGTCACCCAGGCGCTAATTTCGTCGAAGGGTTGGCCCTCTTCCAGCTACAGTCCATGGCTCGTCTTGCGCTCGGCGCTGCAGGACCGAGCTCGTCTCGCGCCCGACTGTATGACCGACCTCGTCTCGCATCCGGTGCTGCAGGACAGGTCGATGGAGGCCAGTTTTGGCCGGCCTATTGGGTTTCGGCGCTGGGGCTGACTAGGGGTGCGAAATACGGGGCCTTTCCGCTTATCTCTTTGGTTGGGGCCGGGTAGCGGCGGGTCTTGAGTGAGTATCTCAAGTCCTCCTCCTCTGGTAATTTCCCTTCGTTTCTACAATAGTCCAGTCGCACACACCACCTGCCAGAGACCAGACCAACCCACACCTTGACTCTTCTGCCTCCACTCCCGATCCCCTCCACGGCCCCGCCCAATGCCTAACCCTGGCCGCCATGCGCCGCCCAGACTTCCCTCCACCTCCGCGTGCAACGACGGCAGTGACCTATGGCAGACGCACACCTCTTCCTCCAATATCCCACTTTCCCTTTGATTGCATTGCGTTGGCATCTTATTCTCTTTCTGTGATGGGAGATTTCTTGGTATAAAGTTCTGATGAGTTCACCTGACGTTCTTGCTACTAGGATCTGATTTTTTACTCTCAGTATCTTACTTCTTGCGTGTACATAATGTTTATTTGCAGTTCAATTTCAGAAGTGTCGCTTCTTTCTATTCCCTTTCTCTAATATATCGGTCAATTAAGGTCCAACCGAGGACCGAACCAAAATACTGGTACACCGAATCTTCGGTTAGGAGTTTTTCCAAGGACTGATCGGTCATCATTTTCTTAAAACCGATTTTTTCAATAGCCGAAGAACCGACCCGAACTGTTCGGTTAAACCGAATGAAAAGCCCTGAATTGGGCGCCGGAATTCATTCCTCAACTCCATATGTCTGAAACCTTATGTAAACCAAATCCCATCCTGGAAGCCGTCATTCGCCAAATCCTCTCGCCCCTCACGTCCTCGTCTCCTTCGACGGTCGCCGCCCACAGATCTATTGCCGCCGCCCAGTCAAGATGAGCCGGGCCGCCGGAGTCCATCTCCACCAGCAGTGCATCCCTGAATCCAGACAGGCCAAGGAACCCAACCGAGCTCATCTCCCCAACGCCCTCACGTACCTCGTCATCCAAGATCCAGTGACGTCTTCCCCTCAATCACGCCCTCCGCTAAACGCCCCTGTCGGCGTCTTCCTCACTGCGGTGCCGTCTCTAGTTGCTGTCTCCACTTCACTGTCTTCAATCTTCTGCTTGGAGGTACTCCCTCCTTCTCGGTTTATAGGGCTTATCTCCTAAATTTCGGTTTCCCGTTTTATAAATCTCAATTTGATTGTTCCCCATCACATGCTCAGATTTCAAGGTGCATTAATTCATTGCATGCAAGGATTATGAGAAACTTGACCAATGCATGTACTTCATGCATGCATGCATTACAATTAATGCATTGGTAAACACAATTCTTTAAGGAAAATGAGTGCATTAATGAAGTCCTTTTACAACAACAACAACAACAACAATAAAGCCTTTAGTCCCAAACAAGTTGGGGTAGGCTAGAGGTGAAACCCATAAGATCTCGCAACCAACTCATGGCTCTGGCACATGGATAGCAAGCTTCCACGCACACCTGTCCATAGCTAGCTCTTTGGTGATACTCCAATCCTTCAGGTCTTTCTTAACGGACTCCTCCCATGTCAAATTCGGTCTACCCCACCCTCTCTTGACATTCTCCACACGCTTTAGCCGCCCGCTATGCACTGGAGCTTCTGGAGGCCTGCGCTGAATATGCCCAAACCATCTCGACGATGTTGGACAAGCTTCTTTTCAATTGGTGCTACCCCAACTCTATCTCGTATATCATCATTCCGGACTCGATCCTTCCTCGTGTGGCCACACATCCATCTCACCATACGCATCTTCGCCACCACTAACTGTTGAACATGTCGCCTTTTAGTCGGCCAATACTCAGCACCATACAACATTGCGGGTCAAACCGCCGTCCTGTAGAACTTGCCTTTTAGCTTTTGTGGCACTCTCTTGTCACAGAGAATGCCAGAAGCTTGGCGCCACTTCATCCATCCGTCTTTGATTCGATGGTTCACGTCTCCATCAATACCCCCATCCTCCTGCAGCATTGACCCCAAATACCGAATGGTGTCCTTTTGGGGTACCACCTGGCCATCAAGGCTAACCTCATCCTCCTCCTCACACCTAGTAGTACTAAAACCGCACATCATGTACTCGGTTTTAGTCAGGGGTGCTTGGAACTTTAGCCTCTTAAAGAGACTATATTTACTCAGACTAAAATAAGTCCCTTGGATTCAAGCACCCTCTAAGCATCCTGGAATTCTTTGACAAAACTAAGCACCCTGAAATTCTTTGACAACTAAACTGCTAGCTATATGATCTTGGCCATACATATTGTACGTATATAATGTGAAGGAACGAGTGGTAGTACTATACCAACTAAAAGATGAAATGTAAGAAATACTAGTATGTACGTACTGAAGAGTTAAAGTAATGAGAAGAAACATAACATAGTTCTGCTGGGGGCTCAGCACAACACACCCCTCAAATTAAATTAAGCACACCTGAAATTAAACTTTGCAACTATTCCGGTAGACACATCATTAGAACCACCATGAGCAACGACACTGCCACCTTACTCGGAGTCCTCGTCCACGTCCTCGACTTCATCCTTGTCCCTCTTCCTCTTGGCCGATACTTCTTTGCTTGAACCGCACACTTGGCTGTTGCTCTTCATCCAACCCTTGTAGATATTGAAGCAAAGGTAGCCATCCATTGCAGCGTAGTGGATGTGGTCTATATCTAGTACATTCCGCTGCCATGCATGACGATGAAAACGTGTATGGAGGTGTCTCCAGTTTACCATACGAAGGATGAACCATGGCTCCTGCCAGGGTCAACATTGAAGGCTAACGAGAGGACACCAGCTGATTCTTCTGGAGGTCGAAGGTGTTGCCTACAACGAGGCCTATCCGACACATGACTTCTTTGTCGTTACCAAAGTCTACAGTAACGAATTTGACTAGGTTGCTCTCGAGGAAGTCCTAAAAAAACTTGCACTCAACGTTGGCATGGCATATGTGGTAGACCAAGAATAAGTCATGCACGCACACCTCGATCACGGCGGGCTTCTTCCTCTCTTCGCCCTTTAGATCCTTCTCTCGTCCCAGGACTGTGGTGTACTCAACATCTAGCACAGCGACCCACTCATCATCTGAGTCTTCGAACATGCGTGTGAAGCGAGAAAGGCATCCTTTCACCGTCGCGGAAGAACGGGTGTAGATGACGTCGAACTCATCGCCGGTGATGATTCTAACCTTGTACTCACCGCCAATCGTGGAGATTTGGGACGCCATGGATTTGGGAGGAGGGTTAGGATTAGTTGAACTGCCGTAATGTGAATGGACGGGACGACTAGGAGCGAACCGCCGTAGTATTGAAGGACGTGTGGGGACGAATATGAGCGAACTGCCAACGTGCGAACGGCAGGGTAGTGGCTTTCCATTCTCCCATGATACGGGCTTCCGAGAGCCCTTGGATCTAAGATCGAACGGTTGCATGGCGTGATTCTAGACCTATGGGTGAATATCCTATCCTGGAGGGTTATTCTGCAAATTTTCAGCAACTTAGCATGCGACCGTTTGATCTCAGATCCAAGGGCTGCCAAAGAACCCGTATCATGGTCGCCTACCACGACCGTCGCGTCGCTCATGGCAGTCGCCTTTGGAAATTTAACACGGTGCGTTAGGCTATCTGATGTTGACATGTCATACATAGTCATCACTTAGTCACTCATACTACAACAAGGTTGGATATAAGTGTATTTTTTACTCCTCTCTATCTCTTTCTTCGTACTCCATCCGTACCATAATATAAGAATGTTTTTGACACTAGTGTAGTGCCAAAACGTTCTTATATTATGGGACACAGAGTACTAGTATTTATTGCATTTGCCAAGGAGTGACCTCTTCCAATGAAATGGTGTTGCTAAGTTTGCTTCATTTAATTAGCTATAGACTCAAAATTGTCTTTTCACCTAGGTACACGTGCTTAGCACCATTTTTTCCTTGGGTCACCAAACTAGTCTCTCTCTTCTTGATTAACTTGCCACATCAAACTTTATGCCTATGTGGAAAGCTTAAGCACCTGTAGGAGCAAGTAAAAGTAAGTACAATAGTGAGCTTTACATGGCATTTTTGCATATGTGGAGGAAAGAGAAGCAAGGAAAAAGTGGAGAAGTGGGCTCTCATGCAAGAGCCAGCCTCTACTACATGGTGGAGCATTGGGAGAGGCACCTGTATGGAGGTGGTCAGAATCGGAGACTCACGCCACTCGTGGCGCCAGCTTAAAATGATAATGGCAAGTCAAATCACGGGGCCCCACCTGTCCAAAGAAGAACTTCATTTGTCAAATCACACAACCCTCGTTTGCAGCAGCCTACTCCCTCGTCTTCTCGTGTCTCTGTCGAATCGACTAGGCGGAACTGCCCCACCGCCATCACAGCAGAAAAGCCCCGCCTCGACTTTTAAATAGTATATAGTATACTAATTTTGTATCCATGGATTGCGCCATGGAGCAAAGCCTCTAGAAAACGGCGGTACACATGTACGGAGTATACAACACGCCCGTCGCGTTCGCGTCGCACCCCAGATGGTCGGTCGGTCTGGCACGCTGCTCTCCGAATGGAACGCGCGTCATATTGCGTTTGCACACACATGTGGGACGACAATTGAGAACCGACCATAGGCACACTTCTCGGCCCCGCAAGTCGGGTGACTTAATAGAAGAGGGAGACGAGCGATAGTAATAGAGAAGTGTTGTACTACGTTGGTGCCTGGACGATCCCTACAAGACACATAAGACCAGTTCGTCCATGCATGTGACCAGACTCCAGCAGACACGCCTGGATTGGCTATCGTCTACATATCATGCAGGCTGTGTTGTACATGGCTGTAGTTGTGGTGAGAAATCTAAAAAAAGGTTTCTTGTCATCTCGCAAAATTAGGTGTCATGTGCTTCGGATCAGTGCGAGGGTTAAACAGCGACAACTGAGTTGGGCTAGTCATTGGGGGCACATGCACGAACAGTGACTACTCGGCTGCCATCTAGGTCAAGCCAGCTATATATTAGGACATCTATCGACGGACCCCTTTTCTATGAGTTTATCTTTAATTTGGGCTTTGTTCCTCGTCTAGTTTGTCCGTCGGGATTCATGTTGTCTCCTTTGGGCAGTGAGGTTATGATTTCTTGTCATGTGGCATTTTTTCGTGTTATATGTTATAATCCGGCGCTTGCATCAAAATGACGACAACTACGCCTCCGGGCCACGTGCATGAAGACTTCTCGACAGTCATTGACGAGGTCAAGCCGGCTCCGGTAGACAAAAGAAAACTAGTACTACTCCACTATATAGGCAGGAGCCTTCGCGCTTGCTTGGTAGTGTTGCTCTCTTCACACTGTCTCGGCCTCTCCAGATCTAAACACGACAGCAGTGGCCACACTCTCTCTCCGCCGGGGAAGGTGAGAAGGTGCAACGTTCACGCGGTCGTCCTCGGCGACAGCTCTTACCCACTGCTGGGCGCGTCCCGATCAGCCTGCCTTGCCGTTCTCTCCCAAGCACCGCTGGCGAGGAAGGGCCTCCGACCCCTTCTTCCACACTGCATAGTGTGGGCAGATCCGGCCTCCCGCCGCCCACCTAGCGACATCCCGGCGATCATTAGGTATAACTTCCTTCGAAACCAGCCTTGCTCTACTTCCCGAGCTCTTGACGTCGCTGCATTTGTATCTTTTACTATTTCTCAGGCCCCCTCGTAGATAGGATCGATCGACTGTTTGAAAACCACCTATTTATTTTTTTTACGTTTAAGAGGTAAAACTAGTTCATGCACTCGAATCTAGTACTACTTGGTTCAAACAAGGAAGAACGGGGGTGGGGGTGGGGGAGGATTTGTTACCTGAATCTAGGACTTGGTCGAAAGAGGAAATAATGGGGGCGAAAAGTAGCAGAGACTGGCTATCCAACTGGTCTCTAGGTCTAATAGGGAAATAAAGGGAAACGCAATACAAACTCAGTATAAACCCAATCTATTGGTTGAAAAAGGAAAGAAAGTGGGGACTAGGGGACAAATCAACAGAGTAAGTCCAACACTAGATTTGCTAGCCTCACACAGTATAAGGTGGCTATACCGAACAAAAATAGGACCAACCCAGATATCCCGTTCTGATGTTTGTTGCCCCGAGCCACTCTTATGTAATGCCACTGGTAAAATATAGCAGTCGCACTGTTAAAAGTAAGGACACGTTAAACCAATGTTGTTTTCAATGTAATGCCTCCAGTAATATGAATCAATGGCACTTCTTTACATGTCCTGCTAAAATTTCCCATTAAGATAAGTTGGTTCTTTTAGTCAGAAATGCAACTGTCTTGGTCCGCCTACTCTCCCGTGCCCAAAGTAATGTCGTATTTAACGGTTGTCATAGTTAATCCTAATGCCCACACTAATATCTAGCAATGCCAGTGCTTTAGAAATTGCTACTATCCTTGTAGGACTGCCATTCAGATAAGGAACATGCTTCTTTTCATTTGATGCATGTTTCATCACTTGTTAGTCACCCTCCTTTCCACCTTTTTTGTGCAAACAGAGATATACATTTCACGCTCGATCTTAGTTGAACTGCACAAATGATATCCAAATTATAGTTGAGCATTCCAGAGCTTCACAACCAACCTTGATGTTGCTCAATTTTATTGCAACTAATGAAGAAGCTCTGTGGGTTTCGCTTTTCGATGGAAATGGAACCGGGCTGGAGTCCTTTTCTTAAATTTTTTGAAGAAGAAGCTGCTAGCTCACGGGACATTGCTTCATTTTAGGTGAACTGCACCAAAAGGTCCCATGAATTGAATCATCCATGTTGGTGACTGAAAGAGCCAGCTTGACATCCAGTCTAAGCACCCCCGGCCTCCATCCTTGCGACACATGGTACACCTCGTTTGCCACCTGCTCGACCCTACTGTCACTGATAAAATAAAGTAATAATACAGTTAAAATAGAGCGAGTGTCATATCTATCATTTCATTTCCAATGTAGATAAAGAAAGTGCTTCTCTTTGTTAATGTATGTTTCATCAACTAGTCCCATTGTTAATAATGTTTAAGCGTTTCTGCAAACTGGGGTGCTTAATTTTAGTTGATATGTACAAAAATAGAGATTTGAATGTCTCAAGGCGAATCCTTGTACTACCGCTGTACACTGATGTTCATCACTGGCAGAAGGTGTATCTGGGAGACTTGGGACGATGTCCAGTATGAGGCGTACCGTATGAGGCGTCGTAGGGCCCATCTCGCCCTCGCAGCATGGCATACTATGATACTATCGCAATATTTTCTTTTATTTATTTTATGTGTTTCATCAACTAGTGCCACTATAATGTAATCACGCTTTTTCATTATCTGTGCAAACAGGGTTATTCAGCTGCATTTTGGTGGAACTGCACAAATGTACGTATGGAACCGGCATATATGCAGAGTGCGAGGTGTGCCAAGTAAAAAATTACCGACACCAACCGTGCTGCATTTGTGGAATGGAGAAGATCAGAAGAGGGAGAGGCGATACGGTGGTTTTGGAATGGAGATGATGGAGAGGAGAGGAGGTGGTTTTGCAATGGAGAAGAGGGAGAGGAGTGTGCGGCAGCGATTTAGGATTGGACGAGAGGGCCGGCGCGTTGTGACTGGATTAAAATCAAAATCAATTTACCCTTCAATTAAGAAAGCGACCCCACATTAAATAGTCTCCCTTTAATCTGGGTCATAATTGACCATGATTTTCGCACATAAAATATATGTTATACATTGCAAAAATAATATAATTTGAAAGTACATTCAGATACGAACCAAACGATACAATTTTTGATGACATGCATTCACATTTTGCTTGTCAAATACAGTACGTGGTCAAACTTTGACCCAAAATACGCAAAAAGAAACAAAAACAAAAAAAATACTTCCAAGACCAGCGCCGCTCTTCCGCTCTTCTCCTCTTAAACCACCGCCACTCCTCTCCTGTTCCAATCTAAATGCCGTGCCGCTCCTCTCCTCTTCCATTTCAAAACCACCGCCCCTCCTCTCCTGTTCCAGTCCAAAACCAGCGTCGCTCCTCTCCCATTCTAATCCAAAACCAGCGCTGGTCCTCTCCTCTTCCATTCAAAAACCACCACCAGCAAGTGAACGTGCTGTGGAGAAGTAGATCGATGGAGGAGTACAACTGATACGTGAGGATCGCAGACGGCGACCCTGTGAAGCTAGCTAGGATGTTGGAGATACAGTCTTGGTTTGACAACAAGAACCAACTGCGACGGCGACATCCATGGCCAAATATCTGCAACAGAGTGAAAAGGCGGCGATACTCCCGGAGGGAGTCGCGCCGGAGTACATAGAGCTGCTCCTCTGGGCCATGGAGCAAACAGATTCACTGAATCCGATCGTGAGGGAGCGGTGGTGGGAGTATCGATCCCAGATGGAGCATCCACCAGAGATTGAAGGATCGAGCATCTACAAGGTGCCGTTTGTGAGGGTGTCCTGCCAGAGCGAGCCGGTGGAGTCTTCGTCGACCGAACCCAACTGCAAGAGGAGAAAAGCAGTTTGCCCGACGACGCTTCCCCGCCATCGTCTCCCTCGCCGTTCATATCGTCTCACGGGGCGGCTGTCTGCCGGTGAGGAATAGGAGGGGGCTGTCCCCCCAGCATAATAGTCGGGCAGGTTGTGAATTGCCAGGAGGAGCTTAGGGTTGTCAGTATTTGCAGGTTGTGAATAGTGTTTTGTGTTGTGTATTTTGAGAGTACTTTCAGATATGAATGTCTTTTGAATTTTAGATTTGCAGTATTGAGCATATGAAGTATTTTATGAATTCTAGAGATCTATTTTTAGCCCTTAAAAAATGTAGTTTCATAGGAGTATAAAAGTGCAGACAATGTGATTCTCAGACAAGAAACTGCAAGTTTCAGTTTCAGATAAGAAACTGCAAGTTCAGTTTCAGATAAGAAACTGCAACTTTCAGAGGCGGAGTATTTATATTAACATGACCTTTTCAAACAGGGTTAACATCATGTTGGAAGTTTTATTCATGGTCAAAAATGGAACTACCAGCCAGCTAACATCATGCTGATCAACATTCATGCATAGCACATCTTCGTATGATGCACAATCAAAATGCCCACACAATGTCGAGTGTGCGAAACACAGAGAAATCGAGGGACGAAATTTTGGCAAGTGTTGGACGTGGTTTTGGGCTGCCCCGTCTAGGCTTTCATTTTTAACATACGCAACCCACGACCTCGGATGGGAGGTCCATAGGCCTGTTTGTATTTTCTTAGGGCCGTCATGTATCAACCGGCCTATGGACCTCCCATCCGAGGTTTTATTTTTGGTAGCCCAATTTATGTATTTTTTTGAAGAAAACACAGAGGTCTGTTCTATTTTTCTATATAAGAATAGGAACGCCAGGTCCAACTTATGTTTCCCTTCTAACTATATTATATATATTTAAATTATTTTATATTTTATTATATATTATTTTTATTGTCATCATATATTTAACAGATACTTACATATGTAAGAAAACAATATCCCACATCTTATTAACTTATAAAAATAATTTCCTAATAAATAAAATCCTGGATTGTTTTGGCACGAAAATCCTAGTGATTGTGTACAAAAGCTTGGTAGGATTTAAGGACGAATATAATAATATCACTTATTATTTAAATATATTTATAACAAAATGGTCATTCCCTTTTTATTTTTTGATAACATTGTTGGCAACCCAACATTATAATTAGAATCTGCCCAGCAAAATCGTATATTTCGAGAAAGTGCAAATGGCCTGTAATTTTTTAGGAAATAAAATAAATGGGCCGCATAGACGCTACATTATTTGTTCACCCAGCCCAGCTAATGGCTGTAATTCAAAAAAAAGATCAAATTGACTGTAAATTCTACCGCGCAAAAAAAAGACTGTAAATTCTGAAAAAATGGGTTGAATACATGCCACATTTTTGGAGGCTGAAATGTGGGCCAATAGGTCGAAGCCAACGCAAGTCGTTGTCAATTTAGTCAACAAATGATTCTGACATGTTAGCCGTTGGATTTACATCCAACGACCGGCATCCATCTTCAATCTCTCGTCTTCTTCCTCCAGCGCCGCCAGGACCACCTCCTGCCTCCTGCTGCTAGCAGCTCTGCTTAGCACGCTTCGCTATGAAGCGCTACTCCACGTTGGCCAGGCCATCCGTCCATCCCTCCACACCTCCTGTTCTTCTCCACCGACTGCCGAACCACACCGCACTAGAACCGCTAACCTCAGACACCTCTCCGTCTGCGACTCTACTCCCGCGTCTTCCCATCTCTGGCTCGTTGCTGTCCCGGGCCTCGCCCTCGTCCACAACCTTGGATGCGCTCTGCACGGCATGGTCAACGTGGTCAACGAACGACACCATCGGAAGTAGACTGTGCGTGGAGAGGCTGACAGCTGGGTCCACGGCCACACACAAGGAAATGCCTCCTTATTACGCGTAAAATAATGATTCCTCCACCTGACATCTGGGACCCACCGGAAGGGCCTGTATATTTCGTGAAAACAACGTGCCCCACGCTGACATGTCGGACCCACCAGCTATCTTCGCACGCAAGGAAGTGCCTCCTTATTACGCATAAAAAAATGAATATTCCCCCGCCACCGGAACCCAAAGATAGTGGGAGGCTGACTTGTGGGCCTACCAAGTTGACGGGGGTGGAGGGCTTTGTCAACTTAGTCAATATGAACGATTCTAGCTCCTGTTACCGTACGATGTTCATCCAACGGCCGTAGTGCTTCTTCAACCCCTGGTCTTCTTGCTCCAGCCGCCCAAACCAGCGCCGGTCGTGCCGCGTGCTCCTGCCTCCCGTGGCCGGCTGTGCTGCCGCAGAGGCCTCACCGCCCCTACTACTCCCACCGCTGGCCAGGCCATCCCTCTACTCACCCACACCCCTTGTTATTCTGCGGCAACAGCAGCCTCACACCGCAGCCGAACCAGTGAACCCTCGTACTCCTCTTCATGTGGACATCCACTGCTGCGTCTTCCTCGGCTCCGAGTCGTCCCCTTCCTAGTCCTCGCCGTCGTCCACCGCCGTGGTGCTCTCGGCGCGGCGTGGTCAACATGGTCAAGGAACGACTTCCATCGGACGTGGATCAGACGCGTGCAGAGGTCGACAGTTGGGCCCACGGCCGCAGCAAGGAAGTGCCTCCTTATTACGCCGCAAAATAATGATTCCTCCACCGACTGGGACCCACCGAAGGGCCACCGATTTCGCGAAAAACGCTTTCCCGACCGCCGGGACCCACTACTACATCTTCGCACGCAAGGAAGTGCGTCCGGGCAAAAAAAATGATTCGCCCCCTGACTGCTGGGACCCACCAGCTACATCTTCGCACACAAGGAAGTGCGCCCGGGCCAAAAAAAAACGATTCGCCCCCCTAACTGCTGGGACCCACCAGCTATATCTTCGCACGCAAGGAAGTGCCTGACAGTCAGGACCCACCTGGTCGAAGCGTACGTAGCGTTGTCATTCTGGTCGCGAACGTGTACGTACATATATACTGGTGGATGTAGAGGCGCACGTGTCGTAGTAGAGGCGCGTACAAGTCGTAGTATCCCGTTTCGAACGTGGCCGGTCGAACACAAGGCCGTTTCCTCCGTTCTGCGCACGTGCCGTAGTAGAGGCGCACACGTAGCATGTACACGTACGTACAACGGCCAGGGTGCAAGAAAGAAAATACGACCACGTATGTGTACATACGGGCGGGGTCTCGAACGCCTACTCGCGCATACGTACGGCCAGGGCTCGTGTACATGGCTGGGTCGGAACGAAGAAACAACGTCGTCGTCGTGTTCATGGGGAGGCAACGGAATGCGTCGTGTTCATGGGGAGGCAACGAAACACGTGGGAGCCAACCGGCTGGGTCGGAACGGAATACGTGGTCGTGTTCATCGGGAGGGCTTGGACGGAACATGCGATGGAAACGAGGCCAGGCGTACCGCAGAACGAAGGAAATGGCCTTGTGTTCGACCGGCCACGTTCGAAACGGGATCCTGTTCATCGGGAGGGGTCTGGCGTACCGCAAAACGGACGAAACGGACCTCCTACGGTCGAAACGGGGGTCCTGTTGATCGGGAGGTGTGGCGTGCCGCAAAAGCGGACGAAATGGACCTCCCTACGGTCAAACGGGGTCCTGTTGATCGAGGGTGTGGCGATCGCAAACGGATTTAAACGGACCTCCTACGGTCGAAACGGGGGTCCTGTTGATCTGGAGGGGTGTGGCGTACCGCAAAACGGGACTCCACGGGATACTGTTCATCTCCACCGTCGACCTCCTCCAGCCTCCACGGGCTACCGTCGACCTCCTCCAGCCTCCACGGGCTCCTGCTCATCCAGCCTCCACCGCCGCTTACTCCACCGCCATCGCTCAACCACCCTCCACGGGCACCCCTCCACCGTCACTGTTCATCCAGCCCTCCACACCACGGGTCCTGTTCAACCACCCTCCACGGGCACCCCTCCATCGCCTACTATTCATCCAGCCCTCCACACCACGGGTCCTGTTCAACCACCCTCCATGGGCATCCCTCCACCGCTTCATCGCTCATCCACCCCCGCAACACTCACTGCTCAAATCGATCGGCTTGATTAGCAGCAGATAGCGGCGAATCGCCGATCGGGTTCAGCTAACAGCCATCGATCAATCGCTCGGGTTCAAGAACGCGTAGCCTGCAAAGGTAATCGCCGGGTTCAGCTAGAGCCCAATGCCTCGCCGGGTTCATTAGAGCCAACACTCGCACACACGCCACAGACGCGTAATGAAGCGAACGCTGCATCGCCGCCCCGACCTCCCACCGTGAATCGGGAACTCCCCAAATTTTCCTCCCCCTCGCTTCTACCACGGTTTTTCCGTCATGGACGGCCCAAAGAATGTCATGCAACTGCGTCTCCGGCCCGCCCAGGATGAAAAGCCCATTTTCTGTCATGATTTTTTGTCATAGAAGTAGGAGCCCACCACATCTATGATGATACCGGGTTTTGTCACATTATCGTCATGGAAGCACTACTAGGGAAAAGCATATACACAGAAAGTTACTAGTAGCGAGGGTTAAAAACCCTCGCTACTGCTACTTACCAGTAGCGCAGGTTTTTAAACCTCGCTACTACTAAGTTGATAGCAGTAGCACGGGTTTTTAACCCTCGCTACTACTAAGCGGTCTCTACCGTGCCCCCCGGGACATGACATAGTAGTAGCGCGGCTTTTTAAAACCTCGCTACTACTAAGTTTGATAGCAGTAGCGTTGGTTTTTAGCCCTCGCTACTACTAAATGGTGCCATAGTACTAGCGAGGGGGTAAAAAACCACGCTACTACTAAAGGTCCCATTTTCAAACTCTACCCCCCGGTGGATCGCCTTTTCAGTTTCAAAAAAAATAAAAGAAAATGATGAAAATGTCAAAAAAATAAAAGAAAATAAGTTTCCCATGTGATATGTGGTCTAGTTGTTGGGAAAATTTGCAAATATGAATTTCGACTTTATTTGCAAAATCTCTCAAGAATTTGTAAAAATGATCATAACTTTTGCATACTAACTCGGATGAAAAAGTTTTTTATATGAAAAATCATCTACTCAGAAAGTTACATCCAAATTTAACAGGGGGAACCCCGTTAAACATTTTCAAAATCCACAAAAACCAAACAGAAAAAAAGTTACGGGGCTTTTAATATCTAGAGTGGAAAAAATCGAAAAAATTTCAAACTATGTGGTCAAACTGTGGTCAAACAATAGTCAAACTAATTATTCTAGAATATTAGTGTTACTAAATAATTATTTTAGTTTTTTTGAATTTTGGTCAAATCTGGTCAAACTGTGGTCAAATTATGGTCAAACTAATTATTCAAGAAATATTAGTGTTACTAATTTTTTAGAACAATAGTTTCAAACTCAAAGAGTGAAATGTGTGACTTCATGCTCAAGCTAAATTTCTGAGGTTAATAGGATTGACATCTTACTATTGTTAGGAAAACAACAAGTGCAGACTTGGAAACGAGGGAGAATAGAACCTGGAAGTTAAGCGTGCTCAGGCTGGAGTAGTGAGAGGATGGGTGCCCGTCCGGGAAGTTAGATGATTTGGAATGATGAGGGGTGATTAGAGATTAAATTGAGCAGCGATAAGGGGTGATTAGAGATTTGAGGTTAAAATAATTCAGAAATTTGAAAATTAGGGAAAAAATCAAAATATTTTTCGAAAAAATTAAAGAAAACCCGCTACTGTAATAGTAGCGCGGGTAAAGGATTTAGTAGTAGCGCTGGTGGCACCAAGGCCATCGCTATAAGTTAGTCAGAGCGCCTTATTAGTAGCACCGGCCCCCGCGCTACTAATAGGCCCAAAACCCTCACTGCTGCTAGGCTTTTCCCTAGTAGTGAAGTGTCATATGTATGACAGATTTTTTTTTCGTTCGGCCCAAAATGTCACAGATGTGTCTTTTTCTTGTAGTGCATGTCCTCGATGAGGGTAATGTACTTTGCTGGGACTTTGTGTTTCTCCAAGGCCCACCCCGTGACATTCCGCGGTATCTTATAATAGGCCTTCTCCAAGTCAATGAACACCATATGCAAGTCCTTCTTTTTCTCCCTACATCTCCCCATAAGTTGTCGTACCAAGAAAATGGCTTCCATGGTCGACCTCTCAGGCATGAAACCAAACCGATTTTTGGTCACACTTTTCATTCTTATTAAGTGGTGCTCAATGACGCTCTCCCATAGCTTCATTGTATGGCTCATCAGCTTAATTCCACCGTAATTAGTACAACTCTGAACATCCCTCCGTTCTTGAAGATTGGTACTAATATACTCCGTATCCATTCTTCTGGCATCTTGTTTTCCCAAAAAATGAGGTTGAAAAGCTTGGTTAGCCATACTATCGCTATGTCCCCGAGACCTTTCCACACCTCAATGGGGATACAATCAGGGCCCATCGCCTTGCCTCCTTTAATCCTTTTTAAAGTCTCCTTGACCTCGCACTCCTGGATTCGGCCAGACAAAACGCATGCTGGTCTCATCAAAGGAGTCGTCCAGTTCAATGGTAGAACTCTCATTCTCCCCATTGAATAGCTTGTCGAAGTACTCCCGCCATCTATGCTTAATCTCTTCGTCCTTCACCAAGAGTTGGCCTGCTCCGTCCTTGATGCATTTGACTTGGCCAATATCCCTCGTCTTCCTCTCTTGGATCTTGGCCATCTTATAGATGTCCCTTTCACCCTCCTTCGTACCTAACCATTGGTAGAGGTCCTCATATGCCCGACCCCTTGCTTCACCAACAGCTCGCTTTGCAACCTTCTTCGCCATCTTGTACTTCTCTATGTTGTCTGCACTCCTATCCAGGTATAGGCGTCTGAAGCAATCTTTCTTCTCTTTAATCGCCTTCTGGACATCATTATTCCACCACCAGGTATCCTTATCTTCGCTTCTCCTTTCCCTGGACACTCCAAACTCCTCCTAGGCCACCTTACGGATGCAACTCGCCATCTTCATCCACACATTGTCGCATCCCCTCCTTCCTCCCAAGGGCCCTCCTTAATGACCCTATCCTTGAACGCCTGAGCTACCTCTCCCTTGAGCTTCCACCACTTCGTTCTAGCGATTTTGGCATGCTTATCCCGCTGGACACGAATCCGAAAGCGGAAGTTAGCAAACACCAACTTATGCTGGGGTACAACACTCTCTCCAGGTATCACCTTACAGTCTAGGCACGCACGCCTATCTTCTCTTCTCGAGAGGATGAAATCAATCTGGCTAGAGGGTTGGCCACTACTAAAAGTCACCAGATGTGATTCTCTCTTTCTAAAGAGGGTGTTAGCTACAGTCATGTTGTAGGCTAGAGTAAAGCTTAAGACATCCTCTCCTTCTTGATTGCTAATGCCATAGCCAAAGACCCCATGCGCCCCTTCAAAACCTGCTTTAGATGTACCCACGTGGCCATTGAGGTCTCCTCCTATGAAGAGCTTCTCACCAATCGGTACACTCCTAACCATGTCTTCCAGGCCTTCCCATAACCCCCTCTTCTCATTGTGGCCTACTTGCAGGGCATACACGCTGATAACATTGAGAACCAAGTCCCTCAACTATCAGCTTGACCAGGATAATCCGGTCCCCACGTCTCTTGACGTCTACCACTCCATACTTGAGGCTCTTGTTGATCAAGATGCCTACGCCATTTCTGTTTGCAGCCGTCCCCGTGTACCACAACTTGAAGCCGGTATCCTCCACCTCCTTCTCCTTCTGTCCTCTCCATTTGATTTCTTGTACGCAGAGGATATCAACACCTCTCCTCACCGCTGCATCAACTAGCTCCTGAAGCTTCCCTGTCAGAGACCCTACGTTCCAGCTACCTAAGCGAATCCTCCTAGGCTCGGCTAGCTTCCTTACCCTTCGCACTCGTCGAGTCAAATGCGAAGACCCTTGCTCATTTTCCACTACATCCGGGCGCCGATGTAGCGCGCCACTAAGGATGCGACGACCCGATCCTCGCTCACTTGCCACCCTATTCGGATCAAGATACGGCGCGCCACCTGGGGGGTGACGGCCCGGCCCTTGCCATTTTCCACCACACCCGGGTTCCGATGTGGCGCGTCGCTGAGAGGGTTACGCCCCAACGAATTTTTTTTGGGTTTCATCTCCATAAGAGTGGCTGAGTTTTTATGTTGGCTCGCCAAGCCTATCACAACCCTCCTCCTTTACCCGGGCTTGGGACCAGCTATGTTGAGACAACATAGGCGGAACTATGGAGTGCTTTTACAAACCATGAAAATTATTCCACTACCCATAATCTATCTTTGTTGGTGAGATTTTTGAACTGAGACCTATAAACCGGAAAGGAGGTAGTATGAGCAATCTTTGGCTTGGTGGTATGAGTCGGCTTGAATGGCCGTTAATGGCCATTGGTTCGGCAACCTTATGTAGTAGTAGTAGTGTAGTACATTAGTTGGTTTCTTAATTGGTGTTGGTGCGCATGGGGCATTGCTGATTGATAAAACTATCTCTGCTCCTCTTGTTTCTCTCTGATGACGAAGGCGTGGAATATGGCAGTGTGAATATTTCAGTTATTCGAAACTGAATCCAGACATCTGCTGTTTTGTGATTATTGTACTAGTTCTCTGAAACTTAAAGTGTGTTAAGATTCAAGTGATGTGCAGGCTTGTACGCAAGATCAAGTGAGAAAATTGTCCTTTCATGCATACCTTTTGTTGACACCAGACCACAAGTGTCCCCTCTGAAAATGATGTGTCCTTGTGATACCGCAACCTTTTCTTCAGAAATTTGTAATCACAAGTGTAGAGCTTGTGCACAACTTATAAGTCACCATTGTAGAGCTTGTGCGCAACCTTTTCTCCTTTTGTTTTGTTTTGTTTTGTGTGTAATGGCATGGTTTAGTTTAATGCAACACATTGTTGTATGTGTGAACAGTAGAGGTTCAGTGTTGGTAAGGATTTCAACTAAAAATCCTAGTGCCAGCCAAACATAAAATTTGGATTTGGAATCAGGATTCAACCAAATGAGATTTCATTTCATTTCGTTTCTACCAAATGAAATGAAATCTGGAGGTAATACAAAAGATGAATAGTTTCGATAGCATAGGGCATAAGCAGCAACCACGACACACAGATAAAATGGCGCCAACTAGTTCCCATACTTGATGTCAAACTTCCTGTGGAGCCAACCCTTCCGCGTCCCAGCACCTCATGTGGAGAAACATCTCAGTTTGTTTTCTGTTGATGAACAGCTCGGTAGCGATGAAGTGCTCATCACTGCCTTCTGTTGTGCCACAAGCAATCACTTTATTCATGTCAGCGTGGACAGAGGTGGTCTCCTCATTCCTCATGTATACCTCAAATAGTGTTTAGGACCTTTTAGCAATGTAAGCAATCGTTGTAATCTCCTCCTGCATCACTTGTGCAGTCGTGGGTTTCTTTTTCTTCTCATGAATTAACCTTTCATTTCTCTTACAAGAAGGGGGGGGGGGGGGGGTATGCCTGATGCAAGATTCCAATGTTTAAAACCATCACTAGTGGCCCCTTCAAACATGATGCGCAAGTTCTCTTTGTTGCGAAGACCTTGCTTCCCGAACTTGCCACCAGCTGGAATGACCTTGTAATACAACAACGAATATTAATAATCATTATGTGATATAATTTCATAATGATTTGCATCCCGAAAACTAGAGCCAAGCTGCTAGAATATCTCATAACCTTAAACCGAGACAACTTTTCCAACACAAACATATCATCAAAGTCTAAGATGAGAAGGAACACCTTTCTAACGGTGAACATAATACTGAATAGACACCATAAGCACTGCCTTGCCAATAGTTCCTAATACTACGGAGCTCTGCTCAATGAAACCAAACACCAGTAAACTCTAGGCAAGAAACATGACACTAGAGACTCAATCTTCATATATGTTGTCTGGTCTTTCCTCTATACTCTCGACTGGAAACTCGAAATGCGAGGCAAGCTAGAAGAACCAAAACGTCGTACAAGTTAGGGATAAACTTGGTATTCCAGATCCTGAAATTCCCTAACACAGGCAGTAACAAAACGTGACTCACTGAAGACAATGGTGATTATGTATACTATTCTCCATGTTCTCATTTGTTTCCAAAATATCACATGATTTTCACAGTTTTGCTGAGGCTTCTATCCATGCCAAAAACCACCGTATATAGCAGTTGACAGAACACCCTGAGAGTCTTTGCCGAGGCTTCTATCCATGCCAAAAACTACCGTATATAGCCGTTGACAGAACACCCTGAGAGTCCAAGCCATATTATTTTCCTCACCATTCAGTTGATCATGCGCATCCGAGTTGCATTTGCCTTGTTGCATCATTGGTCACAGCTATTCCATTCGTTTTTCCCGTTTTTTTTTGCAAAACAGCCCCAACAACAGCACTTGCGGCCGTTTTAATTAGGTTTCTTTTTGTACCTGCGCCTAGCAAAACAGCTCCATGTTCGTATCAACCGTTTCAGAAGTGTTTTCAAGTACACAGTGTCATGATTGATTTATTTCTCTGTATCAAGGCTATGCCCAAACTTGTACTCCCTCCGTTCCAAATTACTCGTCGTAGAAATGGATGTATCTAAAACTAGTGGCGGAGCCAGGAATTAAAGATTAGGGGGGCCAAATTACACAAACTTTGGATTACAGGAGCCAAACTACACTAATGCTTGTATTATTCTCTAAATTCTGCATTGTTCATTGCTATATTAGTACCAAATCAGTGATATTAGGGGGGGGGGGGGGGGGCAGGGCCTCTGCTGGTCCCCTAGATACATCCATACCTGCGACAAGTAATTCGGAACGGAGGGAGTACTATGTTTATCTTCTTTACTGTGTTGACGTCTTCCCAGAACTTGCATTTGTTCAGTAAAGCTCAGAGTGATGATTAGTTACTTGTGCAATCAGCTAGCCCTATGGCACCAAGTGTGTTTGCTATACTTCAAAATCAAATATTAAATCAGTCCATATCTCTGCCCTTTAACTTAAGTTTTATTTGTTTAAAATAGTAGATTAGATAACGCCTCGTCGATCCTATATACATGAGCATGGAAATTAACCAGAGTTGCAGACAGGGTAGTAAGAACTTATATTAATAAATCCATGTGGATTTTTTCTTGACTTGTTGACAATAACTACTTGCTTGGATGCTCATTGACTTGATTTGACTTCGAAAATTTATCTTGTAGGACTAGTCGGGCGGTGGCGATTTGTTATTATCACGAGAATCATGGTGGTTAATTAGGGTGTAGATCCCAAAACCAATTGGGCTGTAAACAACTTTACAGTAGGTGATTTTTACGTACGCCACAAATTACAACTCAAAAGAAAAGGCTAGAACTGAGTGCACATGGCATGACTCATATGAGTCATGACTGCTACCATCACACACTAGCAGTTTATTAAGCAGCACAAGGTGGAATACAAGGAAAAACTGTGAATGATTAAAACAATCAATAAAAAAAGCTGGGATTAGGAAAGGAGAAAAAACTCGAGACCACAATTTGTAGAAGCATCATTCCCGCACCACGGCTCTACCGGATTGGGAAGTGGATGCGCATTCTGTTGGAATTCTGCCCATCGGATCGATCACATCAAATCACAAGAACACGCAAACGCAAAAACTTTTGCTAAAGGCACGTGTCGTGCCTCTCTTCTTTATTGCTTTTCTGGTTTTCTCCACTTCTTCTCACGATGTTACAAAACTCAGGCCAGCCCTGTGCATATATATATATGCGCTAGCAGCCGACCCTTGGACATCTTCTAAGACTACACGGACACGAACTAACCTATAGTATCATCCGTACTCTAACCTTGACCGGACTCAACACACACGGCTAAACGACCCATTATTGGACTACGTGACCGACTCCTACACAAAACTACTCACGTATAAGCAAAACCTGCTATGCCTAGGACTAGTACCCGCATTCGGACACAGCATGCAAGCTTGCTCCTACTACTACTGGACTCTACTTATATCACGTAGACTCTTAATAGATTACAACTCAAGATTAATCCTAACATTCTCTCCCTAATCTTGACTTGTCATCTTCCTCATGCTCCTTCTCATCTTGACTCGCTGGAGATCCACGACTTGACGATCCAAACTCCGACGCATGATCCGGACTACCAGCCCACACGGTCGTTTCTATGCGTGCAACATGCAAGATTGGACGCATCATCAATCTTCACGTCGTACAACTTAACTGGTCATTGTCCCACGTCGAGCTTGATCTTCAACTTGTCATATCCGTACACTAAGTATGACCCGCTGGAAACATGCAACACATCTCCTTTGCTGCCATGTTGTGCCACCGCCATTGCTTGGCCGCTGCCTTGCACTCGGTCCGCACAATACTCAATATACTTGCTTGCAACAGATCCACTCTCCATTGCTTGCACACCTCCTTGCTTTACGATGGCTTCACCTACCACCGTCCGCCTTCGGCATCACACCGAACCCACGCTGGCCACAACCAGGACGC
Organism: Aegilops bicornis; assembly: GCA_021605145.1. NCBI lineage: Eukaryota > Viridiplantae > Streptophyta > Magnoliopsida > Poales > Poaceae > Aegilops > Aegilops bicornis. Next base: position 54,186,445 of record CM038670.1, read on the forward strand.
TCCACAAGGACATGGACATGACTCACGGAACACCGTGCACACTGCTTTCACTTCAACGAATCATTACCAAGACGAGCACTTGGACACGACGACATTTACTCACGACGTTAACGACGACTGACCGTGCAAACTCGCACGACACCTTGACTCATCCGACTCCCCCGGACGACGATCTTGATGAGTTCCAGCACCGCACCTCGGCACCATCTCTCCCATCAACGATCTCCTTCCACATTTTTTCTGACGACAACCTGCCGTCTCCCTCCTTGTCGCTCCAATGAACGACGATCGCCTGATCCTCCTCGTTCGTCGCTCCATCCAGCGACTATATTGCCCGCCCCGAGGCGCTAGTAGATCGCCACCCCGGGGCAAGCGTAGCTTCACTCGAACCTTGCTCTGATACCAATTGTTGGAATTCTGCCCATCGGATCGATCACATCAAATCACAAGAACACGCAAACGCAAAAACTTTTGCTAAAGGCACGTGTCGTGCCTCTCTTCTTTATTGCTTTTCTGGTTTTCTCCACTTCTTCTCACGATGTTACAAAACTCAGGCCAGCCCTGCATATATATATATGCGCTTAGCAGCCGACCCTTGGACATCTTCTAAGACTACACGGACACGAACTAACCTATAGTATCATCCGTACTCTAACCTTGACCGACTCAACACACACGGCTAAACGACCCATTATTGGACTACGTGACCGACTCCTACACAAAACTACTCACGTATAAGCAAAACCTGCTATGCCTAGGACTAGTACCGCATTCGGACACAGCATGCAAGCTTGCTCCTACTACTACTGGACTCTACTTATATCACGTAGACTCTTAATAGATTACAACTCAAGATCAATCCTAACATTCTCTCCCTAATCTTGACTTGTCATCTTCCTCATGCTCCTTCTCATCTTGACTCGCTGGAGATCCACGACTTGACGATCCAAACTCCGACGCATGATCCGGACTACCAGCCCACACGGTCGTTTCTATGCGTGCAACATGCAAGATTGGACGCATCATCAATCTTCACGTCGTACAACTTAACTGGCCATTGTCCCACGTCGAGCTTGATCTTCAACTTGTCATATCCAGACACTAAGTATGACCCGCTGGAAACATGCAACACATCTCCTTTGCTGCCATGTTGTGCCACCGCCATTGCTTGGCCGCTGCCTTGCACTCGGTCCGCACAATACTCAATATACTTGCTTGCAACAGATCCACTCTCCATTGCTTGCACACCTCCTTGCTTTACGATGGCTTCATCTACCACCGCTCGCCTTCGCATCACACCGAACCCACGCTGGCCACAACCGGGACGCTCCACAAGGACATGGACATGACTCACGGAACACCGTGCACACTGCTTTCACTTCAACGAATCATTACCAAGACGAGCACTTGGACACGACGACGACTCACAGACGCAACGACGACTGACCGTGCAAACTCGCACGACACCTTGACTCATCCGACTCCCCCGGACGACGATCTTGATGAGTTCCAGCACCGCACCTCGGCACCATCTCTCCCATCAACGATCTCCTTCCACATTTTTTTCTCGACGACAACCTGCCGTCTCCTCCTTGTCGCTCCAATGAACGCATTTATCGCCTGATCCTCCTCGTTCGTCGCTCCATCCAGCGACTATATTGCCCGCCCCGAGGCGCTAGTAGATCGCCACCCCGGGGCAAGCGTAGCTTCACTCGAACCTTGCTCTGATACCAATTGTTGGAATTCTGCCCATCGGATCGATCACATCAAATCACAAGAACACGCAAACGCAAAAACTTTTGCTAAAGGCACGTGTCGTGCCTCTCTTCTTTATTGCTTTTCTGGTTTTCTCCACTTCTTCTCACGATGTTACAAAACTCAGGCCAGCCCTGTGCATATATATATATGCGCTTAGCAGCCGACCCTTGGACATCTTCTAAGACTACACGGACACGAACTAACCTATAGTATCATCCGTACTCTAACCTTGACCGGACTCAACACACACGGCTAAACGACCCATTATTGGACTACGTGACCGACTCCTACACAAAACTACTCACGTATAAGCAAAACCTGCTATGCCTAGGACTAGTACCCGTACCCGGACACAGCATGCAAGCTTGCTCCTACTACTACTGGACTCTACTTATATCACATAGACTCTTAATAGATTACAACTTAAGATTAATCCTAACACATTCGACTGCTGCTTCTTCTTGAGGAGGCTCTGACCTCTGATGCCTGTCCGCCAAGGTCTCCATCCCCATGAATGACAAGAGGAACCAGACGTAGGACAGGTACTCACCGCCTTCACCCAAGCTCCTGGCGTGCAGGTAGCCTCTGCATCTGCTGGCGGAATAGCAGAGCTTCTCCACCCACACGCCCTGGATTACTTTCCACCTCTCTTCCTCGTTGCCCAGCTCCATCAGTTCCTCCACGAGTTTGCAGGCATTGGGAATCAGAGATCCTATGCGCCCCTGGTAGAGCATAGGAAATTGTGCGGCACGAAGAACCCCTTGTACAATACTTCTTTCATCAAGCAATGGTGGTCGGTACTCCCTGAGCAGGAGCCCAATATCGTCAGTGGCGGCGGTGACGAGACCCGATCTTGTGCCGGGCATTAGCATCTCTGGATGATTGAAGAGCAGGTACACCATGTAATTGGACATCACTCTGCTTTTAGCGGCGTACTCTTGGCCGCGAAGAGTTGTACTTCCGTGGTGGAAGCAGAGATCTGTGGCGAGGTGCCAAAGAAGGACGCTCTCGTCGAACAGAAAGTTGAGGCTCCACCCCAGTTGGTTGTGACTACTCAGGCTAAGCTGGCCCGTGCGATTGTTGAAGCTCTTGTAGGTGGCAGCGTCGTGTATGAACTCTGTCCAACCATATGTCACATGACTGCGGAATAGCTGTATAATCTGGGGAGCTTCAGGTACCTGCCAAACGTACCAATACTTGTCGGCATACTCTCGGAGACAGCAAAAGGTAGCCAGCTTCATCAGAATGGTGGGCTTCTTCTTGCGACTGCAGAAGGACAGGAGGCTGTACTGGCAAATCATGCTATTCCATGTATGGTAACCATAGGCTTCAAGGCAAGGAGAGGGCAAGAAAGGCATCACGATGTATAAGAACTCATGTATGGCAGTGCAAGAGAAGAGGACGTATGTCACCCAGATGTCGCTCTTGCTGTGACCATCCTTGTGGCTCATGGCAAATAGCACCGTGGAAGCTGAGGCCAGAAATGGGACCAAAACCAGTAAGAAGACGCCAAGAGGACTGACCGTTGCTCTCCATGTGGTGTACATGAAAGCATACGTGTAGTAGAGGCATCGCTGCAGCCTGCTATATGCAGCCGCGCGAAGAGACAACATGTATCGCAGCTCATTAAGCCGGTCAGAGTATGGAATAGGCAGATCAACAAACATCTTCTGGACGTAATCGAATGGCAAGAATGTGCTTACTCCTCCATGCTCCATGTCAATTACGTGCTTTCTTGCTTGCTGTACATATTCTTCAAGCGAAAGGGACCATTTATGTTGGGCTTCTTCTTCTTGGGCTGCTTCTTCTTTCTCAACTCCTCTTTTCAGCATCATCCAAATAGAACGTACTGCACCACGTGGTGAACAGAAATCCTCCCCATAGGAAATGCACCATCTCCAACATGAAGGAACACGCCCTTCTCTTCTCGGGGCCACAACGGTGGAGTCCAGCATGTAGTTGAAGCTAGCGTTCCTTAGGCCCCATGGCTTCTGGGCCGACTTGATGATGCCAATGATGAAGAGCAAGACCGCCGCCTGCAGCAGCCTCTCCTCGCCAGACCACCACTTGCAGAAGACGTACAGGGCCACCGTGACCTGGGATACCAGGGTGATGGCATGCCGTTTCCATAACTCATTGTCTTCAAGACTGTAGGCACTTATCTGTATCTGACCGCCAAGGTGGATGAGGAGGACAGGTGCCCACAAGACCTCTAGTGGGCTGCTGCCATCATCATCTGCTTGCTGCTTGCGGCTACTGAAGAGGGTGGCGAGGGCGTAGATCGCTAAGGCGTCGCCGCCTACATACGCGACCCAAACCACCACTCTGAGTTTGCGCATGATGGACAGATGACGCACCCACGCAGAGAAGAAGAGGAACAGCTGGACGAAGAGGCTGCCGAGCACCAGGATCCGCAGCTGCCACTTCTCCCACCAATACACAGCAGAAGAGAGATCCATGCACCAATAATACAATAATGTTTCTGCTTCACTTAATCTCTAGCCAGACTTTTATTTTAGAGGTCGGGGCCCGACATGTGAATGTCATATAGCTCATATCGCATGTGTTAGATCTGATTGCACATATATTGCATGTAACCTACCAATGGCATGGCAGGCGTTTGTGCCTTGCGTGTTCTACGTGATGATCTAAGGACGGTCCTCTTTGCTTTGCTGCTCTTCCTTTATAAAGATGACCTCCTCTTTTACCTTTCTTTTTTCAAAAACGAAACAAAGTAAAAGCAGGGAGATGATTCCCTCCCTTATAAATTATCACTAACGCAACGATGAAGCTAAAACAAAGAACAAAAACTGGGAATACAAGCAAAGTCACAAAATGGAAAATAGAGAAACGCACACAAGCAACACCAAGATAGCAGAGTTAGCAAACAGAGTAAATTAATTCCTAAACGCTAAAAATCTAACATCTGACATCAGATTTTTAGCTATTCAAAACGAATGACTTTTCATTTCGCAAAAAGGAAAAAACCGAACGACTTTTCTACCGTTGGATCATCTAGCATGGATCTCAGAGCAAAGCTGATGCTTCATCAGTGTTTGGAATAGTTTGCGCATCCGTCTGAACTCTCTGAATCGAGCGAACGTTCCTGTCGCTCCCTTTTCCCTTCCCTCAGGATGTATCATGTGCAACGAGCCAACTAATGTTACGAATTCACGAATGCAATCTGAGCCTCCAGATGGACAATAGACAGACCAGATGCTATATACAGATGGCTCCCGGTACATTTTATATATTGGTCCTTAGAAAATCGTCCATTTGCACCAACAGTCCTTCGCAAGACATTCGTCCTCTGAAGCACCAGCACCCCGAGGATGTATCATGTGCAGCGAGCCAACTAATGTTATGAATGCACCAATGCAATCTGAGCCTCCAGATGGACAATAGAGTGACCAGATGCTATATACAGATTGTCTCCCGATACATTTTATATATTCGTCCTTACAAAATCGTCCATTTGCACCAACAGTCCTTCGCAAGACATTGGTCCTCTGAAGTACCAGCGCCCATCCTCTGCTCTAAAAAGCCGTGTGAGTTGAAACATGGAACAACTCAGTATGATGGCAAAATATTGGAGCAATAGTTCTCATGTATATGGCCTCATGCACATAAATGGAAACAACGGGATGGAAACGCCCATACCACCCTAGATGGGCGGTGCTTCGGGTCTGGTTGTTTATAAAGAGAGCGAAACGAAGGGTTTAAAATCCCACCCTGCTCTGGCGCATTCCACTTCGCTGTCTTCCTCAAACCCTTCGCCGCGCCGCCGCCTTGCGCATCTTGGCCCCGCGCCCTCGTCGCCGATGGCCAAGACAAGGAGCGAGAAGGGGAAGCGGGTCTCCCGTAAGGAGCCGTCATCGAGCTTTGCCGGCGGGAAGCGGAAACAAGCCGCCCCGAAAGGGAGGGTTACTCCGGGGTGTGCCGCACCCAAATCCACTAGGAAGTGGTTTCCCTCGGCGACCACAGAGGGCGAGAACGAAGGGTACAAAGAGGGACTTCTCCATGCCAGCAGAGCTGAAGGTGCGCCTTCCGCCCGGGGAGGTTCCGCCGGAGCCCCGTGCCAACAAGCACATCTTGTGTTTAGGCTACTTCAGGCGGGGGCTCGGCTTCCTGGTCCACCCCTTCGTGTGTGTGACCTGCTGCACTTTTTTGGCTGCCAACTCCATCATATTTCGCCCAACGGGGTGCTCCACATCGCCAACTTCATCACTTTCTATGAATGCTACCTTGGGATAGCTCCGCACTTTGATTTGTTCCGCTATTTATTGCGAGTATGCGTCCAATCGAACGAAGGCGCTGTCTGCAATCTTGGGGGCGCCATTCTGCAGCTTCGCACCAACTCCAACTTCTTTTCCTTCAATCTTGTAAAGTCCGTTTGGGAGAGGCATACGTCCTGGTTTTATGTTGAGATTCTCGGTGATGACCTGCCGGCCTTTGCGAACGAACCCCCACAAAAGCTATTCTCATGGGCTCCGCTCACCAAACCGACCCCAGAGGCCAAGGTCCTGGCGGAGGCCACCGCTTGTCTGAAGAAGGCTGGATTGACCGGAGGCCACATCGTGAGCAATTGGGTGGCGCGCCGCATCTTGCCGCTGCAGGCCCGGGGCTCCCTGATGTCCCAATATACGGGCCCGAAGGACCCCGCATGGATTTCTCAGGAGGAGTTGAGCCCCGAGTGAAGGAAATATGCCCTAGAGGCAATAATAAAGTTGTTATTTATATTTCTTTATATCATGATAAATGTTTATTATTCATGCTAGAATTGTATTAACCGGAACTTGATACATGTGTGAATACATAGACAAAACAGAGTGTCCCTAGTATGACTTTACTTGACTAGCTCGTTAATCAAAGATGGTTAAGTTTCCTGACCATAGACATGTGTTGTCATTTGATGAACGAGATCACATCATTAGAGAATGATGTGATGGACAAGACCCATCCAATAACTTAGCATAATGATCGTTTAGTTTTATTGCTATTGCTTTCTTCATGACTTATACATGTTTCTCTGACTATGAGTTTATGCAATCCCGAATACCGGAGGAATACCTTGTGTTCTATCAAACGTCACAACGTAACTTGGTGATTATAAATATGCTCTACAGATGTCTCCAATGGTGTTTGTTGACTTAACATAGATCAAGGTTAGGATTTGTCACTCCGTGTATCGGAGAGGTATCTCTGGGCCCTCTCGGTAATGCACATCACTATAAGCCTTGCAAGCAATGGACTAATGAGTTAGTTGAGGGATGATGCATTACGGAACGAGTAAAGAGACTTGCCGGTAACGAGATTGTACTAGGTATGATGATACCGACGATCGAATCTCGGGCAAGTAACATACCGATGACAAAGGGAACAACGCATGTTGTTATCCGATTTGACCGATAAAGATCTTCGTAGAATATGTAGGAGCCAATATGAGCATCCAAATTCCGCTATTGGTTAGTGACCGGATATGTGTCTCGGTCATGTCTGCATAGTTCTCGAACCCGTAGGGTTAGCACGCTTAACGTTCGATGATGATTTATATTATGAGTTATGTGATTTGATGACCGAAGGTTGTTTGGAGTCCCGGATGAGATCACGGACATGATGAGGAGTCTCGAAATGGTCGAGACATAAAGATTGATAAATTGGACCATGTTATTCGGACACCGGAAGTGTTCCAGATAGTTTCGGCTAAAACCGGAGTGCTGGAGGGGTTACCGGAACCCCCCGGGGGGACTAATGGGCCACCATGGGCCTTGTTGGAGAGAGAGGAGGGCAGCTAGGGCAGGCCGCGCGCCCCCCTTGCAGTCTGAATTGGACAAGGTAAGGGGGGCGCCGCCCCCCTTTCCTACTCCCTCTCCCTCTCCTTCCTTCCCCCTCCCTCCCTTGTGGTGGAATCCTACTAGGACTAGTAGTCCTAGTAGGACCCCCTCCTTGGGCGCGCCCCTTAGGGCTGGCCGGCCTCCGCCTCCCTCCTTTATATACGTGGGGAGGGGGCACCCTAGAACATACAAGTTGATCTTTTAGCCGTGTGCGGTGTCCCTCTCCATAGTTACACACCTCGGTCATATCGTCGTAGTGCTTAGGCGAAGCCCTGCATTGGTAACATCATCATCACCGTCGCCACGCCGTCGTGCTGACGGAACACTCCCTCAGCCTCAACTGGATCAAGAGTACGAGGGACGTCATCGAGCTGAACGTGTGCTGAACACGGAGGTGCCGTACGTTCGGTGCTAGGATCGATCGGATCGTGAAGACGTACGACTACATCAACCGCGTTGATAAACGCTTCCGCTTTCGGTCTACAAGGGTACATGGACACAATCTCCCGGCTCGTTGCTATGCTTCTCCTAGATAGATCTTGCATGATCGTAGGAATTGTTTTGAAATACTACGTTCCCCAACAGTGGCATCCGAGCCAGGTTTATGCGTAGATGTTATATGCACGAGTAGAACATAAAGAGTTGTGGGCGATAATAGTCATACTGCTTACCAGCAACGTCTTACTTTGATTCGCCAATATTGTTGGATGAAGCGGTCCGGACCGACATTACATGACCACGTTCATGAGACTGGTTCTACCGACGTGCTTCGCACACAGGAGTCCGGCGGGTGTCTGTTTCTCGAACTCTAGTTGAATCAAGTTTGACTGCGCCCGATCCTTGTTGAAGGTTAAAACAGCATACTTGACGAAAAATTGTTGTGGTTTTGATGCGTAGGTAAGAAAGGTTCTTGCTAGAAGCCCATAGCAGCCATGTAAAACTTGCAAAAACGAAGTAGAGGACGTCTAACTTGTTTTTGCAGGGAATGTTGTGATGTGATATGGTCAAGACGCGATGAGATATAAATTGTTATATGAGATGATCATGTTTTATAAAGTCATCGGCAACTGACAGGAGCCTTATGGTTGTCTGTTTATTTGCATAAAGATGCAAGCGCCATGTAATTGCTTTACTTTATCGCTATGCGATAGCAATAGTTGCAAAAGGCAATAGTTGGCGAGACGACCATGTGACGACACGTTGATAGAGATCAAGATGATGGAGATCATGGTGTCATGCCGGTGACGATAGAGATCATGACAGTACTATGGAGATAGAGATCAAAGGCAGCAGATGATGATGGCCATATCATGTCATATATTTTGATTGCATGTGATGTTTATCTTTTATGCATCTTATTTTGCTTAGTACGACGCTAGCTTTATATGATGATCCCTTACTAAAATTTCAAGGTATAAGTGTTCTCCCTGAGTATGCACCGTTGCGACAGTTCTTCGTGCTGAGACACCACGTGATGATCGGGTGTAATAAGCTCTATGTTCACATACAACGGGTGAAAGCCAGTTTTGCACGTGCAGAATACTCGGGTTAAACTTGACGAGCCTAGCATATGCAGATATGTCCTTGGAACACTGAGACCGAAAGGTCGAACATGAATCATATAGTAGCTATGATCAACATAGTGATGTTCACCATTGAAAACTACTCCATCTCACGTGATGATCGGACATGGTTTAGTTGATACGGATCACGTGATCATTTAGATACTAGAGGGATGTCTATCTAAGTGGGAGTTCCTAAGTAATATGATTAATTAAACTTTAATTTATGATGAACTTAGTCCTGATAGTATTTGCATAACTATGTTGTAGATCAATAGCTCGCGATGTAGCTCCCCTTTTATTTTTTGATATGTTCCTCGAGAAAAATAAGTTGAAAGATGATAGTAGCAATGATGCAGACTTGGTCCGTGATCTGAGGATTATCCTCATTGCTGCACAGAAGTATTATGTCCTTGATGCACCGCTAGGTGACAGACCTATTGTAGGAGCAGATGCAGACGTTATGAACGTTTGACAAAGCTCGATATGATGACTACTTGATAGTTTAGTGCAGCATGCTTTACGGCTTAGAACCGGGACTTCCAAAATGTTTTGAACACCACAGAGCATATGAGATGTTCCAAGAGATGAAATTGATATTTCAGTCTCATGCCCATGTCGAGAGGTATGAGACCTCTGACAAGTACTTTGCCTACAAGATGGACGAGAATAGCTCAACGAGTGAGCATGTGCTCAGAATATCTGAGTACTACAATCACTTGAATCAAGTGCGAGTTAATCTTACCAATAAGATAGTGATTGACAGAGTTCTCTAGTCACTATCACCAAGTTACCAGAACTTCGTGATGAACTGTAATATGCAAGGGTGTTGGAAATATGCCCTAGAGGCAATAATAAAATGGTTATTATTGTATTTCCTTGTTCATGATAATTGTGTATTATTCATGCTATAATTGTATTGACCGGAAGCCGCAATACATGTGTGAATACATAGACCACAACATGTCCCTAGTGAGCCTCTAGTTGACTAGCTCGTTGATCAACAGATGGTCATGGTTTCCTGACCATGGACATTGGATGTCATTGACAACGGGATCACATCATTAGGAGAATGATGTGATGGACAAGCCCCAATCCTAAGCATAGCACAAGATCGTGTAGTTCGTTTGCTAAAGCTTTTCTAATGTCAAGTATCATTTCCTTAGACCATGAGATTGTGCAACTCCCGGATACCGTAGGAATGCTTTGGGTGTACCAAATGTCACAACGTGAATCGGGTGGCTATAAAGGTGCATTACAGGTATCTCCGAAAGTGTCATTGGGTTGGCACGAATCGAGACTGGATTTGTCACTCCGTGTGACGGAGAGGTATCTCTGGGCCCACTCGGTAGGACATCATCATAATGTGCACAATGTGATCAAGGAGTTGATCGCGGGATGATGTGTTACGGAACGAGTAAAGAGACTTGCCAGTAACGAGATTGAACAAGGTATCGGGATACTGACGATCGAATCTCGGGCAAGTACTATACCGCTAGACAAAGGGAATTGTATACGGGATTGATTGAATCCTTGACATCGTGGTTCATCCGATGAGATCATCGTGGAACATGTGGGAAACAACATGGGTATCCAGATCCCGCTGTTGGTTATTGGCCGGAGAGTTGTCTCGGTCATGTCTGCATGGTTCCCGAACCCGTAGGGTCTACACACTTAAGGTTCGATGACGCTAGGGTTATAGGGAAGGTATGTACGCTGTTACCGAATGTTGTTAGGAGTCCCGGATGAGATCCCGGACATCACGGGGAGTCCCGGAATGGTCCAGAGGTGAAGATTTATATATTGGACGAAGGGTTTTGGAGTCCGGAAGTGTTACGGAGGTACCGGGTGATGACCAGCATGACCGAAAGGTGTTTCGGGAGCCCCGACAAGTGTTGGGGGGGCTTCATGGGCCAAGGGGAGGGGGCAAACCAGCCCACTAAGGGGCTGTGCGCCCCCCTCACCTATTCCCACATGACCAGGGGGTTTGGGGCGCCCCATCTAGGGTTCCCACCTCCTGGCTTGGGGGCCAAGTCACCCAAAGGGGAGATCCCATCTGCCCTGGCCGCCGCCCCCTAGGGCGCCTCCCCCTCTCCTTTCTCCCCTATATATAGTGGAGGTTTTGGGGCTGCCCAACACATGAGTCTCTCTCTCCCAAGGCGCAGCCCTACCTCTCTCCCTCCTCGTCTCTCGTAGTGCTTGGCGAAGCCTTGCTGGAGTACCGCGCTCCTCCACCACCACCACGCCGTCGTGCTGCTGCTGGACGGAGTCTTCCCCAACCTCTCCCTCTCTCCTTGCTGGATCAAGGCGTGGGAGACTTCACCGGGCTGTACGTGTGTTGAACGCGGAGGCGCCGTTGTTCGGCGCTTAGATCGGAATCAACCGCGATCTGTCGCTACGAGTATGACTCCTTCATCCGCGTTCTTGTAACGCTTCCGCTTAGCGATCTACAAGGGTATGTAGATGCACTCCCTTCCCCTTGTTGCTAGATTACTCCATAGATTGATCTTGGTGATGCATAGAAAATTTTGAATTTCTCCTACGTTCCCCAACAAAGGGATAATGGAAACGATTCCCAAGCTCTTCGTGATGCTAAAATCGGAGAAATCAAGAAAAACATCAAGTGTTGATGGTTTACAAGACCACTAGTTTCATGATAAAGGGGAAGGGAAAGAAAGGGAAACTTCAAAAGGAATGACAAGAAAGTTGCCACTCCTATGAAGAAGCCCAAAGCTAGACCCAAGCCTGAAACTGAGTGCTTCTACTGCAAAGGAAATGGTCGCTGGACGTGGAACTTCCCTAGATACTTGGCGGATAAGAAGGATGGCAAAGTGAACAAAGGTATATTGGATACACATGTTATTGATGTGTACTTTACTAGTGTTTATAGCAACACCTCGGTATTTGATACTGGTTCAGTTGCTAAGAGTAGTAACTCGAAACAGGAGTTGCAAAATAAACATAGACTAGTTAAGGGCGAGGTGATGATGTGTGTTGGAAGTGATTCCAAGGTTGATAAGATCACCATCGCACACTCCCTTTACCTTCGGGATTATTGTTCAACCTAAAATAAATGTTATTTGGTGTTTGCGTTGAGCATGAATATGATTGGATCGTGTTTATTGCAATACGACTATTCATTTAAGTCAAAGAATAATTGTTGTTCTATTTACATGAACAAAACCTTCTATGGTCATACACTCAATATAAATGGTTTATTGAATCTTGATCGTAGTTATACACATATTCATAATATTGATGCCAAAACATGCAAAGTTAATAATGATAGTGCAACTTATTTGAGGCACTACCGTTTAGGTCATATTGGTGTAAAGCGCATGAAGAAACTCCATGCTGATGGGCTTTTGGAATCACTTGATTATGAATCACTTGATGCTAGCGAACCATGCCTCATGGGCAAGATGACTAAGACTCCGTCCTCCAGAACAATGGAGCGAGCAACTGACTGGATGGAAATAATACATACTGATGTATACGGTCCGATGAGTGTTGAGGCTTGCGGCGGGTATCGTTATTTTCTGACCTTCACAGATGATTTGAGCAGATATGTGTATAAATACTTCATGAAACATAAGTCTGAAACATTTGAAAAGTTCAAAGAATTTCAGAGTGAAGTGGAAAATCATTGTAACAAGAAAATAAAGTTTCTATGATCTGATTGCGGAGACGAATATTTGAGTTACGAGTTTGGTCTTCATTTGAAATAATGTGGAATAGTTTCGCAACTCACGCCACCTGGAACACCACAGCGTAATGGTGTGTCCGAACGTTATAAGCGTACTTTATTAGATATGGTGTGATCTATGATGTCTCTTAGCGATTTACCACTATTGTTTTGGGGTTATGCATTAGAGACAGTTGCATTCATGTTAAATAGGGCACCATCAAAATCCGTTGAGATGACACCATTTGAACTGTGGTTTGGCAAGAAACCTAAGCTGTCATTTCTTAAAGTTTGGGGCTGCAATGCTTATGTGAAAAAGCTTCAACCTGATAAGCTCGAACCCAAATCGGAGAAATGTGTCTTCATACGATACCCAAAGGAAACTGTTGGGTACACCTTCTATCACAGATTCAAAGGCAAGATATTCGTTGCGAAGAATGGATCCTTTTCTAGAGAAGGAGTTTCTCTCGAAAGAAGTGAGTGGGATGAAAGTAGAACTTGATGAGGTAATTGTAGTTGCTCCCAAATTGGAAAGTAGTTCATCACAGAAATCAGTTCCAGTGATTCCTACACCAACTAGTGAGGAAGCTAATGATGATGGTCATGAAACTTCAGATCGAGTTACTACTGAACCTCCTAGGTCAACCAGAGTAAGATCCGCACCAGAGTGGTATGGTAATCCTGTTCTGGAAGTCATGTTACTAGACCATGATGAACCTACGAACTATGAGGAAGCGATGATGAGCCCAGATTCTGCAAAATGTCTTGAAGCCATGAAATCTGAGATGGGATCCATGTATGAGAACAAAGTGTGGACGTTGGTTGACTTGCGCTATGATCGGCAAGCAATTGAGAATAAATGGATCTTCAAGAGGAAGACGGACGCTAATAGTAGTGTTACTATCTACAAAGCTAGACTTGTCGCAAAATGTTTTCAACAAGTTCAAGGTGTTGACTACGATGAGATTATCTCACTCGTAGCGATGCTTAATTCCGTCCGAATCATGTTAGCAATTGCCGCATTTTATGAAATCTGGCAAATGAATGTCAAAACTGAATTCCTTAATGGATTTCTTAAAGAAGAGTTGTATATGATGGAACAAGAAGATTTTGTCAATCCTAAAAGCGCTAACAAAATGCGCAAGCTCTAGCGATCCATCTATGGACTGGTGCAAGCATCTCGGAGTTGCAATATACACTTTGATGAGTTGATCAAAGAATATAATTTTATACAGACTTGCGGTAAAGCCTGTATTTACAAGAAAGTGAGTGGGAGCACTACAACCTTTCTGATAAGTGTATGTGAATGACATATTGTTGATCGGAAATGATGTAGAATTTTCTGGAAAGCATAAAGGAGTGTTTGAAAGGAGTTTTTCAAAGAAATACCTCGGTGAAGCTGCTTACGTATTGAGCATTAGGGTCTATAGAGATAGATCAAGACGCTTGATAAGTTTTTTCAGTGAGTATATACCTTGACAAGATTTTGAAGTAGTTCAAAATGGAACAATCAAAGAAGGAGCTATTGCCTGTGTTGCAAGGTGTGAAGTTGAGTAAAGACTCAAAAACCCGACCACGACAGTGTCACGACCGGTTTTTCGGGTATTGATTTCCTAGAAAATGGCCCTTGTGCTCACCAGCCCCAGGATTACTCTTAGCTGATGAGGCACCAACTTGATACAGGAATTCCAAGCGAATAGCAAAATATGTAGTACAAGACCATTCTGGCCTATGAGTACAACAAATGGTTTCTAGTGGTTGATGGCGGAAGCGGTTTGTGAATCATCAGCGTCTATGGGACTCCATTTCTCACAGGAACAGCTGACCAGGGTAACTCCTATCTTCGCGAGGCTGCTATCACCATTGCATAGGTTCCGGGGCTGTCATTGCATCGCTCCTCTCCATGCAAGCAATCTGGCCAAGACAATAGCCAGGGACAAGCCAGTGAGTACTTTGAATGTACTCGCAAACATTATGAGCACGGGTATAATATAACAAATGATAATCGTGTTCTGAAAAATTTTATGATCACAAAGTCAGTCACAAAATAAAATCTCCGATGCATGCAAGCATGTTATTTATAAACATTAATTTGCAATAACCGAGTATTAATGAAATGCACCGATCGGGTGTCTGAAGCGACGCCTCGAAAGGTTAGTAAACAACGAGCATGCCACAGTCGGGCGTCCGAGCGACACCACATAAAGGGCTTCTAAAGTAAATAAATAACAGGCATGCCACAGTCGGGCGTCTCAGCGACACCACATAAAGGGCTTATAAAGTAAATAAATAACAAGCATGCCACAGTCGGGCATCTCAGCGACACCACATAAAGGGCTTATAAAGTAAGTAAATAACAAGCATGCCACAGTCGGGCGTCTCAGCGACACCACATAAAGGGCTTATAAAGTAAGTAAATAACAAGCATGCCACAGCCGGGCTTCTCAGCGACACCACATAAAGCGCTTATAAATAATCACAGTGAATCAGGAGGTAGAACCATCCCAGGGATACTTGATAATTTTAATAATATAACGGGTTAGTCCATAACAAATAATAATCGTGATCATGACAAGTCACAAGTCAAGATCCAAGTTCTGGTTTAACAGTTTTTCCTCCGAAGACCGACACTAAGACCGACACTTGACCCATCCCAGACTATAGTCCTTAACCATGGACACGGCTATTCGAATAGATTTAATCTCTGCAGAGGGTGTACTCTTTACCCACGAGTAACGGATTCCTTTAGTCCATCGGGACTAATTCCGTCTACGGCCTTTTAATTGAAAACACACCTATCCGCACACACCAGCCTAACTTACCGTGTCCGGAATCACCCACGACACCCGTTAAGCGAAAACTCTAAGTGGGGAGGCTACAAGCTCGGCGTAACATGGGATCACAAAATTTATACACAAGAACTACGGAGCTACCCTTCGTCTACAACCGAAACACCCATGCTCCCGGACCAGGTGGCATGCGTACCGGATGCCTCCGATATCTTCCACCATGGCCTCTCTGTACGGTGTGTGCTAGGAAAGGGGTTGACAACTTACTGAACCGTACCCTATCTATGGCAGGGACAAGTGGCAGCACGAAACAAGTATGGGGGTTACCAGAACAAGACTCGATCTATGGTCGACTCAGGAGGTTTAAATATTCCCTGCATGATTAGCATAACAATATATACTTCAACCAATGTACAGAATCACCACGCGACATACCCCTCATGCCATACCGGACACGACCGTCTCGACGGAGGACTAGGGACAAGACCGTGTCTACCCAAGATGTAGGCTTTCCCGGATTCCCTTCCGGTATGCATGAAAGGCATGTGACGGTGATTACCATCACAACCATATCAAACTCCAATAGCATGAAATCATCAATATGCACTCATGAGTAGGAACATATCATCACATAAAATGACGTATACCCCGTGTCGAGGTGGTGTTGTCACCGTGTCAAATAACACACACAATATTATGCCAGGGTTCAAAATGCTTGCCTTCAAGTCGGGGGAGGCAGGGTGCATTCCAAAACTCTTGAAAGCTTTCTCCTCTCTCCAAAAATCCTATTTAAAATATTTTTGAATCAATATATAGTTTAAAAACAGTACCAAAAAGTTGTCTGAATTTTTTTGAAATAAATCTTAAAATAAACTAGACAATATTTGAGAGAGGTAGGAAAAAGAATCAATTCATTTGGAGTTATATTTTAAAAGTTATAGACAGTCAAAGTCTTGGTCAAAAATCTGTTTTTTTTAATAAAACAGAAAAAGAAAAACGTTTCGAAAACTGACCACGTCGAAGGCGTATTTTGGTTTTACGTCTCCACTTATCCGCGTGTGGACAGGCGTGTATCACTGACAGTGGGTCCGTGGGACCCACTTGTCAGGTTTGACTGGTCTTCCCTCCCTCCTCTTCCTCTGCCCGAGCGGGACTCGGTGATGCTGCGCCGCTGACGGCGTCACCGTTCAGAAACCGAGGCCATCCGCGGGCTCGGGGTCGAGGCGGTCCTATCGGTGGTGGTTGGGTCGATGGGGGTGGAGGAGTCGCCTCGGCGAAGCCATGGCCGGTGGCTTCGGGAGCAAAGTGGACTTGTGGCTATGGTGGCTCTCCGTCGCGGTCGGGGTGTTGGGTGGCTTCGCAAGATGAAGTGGAGTCGGTTGGTGGTGTTGGGAGGGCCGGGGAGGCTCTGGTTGCGACGAACGGAGCCGGGAGGCGGCGGTGGCCGAACTGGCCGGAGACGGGGAAGGCGGCCTTCCCGGGGCGATTGCTGGCTACGGGAGCCCTAATGGGTTGGCTTGGGGTTGCCTGAGGGCTCGGAGAGGTGCGGGCTCCTTAAATAGGCGGCCGAGGTCGGTTTCCCGCGACGGTGGATAAGGTCGCCGGCGAACCGCCTCTCTGTTGCGGCAGGGCGTCGTGGTGCCGACGAGTCCTAGCAGACGAGCGTGAGGATAAGCTTGGACTGCTCAAGGGGGCAGCTGGCGCGCGGCTGTGGCTTGGGCGGCACCGACTGCGGGCAGAGACGCTGCGACGCCGGGCGTGCCGCCAAGAGGGCTCTGACGGCAGTGCTGTAGGGCACCAGGGCAACTTGGAGCGTTCTGGCGAGTGGTTGAGGACGGGGTGCGGCTCTGCAGGCGAGCGAGGGCTAGGGGCGCGACGCGGCGGCTCGGTGCACGCGCGTGCAAAACGTGCGCTCTGGGCGCGCCCAGAGCACGCACGCTAAGTGTTCGCCGAAATGCCATTGCGAGCTAGAGGGCATATGAGGGGCTGGTTATCCACAGATCTAGGCTAGTGGTAGCTGTGATGCTAGTGGACATGTTCGTTTGGCTGCCGAGGCAAGTCTGCAATGCAAACTCATGAGCATGTCAAATCTGTTCATGAACTCAAGGTGTTCGACAGAATGACAGGAGCCCCTAGGCAACTCTTGGTGTGGCCAAAGTCTCCAGATCCTAGTCTCTTTAGGTGTAGGTGGTGGTGGTCAGGTTAGTTTGCCAAGAGGAGAAACTTGTTAGTGCAAATCTTTGAGAAAACCAATTTTGGGCAGAAACTAAAGGCTGTCATTTCAAGGGCCAAATATACTCCAATGGGCTCATGCTCCTTGTCTTAAGGGTTTTGCAGGAAGGACTACAAGTAGGAAAAGGAATCATGGGTAAAGGAGCAGCAAAAAAAATGGTTGTTGTACAAATCATCAAGTTGGACCAGAATGAAAATGAGGTTGATTTACTCAAAATTTTCAAGGGACATAACTGGGTTTTTGCATAAAGTTGAACAATATACTCTTGTTAACATCCCATAATTTTGGTGGGAGCTTTAAAGAAATATTTAAATGAGTTGTAGTGCAAATTTGCCCACTGGGCCAGATTTGAAAATTTGGTGTAGAGCTCAAAATCTCCAATGATCAGAAGATATTTTTGCACAAAAGTGATTTGGAGACATGACATGACATCTCCAAATTTTGGTTGGAATTTTAAACAAATTTATCAAATGGTTGTAGTTCAAATAGGGCTTCAAAATTAATGGAAACCCACTTTAATAAGCAAAGCTTAGGGGGCAAAATTTATGCAAATGAATCCACTGATAATTGACGTGTTTTTCTTGAGAGGGAAAACAAGTCCAATAAAATTGGGGAGTTTTCACTTGGGGGGTAAAACTCCATAAAAATGTATGAAAGAATGGTTCTGAAATTAAAAGAAATTCCAGAAAACAAAATTTTAAGTTTCCTGGCAAACTTTTAATTAATAAAACCAGGTTAAAAATTTTGGTGTGTCACAACACTACCCCCCTTAAGAAAAAAATCTCGTCCTCGAGATTTGCTAAGGATTGTTTTTGAAAATATTACCTTTACCAACTCAGAATAATTACTCTACTTAAGTGGTAAAATGCGGCTACAATGAGAGGGCAATAAGTGGTGTAAAACTACGATAGGGACCTTTGGCGTTGCGTGGAGAAATCCAGCGGTTTGGGGGGAACGAGCGATTTCTACGTCGGACGCGGTAAATTTAGAATGAAATCTAAATTCTAAAATACGCTGGTCGTACCCGGGAGCACAGTGCTCCCTCTGGCTGACAGATGGACCCGGGGCCAACTGTCGGTCTCTTCTTCTTCCTCTGGTTCTCTCTTCTTCCCCTCTCCCGCGCGCTTTCCCGCGCTTTCTCCACCGGCGACGTCTAGCGCGTAGGGCATCTAGGCCATACTGCGGTAGTGCGCGGCGTGCTAGCTGCCGGCGCAGCGTGCACTCACCTCGCGGGCCACTGCGTTGTCGGCACTGCTCGCAGATTCGCCTCCGAACACCGGCGGTCGAGGGCCGAGCGGCGCTGGTGGACCTCACCCACCGTATACCGATCTCGAGCTATAAAACGACCGCGGTGCTCCTTCTTCTCCTTCACACCTGGCCTCGCTTCTCCTCCTCCTTCCTTCTCCTCCATTATTGCTTCTGAGCTCGAGACGGGCTCTAATGGCGAGGCGGTGCGGACTGGTAAGTGATCCCTGGTGTGCGGAGGGCTGGCGGCGATCTTTGGGGCTCTCCGTGCTCTGTCGCGATGATACTCGATGATCGCCGCGATGTTGCCGCTGGTCTGGCTCTCCGCGGTGGCGGTGATCACGAGGAGTAGGTGGGGTGTGTCGGGTGCTAACTGTTGTCGGGAGGTGTTCAGTTAGATGCAACACGGTTGCAAGGTTTTGCAAGCAGTGTATGTGTTCGAGTGATTGTGGTTGTGAGTCTGCTGCCGTGGTGTTGCGTGAATAAAAATAATCCATGTCGTGAGGAGATATACGATGCAGCAATTCAGGGGAAAGAAATCTCACTCCAGGATTTTTCGCAAGAGAAATCAGTAAATTTAAGCGTTAAACCGCATAAAAAACTACTCAAATAAATAGAAACTAAATAATTTACTCGCCACACAAACTCGGGGTACCACGCATAAGTTACAACATATAAATAAATGTAGCCATAAAAATTTACAACAGTGACGTCTATAATGCAAACGGTAACTGGACGGGGTCCCGAGAAAACGTCTCTGGTACTGGGACACACTCTTCTTCTATCGGGGGAAGCGGATTGACCAGCCGATGGATGTGTCTCTCCTGGTCGGGCCTCAGTGGTCTGCCGATGGCGATCTGAGGGTTCAAATCAGCGAGACTCTGGAGATAATCCATTACTCGCTGGGTCAAACGTTCTTCAGCGATGACGTACTGGACAAGGATGGCCAATACTGGGTCTCTCTCAATTCGTCCAATAGGAAAATATGTTACTTCTCCGGGTGCTGCATGGCTCGGAAAGTAATAATACCCTCGTTCGCTGGCATAGGGTACCGCGAATCGAAGGCGAGCAATCGCTTCGTACGCAGCAGCTTCTATGGCCATATGTGGGGTCGGCATAGATTTCCCCACGAAGGAGACCTCCGTTGGGTCTTGGTTTGAGTTTACGGGAGGGATGTGTACTGCTGCCCAATATTTCAAGGTGGAAGGGGTGATTCTCGATTTGAACAGCTCGTCTTTGGGGTGGCTGGGTAGAACCCATGGTACTGCAGGTAAAATCCCACAATATTTTGACAAAACTACCCGGGGTTGCATCTGGGGTTGTCAGATAAATACTAGGGCTTGGCATGGCAAGAAACGATTGTGAGGGTGGTGCACAAGGTGAGGGGTGCTTGGCAAGGTCACGAGGTGGCCTTTTTGTAGCACTGGAGCGGGGTCACTTTACCGTGGTGAAAGGTAATGAATTTGCCAGTTCAGCTCCAAGGGTCGGGGTCAAAGCCACAAATACACATATCTCACAAAAGTGACGTGGTACTGTGCGTGTCGTCGGAGTTGGTTGTTGGTAGTTGTGCCAGGGATAAAAAGTACACTGTATGTTGACATAATCACGCGAGGTTACTAATCTTAAAAACAGAGGCACAACAACAGGCTGCGTTTATTCACAAGGTCACACGATCACAATGCGAGGATACACCGAGACTCGGCACTACTCGGGTGACTTAGTCTACTTCGTTCATATCCAAGCGGGCGTGCCTTGTGGACGTCGAGGCTTCCCCACGGTTTCACCGTCGGGGTTTGCTGGAGGTGGTTGAGGAACTGCAGGGTCGGGGTGGCGATGATGACCATCGCGGGGATTGTTGGCCACAATCCCGTTGGAGTGTGCTCCCAAAAAGGCGGCAAGCACTTACAGGGTCATCAAAGCACCTTGGTTGTGGTAGGGCTGACCTCAGGGTCTCGATCGGGTGTCCGAATAACACGACTGGGTTGTCGGCGTCGGGCTCGTTCTCTCCTCTCGTCGGGGCTCGGCGAACCAGTTCTCCACGAGCTGCGATCAGATCAAGGGTGATTTGATCAAACAGTTCCTCTAGTGCACCTACATAGCGCACTAGGTGCAACAATGCAGGATCCGTCTCGTGATCTCCATTGGCAACTTGGGGTGGTCTACCATACCCTTCACGTGCAGGGTAGTAGTAGAACGAAGCGACGATTAACTCGCGACAATCGCCGGATTTGAACTATAGCCTCTCGCTACCGCTAGCTGGATGGCTTGTGGCTCAAAGGAAGTTGTCCTTCCGGTGAACTCAGAGGGCGTTCTGGCGACAGACCCCTACCATAGATGTGCACAGTGGCCCAGAATTGATGGCTCTCACCACTCATGGATCCTTGGTACACAACATATTCTGGGGGCTCTTCTAACGCATAGGCACGACGGGTGAGGTTTGCGAGTATGGTCACAAAATCTCCAAGGTTGGTTGCTGTGGTCTCATTGTGCACTACGGGGCCAGGCATTATGGCTTGGTTCGGGGTAGAGGTTGTGCTGTGCTGGGTTGAGGCTAGCGTGCCCTTTTGATAGAAAAATGGGACGAAGTCTTCCTTCGCACGCTTGCAGATGAGACACCTTAGGTGCTGGTCACTGCCGTGTGATCGACAGGCTAAGTTGATAGGTTGGGCACCGACTGTCAAAAGGTGTCAGGCTCACTGTGTGGCTATCTTGCACGAGAAGCTTGGCCGGGGTTGGTTAAGGTCTGGTGGTTTGGTTTACCTAGGTTTTTCGACCTGGCTAAGATAGGATTAGCCAATGGTCAGCCTGGCTCTGATACCAAGTTTGACACGACCGGTTTTCCCTGTATTGATTTCCTAGAAAATGGCCCTTGTACCCACCGGCCCCAGGATTGCTGTTAGCTGAAGAGGCACCAACTTGATACAGGAATTCCAAGCGAATAGCAAAATATGTAGTACAAGACCATTCTGGCCTATGAGGACAGCAAATGGTTTCTAGTGGTTGATGGTGGAAGCGGTTTGTGGATCATCAGCGTCTATGGGACTCCATTTCTCACAGGAATAGCTGACCAGGGTAACTCCTATTTTCGCGAGGCTGCTATCACCATTGCATAGGTTACGGGGCTGTCATTGCATCGCTCCTCTCCATGCAAGCAATCTGGCCAAGACAATAGCCAGGGACAAGCCAGTGAGTACTTTGAATGTACTCGCAAATATTATGAGCACGGGTATAATATAACAAATGATAATCGTGTTCTGAAAAATTTTATGATCACAAAGTCAGTCACAAAATAAAATCTCTGATGCATGCAAGCAGGTTATTTATAAACATTAATTTGCAATAACCGAGTATTAATGAAATGCACCGATCGGGTGTCTGAAGCGACGCCTCGAAAGGTTAGTAAACAACGAGCATGCCACAGTCGGGCGTCTGAGCGACACCACATAAAGGGCTTATAAAGTAAATAAATAACAGGCATGCCACAGTCGGGCGTCTCAGCGACACCACATAAAGGGCTTATAAAGTAAATAAATAACAAGCATGCCACAGTCGGGCGTCTCAGCGACACCACAAAAAGGGCTTATAAAGTAAATAAGTAACAAGCATGCCGCCACGATCCAGGCGTCTCAGCGACACCACATAAAGGGCTTATAAAGTAAGTAAATAACAAACATACCACAGTCGGGCGTCTCAGCGACACCACATAAAGGGCTTAAATAATCACGGTGAATATCCAGGAGGTAGAACCATCCCAGGGATACTTGATAATTTTAATAATATAACGGGTTAGTCCATAACAAATAATAATCATGATCATCACAAGTCACAAGTCACGATCCAAGTTCTGGTTTAACAGTTTTTCCTCTGAAGACCGACCGTAAGACCGACACTTGACCCATCCCAGACTATAGTCCTTAACCATGGATACGGCTATTCGAATAGATTTAATCTCTGCAGAGGGTGTACTCTTTACCCACGAGTAACGGATTCCTTTAGTCCATCGGGACAAATTCCGTCTATGACCTTTTAATTGAAAACACACCTATCCGCACACACCAGCCTAACTTACCGGTGTCTGGAATCACCCACGACACCCGTTAAGCGAAACTCTAAGTGGGGAGGCTACAAGCTCGACGTAACATGGGATCACAAAATTTATACCGCGCGCAAACTACGGGAGCTACCCCTTCATCTACAACCGAAACACCCATGCTCCCGGACCAGGTGGCATGCGTACCGGATGCCTCCGATATCTTCCACCATGGCCTCTCTGTACGGTGTGTGCTAGGAAAGGGGTTGACAACTTCTGAACCGTACCCTACCTATGGCAGGGACAAGTGGCAGCACGAAACAAGTATTGGGGTTACCGGAACAAGACTCGATCTATGGTCGACTCAGGAGGTTTAAATATTCCCTGCATGATTAGCATAACAATATATACGACAAAACAGACAGAATCACCAGGCGACATACCCCCTCATGCCATACCGGACACGACCGTCTCGACGGAGGACTAGGGACAAGACCGTGTCTACCCAAGACAGAGGCTTTTCCCAGATTCCCTTCCGGTATGCATGAAAGGCATATGACGGTGATTACCATCACAACCATATCAAACTCCAATAGCATGAAATCATCAATATGCACTCATGAGTAGGAACATATCATCACATAAAATGACGTATACCCCGTGTCGAGGTGGTGTTGTCACCGTGTCAAATAACACACACAATATTATGCCAGGGTTCAGAATGCTTGCCTTCAAGTCGTGGGGAGGCAGGGTGCATTCCAAAACTCTTGAAAGCTTTCTCCTCTCTCCAAAAATCCTATTTAAAATATTTTTGAATCAATATATAGTTTAAAAACAGTACCAAAAAGTTGTCTAGTTTTTTTTGAAATAAACTTAAAATAAACTAGACAATATTTGAGAGAGGTAGGAAAAAGAATCAATTCATTTGGAGTTATATTTTAAAAGTTATAGACAGTCAAAGTCTTGGTCAAAAATCTGTTTTTTTTAATAAAACAGAAAAAGAAAAACGTTTTGAAAACTGACCACGTCGAAGGCGTATTTTGGTTTTACGTCTCCACTTATCCGCGTGTGGACAGGCGTGTGTCACTGACAGTGGGTCCGGGGGACCCACTGGTCAGGTTTGACTGGTCTTCCCTCCCTCCTCTTCCTCTGCCCGAGCGGGGGCGGGACTCCGGCGATGCTCGCCGGCGAACGGCGGCACCGTTCGGGAAACCGAGGCCATCCGCGGGCTCAGGGGCTCGAGGTGGTCCTATCGGTGGTGGTTGGGTCGATGGGGGTGGAGGGAGTCACCGTCGACGAGCTTCGCGGCGGCCGGTGGCTTCGGGAGCAAAGTGGACTAGGGGCAACGGTGGCTCTCTATCGCGGCCGGGGTGTTGGGTGGCTTCACAAGACGAAGTGGAGTCGGGAGGATCTTGTTGTGATGAACGGAGCCGGGAGGCGGCCGGTGGCCGAACTGGCCGGAGACGGGGAAGGCGGGCTTCCCGGGGCGATTGCTGGCTACGGGAGCCCTAATGGGTTGGCTTGGGGTTGCCTGAGGGCTCGGAGAGGTGCGGGGCTCCTTAAATAGGCGGCCGAGGTCGGTTTCCCGTGACGGTGGATAAGGTCGCCGGCGAACCGCCTCTCTGTTGCGGCAGGGCGTCGTGGCGCCGACGATTGCTAGCAGACGAGCGTGAGGATAAGCTTGGACTGCTCAAGGGGGCAGCTGGCGCGCGGCTGTGGCTTAGGCGGCACCGACCGTGGCAGAGACGCGCTGGGGACGCCGGCGTGCCGCCAAGAGGGCTCTGACGGCGGCGCTGTAGGGCACCAGGGCAACTTGGAGCGTTCTGGCGAGTGGTCGAGGACGGGGCGCGGCTCTGCAGGCGAGCGAGGGCCATGGGCGCGACGCGGCGGCTCGGTGCACGCGCATGCAAAACATGCGCTCTGGGCGCGCCGAGAGCACGCATGCTAAGTGTTCGCCGAAATGCCATTGAGACCTAGAGGGCATATGAGGGGCTGGTGATCCACAGATCTGTTGGGGAACGTAGTAATTTCAAAATTTTCCTACGCACACGCAAGACCATGGTGATGGCATAGCAACGAGAGGGGAGAGTGTATGTCCACGCACTCGTGAGACCGTGGCGAAGCGTTATAACAACGCGGTTGATGTAGTCGTGCGTCTTCACGATCCGACCGATCCAAGTACCGAACGTGACGGCACCTCCGTGTTCAGCACACGTTCAGCTTGATGACGATCCCGGGCTCCGATCCAGCAAAGCGTCGGGGATGAGTTCCACAAGACGACGGCGTAGTGACGATGATGATGCTCCACCGACGCAGAGCTTCGCCTAAGCTCCGCGACGATATGACTTCTCCGGCGCAGGGCTTCGCCTAAACTCCGCGACGATATGACCGAGGTGGAATATGGTGGAGGGGGGCACCGCACACGGCTAAGGAACGATCCGTAGATCAACTTGTGTGTTCATGGGGTGCCCCCTGCCCCCGTATATAAAGGAGGGAGGGAGGAGGAGGCCGGCCCTAGGAGGAGGGCGCGCCAAGGGGAGTCCTACTCCCACCGGGAGTAGGACTCCTTCTTTCCTAGTCCAACTAGGAGAAGGGGAAAGGGGGAAGTGGAGAAGGAAGGGAGAGGGGCTGCGCCCAAACCCCTTGTCCAATTCGGACTGGGCTTGGGAGGGCGCGCGCCACCTCCTGGCTCCTTCCCACTAAAGCCCATTAAGGCCCAATACTCTTTCCCGTATTCCCGTAACTCCCGGTACTCCAAAAATACCCGAATCACTCGGAACCTTTCCGAACTCCGAATATAGTCGTCCAATATATCGATCTTTACGTCTCGACCATTTCGAGACTCCTCGTCATGTCGCCGATCTCATCCGGGACTCCGAACTCCTTCGGTACATCAAAACTCATAAACTCATAATATAACTGTCATCGAAACCTTGTTGCGTGCGGACCCTACGGGTTCGAGAACTATGTAGACATGACCTAGAACTATTCTCGGTCAATAACCAATAGCGGAACCTGGATGCCCATATTGGCTCCTACATATTCTACGAAGATCTTTATCGGTCAAACTGCATAACGATATACGTTGTTCCCTTTGTCATCGGTATGTTACTTACCCGAGATTCGATCGTCGGTATCCAATACCTAGTTCAATCTCAAGCATCGGTAAGTCTCTTTACTCGTTCCGTAATACATCATCTCACAACTAACTCATTAGTTGCAATGCTTGCAAGGCTTATGTGATGTGTATTACCGAGAAGGCCCAGAGATACCTCTCCGCAATCGGAGTGACAAAACCTAATCTCGAAATACGCCAACCCAACATGTACCTTTGGAGACACCTGTAGTACTCCTTTATAATCACCCAGTTACGTTGTGACGTTTGGTAGCACCAAAGTGTTCCTCCGTAAACGGAGTTGCATAATCTCATAGTTACAGGAACATGTATAAGTCATGAAGAAAGCAATAGCAACATACTAAACGATCAAGTGCTAGGCTAACGGAATGGGTCAAGTCAATCACATCATTCTCCTAATGATGTGATCCCGTTAATCAAATGACAACTCATGTCTATGGCTAGGAAACTTAACCATCTTTGATTTAACGAGCTAGTCAAGTAGAGGCATACTAGTGACACTATGTTTGTCTATGTATTCACACATGTATTATGTTTCCGGTTAATACAATTCTAGCATGAATAATAAACATTTATCATGAAATAAGGAAATAAATAATAACTTTATTATTGCCTCTAGGGCATATTTCCTTCAGTCTCCCACTTGCACTAGAGTCAATAATCTAGTTCACATCATCATGTGATTTAACACCAATATTCACATCTGTATGTGATTAACACCCATAGTTCACATCGTCATGTGACCAACACCCAAAGGGTTTACTAGAGTCATTAATCTAGTTCACATCGCTATGTGATTAACACCCAAAGAGTACTAAGGTATGATCATGTTTTGCTCGTGAGAGAAGCTTAGTTAACGGGTCTGTCACATTCAGAGCCGTATGTATTTTGCAAATATTCTATGTCTACAATGCTCTGCACGGAGCTACTCTAGCTAATTGCTCCCACTTTCAATATGTATCCAGATTGAGACTTAGAGTCATCTGGATCAGTGTAAAAAGCTTGCATCGATATAACTCTATACGACGGGCTCTTTTATCACCTCCATAATCGAGAAATATTTCCTTAGTCCTCACCAAGGATGTCTTTGACCAATGTCCAAAGGATCTACTCCTAGATCACTATTGTACTCCCTTGCCAAATTCGGAGCAAGGTATACAATAGGTCTGGTACATAGCATAGCATACTTTATAGAACCTATGGCCAAGGCATAGGGAATGACTTTCATTCTCTTTCTATCTTCTGCCGTGGTCGGGTTTTGAGTCTTACTCAATTTCACACCTTGTAACACAGGCAAGAACTCTTTCTTTGACTGTTCCATTTTGAACTACTTCAAAATCTTGTCAAGGTATGTACTCATTGAAAACAAAAACTTATCAAGCGTCTTGATCTATCTCTATAGATCTTGATGCTCAATATGTAAGCAGCTTCACCGAGGTCTTTCTTTGAAAAACTCCTTTCAAACACTCCTTTATGCTTTGCAGAATAATTCTACATTATTTCCGATCTACAATATGTCATTCACATATACTTATCAGAAATGCTGTAGTGCTCCCACTCACTTTCTAGTAATTACAAGCTTCACCGCAAGTCTGTATAAAACTATATGCTATGATCAACTTATCAAAGCATGTATTCCAACTCTGAGATGCTTGCACCAGTCCATAGATGGATCGCTGAAGCTTGCATATTTTGTTAGCTCCTTTAGGATTGACGAAAACTTCTGGTTGCATCATATGCAACTCTTCTTTAATAAATCCATTAAAGAATGTAGTTTTGACATCCATTTGCCAGATTTCATAAAATGTGGCAATTGCTAACATGATTCGGACAGACTTAAGAATCGCTACAGTGAGAGAAAATCTCATTGTAGTCAACACCTTGAACTTGTCAAAAAAACCTTTTGTGACAAGTCGAGTTTTGTAGATAGTAACACTACTATCGAGTGTCCGTCTTCCTCTTGAAGATCCATTTATTTAACATGGCTTGCTGATCATCGAGCAAGTCAATCAAAGTCCATACTTTGTTCTCATACATGGATCCTATCTCAGATTGCATGGCCTCAAGCCATTTCGCGGAATCTGGGCTCATCATCGCTTCCTCATAGTTCATAGGTTCATCATGGTCTAGTAACATGACTTCTAGAATAGGATTACCGTACCACTCAGGTGCGGATCTTACTCTGGAAGACCTACGAGGTTTGGTAGCAACTTGATCTGAAGTTTCATGATCATCATCATTAACTTCCTCACTAATTGGTGTAGGAATCACTGGAACTGATTCCTGTGATGAACTACTTTCCAATAAGGGAGAAGGTATAATTACCTCATCAAGTTCTACTTTCCTCCCACTCACTTCTTTCGAGAGAAACTTCTTCTCTAGAAAGGATCCATCTTAGCAACGAAAAACTTGCCTTCGGATCTGTGATAGAAGGTGTACCCAATAGTTACCTTTGGGTATTCTATGAAGACGCACTTCTCCGATTTGGGTTTGAGCTTATCGTAAAAACTTTTTCACATAAGCATCACAACTCCAAACTTTTAAGAAACGACAGCTTAGGTTTCTTGTTAAACCATAGTTCATATGGTGTCGTCTCAACGGATTTAGATGGTGCCCTATTAAACGTGAATGCAGCTGTCTCTAATGCATAACCCCAAAATGATAGTGGTAAACCGATAAGAGACATCATAGATCGCACCATATCAAATAAAGTGCGGTTCTGACGTTCGGACACACCATAACATTGTGGTGTTCCGTGGCGTGAGCTGTGAAACTATTCCACATTATTTTAATTGAAGACCAAACTCGTAACTCAATTATTCGTCTTTGCGACTAGATCGCAGTAAACTTTATTTTCTTGTTACGATGATTTTTCCACTTCAATCTGAAATTCTTTGAACATTTCAACTATTTCAGACTTATGTTTCATCAAGTAGATATACCCATATCTGCTCAAATCATCTTGTGAAAGTCAGAAAATAACGATACTTGCCACGAGCATCAACACTCATTGGATCGCATACATCGGTATGTATTATTTCCAATAAGTCAAGAGCTTGTTCCATTGTTCCGAGAACGGAGTTTTAGTCATCTTGCCCAAACGGCACGGTTCGCAAGCATCAAATGATTCATAATCAAGTGATTCCAAAAGTCCATCAAGATGGAGTTTTCTTTATGCGCTTTACACCAATATGACCTAAACGGCAGTGCCACATATAAGTTGCACTATCATTATTAACTTTGAATCTTTTGTTTTCAATATTTTGCATATTTGTATCACTATGATCGAGATCCAATTATTCATTTTCATTGGGTTTGTCACCATATAAGGTTTTATTCATGTAAAGCAGAACAACGATTTATTCTCTTACTTAAATGAATAACCGTATTGCAATAAACATGATCAAATCATACTTATGCTCAACACCAAATAACACTTATTTAGGTTCCATACTAATCCCGAAAGTATAGGGAGTGTGCGATGATGATCATATCAATCTTGGAACCACTTCCAACTCTCATCGTCACTTCACCCTTAACTAGTCTCTGTTCATTCTGCAACTCCCGTTTCGAGTTACTAATCTTAGCAACTGAACTAGTACCAAATACTGAGGGGTTGCTATGAACACTAGTAAAGTACACATCAATAACATGTATATCAAATATACTTATGTTCACTTTGCCATCCTTCTTATCCACCAAATACTTGGGGTAGTTCCGCTTCTAGTGACCAGTTCCATTGCAGCAAAAGCACTTAGTCTCAGGCTTAGGTCCAGACTTGGGCTTCTTCACTCGAGCAGCAACTTGCTTGCCGTTCTTCTTGAAGTTCCCCTTCTTCCCTTTGCCCTTTTCCTTGAGACTAGTGGTCTTGTCAATCATCAACACTTGATGCTCTTTCTTGATTTCTACCTTCGTCGATTTCAACATCACGAAGAGCTCGGGAATCGCTTTCGTCATCCCTTGCATACTATAGTTCATCACGAAGTTCTAGTAACTTAGTGTTGGTGACTAGAGAATTCTGTCAATCACTATCTTATCTGGAAGATTAACTCCCACTTGATTCAAGCGATTGAAGTACCCGGACAATCTGAGAACATGCTCACTAGTTGAGCGATTCTCTTCCATCTTTTAGCTATAGAACTTGTTGGAGATTTCATATCTCTCAACTCGGGTATTTGCTTGAAATATTAACTTCAATTCCTGGAACATCTCATATGGTCTATGACGTTCAAAACGCGTCTTTGAAGTCCCGATTCTAAGCTGTTAAGTATGGTGCACTAAACTATCAAGTAGTCATCATATTGAGCTAGCCAAACGTTCATAACGCCTACATTTGCTCCTGCAATAGGTCTGTCACCTAGCGGTGCATTAAGGACATAATTCTTCCAGGCAGCAATGAGGATAAACCTCAGATCACGGATCCAATCCGCATCATTGCTACTAACATTTTTCAATACAATTTTCTCTAGGAACACATATAAAAACATAGGGAAGCAACAACGCGAGCTATTGATCTACAACATAATTTTCAAAATACTACCAGGACTAAGTTCATGATAAATTTAAGTTCAATTAATCATATTACTTAAGAACTCCCACTTAGACAGACATCTCTCTAGTCATCTAAGTGATCACGTGATCCAAATCAACTAAACCATAACCGATCATCACGTGAGATGGAGTAGTTTTCAATGGTGAACATCTTATGTTGATCATATCTACTATATGATTCACGCTCGACCTTTCGGTCTCCGTGTTCCGAGGCCATATCTGCATATGCTAGGCTCGTCAAGTATAACCTGAGTATTCTGCATGCGCAACTGTTTTGCACCCGTTGTATTTGAACGTAGAGCCTATCACACCCGATCATCACGTGGTGTCTCAGCACGAAGAACTACTCAGGGAGAACACTTCTTGATAATTTTAGTGAGAGATCATCTTATAATGCTACCGTCAATCAAAGCAAAATAAGATGCATAAAGGATAAACATCACATGCAATCAATATAAGTGATATGATATGGCCATCATCATCTCGTGCTTGTGATCTCCATCTCCGAAGCACCGTCATGATCACCATTTTCACCGGCGCGACACCTTGATCTCCATCGTAGCATCGTTGTCGTCTCGCCAACTATTGTTTCTACGACTATCGCTACCGCTTAGAGATAAAGTAAAGCAATTACAGGGCGTTTGCATTTCATACAATAAAGCGACAACCATATGGCTCCAGCCAGTTGCCGATAACTTCGGTTACAAAACATGATCATCTCATACAATAAAATATAGCATCACGTCTTGACCATATCACATCACAACATGCCCTGCAAAAACAAGTTAGACGTCCTCTACTTTGTTGTTGCAAATTTTACGTGGCTGCTACGGGCTTAAGCAAGAACCAATCTCACCCACGCATCAAGACCACAACGATACTTCGTCAAATAGACTCCGTTTAACCTTCTCAAGGACCGGCATAGCCACACTCGGTTCAACTAAAGTGAGAGAGACAGACACCCGCCAGCCACCTTTAAGCACGAGTGCTCGTAACGGTGAAACCAGTCTCGCGTAAGCGTACGCGTAATGTCGGTCCGGGCCGCTTCATCTCACAATACCGTGAGAGAGACAGACACCCGCCAGCCACCTTTAAGCACGAGTGCTCGTAACGGTGAAACCAGTCTCGCGTAAGCGTACGCGTAATGTCGGTCCGGGCCGCTTCATCTCACAATACCGCTGAACCAAAGTATGACATGCTGGTAGGCAGTATGACTTGTATCGCCCACAACTCACTTGTGTTCTACTCGTGCATATGACATCAACGCATAAAACCAGGCTCGGATGCCACTGTTGGGGAACGTAGTAATTTCAAAATTTTCCCACGCATTACGCAAGACCATGGTGATGGCATAGCAACGAGAGGGGAGAGTGTCTGTCCACGTACCCTCGTAGACCGTAAGCGGAAGCGTTATAACAACGCGGTTGATGTAGTCGTACGTCTTCACGATCCGACCGATCCAAGTACCGAACGTACGGCACCTCCGTGTTCAGCACACGTTCAGCTCGATGACGATCCCCGGGCTCCGATCCAGCAAAGCGTCGGGGATGAGTTCCGTCAGCACGACGGCGTGGTGACGATGATGATGCTCCACCGACGCAGAGCTTCGCCTAAGCTCCGCGACGATATGACTTCTCCGGCGCAGGGCTTCGCCTAAACTCCGCGACGATATGACCGAGGTGGAATATGGTGGAGGGGGGCACCGCACACGGCTAAGGAACGATCCGTAGATCAACTTGTGTGTTCATGGGGTGCCCCTGCCCCGTGATATAAAGGAGGGAGGGAGGAGGAGGCCGCCCTAGGAGGAGGGCGCGCCAAGGGGAGTCCTACTCCCACCGGGAGTAGGACTCCTTCTTCTAGTCCAACTAGGAGAAGGGGGAAAGGGGAAGTGGAGAAGGAAGGAGAGGGGCTGCGCCCCAAACCCCTTGTCCAATTCGGACTGGGCTTGGGAGGGGCGCGCCACCTCCTGGCTCCTTCTCACTAAAGCCCATTAAGGCCCAATACTCTTTCCCGTATTCCCGTAACTCCCGGTACTCCGAAAAATACCCGAATCACTGGAACCTTTCCGAACTCCGAATATAGTCGTCCAATATATCGATCTTTACGTCTCGACCATTTCGAGACTCCTCGTCATGTCGCCGATCTCATCCGGGACTCCGAACTCCTTCGGTACATCAAAACTCATAAACTCATAATATAACTGTCCTCGAAACCTTAAGCGTGCGGACCCTACGGGTTCGAGAACTATGTAGACATGACCTAGAACTATTCTCGGTCAATAACCAATAGCGGAACCTGGATGCCCATATTGGCTCCTACATATTCTACGAAGATCTTTATCGGTCAAACCGCATAACGATATACGTTGTTCCCTTTGTCATCGGTATGTTACTTACCCGAGATTCGATCGTCGGTATCCAATACCTAGTTCAATATCGTTTCTGGTAAGTCTATTCACTCTTTCCGTAATACATCATCTCACAACTAACTCATTAGTTGCAATGCTTGCAAGGCTTATGTGATGTGTATTACCGAGAAGGCCAGAGATACCTCTCCGACAATCGGAGGACAAAACCTAATCTCGAAATACGCCAACCCAATATGTACCTTTGTAGACACCTGTAGTACTCCTTTATAATCACCCAGTTACGTTGTGACGCTTGGTAGCACCCAAAGTGTTCCTCCGTAAACGGAGTTGCATAATCTCATAGTTACAGAACATGTATAAGTCATGAAGAAAGCAATAGCAACATACTAAACGATCAAGTGCTAGGCTAACGGAATGGGTCAAGTCAATCACATCATTCTCCTAATGATGTGATCCCGTTAATCAAATGACAACTCATGTCTATGGCTAGGAAACTTAACCATCTTTGATTTAACGAGCTAGTCAAGTAGAGGCATACTAGTGACACTATGTTTGTCTATGTATTCACACATGTATTATGTTTCCGGTTAATACAATTCTAGCATGAATAATAAACATTTATCATGAAATAAGGAAATAAATAATAACTTTATTATTGCCTCTAGGGCATATTTCCTTCAAGATCTAGGCTAGTGGTAGCTGTGATCCTAGTGGACATGTTCGTTTGGCTGCTGAGGCAAGTCTGCAATGCAAACTCATGAGCATGTCAAATCTGTTCATGAACTCAAGGTGTTCGACAGAATGACAGGAGCCCCTAGGCAACTCTTGGTGTGGACAAAGTCTCCAGATCCTAGTATCTTTAGGTGTAGGTGGCGGTGGTCAGGTTAGTTTGCCAAGAGGAGAAACTTGTTAGTGCAAATCTTTGAGAAAACCAATTTTCGGCAGAAACTAAAGGCTGTCATTTCAAGGGCCAAAAATACTCCAATGGGCTCATGCTCCTGGTCTTAAGGGTTTTGCAGGAAGGACTACAAGTAGGAAAAGGAATCATGGGTAAAGGAGCAGCAAAAAAAATGGTTGCTGTACAAACCATCAAGTTGGACCAGAATGAAAATGAGGTTGATTTACTCAATTTTTTCAAGGGACATAACTGGGTTTTTGCATAAAGTTGAACAATATACTCTTGTTAACATCCCATATTTTTGGTGGGAGTTTTAAAGAAATATTTAAATGAGTTGTAGTGCAAATTTGCCCACTGGACCAGATTTGAAAATTTGGTGTAGAGCTCAAAATCTCCAATGAACAGAAGATATTTTTTCACAAAAGTGATTTGGAGACATCACATGACATCTCCTAATTTTGGTTGGAATTTTAAACAAATTTATCAAATGGTTGTAGTTCAAATAGGGCTTCAAAATTAATGGAAACCCACTTTAATAAGTAAAGCTAAGGGGGCAAAATTTATGCAAATGAATCCACTGATAATGGAAGTGTTTTTCTTGAGAGGGAAAACAAGTCCAATAAAATTGGTGAGTTTTCACTTGGGGGGTAAAACTCCATAAAAATATATGAAAGAATGGTTTTGAAATTAAAAGAAATTCCAGAAAACAAAATTTTAAGTTTCCTGGCAAACTTTTAATTAATAAAACCAGGTTAAAAATTTTGGGGTGTCACAGACAGAAAATAGAAAGAGAACGAAAAGTCATTCCCTATGCCTTAGTCATAGGTTCTATAAAGTATGCCATGCCGTGTACCAGACTTATTGTATACCCTGCCCTGAGGTTGGCAAGGGAGTACAATAGTGATCTAGGAGTAGATCACTGGACAGCGGTCAAAAATTATCCTTAGAGGACTAAGGAAATATTTCTCGATTATGGAAGTGATAAAGAGTTCGTTGTAAGAGTTACGTCGATGCAAGCTTTGACACCGATCTGGAAGACTCTAAGTCACAATCCGGATACATATTGAAAGTGGGAGCAATTAGCTAGAGTTGCTCCGAGTAGAGCATTGTAGACATAAAAATTTGCAAAATACATACGGATCTGAATGTGGCACACCCATTGACTAAACCTCTCTCACAAGAAAAACATGATCACACATTATTACTCTTTGGGTGTTAATCACATGGCGATGTGAACTAGATTATTGACTCTAGTAAACCCTTTGGGTATTAGTCACATAGTCAGAGTGTCCCTAGTATGCCTCTACTTGACTAGCTCGTTAATTAAAGATGGTTAAGTTTCCTGACCATAGACATGTGTTGTCATTTGATGAACGGGATCACATCATTAGAGAATGATGTGATGGACAAGACCCATCCATTAGCTTAGCATAATGATCGTTTAGTTTTATTGCTATTGCTTTCTTCATGACTTATACATGTTCCTCTGACTATGAGATTATGCAACTCCCGAATACCGGAGGAACACCTTGTGTGCTATCAAACATCACAACGTAACTGGGTGATTATAAAGATGCTCTACAGGTGTCTCCGATGGTGTTTGTTGAGTTGGCATAGATCGAGATTACGATTTGTCACTCCATGTACCGGAGAGGTATCTCTGGGCCCTCGCGGTAATGCACATCACTATAAGCCTTGCAAGCAATGTGACTAATGATTTAGTTGCGGGATGATGCATTACGGAACGAGAGAAGAGACTTGCCGGTAACGAAATTAAACTAGGTATGATGATACCGATGATCGAATCTCGGGCAACTAACATACTGATGACAAGGGAACACCGTATGTTGTTATGCGGTTTGACCGATAAAGATCTTCGTAGAATATGTAGTAGCCAATATGAGCATCCAGGTTCCGCTATTGGTTATTGATCGGAGATGTGTCTCAGTCATGTCTGCACAGTTCTCGAACCCGTAGGGTCCGCACGCTTAACATTCGATGACGATTTGTATTATGAGTTATGTGATTTGATGACCAAAGGTTGTTCGGAGTCCCGGATGAGATCACAGACATGATGAGGAGTCTCAAAATGGTCGAGACATAAAGATTGATATATCATCGTAGTGTTTAGGCGAAGCCCTACGTTGGTAACTTCATCATCATCGTCGCCACGCCGTCTTGCTGACGGAACTCTCCCTTGGCCTCAACTAGATCAAGAGTACGAGGGGCGTCATCAAGCTGAACGTGTGCTGAACCCAGAGGAGCCGTACGTTCGGTGCTTGGATCGGTCGGATCGTGAAGACGTACGAGTACATCAACCGCGTTGATAAACGCTTCCGCTTTCGGTCTACGAGGGTACGTGGACACACTCTCCCCGCTCGTTGCTATGCTTCTCCTAGATAGATCTTGCGTGACCGTAGGAATTTTTTTGAAACACTACGTTCCCCAACACCGAGCCCATCGACACCTGCCTCTGCTTCCTAGTGGGACCGGACAACATCACGAGGTCTCATAAAGAAGGTTGGCCCAATAGTTGGACTCCTCCTTTCCCCTCCCTCGTGTCACCTCGCTTGGGCGACCCGAGGGGCGAAATCCCTAGCCACGCCGTCTCTCTCCCTTCTCGACCTCCCCTCGCCGCCGCTTGAGGCAGCTGCTGCCGGGCAAGCTTGGCACACTGCTGATGAAGGTGGCGGCAGGGCCCTCAGCACCTCGCCTCGCACGCGGTGGCCTTTGGATCTGTGGCGGCAGCCCCGACAGGTGAGGCGTCACCAGCTCTTCCGCATCCGGTGGCATGGGCGTGGGTCGGTGTTTCTCGGCCGTGCGGGCGGCGACATCCCCGGTGAATGCATGCCTGTGCGCGACAACGGTTTCGGCTCCTGCTGCGTCAGATCTGGTCGCCTCCACTGTCCTTCTTCTCTAGCGAGCTCCTCCCCCCTAGATCCGGCCTGCTTCGACGTGGGGCTCCGATCTTCTTCAGGTGGGAGTGGGTGACGGGGATGCAGGACCGGGGGAAACCCCTAGTCAGCCATGCTGGCTGCGACGGCGGTGACGCCCGTGGGCGCCGCTCACCTTCCTAGAGGCGTGATCACCCACAAGTGTAGGGGATCTATTGTAGTCCTTTCGATAAATAAGAGTGTCGAACCCAACGAGGAGCAGAAGGAAATAATAAGTAGTTTTCAGCAAGGTATTCTCTGCAAGCACTGAAATTGTAGGTAACAGGTAGTTTTGTGATAGGATAATTTGTAATGAGCAACAAGTAACAAAAGTAAATAAAGTGCAGCAAGGTGGCCCAATCCTTTTTGTAGCAAAGGACAAGCCTGGACGAATTCTTATATAGAGAAAAGCGCTCACGATGACACATGGGAATTATCGTCAAGCTACTTTTCATCACGTTCATATGATTCGCGTTCGGTACTTTGATAATTTGATATGTGGGTGGATCGGTGCTTGGGTGCTGCCCTTACTTGGACAAACATCCCACTTATGATTAACTCCTATTGCAAGCATCCGCAACTACAAAAGAAGTATTAAGGTAAGCCTAACCATAGCATGAAACATATGGATCCAAATCAGCCCCTTACGAACCAACACATAAACTAGGGTTTAAGCTTCTGTCACTCTAGCAACCCATCATCTACTTATTACTTCCCAATGGCTTCCTCTAGGCCCAAATAATGGTGAAGTGTCATGTAGTCGACGTTCACATGACACCACTAGAGGAGAGACAACATACATCTCATCAAAATATCGAACGAATACAAAATTCACATGACTACTAATAGCAAGACTTCTGCCATGTCCTCAGGAACAAACATAAGTACTCACAAAGCATATTCATGTTCATAATCATAGGGGTATTAATATGCATATAGGATCTGAACATATGATCTTCCACCAAATAAACCAACTAGCATCAAATACAAGGAGTAATCAACACTACTAGCAACCTACAAGTACCAATCTCATACTTAGAGACAAGAATTGGATACAAGAGATGAACTAGGGTTTGAGAGGAGATGGTGCTGGTGAAGATGTTGATGGAGATTGGCCCCCTCCCGATGAGAGGAGCGTTGGTGATGACGATGGCGATGATTTCCCCCTCCCGGAGGGAAGTGTCCCCGACAGAACAGCTCCGCCAGAGCCCTAGATTGGTTCCGCCAAGGTTCCGCCTCGTGGCGGCGGAGTCTCGTCCCGAAAGCTTGCTTATGATTTTTCCTCGGACGAAAGACTTCATATAGCAGAATATGGGCACCCGAGGGCTAACGGGGGCCCACGAGGCAGGCGCGCCAGGGGTAGGGCGTGCCCCCACCCTCGTGCCCAGGGTGTGGGTCCCCTCTGGTATTCTCTTCGCTCAATATTTTTTATTATTTCCAAAAATAACTTCCGTGGAGTTTCAAGACTTTTGGAGTTGCGCAGAATAGGTCTCTAATATTTGCTCCTTTTCCAGCCCAGAATTCCAGCTGTCGGCATTCTCCCTCTTTATGTAAACCTTGTAAAATAAGAGAGAATAGGCATAAGTATTGTGACGTAATGTGTAATAACAACCCATAATACAATAAATATCGATATAAAAGCATGATGCAAAATGGACGTATCATCTCCCCCAAGCTTAGACCTCGCTTGTCCTCAAGCGGAAGCCGATAATGATAAATATGTCCACATGTTTAGAGGTAGAGGTGTCGATAAAATAAAATACGGACATGAAGGCATCATGATTATTCTTATAACAGCACATATATGGATATTGTCATATGATTTCTTATGCTCAAGTAATAATCTATTCCAAATGTCAAGTATGAATCAGATACTTTATTGAGAACTAACAAACTATAGTCTCAATTATTGAGGCAACTGCAATTTATCATAACATCAGAAAGAGTCTATGGAAGAGCTTTTCAGCAAGTTCACATACTCAACTATCATTTAGTCTTTCACAATTGCTAACACTCACGCGATACTTATGGTTACGGAGTTTTAATTAGACACAGAGAAAGATAGGGGCTTATAGTTTCGCCGCCCAACCTTTTACCTCAAGGGTAATGTCAACAATAATAGTTCATGCTAACTTACATCCAATTGGATATATATATCAGGATCTTTCCAACACACTGTGCTTGCCAAAGGATAAAATGAAAAAGAGGAAAGGTGAAGATCACCATGACTCTTGCATAAGGGTAAGAGATAAAAGTAAAAGATAGACCCTTCATAGAGGGAAGCAGAGGTTGTCATGCGCTTTCAGGGTTGGATGCACAAAATATTAATGCGAAAGAACGTCACTTTATATTGCCACTTGTGATATGGACCTTTATTATGCAGTCCGTCGCTTTTATTTCTTCCACATCACAAGATTGTATAAAGCTTATTTCCTCCACACTAATCAATCATACATATTTAGAGAGCAATTTTTATTGCTTGCACCGATGACAACTTACTTGAAGGATCTTGCTCAATCCATAGGTAGATATGGTGGACTCTCCTGGCAAAACAGGGTTTAAGGATATTTGGAAGCACAAGTAGTATCTCTACTTAGTGCAAAGAATTTGGCTAGCATGAGGGGGAAAGGCAAGCTCAACATGTTAGATGATCCATGACAATATTCTTTATTTCAGATGTAAGGAAACATAACCCATTACGTTGTCTTCCTTGTCCAACATCAACTCTTTAGCATGTCATATTTTAATGAGTGCTCACAATCATAAAAGATGTCCAAGATAGTATATTTATATGTGAAACCTCTCTTTCTTCATTACTTCCTATTAATTGCAACGATGACCAAAGCTATGTTTGTCAACTCTCAACAACTTTTCATCATCATACTCTTTCTATGTGAAGTCATACTCTCCATAAGATCAATATGGTCTCTTTATTTATTTTTATTCTTTCTCTTTTCTTTTATTCCCTCAAGATCATAGCAAAATAATCAAGCCCTTGACTCAACACTAATCTTTATTATATAGCTCGCGGACTCGATTACATAGAGGTATCATAAAGCAAAACTCAAAACTAGATCATACCAAAAAATTTATTCTACTAGATCAAGATACTACTAAAAGGATCAAACTAAGAAAACGGTAAAGATAGAGATGTGATGGTGATACGATACCGGGGCACCTCCCCAAGCTTGGCAGTTGCCAAGGGGAGTGCCCATACCCATGTGATTATGTCTCCCTTGTTGGTGAAGAGGATGGTGGTGATGATGGTGTTGGGGAACGTAGTAATTTAGAAAAGTTTCCTACGCACACGCAAGATCATGGTGATGGATAGCAACGAGAGGGGAGAGTGTGTCCACGTACCCTCGTAGACCGAAAGCGGAAGCGTTAGCACAACGCGATTGATGTAGTCGTACGTCTTCACGATTCGATCGATCAAGTACCGAACGCACGTGACCTCCGAGTTCGGCACACGTTCAACTCGATGATGTCCCTCGAACTCCGATCCAGCCGAGCTTTGAGGGAGAGTTCCACAAGACGACGGGCAGGACGATGATGATGTTCTACCGACGCAGGGCTTCTCCTAAGCACCGCTACGATATGACCGAGGTGGATTATGGTGGAGGGGGCACCGCACACGGCTAAGAGATCCAAGGGATCAATTGGTGTGTCTATGGGGTGCTCCCCTCCTCCGTATATAAAGGGGGGGAGGAGAGGGCCGGCCAAGGGGAGGAGGCGCGCCCAAGGGGGGGCAATCCTACTCCAAGTAGGATTCCCCCCTCTTTCCTAGTCCAAGTAGGAGAGGGGAAGGAAGGGAAGGAGAAGGAGAAGGAAGGAGGGGGAGGAAAAGGAGGGAAGGGGGGCTGGCCCCTTAGTCCAATTCGGTTTGGGCTAGGGGGGCCGCGCGCCGTGCCTCCTCTCTTCCACTACCTGGCCATGAGGCCCATTGCTTCTTCCTCGTATTCCCGTAACTCCCTGGTACCCCTGAAAATACCCGAATCACTCAGAACCTTTCTGATGTCCGAATATAGTCGTCCAATATATCAATCTTTACGTCTCGACCATTTCGAGACTCCTCGTCATGTCCCCGATCTCATCCGGGACGCTGAACTACCTTCGGTACATCAAAACACATAAACTCATAATATAACCGTCATCGAACTTTAAGCGTGCGGACCCTACGGGTTCGAGAACTATGTAGACATGACCGAGACACGTCTCCGGTCAATAACCAATAGCGGAACCTGGATGCTCATATTGGCTCCTACATATTCTACGAAGATCTTTATTGGTCAAACTGCATAACAACATACGTTGTTCCCTTTGTCATCGGTATGTTACTTGCCCGAGATTCGATCGTTGGTATCTTAATACCTAGTTCAATCTCGTTACCGGCAAGTCTCTTTACTCATTCTGTAATACATCATCCTGCAACTAACTCATTAATTGCAATGCTTGCAAGGCTTATAGTGATGTGCATTACCAAGTGGGCCCAGAGATACCTCTCCGACAATCGGAGTGACAAATCATAATCTCGAAATACGCCAACCCAACAAGTACCTTTGGAGACACCTGTAGAGCACCTTTATAATCACCCAGTTACGTTGTGACGTTTGGTAGCACACAAAGTGTTCCTCCGGTAAACGGGAGTTGCATAATCTCATAGTCATAGGAACATGTATAAGTCATGAAGAAAGCAATAGCAGAATACTAAACGATCGAGTGCTTAACTAACGGAATGGGTCAAGTCAATCACATCATTCTTCTAATGCTGTGATCCCGTTAATCAAATGACAACTCATGTCAATGGCTAGGAAACATAACCATCTTTGATCAACGAGCTAGTCAAGTAGAGGCATACTAGTGACACTCTGTTTGTCTATGTATTCACACAAATATTATGTTTCCGGTTAATACAATTCTAGCATGAATAATAAACATTTATCATGATATAAGGAAATAAATAACAACTTTATTATTGCTTCTAGGGCATATTTCCTTCAGTCTCCCACTTGCGCTAGAGTCAATAATCTAGTTCACATCATCATGTGATTTAACACCCAAAGGGTTTACTAGAGTCAATAGTCTAGTTCACATCGCTATGTGATTAACACCCAAAGAGTACTAAGGTGTGATTATGTTTTGCTTGTGAGAGAAGTTTAGTCAACTGGTTAGCCACATTCAGATCCATATGTATTTTGCAACAAAAATGCTCTGCACGGAGCTACTCTAGCTAATTGCTCCTACTTTTAATATGTATCCAGATTGACACTTAGAGTCATCTGGATCAGTGTCAAAACTTGCATCGACGTAACCCTTTATGACGAACCTTTTTGTCACCTCCATAATCGAGAAAACATATCCTTATTCCACTAAGGATAATTTTGACCGTTGTCCAGTGATCTACTCCTAGATCACTATTGTACTCCCTTGGCAATATTAGTGTAGGGTATACAATAGATCTGGTACACTGCATGGCATACTTTATAGAACCTATGGCTGAGGCATAGGGAATGACTTTCATTCACGTCCATCTTCTGCAGTGGTCAGGATTTGAGTCTTACTCAATTTCACACCTTGTAACACAGGCAAGAACTCTTTCTTTGACTGTTCCATTGTGAACTACTTCAAAATCTTGTCAAGGTATGTACTCATTGAAAAACTTATCAAGCGTCTTGATCT
Organism: Aegilops bicornis; assembly: GCA_021605145.1. Lineage (NCBI taxonomy): Eukaryota > Viridiplantae > Streptophyta > Magnoliopsida > Poales > Poaceae > Aegilops > Aegilops bicornis. The sequence continues at coordinate 54,229,146 of CM038670.1, forward strand.
ATCTCTATAGATCTTGATGCTCAATATGTAAGCAGCTTCACCGAGGTCTTTATTTGAAAAACTCCTTTCAAACACTCATTTATGCTTTGCAGAATAATTCTACATTATTTCCGATCAACAATATGTCATTCCCATATACTTATCAGAAATGTTGTAGTGCCCCCACTCACTTTCTTGTAAATACAGGCTTCACCGCAAGTCTGTATAAAACTATATGCTTTGATCAACTTATCAAAGAGTATATTCCATCTCCAAGATGCTTGCACCAGTCCATAGATGGATCGCTGGAGCTTGCATATTTTGTTAGCACCTTTAGGATTGACAAAACCTTCTGGTTGCATCATATACAACTCTTCTTTAATAAATCCATTAAGGAATGCAGGTTTGTTTATCCATTTGCCAGATTTCATAAAATGCGGCAATTGCTAACATGATTTGGACAGACTTAAGCATAGATACAAGTGAGAAACTCTCATCGTAGTCAACACCTTGAACTTGTCGAAAACCTTTTGCGACAATTCTAGCTTTGTAGATAGTAACACTACTATCAGTGTCCATCTTCCTCTTGAAGATCCATTTATTCTCGATGGCTTGCCGATCATCGGGCAAGTCAACCAAAGTCCATACTTTGTTCTCATACATGGATCCCATCTCGGATTTCATGGCCTCAAGCCATTTTGCGTAATCTGGGCTCACCATCGCTTCTTCATAGTTCGTAGGTTCGTCATGGTCTAGTAACACAACCTCCTGAACAGGATTACCATACCACTGTGGTGCGGATCTTACTCTGGTTGACCTAGGAGGTTCAGTAGTAACTCGATCTGAAGTTTCATGACCATCATCATTAGCTTCCTCACTAGTTGGTGTAGGAATCACTGGAACTGATTTCTGTGATGAACTACTTTCCAATAAGGGAGAAGGTACAGTTACCTCATCAAGTTATACTTTCCTCCAACTCACTTCTTTCGAGATAAACTCCTTCTCTAGAAAGCATCAATTCTAAGCAATGAATATCTTGCCTTCGGATCTGTGATAGAAGGTGTACCCAACAGTCTCCTTTGGGTATCCTATGAAGATACATTTCTCCCATTTGGGTTTGAGCTTATCAGGATGAAACTTTTTCACATAAGCATCGCAACCCCAAACTTTAAGAAACGACAACTTTGGTTTCTTGCCAAACCATAGTCATATTGTGTCGTCTCAACGGATTTAGATGGTGCCCTCTTTAACGTGAATGCAACTGTCTCTAGTGCATAACCCCAAAATGATAGTGGTAAATCGGTAAGAGACATCATAGATTGCACCATATCTAATAAAGTACGGTTATGACGTTCGGACACACCATTATGCTGTGGTGTTCCAGGTGGCATGAGTTTGTGAAACTATTTCTCATTGTTTAATTTGAAGATCAAACTCGTAACTCAAATATTTGTCTCCGCGATCAGATCATAGAAACCTTTTTTTCTTGTCACGATGATTTTCCACTTCACTCTGAAATTCTTTGAAATTTTCAAATGTTTCAGACTTATGTTTCATCAAGTAGATATACCCATATCTGCTCAAATCATCTGTGAAGGTCACAAAATAACGATACCTACCGCGAGCCTCAACACTCATCACATCGCATACATCAGTTTGTATTATTTCCAATAAGTCAGTTGCTCGCTCCATTGTTCCGGAGAACGGAGTCCTAGTCATCTTGCCCATAAGGCATGGTTCGCAAGCATCAAGTGATTCATAATCAAGTGATTCCAAAATCCCATCAGCATGGAGTTTTTTCATGTGCTTTACACCAATATGACCTAAACGGCAGTGCCACAAATAAGTTGCACTATCATAATTAACTTTGCATCTTTTGATTTCAATATTATGAATATGTGTATCACTATGATCGAGATCCAACGAACCATTTTCATTGGGTGTGTAACCATATAAGGTTTTATTCATGTAAACGGAACAACAATTATTCTCTATCTTAAATGAATAACCGTATTGTAATAAACATGATCAAATCATATTCATGCTCAACGCAAATACCAAATAACACTTATTTAGGTTCAACACTAATCCCGAAAGTATTGGGAGTGTGCGATGATGATCATATCAATCTTGGAACCACTTCCGACACACATCATCACTTCACCCTTAACTAGTCTCTGTTCATTCCGCAACTCCCGTTTCGAGTTACTAATCTTAGCAACTGAACTAGTATCAAATACTGAGGAGTTGCTATAAACACTTGTAAAGTACACACCAATAACATGTATATCAAATATACTTATGTTCACTTTGCCATCCTTCTTATCCGCCAATCACTTGGGGTAGTTCCGCTCAAAGGACCAGTCCCTTTGCAGTAGATGCACTTAGTCTCAGGCTTAGGTCCAGACTTGGGCTTCTTCACTCGAGCAGCAACTTGCTTGCCGTTCTTCTTGAAGTTCCCCTTCTTCCCTTTTCCCCTTTTCTTGAAACGAGTGGTCTTTAATCATCAACACTTGATGCTCTTTCTTGATTTCTACCTTCATCGATTTCATCATCATGAAAAGCTCGGGAATCATTTTCTTCATCCCTTGTATACTATAGTTCATCATGAAGTTCTACTATCTTGGTGATGGTGACTAGAGAATTCTTTCAATCACTATTTTATCTGGAAGATTAACTCCCACTTGATTCAAGCGATTGTAGTACCCAGACAATCTGAGCACATGCTCACTGCTTGAGCTATTCTCCTCCATTTTTTAGCTATAGAAATTGTTGGAGACTTTATATCTCTCAACTCGGGTATTTGCTTGAAATATTAACTTTAACTCCTGGAACATCTCATATGGTCCATGACGTTCAAAACGTCTTTGTAGTCCCGATTCTAAGTCGTTAAAGATGGTGCACTAAACTATCAAGTAGTCATCATATTGAGCTAGTCAAATGTTCATAACGTCTGCATCTGCTCCTGCAATAGGTCTGTCTCCTAGCGGTGCATCAAGGACATAATTCTTCTGTGCAGCAATGAGGATAATCCTCAGATCACGGATCCAATCCGCATCATTGCTACTAACATTTTTCAACTTAGTTTTCTCTAGGAACATATCAAAAAATAAAACAGGGGAGCTAAACGCGAGCTATTGATCTGCAACATAGATATGCTAATACTACCAGGACTAAGTTCATGATAAATTTAAGTTCAATTAATCATATTACTTAAGAACTTTCACTTAGATAGACATCCCTCTAATCATCTAAGTGATCACGTGATCCATATCAACTAAACCATAACCGATCATCACGTGAAATGGAGTAGTTTTCAATGGTGAACATCACTATGTTGATCATATCTACTATATGATTCACGCTCGACCTTTCGGTCTCAGTGTTCCGAGGCCATATCTGCATATGCTAGGCTCGTCAAGTTTAACCTGAGTATTCTGCGTGTGCGAAACTGGCTTGCACCCGTTGTAGATGGACGTAGAGCTTATCACACCCGATCATCACGTGGTGTCTGGGCACGACGAACTATGGCAACGGTGCATACTCAGGGAGAACACTTTTATCTTGAAATTTAGTGAGAGATCATCTTATAATGCTACCGTCAATCAAAGCGAAATAAGATGCATAAAAGATAAACATCACATGCAATCAATATAAGTGATATGATATGGCCATCATTATCTTGTGCTTGTGATCTCCATCTCTGAAGCACCGTCATGATCACCATCGTCACCGGCGCGACACGTTGATCTCCATCGTAGCATTGTTGTCGTCTCGCCAACTATTGCTTCTACGACTGTCGCTACCACTTAGTGATAAAGTAAATCAATTACAGGGTGATTGCATTGCATACAATAAAGTGACAACCATATGGCTCCTGCCAGTTGCCGATAACTCGGTTACAAAACATGATCATCTCATACAATAAAATATAACATCATGCCTTGACCATATCACATCACAACATGCCCTGCAAAAACAAGTTAGACGTCCTCTACTTTGTTGTTGCAAGTTTTACGTGGCTGCTACGGGCTGAGCAAGAACCATTCTTACCTACGCATCAAAACCACAATGATAGTTCGTCAAGTTAGTGCTGCTTTAACCTTCTCAAGGACCGGGCGTAGCCATACTCGGTTCAACTAAAGTTGGAGAAACTGACACCCGCTAGTCACCTGTGTGCAAAGCATGGCGGTAAAACCAGTCTCGTGTAAGCGTACGCGTAATGTCGGTCCGGGCCGCTTCATCCAACAATACCGCCGAACCAAAGTACGACATGCTGGTAAGCAGTATGACTTGTATCGCCCACAACTCACTTGTGTTCTACTCATGCATATAACATCTACGCATAAAACCTGGCTCGGATGCCACTGTTTGGGAACGTAGTAATTTCAAAAAAATTCCTACGCACACGCAAGATCATGGTGATGCATAGCAACGAGAGGGGAGAGTGTGTCCACGTATCCTTGTAGACCGAAAGCGGAAGCGTTAGCACAACACGGTTGATGTAGTCGTACGTCTTCACGATCCGACCAATTAAGTACCGAACGCACGGCACCTCCGAGTTCAGCACACGTTCAACTCGATGACGTCCCTCGAACTCCAATCCAGCCGAGCTTTGAGGGAGAGTTCCGTCAGCACGACGGTGTGGTGACGATGATGATGTTCTACCGATGCAGGGCTTCGCCTAAGCACCGCTACAATATGACCGAGGTGGATTATGGTGGAGTGGGGCACCGCACACGGCTAAGAGATCCAAGGGATCAATTGTTATGTCTATGGGGTGACCCCTTCCTCCATATATAAAGGGGGGGGGAGGAGGAGAGGGCCGGCCAAGGGGAGGAGGCGCGCCCAAGGGGGGGCAATCCTACTCCAAGTAGGATTCCCCCCTCTTTCCTAGTCCAAGTAGGAGAGGGGAAGGAAGGCAAGGAGAAGGAGAAGGAAGGAGAGGGAGGAAAATGAGGGAAGGGGGGCTGGCCCCTTAGTCCAATTCGGTTTGGGCTAGGGGGGGCACGCGCCGTGCCTCCTCTCTTCCAGTACTTGGCCCATGAGGCCCATTGCTTCTTCCTCGTATTCCCGTAACTCCCCGGTACCCCCGAAAATACCCGAATCATTCGGAACCTTTACGATGTCCGAATATAGTCGTCCAATATATCGATCTTTACGTCTCGACCATTTCGAGACTCCTCGTCATGTCCCCAGTCTCATCCGGGACTTCGAACTATCTTCGGTACATCAAAACACATAAACTCATAATATAACCGTCGTCGAACTTTAAGCGTGCGGACCCTACGGGTTCGAGAACTATGTAGACATGACCGAGACACGTCTTCGGTCAATAACCAATAGCGGAACCTGGATGCTCATATTGGCTCCTACATATTCTAAGAAGATCTTTATCGGTCAAACCGCATAACAACATACGTTGTTCCCTTTGTCATCGGTATGTTACTTGGCCGAGATTCGATCGTCGGAATCTTAATACCTAGTTCACTCTCGTTACCGGCAAGTATCTTTACTCATTCCATAATACATCATCCCGCAACTAACTCATTAGTTGCAATGCTTGCAAGGCTTATAGTGATGTGCATTACCGAGTGGGCCCAGTGATACCTCTCCGACAATCGGAGTGACAAATCCTAATCTCAAAATACGCCAACCCAACAAGTACCTTTGGAGACACCTGTAGAGCACCTTTATAATCACCCAGTTACGTTGTGACGTTTGGTAGCACACAAAGTGTTCCTCCGGTAAACGGGAGTTGCATAATCTCATAGTCATAGGAACATGTATAAGTCATGAAGAAAGCAATAGCAGAATACTAAACTATCGAGTGCTAAGCTAACGGAATGGGTCAAGTCAATCACATTATTCTTCTAATGATGTGATCCCGTTAATCAAATGACAACTCATGTCAATGGCTAGGAAACATAACCATCTTTGATCAACGAGCTAGTCAAGTAGAGGCATACTAGTGACACTCTGTTTGTCTATGTATTCACACAAGTATTGTGTTTCCGGTTAATACAATTCTAGCATGAATAATAAACATTGATCATGATATAAGGAAATAAAAAATAACTTTATTATTGCCTCTAGGGCATATTTCCTTCAGATGGGTAGTCACACATCGAGCGTAAGAGATCCTCCAACTTGCGGATAATGCCCTTGAGTGCAACGATATGCTCCTTCAACAAAATATTTTCATGTGTGAGATACTTATTTTGTATACGATCTAACTCAATCATCTTGAAAGCCTCGACCTTAGTTGGGGTAAGAATATTGCGATAAAGTTGAAGGATGTCTTCTGTTGCCGGAACTTGGTCCTCCGTGGCCTTCTTCATCCTTTCATACTTGTAGATCTCCATGGGTTCTTCCCTCTTCATCTCTTTCTTCATTTGCCAAGTATCGTTGTCACCATTGTTGGAGGAGGGGGACGACATGATGCCTGGCCTTGACAACCCTGACAGAAAACAGCTCGAAACAAGAACAGAGGATAATTGCGTGATACATGAGTCAAAACCTTCGGGAGATTATATAACGAATTTTTACCGACAAAAATACGTATCGAGCAAGAAAACGGAGTCCGGAGAGCGCACGAGGTACCCACGAGGCAGGGGCCGCGCCGAGGGGGTAGGGCGCACCCTCGACCCTTGTGGTGGCCTCGTGTCCTTCCCGGTCTGCTTCTTATTTTTCTATTTTTCTAAATATTCCAAAACGGAGAAAATTTGCCATTAGAACTGTTTTGGAGTCGGTTTACTTACCGTACCACATACCTATTCCTTTTCGGAGTCTGAAACGTTCTAGAAAGTGTCCCTTATGTATTCCTCCGGGGTTACGGTTTCAATAACATTGGTTTCAACATTTATAGGATTACCTGAGATATAATGTTTGATTCTTTGACCGTTCACCACCTTCGGATTTGTGCCCTCGAAGTCGTTGACTTTTATGGCACCGGAACGATAGACCTCCTCGATAACGTAAGGACCTTCCCATTTAGAGAGAAGTTTTCCTGCAAAAAATCTTAAACGAGAGTTGTATAATAATACATAATCACCTACATTAAAGTCACGATTTTGTATTCTTTTCTCATGCCATCTTTTAACTTTTTCTTTAAATGGTTTGGCATTCTCATAGGCTTGGGTTCTCCATTCATCAAGTGAGCTAATGTCAAATAACCTCTTCTCACCGGCAAGTTTGAAATCATAGTTGAGCTCTTTAATAGCCCAATATTCCTTATGTTCTAGTTCGAGAGGTATGTGACATGCTTTTCCATAAACCATTTTATACGGAGACATACCCATAGGATTTTTATATGCAGTTCTATAGGCCCATAATGCATCATCAAGTTTCTTGGACCAATTCTTTCTAGATCTATTAACAGTCTTTTGCAAAATTAATTTGAGTTCTCTATTACTCAATTCTACTTGACCACTAGACTGTGGGTGATAAGGAGATGCAATTCTATGATTAACATCATACTTAGCAAGCATTTTACGGAAAGCACCATGAATAAAATGTGAACCACATCAGTCATTAAATATCTAGGGACTCCAAACCTCGGAAAAATAACTTCTTTAAGCATCTTAATAGAAGTGTTATGATCAACACTACTAGTTGGAATAGCTTCTACCTACTTAGTAACGTAATCAACAACAACTAAAATATGTGTATATCCATTAGAGGCAGGAAATGGTCCCATATAAGCAAAGCCCCAAACACCAAATGGTTCAATAACAAGTGAATAATTCATAGGCATTTCTTAACGTCTACTAATATTACCAATTCTTTGACATTCATAACAAGATAAGACAAACTTACGAGCATCCTTGAAGAGAGTAGGCCAATAAAAACCGGATTGCAATACCTTATGCGCAGTTCTGTCTCCAGCGTGGTGTCCTCCATAAGCTTTGGAGTGACACTTGCGTATGATCTGTTCCTGTTCATGCTCAGGTACACAACATATAATAACACCATCTACTCCTTCTTTATAAACATGTGGGTCATCCCAAAAGTAATGTCTCAAATGATAGAAAAACTTTTTCTTTTGCTGGTATGTGAAACTACGTGGTATAAATTTAGCAACAATGTAATTAGCAAAATCAGTATACCATGGAGCAGTACGAGAAGCATTTATGACATTTATTTGTTCATCAGGAAAGCTATCATCAAAAGGTAGTGGGTCATCAAGAACATTTTCTAACCTGGACAAGTTGTCTGCAACGGGGTTCTCAGCTCCCTTTCTATCAATAATATGCAAATCAAATTCTTGCAGCAAGAGAACCCATCTAATAAGTCTAGGTTTAGCATCTTTCTTTTCCATAAGATATTTAATAGCAGCATGATCCGTGTGAATAGTTACTTTGGAATCAACAATATAAGGTCTGAACTTATCACAAGCAAATACAACTGCTAAGAATTCTTTTTCAGTAGTAGCATAATTTCTCTGAGCACTGTCTAGAGTTTTACTAGCATATTGAATAACATTTTATTTCTTATCAACTCTTTGCCCTAGAACAGCACCTACAACATAATCACTAGCATCACACATAATTTCTAAGGGTAAGTTCCAATCAGGTGGCTGAACAATAGGTGCAGAAATCAATGCTTTCTTCAGTATTTCAAATGCTTCTACACAATCATCATAAAATAAAAATGGTATATCTTTTTGTAAGAGATTGGTCAGAGGCCGAGAAATTTTTGAGAAGTCCTTAATGAACCTCCTATAAAAACCGGCATGACCAAGAAAACTTCTTATACCTTTGATGTCCTTGGGACATGGCATCTTTTCAATAGCATCAACCTTGGCTTTATCAACTTCAATACCTCTTTCAAAAATTTTATGCCCCAAGACAATACCTTCAGTAACCATAAAGTGTCACTTCTCCCAGTTCAAGACAAGGTTAGTCTCTTCACATCTCTGCAAAACTCAATCAAAGTTGCTCAAGCAATCATGAAAAGAGGATCCACAAACGGAGAAATTGTCCATGAAAACCTCACAAATCTTTTCACAAAAATCAGAGAATATAGCCATCATGCATCTTTGAAAGGTAGCAGGTGCATTACATAAACCAAAAGGCATACGTCTATAAGAAAAAGTACCGAAAGGGCAAGTAAAAGTGGTCTTTGATTGATCATCAGCTGACACAGGTATTGGAGAGAAACCAGAGTAACAATCTAGAAAGCAAAAATGTGTATGTTTGGATAATGTTTCTACCATTTGATCAATAAAAGGTAAGGGATAATGATCTTTTTTAGTAGCCTTATTTAGTTTGCAGAAATCAATTACCATCCTATAACCTGTAATAATTCTTTGAGGAATCAATCCATCCTTATCATTAGGAACGACAGTAATACCTCCTTTCTTAGGAACACGATGAACATGACTTACCCACTAACTATCAGTAACGGGATAAATTATACCTGCCTCAAGGAGCTTTAGTATTTCCTTTCTTACCACTTCTTTCATCTTAGGATTCAACCGTCGTTGGTGATCAATAACTGGTTTGGCATCTTTCTCCAAATTTATTTTATGTTGACATAGAGTGGGACTAATGCCCTTAAGATCATCAAGAGTATATCCAATAGCAGCACGATGCTTCTTTAGAGTTTTCAATAATTTCTCTTCTTCATGCTCTGAAAGGTTAGCACTAACAATAACATGATATATCTTCTTTTCATCAAGATAAGCATATTTAAGATTATCAGGTAAAGGTTTAAGCTCAAACATGGAATCGCCCTTGGGTGGAGGAGGATACCCTAGGATTTCAACAGGCAAGTTGTGTTTCAGAATAGGTCCCTGTTTAAAGATTACTTCATCTATTTCCCTTCTTTCATTCATAAACATATCATTTTCATGGTCTAGCAAATATTGTTCTAAAGGATCACTAGGAGGCACGACAATAGAAGCAAGACCAATAATTTCATCCTTACTAGGCAATTCCTCTTCACGGTGTTGTCTATGAAAATTAGAAAAATTAAACTCATGAGACATATCACCCAAACCAATAGTAACAACATCCTTTTCGCAGTATATCTTAGCATTAACAGTGTTCAAGAAGGGTCTACCAAATATAATGGGACAAAAGCTATCTTGTGGGGAACCAAGAACAAGAAAATCAGCAGGATATTTAGTTTTCCCACACAAGGCTTCTACATCTCTAACAATCCCAATTGGTGAAATAGTATATTTATTGGCAGGCTTAATTGTGACATCAATTTCTTCTAACTTAGTAGGTGCAATATCATGCATAATTTCTTTGTATAAGTCAATAGGTACTGCACTAGCACTAGCACCCATGTTACATAAGCCATGATAACAATGATCTCCTATTTTAACAGAAATAACATGCATGCCTATAACAGGTCTAGGTTTATCATTAGCACCAGGCTTAGCAATTCCGGCAGTTTCATTGCAGAAGTAAATAACATGCCCATCAATATTATCAGCCAAGAGATCTTTAAAAATAGCAATATTTGGTTCAACTTTAACTTGTTCAGGGGGTTTATAAGTTATAAATATTACTTTTGTTGACAATAGTTGAAGCTGTAGCATGATCCTTTATCCTAACAGGAAAAGGCGGTTTCTCAACATAAGCAGTAGGAACAATAGGATAATTATAGGTGATAGTATTTTCTTTAACTTTAATAGGTGCAACTAATTTTAATTCTATGGGAGGATTATATTTAAACCACTTCTCCTTAGGGAGATCAACGTGAGCAGTAAAAGATTCATAGAAAGAAGCTACTATCTCAGAGTCAAGTCCATATTTAGTGCTAAATTTACGGAAAACATCGGTATCCATAAAAGATTTAACACAATCAAACTTAGGTGTTATACCTGACTCTTTACCTTCATCGAGATCCCAATATTCAGAGTTGCATTTAATTATTTCCAACAAATTCCATTTGAATTCAATAGTCTTCAAAATAAAGGAACCAGTACAAGAAGTATCGAGCGTGGAGAGATTGTTGTCAGAAAGCCGAGCATAATTTTTTTGAATAATCATTTCTCTTGAGAGCTCATGATTGGGGCATGAATATAACATTGACTTTAGCCTCCCCCAAGCTTGAGCGATGCTTTCTCCTTCGCGAGGCCAAAAATTATATATATAATTACGATCACGATGAACAAGATGCATAGGATAAAACTTCTGATGAAATTCCAATTTCAATCATTTATAGTCCCATGATCCCATATCATCGCATAGCCTATACCTTGTCAATGCATCTCCCTTCAAAGATAAAGGGAAGACCTTCTTCTTGATAACATCATCCGGCATACCTGCAAGCTTAAATAATCCACAAACTTTATCCACATAGATTAGGTGTAAATCAGGATGCAGCTGTGGCCGTGGACCCAGCTGTTAGCCTATCCACGTACAGTACTCTTCCGATGGAAGTCGGTCGTTGACCACATTGACCACGCCGCGGGGAGAGCACCAGGGCGGTGGATGACGGCGAGGCCTAGGAAGGGGACGACGCGGAGCCGGGGAAGAGGCGGCAGTGAGGAGTACGAGGGTTCACTAGTTCGGCTGCGGTGTGAGGCTTCCGTCGCCGCAGAATAACAGGAGGTGTGGGTGAGTGGAGGGATGGCCTGGCCAACGGTGGGAGTAGTATGGGGGCGGTGAGGCCTTCGCGGCAGCACAGCCGGCCAAGGGAGGTAGGAGCAGGCGACACGACCGGCGCTGCTTTGGGCGGCTGGAGCAAGAAGACCAGAGGTTGAAGAAGCACTATGGCCGTTGGATGGACATCGTACGGTCGCTGGAGCTAGAATCATTCATATTGACTAAGTTGACAAAGCCCTCTGTCCCCGTCAACTTAGTAGGCCCACAAGTCAGCCACCCACCATGGTGGGTCCCAGCTAGCAGGGCGGTATTCTTTTTTTGTGCGTCATAAGGAGGCACTTCCTTGCGTGCGAAGATATAGCTGGTGGGTCCGACCTGCAAGCGGGGGAACGTTTTTTTTGCGAAATACAGAAGCCCTTCCCGTGTGTCCTAGCTGTCAGGTGGAGGAATCATTATTTTGCGTGTAATAAGGAGGCATTTACTTGCGTGCGGTCATGGACCCAGCTGTCAGCCTCTCCGTGTACAGCCCACTTCTGATGGATGTCGTTCATTGACCATGTTTACCAAGCCGCGCCGAGAGCACCAGGGCGATGGACGACGGCGAGGCCTAGGAAGGGAATGACACGGAGCCAGGGAAGACTTGTCTGCCGTCCCCGGAGAATAACAGCAGGTGTGGGTGAGTAGAGGGATGGCTAGGCCAGTGATGGGAGTACGGTGGGGCGGTGAGGCCTGCGCAGCAGCATAGCCGGCCGCAGGAGGAGGGAGCAGGCAGTCTCGCAGGCGCTTGTTTGAGCGGCTGGAGCAGGAAAAGCAGAGATTGAAGAAGCACGACAGCCGTTGGATGGACATCCAACAGTCACTGCTCTCATGTGCATTATTTCTAATAATGTACAACCCATTTGCTAATTCTTAAGAATTTTTTTGGAGCCCATCTTCTTTTTGTTAGAATTACACCCCGTATTGTGGCCACGGTTAAAAAGTATACGAATTTTTTGCATATTTCGGTGTGGCCAACTGTTTTTAATCCCGAAATATCGATTCACATTCAAACTATTTTGAAGAATAATTTATATAAATATAAAATCCAAATAATTGTCCACGCATAAAAATCAATGGAATTTAAAATCTTGTAATAAAAAAAATTGAATCTAATTCCTGGTTTGATGTGTTTTAAAAATGTACAGCCCATTTCTGGGCAAACCGAATGAAACTCTCCTTGTCTTGAAAGATTTGTAGCCCAGTAGGGCTGATAAAGCAAGTAGGCCTCATTTGGGTATTTCCTTAAAAAAATAGAACTGGGCTAGCCATTTTCAGCAAGAAAAAAACACAATTGGGCTCATGATGTGGTAAACATAAATAAAACCCTGGCAAGACGGGCCACAGCCCCGTTGTTACCCTGATCCGTCGCTAAAACTAGTATAAATAACTGGTTGGGATTTGTTAGTTGTTACAATATTTCACTCTAAATAAAATGACTGGCAAGCCATTTGCCTTGCTTCAAAGAAAATATGACAGTCACAACCGAGTTGAAAAGGGCAATAACATCTAACTCCAGTTTACAAACTGTACAAAAGCACGAGGGTTAATTGTTCATCGGGTTTACAAAAAAACCAGGTTGAAAAGGGCAACAACATATAACTCCAACACTGTTTTTGGTAGTCACAGTCAAATGGATCGGTCAGGTCCATAGAATGAACATCCTGGGTCGTAAAATTTACTGGATTATGACCACAATATGTTGTAAATAGAAGCCCGACACATTCAGAAGCTCTTTTGCCCACCTGAAACTCCTTTTTTTGCTCTTCCACATACCCATCCGTCAAAACCATGCTGCTGATAAACTTAAGCCTGATGGACAATAGTAACCTCGCATTCAGCAGGAAGAATGTGACAAATCTAGTGTTTGCACGGTTGGCTACATATCATTCTAGCATTATTGTCTTCAATCGAATCTCATGAGAAATGAGAAAATCCCGATGCTTACAAATCCACCGATTGGTTATAACTTTCTTACCCCGTCCTGTTGCCTAAATAGACATGAAGATTGAAAATAGTTAAGGTCTAAAAAAAGAGTGTCGAAAGAGCAACAGCTGAACTGTTAATTCTAGTACACTATATGCGGGCTTCCAATGTGCGTGAAATTATCACCTTTATATACAACTTCTCTAGACATGGAAAGCATTGCAGCAAGCCAGTAATCTTGTTCAGATCAAAACTATTCATTTGGATATGTAAGATCTTGATAGAATCCAGCACCATTGATAGGCCATCCATGGAGAAACTCTTCATTGAGCATAGAACATAATATTAGAACAAAATGTGTACTCCAAGATGAGATATAACTTATGCGCAGAAATGTAAAATGCAGCTTATGGTTACAAGTGTAGATGATAATGTAAAGTACCTGAAGAACTGTGGAGCCAAACACCATATTGAAATGAGCACAGAGATCATGTATTATACCCAAGGTCTCCAGTTTAGGCGCAGAGAGGACGGTTATTTGCAATGGTGAATAACTAGAATCAATGATCAAGCTTTGAAGTGAAGGGGCATCTTGGATGATGAGCTGCCTTCCGTCAAAACAAATTCCAATTCTTACAAGTTTAGGCGACTTATTTGGAGACAACCGATTCTAACTGTGAAAACAAACACCAAGCTCTCCAGGGCAGGGCAACTGGAGTGGATGATGTGTGCAATGAGGCCTCCGATATACGAACCCGCACAAGTGAAAGTTTCTTCAGAAATGGGAGTCGAAGGTTTAGTACCAGATTGTCTGGTAGGTCGCGTTGCGCAAAGGTGGCGGTGGTGAGAGAGGAGGAAAACCGCGAGATGGACATTGGTGCTGAGGGCACATGTAGATCGCGTTCGGTATCTGGTAGGTGATTTCCAGGGGAATAGTAGAACTCAAGCAGCTATAGTTCTGTGAATTCAGGGGATTTCAGCCAGGCGTATACCATGCAGGGCATGGTATGCTTGCTCAGGTAGCATGAAGGGATGCAGAGGCTTTGAAAGGAGCCCTGGTGGAAGGAGATGATGGCTCTGGGGATTTCAAAATCATTGAAGAGAGATAGTTGACGACAGTTGAAATTAAGGGGCAGGGCGCGCCATAGAGGGAGCCACCGATTTGAGAGGACTTGGGTGCAGCAGCAATCCCTTGTGGGGAGAAGCGAGATGATCTCCCCAAGGACGGTGTCTGGGAGATCGCTGATGCAGTCCACCCGAGATTCTACGGGTTCCTGGGATCCAGTGGGGGCGGGGTCGCCGCTTCTCCCCGTGCTGCCGGGTGCGTGATCTACAACAGGCGTCGCCGCTGGCGGCAGCCTCATCTTCTTGGCACTGGGGGTCAGCCGACTCCATTTTCCTCAAGGGCGTTGCGTCACGCTCACGTATTTGAGCAGAGTAACGAATGACGAGCCTAGTTGTAATGCGAGTGAAGAAGAAGGGGAGCTGGAGTTTTTCTGTAGTAGTGAGGAAGAAGGGGAGCTGGGGTTTTCTATAGGAATGAGGTGAGGAATTTGGGGGTACGAGTGGAGCAAGTTGACGTGAGTGGTAGTGAGGAGGAAGAAGAACACCCAGGTTTTTTTTGGGGGGGCGGTGTGCTGGGTGTGGGTAGAGCCTCTCATTCAGTAAATATATGGACTTTTGAATTGATTTTACTATTTACTAGGGTGGATGGGCTGTTTTCCCTTGGGCCCAGAGAAACAATTACTACTAGTATAGTGGAGACACTCTACAGCTACCCAGAAAAACAATTACTACTAGTACAGTGGATACAATACTGCTTCTGGCTCCTCCTAGGTCATCGAAATGTCTCCCTCTACTGAATGCTGTTATACTTTTGTTCACCGACATGCGGGCCATGCAGCGCGCAGGCCCAAATGCCATCCACCAAATTAGAAGGCAGTATGCAGGCGGAGAGTCACCCCGGTCGTAGCGCGGCAATAACAAACCGTCGTATCATAAAACCCCACCTCCCCGCAGTCTAGGTTTGACGGACGAAGCAACCATCATTTCACTCTTCGCCGAATCCCCTTCTCCCACACCGTCTTCAAGAAAGGCAACACTCGCATCTGCCACTGTTCTTCTCTCCGAACGAAGGGAAGGTAAGCGGATCCGTGATGTTGGTATATTTTCATTCAGAGAAAAAGTAAGAACTTTTGCAAAGCAGTAACCGATCCTCACTCTCTTTTTTGTTTCATTGTCATTACGATTGTGTTTTCCTTTCAGTGGTCTCGTAGTATTCGTCAGTTTCATGATCGACCAAGGAGAACCAGGCAAAGATCTGCTGATATTGGAGCAGACGCGGGAGGCTGATCCCCACGAGACAGACAGCTCCAAGAAGATGGAGGTAGCCACCGAGCCGACCCCAGATACGCTCACCGCCACTACTGAGATGGTCAACGCCCGTCGAGGTTACACCCCGTGGCACTGCAGAGCAGTTTTCCCCCTTCGAGGATGTGTCCCCCCTGCTGAGCTGCCCAAGGTGATTTTCTTCTTTGCCGATCTCGATTGTGGTTTTTCATTTATGTATGTGCTGATGAATAATGCAAAATTTTATTAGCTTCGATGCCATGCTATACATAGTGGTTTAAATAACTTGTGTTTCTTATGCTGGAAAGTAATTCAGAATTTGTTTCTGTTTCAATTAGAGCCCTGATGCAGACAAGGATTGTGTGGTTGTACATGTCACTCGCTATGAGGCGGATGACCTGAATATACGCACTGGGAAAACAGAGTTTTAAGGCTGTTGGATCCTAGAAGCCATTTGCGCTTATACTAATGAAGAGTTGTATTCCAGCCTCACTGTTGTCAGGCATGTTGTCCAGGGTGTACTGAAGCACAAGAAGTTCAAAGCTACTCCTTCGTTTGTGAGGCATACTGTTCTTGTCAAGCTTACGCAGGAAGATGACGTGGGATGCCTCCACAAACAATTTTATGAGTGGCAAGGCCACAAGGTTTTCTACATGAAGGTTCACAGGATTGAGCTGCTGCCGGACGTCCTCGATGATGTTCATGGCAAGGTCCATCTTGTGTCCAGCCCAAATTAGATATAGGCATGAAATACTTGCCCCAGCTAGTGTTTAATAGTAGTTTGGATTCTGTCTAATTACCCGAACCTTTCCTGTTATCGAGCCCTCTGGGCTAGTACTCTGTTTGAATCCGTCTATGGGAACTGCTGCTACTTTTGTGTGCCCGTGAATCATCGTAATTGTTGCCGAAACAGATGCGTCCTCACTAGTTTTATCATACGAGCAGTGTGTGTTTTGATGAAATAGAGTACTCGTTCGAGAACTGTGCGCCGACGTATACATAAGTACTTGTAAACACTGTTGGTGCTACCCCACTTGTAAGCAGTTGTGCAAAACACAGCACATTGGCTCAGCTCGCTTCAACACTAGGCTATCGACCAGCTAACAATCAACAATCTACTGTCTGACATATAAGCAACTATGTATCTTGTTACAGTGGTTCATGCGATTAGCGAGGCCACAATGTAAATTCGAAACGTTCACACGCTAGTCCAGCGTTCATGTGGAACACTCACATTAAACTCGGCTTCATAAAAAACTTGAAAAGCATAAGTTAAGCAATTTTATACATCTCAATGATTCATAGAATATAACAAACATATACTAGTTAATAGAAAAAGACAAAGTTGTGAGAAGGTTTACAAATCAGGAAAAAACAAGCAAGGCTTCTCTGAGCAAAGGGCCTCCCGGCAGGCTTAAATTTCCTGGAGTTCACTCTGGTTTTTCTTGTTGCCACCATCCAGGGTTAGGTTCTCTCATTCCAGAATAACCAATTATAATTGTGTTCTCAGATGGAATGCTGAACTGAACCATGCAGTGTACTGACCAGCTGAAAGTCTTGTTCATTCCACTAAATTTAAGCGCCGCTATTTGCAGAAATAAGCAGACCACAATGCCTCTTGTCTACGCACCTGTCCTAAAAACCTCCATGCAGCCGTGCCAGCTTGTCCTCTGTCCATGGGTGAACTGGAGGAAAGTGCATTCCGGACTAGCATGCAGATGTTCTCGCTTGTCCCTGCACTGCAATCAGGAAGTAAAACGTATGAATCAGCTTCTTTTAGATTGCGTTCGTCATTCTACCTAGTAACTACCAATGTAGGAATACCTGGAAGACGGGTGGTTAGATGACGACAACGAGGGATAGCCATCTCATTTTGCGCAGTTCTACTAAAACTGAGGTGTGCGCTTTTGATTGCGCGGATAGAAATGATACGGAGACAGACATCCCGAAACGATATGGAGACAAACATCCCTGTTTGCGCAAATACGAAATACGGTTATTTAAACAGTGACATATATTTACAGTGGCATATCAGTACTAGGAAAAACCTTACCAGTAGCGTGGGTTTTTGGACTACCAGTAGCATAGGTTCCCACGCTACTGCTACGACGCTACAGCTATTTTTTAGCAGTACCGTGTGTTTTACCCCACGCTACTACTAAACAGAAATACCAGCAGCGCTGGTGCCCCACGCTACTAGTATTCCGCACCCACGCTACTAGTATTGGTGGCGCGGCGATGCATAGGAATGTAATGGCTGGACTCCGCAATGGCCAGGAAGTCGTGGTTGAGCGGCGGAATCGGCCCGACCACCATGCCACTGCGGACAACTTAAGACTCAATGGTCAAACCTCAAAACACATGTACTTCTCCTTTGTTCTAGAATCTTCCATATCATAATTGATTTTTTTCCTAAATGAAATGCCACTATTTGTTTTTTACTTTATGCTTTACATTGCACAACCCCATGAATATTAACATTTTTATAAAACTACTTGATTTTGAATGAGATGAACTATAAGAACTAAATGAACATCTACATCATGCATATATGACTCAAAGCTTTACATGCTATAGTGTGTATTTATTCATAATTTGGTTTCGAAAACTCATGCATTCAATGCATGTGTACCTTACTAGTTTTGAGTAGAGTAGCGAATTTCACGCGGCCCCGGGTATATCAAAATGCAGGGCCCATGCATCATTGCCTTTCGGTCGAACCTATGCCCACAATTTTTTGTACGTACTATATCTCCACTGGTCCCCGAACCGAAAATGCTGCCTCGTTCCCCTAAAACCAAGCGGCCCACACATATTTAAAGCGTCGACTCAAACTCAATCCCTCTCCCGTTTACTATGACGTGACCCCGCACGCCCTAGTAGTACTCCTACAAACCCTACCACCGCACGCATCATCGGTTTTCTTCAAGAGGACGAGGGAGAAGCCGATTTGTAGTGGAGGCGCTTTCAAAAAAAAAGATGATATGTAGTGGAGACCCCTACCCTAGGGTGCCCTAGGTAGCTGCCGCACGCATCATTGGTTTTCTCTTTTCTTTATGCTCTTGCGCCTAGAGTGAAATGATGGTTGCTTTGTCCGTCCAGCTTAATGCGGGAAAGGTGGGGCTTTGTGATTTGACCCCTCATCGCTCATTTTCTACTACTGCGGCGCTACGATCGGGGTGCCTGCAATTCCAACCGCTGCTCCGAACTGTAATTTGGTGCATCACACGTGGAACAAGATGGTGGATGAGCCACATGTCGGCCAAAGGGGTCCTGTTAAGTGTGTCGCCATTTCATGTGCGGACTGACCCTGCTTGAGTCGCTACGCCAACACGACAGGTGCAGCCTACCACTTGGTTTTTCTCCTTGGTGAATCCCGACTATATTGATCTAAAAAGATACATACTGAACTACCCTCTCCGTCTCGTTGTTTTAGACGTCTCGGTTTATAGGCGTGCACGTAGTTCTAGGTCATCCATTTGACTAACTAAATCTGAGTTACTATGTCACAAAAAGTATATCATTGGATTATTAAGCGCATGTAGTTTCTAAACATATACTGTTCATCACATATATATCCAGTTAAATTATCAACCTAGAACGACGTGCATGCCATGTGAACCGATACGGAGGAAGTATAGTAGTAAAAATGAGGTGATTTTACCGAGCGATCAAGGACCGAAGGCCGGGTAGTGCCCAGGGGCAGACCGAGATAAGTAAAGGGCATGTTGGCCTGTGTACATCCAAAGAGACGGGCGAAGTCATCACATTTGGTCTGCGGCGTATTAATCGACACAAGCGTGGATTTTTGAAAGTTGATCTTCAAGCCAATGGAGGTGGCATAATCTTCGAGGATGAGCTTGATCCTAGCTGCTTGGTCCATGCAGGCCGGAAAGACGAGAATAGTATCGTCAGCGTATTCGATTACAGGGTAGTTAGCGTCACCCGTAGGAGGGATGGGATGTGCGATCAAGCCTTGCTGGAGTGCTGCGTTGATAGCAATTTGAAGTAGGTCCGCTGCAAACACAAAAATCAGGGGCGACATCGGATCGCCTTGATGAACACCACATTTACACCAGAACTGTCTCCCTGGCACCCCATTAAGTAACACAGAGGATTTACCCGATGCGAAGATGCTCTCCATCCAGGCCAACCATTTGGGCAGGAAACCCATGTTCTTCAAAATTAGCAGCATGGCAGAATGCTCGATCGTGTCAAAGGCCTTCGCAAAGTCAAGTTTAAGGAGAACAATCTCTCTTTTGGAGGCCTGACACTGGTGGATATATTCAAAAGCGCAGGCAAGGCAGTCATTAATCGATCGGCAACGAAGAAAACCATATTGATTTCGTTGCACAATGCTGAGAATAATTTTTTGGAGCCTATTCGCCAAGAGTTTGGTGATCAACTTTAAATAGCAGTTAAGAAGAGTGATCAGACGGAAGTCATTAACACCTTCAGGCGAATGAACCTTGGGGATCAAAGTGATGAAACCTGCATTGATGCTTTCAAGCTTGAGGCCGCCTTGATGGAACTCATCACATAGAAGATAAAAGTCATTTTTAATGATTGGCCAACATGCTTTTAAGAAAGCCCCATTGAAACCATCAGGGCCAGGTGCCCGATCTGGTGGCATTTCCGAGACCACATCATCAATTTCTTTATGTGTGAAAGGGGCAATCAGGTCCGAGAAATCGACGTCCTTTTTCAGTAAAGTTTTTAAGTTGAATTTCATGGGCTGAGGATTTGCTTGACCCATTCTTCCTTTGAAGGCTTCGAAAAGGATGGACTCTTTCCGAGCATGGTCACTTACAACCACTCCATCGGAAGTTTTGAGCGAGCTAATGCAGTTCTTCCCTGATGCTCGGTGGCAATAGTTTGGAAGAATTTGGAATTCTCATCCCCAAATTGAATCCATCGAACCGTACATCTCTTATTCCAATAATCCTTTTGGTATTGCAGAAGACGTAGCAAATGTTTTTTCAGAATGCGTCTAAAGTTTCTTTCGGGTGTGGTCAGAGTCCGACGGTCCTCAATATTGTCAAGTTCCAAGAGAGCTTTGTTCGTGTTTTCAATGGCTGTTTTAAGGCGGGAGATGTTCTTACTCCATTGCTTGAGAGCATGGCGAACATGCTTGAGCTTTTGTCCAATTCTAGCCGCACAATTATGGCTTTTATTGAATCTGATAGGTTTATTCCAAGCACGCTCCACCACTTCCATAAAACCAGGGTGAGCAAGCCAATATGTTTCAAACCTGAAGATCTTGCTTTTGGGGATTGAAGTTTGGATAACCACGGAACATGGAGTATGATCAGAAACGGGTTTGCCAAGGGGATTTACCAATGTGTTGGGGAAGGTGGTAGTCCAGTTTAACATGGTGAAGAACCAGTCGAGTTGCTCTAGGAGGGGCTGCAGTTGCATATTTGACCAAGTATAAGAACGCCCTTTGATGGGTTGTTCAGTAAGGTTTTGTTCCCGAATAAAGTCACTAAAAGTGAACATGTCTTGGACATTAGCCCCAGGTTTGTTGCGATTATCAGGTGAACGAATGTAGTTGAAATCACCTAATAATAACCAGTCTTCAGCCGCCGGTATATTCATGTCAAACAACCAGTTCGTGAACGTGACACGATGTTCACCCTGACAAGGACCATAGACATTGACAAGTTTCCAACAATGATTGGACTGTGTGGATGTAAATTCGACACCAAGTGCAAAGTGTTCAGATAGAAAGACCCGACCCGTAAATATACTGCTATTCCAGACTGTGATAATTCCCCCCGAAGATCCTTGGGATGGGTGTACGCAAACTGATCAAAACGGCGCGGGAAAATTGATTTCAGGACAGCAGAATCAAAGAAAGGCATTTTGGATTCTTGCAAGCAAACGATCGCACAACCACTAGTATTGATCGCATTACCAAGCGCTAAGTGTTTATCGGGCGCATTAAGACCGCGTACATTCCAGCATAGCACGTTCCAGTTACGCAAAAGCATTGGGAAGTAAATCAAGGTTCACTAGTAACAAAAGCAGAGATAAACTGAAGAAGCTACTCTTCATTGAGGGTAGAAGTAGACAGCTCTTCAGCAGGTATTGCGCAGAGATTCATGCCAATTGCCTGCATAGTAGGGATGGATGTGGGTGGAGGAGCTGCAACATCATCATCATCCCCAGAAGAAGGCATTGAAGCTCCAATAGCAGCAGAAGGAATTATGCGAGGCTTGACTTTAGATTTGGTGGGGCGAGCATCAGAAGGTTGAGGAACCTTAAAACCATCATATTTGTTGTTCCTGGTACTGCGGCGCAAGGTGGATGTATCAACAGGAGCTGGCATCTTACCTTTGCGTTGTTTCTGAGTCTGATGAGCAGAGGTCATGCCGCCCTGATCCTCAACAGTCAAGGCCATTGAGGTGCGTGAAGAATTCAGCAGTGCTGACGCAGAGATGGCGTCCAAAGGGACAGAGAGAGCAAGTTGGTCAGCCTGCTGATCAACCACTGACAAACTCGGCGCCCCCAAGGGCTCAGACGGCGCCCAGGTGAGGAGTAGAGGCATCGGAGCAGAATGCACATGGGAGCCCAAAGCTGAATGTTCATCAGGCAGAGCAGACAGAGCAAGCGCAGATATTTCTAAAGCAGGTACCTGTTGAGTTGCTAGCTGTGAAATCTGAATGTTCCCCCTCATCAAAGAAACCTGAAACTCCACCTGAAATGAGTGCTGCTGCATACCCAGACCAGAGCGCCAAGGTCCAAAAGAAGCCATCATCGGGCGAAGGGCCGAGAAAATAGCACTGTTAAGCTGCTGACGAGGGATGGTGTTTTATAACAGCAAAGCCATGAGGGCATCTCCATTTGCCAAGAGGCCAAAGCGTAGACCCTGGTTATGGATTTCCACAGAAATGGTGAGCGAATCATCAACCAAAGGAGCAGCATCAGTCACCTGATCTGGAATCACCAAAAGATCAAAAGTAGAACTGCCAGAGTCAGTCTCAGTCTCCTCAGAGGAAGTTATGGAGTCGTGCCAAGCCTGCATGGCATTGTCAGAGATGTTATTGTCAGGCACAATGTCGTCTTGCACTTGCAGACCCTAAGCAGCGAGCCATGCTTGAAAGTTCATCAGATACGGTGGCAGTTGGGGCAGAGGGAGGGGCAGCCGGCGCAGGCCAAGCTTCCCATCCTGCATTGTCCTGCTCCAGGTTCACATCAGTCTCATCTGGGGCGCCATTGGGAGGTGCTGCATTCTGTACCATCCAATTGTGCACCTGCTGCTGATACAATTGTTCCGCAGTCAGGTCCGGACCAAATTGGGGGTGCGGGATGCCATCAGGTGGTGGAGGTTCCTCTCCGGCAGGCAGAACTTCAGGCAAAAGACCATTCCAATCATTGCTCCGGAGGATTGTGATCGGCACAGTCCAGCAGTCACGAGCTCCACCAAGCTGCCAAACAACAAAGCTTTTTGGCACCAGATTCAGGCGCAAAACCCTAGCTTTGATTAACACGAAGCAACGATCTTGGCGGGGGTTATACCATGAAACGAGAGCACCGAAACCACCTAGCGACTTATTGATGTAATAATCTGTCTGGTAATCATAGGGGAAACCAAAGTACATAAGCCAGATCTCAGGACCGAAGGAAGTGGTGCGACGGTTCAGTGCTTCGTTGTGAGGAACGAAAGTAATAAGCAAATCTTCGTCCTCAAGCTCTAATGGAGTGGCAACTGCAGTATCTCTGATGAAAGAGTCCGGAAATCCAAAAATCCCTATACCAAACGGATGATCACTCACTTCAGTAGTGAAGAGCTGGGCCTCATGAAGCAAACCTCGGATGGCATGGCGGATGGTGGCGTGGCGATGCATAGGAACGTAATGGCTGGACTCCGCAATGGCCAGGAAGTCGTGGTTGAGCGGCGGAATCGGCCCGACCACCATGCCACTGCGGACAAATTAAAGCGTCAACTCAAACTCAAGCCCTCTCCCGTTGACTATGACGTGGCCCCGCACGCCCTAGTAGTACTCCTCCAAACCCTACCACCGCACGCATCATCGGTTTTCTTCAAGAGGACGAGGGAGAAGCCCATTTGTAGTGGAGGCGCTTTCAAAAAAAAAGATGATCTGTAGTGGAGACCCCTACCCTAGGGTGCCCTAGGTAGCTGCCGCACGCATCATTGGTTTTCTCTTTTCGTTATGCTCTTGCGCCTAGAGTGAAATGATGGTTGCTTTGTCCGTCCAGCTTAATGCGGGAAAGGTGGGGCTTTGTGATTTGACCCCTCATCGCTCATTTTCTACTACTGCGGCGCTACGATCGGGGTGCCTCCAATTCCAACCGCTGCTTCGAACTGTAATTTGGTGCATCACACGTGGAACAAGATGGTGGATGAGCCACATGTCGGCCAAAGGGGTCCTGTTAAGTGTGTCGCCATTTAATGTGCGGACTGACCCTGCTTGAGTCGCTACGCCAACACGACAGGTGCAGCCTACCACTTGGTTTTGCTCCTTGGTGAATCTCGACTATATTGATCCAAAAAGATACGTACTGAACTACCCTCTCCGTCTCGTTGTTTTAGACGTCTCGGTTTATAGGGCGTGCCGTAGTTCTAGGTCATCCATTTGACTAACTAAATCTGAGTTACTATGTCACAAAAAGTATATCATTGGATTATTAAGCGCATGTAGTTTCTAAACATATACTGTTCATCACATATATATCCAGTTAAATTATCAACCTAGAACGACGTGCATGCCATGTGAACCGATACGAAGGAAGTATAGTAGTAAAAATGAGGTGATTTTACCGAGCGATCGGCGGGGAGTATGGCCTGTCATGCGGTCCCACGTGTCATGATGTACCAAGCCGATGCGTGTGTCCCTCTCGAGGCAGAAGCAATACTACGTGGTTTGAGATGATGGCGAACTGAAGTGTGAAATAATGGTTCTTTTGTCCGTCTGGGAAGGTGCGGCATTGTGATTTGACGTCTCATTGCTCATTACTACTACTACTTGGGCGGTTCGACTGCGGTGCGTCGCCCTGCTGTTCTGCACTGTTATTTGGTGATTGACACGTCGACCCGGTAGCTATATGTCCCACATGTCGGCGACAGGAAGTACAGAATTCATGAAAGCGAGCATCGACGGAGGAGTACAAGACATGACTTGGGTTTTTGCTGCTTCACGCGATCCATCGATACGAACCCGGACTAATAAAAGTCGAGGGCGGGTCTTTTCCCGCGCGGCAGGCAGGGGAGTTTGGCATAGTCTGTTCGAG
The DNA here is from genome assembly GCA_021605145.1 of Aegilops bicornis. NCBI lineage: Eukaryota > Viridiplantae > Streptophyta > Magnoliopsida > Poales > Poaceae > Aegilops > Aegilops bicornis. The sequence continues at coordinate 54,254,255 of CM038670.1, forward strand.
GCAAGGAGGCAGGAAGGGAAACAAGCAAATAAAGGTTGAGCGACTTAGTTTTGGGAAAATATGATTTTATGGAGTACGTACCCACTAGGGTTTATAGGGCTCAACTAAAAAACATTCGTTTTTCCGTTTTATAAGTCTCAGTTCTACTACTAGTAGTAGTACCATCACATGTTGGATTTCAAGGTGCGTTAGATCACCCGATGCAAGCAGTGTCAAGAGAAAACTCACCAATGCATGTAGAAGTTCAATGAAATTTAGTGGTCATTCATGCATTTGTTCTAATTAATGCCTCAGTAAACATAACTTCTTGAGAAAAACGTGTGTACTAATTACTTGTGCAAACTAGGAGTATGAAATTAATTCGACCACTCACCGTCTACCTTGGTTGGAGAGATTTTGAAATTGAGCCATAAACTGGAAAGGAGGGAGTAGTAACTTTTGTCTCGATTACTATTTGTGGCTTTTTATAGATGCAAAATGTATTTTTTTATAGCGGCCTTGTATAAGTAAATGGAGGGAGTACTAAAGGACATATATATTCCAAACAATATGGTAATCTCTCTAACCAAAGTAGTAGGGACGAGGAGTAAACGGAGGGAGTACTAGTAAATTTTTCTCCTCGTCCTGCGAGCCACCGCGCGTGGGCGAGGGAGCGGGCGTAAGGCGTAGTAAGCAAGCTTCACCCATCCTGCGAGCCACCGTGCCCGTGGGCGGGGGAGACGGTGTACTAAGCAAGCTTCTCCTCGTTCTACGAGTTGACGGGACACATCAAAAGTACTCCAGTGTATAGAGCCTTGCCTCTAAGGTAATCTCCACATGGTTTGCCTCTTTTTTATTTAACATAACATGTCAAGTCGCAATTTGTTTGTTCACCCGTGGTAGATGATCCTCCCTCCATCTAGTGGACAACCAGTACACGTGTCAAGTTACCACGTGGGCTGCCTTTTCATACTGAAATGAGCTCCACCGTGTACCCGCGCGGGTGTGGTTGGGAAAGAGACGGGAGTACGTGCGCCGTGCGTGCACCTCTTCTCTACGTGCACGTCCCCCACCTACGTGGGTGTGTGTGAGAGGGACTATAGAGATACAAACCTAGACATAAAGACCGCTACAAACATCAATGTTCTGCTTATCACATATAAGATTGATTAATACCCGTAACAATCCATGTCCTTAACAAAGGGTGCATGCACGTATAGGTTGAGCATGTGTCTTGTGTCGTGTGCTGTGTGCATGTAGGCGTGCGAGTGTTGCGTGCGTGCAAGGGTACGTTTCAGTGTTGCATGCATGTGTGCGTACGTGCGTGTGTTCGTGAGTGCATGTGTACGCGTCAGTGTTGCACGCCTGCATGCGTGCGTGTGTTTGTTATGTGTACGTGTCAGTGTTGCACGCCTGCATGCGTGCGTGTGTTTGTTATGTGTTCGTGTCAGTGTTGCACGCCTGCATGCGTGTGTGTCTTGCATGCGTGCATGTGTACGTGCCGTTGGATATGAAATCAAGGGCCTGCAGTTTATCATCAAACTCCACCCCCCTGAGTCGCCAGCCACCACCCCCCGCGGCCGGCCCACACCGCCACGCCTCCTTGCCCACCCCGAAACCACTCCTCACCGCCGGTCCGCCGCTGCACCGGCCATCCCTCTAGCCCCCCCCCCACGCCGAGCTTTTTCTCCGGCGATCCCCACCCCACCGCCCAATCAACGCCCCCCACCGCCGGCGACTGCCAACCAGAGGTCTCACGACTTCGAGTACCCACCGACCACTAATTTATTACCATTTCTGTCCTTCATATACACGCTGACGGGTGGGCCCTATGGTAATGTGCGCTGCTGAATGTGGACCGTTTGACTGGTCAATTGATCGTGTCATCAACAAATTACGGAGCTGTATGGTGAGCCAGTGACCGTATGATCACCCTAAAATGTACTCCGTATTTTATTAACACAAGTACAGACTCAAACTACCATTTCTTTCTTTCATATACGGGCTGACAGGTGGGCCCCATGGTTACGCGCCCCGATGGTGCAACACTAGTTGCGCCACGTGGAACGTTTGACTGGCCAATTGATTGTGTCATCAACAAAATATGAAGTTGTACGGGTGATCCAGTGACCGTATAATCATGACATGTATTTTTTAACACGGTACAGACGCAAGGGCTCATATATACGCGCAAGCTCTCACCGCTATAAGCGCGCACACGCAAACCCTACCCCTATGAGCACCTTCGAGAGAGTGGGCCAGCATATGATATTGAGATTTTATGAAGTCACCATAGGTTCCTCGTAGTAGAGTGGAACGTCTCCTCCCACTGAACGCACATAGTCGGAAAATACTGAAATTAACCCATGATAAATGCGAGCAGCTGGACTTTAACCCTGGTGGGCTCGAGAAACCACTGTCCTCCTAACCATCCAACCACATGTTAGTCAGCACGACAAAATGTATGTGGTGACTATGAGCTTATTCTGAAGTCCAGTGACCATATCGTGCTTTTTCTTCAAATACAATGACTGTAGCTGTCGTCAACAAAATACAGAGAACGCATCAAATTCAAAGTCCGTCAGTGTCATCAAGAAAATACAGAGATGTATCATGAGCTAGATACCGTATGATCACCACGAGAATGTATACGGTGACCGTAATGAGCATATTATGAACTCCAGTGACCGTATAGTGCTTTAGCTTGAAATACAGTGACCGTCATGCGTGAATGTGTCGTGGGCATGCATACTTTTAGAGGGCCGAGAGATAGTTTGTGTGCGTACGTGAAAGTGGTGTAGAAAGAGGGGATGTCCGGTGGAGACAAGGAGAGATATGCCCTTCATTTTTCTTTCCCGTGACTAATATTTTAGGAGAATATATAAACATTCACAATGCAGAAGAAATATTTTTGGATGCACCATGCAATTAACTTTCATGTATAACATTGTACTATTGTATATGCTTATTTTCTTAGTGGCCGATTATGTGTGTGGTGTGGTGGGCACATCATTTCTAGTTGTGGTGGGTCAACATGAGGACTCATGGGTCGGTTCCATCCTGCGCCACATAGGTTGGATCGAGACGCTATACGAAGACCCATGTGGAGGACTCGGCACAACACGAAGCTAGCTACCAGAGTCATGGAGGACTCTATCCCCACTTGTGATAAGCCGACTATATATGATTTGTAACCCTAGGCCCCGAGTATGTTATAGAAGCCCCGGTCTAGTTCGTCGATAGTATACACACACACACACACACAATGCTTGGTATTCACGTGTACTTTGTACACACCCCTATCACTAATATACAGTACCAGGAGTAGGCTTTTTCCTCAACTTCAAGGGTCCGAACTAGGGTAAAACTTTGCCTCGTATTACCATCCAGCCTAACAGTCAGGGATAACCTACCGAATGATATTATGGAATCATATCTGCTAACTACTAAGAGAGAGGTGTATCTGCAGGGAGGGGGGGGGCAATGTGTGCGAGAGAGGCCTAAAGATAATGTGCGTGCGGGAGACAGTAGGCACATATATGCGCGTATAGAGGGCTAGTGGAGATCGTGCATGTGTATATATGCATGTGAGAGAAATAGTGTTTTTCAACTGAGATTAGTGAAAAGAGTGGTACATAGTAGTCAGAAAGAGAGAGAGAGAGAGAGAGAGAGAGAGAGAGAGAGAGAGAGATACAAAGAGAGCATGTGCATGAGACTCCCCGACACCCCGAGAGAGATTGTGAGCATGTGTGAAAGAGAAATGCCGATGCATATAAAGTGTGTGCACTTATGCGGTAGATAGAGAGATATATAGCGCGTTTGTGAGAACGGGCCGAGGCATAGTGCATCTACGTGTAAAAGATGGTTCTACGCATTAAATTAAAATATAAATGGAATTATTATTTTTGGATGAGATCATGAATTTTGCAAATTGCCTATGGACGAAAATCGGTCTATCAGACACCCATACTCTATTGAATTCTAGCATGTGCATGTGTTTATTTCATATTATTGATCCATAGAGTGAGAGCGGTTTGAAATACATGCAATGGATGCTTTTGCAATTCATATATAAACATTAATTAGTGCACTCCATGTTGTTAGTGTGAAGCACTTTATACATTTGTCACCTGCATGGATACATTCCAAATTGCTAGCTACGAAATAGAATACATGTCGAATTCAACATAAAGGGGGTTTCGAAGATTCGAATTCATAGGAAGTGCATTCATCTATTGGAACCCGACATAATGGCATTTGTAAATCAGATGTAAAAGGGGGCATCAATCTTTGTTGTGCGTTTGAACATGCCATATATATTCATACGCATGTCTAACTTATTTTTTGCAACCAAGGAGATTATATCTGGAACCATGCATGAACTGAGGTAAGTTGCATATTTTTTTAATATATATACTCGTGTACAATGTATATTCAAATGTACCACCTCCATTCCAAAATAATCGTAGCTTTAGGATTTTCAAGAGTAAATATTTGTGAAGTTTGACAAATCCTGAATGTTCAATTCAAGAGAACCGAAAACGTTAATGCTTCTGCTCCCAAATATTGAACGAAGCGCCAAATAGGCCTCTGGTCACCCGAAACCGCGCGAGACTAATGTTTGGTGGTAGGAAATTACTGTCCTGACTTTGGCCCGTGTAGCCTATCGGTCCGATGACCAAAGGTCTAAACCGGGGTAGGTTTGTAACTTCACCAACACGCCAGTCTCGACCGCCTCTGAGAAGCATTCATACGCCGTGGGCACCTAAACACCCATGCGCTCGGCTGAAATCTATCCCGCCCACATTTGGGACACCTGAGATTACTGTCCTACCCCCAACCCGCAATATGTTCGAAATTTTAGATGGGGGCAAAGTTTGTAACTTTCCCCAAATTTCAAACAAGCGCATCCCAAACCAAAACGTTGCTCCCCCTTAGTTCCCCGCCTCCCTCCGTTTCCCCATTCATACTCCGTGGGCGCAAAAATGCCCTCTCCACCAGCCGCGAAACCCCAGCCTCCTCCGTCCTCCACCCCATAGCGCCCAATCCACCGCCGCCCTCCTTCATTACGCCAGAGCCGGTACCGCGACGTCGTCGTCCAACGCAACCGCAACCGCAACGCCCTCAAGGACTTAGCAGCTGAAGCCGATATAGAGCTGCCTCCACGACGTCGACGCTGACGTGCGCCGTACCAGAACTACTCCGACCACGCCGTCCTGCGCCTCACTGCTGCCGCTCCACTGTCGCAACCGTCCATCGTACCGGAGCTGTTCCCGCTACGCCGTCATTCGCCGCCTCGGATCTGCTTCCCCGCTGCCGACAGACGGCCACCGCACCACACTCAACAACTTGGCCATAGGTTCGTCCAAGGCTGCACCGTCCTCCAGAACTTCTCGTTTCCAGCGAACCACAAGAAGATCATTGGAAAAACAGAAGGAGGACACAACATTGCTAGCAGAAAGAGGTACTCCTCTTCCCTAATTCGTGCAAACCTTACGTCTCTGCTCACACCATATACATCCCACGAAAGAAACTAGTTGAGCGCTTCTTACTGCATCTTCTTCGTGATACTAAATGCACAAGGTTTCCTCCCTTTACTATTTCACCTTTGCTAGAGGTCAGTAGCCCGCCTGGATTTCAATTCAGGGTCAGTCAAACCGCAATTAAAAGAAGCAGCACCCGCTTAGGCGCGCGGAGCACCTAGTCCGCCTATTCACCGGGGAAGCGACGCATCGTTGTCTATCATAGGGGTGTGGGGCGCATGAGCTACTTGCGCCCGATCTGGAGGTCGGCGTGGCTTGAATGGATTGCCAGGGGGCGGTGCCAAGCACGGCGGTGTAGTGAGGTCGAGAGGAGGGCGCAGGCAGGGGACTAGGCCGGTGGTCGCTGCCGTTTCGAGGAAGATCGTCAACACTGACTGGGTGGAGGTAGATGAAGGTGATTTGCCCGTTCTTTGTACATCGGATAGTGCAGAAAAAATTGACTGGCCTATTTGTTTTCAGCGAATGTTATTTTCATATAATCCTGTAGTAATTTAGTGTGCCATGCATGTTGTAGAGCTATCATATGTCTCCCGTCATTTATTTCTCACCGACCAGCTGTCTGCTACCTTTACACTGTACTAATTGTGCACACACTTCCCCCATACTCACACTATTGTTTTTTATGCATGGGTATTTCAGACTCTGACGCAGTGTTGATGGATGCTGAAAAGCAAAGACAGAAGTCGCTCCAGTGTAATTCGAAGATAAGCACTAAGCGTTTCAGCGCTCTAAAGGATATGCAGTGTCAGCAGTTGGAGACAGTAAACGTAGCTCTGTAGTTGATGATCTCAATTTCCACACACAACCATCCCAGGTGCTTGCTTTAACTTCGCGCTGTCAAATGTGGTTGCATGTTGCATAGCTTGTATTGCTTCCAATTTGGTTAAATTGCATCTTCTTACTTTACACATTATACCTTTGATAATGACATGCCTTCCTTTTTTTGGGACATACTACATATGTCTATTAACCATGTTCGTACATCAAACTAATGCTCTTTTGTATCCCTCGTCAATCACTTATGATGAGACAGTCACCCGGGTGGGTTAGTGTGAGACGCCATACTCGTTTAAAGAGTGCAGTGTCATCCTCCCCACATGATTCTAAAAAAATAGTAAGGCTAAATGAAAATAGTCAACGTAGCTCTCTAGTTGATGACCGCAATTCCCCCACACCACCATCATAGGTGCTTGCTCTAACTTCGCAGTGTGATATGTGGTTGCATGTTGCATACGGTGTCTAGCTTGTAATGCTTCTAATTAGGGTAAATTGCATCTGCTTAGTTTACACATTATACATGTGAATATGACATGCCTTCCTATTTTTGGTACACACTGCATCTATGTGTTAACCTTGTTTTTACATGAAACTACCTCTCTTCTGTATCCTGCGTCAATCACTTACGATGAGTCACCTTTATTTGTTGCATATTGCATATTATTTCTAGCCTGTTGCCATGTATTGCTTCTAATTTGGTCAAATACATTTGTTAGGGCACCCTTTTAATTTGGCAGAGTGATATTGGTTTCATCTTTCATATGGTTTCTAGCTTGCATTGCTTCTAACAAGTTCAAGCACCTTGTGCTTAGTTTACACTTTATACATCATACATGTCAATATGTCACGCCGTCCTGTTTTTCATACATATTCCATCCTCCTATCATGCGGCTGCCTTACATGAAAGTAGTGTTCGTCAGTATCATGCATCAATGAGTTCTAAAGAGCAAATTTTATTCCTTTTTCTTGTGGGTTTGACTTGACAAGGAAAAATCAAGAAAGAGGAAGGAAGGCGATGATGGTGGTCCTCTGGAGCAACATAAATGGAGCATCTGTACCGATTCTCATTGTATTGATAGTGCATTACAAGGTCCAAGTCTTCGCTCCCCTACTCCACCATCCAAGGTGCTTGCTCTAACTTGGCAGTGTGATATCTGGTTGCATGTTGCATATGATGTCTCACTACTAGGGAAAAGCCTAGCAGCAGCGCGGGTTTTAGGACTATCAGTAGCGCAGGCAGGTGCGCTACTGGTACGACGCTACAACTAAAGGTTAGCAGTACTGTTGGTTAACACGCGCTACTGCTACACCGACTTAGTAGTAGCGCTTTCCCCACGAGGCGCTACTAGTAATTACTAGTAGCGCTTCTCCCAGACCGCGCTACTACTATTACTCCGTATTTTATTTCTTTTTTATTTCATGTTGTATTCATACACCTCTATACAAGTTTTCATACATCAGCAATTTAGAGATTGTTTTTACATCATAATGAGTTATTCCATCATTGGGTGAAAGAACCGTAGACTAGTTTCAAGTGGATGGGCATCCACTTGAAACTAATCCGCGGTTCTTCCACGCAATGATATAATAAATATCATCATCATCATCATCATATCGTTAACAACTTATCATCATAATACATCGTTGTCATATAACACCTCCTCATGATCATCGTTTTCATCGATGAGACCTCACATAGCAAGTTGGTCACTAGTCATAATCACAACTACTCCTCATCATCAACTCTAACACATTGTACCACATAATAAACATATTGTACCTCATAGGACCTACTACATTCTCTTAGGACCTACTATATCTATCTATCTATCTATCTATCTATTATCTATCTATCTATCTATCTATCTTTTCTATTATTATATACTTAAAACGATAGAAAAGTAATGGTTCAGATTAAGTAATAGCTAACGAATGGCCCAGATTACATACAATCTTTTTTTTTTGCGTTAGATTACGAAGAGTTGTACGTGCCAAAAGGATGCAGATTTTCGTTTTGGAAAAAGAAGACCGAAGACATGTCCAAGCGTGTATGTTTAGGACAAGGATACAGTATTATATACTTAAAACGATAGAAAAGTAATGGTTCAGATTAAGTAATAGCTAACGAATGGCCCAGATTACATACAGTCTTTTTTTTGCGTTAGATTACGAAGAGTTGTACGTGCCAAAAGGATGCAGATTTTCGTTTTGGAAAAAGAAGACCGAAGACATGTCCAGGGCGTGTATGTTTAGGACAAGGATACAGAGACTTCAGATTTCCTAGAGTTGTACGGCTCAGACGTACGGGCTAAAGGATGCAGCGATTCTCTGTCTAAAAAAAAGGGTTCAGAGACTTGGAAAGCTAGACCGAAGACATGTACCGTGTACTGCACGTGTGTTCAGGGGAAGGAAAAGATACATCCATGCATTGAAGTGGTCCTTTACCGACGTTGTGATAACATGCAGACAGCCATGCACACAACAGTGATACAGTATATCTTAAGCGATAAGTCTAGGCAGTAGGCAATTAAAAAAATGTATAGCAGTGTGCAGTGCACGTCGAGATTTCAAGCAACATGAAGGGAGAAAAAAACTAATCATCATGAGAATTATAGGATTTTTTAAGGTTGCAGACTTTCCCGCTCCAGTAATTTTTTAAGCTAATATAAAAAAGATAAAATAAAGACTACGTACTACTAATCCAACCAAGTAGTATAGTCTATTGTGAATCCAACAAGTAGGCTAGATCACATGAGTAAGTGAGTCAGCGACATTCACCCACAAAAAAAAAAAAAGTGAGCCAGCGACATGTCCAATTAGTACGCACTCTATATTTTGAGTGAAAAAGGACTACGGGAGTATAGCACATAAGCAGATTCTACCCACAAGCTAAAAGTTACTCCCTCCGATTTAAAATAAGTGTCGTACTTACACTAAGTATGCAAGCTGTATGTAAATACATGGCTCATACACTTCTAAGCATAGATCTCATTCATTGGTCCAAATGGGCTTTAAATTATCTACTCTCATGCTTCTATAACCAGGATATTTGTTCGATCTAGCATGATAATTTTTTTTACGAACGCATTGTAGATAAAATAATTAACTATTTTATAGATAAAAGAAGGCAACTAAGTTTGGAGTAATAAACGAAACACCATTAGTGTTTTGTATCCCATACAAACACCATATGAAGGTCTTAAATAGGAGTAACCAATATGCATTTGTGTAACAAATTCAACTTAATATCAAATCTAGAATAGAAATTAAAATGTCATTAACAAATATAGATCCATTTAATAATATGTATCAAAAGACAGTGACAGGGGCTCGATGTCAACATTTCATGCCAGTGCATCAACATGCATATAGTTTTTTTATATATAAACATGCACAAGTCTGGTAATTTAAAGTAAATGGCAAACCTAATGCAAACTGGAGCTATAGTACACTCGAAAGAACAAAAAAAATTATATGCATGTATCAGAAGTGTGGACAAGACATGCATATCACCATGCCAGAACAATCTGTGTTCGATGCCAACCTGCAACCGATGAGTGAAATAGTTTCTATCATGCGAGTTAAGGAGGCAAAACTTCATTTTGACACATGATGTGAACTATGTAGCAAGTTTCTATGATGATACTAAGTGAGAGTTGTTGTTTCTTGCAAGTTTCTTGGTTATGCGACTAAGGCAATTTGACTAAGCCGTCATTCTTTGAAGCATCTAGAATTAATGGTGCAGTTAGAAATATAACATAAAGTATAGTATAACCCATCTTTAAAATTTGTAAGTAGTGAGTAGGATGCATACCTCATTAACATTAAGATTTAATTATGAGGAAAGTTCATCTAAAAATTATAGCAACGAAGATAGATGGAAAGGATGAGGTGTAAAATAGAAAAGGTCAAAGCTTATTATAAATATTTGGTTTTGAATGAATGGATGGAGGTCCCAATGCCATCGTTCTACCATTGTTGTTGTTAGACAACAAAATAGCATCATCAAAAACGTTATGCATACAGGATACTCCATCAAATACCCAAGAATGCATTGGTTTTCACAATCACTTCTTATATTCTGAACTATTTTGATGCTAATACAACATTGAAATATCAATCAAATGGCAGTTTGCAACATAGCACATAAGAATACATAGTAAATCTAGCCGCGCAAATGCGCGGGTCACCCAGCTAGTTCTCTAAGGTAAAATAGCAAAAAACAAGATAGCCACTGGCTCTCCATTATGGAGAATGCAGATTATCCTGTCTCCAATTCTTGCCTTTCGCTTAATGTTGCTTCCAAGAACCTCCTTACGAATGTCCAAACATTTTTTCCACTCTTTGATTAGCATGTGTTCACCGGTTTCAGAAATCCGATATGCACAGGTGAGATCTGTAGGATGACCTGGCTGTATGTTGAAAAACATAGTAATAACTTCGTAATAGCTTCGTAGTTAGCATTGTAATAACTTCGTAGTTAGCTTTGTGGTAATAGCTTCGTAGTTAGCTTGGTGAGATCCGTAGTAATAGCTTCGTAGTTAGCTTCGTAGTTTGCATACTTCGTAGGATGACCATTGTAATACATCATATGAGGCACACAATCCATCGGGATTTTCTGTTGAAAATCATAGTAATAACTTCGTAGTTAGCAATAATGTACTCCCTCTGTCCCAAAATGTAAGACGCTTTTTGACACTATCATAGTATCAAAAAACTCCTTACATTTCGGGACGGAGGGAGTACTAGTTTTAGAAGTATGCAAAAGATGCACGGATGTCGTAATAGTAAAAATCTTACCAGGCTATCTCCATAGAAGTTATCGTGGTTCAACACGTGCACTAGTGGCACGTATTCACCATAATTTCGAGGTGTTCGAAAATAGGTATTGTGATTCTCAAAGAAAGTACAAAATGCGATCAGATGATTTTTCTCCTTATAAGTTAATTCAGAGCCATCGGTGTAGTGGGTTTTGCCTACCATCTTCCGCACATTCTTTGAAGAATGAAAATAAGTTGTCAATGGAAATAAGCTGTCAACTATTTTGAAATAAACAATATAAATTAGTTAATAACTATGTTTCAGAAACTCACATAGCGGTAGAATCGGAAGGGTAGCAACAAGGACCCAAATGTCCATATTGTTTTGCTCGATGTCAGGATCACCAAGATCCATTGTGACAATCATACCCTCATAAAAACCATACATTTTGCAAAGTGATTCCCAATTTTGGCAACCAAAATGGGTTACACTCTGAGAATTGTACAGATTTACTTAAAAATCCATATCATGATGGGTCCCTTAGTGTATTTTCTTTGTTTCAAAATTTTCATGGTCTTCAAAACCCATCCTCTCCAAGACATAGCGTCTTGCATGGCATGGGATAAGCTAGTCGAATTGTAAAAGATGAAAATTAGATGTTGAAATAGTTGAAGTCGTGCTTAATTATGAAAAAAACACTTGTCGTCGTTGCTTACCGTTTTAACGTCGAAGGTCTCCTCAAGCTTAATGCTGAAGTATCGATCATCGTCCAGGTGAGGGCACCTGTCGCACAGACCTCGATCATCGTGGCACCAGCTGCACTCCCACGGGAGACTTTCGTCATCCGAGTATGACATTTCCTACGTTCATAATTCAAAGATTAAACTTGTACAATTAAATATATGTACTAAAAAACCTAAATTAGATCATTATTTTTCGAGAAAATCCAGTCCACTCGATATTTCCTACATATTCTAGCACAAGTCATGCCAGAATTCACGGAAAAATCTGGCATGATCTTTGCTAAAAAAGGACATATTGAGCGCCTGAAATTTGCCGGAACGAAAATTAATCAACACTCCGGCAAAACATAGGCCACTCGGAGGTGTAACCTGAACATGACCGGCCACTTGGGCAACCACATATCCTATTTGAGCAACACAGGATATACATGTTTTTATCTACATCATATATATCTTATAGGACTCATATTGACATGGAGATTTGGCTGGTCTCACCTCGAGGTCGGAGGGGGTTGGTAACAGGGAAGACGGCGGGGATGATGGAGTGGCTCCTTGATTTCTGCAAAAGCAAAAACCCTATAAGTTATCACTAATATATCTCGAATAATTGCTTAAAATAAAATAAAAATAACAGCAAATATGACATGTTCAACTAGTTCTATTAATTCAACTAGTTCTTACTAAATATAAACTTACTATAAATAGAAAAAAAACTAGTTCTTTCTAAAAATAAAGTAGTTCAACTAGTTATATTAATTTTCTTACTAAAAATACATTAGTTCTATTAATTCAACTTGTTCAACTAAATAAATTTACTTACTAATTATTTTAAATACTTACTAAATAAACTAGTTCTATTAAGCACTTACTATAAATAAACTAGTTCTATTAAACACTTGCTAAAAATTCTACTACCCTAGTTCTACTCTAAATTTTCTTACTTCTATTTTATTCAAAACACCTAAAATAGTCAAAAAAATTATTCTATTAAAAACCTACATTCTACAATGTCTATATTCTAAAATCTACATTTAAATTATCTACAATTTGCAAGAACAGAGACAAGGGAGGGAGGGAGGAGAGAGGAGGGGGAGGGGGCATCCGCAGGAGGAGGGGGAGGGGCCGGCTGGAGGAGGAGGAGGGAGGGGCGGTGGGAGGTGGGCTGCCGACGGAGGAGGGAGGAGGGAGGAGGGGGCGGCCGGAGGAGGAGGGGGAGGGGGCGGCCGGAGGCGGAGGGAGGAGGAGGGAGGAGGGCGCGGTGGGAGGAGGGAGGGAAGGAGGGAGTACCTCGATGGAGGACGGACGACTGTGGCAGCGGCGGCGGACGACGGGTATTGGCGCGGGCGAGAGTGACTATAGATGGAGAGTGAGTGAGAGAGGGTCGGCCGCGTGGGGAGGATAAGGTAGGGTTAGTAGTAGCGCGTGTGCGAGAAAAGCGCTACAGCTAAGGAGAATAGCAGCAGCGCTGGGCGAGGATCTGGCCATCTTGCTAAGTTGGGCTAGCCATGTGCGCCCAGTTCAAACATAGCAGCAGCGCTTTTTGCCAGTACGCGCTACTGCTAAAGTTATAGTAGTAGCGCGGTTTATTTATGCGCGCTGCTACTAAGTAGCAGTAGCGCATGATTTTGTCCAGCGCTACTGCTAAGATGCTATGTATAAGGTTTTCCCTAGTAGTGTCTAGCTTGTATTGCTCCTAATTAGTGTAAACTGCATCTGCCTAGCTTACACATGACACGTGTGAATATGACATGCTTTCCTGTTTTTGGTACATACTATATCTGTCTATCACACCATGTTCTTACATGAAACAACTCTTCTTGTGTATCCTGCATCAGTCACTTATGATGGAACACCTTTAAGTTGGCAGTGTGATATTGGTTTGTGTCTTGAATATGATTACTAGCATGTATTGCTTCTAGTTTGAGGAACGCCACCTATGACGAGACAGTTTTAACTTGGCAGAGTGATATTGATTGCACCTTTCATATGGTGTCTAGTTTGCAGTGCTTCTAATTTGTTGAAGTGCCTTCTGCTTAGTTACCACATCATAGGTGTGAATATGTCAAGCCGTCCATATTTTCATACATATTCCATCCGCGTATCATGACTTTGCCTTTCATCGGAGTAGTGTTCGTCGGTATCATGCATGAATGAGTTCTGAAGAGCGAATTATGTTCCTTTTTCTTGTCGGTTTGACCTCACAATGCAAAATCAGTAAAGCTGAAAGAAATTGGCAAGGCATTGGATGATGGTGGTCCTTCCGAGCAACTGAAATGGAGGTTCTCTGCATATTATACTCCGCCATCCTCCCAACAAGATTCGCAAGACAACGCAAGGCTAGACAGTCAACGTAGCGGTGTAGATGATGAGCACATCTCCCCTACTCCACCATCACAGGTGCTTTCTCTAACTTGGCACTATTATATGTGGTTGCATGTTGCGTATGATGTCTAGCTTGTATTGCTTATAACTTTGTTGAATTGCTTCTGCTTACTCTACACATAATGCCTGTGAATATGACACGTGTTCCTGTTTCTAGAACATGCGTGTACATGATGAGCACATCTCCCCTACTCCACCATCACAGGTGCTCGCTCTAACTTGGAACTGTTATATGTGGCTGCGTTTTTCGTATGATGTCTAGTTTGTATTGCTTCTGATTATGTTGAATTGCATCTGTGTAGCTTACAACTTATACCTGCAACGATCACTTACCCATAAGACACATTTAACTTGGGACTGTGATGTAGGTTGCATCTTGCATTGTCTTCTAGCTTGTACTGCTTCTAATTTCTTGAAATGGAACTTACGACAAGGCACTTTTTACCTGATAGAGTGATATTGGTTGCATGTTCATATGGTGCCTAGCTTTCATTTCTTCTAATTTTGTTGAAATGCCTTTTGCTTACTGTTTTTTCATACATATTCCATCCTCCTATCGTACGTGTGAATATGAAACGATGTCTTTTTTGTATATATTCCATCCTCCTATCATGCGCTTGCCTTACATCAAAGTAGTGTTCGTCTGTATCATGCATCAACCAGTTATGCCGAGCTAATTTTATTCATCTTCTTGTGGTTTTTACTTCATAAGGCAGTATTAGAAAATAGGAAGGAAAAGAGTAAGTTAGGGGATGTTGGTGGTCCTCCGCACCGACGCAAACATAGACTCTCTAGATTTGCCACTGCTACTGCTAATGAAGTTGATGTCCTAAGTCTACATGATGAGTTCATCTCCCGTACTCCATCGCAGGTGCTTGCTCTATGTTGACAGTGTGATAATTGGTTTCATGTTGCATATGTTGTCTAGCCTGTATTTCTTCTATTTTGATTAAATTGCACCTGCTGAGTTCATACGTTATACATGTGCATATGACATGGCGTTCTGTGTCTAGAATACACTGCATCTATCTATCATACCATGTTCTTACATCAAAGTACTGCTGTTGTGTATCCCGCATTAGTCACTCATGATTGGACACTTTTAACATGGCAGTTTGATAGTGGTTGCATCTTGCATTGATTTCTATGTTGTACAGCTTCTAATTTTTTCGAATTGCCACTTATGACAAGACACTTTTAACTTGGCACGGTAATATTGGTTGCATCTTTCATATGGTGTCTAGCTTGCATCACTTCTATTTTCTTGAAAATCCTTCTGCTTAGTTTACACATCGTAGCTATGAATATGTCATGTCGTCCTGTTTTCCTTACATATTCCATCCTCATACGGTTGTCTTACATCAAAGTATTGCTGGTCTGTATCATGCATCAATGAGTTCTGAAGAGAGATTTTATTCTTTTGTGTTGTGGGTACGGCTTGACATGGAAACAAAAAAGAGCAAGGAAAATAATATAGTAGGGAGTGGTGTCACTACTAGAAAAAGGCCTACTAATGGCGCACCGGTTTTGCCTACTAATGGCGCACTACCGGTGCGCCATTACTAGCACACCATTAGTATTTTTTACTAATGGCGCACCACTGGTGCGCCATTAGTATAACATTTTTTTTCAAATTTTTTTCAGAATTTTTTTTCAAATTTTTCTTAATCTCAGTTCACTATGGCTTAATCTCGGGTCAATATGCTTAATCTCAGGTCAAACCGCACTCCGTGGTCAAACTTCCCGAAAGGTCACCCATCCTCACACTACTCCAGCCCAAGCATGCTTAACTTCAGAGTTCTATCCAACCCCAAAGAATAAATTTCACTTCACGAGCACTTGTTGATATATCTAGCATATCAATCCTGTTATACCTTGTTGATGTCTAGGACTTTGTTCATGTTCATGACTATGATGAAATTTTGAAAAATATTTCAAACTTCCCGGTCATATTACGTATCATTTTTTGAAAAAAAATTCAAAAAAAAATTTCAAAACCAATTTTTTTTGTTACTAGTGGCGCACCACATCCACGGTGCGCCACTAGTAAGTTTGAAATTTTTTGAATTTTTTGCCGCTAGATCTTGAAAGCCCCGTAACTTTTTTTCTGTTAGGTTTTTGGGGATTTTGAAAATGTTTAACGGGGTTCCCCTCTGTTAAATTTGGATGTAACTTTTCGAGTAGATGATTTTTCATATAAAAAACTTTTTCATCCGAGTTCGTATGCAAAAGTTATGCCCATTTTACAAATTTTCAGAGAGATTTTGCAAATAAAGTCGAAATTCATATTTGTAAATTTTCCCAAAAACTAGAGCACATATCACATCGGAAACATATTTTCTTTTATTTTTTTGACATTTCCATCATTTTTTTATTTTTTTTTAACTGAAAAGGCGATCCACGGGGGGTGCATTCGGTGTTGGGCAGAAGTTAGTAATGGCGCACCACACCCACGGTGCGCTATTACTAGTTTAAAAAAATTGATATTTTTTGATTTTTTTGAAAAATACTGAGTAATGGCGCACCAGTGCAAAGTGCGCCATTACTAGTTACAACTAGTAATGGCGCACCGAGACCTGGTGCGCCATGAGTAACAAATTTTTTATTTTTATTTTACTTTTTTTCAAAACTACTAATGGCGCATTTACGGATGTGGTGCGCCATTACTATATCAGTAGTAATGGCGCACTATGCAACAGTGCGCCATTAGTAACAAATTTTTTTATGTTTTTTTTCAAAACTACTAATGGCGCACCACACACCAGGTGCGCCATTAGTAATATATTACTAATGGCGCACCGAGACATGGTGCGCCATTAGAATATAGTAATGGCGCACCACATCACAGGTGCGCCATTAGTGGCCATTCCATCTATAGCCATTTTTGTAGTAGTGTGTTACTCGTCGGGTGAAACAGAAAAGGATCAGCCATCCAGATTCTGATGGTACTTATAGTGCAGTAGAAGGTCCAAGTCCACCGGCTAAGTCTACAAACACAGTATCACCTGCTCCACCAGCTGCAGCATCCGCTTCAACTGTACCAGCATCTCAACGAGTTACTCGTTCGTTTGCTCCGGAACTGGCCAGTTCCCAAGCTGCCTTCACACCTAACTACTTCCGAAGCACTGCTGACACAACAGGACTTGGCAAGATCAGATGAACCTCATGAGCATCAACACCAAGACGGTACCTGACCGAGTCAAGTTGCAGTTGCATGCTCCTTTATATGTACTCTCACAGTTTGATGTACACTAACACTATCCGTATTCGTTGTTGAACTAGCACCACGACGCATAGCGGAAATGTACATCGAGGATAATGCTTGATAGATTAACAAAATCTAAAGGAGGAAGAATGAAGATCCATTTTGAGGCAGGTTTAAAAAGGCCACGTGATGCTACAGAGTCAGCCAAGTTAGTATCAGAGGCAGCCGTTGCCATTAGGTGTCATGCACGTATCCTCCCAACGTGGATCTAGTACAGGAATGAGAAAGGCAATACCCAGTTTAACACCTTCCTTGACCATTTATCCGTAAGTAATGTTATTCATCGCAATTAGTAATACTGTCTTGCTCTGTCCCATGCTTTCTAGCTTCCTCCTAATAAGACTCACATTCTTTTTCAACAGATGAGGTTCAAGTTGGATCTGAAAGATGATGCAACTAAACAAGCATGCGCTCATGTTTTTCACCGCTCATGACGATGTCGGTACCACCTTAGAAAATCTCACTTTGAAGGTAACACTAACAATGAAATCGCCCAAACATCTCCAGTGGAATATATTACAGATGAAGACTGGACAACCCTCGTTAAACACTGGTTTGATCCAAAGTATCAGGTAGGCTATATGTATTTGATCAGACCACATATTGAACTTGTATTTATGTATGTGCCTTACAAGTGTATCTTCTTCTAGGCTAACTGTTTGAAGAACAAGACCAACCGTTCTAAAGTGAAATTCCAACAGACAACAGGATCTCGTAGCCATATTTCACACTGCGAGACTATTGTAAATAGCTGCTACTTCCTTCTTTTTTCTGTGCCATATTATCGTATCTATATTGACTTGTTCCAAATACAGAGGAAAGCCTGTGCGGACCAAAAAGAACCTGAACCGAATGCAGTTTAAATCTTCAAGGATTCCCACACCAGCAAGATGAAGGGTGAGGGAGTTCCGGACTAGGGGGTGTCCGGATAGCCGAACTATCATCATCGGACGGACTCCAAGACTATGAAGATACAAGATTGAAGACTTCGTCCCGTGTCCGGATGGGACTTTCGTTGGCGTGGAAGGCAAGCTTGGTGATACGGATATGTAGATCTCCTACCATTGTAACCGACTCTGTGTAACCCTAACCCTATCCGGTGTCTATATAAACCGGAGGGTTTTAGTCCGTAGGACGAACAACAATCATACCATAGGCTAGCTTCTAGGGTTTAGCCTCCTTGATCTCGTGGTAGATCCACTCTTGTAACACACATTATCAATATTAATCTACCAGGACGTAGGGTTTTACCTCCATCAAGAGGGCCCAAACCTGGGTAAAACATCGTGTCCCTTGTCTCCTGTTACCAACCGCCTAGACGCACAGTTCGGGACCCCCTACCCGATATCCGCCGGTTTTGACACCGACATTGGTGCTTTCATTGAGAGTTCCTCTGTGTCGTCACCGATAGGCCTGATGGCTCCTTCGATCATCAACAACGACGCGGTCCAGGGTGAGACTTTTCTCCCTGGACAGATCTTTGTGTTCGGCGGCTTTGCATCAAGGGCCAATTCGCTTGGCCATCTGGAGCAGATCGAAAGCTACGCCCCTGGCCGTCAGGTCAGATTTGGAAGTTTAAACTATACGGCCGATATCCGTGGAGACTTGATCTTTGACGGATTCGAGCCGCAGCCAAGCGTGCCGCACTGTCTCGATGGGCACGACCTAGCTCTGCAGCCGAACAGTGCCCTGGAGGCCGCACCAGTATCCGCTCTGACCTTTAATCCGGAGCCGGATTCCCCGACCGAGGACGAGTGGTTGGACACCGCCTCGGGGGCTACAATCTCTACGGCGATTGAGCCGAACTCCATCCCTGTCCTTTGCGAAGACTCCGACCTGTGGTGCCGGACTCCTATCCGGACTCCGAACCCTCCGCGCCCTTGCCGATCGAATCCGATTGGGCGCCCGTTATGGAGTTCAGAGCCGCGGACATCTTTCAGCACTCGCCTTTTGGCGACATCCTGAATTCACTAAAGTCTCTCTCTTTATCCGGAGAGCCCTGGCCAGACTACGGTTAGGAAGATTGGGATGCGGACGACGATGAAATTCAACGCCCACCCACCACCCACTTGGTAGCCGCTGTTGACGATCTAACCGACATGCTAAACTACGACTCCGAAGACATTGACGGTATGGACGACGATGCGAAGATTTACCAAGACCCAAGCGCCTACAGGCAATCGGAAGGCCACCTCGTCATACGACATATACATGGTGGACATCCCAAAAGATGGGAACGGCGATGGAACAACGGAGGATGACCCCTCCAAGAAGCAACCGAAGCGTCGGCGTCAGCGGCGCCGCTCTAAATCCCGCCACAGCAAGAATGAAGACTCCGGCACCGGAGATTACAATACACCGAACAATGCCGAAGACAATCCACTCCAGCAAGATCCAGCGCAGGAAGATGGAGACGCCAGCCCTCACGAGAGAACGGCAGAAGAAAAGGTAGAGGATTATATGCCTCCCTCCGGAGACGAAGCAAGCCTCGACGACGATTTAATTCGTCGTGCCGAGAATCCCGTCGAACAAGAGCGTTTTGGACGCAGGCTTATGGCCACGGCGAACAGCCTAAAGAAAAGCAGCAATAGCTTAGAGCTGATCAGATCTGCTAGCCGACGGATGGATCAAGTCCTCGCGGTGAAGAGCATGAGCTCGAACGCCCTCCAAAGCTACCCTAAACGCAAGCTGCTCCCCCGATTAGAGGAGGAGGCTTACGAAACCGCATCACCAGGAGACAATACGGCTGACCGACCACCCCGTGGTCGCGACAGAGAGGCCTCTAGGCCCTTCACTAGAACCGTACCCCGGCATCGCTCAAAAAGTACACGGCCGAAGGGGAACGCTCCGGACCTGCGAGATATATTGGAGGACAAGGAAAGACAATCAAGATCAATCTATGGATCGCGTGGGCGCCCCACGGTATGTGACGACAACAGTCGCGCCGGACATAGTAAGTCCGGCCGGACCGAACAAAACAGACCAAGCTCTTTTGAGCTCCGTCGTGATATTGCCCAGTACAGAGGCGCCGCACACCCACTATGCTTCACGCAGGGCAGTAATGGATCATCAAATCCTCGAAGGGTTTAAACCCTTCAATATTGAATCCTATGATGGCACAACAGACCCCGCGGTTTGGATCGAAGACTATCTCCTTCACATCCACATGGCCCGCGGTGACGATCTTCACGCCATCAAATACCTCCCCCTCAAGCTTAAAGGACCAGCCCGACATTGGCTCAACAGCTTGCCAGCAGAGTCAATTGCGGGCTGGGAGGACCCGAAGCCGCATTCCTCGATAACTTCCGGGGCACTTATGTGCGACCACCGTGACGCTGATGACCTAAGCCACATAATTCAGCATCCAGACAAATCGGCCAGACAATTCTGGACACGGTTCTTAACCAAGAAAAACCAAATCGTCGACTGTCCGGATGCGGAGGCCCTCGCGGCCTTCAAGCATAACATCCGCGACGAGTGGCTTGCCCGGCACCTAGGACAGGAAAAGCTGAAATCCATGGCAGCCCTCACATCACTCATGACCCGCTTCTGCGCGGGTGAGGACAGCTGGCTAGCACGCAGCAACAACCTCAGCAAAAATTCTGGCAGTCCGGACTTCAAGGACCGAAATGGCAGGCCGCGTAATAAAACAAACGCCGCGTGCGGCGACAATAGTGAGGATATGGCAGTCAATGCCGGATTCAAAGGCTCTAAACCCGGTCAGCGGAAAAAGCCATTCAAACGAACTACTCCGGGTCCGTCCAATTTGGACCGAATACTCGACCGCTTGTGCGGATACATGGCACTTCAAAAGCCAGCTAACCACACCAACAGGGACTTTTGGGTATTCAAGCAGGCAGGCAAGTTAATTGCCGAAAACAATGACAAGGGGCTGCATAGCGATGACGAGGACGAGACCCAACTGCCGAACAATAGAGGACATAAGGGTTTCCCCCCACAGGTGTGGACGGTGAACATGATATACGCAACGCATATACCCAAAAGGGAGAGGAAGCGTGCACTCAGGGATGTCTACGCGATGGAGCCAGTTGCCCCGAAGTTCAATCCATGGTCCTCCTGCCCGATCACTTTTGACCGAAGGGACCACCCCACCAGCATCCGCCACGACGGATTCGCCGCACTGGTCTTAGACCCAATCGTCGATGGATTTCACCTAACCAGAGTCCTGATGGACGGCGGCAGCAGCCTGAACCTGCTTTACCAGGATACAGTGTGCAAAATGGGCATAGACCCTCAAGGATTAAACCTACCAAAACGACCTTTAAAGGCGTCATACCAGGTGTAGAAGCCAATTGTACAAGCTCAATTACACTGGAAGTGGTCTTCGGATCCCCGGATAACTTCCGAAGCGAGGAGTTAATCTTCGACATAGTCCCGTTCTGCAACGGCTATCATGTCTTGCTCGGACGTACCGCGTTTGCCAAGTTCAACGCGGTGCCGCACTATGCATACCTCAAGCTCAAGATGCCAGGCCCTCGAGGAGTCATTACGGTCAACGGAAACACTGAACGTTCTCTCCGCACGGAGGAACATACAACGACTCTCGCGGCAGAAGTGCAATGCAGCCTCTTAAGGCAATTCTCGAGTCCGGCCGTTAAGCGGTCGGACATGCCTAAGCATGCCCGAGTAACTTACAACAAGACCACTGGCACGTTAAGAGCATCGCCAGAAAGCAGCGGCCAACCCCAGCCCCCTGCGAAGCGTCAGCAGGTCCTTCGCGTACACCATTACGCTTTGAAGATACCATGGGCATGGGGAGAGGGCACGACCACGATAAACCCGCATCGCGGCTCAACCACACCAGGGGCTCTCACGTGTGTCGTTCCTTTTTCTTTTCTTTTTTTTACCTTTTACTTTTTACCCACAGGACTCCGTTTGTCAGAAGCCCTGTCCGGCAGCAGACCTGCCGAACTCACGATGCAACAGCCAGGGGAGGATAAAGGCTACAACGAATATACATGTGGTCTCCATTACGAGCATTTTCATACACCAATCTGCAGCCTACCCACGGAGGGGACATGTTTAACAGTCTCCTACCTTGCTTATCGCACTATTTGTATCGTTCTGCATTCATAGCATCACTTATTGAATAAAACAATGCAGCACCTTTTTTGCTTATAATTGCATTTCTTTTTCATACATATGTTCATTCACGACATGTTGCATCCGTACACTTTGGTACGGCTAATATACACCGAGGGCTTACGTTTCCCGCGTTATGGTGTGATGAGTCCAAACACTTTCACAAGTGCGGCACCCCGAACTTATAGCACTATATGCATCGGCTCCGAATCATGTCTTGGGTCAATAGTTGGGTTTGCCCGGCTCCCGTGTTTTGGTACCTTACGTTCCGTTATGTCGGCTAAGGTAGCACCGGAGAACCACTGCGATTCCGCCCGATTCGGCCGGGTTAACGCCTCGATGGAGAAAGCTAAAACTGACCGTCATGATGAGGCGAGAGACCGATCGCTGTTCGAGAGGTTTTTGCGAGTCCTTAAAGACTTATATCGCTTAGAGCGAGGAGCCGGATACTGTCCGGCCAAGGCGTGAATAGCGCCCCAAATTGACCTTCCAAGACTAGGGGCTTCACCGAAATTTAAAATTATAGAATTCTATGGCTAAGTGAGAGTGTTCAAGCATTATAAGTCCGGTTGCCTTGTTCGTTGTGTTGAGCACCTCCCTAGATGGACCCAAAAATGGGAACAAGAGCGCTCAAGTTTATCCCGAACACCCCAACACTCGTGGCATGGGGGCTGAAGCCCACGACTTGCCATCTCTTAGATTTGATAAGCAGCCGCACAGAAGGTAAATTTTAAATTAACAAGCATTGCTTAGCGCTTATGAACTAAGTTTTCAGCGCAAAGGATAACAAAATGCGAGTCTACTCAAATATTACATCTTTGGAGCACTCACCCACAATAATACGGGCGCCCTTCAGCACACTCTTATAATACATCTCGGGCGTGCGATGCTCCTTGCCCTCTGGTGGCGGGTCCGTCACAAGCTTCTGGGCATCCATCTTGCCCCAGTGCACCTTTCCGCGGGCAAGGGCCCGACAGGCACCCTCAATACAAGCGGAATGCTTGATCACTTCAACCCACGGGCACGCATCCATCAGCCGCCGCACCAGGCCGAACTAGCTCCCAGGCATGGCCTCCTTAGGCCACAGCCAAACTATGAGGCCCTTCATGGCCTGTTCGGCTGCCTTGTGGAGCTCGACCAGCTGCTTTAGCTGGTCGCTAAGGGGCACCGGATGTCCGGCCTCAGCATACTGAGACCAGAAGACCTTCTCCGTCGAGCTCCCCTCCTCGGCCCGGTAGAATGCGGCAGCATCGGACACGCTGCGAGGAAGACCTGCGAACGCCCCTGGAGAGCTCCGAATTCGGGTAAGCAACATGTAATTAACACTCACATGCTTACTCTGCATGAAAAATGCCTTACCCGCTGCTATTTTCTTCACCGCCTCAATCTCCTGGAGGGCCTTATAGGCTTCGGCCTTAGCGGCTTTGGCACTCTCAAGAGCCGTTGCAAGCTCGGACTCTCGAGTCTTCGAGTCACGCTCCAACCTCTCATGTTTTTTCACGAGATCTTGGAGCTCTTGCTGTACCTCCGCCACCCGCACCTCCTGCTTCTCTCGCTCGGTGCGCTCATGGCCGCATTATGCGTTCGCCATGCCACCGCCTCCTTCAGGGTTGCCACCTCGTTAGTGGCCCCTACAATACCCACGTTATCCTTGTCATTTTTCTTGCAACCAAATCCTTTTCTGTAAGGTACAATTTTCATAAGGTATTACTCACCTTCTTTTTCCTCGAGCTGCTTCTTGGCATGGCCGAGCTCGTTCTCGGACCGCTCGAGGTTTCCCTTCGAAGTATTGACCTCCGCAGTCAGTGCGGCGGAGGTCAGTAGCACAGCCTGCAATCCCATATTGACATATTTTTTATATGACTCCTGCGTTTATCTTTCTAAAAGATTCTCAATCCGGCTTTTCTTTCCGAACACCGAACTGAGCATCAGGGGCTACTGTCTATGCCGTACCATTTTACATATGTCGAAATTTCTTACCTCAAAGCTTGATAGAAGATTGGTACAGGCTTCGGTCAGGCCGCTCTTGGCGGACTGAACTGTCCGGATCACCGCACTCATAACAGTGCGGTGCTCCTCCTCGATGGAGGCGCCGTTGAGCGCCTCCAGAAAGCTATCCGGTGCCTCCGGTTGGACGAAGGACACCGGCGTCTTACCCTTCTTGCGAAGGATCGTTCACGACTCCGGAACCACTGAAGGTTCCGGCATGGAGTCCGGACAAGGGTCGGGCTTAGAGCCCCTGGGGGTCTTGCCCCCCATGCGCCTGGAGTCCGGGAGGTTGCCTTGTGGCACCTCCCGCGCCACCTCCTCGTGACCAATCCCGCTTTGGAGCCCCGCCGCTGCATTGTCCGCAGCATGAGGCGAGGAGGCGGTCGGAAGCGAAGTACTCTCCATTTCCGACGAGCCCAGGGACCCGCTCGATGAATCGACGAGCTCACCTTTGGGCGGGCTGCACGATTGTTCGACATTAGAGAACACTCTGTAATAATAAAAATCCATGGGTATCCGGACACTTACGATCTCGCCAGGGGCTTGGCCCTTGTAGGCCAATCTCCCTCGTCGTCGTCGACGTTGGTGGAGAAGTCCGGAGGAAGGCTTCTTCCCTTCTTGGACCCCCCGGCCTCCCCAGTTGGGGCGGCCTTCCTTTTCCTCTCCTCCCCCGCTGGGGGAGAAGCTTCTTCTTCCTCCTCATCTTCAGGAGAAGATTCTGCTTCAGAATCCGATAGCACCTGGCGTTGGGAGCTCCTTCGGGTTCCCGTGGCATCCTTCTTGGCCTTCTTCTCCGGCACCGCATGAGGTGCCGGAGCCAGCAGCCCCGTCAATCGGGTGTCCGCTGGGTCTTCTGGCAAAGGAGCCGGACAGTTAATCTGTCCGGACGTCTTCAGCCAGACCTGTCGAAGAATAGGGAGTTTTTAGATCCCACTTAGAGTCAATCTACGGAAAAAGAGTCCCGTAAAGGGTAAAATAACTTACCTCGCCGGCTTGACGTCGCGAGCTGTATCCGCGATCTTTGTTAGCGGATGCGGGGGCTTCGGCGCCCTTGAACAGCACCTTCCAGGCATCTTCGTACGTGGTATCGAAGAGCCGGCTCAAGGTTCGGTGCTATGCCGGATCGAACTCCCACAAATTGAAGTCCCGTTGTTGGCATGGGAGAATCCGGCAGATGAGCATCACCTGGATTACGTCGACAATCCTGCGATTATTGTCCACCAGGTTCCGGACGCGTGTTCGGAGTCCGGATAGCTCGTCCGAATCCCCCCACTTCAGGCCCGTCTCTTCCATGACGAGAGCCGTGTAGGGAATCCAGATCTGAATTCGGGGGCCGCCACCCATTCAGGGTCGTGTGGCTCGATGATGTAGAACCACCCCGATTGCCACCCCTTTATAGTCTCCACAAAGGAGCCCTCGAGCCATAGGACTTTGGCCATCTTGCCGACCATGGCGCCTCCAAGACTCCGCTTGGCTGCCCTTCACAACCTTCGGCTTGACATTGAAAGTCTTGAGCCACAAGCCGAAGTGGGGCTGGATGCAGAGGAAGGCCTCGCACACGATGATAAACGGCGAGACGTTGAGGACGAAATTCGGGGCCAGGTCGTGGAAGTCCAGGCCGTAGTAGAACATGAGCCCCTGGACAAATGGGTGAAGTGGAAAACCTAGTCCGCGGAGGAAGTGGGGGAGAAATACCACCCTCTCATGGGGACTGGGGGTTGGAATAAGCTGCCCCGCGTCGGGCAGCATCGTCTTGCGCGATATCGCCGGACAAGTATCCGCCTCCCGCAGCCTTGTGATGTGCCCCTCCGTGACGGAGGAGGCCATCCATCTGCCTCCCGCCTCGACATGGTTGGAGAAGGTTGAGGAGGAAAGTACGGACTTGGGCGCTAGAGCTCGAGTGCACGGGAATGGATGAGCTAAGGAGGAAGAAGGCGAGGTGAAAGGGGTGAATCCTTATCCCCTTATATGGGCGGGCAAAAACATATGTCCCCACCGGCCTGGTAAAACTCGCTTATCTCCCAAGTGTCACAATCAATGGCGCGGTTGGGTTACCCACGTCCGTACTGATGGGAATCCCGGACGAAGGGGAACACGATCTCTGCTTCGACAAGACGCGCTGAGGTGGAACAATAAAAACAATTTGAATAAAGGCTTGGTAGTGGTGCGACGTCACACCACAAAATACGTCAGCAGATTGATCTTGTGTAATATTATTCTCTCTATGGTGGTATGTGGAATTTATTTTTGCAGAGCCGAACACTATCCTGGTGTTCATAATCTTCTATGAATTATTCGGAGGAAGAACCCGCCTTGCAATGCCGAAGACAACATGCGCGCCGGACTCGTCGTCATTGAAGCCTGGTTCAGGGGCTACTGAGGGAGTTCTGGACTAGGGGGTGTCCGGATAGCCGAACTATCATCATCGGCCGGACTCCAAGACTATGAAGATACAAGATTGAAGACTTCGTCCCGTGTCCGGATGGGACTTTCCTTGTCGTGGAAGGCAAGCTTGGCGATACGGATATGTAGATCTCCTACCATTGTAACCGACTCAGTGTAACCCTAACCCTATCCGTGTCTATATAAACCGGAGGGTTTTAGTCCGTGGGGACGAACAACAATCATACCATAGGCTAGCTTCTAGGGTTTAGCCTCCTTGATGTCGTGGTAGATCCACTCTTGTAACACACATTATCAATATTAATCTAGCAGGACGTAGGGTTTTACCTCCATCAAGAAGGCCCGAACCTGGGTAAAACATCGTGTCCCTTGTCTCCTGTTACCATCCGCCTAGACGCACAGTTCGGGACCCCCTACCAGAGATCCGCCGGTTTTGACACCGACAAAGGGCATGAGCACACCAGTTCAAGCCGCTGTTGTAAGTCCTTACTCCTCCTGCCTTTGAACTGATTGGTATTGTGATGTGTTCATTTAACTACTTGGTTTGCAGCCAATGTCAGTTACTCTGTTCACTTTTATACACAGTTGTCTAAATGTATCATTTCACCTTACAAGGTTTAAAAGAGATGAAGGATATTCTTTTGGTCTTGATCTGTATTCTTGTTGTCATGTTCACGTGTGCACACAATGATAAAATAGCCTGTTTGTTTTATATCTGTTTTCCCATTATATGAATGATGTCATACTATGTTCATCCTACTTTAAACCATGTATCTTTATCCTTAGATGTCAACGAATGTGAGGAAATAGACAATATAGTAGGCATCCTACATGGACATATGTTCTGAAAGTGATTTTATTATGTAGTTGGCACAACAATACGTTCTAATGTATTACAGTAGTTCACCAAAATAAGTTATGTATAAAAGTGTAACCTACTTTGTTTGTTTTTGTCTCATTAGTAACTTATCTGGTACACTAATCTACAAGTTCAAACTTTCAGGAAGCTATGGAAAAAATGATTGAACAGCCACAACCACCTGAAGGTGACGAGGCTACCACAGGCACAATGTCATCTCTTGCTGCGGTGCGTCAATATCTCTCCACTAACAATGCAAAAAGCACCTTCCTGCGTAATTCTGGGTTGGTTGTCAAGGTAACCTCGTCCAAATCGCCCACTAAACAAAATCTTCCTGCTAGACAGAGTGATATATCTGTGCTCCAGACTCAAGTCCAATCCCTAATGGACGTTGTTTTGGAAACAAGAATAGTGGTTGACAAATGTCGTCAAGATATGAATGGTTTTGAAACCAGACTATCAGACATTCGCTTCGTTGTTCAAGAGCAATGGCGGAAAAAAGGTGAAGATTGTGCTGCTCCATCAGATTCTACAGCCTGAAACATTAGTGGTCAGGTCAAATGATATGTGCTTCTATAGATCTGATGGTGCTTTTATCTGCAAGGACTGTAAACTTTATGCCAACAGGCCTTTTGTTGTGATACGACATTTATGCTGCTGCCAAAGGCTGCAATAATTACGACGCTATTTTTGTATAGTGTAGGTTTATCTTAGTAAATTATTCGGCCGAAAGCTTCGTAGGAGCCCAACATGCCAACATTAAATCGGGCCCATTCCAATTGGGCTAAAAACGATTATGGGCCGAAATTTGCATGTAGCCCATTAAAAATATCTGGGCCTAAATCAGCATAAGATTTCATATTTTTCTGGTAGGCCTGTGCCCATAGTGGGCCTTTAACAGGCCTAAACATAATTTGGGCCCTCAGTAACAATAGGCCATTTAAAGGTGTAAATATCTCGAGCCCATAAAAAACATGGGCCCTTAAAAGGCCGAAAGTGAGATTGAGCCCATTTACGATGCGGATCTTTCACATGCCGAAATTCGGATGGTCCGTAAATGCACCGACCTAATACACGAGCCTTTAACAGGCCGGAAGTTCGGTCGGGCTAGATTATCATCTTTTTTATATGGGCCATTAATGGGCCCGATGTGACGTTGGGCCACATATGGCCCATGGATTTCGTCCGACGTTAACAGGCCGAAAATCACAACAGGCCGAAAGTGGCCCAAATCTATGGCGGGCCGCTAACAGGCCGAATGTCTGACATGGCCGAATATGACCCAAATCCTTCACGTTCGTTTATGGGCCGAAAGTTTCAATGGCCTGTAAATGGGCCCAAATGAAGCAGAACCTTTAACAGGCCAAAAATACACCGGGCCGTAATTCGGCCCATATACTTAGCGGACTGTTAACGGGCAAGAAGTGATCATGGGCCACGATGATGAGAAGTTTAGGACAGGCCGTTGACGGGCTGATTTGACACTAGCCGTATGGGCCTTAAATGAGAATGTTGGGCCTTTATCTGGGCCGGCCCATTATGGTCCGCAAAATCTTGCGGGCCTTTAGATGGGTCGTCCCATTATGGCCTGCAAAATCTCGTGGGTCTTTAGCTGGGCCGGCCCATTATGATATGAAAAATCTCGTGGGCCTTTTGTCGGGCTAGCCCATTATGGACTGCAAAATCTTGTGGGCCTTTAGTTGGGCCGGCCCATTTAAACTTTATGGGCCACTTTTGGGCCGGTCCACGTGTCAGCACATCATAGGCGCATCTCGCCCATTGGATGAGTGACACCTGTGCGAACGCGGAGCTGACACGTGTTTCCGTCGGCTAATCAGAATTTTACACGTGGAAAATCCCCATTGGTCCTCGCTGTTAACAGGTTATCGGATCCAAAACCTGACCCGATAGCTTAACAGCGTTCCGTTACGGTGGATGCCACGTGTCGTTCACCCTTGACGAAATCACTTCTGTGACGCGTGATTTATCGTCATGGAGGTGGACACTTCCGTGATGATAATTTTGGTAATGTCATGGAACACTTCTACGACAACACAGGTATGACTATCTTAATTCTGTCATAAATTTGTCATGGATGTACATGCATGACAGAAAACTTGACCTACTATGACAAACACGTATCATCACGGAAGTGTCTTTTTTTTGTAGTGGGATACCACCGCCGCTTTGGCTAAGATATTAGCCAAACTGTTCAAAGGGGAGGAAAAGGAATTTCTTTGCATCAAACTCAGAGACGGGTACTCTATGTATAACCCTCCTAGTTGGGTAAGGCCCGACCCCTCTGTTTTTACTCCTTCCATATCCGAATTGCCTTTGATAAATTTCTAGTTTGTTTGCTTATGACAGCACTGGTGAAAGGTCACAGAGGGATTTCATAGTCCCTCCCCGCAGCCGGAGGACCACAACCGGGAGCCTGATCCCGGGTTTGAAGAGGATCCGGATATATTTGTGGTGCTCGCGGAGGGGGTGTTTTACTAGACGAGCTATGATGGCACAGAAGTGGCCATCATCGCCGACTACCCTGGCCCTCTTCCTGCTTCACAGGTAAGTAATCAAGAAACACCTTCTCTGAAAGGGTGCTCTTACTCTGCCTCACCCACCGCATTGTCGCGTGTTCTTCAGGGGAGGCGTTCGACGATACCGAGGAAATCGGTTCCTGCGCCGGGCAGGCCTTCGAAGAGGAGGGCCGGTGAAGGCACCACCGGGCCTTCATCGAGGAGGTATGGATAAATCTATTTTTCAGTGGCCGTATCCAACTGTGACCTATGCGCCTGTTTGATTATAGGAAAAAGGTTCGTTGAACTATGTCCGGGGGTCCGGCCGGCCGCGCTCCCAACAACCACGATTTAGATCCAGTCGGGGAGACGGGGGCCGATGTAGGAACAAAGCCGTACTGCCCTTCGGCTGAGTGTTTGGACAATATGTCTGTTACCAACTCGGAACTAGAGAGCGCCATGAATCATCGGTGCTGCAGGGATGTTTTACGAGACCCGAAGTTCTCGGACGAGGCATTTAATGCCTTTAGCTCGGGTGACGCATACATCCGAGATGCTCGAGACCGGCTTAGAAAAGCCACGAGGCAATATCTGACAGATGTGCAGGTACGTTTTCTTTGTCAAAAAAGGATAGCCATATACCCGTAGCCCCCGAGACTGAAAACAGTTGGCACAACTGATTTAAGGATCGTTGAACAACCAGGTCCTCGCAGAAAAGAATGGTGTGCTAGCCCAAGAGCTGGAGCAGTGTCGGGCGCAGCTAAAAGCTGCTACCGCCGAACTGGGAGACTCGAAGAAGTCGTCCTCTAGTATTGTTCCCTTCCACCATGGAACAAGAATTGTGTACCCACTGCGCTAATGTTGCTGCTCATTTCGCATAATAGGGCCGTCTAATCAACTTGAAGAGAAGCTGAAGGTCGCCCAAGAAGGTGAAAAAGAGGCGAAAAGGAAACACGCCACAGGCGAGCGTGTGCTGACCCGCGTCAGAGATGAGAAAAACAAGCTACAGGATTCCAACACTGCATTGGGTGAAGAGTTGAAAGATGTTTGAGCCCAGCTAGCCGCTTCCGTGGAGGAGAACAAAAAACTGCGGGGCGGTATCTTCAGTATGTGTCTGAACTATTTTTGAATTAGCTCAGGGATAAATGGGACTGATATATTCATGTTTGCAGGTGTACTGACGGGCCGTCCTGAAGAGGAGGCGTCCGGATCATCAAGTGATCTGCTGCAGAGGCCGTCAAAAGTGCACGAGCATGCTCGGCTAGCCATGCGGAGTGTGGCTAAGGCCTTATGGCCGTCCGACTCCCATCCAGGAAGTATGGAGGAGCTTTTAGAGATGTTCAAGGCAGCACGGCGGCGTATCCGACTATGGAAGATATCGGCCTGCCGAGAGGGTGCGCGGGAAGCCTGGGCCATGGTGAAAACGCGATATACCAAGATTGACCCGAATCACATGGCCAGGGTCGAACCAATAGATGTGGCCGCCAAATATTCACAACTAGGGTCAAATGGGGAAGAAATTTCCGTTAGTTTAGTATATGACCAAGTAGAGGTGGCCGCCAAATATTCCCAACAGGATTGTAAGTTAGACCGCCTGTTGGACGGTATAGAGAGGGAAGTGTTTGAGTCCAAGTGACTATGTATTTTCCTTGCCCTGTGTAATTCTAGCTGAATTGCATAGCATTTGTCATGGCAGACCTTTTCGCTTGAACCTCCGGACTCAAGGGTGCGGAGTGTTTCCGGATACCCTCACGGCCGAATAATCCGGGGCATGCTAGGTAAAAAAGGCGCAGGGGTCATAGTTGCTTGAACAAACAAGTTGTATTCTGCTAGTTATGTTATATTACATTTGAGTCGTAAGAAACATCTTCTAGAGAGAATAGTTCCGTTAAGGGTTCCTTTCCATGGGTGTGCATGTATTAATGTACATGTCCGGGTTGTGATGGAAAAATCACCGTTTATGTAACGTCTGGGGGTTACCAACGGAGTAACTGAAAAAACGTCTTTAATTCACCGACCGAATATTCTCTTAAGAACGCTAGCTTTCGGCTTCACCCAGTCTGAGGTACACATCCGGATGACCCGGCAGTAACAATCGCAGAGGTTCTCCCTTTATGCCCTAGCCGAACTAACGGGAACGTAGGGCATAAGCACAGGAGCTAGGCAACCCAGCTTGGCCAAAACTTAAGTCATATCGATGCATATAGTGGCGAAGAAAAGGTACATATGAAAGAACCCATATGTCGAGAGCTTGATGCTCGAAGAAGAATGATAAAAAACTCCTGTCCAAGAAGCCCCCGGGTATCATGGACATACATATTCGAAATATGTATGTGTTAGCGGTGTGCGGTCTAGCCATACCGAAACTTTAAAGTGAAGAGGAAAAAGGTAATTGGAATAGAGAGAAAAATAATGGAAACTACAGGGGAGAAGGAGACGAACAAGGAGTTCGGCGCTAGGCATAGAATCTTCTGAGTCTGGCCGCGTTCCAGGGGTTCGGCTCGAGGCGATTGTCTGATGCATCACGAAGACGGTACGCTCCTCCGGTGAGAACTTAGTCAATTATGAAGGGACCCTCCCATTTGGGCTTGAGCTTGTCCTTTTTCTTCTCCGGCAGGCGTAGAGCGAGTTCGCCAACACTCTAAGTCTTGGCCCGTACTTCTCTGCTTTGGTATCTTCGAGCCTGCTGTTGATAGAATGCTGAACATGCTTTTGCGACATTGTGTTCCTTCTCCAGGGCATCTAGGCTGTCCTGTCGATCAATCTCAGCTTCTCTCTCTTCATACATACGCACTCGAGGTGAGTCATTAATAATATCGCAGGGCAATGCGGCCTCTGCGCCATACACCATGAAGAAAGGTGTGTATCCGGTAGTACGGTTGGGCGTGGTCCGCAGCCCCCAGAGTACGCAGTCGAGCTCCTCAACCCAGTGCTTGTCAAATTCTTTCAAGAACCACACTAGTCTGGGCTTGATGCCGCTCATAATGAGACCATTGGCTCGTTCGAGTTGACCGTTGGTTTGTGGGTGATAGACGGAGGCGTAATCGAGTTTAATACCCAGATTAGTGCACCATGTTTTTACCTCATCGGCTATGAAATTGGAGCCGTTGTCGGTGATGATGCTGTGTGGGCCACCATAATGGTGCACAACACCGGATCTGAAGTCAATCACCGGGCCGGACTCAACCGTTTTGACCGGTTTAGCCTCTATACACTTAGTGAGTTTGTCCACCATAACCAACATATATTTTTTCTTATGGCGTCCCCCTTTAAGGGGTCCGACCATATCCAGGCCCCAGACCGCAAAAGGCCAGGTAATGGGGATAGTTTGCAAGGCAGTTGGGGGCATGTGGCTTTGGTTGGCGAAGAGTTGGCATCCGACGCAGGGTTGGACAAGGTCCTGTGCGTCCGCTCGGGCTGTCGGCCAATAAAACCCAGTGTGGAAGACATTGTTAACGAGGGCCCGAGCTGCGGCGTGGTGTCTGCCGAGGCCAGCGTGAATTTCCGCTAACAACAGCCGCCCTTCTTCTTCGGAGAACATTGTATTGAGATCCAAAAAGAGAGAAAAATACATCTAGCTACTAACTATGGACCCAAATGTCTGAGGTAAACTACTCACACTTCATCGGAGAGGCTATGGTGTTGATGTAGAAGCCCTCCATGATGGATGCCCCCTCCGACGAAGCTCTGGAACAGGCCCCAAGATGGGATCTCATGGGTACAGAAGGTTGCGGCGGTGGAATTAGGTTTTTGGCTCCGTCTCTGATCGTTTAGGGGTACGTAGGTATATATAGGAGGAAGGAGTACATTGGTGGAGCAACATGGGGACCACGAGGGTGGAGGGCGCGCCCCCCTACCTCGTGGCCTCCGGGAAGCTTCTCTTACGTAGGGTCCAAGTCTCCCTGATCATGTTCGTTCCAAAAATCACGCTCCCGAAGGTTTCATTCTGTTTGTACTCCATTTGATATTCTTTTTCTGCGAAACTCTGAAATAGGCAAAAAAACAGCAATTCTGGGTTGGGCCTCCGGTTAATAGGTTAGTCCAAAAAATAATATAAAAGTGGATAATAAAGCCCAATATTGTCCAAAACAGTAGATAATATAGCATGGAGCAATCAAAAATTATAGATACGTTGGAGATGTATCAAGCATCCCCAAGCTTAATTCCTGCTCGTCCTCGAGTAGGTAAATGATAAAAA
Source organism: Aegilops bicornis (assembly GCA_021605145.1). Classification (NCBI taxonomy): domain Eukaryota; kingdom Viridiplantae; phylum Streptophyta; class Magnoliopsida; order Poales; family Poaceae; genus Aegilops; species Aegilops bicornis. The sequence goes on from CM038670.1 coordinate 54,288,773, forward strand.
CAGAATTTTTGATGCGGAGTGCTACTAGGCATAATTTCAATGTAATTCTTCTTAATTGTGCTATGAATATTCAGATCCGAAAGATTCAAGATAAAAGTTCATATTGACATAAAAATAATAATACTTCAAGCATACTAACTAAGCAATTATGTCTTCTTAAAATAACATGGCCAAAGAAAGTTCATCCCTACAAAATCATATAGTTTAGTCATGCTCCATTTTCGTCACACGAATGCTCTCATCATGCACAACCCCGATGACAAGCCAAGCAATTGTTTCATACTTTAGTAATCTCAAACTTTATAAACCTTCACGCAATACATGAGCGTGAGCCATGGATATAGCACTATGGGTGGAATAGAATATGATGATGGGGGTTATGTGGAGAAGACAAAAAAGGAGAAAGTCTCACATCAAGGAGGCTAATCAATGAGCTATGGAGATGCCCATCGATTGATGTTAATGCAAGAGTAGGGATTGCCATGCAACGGATGCACTAGAGCTATAATTGTATGAAAGCTCAACAAAAGAAACTAAGTGGGTGTGCATCCAACTTGCTTGCTCACGAAGACCTAGGGCACTTGAGGAGGCCCATTGTTGGAATACACAAGCCAAGTTATATAATGAAGAATTCCCTCTAGTATATGAAAGTGACAAAACAAGAGATTGTCTATCATGAAGATTATGGTGCTACTTTGAAGCACAAGTGTGGAAAAAAAGGATAGTAGCATTGCCCATTTTTATTTCTTTTTTTGGCCTTTCTCCTTTTTTTATTGGGACAATTCTCTATTAAATGATGATCATCACACTTCTATTTATTTACAACTCAATGATTACAACTCGATACTAGACCAAAGTATGACTCTATATGAATGCCTCCGGTGGTGTACCGGGATATGCAATGAATCAAGAGTGACATGTATGAAAGAATTATGAATGGTGTCTTTGTCACAAATACTATGTCAACTATATGATTAAGCTAATCAATATGACAATGATGAATGTGTCATGATAAAAGGAATGGTGGAAAGTTGCATGGCAATATATCTTGGAATGGCTATGGAAATGCCATAATAGGTAGGTATGGTGGCTGTTTTGAGGAAGATATAAGGAGGTTTATGTGTGAAAGAGCGTATCATATCACGGGGTTTGGATGCACCGACGAAGTTTGCACCAACTCTCAATGTGAGAAAGGGCAATGCACGGTACCGAAGAGGCTAGCATTGATGGAAGGGTGAGAGTGCGTATAATCCATGGACTCAACATTAGTCATAAAGAACTCACATACTTATTGCAAAAATCTACAAGTCATCAAAAACCAAGCATTACGCGCATGCTCCTAGGGGGATAGATTGGTAGGAAAAGACCATCGGTCGTCCCCGACCGCCACTCATAAGGAAGACAATCAAAGAACACCTCATGTTTCAAATTTGTTACATAACGTTTACCATACGTGCATGCTACGGGACTTGCAAACTTCAACACAAGCATTTCTCAAATTCACAACTACTCAACTAGCAGAGCTTTAATATCACTACCTCCATATCTCAAAACAATCATCAAGTATCAAACTTCTCTTAGTATTTCAATACACTCATAAGAAAGTTTTTACAAATCTTGAATACCTAGCATATTAGGTTATTTAAGCAAATTACCATGCTATTTAAGACTCTCAAAATAATTGAAGTGAAGCATGAGAGATCAATAGTTTCTATAAAACAGATCCACCAACGTGCTCTAAAAGATATAAGTGAAGCACTAGAGCAAAACTATATTACTCAAAAGATATAAGTGAAGCACATAGAGTATTCTAACAAATTCCAAATCATGTATGGCTTTCTCAAAAGGTTTGTACAGCAAGGATGATTGTGGTAAACTAAAAAGCAAAGACTCAAATCATACAAGACGCTCCAAGCAAAACACATATCATGTGGTGAATAAAAATATAGCTCCAAGTAAAGTTACCGATGGAAGTAGACGAAAGAGGGGATGCCTTCTGGGGCATCCCCAAGCTTTGGGTTTTTTGTGTCCTTAGATTATCTTGGGGGTGCCATGGGGATTCCCAAGCTTAGGTTCTTGCCACTCCTTGTTCCATAATCCATCAAAATATTTCACCCAAAACTTGAAAACTTCACAACACAAAACTCAACAGAAATCTCGTGAGCTCCGTTAGCGAAAGAAAACAAAAGACAACTTCAAGGTACTGTAATGAACTCATTCTTTATTTATATTGGTGTTAAAAATACTGTATTCCAACTTCTCTATGGTTTATAAACTATTTTACTATCCATAGATTCATCAAAATAAGCACACAACACATGAAAAACAGAATCTGTCAAAAACAGAACAGTTTGTAGTAATCTGTAACTAACGCAAACTTATGGAACTCCAAAAAAGCAGCCAAAATATGAAAACCTAGGCAATTTGTTTATTGATCATCAGCAATTGGAATCAGTATTTTATCATGTTCTGGTGATTTTTAACAATTATTTTCATGAACATAAAGTTTTTGGAAACTTCTGCAAGATCAAATAACTATCATCCAAGAAGATTCTATAGGTTTAACTTGGCACAAACACTAATTAAAACATAAAAACACATCTAACCAGAGGCTAGATTAAAGATTCATTCCTAAACAGAATCAAAAGCAAAAAAGACTAAAAATAATATTGGGTTGCCTCCCAACAAGCGATATCGTTTAACGCCCCTAGCTAGGCATAAAAGCAAGGATAGATCTAGGTATTGCCATAATAGTGGTATGGCAAGTCATGTAAACTTTTCTCCTACTCTCTACATTCAGCAGCAAGTTTTCTTTGAGGTAAGAAAAAATAATAAAAAGGGCTAAATTTAATGGGACAAAAGTCCCCAAGATCAATCTCGGGAGGTATGGGTTCCTCCCTAGGCCCTTTGTATTGCACAACCAATTCATCATTAAGAGCATTCTTTGGCAAAAATTCACAAGCCTTTGTTCAAGAGGAAAACCTAATCCATTATTCTGAATAGCAAAATCATCATTAAGCTCGGAAATTCTATCAACTAGAACATCAGCGGGAACCTTTTTCCTAAGATTTTCGTTATAAGCAATATGATCCAAAGATTGTAAACGCATCATGTCTTCTTGATTAAAAAGGATAGCTTCAATGGGAGGATGACTAGTACCCTATAATGCGCAAAAATTTCTTTGGCCTCTTTTAATATGAATCTAAACTCATGAGCCAAAAATATAGTGGTGACACGCTTAACAGAAGAATGCTCAATATTAGAGAATTCTAGGAAAATTCTTTGTATGCAAGGATGCATGTGCATAAATTGCCTTTCAAGTTCAACTATAAGCATGGCAATAGCATCCACAATACTACTAGTTCTATGGAGAATAGAACCGCCCATAGAGGGCAAGGCATCGGCACAAGTAAAGAAATTTTGAATAACTCCTTTTCCAATAATATTACCACTACCAATTCGAAATCTTTTTGTAAGCAAGGTAGGGGGTTCTTCAGCAGGAGCATCAGAATTTTCTATGATATTATTTTTATCCATATCAGCAATAATTTCCCCAATTTCAGACATAATGACAGAGAGAGCGAGGGGCAAAGAGAAGAAGGCGAACGAAAAAGAGAGGGCGAATAAAACGGCAAGGGTGAAGTGGGGGAGAGGAAAACGAGAGGCAAATGGCAAATAATGTAATGCGGGAGATAAGGGATTGTGATAGGTACTTGGTATGTTGACTTTTGCGTAGACTCCCCGACAACGGCGCCAGAAATCCTTCTTGCTACCTCTTGAGCACTATGTTGGTTTTCCCTTGAAGAGGAAAGGGTGATGCAGCAAAGTAGCGCAAGTATTTCCCTCAGTTTTTGAGAACCAAGGTATCAATCCAAAGAGGAGGCTACGCTACAGTCCCTCGCACCTGCACAATACAAATAAATCCTCGCAACCAACGCGATAAGGGGTTGTCAATCCCTTCAAGGTCACTTACGAGAGTGAGATCTTATAGATATGATAGGATAATATTTTTGGTATTTTTGTGATAAAGATGCAAAGTAAATAAAAGCAAAGTAAAAAAGCAAAGGCAATAACAAAGTGTTGGAAGATTAATATGATGAAGATAGACCCGGGGGCCATAGGTTTCACTAGTGGCTTCTCTCAAGAGCATAAGTATTTTATGGTGGGTGAACGAATTCATCGTTGAGCAATTGACATAATTGAGCATAGTTATGAGAATATCTAGTTATGATCATGTATATAGGCATCACGTCCGAGACAAGTAGACCGACTCCTGCCTGCATCTACTACTATTACTCCACTCATCGACCGCTATCCAACATGCATCTAGAGTATTAAGTTCATGAAAACAGAATAACGCCTTAAGCAAGATGACATGATGTAGAGGGATAAATTCATGCAATATGATAAAACCCCATCTTGTTATCCTCGATGGCAACAATACAATACGTGCCTTGCTGCCCCTCATCACATCGGGAAAGGACACCGCAGGATTGAACCCAAAGCGAAGCACTTCTCCCATTGCAAGAAAGATCAATCTAGTAGGCCAAACCAAACTGATAATTCGAAGAGACTTGCAAAGATAACCAATCATACATAAAAGAATTCAGAGAAGATTCAAATATTGTTCATACATAATCTTGATCATAAACCCACAATTCACCGGTCTCAACAAACACACCGCAAAAAGAAGATTACATCGAATAGATCTCCACGAGAGAGGGGAGAACATTGTATTGAGATCCAAAAAGAGAGAACAAGCCATCTAGCTACTAACTATGGACTCGAAGGTCTGAGGTAAACTACTCACATTCATCGGAGAGGCTATGGTGTTGATGTAGAAGCCCTCCGTGATGGATGCCCCCTCCGGCGGAGCTCCGAAACAGGCCCCAAGATGGGATCTCGTGGGTATAGAAGGTTGCGGCGGTGGAATTAGGTTTTTGGCTCCGTCTCTGATCGTTTGGGGGTACGTAGGTATATATAGGAGGAAGAAGTACGTCGGTGGAGCAACGTGGGGCCCATGAGGGTGGAGGGCGCGCCCCCTACCTCGTGGCCTCCTGGAAGCTTCTCTTACGTAGGGTCCAAGTCTCCTGTATCATGTTCGTTCCAAAAATCACGCTCCCGAAGGTTTCATTCCGTTTGGACTCCGTTTAATATCCTTTTTCTGCGAAACTCTGAAATAGGCAAAAAAACAGCAATTTTGGGCTGGGCCTCCGGTTAATAGGTTAGTCCCAAAAATAATATAAAAGTGGATAATAAAGCCCAATATTGTCCAAAACAGTAGATAATATAGCATGGAGCAATCAAAAATTATAGATACGTTGGAGACGTATCACCGCCCTCCCCTTGACACACCACAGATGGCTTGAAGAGTCTTTCCAGGAAGATGTTAGGTGGGACGGGGTCGCGCTTAGGGCTGATGCAAGCCACGACGTTCGCTGCTTGATTGCTTTCTCGGGCAACGTGGTGAAATTCAAGTCCTTCGAACCGAGCCGACATTTTTAATACACCGTTGCGATAAGCTGCCATCTTTGGATCTTTGGCATCAAAGTCGCTGTTTATCTGAGATATCACGAGGTTCGAGACCCCGCGCACCTCCAGGCGTTGTATGCCCATGGATGTGGCCATCCGAAGACCATGCAGTAGGGCCTCATATTCGGCTGCGTTGTTGGAGTCTGTGTATAATATCTGGAGTACATACTAGACGACGTCTCTAGTAGGGGATGTTAATATGACTCCCGCTCCTAGTCCTGCCAACATTTTGGAGCCATCAAAATACATGACCCAATTTGAGTATGTGTCGTACTCTTTAGGGAGTTCGGCCTCGGTCCATTCGGCCACGAAGTCGGCCAGCACTTGAGATTTGATGGCTCGATGCAGCTTGTATGTTATGTCGAATGGAAGTTGCTCTATGGCCCATTTGGCGATACGTACCATGGCATCGCGGTTGTTTATTATGTCATTGAGTGGGACCTCGGAAGCCACCGTGATTGAACACTCCTGAAAGTAGTGTCGTAGCTTGCGGGATGCCATGAAAACCGCGTATGCTATCTTTTGGTAGTGGGGGTACCGATATTTGCATGGTGTGAGGACAGTGGATACATAGTATACTGGCTTTTGAAGTGGGAATTTGTGTCTGTCTTGTTCTCGTTCGACGACGAGCACGGCGCTCACCACTTGATGTGTTGCCGATATGTATAGCAACATGGGTTCACCTGCATTTGGTGCGGCCAGGATTGGATTGTTTGCTAGGAGGGTCTTTATTTCCTCCAGTCCGGCAGTCGCCGTGTCTGTCCATTCGAAGTTATCCGTGCGCCGTAAGAGGCGATAGAGTGGTAGTGCCTTTTATCTTAGTCTGGAGATGAAGCGGCTTAGTGCTGCCACACATCCTGCCAGTTTTTGGACCTGTTTGAGGTCTGTTGGTGTAGCCAACTGTGACAGAGCTCGGATTTTGGCTGGATTTGCTTTGATTTCTCTATTGGAAACTACGAAGCCCAACAATTTCCAGCGGGGACGCCGAAGACACACTTCTCCAGGTTGAGCTTAATGTCATATGCCCGGAGGTTGTCAAATGTAAGACGTAAGTCGTCTATTAGTGTCTCGACATGCCTAGTCTTGATGACGACGTCATCAACGTAAGCTTCTACCGTTTTGCCGATATGTTTCTCCAGGCATGTTTGGATCATGCGTTGGTATGTCGCGCCGGCATTCTTAGGCCCGAAGGGCATAGTATTGAAGCAGAATGGCCCGTATGGGGTAATAAATGATGTTGCAGCTTGATCAGATTCCTTCATTTTGATTTGATGGTATCCTGAATATGCATCAAGGAAACATAGTGAATCATGTCCTGCGGTGGCGTAAATGATTTGATCAATGCGGGGAAGGGGAAAAGGATCCTTTGGTCAAGCCTTGTTGAGATCCTTGAAATCGACACATAGGCGCCAGGATTTATCTTTCTTTGGTACCATCACCAGGTTTGCCAGCCAGTCCGGATGCTTGATTTCTCTAATGAATCCGGCCTTGATGAGCTTGGCCAGCTCCTCCCCCATGGCTTGTCGCTTGGGTTCGGAAAAGCGCCGCAGTGTTTGCTTGACTGGTTTAAATCCCTTTAATATGTTGAGGCTATGTTCGGCCAACTTGCGTGGGATCCCTGGCATATCCGAAGGGTGCCAGGCAAATATGTCCCAGTTTTCGCGCAGGAATTCTCGTAGTGCGGCGTCAACTGTTGGGTTCAGTTGAGCTCCGATAGATGCTGTCTTCTTGGGGTCCGTTGGGTGGACCTGGAATTTGACTATTTCTTCTGCTGGTTTAAATGAGGTGGATTTGGGGCATTTGTCGAGGATCACATCGTCCTTGTCCATTGTGGAGCGTAGTACAGTTAATTCTTCGGCCGCGAGGGCTTCGGATAGTGCTTCCAGGGCCAGGGATGCGGTTTTGTTTTTAGCGCGGAGTGCTATGTCCGGATCACTTACGAGAGTGATTACACCATTTGGTCCGGGCATTTTGAGCTTCATATATCTGTAATGAGGTATAGCTTGGAAGCGTATAAAAGCGTCCCGCCCCAACAAGGCGTGATATCCGCTGCTGAGAGGGGCCACTTGGAAGGTTATTTCTTCGGACCGATAGTTCTTCGGCGTGCCGAATACCACGTCAAGTGTGATTTTGCCCGCACACCGCGCCTCCTGACTAGGAATAATTCCCTGGAAGGTTGTGTTACTTTGTTTGATGCGGCTCCTGTCTATTTCCATTTTATGGAGTGTGTCCTCATAAATGAGATTTAGTCTGCTGGCGCCATCCATGAGGACCTTGGTGAGTCGAAACCCATCCACGATGGGGCTGAGGACTAACGCGGCTGGTGCTCGTACTGTTATGTACTTTGGTTCGTCACCGGCGTTGAATGTTATAGCCGTGTCATTCCATGGGTTTATTGCAGCAATTTGGCAGACTTCGTCGAACTCGCGAAGTGCCCTTTTGCACTTGTTATTTGAAGCGAATGTCTCAAAGACTGTCCATACTCTTGGGTCGTCGTCTTCTGGGGGGTGCTGTTCCGGGGTGTCCTTGATAAGGATGTCCTCACCGCTCTTGGCTACCTGTCGTAGTATCCAACATGCTCTAAGGATGTGGGTTGCCACGGTATCTGTTGCTGTATGTATTTTGCATGGGCCATCGAGCCACCCCTCCAGAATGGTGCCGTGCCGTATAGCGGCTTTGTGTTTTTTGACTGTTGGACTGGGCGTGCCATGAGGGTACACACTTTTCGCCTATAGGGGGAGTTGGGTTGGGGCTGGTGGTTCCCAGCGAGCTGCCCGAGTTTCCGAGGCGCTCTCCATCACACAGTACTTTTGTACGATGGTTGCTAAGTCAGCAAATTTCAGTATGCTACAGCAATTGATGGTGTTGAGGATTCCTTCCTCGGTGCAATTTTTGCAGTACGCTAATATTGCGTCCTCGTCATGGCAATCTTTTACCTTGTCCTTGACAAGGAGGAATCTGGCCCAGAAGTGGTGGACCTTTTCCTGAGACTACTGTTTTATGCTCATGAGAGCCTCTATGTCCAGGTGGGTGGGTGGAATTAAATCCGAACCCCGACCTAACCGATTGTCCGGAGTCTGACGACCTTCTGGACTGGACAGTCCGGGTTTTGGAATATCTTCTGATTGTTTGGGACCGCCATCCGATGCTATGTTCGGAGGGTTGGTTGCATCCTTTCGCAGGTGAGTATCCGGCTCTTCATGAAAGGCGATCCGAACATAGTCCGTCTTCAATATATAAGAAGACTCACCGTCCTCCTCCACGACTACCGCAATCTGGTCGGTGACCGGTGGAGTTTTGATTTCTCCCTGATCGGTCTCAGGCCCAATCTGATCGCAATCGGTGGCGATTCCCAAAGCGGCGATGCGATCTAGGAGCTCGTTTATGGACAAAAACTCAACCGGATCCATCTGCATGGAATGCTCGGAGTTGATGCGAAGGGGATTTTCGATGGCCCGAGAGGTCATAGTCGGATCTGCGGCCGAACGGGAGATCATAGTAAAGTCGCCCAGCCGGAGCATTTGGCCCGGGGCCAGAACTACCCCGGTTATAATGTTTTCTTTAATGATAAGGCGAGCCATCGAGCCTTTCATCGACAGCACAGTGGAACTCTCAATTAAAGCACCAATGTCGGTGTCAAAACCGGCGGATCTCGGGTAGGGGGTCCCGAACTGTGCGTCTAGGATCGATGGTAACAGGGGACGGGGGACACGATGTTTACCCAGGTTCGGGCCCTCTCTATGGTGGTAATACCCTGCTTCCTACTCGATTGATCTTGATGAATATGAGTATTACAAGAGTGGATCTACCACGATATCGTAATGGCTAAACCCTAGAAGTCTAGCCTGTATGACTATGGTAATGTGTATATATCCTTTCCGGACTAACCCCTCCGGTTTATATAGACACCGGGGAGGATCTAGGGTTTACATGGAGTCACTTACATGAGAAGGAATCTTCATAATTGGTCGCCAAGCTTGCCTTCCACGCCAAGTAGAGTCCAATCCAGACACGGGTGCAGTATTCGGCCTTCATGTCTTCACAGCCCATCAGTCCGGCCCATGGATAACAGGCCGGACGCCCGAGGACCCCTTAGTCTAGGACTACCTCACCACCCCTGTGGTTTCCTTCGGGGCCATACATCCAGGTTCTAGGGTGAGCATTTCCATCGTTCAACGGTGCAGAGCCTTCGAGCCTGGAAAGGAGGCAGGGGCCTTCAGTGACGATAGATCTGGATGGATGTGTCTTTTTCAAACCCAGGTGTTTGGCAACAGCGTGCCTTGCATCATTGTCGGTGCCCTTTCCTGAGCCGGTTACCGCTTTCGCGTTGGTTCTCGGCGTGTAAGGGGTCCCTAGCATCTCCAAGCTATGTGTTCTATGTCCATCTTCTGGGTAGCTTGTTGTATGTCCATTGTGAATTGCTCTTAGGCCCCCTTGTACCTTTGTCGTTTGTTTTCCTTTCCTTTTAGTTGGCGTGCGGTTGTAATGCGGAGTTGTAATCCTGGCCGGTTGATGGCTTTGTTAATTCAAAGCCATGCACTGCTTCAGCCTTCGTTCTAAAAAAAGGTCTCATAAAGAAACCATGAAGCCCTTTGCGGCCGACCTCCCTCTCAGCAGTGTAAGTACCTTCTCCATAATTTTCTTGCCGGGATCGGGAGGCCAAGTCGTGTCCTCTCTTTGTTTTTCTTATCAGGAATTCGCCACCTTCCAAGCCTTCCACTCCCAGGGCAACAAGTGAGCCCTGCTTTAGCCTCCCTTATGGCGGTGGCTCCTTTTGGGCCTTCTCGTGAGGAGGCTTGTGCCACCCGGGGCCAAAAGGGAGCCCCGAAGGAGACCCATTTGGAGGCCCCCAAGGGTCAGGAGAACGATGAGGGCATAGTTTCCCCCTCGAGCGGCAGCGGCGGCGGAGACACTACTCGCAAAAGGGCTATAGCTGATATGGACATTAATAGTACACCATGTATGTGGTGCGCCACTGCTATATAGTAGTGGCGCACCAGATACAGGTGCGCCATTAGTGTCCTCATTACTAATGGCGCATCAGACACACGGTGCGCCATTACTAGCAATTTTTTTTATTTTTCCAAAACTATTAATGGCGCACCAGGGCACGGTGCGCCATTACTAGTTTTAACTAGTAATGGCGCACCACACGCTCTGTGCGCCACTACTGACAAATTTTTTTTAGTTTTTTTCAAAAGTAGTAATGGCGCACCTGGGTGTAGTGCGCCATTACTAGTTCAAACTAGTAATGGCGCACCACAACCACGGTGCGCCACTACTGACAATTATATTTTTTTGCAAAACTAGTAATGGCGCACCCCTAACTGGTGCGCCATTACTAACCAGGGTTACTAATGGCACATGTTTAGGTGGTGCGCCATTAGTAACCTGAGACCAGCTAGATATTTTGGACAGCCGCCTACCACACTCACTTTCCCCACTTCATTCTCTCCACCTCCTCCTCCAAGCTTGTCTCGGCTGCCTCCTCCTCATCACCTCATTTGCACCATAGATTCACCCAAATTAAGTGGTTAAATTACCTTTTTTTGATAGGTAAGTAACGGGAAAGCTTTCTTTATGTTGTAGATCTACTTTTTCCTCCCTCCAACAACATGCACATGCACTTTTTATGGCCTAGCTAGATCTATGTATGTTTGTGGTGTTGCATATGTTTGTGGTGTTGCATATATGTTTGTGTTTGTAGGTACCGGTATTTGAAATGCGATAGTTGCCAATATTTTGCCGGAATGTTGATTCATTTCCGTTTCGGCGAGAATTTGGCACTATGCATTCTTTTTGGGCCTATTTTTAGGCAAAGTCATGCCAAATTTTTTCTTAGTTCTAAAATATGGTTTTGCTCTACCCCGCAGGCGCCCATGGTCCGCACGATGACCGAAGGCATCGTGAATAGGTTTTTGAGCTCCGCGAAGGCCGAGATGCATGAAAAGAACAAGACGGAGATAAGATGTCCGTGTCGAAGATGCAAGATGAAGAGCCTTATTGTGGACCCGGATTCCGGGCAGGTGCGGGACCACCTGCTCTTGCGTGGTTTCATGGATGGCTATCGGTGGCAAGGTGATGCAGATGACTATGAAGTTGTCCATGGGGGCCGGGCAAGAAATGAGGAAGGGCAGCAAGACAACCACCACGGCGAGGGCGGGCGAGAAGACGAAGAATCTCCAGGACATGATCACGACGGTGATGCTGTACACAGTCATCATGTAGAAGATGCCGGACATGATGATGAGGAAGATCGAGACGAAGGGCAAGATCATGAAGATGAAGATGCCGGAGCAGACGGCGATGGACCATCGATGGGCTGGGTGCAGGATGCTACGTCTTGAGCTCGCGTTGGTTTTCCCCAAAGAGGAGAGGATGATGCAGCACAGTAGCGTAAGTATTTCCCTCGGTTTTTGAGAACCAATGTATCAATCCAGTAGGAGGCCACGCACAAGTCCCTCGTACCTGCACAAAACGATAGCTACTTGCTACGTCTCGAGCTTGCGTTGGATTTCCCCGAAGAGGAGAGGATGATGCAGCACAGTAGCGTAAGTATTTCCCTCAGTTTTTTGAGAACCAAGGTATCAATCCAGTAGGAGACCACGCGCATGTCCCTCGTACCTGCACAAAACGATAGCTACTCGCAACCAACGCTTAGGGGTTGTCAATCCCTTCACGGTCACTTACGAGAGTGAGATCTGATAGAGATAATATTTTTAGTATTTTTGGTATAAAGATGCAAAGTAAAAAGTAAAAGCAAAGCAAGTAAATAAAGTGATGGAGATTGATACGATGAGAATAGACCCGGGGGCCATAGGTTTCACTAGTGGCTTCTCTCAAGAGCATAAATATTCTACGGTAGGTGAACAAATTACTGTTGAGCAATTGACAGAATTGAGCATAGTTATGAGGTTATCCAGGCAATGATCATGTATATAGGCATCACGTCCGTGACAAGTTGACCGAAACGATTTTGCATCTACTACTATTACTCCACTCATCAATCGCTATCCAGCATGCATCTAGAGTATTAAGTTAAAAACAGAGTAACGCTTTAAGCAAGATGACATGATGTAGAGGAATAAATTCATGCAATATGATAAATACCCCATCTTGTTATCCTCGATGGCAACAATACAATACGTGCCTTGCAACCCTTTCTGTCACTAGGTAAGGTCACCGCAAGATTGAACCCAAAGCTAAGAACTTCTCCCATTACAAGAACTACCAATCTAGTTGGCCAAACCAAACGGATAATTCGAAGAGACTTGCAAAGATAACTTAATCATACATAAAAGAATTCAGAGAAGAATCAAATATTTTCCATAGATAAGCTGGATCATAAACCCACAATTCATCAGTCTCAACAAACACACTGAAAAAACAAAGATTACATCGAATAGATCTCCACGAGAGAGGGGGAGAACATTGTATTGAGATCCAAAAAGAGAGAAGAAGCCATCTAGCTACTAACTATGGACCCGAAGGTCTGAAGTAAACTACTCACACTTCATCGGAGGGGCTATGGTGCTGATGTAGAAGCCCTCCGTGATGGGTGCCCCCTCCGGCGGAGCTCCGAAACAGGCCCCAAGATGGGATCTCGTGGATACAGGAAGTTACGGCTGTGGAATTAGGTTTTTGGCTCCCCTTCTGATCTGTCGGGGGTACGTAGGTATATATAGGAGGAAGGAGTACGTCGGTGGAGCGTCAGGGGCCCCACGAGGCAGGGGGGTGCGCCCCCCACCCTCGTGACCGCCTCTGGCACTACTTGGAGTAGGGTCCAAGTCTCCTGGATCACGTTCGGTGAGAAAATCACGTTCCCGAAGGTTTCATTCCGTTTGGACTCCGTTTGATATTTCGTTTCTTCAAAGCACTGAAATAGGCAAAAAAACAACAATTCTGGGCTGGGACTCCGGTTAATAGGTTAGTCCCAAAAATAATATAAAAGTGGAAAATAAAGCCCATTATAGTCGAGAACAATAGATAAAGTAGCATGGAGCAATCAAAAATTATAGATACGTTGGAGACGTATCAGGCATCCCCAAGCTTAATTCCTGCTCGTCCCCGAGTAGGTAAATGACAAAAGAGAATTTTTGATGCGGAGTGATACTTTGGCATAATTTCAATGTAAATCTTCTTAATTGTGATATGAATATTCAGATCCAAAGATTCAAGACAAAAGTTCATATTGACATAAAAATAATAATACTTCAAGCATACTAATCAAAATAGTTATGTCATCTCAAAATAACATGGCCAAAGAAAGTTCATCCCTACAAAATCATATAGTTAGGCTATGCTTCATTTTCACACACAAAGATGTTCCCAACTTCTATACCCCCGATGACAAGCCAAGCAATTGTTTCATACTTAAATAATCCGAAACCTTTTCAACCTTCACGCAATACATGAGCGTGAGCCATGGATATAGCACTATGGGTGGAATAGAATATGATGATGGGGATTGTGTGGAGAAAACAAAAAAGGAGAAAGTCTCACGTTGATGAGGATAATCAACGGGCTATGGAGATGCCCATCAATTGATGTCAACATGAGGAGTAGGAATTGCCATGCAACGGATGCACTAGAGCTATGAATGCTCAACAAAAGAAAGCTAGTGGGTGTGCATCCAACTTGCTTTCTCATGAAGACCTAGGGCATTTGAGGAAGCCCATCGTAGTAATATACAAGCCAAGTTCTATAATGAAAAATTCCCACTAGTATATGAAAGTGATAACATATGAGACTCACTATATGAAAAACATGGTGCTACTTTGAAGCACAATATATGAGAGTCACTACATGAAGAACATGGTGCTACTTTGAAGCACAAGTGTGGAAAAAGAGATAGTAGCATTGCCTTTTTTTTTGGGCCTTTCTTTTTTTGGCATTTCTCCTTTTTTTATTTGGGCAATGCTCTAATAATGATGATCATCACACTTCTATTGATTACAACATGAGGATTACAACTCGAAACTAGAACAAGGTATGACTCTAAATGAATGCCTCCGGCGGTGTACCTGGATGGTGCAAAGAATCAAGAGTGACATGTATGAAAATAATGCATGGTGGCTTTGCCACAAATACGATGTCAACTACATGATCATGCAATGGCAATATGACAAAAGTAAAGTATGTCATGATGATGATGGTGGAAGTTGCATGGCAATATATCTCAGAATGGCTATGGAAATGCCATAATAGGTAGGTATGGTGCCTGTTTTGAGGAAGATATAGGGAGGTTTATGTGTGATAGAGCGTATCATATCACGGGGTTTGGATGCACCGTGAAGTTTGCACCAACTCTCAATGTGAGAAAGGGCAATGCAGTCTGTAAGAGGCTAGCAATGGTGTAAAGGTAAGAGTGCGTATAATCCATGGACTCAACATTAGTCAAAAGAACTCATATACTTATTGCAAAAATTTAGAAGTCATCAAAAATCAAGTACTACGCGCGCATGCTCCTAGGGGGATAGATTGGTAGAAAAAGACCATCGCTCGTCCCCGACCGCCACTCATAAGGATGCACAAGCCAGGTACACTTCATGCTTCAAATTTGTTACACAACTTTAACCATACGTGCATGTTGCGGGATTTACAAACTTAAACACAAGCATTTCTCAAATTCACAACTACTCAACTAGCATGACATTGATATTATTACCTCCATATCTCAAAACAATTATCAAGCATCAAACTTATCTTAGTATTCAACGCACTCAAAAGAAAGTTTCACATATCTTGAACACCAAGTATATTAACATTAAGCAAATTATCATGCTATTAATGACTCTCAAAATAATCTAAGTGAATCATGAGAGATCAAGTTTCTTTAAAACAAATCCACCACCGTGCTCTAAAAGATCTAAGTGAAGCACTAGAGCAAAAATTATCATGCTCAAAAAGATATAAGTGAAGCACTATGAGCAAACTATCAAGCTCAAAAGATATAAGTGAAGCACATAGAGTATTTTATCAAATTCTAATTCATATATGGCTCTCTCAAAAGGTGTGTACAGCAAGTATGATTGTGGTAAACTATCAAGAAAAGACTCAAATAATACAAGACGCTCCAAGCAAAAACACATATCATGTTGGTGAATGAAAATATAGCTCCAAGTAAATTACCGATGGAAGTGGACGAAAGAGGGGATGCCTTCCGGGCCATCCCCAAGCTTTGAATTTTTG
Source organism: Aegilops bicornis (assembly GCA_021605145.1). Taxonomy (NCBI): domain Eukaryota; kingdom Viridiplantae; phylum Streptophyta; class Magnoliopsida; order Poales; family Poaceae; genus Aegilops; species Aegilops bicornis. Next base: position 54,304,496 of record CM038670.1, read on the forward strand.
GTGTCCTTGGATTATCTTGGGGGTGCCATGGGCATCCCCAAGCTTAGGCTCTTGCCACTCCTTGTTCCATAATTCATCAAAAGAATTCACCCAAAACTTGAAAACTTCACAACACAAAACTCAATAGAAATCTCGTGAGCTCCGTTAGAGAAAGAAAACAAAAGACTACTTTAAGGTACTGTAATGAACTCATTATTTATTTATATTGGTGTTAAACCTACTGTATTCCAACTTCTCTATGGACCATAAACTAATTTACTAGCCATATATTCATCAAAATAAGCAAACAACACACGCAAAACACAATCTGTCAGAAACAGAACAGTCTGTAGTAATCTGTAACTAACGCAAACTTCTGGAACCCAAACAATTCTACAAAAATTAGAAGACCTGGAAAATTTGTTTATTGATCAGCAGCAATTGGAATCAGTATTTTATCACGTTCTTGTGATTTTTAACAATTCGGGCACTGAGCACAAAGATTCTGGAAATTACAGCAAGATCAAATAACTATCATCCAAGAAGATCCAATAGGTCCAACTTGGCACAAACACTAACTAAAAGATAAAACCACATCTAAACAGAGTCTAGATGGATTATTTATTACTAAGCAGCAAGGAAAAATATTGGGTTGTCTCCCAACAAGCGCTTTTCTTTAAAGCCTTTTTAGCTAGGCATTGAGATTTCAATGATGCTCACAAGAAAGACAAGAATTGAAGCACAAAGAGAGCATCATAAAACACGTGAAAAACACATATAAGTCTAACATACTTCCTATGGTTAGGCATCTTATAGGCAAACAAATTTGCAAGGCAAGCAAAAACTAGCATATGCAAGGAGGAAGAAAGTGACGATAGCAATCTCAACATGAAGAGAGGTAATTTAGTAACATGAAAACTTCTACAACCATATTTTCCTCTCTCATAATAATTACATGTAGGATCATAAGAAAATTCAACAAAATAGCTATCACATAACATATTCTTAACATGACCCACATGTATGCAAAGTTGACGCTCTTCCAAAATAGTGGGATTATCATTAACTAAAGTCATGATTTCTCCAAGCCCACTTTTATCAAAAATTTCATAAGATTGAATGTTATCCAAATATGTGGGATCTAAAGTTGACACTCTTCTGAACCCATTTCCAATATTATTGCAAACAATATTATCAATCTCATATTCATCATGGGGCTTAAATAAATTTTCAAGATCATAAGAAGAATCACCCCAATCATGATCATTGCAACAAGTAGTAGACATAGCAAAACTAGCATCCCCAAGCTTAGGGTTTTGCATCTTATTAACACAATTGACATCAAAAGAATTTATAATGAAATCACTGCAATCATGCTTTTTATTCAAAGATCTATCGTGAGTCACTTCATGGATTTAGGCAAAACCTTATAAAGATAATCTAGTGCATCCAAATCACTAGGAATTGGTTCATCATAATTGGATCTCTTAAAAAGATTGGCAAGCGGATCAAGATCCATAGATATTGGCTTCTTTGTTTAGGAATAAATAAGCATCTACTCCAACCAAACGAGAAACGAATGGGCAAGCAAAAGAGAGGAGGAGATTGGGAAAGAGAGGGCGAATAAAACGGCAAGGGTGAAGTGGGGGAGAGGAAAGCGAGAGGCAAATGGCAAATAATGTAATGCGAGAGATAGGGATTGTGATGGGTACTTGGTATGTTGACTTTTTGCATAAGCCTCCCCGACAACGGCGCCAGAAATTCTTCTTGCTACGTCTCAAGCTTGCGTTGGATTTCCCCGAAGAGGAGAGGTTGATGCAGCAAAGTAGCGTAAGTATTTCCCTCAGTTTTTTAAGAACCAAGGTATCAATCCAGTAGGAGACCACGCGCAAGTCCCTCGTACCTGCACAAAACGATAGCTACTCGCAACCAACGCTTAGGGGTTGTCAATCCCTTCACAGTCACTTACGAGAGTGAGATCTGATAGAGATAATATTTTTGGTATTTTTGGTATAAAGATGCAAAGTAAAAAGTAAAAGCAAAGCAAGTAAATAAAGTGATGGAGATTGATATGATGAGAATAGACCGGGGCCATAGGTTTCACTAGTGGCTTCTCTCAAGAGCATAAATATTCTACGGTGGGTGAACAAATTACTGTTGAGCAATTGACAGAATTGAGCATAGTTATGAGGTTACCCAGGCAATGATCATGTATATAGGGATCACGTCCGTGACAAGTAGACCGAAACGATTCTGCATCTACTACTGTTACTCCACTCATCGACCTCTATCCAGCATGCATCTAGAGTATTAAGTTAAAAACAGAGTAATGTTTTAAGCAAGATGACCTTATGTAGAGGAATAAATTCATGCAATATGATAAATACCCCATCTTGTTATCCTCGATGGCAACAATACAATACGTGCCTTGCAACCCTTTACACTTTGGGTAAGGTCACCGCAAGATTGAACCCAAAGCTAAGCACTTCTACCAATGCAAGAACTACCAATCTAGTTGTCCAAACCAAACGGATAATTCGAAGAGACTTGCAAAGATAACTTAATCATACATAAAAGAATTCATAGAAGAATCAAATATTTTCCATAGATAAGCTGGATCATAAACCCACAATTCATCGGTCTCGACAAACACACCGCAAAAAGAAGATTACATCGAATAGATCTCCACGAGAGAGGGGGAGAACATTGTATTGAGATCCAAAAAGAGAGAAGAAGCCATCTAGCTACTAAATATGGACCCGAAGGTCTGAAGTAAACCATCACACTTCATCAGAGGGGCTATGGTGTTGATGTAGAAGCCCTCCGTGATGGGTGCCCCCTCCGGCGGAGCTCCGGAACAGGCCCAAGATGGGATCTCGTAGATACAGGAAGTTACGGCGGTGGAATTAGGTTTTTGGCTCCCCTTCTGATCTGTCGGGGCTACGTAGGTATATATAGGAGGAAGAGTACGTCGGTGGAGCGTCAGGGGACCCACAAGGCAGGGGGCGCGCCCAGGGGGGAGGGGCGCGCCCCCACCCTCGTAACCACCTCTGGCACTCCTTGGAGTAGGGTCCAAGTCTCCTGGATCACGTTCGGTTAGAAAATCACGTTCCCGAAGGTTTCATTCCGTTTGGACTCCGTTTGATATTCCGTTTCTTTGTAACACTGAAATAGACAAAAAACAACAATTCTAGGCTGGGCCTCCGGTTAATAGATTAGTCCCAAAAATAATATAAAAGTGGAAAATAAAGCCCATTATAGTCCAAAACAATAGATAAAGTAGCATGGAGCAATCAAAAATTATAGATACATTGGAGACGTATCACTACTCGCAACCAATGCCATTAGGGGTTGTCAATCCCTTCACGATCGCTTACGAGAGTGAGATCTGATAGATATAATATTTTTGGTATTTTTGGTATATAGATGCAAAGTAAAAAGTAAAAGCCAAAGTAAAAACAAAGCAAGTATTAAAGTGATGGAGATTGATATGATGAGAATAGACCCGGGGGTCATAGGTTTCACTAGTGGCTTCTCTCAAGAGCATAAGTATTCTATGGTGGGTGAACAAATTACAGTTGAGCAATTGACAGAATTGAGCATAGTTATGAGTATATCTAGGTATGATCATGTATAGGCATCACGTCCATGACAAGTAGACCGAAACGATTACGCATCTACTACTATTACTCCACTCATCGACCGCTATCCAAAGATGCATCTAGAGTGTTAAGTTAAAAACAGAGTAACGCCTTAAGCAAGATGACATGATGTAGAGGGATAAATTCATGCAATATGATAAAAACCCCATCTTGTTATCCTCGATGGCAACAATACAATACGTGCCTTGCTGCCCCTTCTGTCACTGGGAAAGGACACCGCAAGATTGAACCCAAAGCTAAGCACTTCTCCCATTGCAAGAACTACCAATCAAGTTGGCCAAACCAAACGGATAATTCGAAGAGACTTGCAAAGATAACTCAATCATACATAAAATATTTAAGAGAAGATTCAAATATTATTCATAGATAAGTTGGATCATAAACCCATAATTCATCGATCTCAACAAACACACCACAAAAAGAACATTACATCGAATAGATCTCCACGAGAGAGGGGGAGAACATTGTATTGAGATCCAAAAATAGAGAAGAAGCCAGCTAGCTACTAACTATGGACCCGTAGGTCTGAGGTAAACTACTCACACTTCATCAGAGAGGCTTTGATGATGATGTAGAAGCCCTCCGTGATGGATGCCCCCTCCGGCGGAGCTCCGGAACAGGCCCCAAGATGAGATCTCGTGGATACAGGAAGTTGCGACGGTGGAATTAGGTCTTTGGCTCCTGTTCTGATCGTTTGGGGATACGTAGGTATATATAGGAGGAAGGAGCACGTCGGTGGAGCAACAGGGGGCCAACGAGGCAGGGGGGCGCGCCCAGGGGGGCGCCCCCCACCCTCGTGATCGCCTCTTTTGTTCCTTGGAGTAGGGTCCAAGTCGCCTCGATCACGTTCGGTGAGAAAATCACGTTCCCGAAGGTTTCATTCCGTTTGGACTCCGTTTGATATTCTGTTTCTTGAAACACTTGAAATAGGCAAAAACAGCAATTAAGGCTAGGCCTCGGTTAATAGGTTAGTCCCAAAAATAATATAAAAGTGGAAAATAAAGCCCAATATAGTCCAAAACAGTAGATAAAGTAGCATGGAGCAATCAAAATTATAGATACGTTGGAGACGTATCAGGCATCCCCAAGCTTAATTCCTGCTCGTCCTCGAGTAGGTAAATGATAAAAAGAGAATTTTTGATGCGGAGTGATACTTTGGCATTATTTCAATGTAAATCTTCTTAATTGTGGTATGAATATTCAGATCCGATTGAATACAAAATAAAAGTTCATATTGATAAAAGAAATAGTAATACTTCAAGCATACTAATCAAAGTAATCATGTCTTCTCAAAATAGCATGGCAAAAGAAAGTTCATCCCTACAAAATCATATAGTTAGGCTATGCTTCATTTTTTCACACAAAGATGTTCCCAACTTCTATACCCCGATGACAAGCCAAGCAATTGTTTCATACTTAAATAATCTCAAACTTTTTCAATCTTCACGCAATACATGAGCGTGATCCATGGATATAGCACTATGGGTGGAATAGAATATGATGATGGGGATTGTGTGGAGAAGACAAAATAAGAAAGTCTCACGTTGACGAGGATAATCAATGGGCTATGGAGATGCCCATCAATTGATGTCAACATGAGGAGTAGGGATTGCCATGCAACGGATGCACTAGAGCTATAAATGAGTGCTCAACAAAAGAAAACTAGTGGATGTGCATCCAACTTGCTTGCTCATGAAGACCTAAGGCATTTGAGGAAGCCCATCGTAGGAATATACAAGCCAAGTTCTATAATGAAAAATTCCCACTAGTATGAAAAATACAACTTATGAGACTCACTATATGAACAACATGGTGCTACTTTGAAGCACAATATATGAGACTCACTGCATGAAGAACAAGGTGCTACTTTGAATTACAAGTGTGGAAAAAAGAGATAGTAACATTGCCCTTTTTATTTATTTTCTTTTTTTGGGCCTTTTTTTTCTTTTTGGCCTTTCTCTCTTTTTTTGTGCAATGCTCTAATATTGATGGTCATCACACTTCTATTGATTACAACATAAGGATTACAACTCGAAACTAGAACAAGATATGACTCTATATGAATGCCTCCGGCGGTGTACCGGGATGGTGCGATGAATCAAGAGTGACATGTATGAAAAATAATGCATGGTGGCTTTGCCACAAATACGATTTCAACTACCCGATCATGCAATGGCAATATCACAAAAGTAAGGTATGTCATGATGATGATGAATGGAATGGTGGAAAGTTGCATGGCAATATATCTCGGAATGGCTATAGAAATGTCATAATAGGTAGGTATGGTGGCTGTTTTGAGGAAGATATAAGGAGGTTTACGTGTGATAGAGCGTATCATATCACAAGGTGTGGATGCACCGGCGAAGTTTGCACCAACTCTCAAGGTGAGAAAGGGCAATGCACGGTACCGAAGAGGCTAGCAATGGTGGAAAGTAAAAGTGTGTATAATCCATGGACTCAACATTAGTCAAAAGAACTCATATACTTATTGCAAAAATTTAGAAGTCATCAAAAATCAAGTACTACGCGCATGCTCCTAGGGGGATAGACTGGTAGGAAAAGTCCATCGCTCGTCCCCGACCGCCACTCATAAGGATGCACAAGCCAGGTACACTTCATGTTTCAAATTTGTTACACAACTTTAACCATACGTGGATGCTACGGGATTTGCTAACTTCAACACAAGCATTCTTTAAATTCGTAATCACCCAACCAGCATGACTTTAATATTACCACCTCCATATCTCAAAACAATTATCAAGTATCAAACTTTTCTTAGTATTCAACGCACTCAAAAGAAAGTTTCACATATCTTGAATACCAAGTATATTAATTTTAAGCAAATTACCATGCTATTAACGACTCTCAAAATAATATAAGTGAAGCATGAGAGATCAATAGTTTCTTTAAAACAAATCCACCACCATGCTCTAAAAGATCTAAGTGAAGCGCTAGAGCAAAAATTATCATGCTCAAAAGATATAAGTGAAGCACTATGAGCATAGCTATCAAACTCAAAAAATATAAGTGAAGCACTATGAGCATTCTCAAATTCCAATTCATGTATGGATCTCTCAAAAGGTGTGTACAGCAAGGATGATTGTGGTAAACTAACAAGCAAAGACGCAAATAATACAAGACTCTCCAAGCAAAACACTTATCATGTGGTGAATAAAAATATAGCTCCAAGTAAATTACCGATGGAAGTAGATTTAAAGAGGGATGCCTTCCGGGCATCCCCAAGCTTTGACTTTTTGGTGTCCTTGGATTATCTTGGGGGTGCCATGGGCATCCCCAAGCTTAGGCTCTTGCCACTCCTTGTTCCATAATCCATCAAAAGAATTCACCCAAAACTAGAAAAACTTCACAACACAAAACTCAATAGAAATCTCGTGATCTCCGTTAGAGAAAGAAAACAAAAGACTACTTTAAGGTACTGCAATGAACTCATTCTTTATTTATATTGGTGTTAAACCCACTGTATTCCAACTTCTCTATGGATTATAAACTATTTTACTAGCCATAGATTCATCAAAACAAGCAAACAACACACGAAAAACAGAATCTGTCAAAAACAGAACAGTCTGTAGTAATCTGTAACTAACGCAAACTTCTGGAACTCAAAAGATTCTACCAAAATTAGACGACCTAGAAAATTTGTTTTTTGATCAGCAGCAATTGGAATCAGTATTTTATCACGTTCTGGTGATTTTTAAGAATTCGGGCACTGAGCGCAAAGTTTCTGGAAATTACAGCAAGATCAAATAACTATCATCCAAGAAGATCCAATAGGTCTAGCTTGGGACAAACACTAATTACAAGATAAAACCACATCTAAACAGAGCCTAGATGGATTATTTATTCCTAAACAGGAGCAAAAACAAAAAAACTAAAAATAAAATTGGGTTGCGTCCCAACAAGCGATATCGTTTAACGCCCCTAGCTAGGCATAAAGGCAAGGATAGATCTAGGTATTGCCATCTTTGGTAGGCAATTCTTCAATGAGGCATACATCTTTCTTAGAAATTTATTTCTTTCTAGTAATTATCAAATTTTAGGAAAAAATATTGAAAGATTCATTCATAGCAAATGGTTCCTTAATGATGGCAAAGAGATTGGGATGAACACTTATAGATTTAAGATCCGCGGTTTCCTTACTAGATGATTCACCCTTATTCTTAGGAACATAAACAAGCTTAGTATTTTTAGTAGACGAACTTGGGGTATTTTGTACGGAAGAAAAAGCGGTTCCCAAGTTGGTAATGATACCCTCAAGTTTATCAATTCTTGTGGAATCTAAATTTATTTTCTCATTAACTATGGGTTCCTTTTCTTTAATATTTTTCAAAGTCATTCCTACCTTAGATCCATATTGGGTAATTTGGTTGTGGACCTTTTTATCAAGATTTTCAATTGATTCAATGGTAGCAACTTTATTCTCAATAATTTCAAGTCTTTGCATAACATGCTCCAAAGTTAACATAGTTCTATTAACCAAAAGAGGTGGTGAGCCAAATAAATCTATTAAAGCATTATAAGAATCAAAAGTATGGCTACCCAAGAAATTCCCTCCGGTAATGGTATCAAGGATATATCTATACCAAGGATTAGCACCTACGTAAAAATTACGAAGAAGAACTGAAGTAGATTGCTTCTGGTAGATCTATTTTGAGCATTGCAAATTCTATACCAAGCGTCTTTTAGATTTTCTCCCTCCCTTTGCTTAAAATTTAGAACTTCATTCTCGGGAGATAACAGAGAAGATATGAGACTAGTCATAACGACAAGCAAGAGAACTAACACACGAGCAAACAAAAGAATGAGGAAAAGGCAACATAAAGAGAGGAGGAGATTGGGAAAGAGAGGGCGAATAAAACGGCAAGGGTGAAGTGGGGGAGAGGAAAACGAGAGGCAAATGGAAAATAATGTAATGCGAGAGATAGGGATTGTGATGGGTACTTGGTATGCTTGACTTTTGCGTAGACTCCCCGGCGACGGCGCCAGAAATCCTTCTTACTACGTCTTGAGCTCGCGTTGGTTTTCCCCGAAGATGAGAGGATTATGCAGCACAGTAGCGTAAGTATTTCCCTCAGTTTTTGAGAACCAAGGTATCAATCCAGTAGGAGGCCACGCACAAGTCCCTCGTACCTTCAGAAAATGATAGCTACTCGCAACCAACGCGATTAGGGGTTGTCAATCCCTTCACGGTCACTTACGAGAGTGAGATCTGATAGAGATAATATTTTTTGTATTTTTGGTATATAGATGCAAAGTAAACAGTAAAAGCCAAACTAAAAACAAAGCAAGTATTAAAGTGATGGAGATTGATATGATGAGAATAGACTCGTGGGCCATAGGTTTCACTAGTGGTTTCTCTCAAGAGCATAAGTATTCTACGGTGGGTGAACAAATTACTGTTGAGCAATTGACAGAATTGAGCATAGTTATGAGTATATCTAGGTATGATCATGTATATAGGCATCACGTCCATGACAAGTAGACCGGAACAATTCTGCATCTACTACTATTACTCCACTCATCGACCGCTATCCAGCATGCATCTAGAGTATTATGTTAAAAACAGAGTAACGCCTTAAGCAAGATGACATGATGTAGAGGGATAACTTCATGCAATATGATAAAAACCCCATCTTGTTATCCTTGATGGCAACAATACAATACGTGCCTTGCTACCCCTTCTCACATCCTTTGGGAAAGGACACCGCAAGATTGAACCCAAAGCTAAGCACTTCTCCCATTGCAAGAACTACCAATCTAGTTGGCCAAACCAAACGGATAATTCGAAGAGACTTTCAAAGATAACTCAATCATACGTAAAAGAATTCAGAGAAGATTCAAATATTATTCATAGATAAGTTGGATCATAAACCCACAATTCATCAGTCTCAACAAACACACTGCAAAAAGAAGATTACATCAAATAGATCTCCACGAGAGAGGGGGAGAACATTGTATTGAGATCCAAAAAGAGAGAAGAAGCCATCTAGCTACTAACTATGAACCCGTAGGTCTGAGGTAAACTACTCACACTTCATCGGAGAGGCTTTGATGATGATGTAGAAGCCCTCCGTGATGGATGCCCCCTCCGGCGGAGCTTCGGAACAGGCCCCAAGATGGGATCTCGTGGATACAGGAAGTTGCAACGGTGGAATTAGGTTTTTGGCTCCTGTTTTGGTCGTTTGGGGATACGTAGGTATATATAGGAGTAAGGAGTACGTCGGTGGAGCAACAGGGGGCCCACGAGGCAGGGGGCGCGCCCAGGGGGGGCGCCCCCACCCTCGTGACCGCCTATTTTGTTCCTTGGAGTAGGGTCCAAGTCCCCTGGATCACGTTTGGTGAGAAAATCACGTTCCCGAAGGTTTCATTCCGTTTGGACTCCTTTTGATATTCTGCTCTTCAAACACTCGAAATAGGCAAAAAACAATTACGAAATTTGGGCCTCCGGTTAATAGGCTAGTCCCAAAAATAATATAAAAGTGGAAAATAAAGCCCAATATAGTCCAAAACAGTAGATAAAGTAGCATGGAGCAATCAAAAATTATAGATACGTTGGAGACGTATCACAGGACCCTCATATTCAAGAGCTGCTTCTCAAGCAGACGGATAACACAAGAGCTGCCGCCTGAGAGAAAGCCAAGCTGGATCAACTGGAGATATCTGTGATTTACTCCATTGTATGAAGGATGCAGGCCCGAGGATACCCGCCTGAAAGTAACGCTCATGGATCTAGAGATGAAGGTAAAACACAAAATGACCGACGAATGCTTCAACGAGAACATGTCATTCTGGCACGAACATCTTCCCAAGGGGAACAAGTGCCTGACCAGTTTCGAGGAGGCGAAGAAAATCGTGTGTCCTCTGGATTTACCGCACATGAAATACCATGTGTGCATGAACAATTGCATCATTTATTGGGACGAGCACGTGGAGTCTACCATATATTCGGTGTGCGGCGTCACTCGATACAAGAAGAGGAAGAAAGCTCCTCGAAAAGTGGTGTGGTACTTTCCGATCACTCCTCGTCTGCAGCGGTAGCGGACCCTAAGATAGCAAAGCTCCTGCGTTGGCATGCAGATAGGGAGGAGAAGAAGCGAGAAGATGATGGAAATGATCTTGAGATAAATAAAAAAGACAAGATGCTGAGTCACCCTAAGGATGCGAGCCAGTGGCAAGCGTTGAACTTCGAACACCCAGAATTTGGGGATGATCCAAGGAACATCGTGCTGGGCGCGAGCACCGATGGAATCAATCCGTTTGGAAGCCAGAGAAGCACACACAGCACTTGGCCTGTGTTTGTGTGGATGTACAACCTTCCCCCCTGGTTGTGCATGAAGAGGAAGTACATTCACATGAGTATGCTAGTTGAAGGGCCAAAACAACCAGGGAATGACATCAATCTGTATCTGGGGCTGCTGAAAGAGGATCTAGACACGCTCTGGAAAACGCCAGCCAATACGTGAGACGCCGCAGAGAAAGAATATTTCCCTATGAGAGCCGCACTGCTCACGACGGTGCACGAGTATCTCAGTTACGGATATCTCACGGGGCAGGTGGTCCACGGATTTTCTGGATGCGTCAGGTGCATGGATGACACAACGTATCACCAGCTAGATAGAGATCCCGGGTCTTTGAAAACCGTGTTCATGGGACATCGAAGGTGGCTCTGCGACGATGACCCATGGAGAAAACGCAAGGATCTGTTCAATGGTGGAACCGAACCCCGAAGACGCCCGCGTACGAGGTGCGGCGAGGAAATAGACGAGCTGTTGAAAAATTGGAAAGATTGCCCACCGCCGGGAAAGAAGCAAAAGGCGCCAGAGCCGGGAAAGAAGCGAAAGGCACTAGAGCCGCTGCTAAAGGTATGGAAAACGAGGTCTGTTTTCTTTGACTTGCCGTACTGGAATATCTACCGTGTGCCTCACAGCCTTGATGTCATGCATATCACGAAGAACGTGTGCGAGAGTCTGCTTGGTACCCTGCTCAACATGCCAGAGAGGACCAAATATGGGCCGAAAGCAAGGGCAGACTTGAAATCAATGGGCATCAGGGAGGAGCTTCACGCTAATGATGATGATGAAGATGATGAGGCGAAGCAGGACACGGAAAGTCATCGCAAAGGCAAAAAGGCCAAGAATACCGGAAATGACTACCCTCCCGTGCTTCACTCTAAGTCGAGGAGATCGAGCAGTTTTCACCTGCCTCGTAGAAGTAAAACTTCCTTACGGTTCTGCTGGGAAGATAAGTAGATACCTAGGCTCAGCGAAGAAGTTCAGCGGATGAAGTCTCAAGACTGTCACGTCTTGATGACGCAGATACTTCCGGTTCAATCCATTGGGATCATGGATGCGCACGTCCGTGAAACGCTATTTGGCCTATGCAACTTTTTCGATGTCATCTCTCAGAAGTCGGTTGGCGTGAGGCAACTCAGAAGGCTACATGAAGAGATCGTGGTGATACTATGCGAGCTTGAGATGTACTTCCCGCCCGCATTCTTCGATGTTATGGTGCATCTTGCTGGCCCATATTGTGGAGGATATTATCCAACTCGGGCCGACGTTCCTGCACAGCATGATGCCGTTCGAAAGGATGAATGGTGTCATCAAAGGATACGTTCACAACATGTTACGTCCAGAGGGAAGCATAGCTAGGGGCTTTCTGACCGAAGAGTGCATCTCCTACTGCACGAATTATCTAGGCACCGAGAACCCAGTTGGTCTGCCCGTCAACAGGCACCTCGGCAGGCTCACTTGATGGGGTCACCGCGAGGGTCGCCGCGAAATGCATGTCGACTTCGAGGGTCAACTCACCGACTTTGAAAGAGCAAACCTACTCGCGCTACAACTCATAGACGTGGTCGATCCTTGGGTGGTAGAGCACAAACCCTTTATTGAGAAGACGTACAATGACCGAGGCCAACAAAGGACGGACGGAGATATAATCAAAGAGCACAACTCATGTTTCACGCGTTGGTTCAAGGAGAAGCTTCTGTCATACCCTTTACATGAGGATTCTTCCGCGGAAGAAAAACTCATATTCGCCTTGTCACAGGGCGCCGAGCACAACCTGATGACCTATGAGGCGTACGATATCAACGGCTACACATTCTACACCGAGGACAAGGACATGAAGAGCGATGGTTATCAGAAATCCGGGGTAACGATGGAATCCTACACCGGTAACGACAAGGATAGATACTACGGAATGATCGAGGAGATCTGGGAGCTGAGCTATGCTAGAGAGAAGGTCCTAATGTTCCGTGTCAGATGGGCCAAGAGCGTCATAAAAGAAGACCGGTATTTCACCACCATGGTTATACCCGAAGCCAAATCCAAGACCGCGGGCGCAAACATCACCGTGAAAAATGAGCCATGGGTACTGGCTTCCCAAGTGGACCAATGCTTCTTCATTACCGACCCATCAAAGCCCAGTCGTGTAGTTGTGAGGAGAGGCAAAAGGAAGATCATCGGAATGGATGGAGTCGCCAATGAGCAAGACTTCGACAAGTACGGCGACCCGAAGATGGAACATGACGACGACGATGAAGTGCCATACACCACAAGAAGAAGCAGGACCACCCTACCTAAAGGACGTCCGTTCAACAGAAGAACTCCATTTGCGAAAAAGAAGGGCAAGAAGATTGTGAAAAGATAGCTAGCTAAGATCGATTGTATTTAAATCGTAGTCTTCATTTCACGATTGTATTTCGACAGGGTGAAATGATATTTCTTCTGTTCTAGTCCTCATGAATATTGAATTTGTTAATATTTTTTTGAACTCATGAATATTTTTAAATTTCATGGGCACTTTTTGAATTCATGTATATTTTTTCAAATTTGATGATATTTTTTCATATTCATATATGTTTTACCAATTCACAATGGATGCAACTAAAGATCCAAAAAAAATATTGATGATATTTTTAAATAAAAAATTTGATGATATTTTCAAATAACAAATTTGATGATATTTTCAATTAAAAATAAAAAAACAAATTTGATGATATTGAAAAAAAAAAATTGATGATATCTTCTGTTCTAGTCCTCATGAAAATAAAAAATTTGATAAAAAACAAATTATTAGATGCAACAAAAAATAATGAAAAAAAGTTACTAATGGCGCACCGGAGGAGGGTGCGCCATTGCTATCAGAAAAAAAGTTACTAATGGCGCACCAGAGGAGGGTGCGCCATTGCTATCAGAAAAAAAAAGTTACTAATGGCGCACCAGAGGATGGTGCGCCATTGCTATCAGTGTTTTTATGGCGCACCCCTAGAAGGTGCGCCATTACTAACCTTCCCCCCTCTCTAGCTAGATACCCCTTCGCCCGATCCCCCTTCCCTCTCCCTTGCCAGATCCCGCTTCCCTCCCTCGCCACACCCGCTCCGACGACCCCTGCGCCCGCTCCACACCCGCTCCGACGACCCCCGTGCCAGCTCCGACGACCCCCACGCCCGCTCCGACGAGGTGCTCTGACCGAACAGGCGAACAACCCTCCTTCGCTCGGCTCGAACTCGATCAGGGCCAGCGCTAGGGTTCCAGCGCCGCCGCCGGCCCCGCCTCGCTGCCAACCACGTCCACCTCGCTCTCTGGCGCACCTCCCTGGAGCCAGCAGGAGCTCTCTACTTTCCCCCGTCGGCAGGAGCAACCATCCCCGCCTTCGCTACCTAGCAAAGGTGAGGATCCAAACTGTAATGTTTGACTGAAAATTTGAGTAAACTGAAAAATTGAAGCTGCGGTTGCAGTTGCAGCAGCACGGGCCTGGAGATTTGGTCACGTTCTGCAACCAAACGACCGGCCTTGTCCGTTCTCCTCCAGCAGCAGCAAAAGGTTTTTGCTCTCCCTTGTTACTCGATTTAAGTTCTGAACCATTGGAATTTAAATCATGTTCTGAATCATTTAAGTTCTGAACCACTGGAATTTCTGAATCATGAACCTTGTTAAGTTTAATAAAAGATGATTGTGCATCCAGGACACATAGGTGACCCAAATCCAAAATTTTAGTAAGATTTGTACTGTCTCAAAATTCACCCATGAACTCTGAACTCTGAAACTAGTATTGTCTCTAAGTTCAATACACTACAGGAAATAGTTAATTTGCCGTCTGTGGATTACAGACGGCAAAGACGTAAATCTAGACGGCAAAGAGTTTGCCGTCAGGAAGTAGACGGCAAAGTCAGACGGCAAAGAATAGTCGGCAAAGAATACTTTGCCGTCTGCTATTTTTTCTGCATGACGGCAAAGATATTGCCGTCAGTCTATTCTGTTTGCCGTCAACTAGACCGTCCAGACGGCAAAGAAAAGTAACCTAACAGACTAACGACCCTAAAGGACGGCGTCAGTGTTTTGCCGTGAGCCAGATTACTGCTTTGCCGTTAGGCAGAAACATCACAGACGGCAAACCGTTCTTTTCTATTTAAAAAATTAGATCAACAGTCTCGTCACCGCACGTCCACATCATCTCGTACAAAGCTCGCCGGAGCAGAGATTCTTGCTGCCCGCACGCGCCCAACAGCCAAGCTGCTCACCATGCCGACCTCACCGGAGAAGAAATGTTGGACGCGCCCGACCTCACCAGAGAAAAGCCCCGCTGCCGGATGGAGGCCACGCCGGAGTGAGGAGGCGCCGGAAGGAGGAGGTCGCGCTCGCGCTGCTTGCCGGAGTGAGGAGGCACCGGAGGGAGGAGCCCGCACCGCGCGGCCCCGCTGCTCGCCGGAGTGAGGAGGCCGCGCCGCTCACCGGCCCGCGCCGTGCCACCCGCACTGCTCGTTGGTGTGAGGAGGCGATGGAGGGAGGAAACCATGCCACTCGCGCTGCTCGTCGGAGTGAGAAAGCCACGCTGCTCTCCGGAGTGAGGAAGCCGCCATGCCGCCCGCGCTGTTCAAGCAGTCTGCGCCGTGCTGCTCGCCGCAGAGAGGAGGCGCTGGAGGGAGGAGACGCCAGAGGGAGGAGGTCGCGCGAGGCCTCCGGCGTGGGGCGCTGGGGAACGGGCGGCACCGCAAGGCAGGAGGCCGGCCGCGGCTTTCATGGCGGGGATGGGGGACGGGGCCGACTCGATGGAGGAGA
Organism: Aegilops bicornis; assembly: GCA_021605145.1. Lineage (NCBI taxonomy): Eukaryota > Viridiplantae > Streptophyta > Magnoliopsida > Poales > Poaceae > Aegilops > Aegilops bicornis. The sequence continues at coordinate 54,320,220 of CM038670.1, forward strand.
GAGGACGGGGCCGGCTCGACGGGGATGGGGGATGGGGCCGACTCGACGGGGATGGGGGACGGGGCCGGCTCGAGGGAGGAGAGAGGACGGGGCAGTTGGAGGGGAGCGTGGCTGGGTGCAGGGTGGCCGGCAGCGACCGTGGCGGGGCTAAGGGAGATGCGTGAGACAGAGAACGTGGGGATAAGGGAGAGAGAACATGGTGGGGTCGGCTGAGGGTGAGAGAACGTGGGGGGAGGGGGGGTGGGAGAGAGAGAGAATGTGTTGGGGGCGGGGGAGAGAGATGCAGCGTGGGGTGTGGATCGTGCCACCTCATCGATCCGAGGGATCGATCCGCAAGGTGTGTTTCTTCTTTGCCGTCTGCCATTTTTTTACAGACGGCAAAGTACTTTGCCGTATGCGGTTTTTATTACAGACGGCAAAGAGTGCTCTTTGCCGTCTGTAATAAAACCGTGATACGGCAAAGTACTTTGCCGTCTGTAAAAAAAAACGGCAGACGACAAAGTTTTCTTTGCCGTCTATAATAGAAATCGCAGACGGCAAAGTTATCTTTGCGTCGGTCACCTTTGCCGATGTTAGCTGATTTGCAAATGTGCTCTTTGCCGTCTACCCCGATGAAAAGCTGACGGCAAAGATGCTCACTGACGGCAAACCAGTTGTTTCCTGTAGTGATAAGATTTGCTCATTGTTGTGCAGTACTGAATCATGGATTATATTGTGGCATTGGGTAAAGTCTGAAATTTTCATTTTTACTACCGTCAAAATTCAATTGACAAAGAAAGTGCCCATGTGTCTTTGTGGGTTCTAATTCAGTACACTGTATGCGTGTGTGTGTGTTGTCTAGATGCCATCCACAGGTCAGTGGCCATGCTAGACAGAGTTCTTATTCATGTCTAGACAGAGTTCTTATTTATGACAAAACTGGATGTCTAGTGTGATGTACTGTACTGTCGTTATTTAGTGTGATGTACTGTACTGTCATAATTTCCAGTTTGTAAAATTGCAGTATTGAAGATGTGTATTTTCCATTTTGAAGCTGGAAATAAACTGCCAAAACTGAAAGAAATTGGAGTGCTGAAGATCTGCTAGTGCTGAATTTTAGGAGTAGACTAAAATAAAATTTAGAATGACTGAATGTATGCAGCCTGCAGTAGTGTAGCTGTACCAAAATCACATCTGCCCTAATGTATGCAGTCATGTTTTTATGCCATTCTGACTTGTCCACTAGGACTTCTCTTCTGTGATGTCTGTTTTGGTTCTGCAAAAACCCTTTCAGCAGTGTGGGACTGTGGATCATTAGCAAGGAAATCGTGCTTTAGTTCAGACTTCAGGGATATTTGCCTTTGCTTCAATAGGTAGTTTGCTGACAGTCAACATATAATAGAATATTTGTTGTCCTGCATTGGAATACATCACACTAATACTGCATACGAATTAGGGTCCTTACGTTATGTTCTATTCCATGCAGCAAAGGCAATTTTCATCTAAGTAGAAATGATTTTGATTTCCGTATGTTATGGGGGGACAATAGATATTGCTATATGTTCATTCTTGAGGGTACAGACTTGCTAAACTATTGATGATTTTTTGTTGGGTGACCTATTAGATCTGGAATGGAAGCTCACATAAGTTGAGCTAATTTTTGTCCATAAGAAAGCAGAGGACCATATGGTATGTGGCCTTTTCATCCATATGAAAGTAGAGGCACATTGTGGTGCTAGTTTGATGGGTTTTGTCTCCGACCACCGTGTCGTGATGATTTTGCAGGTACCCCGAGAGGCCCTTGAGTTTGCCGGAATGTCGATTAACTTCCGTTCCGGCAAATTCGGGTACTCCATATGTCCTATTTTCAGCAAAGGTCATGTTGAAATTTTCCATGAATTTTAGTATGACTTTGCTAAAATTAGGACATATGGGGTACTTGCGACTAATGCATGGGCCGGGGTATCTTAGTACTTAATTAAGTAGGATCAACTGCCTCTTGTGTTATACATATAGAAGTGTGATATCAACTCATAGTTATTACTCTATCTATCACAATATGTGTATCCAACCTTGTGAACTTGTTTCATTTTGTAGTCTGTGTTAACTCAAGTATGTGTGATATATATACATATGTGGGTGCCTGTGATGTAATACTCTGTTTGGGATAGTTTAACCTGCAAGTTGCCTTCTCTGTTTCTCTGCTGTGAGGGGGTAGCATGATCGGAAGCACCAGCGCTCTTTTCCTAGGCACTCGAGTAGGCGGTGCTGCCGATGCGATCTGCCATTTAGAGTACCCATATATATCACTCAACCTAGGGTGCCTCGGCATCGATAAACCTTAAATGATGAAAACTTAACTTAGCATTTAGGGTGCCTCAGCGTCGACAAACCCTAAATGATAAAATCTTGGCTTTTAGGGGTGCCTCAGTGTCGATAAAAACCTAACTGATGAAAGCTTAGGCTTTTAGGGTGCCTCGGCGTCGACAAACCCTAAATGATAAAAGCTTAGCTTTTAGGATGTCTTGGTGTCGACAAACCCTAAATGATGAGACCATGATCTTCTTCCTTGACAATAACCAACTTTTTGACCAATTTTTTTTCCTATTTAGAGCGAAACATGGCCCACAACGATGAGGCCGGCGGTTCGGGCAAGGCATTATGGGAGCTGTCCCAGGAGATGGAGGAAGAACCTCACCGCTATGAGGACGCCGCGGAAGACACCGATCCCAAATACACAACCCCTAGTGGCGGCGGGGATGACACCACTGATGGTGCCACCGAGGATGCCACCACTGATGATGGCGGCGCACGCACAGATGGCAGCCAACCGAAGAGGCAACGGAAGGACCGGCGCCCGAACATGCTCGGCACCGTCAAGGAGGAATTTACTGAAGTGTCCTCCGAGGGGCATCCAACGACGCCCAAAGAAATACTCAAGGGCTACGCGGGACAGCTCGGGTCCATTCTGCGGAGCACCATCTCGATCAACACCGAAAACCTAAGGCATCGTGACCGAGGGAATTTGTGCAACCTCCTCTTCACGAAGCTGCACGAATGATACAACTTCCCCGGTGACTTCGCAAACACACACCTCTCAGGGAATAAAGTGAACAGTGCCGCCCTCATGAAGATGAGCAAGGCCCTGGCTACTTGGAGAGGCGCGGTGAAGAGCATGATTGAAAAAGGTGATAGTTATGAGAAGATCAAGGAGAAAAATCCTTCGATCAACGAAGATGACTACCGGGAGTTCAAGATCAAGTGCGAGAGCAACGCATCCGAGGAATCAAGTCAGTGGGGGAAAGATATGCGGGACTTGAACTTAGGGGTCCACAAACTCGGTCCCGGCGGTTACAGAGTGGCGGAACCTATATGGGACAAGGAGGACGCAGAGCGTGGCGATCAAGGCCTACCGCCCCGCTTTGAGAAATACCGTGACAAGCAGACCAGGAACTATGTCAGGGCCCGGTACAGGATTGACCCTGTAACCAAGGAGCTTACCACAGATCCGAAGACCAAGGCGCTTGAGCGTGTTCTAGTAAGGAATACACCCCCGCGTAATTAGCTCCATATATGGTTGCATTCTACTTAATGAAGCCAAATTTCTAAATGGTTCACGTTCCTTCCGCAGGACACTGAAAGCAGTAGCGCGGGGTCGTCTCAGAGCACCCCTTTCGACACCCCTTTAAATAGGGCGTTGAACATAATGAAAAACAAGGATAAACTCAGTAAGCCATCGTCATCTGGTCGTGTGGCCGGCAAAGGCTTGTCGACGAAATGGTCGGAATACTATACCGCTGGGCGAAAGGAGAGAAAGACCAGCTCGGAAAGCCAGCAGCGCGAGGTTGAACAACTCAAGGCACAAGTGGCGTGGATTCCGGAGATGGTCGAAGAGCAAGTGCGAGACCAACTGGGAGCGACGATCACCGCCATTATACCTACCTTGGTTTCTGGGCTGCAGGCATGAGTGGCGGGTGGCCAACAGGGGCCGCCCCCGATTCCCAACTTCACGGGCAGCAACTCGCGCAACGCACCGGCGACGTCATTGGTGTCTCCGGCGGAGGTGGCATTGGTGTCTCCCGCGGCGACGCTGACATTTCAGCTTAATGCACCCGGGTGTGGGAAGAATACGCCGGCCGGCACCTCGGCAGCAAGCGGCCCCTCCGTCAATTGCACGCCCGCCGTTGGCGGTGCCTCGACATTAGACGAGCTCGATGCCATCATGGTAACTAATTAAGCCTCTCGGCCGATGACTTCATCTCCTTGCCTTTGACTTGGCATCCCTGACACCCTACATGTTTTCGCAGGGCACCGCCGAGGTTCCATGCACTCTCCTGCACTTCGTGAATGACGAGTTGGTCGATGTCGCCAAGGGCAGAATCGTTCAACCGGGCAGCCGCGTGTTCCACGGTAATCCGATGCCACCCACCGTTTATAGTGTTCAACTTGTTCGGGTGCTGCCGGCTTGACGACATGTTACCTCCGTGCTCGACCCCATGGGGTACCGACGAAGATGATGTGATGACCCTCGGTGCTCGCATAAGCTGGCCCATGCTTTGGCGAAGAGCGATTTGTTTGGGGCGGGGACACCACCCCACGCATAACACCGCCCGATCGTGCGGCGCCAAGCCATGGCAAGACCCCGCAACGCTACCGGACATGCTGACATGCATATGGCACAGGATCCGGACATGCATATGGCATAGGATCCGGACGACGACGACGACGACGGTACATTTACCAACGTCGATAAGTACTTCAACGAACATGGGTACGGTGACGAATTCTTGGGGCCTCCTTCTTAAGAACCCAACCTGCAAAAGACGATCTAGATGGTACCACGGAGAAACCCAATTGCAATAGGCGTCGTCTGGCGTTCAGTTCTCAGGAGACGCCTCCAGCTGCTGCCATCACCGAGCCTCAGATAGCCGAGGTGCGAAATATTATCAGCCCAAAACACACTCAAGAAGGTGGTCTCTGAGTAGAACTCGATCCCATTACAGCAAAAGAAGAAGGGACGGAAAAGAAAGACTAAAAAGGGTGCAAGCCAGCCGGCACCAAGTACGACCCGTTCTAAGGACGGTCCACCTTCACCTAAGGGTAGGCCGATGCTACCGACTAATCTGCTCAATGCTGGAACCGGTACTATGCGGAGTTTGCATGACAGTGTTCTTTCTTTGGAGAAGCGGCGTCTCTCCGAGAATGATGTGGCATACCCGGTTTTCGTGGCCAAGGTGCCAGAGGGCAAGGGCTTTGTGGATAATGCCATCGGGGGTATGATCGTCATGCGGTTTGATGACATCTTCGCTATGTTTAACCTTCATCCGCTACACTACACCTTCGTTCGGCTATTTTCGCTGAGTATGGAGATGCGGATCATTAGATACAAGACCCCGGACATCGTGATAGTCGACCCCTTCTACATGTGTGCCAAGATCTTGGGCAGCGCTGGGGACCGGCAAGTCGCGAGTTCATACCTCGAAGGCCTCATTCTGGCAAACCCAGATAAGGATAACTTCCTCGTGCCTTACTTTCCCGAGTAAGTCATCCCCTCACCGCCCCGTAACATATGATTTCTTAGATTTCGATCGTTCTTTTTTTCTTTCTAACATTCCGTGTTTTGTGCAGTGACACACATTGCACACTCATCCTCTTAAGCCCGAAATATTCCATGGCCATGTATTTTGACTCGGACCGTCAGTCGAAGAAAGACTACACAGATATCAAGAAAGTTCTTAATGATGTTCTCCCTGGCTACGCCAGATCTGGAGGCACCTTCAGCAGGCCAGTTCGTAGGTATGGCAAGCACGTGTTCACCCACAATACGATGTTCCCCTGCGTCAAGCAGCCGCCTGGCGGTCAGAAGGATGCCTACTATGCCCTCCATCACATGCGGGCGATAAATGCGTGACCATAATCACCTTCTGCTGCCAAATAATCTCAAAGATTGGGCCACACGCTTGTCGGCAATCCAGGACGCGGACATCAGACAAGAATTCTTTCGCTTCCAGTCGGAGTTTGCGGAAATCATCCATCAAGATGTCCTTCGTACCTCGAGGCAGTTCTACCTCAGATATCAACCATCCAACAGTGAGATAGAAACAACACTACAATGCAGGATGACAACGCCCGCGATTTCATGACCATCACGACAGACGGCGGCTTTCTCCGGTCCCTGAGTCGAGTCGAAAGTAGTGATGCTATGTAGTTCTGAAATATCGATTAGCTCATGTTGTAATTAAACTTTAATGAACTTGTATGTCTCTTTGGTTTGGACAGTCGCTCAACTTATATGTAATCGTGTCGGGGCAGGCTGATCTGGCCCACGAACACCTATGGGACCGGCGGACCGAGCCCCTTTCAGTTCGGCGGGGAGCGGAGGTTGCACGAAGAGCAGATCTAGGCGAAGCACGCGAGAGGTTTACCCAGCTTCGGAGCTCTCCGGAGAGATAATACTCCTACTGCTGCATGTCTAGGTGTATTGCGTTCTTGCTCGGGCGCTGGCGCTTCTGATACCACGAGAGCTGCTAACGAGACTGAGTGTGGAGGAACTGACCGACCAACCCATTCTACGTTGCGCATGGGCCTCCTTTTATATGCTCAAGGGGCTCCGACAGGTGGCAACGTAGATGGGGGTACAAATGGAAAAGTAGTGGTTGGTACACCTACTTGTACAGTGTACAGTGTACCATACCTAACCCTGACGGCAGGGGACAAAGGCATTAAATGCCCGTCTAGTCGCCCTAACAGTGCAAACAGGGACCGTCAGGGGCGCCACCGCTTGCCACGATGGCCATCCTGTCAGCGCCGCTTGCCACCTCGCACCGCTGGCTGGACAGCCTCTCGCCACGCGCGCCTGGAAAGGTCCCAGGGCGACATGTTAGCGGATGTGCTGGAGCGTAGGTACAGAGAAGGTGGTTCGCGCATGACAAGCGCCTTGCCGCGGTTATTGTCTTGTCGCGCCCGGAAGCTTGTCGCTCACCGGGCCTTCCCGGCAAGCTCCTCTTGCCGGGGCCTTGTCTTGTAAGTGCCTGGGGTGGCCTTCCCGGCAAGCTCCTCTTGCCGGGGCCTTGTCTCCTTGGCTTGAATACTTTGTTCTTGAATGGCTCCAAAGGAACCACGGAGGACCTTGGCGGTCACCCGGTAAGCCTTGCCGCGGAGGGCTGAAAACTGCCCGTGCACAAGTTCGGGATACTAGGGTACCCCTACTCTAGTACACCGGCAGGAGCCCCGGGCCTGGGCCACACTGCAGTGCAGCGCTGTTGGGCCAGGCCCAAAACAGGGCACGGGCACGCGCGGCCCGGGTCACGCCGTAACTCACCCCGGACCCACCACGCCCTCCACGAACGGCACGCGTCGACTGCGGCGTCGTGTGAGAGATCGTGGGTGAGATCGTGGGGGGTTTCTTTATTCGTAATAACGGAACGTCCGCCCCTCCCTCTTTATAAGCAGGGGAAACAGGGGCAGGCCGCCCATCTCGCCGATTCTTTGTCCCATCAAAAACCACCGCTGCTCCCCCTTTCTTCTCAAGGTTGAAGAGAGCAGCGCTCACTTCACCGCCACCAGCACCACCAACGCTGTCGACCTCCTCCACCGCCTCCGCCATGGGCCCGAAAGCCGATAAGGGGAAGGCCGTGAAGTCGGCCGAGGCGCAGCGGCTTGCGGTGCTGCGGAAGGAGCGGGCCATCTTCCCCCTCGGCTCGCCGAGGGAGCCGAGGAGAACTACTACCTCTTACGGTCGATGGAGGCAGGCGCATCCGCGCCGAAGGTACTCCCCATCGCTGCTGCGGAACTGGCCCCGGCGGGTATCCTTCTTCAGCGCTCTTCTTCTCTGCGGGCTCTGCCCGCCTTTCTCTGAAGTTCTTTGCGACATCATGAACACCTACGGGTTCCGCTTCCTTGATTTCACCCCAACGCCGTTCGACCATGGCAGTTTTCGCACATCTCTGCGAAAACTTTGTCGGAGTCCACCCAAATGTAGCTCTTTTCCGTCACTTCTTTTTACCCCGTGTTGAGAGAGGAGAGCCCCTTGCCGGAGGAATCGCTTGGATCTCCAGGGTCGGCAAGAAGGAAGCTTATCTGGAGGGAGAGCTCCGTAGCAAATGGGAGGAGTGGAGGGCAGATTGGTGCTGGATTGTCGAGGAGAACCCGCAGCCCTTTACCGCCCAGCGCCAAACCCCAGTAGTGCGCGGCAATGATTGGAGCAATCTGGCCCCGGAGGACGCTAGGCTGAAGATCGCAGTCACCCGAATCCTCCGCCTCAGACTTGCCGGACTCACTGTAGGCACTGTTGGCGCGGACTTTCTTCGCCGCTGCATTGCCCCCTTGCAGGAGAGAAGGAGACCTGCCTGGGAATTTCAGAACGCAGCAGATATCACGAGGCTGCGCCCGGTCCTCAACTTCAACTTCACCGTCATGGAGCTTGACGCGATGCTCTTAGAGCTGTTCAAGCCCGATCCTGATCATCCGAAGATGTTTAGGTTGCCGAGGGGCGTCGTTCCACTGTGCAACAACTCCGCGCTTGACCGCATCCGTGCAATGATGCCGTCATGCGACTCACATGGAATTGTCCCAACTTGGCAAGAGCCGGCAGATGACGTCGTGCGGCAGTTCTTTGACAATCTGGTGGAAATGCCGGTCCGCCCCGACGAGCAGAGGGGCCTCACCTGCAACACTACTGACGATGAGATGCAGCGCATCACCACCAGGCTGGAAGAGGCGGCAGCAGCCGCTGCCGCGGGCGAGTTTGGCTTCACTGTGGAGGAGGCAAAGGCAGCCGAGGCGGCAAGCCTTGTCGAGCGAAAGGAGTTTGCCGGCGAGGAGGAGCTTGCCGAGCTGAAGCCGAAGTCGAGCGAACCCGCCGAGGGCGCATCCTCCCGCCTCCAAGCAGCTTGCATGGCGGAGCCACCAGCTCCACCAAGAAGGCGTCTTCGCAAGGCCGGAGACGCAGCGGGCAGAGCAGGCCAACAGCCGCGGCGCCGCCGCGCTCCATCATGACAAGCACTGTTGCATGCGGGAGCACCTCACGCCGCTGCGACAACTGGAGTGGGGCCCTCGCAGACCACCGGTTTCGCTCCCGCCAAGCGTCCAAGGGAACCCACTCCTCCGCCTCGTCGTACTGGAGGTGGGCCAGAATTTGACCTCTCCGCGCTCAGCTCCGACGAGGAAGAAGAAGAGTAAGATTCCTTGTTGTACTTGTAATTCTTTGATTTGTTGCTTTGTCTTGTATATGATTTGCTTTACTCTGAACCCATTCCTTTTTAGGACGCTGGCCCAGAGAATGTCGAAGAGAGCCAAGACCCCGGTGATCGTCGTCGAGGACGAGCCCACTGCGACAGCAGGAGGCGCGTCCGAGACCACCTTGCCGGATGAGGCAACTCTTCTTCAAAGCAGCCCCCAACGTAAGTATATGGTCTACTTCTTGCTGTTCGGCATGCATGGGTGCTCTCTCTTTGCTGATATCTGGCTGTTGATTTGTGTACGAGCAGAGCAGCCTCCTTCGCCTTGACCACGCCTCCAAGGGTGGATCCCCGGCAAGGGCGTTCTCCGGCAAGGGAGACTTCTCCGGCAAGGGCAGCTCTCCGGCAAGGGGCGGCACCAGCGATCCCTTGGCGGCGGAGACCATGACCGCAGAACCCAATAGCAGTAATCTTCTTGCCTGAGAACTTCCCTTGTGGTCTTCTTCTTCTGATTTTGTCTTTGAATATTTGCCTAACTTTCTTCATCCGTCCGCCACAGAGCCAATGGAGACCGAGGTCGCCAGCGAGGAGGACGTGCACGGCAACACTGATGAAGCCGCCGCCGTGGAAGAAGAAGCTGGCGCTGACGAGCCCTTGCGAAGAGGGCATAAAGCTGCCGCCGCAGAAGGCCGGGCATGGGGTCCGGCGATCGCCATCGACGACCCTGAGGCCGCAGGAGCGCCAGGCGCTACACCGACCGCCGATCCCTCTGCCGCTGCTGCAGCGTCGGGCTCCGAAGAGCCCCAGCCCGGCGCCTATTTGAAGGCCGGCGATGGCCTCTTCATCAAGCTCCCATGGGAGTCAAGCTCCAGGGCGCCGGCCGAAGGAAAAACCTTCGATGAAGAGCTGCTCGCCTCCGCTGGGCTGACGCTGGTTGACGCGCCAAGCAGCAGCAGCAGCGAGCCTGAGGAGGAGCAGCTGCTGCGGAAGTTGTTGTCGCTCTACCGCGCCCGACAAGCCAAGCTGGAATCCCGGGAAGCGCTTGTCGCGAAGGCGGGAGCAGATATTGAGAAGCGCGCTGAGGAGCTCCGGGGCCGCAACCAGGAAGCTCTCCGGTCCTTGGCGGAGGAGCGGGAGCAACTCGCCGAGGAGCGCAAGGCCTTCATCCTCGAGAAGGCTGAAGCTGAGGAGGAACAGCGGCTTGCCGCTGAGAAGCTGTCTGCGCAGGAAGGTGAGTTGGCGCAGCGGAAGGTTAACCTTGACAGCCACGAGGAGGATCTTGCCATGCGCGAGCAAACATTTGGCGGGGCTCTCAAGGAAGCAAAGGATCTTTGCCGCAGCCTGCCGAGGCCGCCAAGAAGGAGCCTGGAGACGAAGGTGACGCAGCTGGAGGCCAGCCTCAAGAAGAGCGGCGAGGAGCTTGCTGCACTCAAGCACGAGCGCGAGAAGGACGCCTACACTCTTGGCGAGCTGCAGGGCCGTCTCGCTGAGAGGAGCAAGGAGCTCAGCGCCGCCAGGGACTCCAATGCAGATCTTGAGTTGAAGCTAACTACTTTGATTCGGGGCATTTGGGACGGCGCCAGGGAACAGGAGGTGGCCTTGAAGGAGAAGATCAAGGCCGACGAGGGCTGCTGGCGAGTGCTGTTGCCGCCCAGAGTGCCTTGAGGGAGAACGTGGAGCACTGGACCGAGGGTCTCGTGGATACTGCTGCAGCCATCCACAGGGAGCTGATGGAGCTTGGGATGGTGGATCTTGGATATTCCTCCGACGAGCACCTCCAACCCAGCGCCAAGCTTAGCCTGTTCTTCAAGGGCGTGGTGAAGGGCCTCCAGCGACTCGGGAAGAAGTCCCAAAGCAGCTGGCCGAGGAGTCGCGCCCGGATCTGCGCTGGAGCTCTCCAGAAGGTGCTGATGAAGGTGGCCTTCCGCAACCCAGGCCTCAACCTCACCAACGTCCTCAAGTCCCTGCTGCCGGATGCTGATGTGGAGGCGCTCAAGACCCTTGTCGCACCCATTGTGGACAGGGTGAGCGGAATCAAGAGGATTGAGGGCGATCACGTAGATTAGGCTGCCCGTTTTCTCTTTCTCTTGTCGCTGCTGGTCATGTCATAGGAACAATCCATTAGAGCTGCGGCAAGCTATCTTGTAATATAACTCTATTTTGAGTATCCATTGCTATGTTATTTCCTTTACTTGATTCCTTCCTCTGTATGTTTTTGCCCTCGCTTTTAGGTAACTTGTCGGTAGCGGGCTTTGAGCCATGAAGTCTTGAGACGTCGGCAACTTCTTTGGCGGTGCCGCTCCGACAAACAACCTTATGCAACTAGTTGCAGCTCACTTAAGTTGTTGAGCGGACTCGAAACAAAGTAAGGGTGCAACTAGCTACGAGTTGGTTCCTCTGCATACAGGTTTTCCATACAAAGTTCGGATTCGTTCAAGGAAGATAACTTAAATTTTTTAAAACTGAATGCTCAAACTTTGGCAACTTAGCTTTTACGTCGTTTGCTTCCGGTAAGGCTAGACTTCCTTGAGCGGCGCTTGGTCCACACCATTATCTTCTCCTTTCCCCGGCAAACTTGTGTGCGAGGGAACCTTCCTTTCTTTGAGAAAGAGAAAGAAGAAAATAAAGATATGGAGCCTTATGGCTCGTTATTACTACCAGGGGTAGGTGCTGCACAAAGTGTCGATAATGCATGCAAATAGAAGTAAAAAGCATGAAATCGACAAGGTGTGCAAAGCACGCTAGCTTTACTTATGCAGGGTCTGTGCTGGCTTTGTACAAAGGATTACATGCAACAGCGGCAAGACTTGTACAAAAGGTGGTTCTTGAACAGGTTCCGGCAACCGCGCTCTGTGGTAAAACTTACGAAGATGCTCAATATTCCAGGAGTTGCTCACGGAATGCCATCTTCGGTCTCAAAGCCGGACAGCGCCAGGCCTAGTGACTCGTTTCACCCGGTAAGGGCCTTCCCACTTCAGCGTCAACTTGTTGGAATTCTTGACGGACTAAGCGCTACCGAAGAACAAGGTCGCCTTCCTCGAGACTTCTGGCATTAACTGCGGCTATGGTAGCGGCGCAAAGCTTGCTGGTACCGAGCAGCTCGTCTGACAGCTCGAAGGCGATCTTCCTCAAGGAGCAGCGTCATCTTGTCGCAGATGCTCTTGCTCAAGCTCATCATAAGCGAGCACTCGAGGCGATCCGTATCTGAGTTCCGTGGGGAGAACTGCCTCTGCTCCATAGACTAGAGCAAAAGGTGTCCGCCGCTGGCTCGATTTGGCGTCGTCCTGATCGACCAAAGAACCACCGGCAGCTCCTCAATCCAGTTTCTTCCGCACTTGCGCAGCCTGTCGAAAGTTCTGGTCTTGAGCCCGCGCAACACTTCAGCATTTGCCCTCTCTGCTTGACCGTTGCTTCTCGGATGAGCAATAGAAGCGAAAGAGACCTTGGCGCCAAGATCTTGGACGTACTGCATGAAGGTGCGGCTTGTGAATTGCGTGCCGTTATCGGTGATGATCTTGTTAGGGATTCCGAAACGGCAAACAATCGACCTGAAGAACTTGGATCAGCCGTGGTCTTTGTCACCTTCCTCACTGCTTCCACTTCCGGCCACTTTGTGAACTTGTCGATTGCAACGTACAAGTACTCAAATTCCCCGACAGCTCGGGGAAAGGGGCCGAGGATGTCGAGCCCCTAGACCGAAAATGGGTAGGATAAAGGGATCGTCTGGAGAGCTTGAGCTGGCTAGTGTATCTGCTTGGAATGGAACTGGCACGCTTCACACTTGGTTACTTGTGCAGTTGCATCCTGGAGGGCTGTCGGCCAAAAGAAACCTTCTTAGGAGCGCTTTGCCGGCAAGTGCTCTGGCGCCAATGTGGTGACCACATATACCTCCATGTATCTCTGCCAACAACTTCTGTCCATCTTCCAGGTGAATACACTTCAATTTCACACTGTTGAGTCTTCTTACATGCATGTCTTTGTCGACAAACTGGTACATACTTGACTGCCAGGCTACTCTTTCCGCTTCTTCTTGCTCTTCGGGAAGTTCTCCTGTCTGGAGGAAAAGGACAATCTGCTGCGCCCATGCTGGAGCTTGCGGCTCGACAACAAGGACTAGAGGCACATCTGCTGTTGCGGGAACACTAGCTTCCACGGCGAGAACCTGTGGCTCAGCCGGAGCTTGACGTTCCCCGGCAAGCTTGCCGGAGCAAAACTTGTCGGGAGCGTCTGCTTCAACGAAACAAACCCTGGGGCTTGTCGGAGCAGACTGCTCCTCAGCACTATTGGTGTCGATCTTGGGGACCTTCTTGGCGGCGGCTTCGGGAAGCTCTGCCAGAAAATAGTCACCAGAGATCAACTTCCTCTTCTTGTTCTGTCCAGTTGTTGGTGTTACAGACGGTTGAGTCAGCTTGAGCACAAAGATCCCTGGTTCCACAGGTAACTTAAGTGCGGCGCACTTTGACAGGCCATCAGCAATGTCGTTCTGAGCTCTTGGAATATATTCCATCTGTAGGCCGTCAAAGTGCTCTTCTAGCTTTCTCACTTCATCAACATAAGCTTCCATCAATGGACTCTGATAATTCTTGTTCACTTGGCGGATAACAAGCTGTGAGTCACCCCTGACAATGAGCTTCTTGATCCCAAGGTCTACTGCGATCCTGAGACCGGCAAGCAAACCTTCATACTCTGCAGTATTATTTGTTTTACTTGTTCCTTGGGAAAGTGCATCTGGACTATGTACTTGAGGTGCTCTCCGGTGGGTGCGACAAATAGCACGCCGACACCGACGCCTTGCAACGAGAAGGCACCATCAAAGTACATTATCCACTCTTTGCTTGCTTCCTTGACGGGGATGCTCGTTTCTGGGATTTCTTCATCTGGTGTTGGCGTCCATTCTGCTATGAAATCCACCAATGCTCTGCTTTGTATAGTTGAAGTGCTCTCAAACTTGAGGCCAAAGCTTGACCGTTCCAGTGCCCACTCGACAATCCTGCCTGTTGCCTTTGGATTTTGCAGTATCCTCTTGAAGGAAAAGCAGTGACAAGCTGTGATCTCATGTGCACTGGAAGTAATGGCGCGCAGCTTTCTCGAGGCCATGAGGAGGCCGAAAAGCAATTTCTGCACACCAGAGTACCTTGACCTAGCCCCCTGCAGAAGGAACCGACGAAGTAAACTGGCGCTGCACCATTCTTTTCTGCATCTTCTCATGCGTCTCACGCAGATCCATCCTTATCGGGACCAGAGCTTGCGGTGAAGCCCCACAGCTTGTCGCTGGATGCACCTGCCATGGTTGCTAGCTCATCATCCGCCTCCCTCTCCGCTACTAGCGCAACACTAACCACTTGATTGGTTGCCGCTATATATAGCAGCATTTCTCTTGTGGCTTAGGTGCAACAAGTGTTGGAGTGGAGGACAGGTATCTCTTCAAGTCCTGCAGCGCAGCCTCCGCTTCCGGAGTCCATTGCATCGGACCTGCCTTCTTCAAAATTTTGAAGAATGGCAGGGCACGCTCAGCAGATCTAGAGATAAACCTGCTGAGAGCAGCTACGCAACCGGCAAGCCTTCGTACATCCTTGACGCGCTTTGGTGCTTCAATCTGCTCAATGGCCTTGATCTTGTCGGGATTGGCTTCAATTCCCCGCTGAGACACGAAGAACCCGAGAAGCTTGCCGGAAGGGACTCCAAACACACACTTCTCAGGGTTGAGCTTGAGGTTGATCTTGCGCATATTTGCAAAGGTTTCGTCTAAATCTTGAACCAGGGTCGCTTTGTCCTTGCTTTTGACCACTATGTCATCCATGTAGGCTTCTACATTCCTGTGCATTTGCGGCTCAAAAGCGTCATGAACTACTCTTGCAAATGTTGAACCAGCATTCTTTAACCCGAAGGGCATCCGTACAAAACAGTATGTGCCACATGGGGTGATGAATGCGGTCTTCTCCTCATCCTCTTCTGCCATGAAGATCTGATGATATCCTGAGTATGCATCTAGAAATGAAAGCAAATCACATCCGGCTGTGGAGTCAACAATCTGGTCGATGCGCGGCAAGGGAAATGGGTCTTTGGGACAAGCTTTATTGACATCGGTAAAGTCGATACAAAGCCTCCATTTCCCGTTAGCCTTGCGTACAACTACAGGATTGGCCAACCACGTAGGATGGAGCACTCCTCTGACAAGGCCTGCTGCTTCCAGTTTCTTGATTTCTTCTGCGATGAACTCTTGGCGCTCCACTACTTGCTTCCTGACTTTCTGCTTGTGGGCGGCGCGCGCGAGGACAAGCGGCAAGATGGTGCTCAATTACTTTCACAGGAACACGGGGATGTCGGACGGTTGCCATGCAAACACGTCGACGTTCGCCCGCAGGAAAGCAACGAGCGCCTTCCTATTTAGGGTCGAGAGAGGCAGCGATGGTGAAGGTACCACCGGTCTGCCGTCCTCCTTGGCGGACACCTTCTTGGTCTCTGGTGGAGCTGTCATCGTCTTCTTACACTTGCGGTGGAGCTCGATGGTGCGTCCTCGGCGGTAGCGTAGCACTCAAAGAGGTGCGCTTGCGGAGTGGGCATCGAGCTCTTGCCGGACTTGGTCTTCTTCTTCCCCGGAGCTTCAGCGGCAAGTGGCTTGCAACTGTCTGTTGCAGCTGCTGCTTCAGTAGATCTTGTCGGCCTTGAGATAAGAGCATCCTTCTTGTCTCGAGGGACAGAAATGACACTTATCGGGCCCGGCATCTTCAAAGCATGTTGTAGGCATAGTGAGAGGCCGCCATGAATTTGGCGAAGTCTTTGGGCGGCCAAGTATCCCATTGTAAGGCAATGGAAAGTCAGCAACGTCAAAGGTGACCCTCTCGATCCTGAAGTTCAACTTCGTTGCCAAATGTCACCGGCAACGTGATCTTTCCTTGACTTGCTCCTTCCCGGATTGATTCCTTGAAAAGTGCGGTCTCTTCGAGCTCGCCATCGTGGATCTGGAGTTTCGGAGCACCGCGGAGGAGATCAGATTCAAGCGGCTCCGCCGTCAACTAACATCTTGGTGACCTTGAGGTTGCGGATAGTTGGTGAAACCAACCCGGCAAGCACCGACCGCAGCATTACGATCGTGGTGGTCCTCAATATCGAAGATGATAGGCGTGCTGGACCATTTCAGAGGCTTGCGTGACTCGATGGATGGTTCTGCCGCATTAACCTCCCGCATCCACTGCTTGAGCTGGCGATGGGAGGTATGCAGAGAAGCACCGCCGTCAACGCACAGGACCTCTGTGGCTTTCTGGAACTCCTGCTCATCGGCCTCGTCATCATCCATGTCTTCATCGTCGTCGTCGTCGTCATCCTTGTCGCGGCCGCGGGGAGGTCTGTCTCCTTGCCGCTGTTTGGCCTTGCCGCGGCGTCCTCCTCGGCCGGGACGTTTCTTGCTAGCTCCTCCAGCACTCTCCTGGGCCTTCTCCTTGTCGCGTCGTTCGTATTCAGCCTTCTGCTGCTCGACAAGCTGCTCGACCTTCCTGCAGCTCTGGAGGTCATGACCTTTGGTGCGGTGGATCTTGCGATCGCTTGCGAGCCGTCCTGCTTGTCGGCGGCCGCCACAGACTGGCAGTTGGTGCCAGCGGCAACCTCCTTGCCGGAGCTACCAGCCTTGGCTTTCTTGGCGCCACCTCCGTCGCCGGACTACAACCAGTACATCTCTGCCTTTCTTCTTCCTGTTGCCCCGCCGCCGGCTCTTCTTTGCCGGGGCGGTCTCCTAACTATCAGATCCTCCTGCTTGATATTCTCTCCGGAGTCTCCTCCTTCCTCGTACGCGGCGCACTTGTCGGCCAGGGCATATAGCTCATTGATCGTCTCGATCTTGCACATCTCCATCTCCTCCGCATCCTGCGGTTTCGCACGTTTCGATGGAACGCAGCTGATCACCATGATAGGGTGGACATCTGGGATGTTGTCTTTGCATACTGCGGCTGAATCTTTGAATATACTTATGAGGGCTCTCCTTCCTTCTAGGCGAGTAGATGAAGGTCGCTTTCTTGGCCATGGGGCTTGTGGCCGCTGTAAAGGTGCCGACAAACTGATGGCATAGATCTGCCAAGAAGATATGGAGTTGTCCGGCAAGTGCATGAGCGAGGATCGACATTGGGCTTGAGCACCGGTGAAGTAGTTGGCAAGGATCTTGTCGTCTCGCCCCCCGGCAGCTTGCACCGCGATGGTGTAGATGCTGAGGAACTCCGACGGATGCGTCTTGCTGTCGTACTTCTCTGGTACGTCTGGCTTGAAGTTTTCTTCTTTGGGCCACTTTGGACTTGCCGCAGCTCACGAATGAACGCAGGGCAACCTACCGCGTCACGGCAAGTCGTCTGGTTCCTCCGGCGTGCATGTCGACAGAAGGGCCCAGCGCGCTTGTCGGATTGACGCCGCGCTTCTCTTGGCGCTTCGATGCGAGTTCGAGCGTCTTCTTCTTTGTCGATCGTGTAGAACTTGGCGCTGATCGCGACGAGCTCATGGATTCGATGTGAGGTGGAGTCATTGTCGAGGTGGATCCGGCGAAGTCGGCGATCTTGGCCTTCGTGGAGAGTGCATGGTGGTTGCACCCCCGGTCTCGTCGCCACCGGCTCGTGTTTAGCGATCTTGCCGCGGCAGCGAAGTACTCGGCTGCCGCGGAGCGTCGCCGTTGGCAAAGCCGATGAGACTCTGAATGGTGGCTCTCCATTCATCGACCTTGTCGGCCGTTGGAGGGTAGTCCAGAGCGATTGCGCTCGCCAAAGCTTCTGCTGGAGTGGTGGGTGGCGATGGCGAAGCGGCGCGAGGAGCGGATATGCTCGGACTTCTAACTATGTTAGAAGGAGCGATATCCGTCGGTGTGACCGTGCCTCACTCGCGCCAGCATGTTGGCATGCATGCCGGTCTTGAGCATCCCGAGACCCACCAGCTCGATCTTGGTCCAACGAGCGTATGGCATTGTGAATGCCATGTCGATGTCGGTCCCGCGCCTCCTGAGACGGGCGCGGTGCATGTACGGACGCCGAGGTCTGTGCAGCCTTGTCCTTGGACTTGGCAGCACCGTGAGCTCCCCCGTCGCCGTCCATTCTTCGCCCGGCGTCTACCCCACCACCTGTTTGCTCCGGTGGCGATGGGTTCGGCGTGGGCCGGGGCTTCTGCCGCCGAAGCCCTCTTCTTCGGTGGCATGTTGACGAAGATGATGAAGATCTAGCTCGCGTGGACGCCGGACCAGGTTCACACAACCTCGACGCCCCCTACCTGGCGCGCCAAGGTGTCGGGGCAGGCTGATCTGGCCCACGAACACCTATGGGACCGGCGGACCGAGCCCCTTTCGGTTCGGCGGGGAGCGGAGGTTGCATGAAGAGCAGATCGAGGCGAAGCACGCGAGAGGTTTACCCAACCGGAGCTCTCTGGAGAGATAACACTCCTACTTCTGCATGTCTAGGTGTATTGCGTTCTTGCTCAGGAGCGCTGAGTGCTACAGTACACACGAGCTGCTAACGAGACTGAGCGTGGAGGAACTGACCGACCAACCCTTTCTACGTTGCGCATGGGCCTCCTTTTATATGCTCAAGGGGCTCCGACAGGTGGCAACGTAGATGGGGGTACAAATGGAAAAGTAGTGGTTGGCACACCTACTTGTACAGTGTACAGTGTACCATACCTAACCCTGACGGCAGGGGACAATGGCATTAAATGCCCGTCTAGTCGCCCTAACAGTGCAAACAGGGACCGTCAGGGGCGCCACCGCTTTCCACGATGGCCATCCTATCAGCGCCGCTTGCCACCTCGCACCGCTGGCTGCACAGGCTCTCGCCACGCGCGCCTGGAAAGGTCCCAGGGCGACACGTTAGTGGATGTGCTGGAGCGTAGGTACAAAGAGGTGGTCTGCCGCGGCAAGCGCCTTGCCGCGGTTGTTGTCTTGTCGCGCCCGGAAGCTTGTCGCTCACCGGGCCTTCCCGCAAGCTCCTCTTGCCGGGCCTTGTCTTGTAAGTGCACAGGGTGGCCTTCCGGCAAGCTCCTCTTGCCGGGCCTTGTCTCCTATGTGCCTTGGGTGGCCTTCCCGGCAAGCTCCTCTTGCCGGGCCTTGTCTCCTTGTCTTGAATACTTTGTTCTTGAATGGCTCCAAAGGAACCACGGAGGACCTTGGCGGTCACCCAGTAAGCCTTGCCGCGGAGGGCTGCAACTGCCCGTGCACAAGTTCGGGATACTAGGGTACCCCTACTCTAGTACACTGACAAATCGATGCTTTTTATTAATAGGACCATGAATCGTGCTATTAATGTCTTGCTTTTCTCTTCCGATCCTTTTGTTGCATACTTATATATTGCTTATGTATTGTCTGTGAATTGCTACTAATGTTTTGTTTGGCTAGTGCATAGAGATGCCGTCTATGTCGTGTACAAGGGTAATGTTCCCGAAGTCTCTGACGACCCACGAAAGTGTCGAGACAGGTTCACCATTTCAGCGGTAACAGTTACAAAGGGTACACCACTAGGGCGGAGGCGGAAGCTTGATATGCGCGCTATCGGTGTCAAAACAGGCGGATCTCGGGTAGGGGGTCCCGAACTGTGCGTCTAGGCGGATGGTAACAGGAGACAAGGGACACGATGTTTTTACCCAGGTTTGGGCCCTCTCGATGGAGGTAAAACCCTACTCCTGCTTGATTAATATTGATGATATGGGTAGTACAAGAGTAGATCTACCACGAGATCAGAGAGGCTAAACCCTAGAAGCTATCCTATGTTATGATTGTTGTTCGTCCTACGGACTAAAACCCTTCGGTTTATATAGACACCGGAGAGGGCTAGGGTTACATAGAGTCGGTCACAATGGGAGGAGATCTACATATCCGTATCGCCAAGCTTGCCTTCCACGCCAAGGAAAGTCCCATCCGGACAAGGGACGAAGTCTTCAATCTTGTATCTTCATAGTCCAGAAGTCCGGCCAAAGGTTATAGTCCGGCTATCCGGACACCCCCACCTCCAGAACTCCCTCAATAGCCCCTGACCCAGGCTTCAATGACGACGAGTCCGGCGCCTTGCAGATTGTCTTCGGCATTGCAAGGCGGGTTCCTCCTCAGAATACTTCATAGAAGATTTTGAACACAAGGACAGTGTCCAGCTCTGCAAAACAAGTTCCACATACCACCGTAGAGAGAATAATATTTGCACAAATCTAATCTGCTGACGTATTCCGTAGCATGACATCACACCACAGCCAAGTCTTTATTCGAATCGTTTTACTGTCCCACCTCAGCGCGTTTAGCGAGGTTGTTTCCTTGGCATGTCTTGTCGAAGCAGATATCGTGTCCCCTCATTCTGGGATTCTCATCACACGACAATTATTCCCACTCCCAAGCCTGCCGAGAGCGTGGTGTTCGCATCTCATTTCCTTCGGGGGCTAGGCTTCCCGACGGACCCCTTCGTGAGGGGGCTCCTGTTTTATTATGGGCTGGAATTTCACGACTTGGCTCCGGAGTCCATCCTCCACATGTCATCGTTAATTGTCGTGTGCGAAGCCTTCCTCCGTATTACTCCTCACTTCGGATTGTCGCTTAAGACCTTCAAACTAGAGCCGAAGATGATCGAGGGGCAGCACGCGGAGTGCGGAGGTGCTGTTATAAGCAAGAATGCTGACGCTCCATGGCCCGAGTGCTCTTGTCAAGAGGAGTTCAGCTTATGGCAACGAGAGTGGTTTTATATCACAGCTCCCAGGGGCACCAAGTGGGTGGCGCCACCTGCATATCGCTCGGGTCCCCCGCGCAGCTAGCGTCATGGGTCAATAAAGGGTTTAACTGGGGGCCGTCCAAGGACGTGCCCTTGTTGCAGGGCCGCATTCGAGATCTCCTAGAAAGAGACATCAATCTGGTCGTAGTGACGCAGGTCATGTTGATTTCCGCACCCTGCCCTGCAAACATCGCCCCCTCCGCCTGTGGGAGTTTAATACGGAGGGACCATGAGCCCTCCAACATTTTACTGGTGCGACGGCCATGGAGATGGACAAATTGTTCTTCGGATCACAAGCAATGTGTCGGGACTCGACCGAGGATGCAGGTCTGAGCTACAATCGCCCGGATACTCAAGTAAGTAGCCCTCTACCCGGACACGCTATCCGTATATTTATCATAAAATTGCCCTTAAAAGAGTTGTCCCTTAAACAGGAGTGGATAGCGAAAGCAAAGCTAATCAGTGTCCGGCCCCCTCCCCGAGACCACGCCGGACCCGTGTTAACCAGATCTTTGGAGGTTGCGCCTTTGGAAGAAGGCGAAGGGGGAACAAGGAAGCTACCGCCTCCCGAAGGAGGCTGTCGAGAAAGGAGGAATCGAGAATTACTCTATCCAGGGAAGAAGAGGACCGCCTCTCAAGACCCGGAGACCATGGTCTCAAAGCGGGGAAGAAATCTTCGTCGGAGGGTCCTGCGTCAGGATGCCTCGGCGCACTGTGCCCCAAGGGGATCAGCCTCCACCGAGGTGTAAGTAGAGAGGGAGTTTTAAAATGAGAGACATCCCTGTTCTATTTCGAGGAAGATAACCGAAATTTTACCTTGTAGTTCGGATCTCAGCCCTTCTCGCAGAGCTCATCTTCGTGGGATCTTCGTCCGAGATGATGGAGAGCGGAACGCCTCCCCCTGCCGTACCGCCTTGCGAGGCGTGCGACCCTGAGGTGTCGTCATGGAGGGTTTCTCCGAATACGGCAGGGCCGGAAGGCAGTCGTATGGCCCCCCAAAGCCCTCCGTGTCCGGCCTTCGAAAAAGGCCATCGGACGAGTCCGACACCGTCCGGTGCACGGTCGGAGGAGCTGAAGGATCTGCTCGGGCGAGCGTCTATCTCAGAAGAACACCGTGCGTTGATGGGTACGGTGATTGAAAGGATTTCATCCACGGAGAGCTGGTTGTACGAGGCCGTCAGGAGTTTACTGACAGGTTTTGAGGTACGCGAAATGATGTACCTTTTGACAGTTCCGCATATATAAGATGCGCCTGTGTAGATAGTAGCCCTTGAGACTTTGTGCGTTGTCAAAAATGGCGGCGCGCCGAGGATCATAATCCCAGGTATAATATGTCGCCCTTCCTATGTAGGTGGAGAAGTGTCCAGTGGCTAGCCGGACTGATGGATTTGCCGAGCTAAAGCGGCAACTTGACGTGGCAGATGCCGACATCGCGCTTGTCAACAAGCGGCTTGACGAGGCACAAGGTATGTAATTTCTCTGAAGACACCTGGTAAGAGGAGCTTGATGCCCGTATCTTACAACATGTGTGCTTGATGCAGATGGTGCCGCTGCCATGAAGAACCGTCGGGCGGAACTTGCCGAGCCAAGGAGCAGGCCAGGAAAAGCGATGCGGCTGCCTTAAAGGCGACTGAAGAGCTGAAAGTTTAACAGGCTGCTCACCGCCAAGCAAGAAGGAAATGGCCGAGATGGCTGTGAAGTTGAAGAATGCTGCCGATCACCGCAAGCTTCTTGAAAAAGAAGACCGGGCTGAAATGTATGACTGGAGAAGGCCACTACCGAGGCCAAGGATACTCGCTCTGCGATGAGAGCTATGAAGGAGGAGCTACGTCAGGCCGGAGATATGGCGGCTGGAAAGCCCTTTATGGTGCAGATGAAGTTCGGGGATCCTAAATATGCTCCGTTGGACCGGTGTGGAGTGCGGCGGACACTGAGTCTTGCTTCCATTCCACTAGCCAAGAATCAGGAGAGTGACTTTCTCTTTTGAACCTCTTAAGCTGACTTATCTGGACTTGGCGGCGAGTGCCGCGAACGCGGCCGAACACTTTCGAGATCAAAAGGATCATGAAGTGGAAAAGCTTTTTTGGTCGCAGTTCCACAATCCAGAGCGCCCACTTCCATTAACCGATCGTTTGGCCGCACGGCGGTTGAATAGGTTATCCGGACTCGCCATGAAGTATGTCGTGAGTCATCTGTGGCCGGAAAGGCCCGAGCCGAAGAGTTATTTTAGCTTGGTGCAGCAGTTCCTTGGTGCGGTGCCGCATATCAATGCAATGAAGAGGTCAGCATGCATAGAGGGTGCGTGGATGGCTCTTGCCCGTGTCAAGACATACTGGGCGGAGATGATGGCCATCGCTGTTGCATCCCAAGATTAGGACGGGAGCCGAGTACCTGTCGAGCACTATTTTCAGGAAGTTCTGCAGGGCGCTCGTTTAATAGCGACGCAGTCCTCGAAGGATATTATGTTCGAATAACATGTATTATTGTAAAACAATGTTTCTAGGGAATATAAAAGCTTTTTATACTTGTGCCTTCAAGAATTAAAATACCTCCTGTGCGGCCGTTAATGTATATGTGTATATAACCTGAAAGATGGCAGTCTTCGGCTTCAGCCCCCACGCATATAATGCGGGGGTGTTTGCAGAAGGCGCATTTTCACACTTGATCCAACATCTTGGTCCTATTAAGGAGGTGATAGCAGAGCGAACTAGGCAATCGGACTATAATGCTTTATCACTTTCACTTAGCCATAGGAGTTTGACAGTGGGGCTACTATATATCCCCTAGTGGCACCGCGCTCACCCGAATAGGGGGCGTGTGTGTGCCTGGCCGGGAAACGGCCCTTCGTTAATGCGGAGGAATCCTAAAGATTCCGGCGGGTCATCGAGTGGTTGACCAGTCTCACGCTATATCATGACAGTCAGTTTTCGGCTTTCTCTCGAGGTGCTTTCGCCTGGCCGAACCGGGGCACAATCGCAGTAGTTCTCCTGGTGCCGCCTTAGCCGATAGAGCAGAACGTAAGGCAGCAAAACACATGAGCCGGGCAAACCCAACATTGGACCAAAGACATGATTCTGAGCTGATGCATATAAGGCCAAACTCACGACGCCGAAGACTCCCTAAGGTATTCGGTCTTTATGAAAATGGGCTGAACAATGCCCTTGGTTATAAGCCCCTGGTGTCCAGGTACGCGCAAAATTCTGACATGGCCACATGCCAAGACGCCAGCCTCCTCCTCGGTTATACCAAGAAACCGGGGAATGTGTATCAACAAGAGACAGTGAAAAAAGTTTACGCAGGCTCTTAATCTAAAAAGAATCCTTGGAACGGGTCCCTACTGCACGTCTGCGCCTGTGTCTCCGTTGTGCCGTATCCTG
This sequence comes from Aegilops bicornis, assembly GCA_021605145.1. NCBI lineage: Eukaryota > Viridiplantae > Streptophyta > Magnoliopsida > Poales > Poaceae > Aegilops > Aegilops bicornis. The sequence goes on from CM038670.1 coordinate 54,344,463, forward strand.
GACGGGTGTAGCACGGTGTTCATCTGTAAAAGAGAGGAACTTAGTTGAAAAAGATCGTGCGAAAATGTATGTTATATTAAATAAACAAAGTATAATTCAAAAAATGGGTAAAATTGAGCTTTATTGTCTCTTGTTGTACATGCGCGGAGCCCCTTGTACGGGGGTATGCGGCTAGTAAGCCCTTGTATGTTTACGCCGGACTCGTCTAGCCATGTCCGGGGTCTGAACGACCTGTTTAGGTGCTTTGATTAGTGAAGCCGGGTTTAGTGTGTGGCTATCAAGGCAGGCGCACAGTCTTCCGCACTCGAGGAACACTCGATATTTCCCTTTAATGAGATGATGCCTCGCGGACAGGGCATTTTAAGTGTAAGAGATGCATAATGCAGTATTGCGTTAAAGCGGGCGAAAGCTTCGCGTCCCAGTAGTGCTTGATAGCTACTTGTAAATGGGGCGATGTAGAAGGTTAGCTTTTTCATGGCGGAAGTTGTCGGGAGCCAAACATAACTTCTAGCAGGAGAGAACCCGTACAATGGGCATCTGGGCCTGGCGTTACCCCTTGAAAGGAAGTGTTGCTATGGTGAATTTTTGTTGGGTTTATCCCCATTTTGCGGATTGTGTCCTGATATAGCAGGTTTAGACCACTGCCGTCGTCCATTAGGACTTGTGTAAAGTGGAGTCCGTCAATTATCGGATCTAATATCAAGGCAGTCCAGCCTGCGTTCCGGATACTTCTAGAGTAATCCTGATGGTCGAAGGTGATTGGTTTTAACAACCAGTGGCGGGACTCCTCTGGGATAGGCCGTATGGCGCGTATCTCTATAGGCACTCAGTTTTTCCCTTTTGTCACATGAAGTGAGTTTACTGTTTTGACTTCTTGTGGGAAATTATTTTGTTTTCCGGTGCTCTGCTTGTGGGGTTCGTCATCGTCCTCGCTTGGTGTTTCGAGACCCTTGTGTTCGGCGTTGAGTTTGCCGGATTGCTTGAAGACCCAACAATATCTGTGGGTATGGTTTGCAGGCTTCCCGGGAGTACTGTGGATTTTGCATTTCTTGTCCAAGATTTTGTTTAGGTTAGATAGCTCGTCCCTGTTATCCTTGAGGGGAAGCTTTTTCTGATTCTGTCGAGAGCTTTTGAATCCGGCGTTGACTGCCGTGCTCATCGGGTTGTTTCCCTTGCTCCGTCGCTGGTTCTTGCTGCGTCGCGGTTTCCCGTTTCCATCCCTAACTTCGGATGTACTTGGGTCGCTGGTACTGCATCTTGCCAACCAGCTATCCTCTCCTGCGCAAAAGCGGGTCATGAGGCTTGTTAATGCGGCCATTGTTCTTGGCTTTTCTTGGCCGAGGTGTCTGGCGAGCCATTCGTCTCGAACGCTGTGTTTGAAAGCTGCTAAGGCTTCGGCGTCCGGACAGTCGACTATCTGGTTCTTTTTAGTAAGAAATTTGTTCCAGAGTTTCCGGGCTGACTCTCCGGGTTGTTGAGTTATATGACTTAAATCGTCTGCATCCGGAGGACGGCCATAGGTCCCTTGAAAATTTGCCCGAAAAGCATCCTCGAGCTCTTCCCAACTTCCAATGGTGTTTCCGGGAAGGCTTTTAAGCCAATGCCGGGCTGGCCCTTTGAGCTTGAGGGGTAAGTATTCTATGGCGTGGAGGTCGTCTCCTCTGGCCATGTGTATGTGTAGGATATAATCCTCAATCCAGACTCCAGGGTCTGTTGTTCCATCGTATGCCTCTATGTTTACGGGCTTGAACTCACTGAAATTCATGGTCTAGCACCTCATCGGTGAAACATAGGGGGTGTGCGGCACCCCTGTACTTGGGTGTGCCGTGTTGTTCAGATATTTGTTGTGTTGCATTGCTTTCTAGAGTTTGCTTTCTTGGCCCGTAGATAGATCTGGCTGGGCCATCTTTGTGATGCGAATCCTTGGGTGGATCAGCGTCTTTGGCTTAGGTCTTGGCGCCCGTTTGCCGCTCTATGTTGGCCATGGGGTTGTTTATCCGACCGGGTGGCTTCCCTATTTTTTGATTGCGGGGGCTCTAAGGCCTCCTCATCAAATTCCGGCAGTAATTTTTGTCGGAGTAATGGGCCACGGGTAGGCAAACCAGAGCCCCTGGACCTTTCAAAACATCGGGGCAGACTGCGCCCCTCAAGACCCCAAGACGAGGAGCCGTCTTCTGAGAGTCGGCGGCAGAGCCGCCGACTGCCCCTCCTAGCCGAGTCCCAGAGACGGCCTCAAGATGGACCAACTCCCAGCCAGCGACTTCCGAAGAGCCGGCTGTGGGGAGTCGGCCCGTGACTCCAACCACCTCCTGCCTGTGCGACTACAGACGGGATGGGATGAAGCCGCCTCGCAACCCATCCCTGCCCCGCTCATAAAGGACAGGTATGGCCGCAGAGCGCCGTACTGACGGAGATCTCCGTCCGCGCCTTGTTGCCACGCTGCATCGGCAGCGTCAGCCCGTGCGGCAGATCCTCGTACCTACCCACGACTGCCTGTCACGAACCAAAAGACGGCGGGACCACCGTCGGCGGAGTGCGTAAAACGGCAAGAGCGCCCCAAGACGGACCTGCTGGGAGTCGGCCTCCGAGAGTCGGGCCGCCCTCCCACGGGCTCCACGCGCCATTAACCGCATAAGACAGGGAATGTCAATGCGGTGATCGCCGCCAGCGGCGGCACTGCTGTTTTCACCCCCACGACCATGCTTTACGCGTCATTAGAAGCGCTGGCTACAAAGAACTCCGCAGCCGGCAAGACCACAATGCGGACAAGGGCTGTCGGCCCCATGCTGGACCGTCGGCAGGGCCCACTAGTCGGCGGGCTCCAAGTCGGCGGAGAAGACGGCGACTTAAGAGGATCGACGGTCGACCTGCGCCCGGATTACATTGTACCCCGGGGTAGGCCTATATAAACCCCCCGGGGCACCCATGCAAGGGGTTGGAACCTAGTAGTTTGACACACACATAGAGGGAAGAGGAGAGCTAGTCGTGCCCTTCTCCTTCCTCACCCCGAAGAACTCAAGGAGCAACCTACTACCTGATCGACGCTCAGAAGCCCCGAGCACGCAAGAGGGACGACTCCGGCAAAGAGACGGAACGGCCAAGGAATGCGAATCTCCTCCGAAAATTTTACAGTTGATGTAGTATGTACCATGCTACCCTTTGTGTTTAAAGTACCAAGACTTCGGGCCCCCCGAGACGAGCTCGGGGACTGCCGTCTTTTGTTATCTGTATGATCAGAATTATGCCTTCGAGTATGTTACTCTTTGTTATGCTATTTGGCACCGGGCTCGACTAGTCGGCCCGGGACTCACCATATGAGCTATGAAATGCTTCCTGCAGTCAGACAAGTAACGTGCGGTGCCTAAGCCATTTCCTATCAGAAGTCGCAGCTCGTAGAGCGACTGTTCGGTGGGCAGGAGTAAGGAAGAACGGGCGCCCACACGAAAAAACGGCTAAGGACCCAAAGCATAAACAGCTTCCAGCCCCGTTTTGTAAAACCGACTCTTAAGTAGTCGGCTTGCCGCTTTCTACCCAACTTGCTTAGCGACTCTAAAAAATGGCCTAGTACTTGCCTTCTCAAAGGTAGCCAAGCATTTCACCTAGACGGCAATCCGCAGAGCGGTTGCCCGATGGGCAAGGCGGCAACTAAGGGAAGGCGGCAAAGGGAAAAGCCACAAGAGCAATATGCAAGGAAAGATAAAATTAGAATAATATTTACACAGCTTAGGCCCTTGGCCGGATCTTCGGACAGAGGTTCAGAATACACCCCGTGGGTGGAATTGTGCGAATTAACATGTTCTTTCAAAGACTAGCAAAACAGATAAAATGAAGGCGAGGCAGCGGCCTAGGAAGCGGCAGATGAGGTCGGCAGGCCGGAGGCGACGGCGGCGTCAGCGCCGGGGCGGCCGGCTGGGCGGTCTCGGCTTGATCGTCTCCGGCGGCAGCCGGCCCAGACGGGTGCCGCTCGTTGCTGGAAGCGCGGTCGAGCTGAGGCTGGTCGCCCGCTCCGTCTTCTGGCGCCTCCATGTTGTCTCCGTCCCGTGCCTCGTCTTCCTCCTCGGTGCTGGAGTCGATCACCTCCGTTGAGTCCTCGTCGTAGTCCGGGTTCATCCCGAACCACTCCGGCGGCGCCTCCCCACCGTCCTCAGCCCTCGCTCTGGGACGAAGACGCTGGTGTCCGTGTAGTCGGCAATCGCCGCTGCACGCTCGACGAGGGCGTCCTCCACGGCCAGCAACTCCGCCTGGGCCTCTGACCGGAACGCGGCCAGCCGGTCCAGATCCAGCCCCAGATACCAAGCCTTGACGAATTCCAGGGCCCGGCGAGCTCCAGCCCATGCCGCGGAACCCTTCCAGGCCTCAAGGCGGCCATCCGCGACCTCCAGCCAATCGGCGCTCCGGCTGGGAGTGCGCAGAATCGGCATGTCCGGCCACAGAGCAGCGATCGCCTGGGCGCCGACACGCTGAAGCCGGCGCAGCATCCGATGGGCCGGCCGCAGACGAGCCTTAATGCTCAGGAGCTGCTCGTCAAGGGTCCGGGGGGCGTTGGCAGCGATCTCAGCACCACCCGCCCTTCGCGCCTCACGATCAGCCTTGATGGCTTGATTGGCCGCCTGCGTGTGGCCGGGGACGAAGTCTACCAAGAAGAAGGAGAAGCAAGTCAGAAAAACAGGAGTCGGCCTGACCCATAGTCAGCGACCCAAAAGAAGAAGTAAAAGCAAACTCACCATCGACGATGTCCTCGATTTCATGGAAGCCGGAGGTCAGCAGCGCTTCCTTGTCGGTCCAGGAGGAGCGCTCGCTCTCAAACTCGGCCAGGAGAGCAGCCTCTTTCTTCTCCGCCTCGTCCTGCGCCGCCTTAAGCAGCTCCCTCTGCTCCGCCAGCTGCGTAGCCAGCAGGTCGCGCTCTGCAGCGAGCTTGCTGCACTCCTCCTCCTTGGCGTGCAAGGCGGTGTTGGCCCTACCCAGCTGCCGCCGAAGAGTGGCGCTGGCCTCTAAAGAATAAAAAGAAGAAGGACGCGAAGTCGTCACCTAAGAAGGTCGCTAGGAAGATCCGGCCCGACTGCGCAGCAATCGGCCCGAATCTCGGGGACTACAGCCCGCGGGTGCGCCAGCGCGCCCCGGCGAAGAAGAAAACTCACCTCGGCTCCTCACCAAGTCGGCAATCTTCTTGCCCAGCTCCTCAACGTTGCGGTTGAAGGCAGTGGCGCGGAGGTTGTGATACTCCTTCGACAAGAATTTCAGACAAAGGTAAAAATTTGGAAGTAAGAAAATAGAGTTCTGAGCCGCTTTGCTCGGCCGGCGTGAAACTCGAGGGACTACACCAGTGGGTGCGCACACCCCACGAGAGAAGAGCAAGAAAAATTCAAAGAAGGAAACATACCCGACGGCGGCTCGGGACGCCAGTGCGCCTTGGAAGCAATTCGATGGCGTCGCCCTCAGCTCGCAACCGCTGGGCGTCCAGGAGCGCCGTGTTCAGCGGACCTGTGCCGCCTCCTCGCACCCACCCAATGGGCGCGGCGCTTGTCGCCTCGGCGTCTAGAATGGCCGAGCTAGCGACGCCGGTCTCCAAGGGGCGTGGCGCCGAAGTCGCCTTCTCAAGACGGCGTCGCGCTGGCGAGGCGACTTGAAGAAGCAGCTTCACCACGGCCTCGTCGTCAGTCAGCGGCACAGGCGGGTCCGCTGGCTGTTTGCCTCACGCGCTCTCGGACAGCGGTGGAGGCGGCGGGGGTGGCTCGGCCGTGCCCGACAGGGAGGCCTCGCCGCCTTCCCTCTCCGCGACGAGGACCTCACCGCCGACTCCCTCCGTCTGCCCCGTGAACTCCGGCGGCGGCGACGCAGAGCTCAGCGGGGTAACGAGCGGGCGCCCGGCCCAGGCGTGCGGCCTCCTCGGCTCGCCTCTTGGCTGCAACGGCGGCTTCGACCTCCTCCAGCTTCTTCTGGGCGGAAGCCGCCGCCTTCTCAGCCTCCGCCTTCTCCAGACGGGCGGCCTCCTCCTCGTCGCGCTTCTCCTGCGCGTTCTGCTCCGTCGCCTCCCGGAGGGCGGCCGCAGGATCAATCCGCCGAGTATTGGCGGACGTCTCTGCCGACCCCATGACGGAGGCGGCGGCGACCCTCTCCAATGTGAGGGGAGCCCTGATGAGAAAAAGACATGTAAAGACTTGGGCAAGACGGACCAGAAGAAAACAAGACAAAACAAGAAGTACTTACGCGGAGACCAGCGGCGGCTTCTTCACTTCCTTGCGGAAGCGGTTAGCCTTCGCGACCGCCTCTTCACGCTGGGTCGCGGCAGCCGTCCCCCTGAATTTCTTCGCCCGGCCGCCTGGCAGGCTCGGCCCGGCCCGGCGCTTCTTCGCGCCGCCTCGACCACCCAAGGCGGCGGAGGAACTCGCGCCTGGATGGCCGGCTTTCTGTTGGCGGCGGGATGACTTCCCTTTCGCCGTCGTCGTCAGGCCAGTCGGCGAAGGTTGCCGAAGGCCTGAAGTCGTCGGCCCGTCCTCCTCCCTCGGCGTCGGTCTCCATCGCCGCCACCCCCAAGTCGGGGTCGTCGGAATCGCTCTCCACCCGGTCGGGGACGAATTCATGAGCCGACCCCGCGGTGCCGGCCGAGGGCTGCATGAGGGATTCTGAATCGAAAAGACCAAAGAAAATTAGAGCCGGATTCGGTGAAGAAGGAAACAGAAAAGCAAGAGACGACTTACCACCACAGGCGGGGATTGGCGCTGTGATGCGGCTCCTTGCCGAACTGCCATTCCTCCCGAGGCCGCAGTCGCCAGAAATTCACCGTGTCCACCACCTCCGGCGTGGGGCATATCTTTGGAGCACAGCCGATCGTCGGCGGCCGCTCATCCGATAGATCGGATGAGGTCGGCCTTGAGAGGAAGAACTCGGCGCGCCACGTGGGGCGGCCAGCAACTCGGCCCTGGGCCAGGCCCTCTCGACCGCCAAGACTTCGGAGTCAAGCGGCTGCGGCGGCGCCTGGAGTCGCCGCGTCCTGGCCCGATGGGACCAGCTGGGGAGTCGCCCCGCTAACTCGCCGGCCATGTAAGGCGGCAGGTTGACCCAGTCGCCCTCAGGGGCGACGTTCTTGACGTAGAAGTACGTGCGCTGCCACATCTTCACCGACTTGATGAGTGGGATGGCAGGGAAGGGTTCTCGGGCACCGGCCTCCTCATTGCGATGAACGTGCCGCACAGAGCCGGCACGCGAGCGACGTGGGTTCCGAGCTTGGCTTGGAAGAATTCCCCCACAGCTCGATGGTGGGGAGAACGCCAAGAAAGCCTTCGCACAAGGATGCGAAGGCGGCCAGTAGCACCACCGTGTTTGGAGTGAGGTGGTGCGGCTGGAGCCCGTGGAACTCCAGGAACGCGCGGAAGAAGCCGCTCGCCGGCAGACCTAGCCCGCGCATGAGGTGCCAGCGGAACATGACCCGCTCGCCCTCCTCCGGCGCCGGCGTTATTTCGCCCGCCGGCGCGGCGCGCGTCCACACTAGGTTGGTGCCGGGGATGCGGCGCGTCTGGCGGAGAAACTCGATGATGTCGTCGTCAACAATGGAGCCATCCCACACGCCGGAGCGTGCGGCGCGAGGCGTGGCGGCGGAGGAGGAGCTCATCTCCACGGCGCGGCGTGGTTCAGCGCGGCGTGGCTCGGCACGGCGGAATCAAGGAGGAAGACGAAGAAAGAAGGAGAGGAAGGAGAGGAAGCGGGGAGAGTGGGTGCGCTTGCGTCGCCGCCCCCCCTCCTCCCGCCTACTTATAGGCGCCTAGGCTTAGAAGCCGAGGGGGCGGGCGTGGGATTAACTGCGCCCACGCCCCCACGATTAAACCCACAACATTACTGCGCGCAGTAACGGCGTGTGGAGCCCAACCGCCCGCATGGCCGCAACGGATCCGCCCGTGCGCCTAGGGGTGGTAGTGGCGGGCCCCGCCTGACGGGCCTGTCTAGTCACGCGCGTGGGCGGGCAGACTGGCCCTGCCGCGTGGCGTCACGTGGCGGGCCCGCGACGGGCAGCTGCCTGGAAGCTTATCAGGCACGCTGCCCGGATCCCGCCACGACCTTCGAAACCTTTGAGGAGCAAGACGGCCCCCTGCAAGGCCGACTCCAGCTAGTCGGCTCAAGAGAGAGACGGCGAGTCGAGCCCAGATTCTTCCATTGGAGGGATGAAACTGTTGAGGCTCCTCGACATGTTGCCCTTGGCGCCTCACCAGCTTCGGGGACTACTGTCGGAGTAATGGGCCACGGGTAGGCAAACCCGAGCCCCTGGACCTTTCAAAACATCGGGGCAGACTGCGCCTCTCAAGACCCCAAGACGAGGAGCCGTCTTCTGAGAGTCGGCGGCAGAGGCGCCGACTGCCCCTCCTAGCCGAGTCCCGGAGACGGCCTCAAGATGGGCCGACTCCCAGCCAGCGACTTCCGAAGAGCCGGCTGTGGGGAGTCGGCCCGTGACTCCAACCACCTCCTGCCTGTGGGACTACGGACGGGATGGGATGAAGCCGCCTCGCAGCCCATCCCTGCCCCGCTCATAAAGGATGACAGGCATAGCCCACAGGCGCCCGTCTTGGCGGAGATCTCCGTCCGGCCGCTGTTGCCACCTTGACCTGACGTCAGCCCCGTGGGCAGATTCCTGTACCCACGATGGCCTGTCTGTACGACCCGAAGACGGCGGGACCCGCCTGTCGGCGGGAGTGCAGAAGACGGCGAGAGCGCCCCAAGGCGGACCCGCTGGGAGTCGGCCTCCGAGAGTCGGCCGACCCCTCCCACGGGCTCCATGCGCCATTAACCAGACAAGACAGGGAATGGCAACAGTGATCGCCCGCCAAGCGGCGGCACTGTTGCCATGACCCCACGACTCAAGCTCAAGGCCATTAGAAGCGCGGTTACAGATAACCCGCAGCCGGGCAAGACTACCACAAGCGGACAAGGGCTGTCGGCCCCATGCTGGACCGTCGGCAGGGCCCACTAGTCGGCGGGCCCCAGAAGTCGGCGGAGAAGACGGCGACTTAAGAGACTGACGGCTAGGACCTGCGCCCAACCGGATTACCATTGTACCCCCGGGGGGTAGGCCTATATAAACCCCCCGGGGCACCCATGCAAGGGGTTGGAACCTAGTAGTTTGACACACACATAGAGGGAAGAGGAGAGCTAGCTGTGCCCTTCTCCTTCCTCACCCCGAACAGCTCAAGGAGCAACCTTGTACTCACTTTGCCATAGTGATCATGCGGAGACCCCGCAGAGCAGCAGCAGGGGTGTTATCTCCCCGGAGAGCCCTGAAGCTGGGTAAGATTCGCCGGCGTGCATGCCTTCCCCTCATCCCGTTTCCCGGCACCGGCGACGTTCTACTCGCCCCCTCCATGATAAGCCATCCTTTGGCATATGTCGCACCCAACCCCCGACAATTTTCTCTTCGGATTGCTCTTTGTGTGGCGAATGTCGCCGTATTTGTCTGCGGTGTTGAGTACTTTGCTCCATCTAATTATGAGTGCATCTTCTGCTGTTTTGAGCCTCCGCTTCTGCTTTTTCAGGCTACGCGTAGTGGTGACGAGCCTTTTGTGGAGGTTCTTCTGCTCCAGCAACTTGTCCGACGTGAGGTCGTCCAGACTGTTATCTTCGTCGGGGACGGGTTGTTCGGTTTGTTTATCCAAGTTGCCCTGTTCGGACGGTTGCTTGATGGCATGTTCGCCGTCCGCCGGTTCGCCCTGCTCTGTGGCTAGGTCTCTATGGCTACTGTCCCTGTCGAGGTGGGGTTTGGGGTGGCGCTTACGCCGCTGCTTTGACTGCTTTTCGAGGGAACAATCCCTCGTTGCGTCCCTTTGTTCCTCGTCGTAGTTTCTTTTAGGTGTGTCCACCATGTATACATCGTGAGATGAGGTGGTTGTCTGGTGCCCTATAGGCGCTGGTTCCTGTTTGTCTCCTACATCGTCGTCCATACCGTCGATGTCTTCGGAGTCAAAGTCCAGCATGTCGGTTAAATCGTCGACGCGGCTAAGAAGTGGGGGTGGGTGGGCGTCGAATTTCTTCGCCGTCCACATCCCAATCATGCCGGTCATAATTCGGCCAGGACTCTCCTGACAAAGAGAGAGACCTTAGTGAATTCAGAATGTGGCCGAAGGGCGAGTGCTGAAAGATGTCCGCGGCGGCGAACTCCGTGATCGGCGCCCGATCGGATTCGATTGGCAGGGGCGCGGAAGGTTCGGAGTCCGGAGAGGAGTCCGACACTTTGGAGTCACGGGCTTCGCAAAGGACAAGGCTGGTATTCGGCTCGATCGCCGTAGAGATTGCAGCCCCCGAGGCGGTGTCCAGCCACCCGTCCTCGATTGGCGCAGTCGGCTCCGAGCTAAAGGTCGGAGGGTCACGGGTCGGCGGCAGCGCTAAATCATGCCCATCGTGACAGTGCGGCTCGCTCGGCTGTGGCTCAGATCCGTCGAAGGTCAAGTCTCCGCGGACGTCAGCCGTGTAGTTTATGTTGGGGAACGTAGTAATTTCAAAAAATTTCCTACGCACACGCAAGATCATGGTGATGGCATAGCAACGAGAGGGGAGAGTGTTGTCCACGTACCCTCGTAGACCGTAAGCGGAAGCGTTATGACAACGCGGTTGATGTAGTCGTGCGTCTTCACGATCCGACCGATCCAAGTACCGAACGTGCGGCACCTCCGAGTTCAGCACACGCTCAGCTCGATGACGATCCCGGACTCCGATCCAGCAAAGTGTCGAGGATGAGCTCCACAAGACAACGTGGCAGGACGATGATGATGCTCTACCGGCGCAGGTCTTCGCCTAAACTCCGCGACGATATGACCGAGGTGGAATATGGTGGAGGGGGCACCGCACTGCAGCTAAGGAACGATCTGTAGATCAACTTGTGTGTCATGGGGTGCCCCCCTGCCCCCGTATATAAAGGAGGGAGGGGGAGGTGCGGCCGGCCCCCAAGGGGTGCGCCTGGAGGAGTCCTACTCCCTCCAGGAGTAGGACTCCCCCCTCTTGCCTTGTTGGAGAAGGAAAGGGGGAGGGGAAAGAGGAAAGGGGCGCCCCCTTCCTTGTCCTATTCGGACTAGGGGGGAGGCGCGCGCCTGCCCCGCCGCACTCCTCTTCTCCCTCATGGCCCACTAAGGCCCATTATCCCCCGGGAGGGTTCCGGTAACTCCCCGGTGTTACGGTAAAATCCTGATTTCACCCGGAACCATTCCGATATCCAAATATAGGCTTCCAATATATCAATCTTTATGTCTCAACCATTTCGAGAATCCTCGTCATGTCCGTGATCACATCCGGGACTCCGAACAAACTTCGGTACATCAAAACTTATAAACTCATAATAAAACTATCATCGTAACGTTAAGCGTGCGGACCCTACGGGTTCGAGAACTATGTAGACATGACCTAGAACTATTCTCGGTCAATAACCAATAAGCGGAACCTGGATGCCCATATTGGTTCCTACATATTCTACGAAGATCTTTATCGGTCGAACCACATAACGATATACGTTGTTCCCTTTGTCATCGGTATGTTACTTGTCCGAGATTCGATCGTCGGTATCCAATACCTAGTTTAATCTCGTTACCGGCAAGTCTCTTTACTCGTTCCGTAATACATCATGTCACAACTAACTTATTAGTTGCAATGCTTGCAAGGCTTATGTGATGTGTATTACCGAGAGGGCCCAGAGATACCTCTCCGACAATCGGAGTGACAAAACCTAATCTCGAAATACGCCAACCCAACATGTACCTTTGGAGACACCTGTAGTACTCCTTTATAATCACCCAGATAAGTTGTGAAGTTTGGTAGCACCAAAGTGTTCCTCCGTAAACGGAGTTGCATAATCTCATAGTTACGGGAACATGTATAGGTCATGAAGAAAGCAATAGCAATATACTAAAGCGATCAAGTGCTAGGCTAACGGAATGGGTCATGTCAATCACATCATTCTCCTAATGATGTGATCCCATTAATCAAATAACAACTCATGTCTATGGTTAGGAAACATTACCATCTTTGATTAATGAGCTAGTCAAGTAGAGGCATACTAGTGACTATATGTTTGTCTATGTATTCACACATGTATCATGTTTCAGGTTAATACAATTCTAGCATGAATAATAAACATTTATCATGATATGAGGAAATAAATAATAACTTTATTATTGCCTCTAGGGCATATTTCCTTCAGTCTCCCACTTGCACTAGAGTCAATAATCTAGATTACAAAGTAATGATTTTAACACCCATGGAGTCTTGGTGCTGATCATGTTTTGCTCGTGGAAGAGGCTTAGTCAACGGGTCTGCAATATTCAGATCCGTATGTATCTTGCAAATTTCTATGTCTCCCACCTGGACTTGGTCCCGGATGGAATTGAAGTGTCTCTTGATATGCTTGGTCCTCTTGTGAAATCTGGATTCCTTTGCCAAGGCAATTGCACCAGTATTGTCACAGAAGATCTTCATTGGTCCCGATGCACTAGGTATGACACCTAGATCGGAAATGAACTCTTTCATCCAGACTCCTTCATTTGCTGCTTCCGAAGCAGCTATGTACTCCGCTTCACATGTAGATCCCGCCACGACGCTTTGTTTAGAACTGCACCAACTAACAGCTCCATCGTTTAATAAAAACACGTATCCGGTTTACGATTTAGAATCGTCTGGATCAGTGTCAAAGCTTTCATCGACGTAACCATTTACGACTAGCTCTTTGTCACCTCCATATACGAGAAACATATCCTTAGTCCTTTTCAGGTATTTCAGGATGTTCTTGACCGCTGTCCGATGATCCATTCTGGATTACTTTGGTACCTTCCTGCCAAGCTTATTGCTAAGCATACGTCAGTCTGGTACACAGACATTGCATACATGATAGAGCCTATGGCTGAAGCATAGGAACATCTTTCATTTTCTCTCTATCTTCTGCTGTGGTCGGGCATTGAGTCTGACTCAATTTCACACCTTGTAATACAGGTAAGAATCCTTTCTTTGCCTGATCCATTTTGAACTTTTTCAAAACTTTATCAAGGTATGTGCTTTGTGAAAGTCCAATCAAGCGTCTTGATATATCTCAGTAGATCATGATGCCCAATATGTAAGCAGCTTCACCGAGGTCTTTCATTGAAAAACTTTTATTCAAGTATCCTTTTATGCTATCCAGAAACTCTATATCATTTCCAATCAATAATATGTCGTCCACATATAATATCGTAAATGCTCTGAGCTCCCACTCACTTTCTTGTAAATACAGGCTTCTCCAAAAGTCTGTATAAAACCATATGCTTTGATCACACTATCAAAGCGTTTATTCCAACTCCGAGAGGCTTGCACTGCACCATAAATTGATCATTTGGAGCTTGCACACTTTGTTAGCTCCTTTTGGATCAACAAAACCTTCTGGTTGCATCATATACAACTCTTCTTCTAGAAATCCATTCAAGAATGCAGTTTTGACATCCATTTGTCAAATTTCATAATCATAAAATGCAGCAATTTCTAACATGATTCGGACAGACTTAAGCATCACTACAGGTGAGAAAGTCTCATCGTAGTCAACCCCTTGAACTTGTCGAAAACCTTTCGCAGCAAGTCGAGCTTTATAGACAGTTACATTACCATCAGCGTCAGTCTTCTTCTTAAAGATCCATTTATTCGCAATGCCTTGCCGATCATCGGGCAAGTCAACCAAAGTCCATACTTTGTTCTCATACATGGATCCCATCTCAGATTTCATGGCTTCCAGCCATTTTGCGGAATCTGGGCTCACCATCGCTTCTTCATAGTTTGTAGGTTCGCCATGGTCAAGTAACATGACTTCCAGAATAGGATTACCGTACCACTCAGTGCGGATCTTACTCCGGTTGACCCTCACGAAGTTCAAGAGAAACTTGTTACGAGTTTCATGATCAATATCATTAGCTTCCTCACTAATTGGTGCAGTTGTCAAAGGAACTGGTTCTTGTGATGAACTACTTTCCAATAAGGGAGCAGATACAGTTATCTCATGAAGTTCTACTTTTCTCCCACTCACTTCTTCCGAGAGAAACTCTTTTTCTAGAAAGGATCCGAATTTAGCAACGAAAATCTTGCCTTCAGATCTGTGATAGAAGGTGTACCCAATAGTCTCTTTTGGGTATCCTATGAAGACACATTTCTCCGATTTAGGTTCGAGCTTATCTGGTTGAAGTTTCTTCACATAAGCATCGCAGCCCCAAACTTTAAGATACGACAACTTTGGTTTCTTGCCAAACCATAGTTCATAAGGCGTCGTTTCAACGGATTTTGATGGTGCCCTATTTAACGTGAATGCGGCCGTCTCTAAAGCATAACCCCAAAACGATAGCGGTAAATCAGTAAGAGACATCATAGATCGCACCATATCTAGTAAAGTACGATTACGACGTTCAGACACACCATTTCGTTGTGGTGTTCCGGGTGGCGTGAGTTGCGAAATTATACCGCATTGTTTCAAATGTAAACCAAACTCATAACTCAAATATTCTCCTCGATGATCAGATCGTCGAAATTTTATTTTCTTGTTACGATGATTTTCCACTTCACTCTGAAATTCTTTGAACTTTTCAAATGTTTCAGATTTGTGTTTCATTAAGTAGATATACCCATATCTGCTCAAATCATCTGTGAAGGTGAGAAAATAACGATACCCGCCAAGGCTTCAACATTCATTGGACCACAAACATCGGTATGTATGATTTCCAACAAATCAGTTGCTCGCTCCATAGTTCCGGAGAACGGCGTTTTAGTCATCTTGCCCATGAGGCACGGTTACGCAAGTACCAAGTGATTCATAATCAAGTGATTCCAAAAGCCCATCAAGATGGAGTTTCTTCATGCGTTTTACACCGATATGACCCAAACGGTAGTGCCACAAATAAGTTGCACTATCATTATCAACTCTGTATCTTTTGGTTTCAACATTATGAATATGTGTATTACTACTATCGAGATTTAATAAAAATAGACCACTCTTCAAGGGTGCATGACCATAAAAGATGTTATTCATATAAATAGAACAACCATTATTCTCTGACTTAAATGAATAACCGTCTCGCATCAAACAAGATCCAGATATAATGTTCATGCTTAACGCGGCACCAAATAACAATTATTTAGGTCTAAAACTAATCCCGATGGTAGATGTAGAGGTAGCGTGCCGACCCGCGATCACATCAACTTTGGAACCATTTCCCACGCGCGATCGTCACCTCGTCCTTAGCCAATCTTCGCTTAATCCGTAGTTCCTGTTTCGAGTTGCAAATATTAGCAATGTAACCAAGTATCAAATACCAGTGCACGATCATGCGAGTATTAGTAAGGTACACATCAATAACATGTATATCACATATACCTTTGTTCACTTTGCCATCCTTCTTATCCGCCAAATACTTGGGGCAGTTCCGCTTCCGTGTCCAAGATGCTTGCGGAGAAGCACTCAGTCTCGTGCTTAGGTCCAGACTTGGGTTTCTTCTCTTGAGCAGCAACTTGTTTGCTGTTCTTCATGAAGTTCCCCTTCTTCTTCCATTTGCCCTTTTACTTGAAACTGGTGGTCTTGTTAACCATCAAAACTTGATGCTCCTTTTTGATTTCTACCTCCGCGGCTTTTAGCATTGTGAAGAGCTCGGGAATAGACTTGTCCATCCCTTGCATATTATAGTTCATCACAAAGCTGTTGTAGCTTGGTGGCAGTGATTGAAGAATTCTGTCAATGACACTATCATCACGAAGATTAACTCCCAGTTGAATCAAGTGATTATTATACCCAGACATTTTGAGTATGTGTTCAGTGACAGCACTATTCTCCTCCATCTTGCAGCTATAGAACTTATTGGAGACTTCATATCTCTCAATCCGGGCATTTGCTTGAAATATTAACTTCAACTCCTGGAACATCTCATATGCTCCATGACATTCAAAACGTCGTTGAAGGCCCGGTTCTAAGCCGTAAAGCATGGCACACCGAACTATCGAGTAGTCATCGCCTTTGCTCGCCAGACGTTCTAACGCCGTCGGCCAGATCAGCAGCAGGCCTGGCACCCAGCGGTGCTTCCAGTATGTAATTCTTCTGTGCAGCAATGAGGATAATCCGCAGGTTATGGACCCAGTCCGTGTAATTGCTACCATCATCTTTCAACTTTGCTTTCTCAAGGAACGCATTAAAATTTAACGGAACAACAACACGAGCCATCTATCTACAACAACATAGACAAGCAAAATACTATCAGGTACTAAGTTCATGATAAATTTAAGTTCAATTAATCATATTACTTAAGAACTCCCACTTAGATAGACATCTCTCTAGTCATTTAAGTGATTACGTGATCCAAATCAACTAAGCCATGTCCGATCATCACGTGAGATGGAGTAGTTTCAATGGTGAACATCACTATGTTGATCATATCTACTATATGATTCACGTTCGACCTTCGGTCTCCGTGTTCCGAGGCCATATCTCAGTATATGCTAGGCTCTCCAAGTTTAACTCGAGTATTCCGCGTGTGCAACTGTTTTGCACCCGTTGTATTTGAACGTAGAGCCTATCACACCCGATCATCACGTGGTGCCTCGGACGTAAGAACTTTCGCAACGGTGCATACTCGGGAGAACACTTCTTGATATTTACTGAGAGATCATCTTATACTGCTACCGTCAATCAAAGCAAGATAAGATGCATAAAGGATAAACATCACATGCCATCAATATAAGTGATATGATATGGCCATCATCATCTTGTGCTTGTGATCTCCATCTCCAAGCACCGTCGTGATCACCATCGTCACCGGCGTGACACCTTGATCTCCATCGTAGCATCGTTGTCGTTTCTCCAACTATTGCTTCTACGACTATCGCTACCGCTTAGTGATAAAGTAAAGCAATTACATGGCGTTTGCATTTCATACAATAAAGCGACAACCATATGGCTCCTGCCAGTGGCCGATAACTCGGTTACAAAACATGATCATCTCATACAATAAAATATAGCATCACGTCTTGACCATATCACATCACAACATGCCCTGCAAAAACAAGTTAGACGTCCTCTACTTTGTTGTTGCAAATTTTACGTGGCTGCTATGGGCTAAGCAAGAACCGTTCTTATCTACGCATCAAAACCACAACGATAGTTTGTCAAGTTGGTGCTGTTTTAACCTTCAAAAGACCGGGCGTAGCCACACTCAGTTCAACTAAAGTGAGAGAGACAGACACCCGCCAGTCACCTTTAAGCAACGAGTGCTCGCAGCGGTGAAACCAGTCTCGCGTAAGCGTCTGGCGTAATGTCGGTCCGGGCCGCTTCATCTCACAATACCGCCAACCAAAGTATGACATGCTGGTAAGCAGTATGACTTGTATCGCCCACAACTCACTTGTGTTCTACTCGTGCATATAACATCAACGCATAAAACCAGGCTCGGATGCCACTGTTAGGGAACGTAGCAATTTCAAAAAATTTCCTACGCACACGCAAGATCATTGTGATGGCATAGCAACGAGAGGGGAGAGTGTTGTCCACGTACCCTCGTAGACCGTAAGAGGAAGCATTATGACAACGCGGTTGATGTAGTCGTACGTCTTCACGATCCGACCGATCCAAGTACCGAACGTACGGCACCTCCGAGTTCAGCACACGTTCAGCTCGATGACGATCCCGGACTCCGATCCGGCCGCGATTGTCGGGATGAGTTCCACAAGACGACGGCGTGGTGACGATGATGATGCTCTACCGGCGCAGGGCTTCGCCTAAACTCCGCGACGATATGACCGAGGTGGAATATGGTGGAGGGGGCACCGCACACGGCTAAGGAACGATCCGTAGATCAACTTGTGTGTCATGGGGTGCCCCCTGCCTGTGATATAAAGGAGGGAGGGGAGGTGCGGCCGCCCCTAAGGGGTGTGCTCGAGGAGTCCTACTCCCACCGGGAGTAGGACTCCCCTCTTGCCTTGTTGGAGAAGGAAAGGGGGAGGGAAAGAGGAAAGGGGGCGCCCCCATTCCTTGTCCTATTCGGACCGGGGGTGGGGCGCGGCCTGCCCCTGCCGCCCTCCTCTTTCCCTCATGGCCCACTAAGGCCCATTATCCCCGGAGGGTTCCGTAACCCGGTGTTCCTGTAAAATCCTGATTTCACCCGGAACCATTCCGATATCCAAATATGGGCTTCCAATATATCAATCTTTATGTATCGACCATTTCGAGACTCCTCATCATGTCCGTGATCACATCCGGGACTCCGAACAAACTTCAGTACATCAAAACTTATAAATTCATAATAAAACTGTCATCGTAACGTTAAGCATGCGGACCCTACGGGTTCGAGAACTATGTAGACATGACCTAGAACTATTCTCGGTCAATAACCAATAGCGGAACCTGGATGCCCATATTGGTTCCTACATATTCTACAAAGATCTTTATCGGTCAAACCGCATAACGATATACGTTGTTCCCTTTGTCATCCGTATGTTACTTGTCCGAGATTCGATCGTCGGTATCCAATACCTAGTTCAATCTCGTTACCGGCAAGTCTCTTTACTCGTTCCGTAATACATCATCTCACAACTAACTTATTAGTTGCAATGCTTGCAAGGCTTATGTGATGTGTATTACCGAGAGGGCCCAGAGATACCTCTCCGACAATCGGAGTGACAAAACCTAATCTCGAAATACGCCAACCCAACATGTACCTTTGGAGACACCTGTAGTACTCCTTTATAATCACCCGATTCGTTGTGACGTTTGGTAGCACCCAAAGTGTTCCTCCGGTAAACGGGAGTTGCATAATCTCATAGTTACAGGAACATGTATAGGTCATGAAGAAAGCAATAGCAATATACTAAACGATTAAGTGCTAGGCTAACGGAATGGGTCATGTCAATCACATCATTCTCCTAATGATGTGATCCCATTAATCAAATAACAACTCATGTCTATGGTTAGGAAACATAACCATCTTTGATTAATGAGCTAGTCAAGTAGAGGCATACTAGTGATTATATGTTTGTCTATGTATTCACACATGTATCATGTTTCCGGTGAATACAATTCTAGTATGAATAATAAACATTTATCATGATATGAGGAAATAAATAATAACTTTATTATTGCCTCTAGGGCATATTTCCTTCAGTTTAAACTTCCAAATCTGACCTGATGGCCAGGGGCGTAGCTCTCGATCTGCTCCAGATGGCCAAGTGAATTGGCCCGCAGTGCAAAGCCGCCGAATACGAAGATCTGTCCGGGGAGAAAAGTCTCATCCTGGACCGCATCGTTGTTGATGATCGGAGGAGCCATCGGGCCTAAAGATGACCGGTGTCAAAACCGGCGGATCTCGGGTAGGGGGTCCCGAACTGTGCGTCTAGGCGGATGTAACAGGAGACAAGGGACACGATGTTTTTACCCAGGTTCGGGCCCTCTCGGTGGAGGTAAAACCCTACTCCTGCTTGATTAATATCTATGATATGGGTAGTACAAGAGTAGATCTAGCACGAAATCAGAGAGGCTAAACCCTAGAAGCTAGCCTATGGTATGATTGTTGTTCGTCCTACGGACTAAAACCCTCCGGTTTATATAGACACCGGAGAGGGCTAGGGTTACACAGAGTCGGTTACAATGGGAGGAGATCTACATATCCAGACGCCAAGCTTGCCTTCCACGCCAAGGAAAGTCCCATCCGGACACGGGACAAAGTCTTCAATCTTGTATCTTCATAGTCCAGGAGTCCGACCAAAGGTTATAGTCCGGCTATCCGGACACCCCCTAATCCAGGACTCCCTCACGCGCTATCTAGCGGGAGAGTGGAGGGAGCGGAGGAGGAACCAGATGAAGACCAGTTTCATTGCGATGATGCTCATCATGATGACCGTAGCTCTCTTCTATGTGATGGTAGTTTAGATGATCGATATTGACTTGTAAAGTGAAGACAAACTCGCTACTCGCGGTCTCGAGACTTGTAATGTTCTAACTTTGTTTGGTATTTTGAATTCAGAGACTAGCTAATATGATGAATTGTATTCGGAGACTATCTTCTATTGTATTTGATGAATCTGCTATTTATATGTTTTGCTGTCTATATTCTATGCAGTAATATATTTTGAACCTGTGCAAATATCAGAAAAGAAAAAAATCCTAATATTCATACTAGTGGCGCACCATACAGCAAGTTAGTGGCGCACTGCTGTAAAAAATAGTAGTGGCGCATTATCTGTTAGTGGGCCATTAGTAACCCAGAACACAAGGTAAATATGGCCCCCTGGGAGGCATACTAATGGCGCACCAAGGGACATACTAATGGCGCACTGCCTAGTGCGTCACTACTGTCTGGTATACTAATGGCGCACCAAGGGTGCACCATTAGTATTAGTTACTAATGGCGTGATGATAGTGGTGCACCTGTAGTGCGCCATTAATGGTCAAAATAGGTGCGCCACTAACAAGCCTTTTCCTAGTAGTGAGAGGGTGGTGACAATGATGGCGACGCCGACACCGACGATTCTAAGGACAACAAGGATGATGAAGAGGTCGAGGATGTTGAGGAGGGCGGGGACGAGGACGTCCGTGAGGAGGCGATGGAGATAGACATTGAGGTGTGCATTGGCCCATCAAAAGGCTTGGTCGGGGCGAATTGGGGGAGTTCCCGGTCAGCTACGATCCTAGTGAACTTCATGGAGGTCCCCTAGGCTGCAGATTCACCTGATTGCCCCGACGCCAATGCGAAGGAGGCATACACCGTTGGTTGCCCCTTACTTTATCATTATGGTTTGTAAGCTTGCGTTAGTCTTTTATTGGCCCCATTGCTGACCTCTTGAGCTCATGTCCAGGGCTACCTCCTACGATCCAGCTGCAGGAGCAGTCGTCGTCGAACCCATCACGGTGAGTGCGATTCTAGCCATTCCTCTGTCGATATAGGGGACTCTGGATGGCGATACGTCTCGTGTGCAACGTACGGCTCTCGTGGGAGTTCATCCCCGATCTCGGGGCGTCGCTCTTGATTTTTCAACCGGGGTTCCTCCTCCGGCGAGGGGGACGGCTGGTCCTTCTCATCGCCGACGAGGTGACGGTGGATGCGCGTGGTTGGTGCGATGACGTGCTCTTCAATGTGGGCGGCGTGGTTCTATTCCCGTGTCATATTGCGAAAATTTTGGCGCACGGGAGAGGGAGGGGTCACGACGCGAACCCCGAGGTGAGTAATGGCGGACGAGGGGAGCGGAGGGATTATTTTACCCCCACTACTACCCCGACTCCTCGCACTCCACCCTCTCGCTCTCCATTCGACCCTCTCTTGCATGCTCCACTCTCCTCCGCTCCACCACGTCGTGGGCTAGGGTTCGATGTCGACCCGCGAGCAACAGATCTGGGTGCTCGCCGAAGGCGACGATGTGCGGTTGGGGCGGCTGAGGGAGATCGACATGTGGTTCCTGAAGGCGAAGATGCTGAACGACGCGGCGGGGATGATGCGCGACAAGCTCACCGAGGAGGAGATGCAGCGCTGCTTCCCCAACTATGACAGGCAACCGACAATGGGGGTCCTACTTTGGGCAATGCTCGAGGCGGAATCCCCAATCCCGGAACAGAGGCGCAACTGGAAGGTGTTCAGGTCCCTGCACTATAGTCAGATCCAGCCACAGCCACCGCCGCCACTGCCGATGGAGGTAGTGATGGGGCTGCCGGTGCCTGGTCGCAGGTGGCACCGTGTCACGACCGGTTTCTCAATAAAAATATTTATTGAACAACCGACCTATGAAATCCAATATGAGGTAAATCCTTCATATCGGTAGACAAAACTTTGATACATTAAGCCAGTAGCATTACAATATTACAGGGTCGGACTGAAGATGCCCAACAAATTATTACAAACACGCCGATAATTATACAGGATGGCGGATATGACACAATGGTGTGGGGTGGAAATACTACTTACTCGAGATATGTGTGGTTGGTGGAATATCACAGTGGGGTGGTTAATAAGTTTACTGCACTGGCGGCTCATCGAGTATCGAGGTGAGGCTCGATGAATTTATTTGGGTAGCAGAAGCGGATATATCACAATGACTAATCCAGGGGTCGCAAGAGACTGACTGGGATTCCTCTAGGCGTCAGACTCGCTGTCGAACTCTTCATCCATGAGATCGCCTTCGTCAGGATCTGGCCAAATCAACAAGCCAGGTGAGTACTTTGAAAGTACTCGCAAGACAGTTTGGACAAAAGATATAATGAATGAATGCATGAATATGACATGAATAATGTTTAACAATGCTCAATTTAATCAGTATAGCAAAGTAAATAAGGGAATCGGCGGTAGTTCGCTCGAAGACCCAAAGAAGATAAACTCAAAACCGATCGGGTATCTGAAGCGACGCCTCGAAGGGTGAACAATTAAGTAAAACATGCCACAGTAGGGCGTCTGAGCGACACCTCATAAAGGGCTTATATTGAAATAAAAATACATGCGTGCCGCAGTCGGACGTCGGAGCGACATCACAGAAAGGGCTTATAATAAAAGTAAATAATAACAATGTCGCAGTCGGACGTCTGAGCGACATCGCAGAAAGGGCTTATAATGAATTTAAATAACAACAATGCCGCATGCGGACGTCTGAGCGACGTCGCAGAAAGGGCTTATAATGAATTTAAATAACAACAATGCCGCAGTCGGACGTCTGAGCGACGTCGCAGAAAGGGCTTATAATGAATTTAAATAACAACAATGCCGCAGTCGGACGTCAGAGCGACGTCGCAGAAAGGGCTTATAATTCATTATTCATAACTGACAAGATATAGTGCTCACGGAAAATATTCATCACAAGACAATAAGCGGGTTAGTCCATTCACAGGAAATAAACATTTAACACTCAAGTAGTTATCGGGAATCTCTGTCACCGAGACTGATGTCTGACAAGATAAGGTGAACACGGTACTCTGACATGAATAAGATGAATTCAGGGATTTTGACTCTGCAGAGTTTGTACCAAAATTGTCCACAGCCAACGGATTTCCGTAGTCACGAAGGACTAGTTCCGTTTACGGTATTTCGGAGGAAACAGAACTAGCTAGTACACACCCATCATACCTCACATTTCCAGGAATCACCCTAGACAGCGTTTAAGAAAAACTTTGAGACGGGGAGATCACAATCTCGAATAGCATGGGATCAAATTTATTTACACGCGCTCCAAGGGGTGCCCCCCTCTGGGTCCCAACCGGAAACACCCATGCCCCTTGACAGGATGAAAGGCTTTAATCCAGGGCCATGGAACCTTCATCCCGGCCTCTCGATTTGGTGTGTACCAGGAAGTGGTTTGAAACTTACTAAGCCGTATCCCTTGCGGGAAACAATTGGTAGTACGAAAGGGAAAAGCGGACGGAATCTGATGGTTTATGTTGACACTTTGGGTCAACGATATGGCATAAGCCCGCATGCTACAACACTACCATCTTACCCATACTCATGCCAACTCATGGCCATGCAACAAGTTTCCAACAACTCATGGAATTTACGAGCACATTTGTCTCAACTCTTACGAGATAAACTATCATCGAAATGCTCATGAACGTGCCATGATACAAAATAATGCAAACATGCCCAGACACTCATCATATCAAAAGTTCAAACATTGCTTGCCTGGTTCAGAGTAGTCGGGGTCTAGCTCGGTGAAGTTCGCGGTTCCGTCACCTCCTTCGGTATCTACGGTACACAAAATACACGCGCTAAGGTAAATACCGTGGGTCACAGAAAGTTATTCCAAATATTTTCCAAATAAATATGTTAAAAAACTAGACAAAAGTCTGAAGAGGACAGAAAAAGAATCACTCAAAAATTCCTTTATGTTAAAAAGTTATAAGGGTTTTTGTCCAGGGACCCATCTGTAATGAAACAAAAAACTTCCAGGGGGTTTTGCAGAAAAGTCCAGAAAACGGTTTGTTTAAAAGAAACGACTGAGAGGCTGACAGGCGGGCTCCACCTGTCGGGTTTGAAAATTTAAAAGAGGGAAACAGGGCGCGATGGCGCCCGAGAGGTGCGGTGGTCGCCGGCGGCGATCCACGGCAAGGCAGAGTGATCGGACGGTACCTTCGTGATCAGCATGTCCTTCCACGTCTGTGGGAGGTGGAAGTGGTCGTCGGCGAGTACCACGTCGACGGTGACGCTTGCTCCGGTGGACGGCGATTCGGGTGGTCGTGGACCTCGTCGGAGAGGGCTGTGAAGATCAAATTGGGGTGGGGGTTAGACTCTTGGTTGCCCGAGAGGGTTGCTGACGAGGTTAGGGCGCCGGAGATGACCTCACCGGAGTGGATCGAGGTGGAGGCCGAGGCCGAACGAGGTGGCCGGAGTCAGGGAGGAAGAGCCCCTCGAGGCCCTTCCAGGGGCTTGGCGAGGTCTGGAGAGGTGATGGAGGTGTGCGGGGGCGAGAGCGCGCTCGGGGGTGCTATATATAGCCGGCCCGAGGCGGTTGCCGAGAACGGGGTTCTCCGGCGAGGTGATTACGGCGGCGCTGTGGCTGCACGGTCGGCTTAGGAGTTTGGGCATCGACTAGACGAAGTACTGGAGCCATCCCAGTGTCCAACTCAGCAAGGTGGGCGAGGTTACGGCCTGTCCTCGACGGAACGGCCGCACGGCCCGTTGGCGGCAGAGAACGCGCTCTGCGCGTGCGAGGCCACGACGACGGTGCTGCACGCGTGCGCTGGCAAGGAAATGGCCACGCGAGGCTACCAGGAGGTTTGGGCGGCGCCGAACGGCGTTATGCCGCCGTTCTGCTCCCTGTCGGCCGCTATGGTGGTTCTGCCGGCGCAGGCTGCCAGAGTGCCACCGACACCAGGAACGCGCCAAGCTCGCGTGTGAAGCTCCGGACAAGCGGGCTAGGCTGCGAGCAACGTGCCAAGTGCACTGTGAACACGTGACTGAAACTCTGACAGAGACGACACTGAAATTCTGAATTTAACTGAAGATGAACAGCAACAGTGCATGCAAGGTGTTCGACAGAATGGTTTAGGCATGTAGGGATTTTTCCTTGAGCTGGTTTTTGGTGGAGGGGCCTCTCATTGCATCTAGAGGCTGCCTGAATATTTGTGGAATTTTTGGAGAAGTGTAGATATGAATTTCACCAAATTTGGCAAATCTGGTCCAAACTTGCAGAGACTGAAATTTGAAAATTTTGAACAGAAGAGGAGCGGATCTTGATTGTTCTAGGTTGTGGGTACCAAGGACTATCCAGGGGAGTTGGTTTGAGTTCAAAACTCAAATGCATTTAGGTACTTGCTTTGCAAATCACCTAGGCTCAAAATAATGGACAGAAAAGATTTGGGAGAGAATTAAAAGAAATAAAATTCAGAAAAGGGGTTGAACTTGTTGAAACAGAATGTTGGATTGCCCAAAGTGGAAGGAGAGATTTTTGGGAAGGTTTTACCATGTGGTGCATGGTAAAATCATGAATGGTTTCAAGTTTGGGAAAAGATGAAAAACTCCTAGGGTTTTCTTTTTGAAAGAAAAAAAATAAACTCCAAAGATTTTGCTTGAAGTTTTGAGAAGAGGGAAATTAGAAGAAAAATTTAAAAACCCAACACCAGGGTTGAAGGAGATGCAAAAATAGAATATTTGCTAAAGGGAAAAGCTTTTGAGAGGGTTTTTTTGGAAGGGTTTAGAAGACCTTCTTCAAATCCAACAAAATTTTTGAAGGAAACCAAAAGAATATTTTTGGAGTGTCACAACACCTACCCCCTTAGGAAAAATCTCGTCCCTGAGATTCCAGCTGATCCTCAAATAATTGTGGGTGCTCTGTCCGAAGGAAATCCTCTCTTTCCCAAGTGGCTTCACTTTCGGTGTGGTTGCTCCACTGAACTTTGAAGAACTTGATGGTTTTCTGTCGGGTTCTCCTTTCAGACTCTTCCAAGATTTTTGTCGGTTGCTCCCGATATGTAAGGTCTGGCTGCACGTCAATGTTTTTATGGGGTACTTGTTTCTCTGGGTTGCTTACGCACTTCCTCAATTGGGAGACGTGGAATATGTCGTGGATGTCGGATAATTCTTCGGCTAAGTCTAGCTGGTAGGCCATCGTGCCTCTTCGTGCTACTATGCAGAATGGTCCGATGAATCTTGGTGCTAGCTTCCCTTTTATCTTGAATCAATGCAGGCCTCTCATAGGGGATACTCGTAGGTACACAAATTCACCGGGTTCAAAATTGACTCCTCGATGCTTTTGATTGTAATAACTCTTTTTGTCGGCTTTGGGCTGTCTTGAGTCAGTCCTTAATTACCTTGACTTTATCTTCAGCCTCTTTGAGCAGGTCTGGGCCGAAGATATGACTGTCTCCGGTTTCCAACCAATTTAGCAGGGTACGACATCTTTGTCCGTACAGAGCTTCAAATGGTGCCATTTGCAGGCTGGACTGTTGATATATGCGAATTCTGCGTATGGCAAGCTCTCTTCCCAACTGGCCACATAGGTGAGGACACATGCTCTCATCATATCTTCTAGAATCTGGTTTACTCGCTCAGTCTGCCCATCTGTCTGGGGATGGTATGCGGTACTGAATGCCAGCTGAGTTCCCAAAGCTTGTTGTAAGTGATCCCAAAATCAGGAGACGAATTGAGTGCCTCTGTCTGAGTTTATTTTCTTTGGGACTCCATGTAAGCAAACGATACGGGAAAGGTAGAGCCTAGCAAGCTTCTGAGTGGTGTGTGATGTCTTCACGGGGATGAAGTGTGCTACTTTAGTCAGTCTATCAGTGATGACCCATATGGCATCATGTCCGTGTCGTGACCGAGGTAGTCCAACAATAAAATCCATTCCAATCTCGTCCCATTTCAACTCGGGTATCTTATTTGGTTGCAATAGCCCGGCCGGTTTCTGGTGCTCGGCCTTGATGTGTTGACAAGAGTCACAACATGCAATAAACGTGGCTATGTCTCTTTTTTTACCATGCCACCAAAATGTTTCTTGAAGATCTTTGTACATCTTTGTTCCTCCAGGATGGATTGAATATGGAGCGGTGTGGCCTTCAGCCAGGATTTGCTGTTTAAGGCCATGGATATTCGGTACGCAAAGCCTATTCCCGTACCACAATATTCCTTGCTCATCAATAACAAATTCTGAGGCCTTGCCCAACTTCATCTTCCGTTTTATGCCTTCAATGCTGGGGTGTCCACGTTGAGCCTCTTTAACCTTCTCTATTAGGGTAGGCTGTAACTCTAAGTTCGACACACTGCCTTTGGTGACTACCATCAGATTGAGCTTAGTAAATTCCTGTTGGAATTCAGGTCTCAAGTTTGGCATGTTGTCGTTGTCCGGACTGGGGTTCCGACTCAGAGCATCTGCTACAACATTTGCTTTGCCTGAGTGGTAGTGGATTCCAACATCATAATCCTTTCCTAATTCCAACCAGCGTCGCTGCCGTAAATTGAGTTCTGGTTGTGTGAAAATATACTTGAGGCTTTTGTGGTCCGTGTATATTTCACAACGATTACCAAGTAAGAAGTGTCTCCATTCCTTGAGTGCATGAATAACTGCGCTAATTCCAGTCATGAGTAGGATAATTTTCCTCATGCTTGCGGTTGTCTGGAAACATATGCGACAACCTTGCCTTCTTGCATTAATACGCACCGAGGCCCTTTCGAGATGCGTCACAAAATACCTCAAAATTTTTGTGTATATCCGCACAATTAGTAATCTGGTGTTGTTGTCGGTTTCCTCTTGATTGTTGGAAACTTTTCTCGCAAGCTTCCGTCCATTCAAACTTCCTGTCTTTCTTGAGGAGTTGCGTCATTGGCTTTGCTATGGTTGAGAATCCTTCAATAAATCTCCGGTAGTATCCTGCCATTCCCAAGAAACTTCGTACGTCTGTCACGCTGGCTAGTGGCTTCCAGCTCAGTACGGCCTTGACCTTTTCCGGGTCTATGACAATACCTTCTTGGGTCAGTACGTGGCCTAGAAAACCTACTTGCCTTAGCCAAAATTCACACTTGCTGAATTTAGCGTCCAATTGATGTTTCCTGAGTTCTCCTAGTACAATTCGGAGATGTTCAGCGTGCTCTTCTGGGGTTTTGGAGTATACCAGAATATCATCGATAAATACCACAACAAACTTGTCCATAAACTTCATGAATACTTTGTTCATGAGGTGAACAAAATATGCGGGGGTCGTTTGTTAGTCCGAATGGCATTACGGTGAACTCATACAATCCGTATATGGGGATGAAAGTTGTCTTGGGAATATCTTCGGTTCGCACTTTCAGTTGGTGGTATCCCGATCTCAAATCAATCTTTGAGAACACCTTGGCCTCAGCGAGTTGATCGAATAAATCATTTATTCGTGGCATCGGATATTTGTTCTTGAATGTGACCATGTTTAGAGCTCGATAGTCTATGCACAATCTCAGTGTTCCATCCTTCTTTTTGGCAAACAAAATTGGTGAACCCCAAGGTGAGGAACTGGCTCGTATGTACCCTTTTTCCAATAATTCCTTTATTTGCTTCTTCAGTTCTACCAATTCTGATGGTGCCATTCTGTATGGTTTCTTGTATATGGGAGCGGTTCCGGGTGCTAGCTCAATGCTGAATTCTATCTCTCGATCTGGTGGCATGCCTGGTAGCTCTTCGGGAAATACATCTGGAAATTCACACACTACTGGAACCTTGCTCAATTCAGAAATATCTACCTTGTTTAATTTCGGCTGCCGGGATATTTTTCTTTCCTTGGTTGAAACCTTTATGGTCTTCCCGTGGTGATGGGTGAGAATTACGGTCCTGTTGAAGCAGTCAATAAAACCTTTGTTGGTGGTTAACCAATCCATCCCTAAGATGACATCCAGTCCTTTATTTTCCAACACGATAAGATTTGCGTGAAACTTTAACCCATCAAACTCGATAACCACACCCTGGCAATAATTCTGGGTAAATTGATTAATTCCAGGGGACTTGACGATCATGGATTTTCCCAAGGGAAGCATCGAAAAATTATTTTGCAAAGCAAAACTTTTTGAAACGAATGAGTGAGAAGCTCCAGAATCAAACAAAACCATGACAGGTATTGTGTTGACAGGAAACGCGTGCAGTACGATATATCTGGGGCATTTTGTGCTTCCTCTTTGGTCACGTGGTTCAGATGACCCTTCTTGTGGTTGTTATTCGGGTTGAAATTGTTGCGCTTTGGCACCGAATTATTGCTTCCGTTGTTCGGCTTTGGGGTCGAGTTCCTTGGCTTGGGGCACTGCTTGGCATAGTGCCCTTCTTCTCCACAAGCGTAACAGGTAACGCCTGGGCGGTATGTGAACTCCTTGTCCCTTGCATGGAAATTCTTGATTGGGCGTGAGATGATTGTCGTGGGTTTGGGTGTCCAGTTTTTCTGAACATCTATCTTGCTGCGGTGGTTGCGGGCGTGATTAGTCTGGTCCCTCTTCCGCTTGCGGAAATCTTTTAAGTTGCGTCTCTCATTTTCCAAGGTAATGGCCTTATCCACCAGCGTCTTAAAATCTGGAAAGGTGTGTACGACCAATTGGCATTTAAGTGCGGGTGTCAGACCGTCTAGGAATTTCTCCATCTTTTTGTTTTCTGACATACGCTCCTCGTTGGCATAGCGAGACAGCAGGGTAAACTGACTGTTGTATTCTGACACTGTCATTCTTCTTTGCTTGAGGTCATCAAATTCTCTCTTTTTGATCTTCATAAGACTCTTAGGAATATGTGCCCCATGAAAACCTTCTTTAAATTCCTCCCATGTTATATTATTTTCGTTGGGGTGCATGTGTAGGAGATTTTCCCACCACGATGCGGCTGCTCCAGTGAGATAGTGCGGAGCATCTCAAGATCTGAACACTGGGCAATAATTAACTTTCTCTCCATGTCTCGAAGCCAGTCCTCGGCTTCAAGAGGTTTGTCAGTGTGAGAAAATGTTTGGGAACGTGTCTTCTGTAGCTCAGATAATTTTGGTTGCTGCTGATACTGTCCATGGTGATTTCCCATATTGATGACTTGGTTCAGTATTTCGTGATGTTGCTGCTGACATTGCTCATAAAGACGGCACATTTGGGAAAGTGCCGTTTCACTGTCCTGTTGACTTGTCTGCCCCTGTGTGAAATTGTTGCCTGGGGGTGTGCCATAATTTTCCTCTGTCGGTGTTGGCATGGAGCGCGTCCAAGGATGAGACATAGTTTACTCTGGGGATATATTTTGAAACACTCATAAGAAAAGAAATCGAGCCGCAAAAATCAATAAATTTAAGAAGATGGAAAAAGGTCGCAAATGCTCCAAGATTTTTCAAGAAAAAATACGTTTGCGCACGGAGGAGGACTGTTCATTACATATCTTACACGCAAGCAGTAATTATACAATACATCACTCAGGATATGCGTACATAACTCCTGACATGTTATTTAGTCTAGTGCACTCCTCCAGATCCTACATGATGCGCAAACAAGCTACTTCTCACAGCCTATTTACATATAAACATATCGTACAAGTTGGTACATCGCATGGCGGCTAAGCGTACTTAGTCGGAGATGGTAAGGATTTCCCTTGGCCTGCCAAGGGTGAGGCGTAGAGAGGCTGGGGACTCAACCTCCTCTTCGGAGATAGGCTCCAGACATGAGGCGCTGCGCTGAGTTGGTGGAGCAGGTGCCCTCTGTGGGACAACTCGAACCTGAGCGGGCACGAGGGGTGGTGCAGAACGAACCGGAGTAGGCGCAATGACATGGTTGAACTCCTCTGTGGTAGGCAGGCGACGAGTAGCGGTGCGAGCAGTAGGAGCAAACGATGCTGATGATGAGACGAAAGTCAGTGGCGGTGCGGCGCGCAGGAGCTCCCTCCTGTTGGCGGCACAGCCATGGACTGAGTCCATGCGGGCAGCTACAAAGTCGTCCACCAGGTTGTCGAAGGCTGCCTCCAAAGCCCGGAGATACTCGATGAGCATCTCAAAAGCTTCGTCCCGTTCTCCTCTGGGGCAAGAGAACGCGTAGTGGCAGGTATACGGCGCGTGACATGGCAGGTAGCGGTAGCGACGAGTCTTCATCGAAGGAAGGATATCCCTGAGACGAGCTGTCGCCTCACGGGCTGCCATCTGCAGAGCATGCTTCTCTGTGGGCATGGCTCTCCCCACGAACCGGTAACGCTCAACTCGCCCTCTCTTGAATTCCACCGCGGCTTGGTGCATGGTTAGATAGTCATTGACCTTGTGCTGAGAGAGTGAGAAGACTGGGCGCACATCTGGCCCCATCGCGACTTGGACGATGAAGGAGAGAAGCTTGACGAACCCATCGGGCATGTTGGCGAACATCTGCGACTCGCAGTCGTTGCCAGCCATCTACAAAAGTAGTCAAATCATAAATTTATGCTGACTGTCAGAAATTGACTACATTTGTGAAAATAATAAATAACTCTATTATGCTAATAACCGATTAGCGATCGCACCTAGTGGCTTCCTACAGTCAGCCTGGCTCTGGTACCAAGCTTGTCACGACCGGTTTTTCAGTAAAAATATTTATTGAACAACCGACCTATGAAATCCAATATGAGGAAAATCCTTCATATCCGTAGACAAAACTTTGATACATTAAGCCAGTAGCATTAAATTATTACAGGGTCGGACTGAAGATGCCCAACCAATTATTACAAACACGCCGATAATTATACAGGATGGCGGATATGACACAATGGTGTGGGGTGGAAATACTACTGACTCGAGATATGAGTCGTTGGTGGAATAACACAGTGGGGTGGTTAATAAGTCTATCAGACCGGGCGGCTCATCGAAAGGCCGAGGTGAGGCTTGATGAATTTATTTGGGTAGCGGAAGCGGATATATCACAATGACTAATCCAGGGTCGACGAGATCGACCGGGATTCTTCTAGGCGCCGGACTCGCTATCGAACTCTTCATCCATGAGATCGCCTTCACAAGATTCTCGCCAAATCAACAAGCCAGGTGAGTACTTTGAAAGTACTCGCAAGACAGTTCGGACAAAAGATATAACGAATGAATGCATGAATGTGACATGATTAATTTTAACAATGCTCAATTTAATCAGTATAGCAAAGTAAATAAGAAGGGAATCGGCGGTAGTTCGCTCGAAGACCCAAAGAAGATAAACTCAAAACCGATCGGGTGTCTGAAGCGACGCCTCGAAGGGTGAACAATTAAGTAAAACATGCCACAAGGCGTCGAGCGACACCTCATAAAGGGCTTATATTGAAATAAAAATACATGCGTGCATGATCGGACGTCGGAGCAACATCACAGAAAGGGCTTATAATAAAAGTAAATAATAACAATGCCGCAGTCGGACGTCTGAGCGACATCACAGAAAGGGCTTATAATGAATTTAAATAACAACAATGCCGCAGTCGGACGTCTGAGCGACGTCGCAGAAAGGGCTTATAATGAATTTAAATAACAACAATGCCGCAGTCGGACGTCTGAGCGACGTCGCAGAAAGGGCTTATAATGAATTTAAAGAACAACAATGCCGCAGTCGGACGTCAGAGCGACGTCGCAGAAAGGGCTTATAATTCATTATTCATAACTGACAAGATATAGTGCTCACGGAAAATATTCATCACAAGACAATAAGCGGGTTAGTCCATTCACAGGAAATAAGCATTTAACACTCAAGTAGTTATCGGGAATCTCTGTCACCGAGACTGATGTCTGACAATATAAGGTGAATACGGTACTCTGACATGAATAAGATGAATTCAGGGATTTTGACTCTGCAGAGTTTGTACCAAAATTGTCCACAGCCAACGGATTTCCGTAGTCACGAAGGACTAGTTCCGTTTACGGTATTTCGGAGGAAACACAACTAGCTAGTACACACCCATCATTCCTCACGTTGTCAGGAATCACCCTAGACAGCGTTTAAGAAAAACTTTGAGACGGGGAGATCACAATCTCGAATAGCATGGGATCAAATTTATTTACGCGCGCTCTAAGGGGTGCCCCCCTCTCGGTCCCAACCGTAACACCCATGCCCCCTGACTGGATGAAAGGCTTTAATCCAGGGCCATGGAACCTTCATCCCGGCCTCTCGATTTGGTGTGTACCAGGAAGTGGTTTGAAACTTACTAAGCCGTATCCCTTGCGGGAAACAGATGGTAGTACGAAAGGGAAGACGGACGGGAATCTGACTGGTTCATGTTGACACTGGGTCAACGATATGGCATAATCCTGGCATGCTACAACACTGCCATCTTACCCATACTCATGCCAACTCATGGCCATGCAACAAGTTTCCAAAAACTCATGTAATTTACCGAGCACATTTGTCTCAACTCTTACGAGATAAACTATCATCGAAATGCTCATGAACGTGCCATGATACAAAAATAATGCAAACATGCCCAGACACTCATCATATCAAAAGTTCAAACATTGCTTGCCTGGTTCGGAGTAGTCGGGGTCTAGCTTGGCGAAGTTCGCGGTTCCGTCACCTCCTTCGGTATCTACGATACACAAAATACACGCTCTAACGTAAATACCGTGGGTCACAGAAAGTTAATCCAAATATTTTTCATGTAAGTATTATAAACAACTAGACAAAAATCTGAAGAGGACAGAAAAAGAATCACTCAAAAATTCCTTTCTGTTAAAAAGTTATAAGGGTTTTGGTCCAGGGACCCATCTGTAATGAAACAGAAAACTTCCAGGGGGTTTTGCACAAAAGTCCAGAAAACGGTTCGCTTAAAAGAAACGATCGAGAGGCTGACAGCGGGCTCCACCTGTCGGGTTTGAAAATTTAAAAGAGGGGAAACAGGGCGCGACGGGCGCTCGAGAGGTGATGGTGGTCGCTGGCGGCGATCCACGGCGAGGCAGAGTGATCGGACGGTACCTTCGTGATCAGCACGTCCTTCCGCGTCTGTGGGAGGTGGAAGTGGTCGTTGGCGAGTACCACGTCGACGGCGACGCTTGCTCCGGCGGACAGCGATTCGGGTGGTCGTGGACCTCGTCGGAGAGGTCTGTGAAGATCAAATTGGGGTGGGGTTTAGACTCTTGGACCGCTCTCTCTTAATTAACAGTATCCAACGACAAGCAATACCTGCTGGACTGCAACAAGAACTAAAATTGCCTGAATACTGTAGCATTTCCAGTACCAAAATCTACAGATAACCCAATTGAACTGACATTGATATCATTCCATATATAAAAGAGAGCACCCAATTCAGTTAGATAAGATATACTACTACTTGCCTAAATATGCTAGAACTATATTAAACCTACATTAATGATATGCCATATAGTACAAGATTTGGTAGGAGTATGCTCAAATCTCTGAAGATTTGTGCTATGTGCAAATCTGCAGACATTTGTGTGCAATTTCACATTTGTATGCGCAATTTGAATATCTAATCGATAGCAAACACAAAGTGCATTCAGGATCCCACTTCCCAAAGATCTAAATTCACCCAACAAGTCCTAAAATTTGCACAACTGGAAAGTACAGAGCTAAGAACAGCATGAAAACAGCAAGGATTTTAATTGCCTATACCAGCGGGGCATTTGCAGGCTGCGTTTGCTGCAGGATGGCCGCGCCGAGGCTCCTCGCCAGGTTGATGCCGGTGCCGGTGAAGGGGATGGTGGCCAGGTAGATGCGCGGGGAATTTAGTCAAAAAATAAAATAACATGTGAACATCTTGCACAAACTATCATCATTTATAAAAAATACAAAACAAATATGCATAAAGTTGTACAATGGTTGAGTGCTCATACTTATATTATATCAGGCAATAGCATTTAGCAATAGTGATGATCAACTACACTATTCGCTTATCATGAACAAGATGCAGAAAGCTTGTTTACAATTGTTTGGGTTTTAAAATTTGTCATCTCGAAACATCACACTACCAAATGATAGGAAAGATCACAGGAAATAGGACTGCCCTGATCAAGTATACATAAGCATAAAAAGATCAAACAAGCTCATTGTGCATTTTCTTTTCAATGTGATACACAATAAGCATAAGTAACCACTAGGAAATAACTTGCTATCTACAGGGCCCTATTATCGGCAACAATAACATTAGGCAAGGAAGAACAGTATATTTCCAATGCAATCTGTTAGACAACATTATGTGGGGGCTGCATGAGTATTATGTGGGGGCTGCATGATCTGTCGTTTTAAAATGCTTCCTAAAAATACAAGACTGGAAGAATGCAAAAGGTGCATCATCTATGATATGTTTAGTGTTTCTATTTGAACTGGAATAGGATTGCACAAGTGTATTCAATTCAACAAGTATAGTGCACACAAGGAAATATTCCAGGTATCTCGACTTTGTTATCCAGAAATATCACATGAGTGTAGTGCACACCAGGATAAATTGCAAGACGGAAACAATAGGAGCAAGCAACTGATGTAGTAATAAGCTTTCATGGAATTTTATTTTATGTCATGCTAAATGCAGCAGGCATGCATAACTTCATTCAGAAGGCTGCACGCAAGATACACAGTGAACTCTCATGAACAAACACACCACAGCTTTAAAAACAAAATTTCAAGCATCACAGTGTACACAAAATATATACAGGTTCATCCAGAAACTAAACCAACCCCTACTGTGCTCACTAAACACCAGCACCCAGGCCCAACTTTGTAGTGATGATTACATAGACGCACTGCTAAACTAACGCGACATCTAAACCAGATCCACGCATCGAGAGCTAGCAGAGGAGGCCGGGACAGCCGCCAGAACCCCACATGAACAAAGCAAGGGTAATCCATCTAGAAAATGGCGCGTTTCTGGAAGCCCGGCGACGGCGAGAGGGAGAGCGAGGGGTCTCACCTTGAGGCCGATGTAGCGGTCGCTGTGCACCCTCTTGAAGTGCTTCACCCCCTTCTTCACGGTCGCCTTCTGCAAAGGCACGAAGGAAACTCAGTAACAGAAGCAAAGGCACCGCCATCTGCACAGCGCACGGAAGAAACTCAGTAACAGGAAGGCTACCCGTGCCGGCGGCCGGCGATGGTGTATCCCTCGTGGGATCTGCATCCACAAGGCGAGGTGAGAGAGGGGGTCAGCTACATCCTACCCGTGCTGATCAATCGGATCAGAGGGGAAAAACAAGCGGGGACGAGGGGCACCTACCCATGCTGGTCCGCCGCCGCGGCCTTGTCAGGGACGAGGGAGAGTTGGGGAGACGGCTGTCTCTAGCATGGACGAGAGGCCGTGACGAAGGGGGAAGTCGGCGAGGTGCAGAGCCCGAAGGAGCGTCGGACGGTGAAGGAGCCGCGACGGAGCGTGGCGTCAAGTGCTCGGAACGGAGCCGCCATCGCGCTCCAGGAGCGGTCATCAGAGGCGATGCAGAGCAGCCATGAAGACGAGGCTGCGGTGTCGGCCATGGACTGCAGAGAGAAGGAGGAGGGCGGCGCTACCGAGCGCGAGGGTGGATCGGCGGGTGGGTGGGGGTGGCGGCGGGCATGCCTCAATCGGATCTAGGGATCGAGGGAGGGGAGAGGCCGAGAGGGTGGGTCCGAGTGGGTGGGTGGGTGGGTTGCGGCGGGGATCGAGGAGGGTGGGTGGGTGGGTGGGTTAGGGTTTTGTTACTCGGGAGAGGCTCCACCGTTGGATGGGTGCACGATAGACGGATCATATTATGCCCAATTTGATGATCCGCGTGAAGGTGGTTCCTCGCGTCTCATTGGCGGTTGTCTCGCTTTTAGAATCGTAAAAATTGGACTCAAATCTATTATTTTTTCCGTGTGCATAAATGATTTTTCACAATGGTGCCAAATATAGCTTTAAATTTTATTGCACAAAAAATCTTTTTCAATTTTTCGTGTGCATAAATGGTTTTTTTTTGTGAAGAACCTACCAAATGTTTGTTCCAAAATAGCACCACTCCATTTTTTTCTAAAATAGTAGACCACATTTTATATAAAATTGACCAAATAGTTGCATGTCAAAAGCTTTTGATCCACCTCTCGTGGAAAAACAATTTCCATTTTTTGAGTGCCCAAAATGAGATTTTTGTGAAGGACCTACCATATATTTGTTGCAAAATCGGACCAAATCAATTTTCTAAAATACTAGGCCATATTTAATGCACAATTGACCAAATTGCTGGGTGTAAAAAGTTTTGATCCACCTCTCGTGAAAAAGACAAATTCCCATGATTCAAATTTGGAAGCGGGTCAAATTTGAACTGTAGCTGCCTCGTAGTTTGCTCTTTATTTTTTCCAAAAATCATTTATAGATACATAAGTATCTATTTAATCATAGAAACATCAAAAGTTTTCCAAGATTCAACCACTAGCTAGGAACGGTCAAGCCCGCCGTTTTGACCGCATTTTGAAACGGGCATAAAAAATTCAAAAAAAACAAAAAATTGGAAAACCTTCGCATTGTGTCATTATATATGACCAAGTTTCCAGGAAAAATAATAAACTTGTAATACGGAAATTATTTTAAAAAAGTGTTCTCAGAAACGAGCTATCACGTGTGGAGATCAATGGCTTTCAAGCCAAATGATCAATCTTATGGCCACATTCATGACATAGGTTGTTCAAATGATCTCATATTGTGCACAAGGGTGAATATTGCAATGGAAAACAATGTTTCCTAAGGAAGTTTTCTTTTTCTTTGGACGAAAGAACCATTTTCCATTTTTCGAGTGCCCAAAAGGAGGTTTTTTTGTGAAGGACCTCCAAAATAATTGTTGCAAAATTGGACCAAATCAATTTTCTAAAATACTAGGCCATATTTAATGCACAATTGACTAAATGGTTGGGTGTAAAAAGTTTTGATCCACCTCTGGTGAAAAAGACAAATTCCCGCCGATTCAATTGGAAGCGGGTCAAATTTGAACTGTCGCTGCCTCATAGTTTGCTCTTTATTTTTTTCCAAAAATCATTTATAGGTACATAAGTATCTATTTAATCAGAGAAACACCAAAAAAATTCCAAGATTCAACCACTAGCTAGGAACGGTCATTCCCGCCGTTTTGACCGCATTTTGAAACGGGCATAAAAAATTAAAAAAAATCAAAAAATTGGGAAACCTTCGCATTGTGTCATAATATGTGGCCAAGTTCCCAGGAAAAATAACAAACTTGTAATACGGCAATTAGTTTAAAAAAGTGTTCTCAGAAATGAGCTATCATGCGTGAAGATTCATGGCTTTCAAGCCAAATGATCAATCTTATGGCCACATTCATGGCATAGTTTGTTCAAATGATCTCATATTGTGCACAAGGGTGCATCTTGGAATTCCAAACAATGTTGTCTAAGGAAGTTTTGATTTTCTTTGCACGGAAAATTCATTTTTCATTTTCCGAGTGCCCAAAAGTAGGTTTTTTTGTGAAGGACCTACCAAATAATTATTGCAAAATTGGACCAAATCATTTTTATAAAATACTAGGCCATATATAATGCACAATTGACAAAATGGTTGGTTGAAAAAAGTTTTTATCTACCTCTGGTGAAAAAGACAAATTGCCGTCGATTCAGGTGGAAACGGGTCAAATTTGAACTGTAGCTGCCACATAATTTGCTCTTTATTTTTTCCAAAAATCATTTCTAGGTACATAAGTATCTATTTAATTATAGAAACACCAAAAAAATTCCAAGATTCAACCACTAGCTATGAACGGTCAAGCCCGCCGTTTTGACCGCATTTTGAAACGGGCATAAAAAATTAAAAACAATCAAAAAATTGGGAAACCTTCGCATTGTGTCATTATATGTGGCCAAGTTCCCAGGAAAAATAACAAACTTGTAATACGGCAATTATTTTAAAAAAGTGTTCTCAGAAACGAGCTATCACGTGTGGAGATTCATGGCTTACAAGCCAAATGATCAATCTTATGGCCACATTCATGGCATAGTTTGTTCAAATGATCTCATATTGTGCACAAGGGTGCATATTGGAATGGCAAACAATGTTGCCTAAGGAAGTTTTCATTTTTGTTGGACGAAAAAACCATTTTCCATTTTTCGAAAGTGCGAAAGGAGGTTTTTTGTGAAGGAACTACCAAATAATTGTTGCTAAATTGGACCAAATCATTTTTATAAAATACTAGGCCATATTTAATGCACAATTGACAAAATGGTTGGGTGTAAAAGTTTTGATCCACCTCTCGTGAAAAGACAAATTTCCGCCTATTCGGTTGGAAGCGGGTCAAATTTGAACTGCAGCTGCCTCATAGTTTGCTATTTATTTTTTCCAAAATCATTTCTAGTTACATAAGGACCTATTTAATCAGAGAAACACCAAAAAAATTCCAAAATTCAACCACTAGCTAGGAACGGTCATTCCCGCCGTTTTCACCGCATTTTGAAACGGGCATAAAAAATTCAAAAAAATAAAAAAATTGGGAAACCGTCGCATTGTGTCATTATATGTGGCCAAGTTCCCAGGAAAAATAACAAACTTGTAATACGGCAATTATTTTAAAAAAGTGTTCTCAGAAATGAGCTATCATCTCTGAAGATTCATGGCTTACAAGCCAAATGATCAATCTTATGGCCACATTCATGGCATAGTTTGTTCAAATGATCTCATATTGTGCACAAGGGTGCATATTGGAATGGCAAACAATGTTGCCTAAGGAAGTTTTCATTTTCGTTGGACGAAAAAACCATTTTCCATTTTTCGAAAAGTGCAAAGGAGGTTTTTGTGAAGGAACTACCAAATAATTGTTGAAAAATTAGACCAAATCAATTTTATAAAATACTAGGCCATATTTAATGCACAATTGACAAAATGGTTGGGTGTAAAAAGTTTTGATCCACCTCTCGTGAAAAAGACAAATTTCCGCCGATTCAGCTGGAAGCGGGTCAAATTTGAACTGCAGCTGCCTCATAGTTTGATATTTATTTTTTCCAAAAATCATTTCTAGTTACATAAGGACCTATTTAATCATAAATACATGGTTTGGTGGCGATACGTCGAGGTTTGGGCGGTGGCCGAGGGCCCCAACTCTAGAGCTGCCAGAACTCGCATGCCCGCCAAGCGTGGTCACCAGCGTGACCGTATGCGTTGCCATGTGTTCTGGGCGGCCTAGGCATGTCTAGTGGGTTGGGCACTCCCCAGGTTGGTGCTAGGAAGAAAATTACTACATAAGATTCTCACGAGGAGACCAATCGATGCTTAAACATGAATTAGCAGCCAAGTGTTTGATTAGCGGTACGGGAAATGTACATGGCTAATGGGCGTGAGTTTTGGCTGAGGATGATCAGTTACTAAGAAGACCATTTTCACAAATTTTCAGCTCAAAAGGAGGAGCCTAGGTGGTACTTGCTTTGCAAACTACCACACTGGACATAACTACGAATGTTGAAGCTCGGCTCAAAATAATGAATGGATTGAGCTGGCATTTGGTGGAGGATGGTTATTTGGGCATAGGAAAGTATCAGTAGAAAATGGATACTATTTGGACATGCCAAAGTGGTACTTCCTTCACAAACTGTTACTTTGAACAAAATAGGAAAATGAATATTTTTGAATTATTTTTGAACTTGGCAAGGAAGGTTTTTACATATTTGATGAAGATATGACCCAAAGAATTTATGAGATCTTTTGGGAATTTTGGGAATGACAGAAATATAGGTTGCTTCACAACCTAGGGCAAAAACTGCCACATGGACATGACACATAGGCAAAACTGATGAGGTGGCGCCTAGTCATAGCAACCCACCACAATTTACAAGGCTATGACCATCTATATTGGTCGTTAACAACTAGAAATAAGGCACTGGACTAGCGTTGTTAGCTTTATGACCATTTCATGTAAGGAAATTATGACCTTTCTGACCAAAATGGTCGCAATGGTTTAGGGTTTGGAGCCCCTCGAACAACTTTTGACCAATTGATCTCAAATGGTCATAAAGCTATGACCAATTCTTCCAGGGTCACTGACAGAAGGTCATAAGTTGACATATTTCTTGTAGTGCGAGAGGGTTGCTGACGAAGTTAGGGCGCCGGAGACGACCTCACCGGAGTGGATCGAGGTGGAGGCCGAGGCCGAACGAGGTGGCCGGAGTCGGGGAAGAAGAGCCCCTCGAGGCCCTTCCAGGGGCTTGGCGAGGTCTGGAGAGGTGGTGGAGGTGTGCGGGGGCGAGAGCGCGCTCGGGGGTGCTATATATAGCCGGCCCGAGGCGGTTGCCGAGAACGGGGTTCTCCGGCGAGGTGATTACGGCGGCGCTGTGGCTGCATGGTCGGCTTAGGAGTTTGGGCATCGACTAGACTAAGTACTGGAGCCATCCCAGTGTCCAACTCAGCAAGGTGGGCGAGGTTACGGCCCTTCCTCGACGGAACGGCCGCACGGCCCGTCGGCGGCAGAGAACGCGCTCTGCGCGTGCGAGGCCACGACGACGGTGCTGCATGCATGCACTGGCAAGGAAATGGCCACGCGGGGCTACCAGGAGGTTTGGGCGGCGCCGAACGGCGTTATGCCGCCGTTCTGCTCCCTGTCGGCCGCTACGGTGGTTCTGCCACCGCAAGAGACGCCGGCGCAGTGCTGTGGTGCCACCGACGCCAGGAACGCGCCAAGCACGCGTGTGAAGCTCCGGACAAGCAGGCTAGGCTGCGAGTAACGTGCCAAGTGCACTGTGAGCATGTGACTGAAACTCTGACGGAGACGACACTGAAATTCTGAATTTAACTGAAGATGAACAGCAACAGTGCATGCAAGGTGTTCGACTGAATGGTTTAGGCATGTAGTGATTTTTCCTTGAGCTGGTTTTTGGTGGAGGGGCCTCTCATTGCATCTAGAGGCTGCCTGAATATTTGTGAAATTTTTGGAGAAGTGTAGATATGAATTTCACCAAATTTGGCAAATCTGGTCCAAACTTGCAGAGACTGAAATTTGAAAATTTTGAACAAAAGAGGAGTGGATCTTGATTGTTCTAGGTTGTGGGTACCAAGGACTATCCAGGGGAGTTGGTTTGAGTTCAAAACTCAAATGCATTTAGGTACTTGCTTTGCAAATCACCTAGGCTCAAAATAATGGATAGAAAAGATTTGGCAGAGAATTAAATGAAATAAAATTCAGAAAAGGGGTTGAACTTGTTGAAACAGAATGTTGGATTGCCCAAAGTGGAAGGAGAGATTTTTGGGAAGGTTTTACCATGTGGTGCATGGTAAAATCATGAATGGTTTCAAGTTTGGGAGAAGATGAAAAACTCCTAGGGTTTTCTTTTCGAAAGAAAAAAAATAAACTCCAAAGATTTTTCTTGAAGTTTGGAGAAGAGGGCAATCAGAAGAAAAATTTAAAAACCCAACACCAGAGTTGAAGGAGATGCAAAAATAAAATATTTGCTAAAGGGAAAAGCTTTTGAGAGGGGTTTTTTTGGAAGGGTTTAGAAGACCTTCTTCAAATCCAACAATTTTTTTGAAGGAAACCAAAAGAATATTTTTGGAGTGTCACACACCGATTGTGATAGAGGAGCATGACAAGGAGGTGGTGACACCAAGGAGGAAGCTGAAGAAGACCCTGACGGATTTGCCGAGGCGCCCCCATCGCTTACTCCAAAGGCCACAAGGCCCGCTTCTTTCCCCGCCACTCAAGAGGAGCCTCGTCGGCTGGTAGCCGCTTTTGGTTGCTGGCCGGGGAGGGCTTCGATGAGGAGGGGAGGGGTTTCTATCTCTGACTTCTCCAGGTCCGTCCCCATCCAAATACTTGATCTCTACTGCGTCAATTGATGTAGATGAGACTATTGGGGGCAAATTAAGGGGATCAGATAAGATTGGGAAAAAAAGAGAAGCGCGTTAGGAAATTCAGAAACTCCATAAAAATGAAGATGGAAAAAGGGTTGATTCTGGAGGTTTTGATGAATTTAAGAAACAAATAGGTTGGGATTTGGGTTTTGAGAGTTTTTTTATGCTAGACCTGTCCAAAATTATATGAGGCATGGAAATTTCCAGCCCATTAAAAATTGGTACGAAGAGGATTCCATTGACTTTGGTGAAATTGTTGTCAGTAAAACTCCAATTATGCCCTGTAAAAAAAGGAAGAGGAGGAGAAAAGAAAAGAAAATAAGAATAAAGACCCAAAAAGGGGAGGGGAGGTGAGATTTGGTGGTACAATTGGTGGAAAGGTGCCTGATGACATGGACTTGGATCTGGCCTGTTGGGCTTTAGTAAGCCCAGACAGTGAGCATGCCCAAGCCGAGGAGATATGGGTGGAGCCTATAAAAAGGCAGAGCCAGGAAGGGAGTGAGAGACTCGACCGAACTTTAGGGTTTACCCCCCAGCCGCCGAGAGAGGAAGGAGAAAGCATGGTGGCAACCCGGCAAAGAGGGGTTTGGTCGGGGGAAAAACAACAGAGGAGGAAGATTTAGAGATTTTGATAGTAGGAAAATATGGCAATTTGGTGGTGGAGATAGAAGTAGGTCTAATTCCTCTGATAATTCCTTTGATTTTTATGGCAAAGGAGGGGTTTGTACGGGTTTTGATTCAACGCTAGGAGGGGGAGTGGTGGATCTGATCATCCCAGTGAGGAATCTAGGGGCAGCAAAGTTTGGCAGATCAAGGAGGGGAAAAGAGATATGGGTGATAGAAAAGAAGAAGCTGCAAAAAGTGATGAAGGTGGGGAAGAGCAAAGAGAAAGTAGGGAAGATGAAGAGGAGAAAATCAAATGAGTAGCGGGACTTGGCAGCATAATGTTGGTGATGATAGGGGCAGAAATGACAGGTTGAGCAGACAAGTTTGTGGGAAGTGCAAAAATCCTAGACACCTCACCAGAGACTGCAAAGTTGGTCACTGTTTGATTTCTGGTAGAGATAATCACATAACTGCAGACTGCAACATGTTGAAGCAGATGAAACCAGTGCCCAAATATGTTGCGTATGCTGCAAAAGGTTTGGGAATACTGTTGGTACAGAGTTACAAAGATGTTTTCATTGCAGAGCATATAAACCCTCTAGGAGTGGTGATCATCAAGGATGGGCAGATCAATGAAACTGAACTGATTAAGGCATTAAATGAAATGGTTGATTGGGGTGGCAATGGAGAGTAAAGGAATATGGAAAGAACTACTACATGATGAGATTCCCAAACAAAGCAAAGTTGGTTTAGTTGGCAAAGTTCAACGACTTTAACCTGCTGGGAACTGGTGTTATCATCAAAGTCCAGCCCTGTTCTATTGACCATCTGGCAATTGGTAAAATGCATACTGCTTGGGTCAGTTTTGAGAAGGTGCCGGATTGCTTCAGACATTTTTTTGGCATGTGTGAAGTGGCTGCTGCAG
The DNA here is from genome assembly GCA_021605145.1 of Aegilops bicornis. Taxonomy (NCBI): domain Eukaryota; kingdom Viridiplantae; phylum Streptophyta; class Magnoliopsida; order Poales; family Poaceae; genus Aegilops; species Aegilops bicornis. Next base: position 54,388,615 of record CM038670.1, read on the forward strand.
TGGGGCATGTGTTGGAGATTGATATGTACACAATCAATGAGGAAAAAGTGAAAGTGAAATGTGGAGTGATAGATGTGGGCAAGATACCTACCCAGGTGGAAATCACTTCTCCAGACTTGTTGATGTTTAGAATTGGGACAGACCTAGATAAAGTGATTGAAATGGGCTGGTACAAGGAGGAGAAGAGAAAGTTTGAAGCTGTATCTGACATGGAAGCTAATGAAGAAGAGGAGGACAATAGGAAAAGATCAAAGACAAGTGGGAGTAACAGAAGGGGAATGACTTTGGGAAGCTTATCTTTGAAACAAATTGAGGAGATTGATGAGAAGAATGAGATGTTGAAAAACTCTTTAGAAGAAATAATTGGGCACTTGGATAAGAGTATGGCTGCTGAAAGAGGAAAGATGCAGAAAGAAATGGATATCATGTTTAGAAAAATCTAGATCCTGGAGGAGGAAAGAGCTAGACAGAATGTTTTATGGAACAAGGCTGATAAGAGAATTAGAGACCTGGAAAACACACAGGAAAACCTTGAGAGCTTAATTGAAAAACAAAAAGCAGATATTTTGAAATTGGAACATGAGGCTGCTAACAGAGAGCAATATGAGATGGAGTTGGCCAATTTAGAGGAGGAAGATTATGAAAAGGAGAATCAAGAGAAGAAAGAAGAAACAGGCTCTGGAAAATGCAATGAACCTACTGACTATAATGCAAGTCAAGAATCAGTGGGTACTTTGGGACAAAGGCTTGCAGAGTTGCATTGAGTGGAGGTTATAGAGAGGAATGATGAGGACAAGGAAGTTGAACTGAAGAGGAGCCTTAGAAACAAAGGGAAAGAAGACCAGAAAGTGGATGATTTGGCAAAGTTAAGGGCTGAAGAAAGGGATAACTATGGTAAAGATTCTGAACTGGATTATGCAAATTCCTCATTATTACATATAAGTTCATTGGTTTGGGATTGACATGGGATTTGAAATGATAGATAAAAACTGAGAGATTATTAGGAAAATGGAGATAGCCAGAAGAGAGGTGTATTTCCAAAATTTGATGGAAGTCAAAAAACAAGAAGAAAAAAATGGTGACAGGGGAAGAGGGGAACCCAGCACACCAGTGCACATATTCATTGGAGATGTTGAACTGAATGAAATTTGTTCAGACATAGAGCACTCTGATGCAGATTTGGAAGAGGAACAAATTATGAAACTGAGAAAAATGTTCTTAGGAAAAAAAGGAAATAATAAGATAAGCTCACCAGCATCTAGCTATGTGAAGAAATCTGTTGGGGTTGGTGTGCTCAGAAGATGGAAAAAAGGCAAAGATTAAAATTAACAAACATCAAAGGTTTTTTTTTCGAATGTGAGAGGACTAGGACATGATCATAAAAAGAGATATGTTTGAGAACTAATTATAGACCACAAACTTGATTTCATTGAGATTTTTGAAACCATTAAAAAACTTTTCCAAGAATGAACTGCACAATTTGTGTGGGGGGAGGAATTTTATTTGGTGCTGGAATGAACCTAGAGGATTGTCTGGAGGTATTCTGATGGGGATAAATCAGGATAGGTTTGAAGTGGAACACACTGAAAAAGGGGTTTACTTTGTAAGAATGATACTATTTGACAAATTTGTCAAAATGCATTGGAACTTAATCACTTTCTATGGGGATGCACAGAATGAGGGAAAAGCAAGCTTTCTGGCAGAACTTGCCAGAGTGTATCATGATAATCCATTGCCTTGTTTGGTTGGGGGAGATTTTAATATAATTAGAAATGAAACGGAAAAGAACAAGCCTATGCACAATGAGCAATGGACATTTATGTTTAATGCAATCATTGAGCAGGCTGGTTTGAGGGAGTTACCCCTCAATTGAAGACACTTTACAGGCCAATAATCAAAGGCGGACCCAACCTTTGAGAAAATAGATAGGGTTTTAATGTGCGCAGTATGGGAAGAAAAATATCCTTGACTATTGCTACCTCTTGAGCATGCGTTGGTTTTCCCTTGAGGAGGAAAGGGTGATACAGCAAAGTAGCCTAAGTATTTCCCTCAGTTTTGAGAACCAAGGTATCAATCCAGTAGGAGACAATGCACAAGTCACCTAGTACCTGCACAAACAATCAAGAACCTTGCAACCAACGCGATAAAGGGGTTGTCAATCCCTTCACGGTCACTCGGAAAAGTGAGATCTAATAGAGATAGTAAAGTAATTATTTTTGGTATTTTTGTTGTATAGATTGGAAAGTAAAGATTGCAAAATAGTAAACAAGATGTGATGTAAATAAAATATATGCAGTACAATAAGAAAGAGACCCGGGGGCCATAGGTTTCACTAGTGCACTACTACAAAAATGGCTATAGCTAATATGGACATTAATGGCACACCATATATGTGGTGCGTGCGCCATTAGTAACCAAAACAGTAATGGCGCACCAGGTGAAAAGTGCGTCATTACTAAGTTTGACCAAGGTTTGACCCAGTCATACACATAGTAATGGCGCACTTTGTATAGGTGCGCCATTACTAAGTTGACATAGTAATGGCGCACCTTTACAAAGTGCGCCATAACTATGTGTATGACTGGGTCAAACCTTGGTCAAACTTAATAATGGCGCACTTTGCATAAGTGCGCCATTACTATGTCAAACTTAGTAATGGCGCACCTATACAAAGTGCGCCATTACTAACTTTGACCACGGTTTGACCAAGTCATACACATAGTAATGGCGCACTTTGTGAAGGTGCGCCATTACTAAATGCAGCCCCGCGTCCCCCGTGGACCGCCTTTTCAGTTTTAAAGAAAATAAAATAAAATGATGGAAATGTCAAAAAAAATAAGTTTCCCATGTGATATATGGTCTAGTTGTTGGGAAAATTCACAAATATAAATTTTGACTTTATTTGCAAAATCTCTCTGGAATTTAGTAAAATGGGCATAACTTTTGCATACGAACACGGATTAAAAAGTTTTTTATATGAAAAATCATCTACTCGAAAAGTTACATCCGAGTTCAATCGGGGGAACCCCATTGAAGATTTTAAGAATCCCCAGAAACCTAACAGAATAAAAGATACAACGCTTTTAAGATCTAGCGGGGGAAAAATGAAAAAAAAATCAAACTTAGTAATGGCGCAACATTTGCTAGGTGCGCCACTAGTAACAAAAAAATTGGTTTCGAATTTTTTTGGGGAAAAAATGTTCAAAATATGATACATAATATGACCGGGAAGTTTGAAATATTTTTTCAAAATTTCATCACACTCATGAACATGAACAAAGTCCTAGACATCAACAAGGTTTAATAGGATTGATATGATAGATATATCAACAAGTGTGTGTTAAGTGAGCTGGTGCTGGGGTTGGATCGAACTGCGAAGTTAAGTGTGCTCGGGCTGGAGTAGTGTGAGGATGGGTGATTTGACCACGAGGTGCGATTTGACTTGAGATTAAGCATATTGACCCAAGATTAAGCTATAGTGACCCGAGGTTTACCACGGAGTGCGATTTGACTTGAGAATAAGCATACTGACCAGAGGTTAAGAAAAAAACGAAAAAAAATTCTGAAAAAAAAATTCAAAAAAATATTTTCTGAATTTTTTTTGAAAAAATATTGTTAGTAATGGCGTACTTCTATGTGGTCCGCCTTTACTACGTCAGATAGTAATGGCGCACTTTTAGGCATAGTAATGGCGCACTGCGCCATTACTATTTGTTACTAGTGGTGTGTTAATAGTGGCGCACCTATAGTGCGCCATTAATAGCAAAAACTAGTGCACCACTAACAGCCTTTTTTCTAGTAGTGGTGGCTTCTCTCAAGATAGCATGTATTACGGAGGGTGAACAAATTACTGCCGAGCAACTGATAGAAAAGCGCATAGTTATGAAGATATCTAAGGCAATGATCATGAATATAGGCATCACGTCCGTGTCAAGTAGACCAAAACGATTATGCATCTACTAATATTACTGCACACATCAACCGCTAACCAGCACGTATCTAGAGTATTAAGTTCATAAGAACGGAGTAACACTTTAAGCAAGATGACATGATGTAGAGGGATAAACTCAAGCAATATGATATAAACCCTATCTTTTTATCCTCGAGGCAACAATACAATACATGCCTTGCTGCCCCTACTGTCACTGGGAAAGGACACCGCAAGATTGAACCCAAAGCTAAGCACTTATCCCTTTGCAAGAAAAATCAATCTAGTAGGCCAAACTAAACCGATAATTCGAAGAGACTTGCAAAGATATCAAATCATGCATATAAGAATTCAGAGAAGCATATGACAAAATTAAATGGCCCTTTATGATACACATGTTGCAAGCCAAAGGGTTCCCTGATAAATGGTGTGACTGGGTAATGGAATCTAGGAGAGGTGGACATGTTGGGGTGGAACTAAATGATGAAATTGGTCCCTATTTTAAAACCTTCAAAGGCCTTAGACAAGGAGATGCTATGTCTCCCTTATTGTTTGATCTTGCTGCGGATGCATTAGCAATCTTGATAAATAATAAATTAGAAAATGACCTGATCAAAGGGGTCCTAGGCAATGGGGATAACAAAGGAGTGAATATGCTACAATATGCAGATGATACAATATTTTTGATCAAGGATGAAGTAGAAAGCGTACTAAATCTGAAGTTTGTGCTAGGGGCCTTTGAACATATGTCTGGGCTCAAAATTAACTTTAATAACAGTGAATTGATGCTGTTTGGGAAAGCAAAAGAGAAACAAAAATTATACCAGGAAATACTAACTTGTAAGATGGGGATAATTCCTATAAAATACCTGGGACTGCCAGTTGCTGAAACTAGACTAAGAAACATACACTAGAACTGTGTTACTGAGAAAGTTGAGAAAAGTTGTGGATGCTGGCAAGGAAAATTGTTAGGTTCTATTGCTGGGAGAATTACTTTAGTACAGGCTTGCCTAACTAATATCCCTCTCTATATGATGTCATTCTATCCAATCCCAAAAGGGGTGGTGAAAAAGGTTGACTTCTATAGAGCCAGATTAGTTTGGCAGGAAGATGAGGATGTTAGAAAATATCATCTGGTAAAATAGGATACTTGCTGTTTACCAAAGGATGTGGGTGGGCTAGGAATCATTAATTTAGAAATTATGAACATAGCTCTGCTTGCTAAATGGTTTTGGAAAATAGAAACTGAGGAGGGACTATGGCAAGATGTCATAAAAAGGAAATATGGGGGGATAAATGCTTGTCCAGGAGCACAAAAAAACCTGGAGATTCTCAGTTTTGGTCTAGCCTGATGAAGATCAAGGATTTTTTTACAGTTTTATCAAAAAAGAATTGGGGGCTGGTGAAAACACAAGATGCTGGGAAGATATTTGGGTTGATGATAAAAGGTTAAAAGAAGCTTATCCTAGGATTTATGATATTTGTTTTGATCATAATATCACAGTGGTTGAGGCCATGCAAAAAGGGTGGCAAGGGTTTAGGTTTAGAAGAACCTTACATGGGGAGTGATACGTCTCCAATGTATCTATAATTTTTGATTGCTCCATGCTATTATATATTCTGTTTTGGATGTTTAATGGGCTTTATTATACACTTTTATACTATTTTTGGGACTAACCCAAGGCCCAGTGCCAATTGCTGCTTTTTGCCTATTTCAGTGTTTCGCAGAAAAGGAATATCAAACAGAGTCCAAACGGAATGAAACCTTCGGGAGAGTTATTTTTGGAACAAACGTGATCCAGAGGACTTGGAGTGGACGTCAAGAAATCACCGAGGAGGCCACGAGGCAGGGGGCGCGCCTACCCCCTGGGAGCGCCCTCCACCCTCGTGGGCCCCTCGTGGCTCCACCGACCTACTTCTTCCTCCTGGGAGGGCTTCTACATCAACACCATAGCCTCTCCGATGATGTGTGAGTAGTTTACCACAGACCTTCGGGTCCATAGTTATTAGCTAGATGGCTTCTTATCTCTCTCTTTGGATCTCAATACAAAGTTCTGCTCGATCTTCTTGGAGATCTATTCGATGTAACTCTTTTTGCGGTGTGTTTGTCGAGATCTAATGAATTGTGGGTTTATGATCAAGATTAACTATGAACAATATTTGAATCTTCTCTGAATTCTTTTATGTATGATTGGTTATCTTTGCAAGTCTCTTCGAATTATCAGCTTGGTTTGGCCTACTAGATTGATCTTTCTTGCAATGGGAGAAGTGCTTAGCTTTGGGTTCGATCATGCGGTGCTCGATCCCAGTGACAGTAGGGGAAACGACACGTATTGAATTGTTGCCATCGAGGATAAAAAGATGGGGTTTATATCATATTGCTTGAGTTTATCCCTCTACATCATGTCATCTTACCTAATGCTTTATTCTGGTCTTATGAACTTAATACTCTAGATGCATGCTGGATAGTGGTCGATGTGTGGAGTAATAATAGTAGATGCATGCAGGAGTCGGTCTACTTGTCACGGACATGATGCCTATATACATGATCATAACTATCAATTGCTCAACAGTAATTTGTTCACCCACCGTAATACTTATGCTATCTTGAGAGAAGCCACTAGTGAAACCTATGGCCCCCAGGTCTATTTTCCATCATATTAATCTCCCGTCAAATAGCTATTTCTATCGCCGTTTATTTTTCTTTCTTTACTTTTAGTCTTAATCATCAAAATACCAAAAATATTATCTTATCATCTCTATTAGATCTCACTTTTGCAAGTGGCCATGAAGGGATTGACAACCCCTTTATCGCGTTGGTTGCAAGGTTCTTATTTGTTTGTGTAGGTACGAGGGACTTGCGTGTGGCCTCCTACTGGATTGATACCTTGGTTCTCAAAAACTGAGGGAAATACTTACGCTACTTTGCTGCATCACCCTTTCCTCCTGAAGGAAAAAACCAACGCATGCTCAAGAGGTAGCAGGGAGACATTAGAACTTTGGAATAGTTTAAAACGTAGATGTGAAGAGATTGAAATGAAAGGGGGCGGGGATAAAGTAACGTAGTCTCTCAATGCAAATGGCATATCTACAGTTAAATCGCTGTATAAAAAACTGGTGGTTGATGGACTCAGATACCCACAGAAATTTCTGTGGAAAATCAAAGTCGCAGCAAAAATTGTGTTCTTATGGCTAAGCATTAAAAAAAGCATACTTACTAGAGACTCCTTGTTGAAAAGAGGGTGGAAAGGGGATAAAAACTATGTATTATGTGGAATAGATGAATCTACGGATAACTCATTATTTACCTGTTCTGCTGCTTCTTTGATTTGGAGCTTAATCAAATGTACCTTCGGTTTGAAACGAACACCTTTGTCAATGCATGAGTGCCTGGGATCTTGGTTAAATTCCTTTGGAAAAGAGGATAAAAAACTTGTTCTGGTGGGAATTTCTGCTACTTGTTGGGCTTTTGTCCCGGTTGGTAAGGCCCTTTAGTCCCGGTTTTTGAACCGGGACTAAAGGGTCGTTACTGATGCCTCTCCCCTTTAGTCCCGGTTCTTAAACGAACCGGGACTAAAGGCCGCGGCCACGTGGAGCTCCACCTTTAGTCCCGGTTGGTAACACCAACCGGGACTAAAGGAACAATGACGATTGTTTTTTGAATTTTTTTTTGAACTTTTTTTATTTTCAAATTTCTGAATTTTTTAACCTCCAATCTCTAATCACCACCCCTCATCACTGCTCAATTTATCCTCTAATCTCTAATCACCCCTCATCATTCCAAATAATCTAAATTCCCGAACGGTCACCCATCCTCCCACTCCCCGGCTGAGCACGCTTAACTTCCGGGTTCTATTCTCCTCGTTTCCAAGTCTGCACTTGTTGTTTTCGACAATAGTAAGATGTCAATCCTATTAACCTTCAGGAGTTTTGCTTGAGCATGAAGTGACATATTTCACTGTTTGAGTTTGAAACTATTTTTTTAAACAATAATTATTTAGTAACACTAATATTTCTTGAATAATTAGTTTGACCATTGTTTGACCACAGTTTGACCATTATTTGACCACAGTTTGACCAGATTTGACCAAAATTCAAAATAACTGAAATAATTATTTAGTAACACTAATATTGTAGAATAATTAGTTTGACCATTGTTTGACCACAGTTTGAAATTTTTTCGATTTTTTCCACTCTAGATCTAAAAAGGCCCGTAACTTTTTTTCTGTTAGGTTTTTGAGGATTTTGAAAATGTTTAACGGGGTTCCCCAGGTAAAATTTGGATGTAACTTTTCGAGTAGATGATTTTTCATATAAAAAACTTTTTCATCCGAGTTCGTATGCAAAAGTTATGTCCATTTTACTTAATTCTAGAGAGATTTTGCAAATAAAGTCGAAATTCATATTTGTAAATTTTCCCAACAACTAGACCATATATCACATGGGAAACTTATTTTCTTTTTTTTTGACATTTTCTTCATTTTCTTTTATTTTTTAATCTTGAAAAGGCGATCCACGGGGTGGAGTTTGAAAATGGGACCTTTAAATGCGGTTCGTGCCATGAACCGGTACTAATGCCTCAAACCCCATTAGTACCGATTCGTGGCACGAACCGGGACTAAAGGTCTAACCTTTTAGTCCCGGTTGGTGCAACGAACCGGGACTAATGGGCATCGCACCCTTTAGTCCCGGTTCGTGGCACCAATCGGGACTAAAAGGTCCAGACGAACCGGGACAAATGGCCCACGTGGCCCCTGGGCGCACGAACCGGGACTAATGCCCCCATTAGTCCCGGTTCTAGACTGAACCGGGACTAATGGGCTAACCCGGGGTGGACCAAAGCCCTCTTTTCTACTAGTGAAGTGCATCGTTGCTGTGCTAGCCGTGCTTGGTCCCTAAAATAGTGTGACGTGACCTTTTATGTTGCCATGCAATTTCTTGAGGCCCAACAGTGCTGCGAGGATCTGGAGGCCACCGCCCGAGGTTAATTTTATTTGTGGTTAATAACTTGAAGTTTACTTGTAAAATTTCCATCATATATGAACGATATGTACCAACTGCATGTATGTCCTTGTGGAAGTGTACTGAGAATAGTGCATGTATGTATTGTTCTACCGAGATGTTCGGGGTATGATAAATTCCCTTAAATTTATGTGAAAAGAATGAGTTCATGATTATTTCAATATAGGGCCAATATAGGAGGGTACTCGCAAGATAATTACGAGGCACGGCCAGGCAGGCAGACCGGCCTAGAGAGGGATGGACCTGACCCCTGCCGTAAGTCCTTGAGACGGGGCGACATGATCACTGATCGTCTCCGCTCGTTCCCAAGAGACTAAGGCCAATTCCACCGCGCGACCCCATCCCGTCCGGCCCCGTCCGTTTGGGGTAAAACGGACAAACCAGACGGCCCAGCGCGCGACGGCCTGGACCCATCCGGTCCATTTTGTGTCCGGGCCGCCCCAATTCGAGCGCAAACATGCGCCGGGTTTGGGTCGCGGCGGATAGCAAACGCGTGCCGCCGTCGTGTCAATGCCGCGTGGGCGTGGCGGCCACCTACCTCCCACCCGCCAACGTCAGTGCGCACGCGCGGCCAGCCCCACCTGTCATCCGCCCAAGCGATGGGTCACCGTCCTTCTTAAATGGGGAGGCCGTGGACCGGTCGTCGTCCACACTCCCCACTCCACCCCGCCGCCTCCTCGAAACCCGACACCACCAAACCCTAGCCTCGAACTCGCCGGCTGGCCACTCGCAGCCATGGGGCTATGGAACCACGGCCGCAAGGGGAAGCACGACCGTGAGGCTAGCTCCTCCTCGGGACGCCGCCACCGATCCGTGAAAGAGGAGGCCACATCGCCACCGTGCCGGGCCCCCGCGCCTGCCCCATGCACCATCGGCCCTAGGGCCGCCGGCGAGCGCGACCGGCAGTACATCAACGCGGATGTATGCCGGCGCTATTGGGAGACGAGGACGCCGGTCCCGTGGCGCGACATCCACCTCCCCAACAACTGGCACCTCTCCGCCAACTAGGTCCCGATCCTGCCGGTCCCAATGAGCGGGCGTGCCGCTGCGATGAGATTGAGCGCCGCCGCCGCCTCCTCCCCAACGACCTCTACTATGATGATAGGTATGCCCCCGACTCCGTGCTCTGAGACACGTGGCTACAGGACGAGCACAAAGTGCGGCGTGCCTCGTACTTCGCCGGCACGGCATCGGGGCTGCGGCGGCCTCACTCCCACGCCGTCGCCTTCCCCATCTCCATCGCCACCTCAACCTCCTCGCATGAAAATGGAGGAGGAGGCCCGGCTCATGCAACGTATCATGGAGGACTCCATGAACACGCACGATGAGCGCCAATGGCCGGGCCTTGAGGAGACGATGGCCCTCTCTGCGGACGGCGACGTCACCATCCCTGAGCTGAAGATGGTGACGGCGGAGGAGGTGATGGAGGAGGAGCCGGTGGCCGCGTTCCACCTGGGCCTGCTGAGCCAGGGGTGGAGCTGGTCATGCATGGCTCCGGAGATGGCCGACGTTGTGGGGGGCGTGAACTGGTGCCCCACGCCGCCGCGGTCACCGGAGCGGGAGGCGTCGCCCCAGGAGGAGGTGGTGCAGGCACCTCCCGCCTTCCAGCCCGTCGCCCGCGTACCACGAACCGCCGGCCCACCTCTGGACGCCGCCGGACTACGTCGACCTTGTCAGCGTCGACGACGACATTGGCGGCCACTGAAGACAGCGACGGCCACGACATCGACAGGCACGGCAGGAGCGCGCGAGCGGCGCTTTTTACTTTGTTTTTATATTAATTATGGCAATGTGAACCGTGAAACTGGGCCGTTTTGTGGCCGTGAACCCTATCTTATGTTTTATGTTTTTTATTTGCGTTTATTTACCTTTTTAGACATTTTATTTAAGTTTTTTTGTTTTTTAATGACGTCCAACATGGACATGATTTAGGGTGCGGCCGCGCGTTGGGTGCACCCACGACCCAACGGACAGAAGCGGGCATGGGCCAACCCATTGCCGCCCCAAAGGGACGAAATCCGACCAAATCGGACGACCGTTTGGGGTCGTGCGGTGGAGTTGGCCTAATGGGTTTGAATATGTGATTTGAGTAGGCCCTGGCCATTTCGCACTAACCACCATACGAGAATAAGTATGGCCAGTCGGCGTCATATGATTCTTCAGAAAGCTCTCAGACGGTAGTGGTTTAGTGGCACGCGCACGGTTGGACGGTAACTACCTGCACTTGTATAAGGGGGCGCGTCTACTCAAGGCCGCGTTCGGAACGTGTTGGATTGCAAATGATGATTGGCCCATGACCCCTTCGCATTAAGGATGTAGACCGGCGTCCTGGCCTCTCTGTTGAGCCTAGATAGGACTACGGTGTGTCGAGCAGCCGAGGCCGGGCATGACTCGGAAAAGTGTGCCCGCCAAAGTTAATCCAGCGTGTTGGGTAAGTTGGTGCACCCCTGCAGGGAAATATATATATCCGAATAGTTGTGTCCATGGCAACGGATGCTCAGAGTTGTACCCCGATCTATTACAACTAGAACTGGATACTGGAGACACTAAATGGATATGATGGCTCCAGGATCACTTTCTCGTAGGGAGTCGAGGAAGGATCTCTGGGCATTGCTACAAATTTATTACTTGTGTTATGCCAATCTGCACTCTTCTAATGCTGCAAGACGCTGCAAGATGTTAGTCTTCGGTAGGCTTGGCAATCCCTTCGATTCTGGCATTTCTACAGTTTAGTCCAAAGATATAGACCCATTCCTTTGATACCGATGCGTACTTAGTATAGATCTGATGTTAGTCTTGTGAGTACTTTGGATGAGTACTCACGGTTGCTTTGCTACCTCTTTTCCCCTCTACCCGATTTCTGCGATCAGATGACAGAGTCCAGTAGCCAGCTGATCCCGCCGACTACTACTACTACCCCGACGGAGCCTACTACAACATGGAGACCGCCGACGACCAGAAGTAGATAGGAGCACTACAAAAAAAATACACTTCCTTGATGATACATGTTTTTCACAGTAGGCCGCGTTTTTTGTTCATGCATGTACATCCATGACAAATTTATGACAGAATCAAGATAGTCATACATGTGCTGTCGTAGAAGTGTTCCATGACATTACGAAAATTATCATCACGGAAGTGTCCACTTCCATGACTATAAATCGCGCGTCACAGAAGTGCTTTCGTCAAGGGTGACCGACATGTGGCATCCACCGTAACGGAACGCCGTTAAGCTATCGGGTCGGGTTTTGGATCCGATAACCCGTTAACAGCCCTCGACCAATGGGGATTTTCCACATGTAAAATCATCATTGGCTGGAGGAAACACGTGTCGGCTCATCGTTGGGACAGATGTCATCCACTCATTGGACAGAAGGCGCCTATGATACATCGACACAACGCACGGGCCATTAAGTTTAAATGGGCCGGCCCAACTAAAGGCCCACAAGATTTTGCGGACCATAATGGGCCGGCCCAGCTAAAGGCCCACGAGATTTTGTGGACCATAATGGGCTGGCCTAGCTAAAGGCCCACAAGATTTCCTGGGCCATAATAGGCCAGCCCAGGTAAAGGCCCACAAGGTTTTTGTGTGCCATAATGGGCCGGCCGAGGTAAAGGCCCACAAAATTCTTGCAGATCATAATGGGCCGGCCCAGCTAAAGGCCCACGAGATTTTGCCGACATTAATGGGCCGGCCCAGCTGTAGGCCCACAAGATTTTGAGTACCCTAGTAGCCCGACCCATATTTCATCCGGTCCATTAATGGCCTGCCACATTCCGGGCCTAATAATCAGCCTCCCACTTTTTGGGCCAAATCACGGCCTAGATCAGGTCCGGCCCTTTAAGAGGCTTTGGGCTCAATTATGGCCCATATCAGATTCGGCCCGTTAACTGGACGCTATGCTTTTGGGCCCACTTGCTAAAGGCCCATTTAGTAATTCGTCCTGATATTAGTTTTGGCCTGTTAAGGGCCCGTTTAACATTTCGACCCTATATTAATTTCGGCCTGTTAAAAGCCCGTCATATAGTTGCGCCTAACTACGGCCCGGTTTGCATCCGGCCTGCTCGCAGCGGATATCTGATTGGGCCAAACAAGGACCGAGACAACTTTGGCCTGTTAAAAGCCCGTGAATTGATTCGCACAATCATGGGCCGGGTCCATTTCGGGCTGTTGCCGGCCCGTGAGCTATTCGGCACGTTTCAGGCCCAACCTACTTCTCAGCCTCCTAAAAGTCCATTGAGTTTTCTTGCGAAAAGAGGGCCGGGGGTTACTCGGCCTATTAAAGGCCCGAATCTACTAGTGGGCCAGTTTGGCCGGGGCCCATGATGCGGATCATACATCATGATTGCATCACGGCCCGATTATGTACCGTAATTTTACGGTTTGGCGGTTCTTTGCGAAGACATGATATATATACAAGAAATAACTGCAGCATCGTGAATAAGAAAAACCTAGACTATACAATAAAGAAATTACGGTATATTACATCCACTGGGCATCAAAGTTCGCCACTATGATAATAAAGCACAAGCGACATGATTACATACACTTTGAGCATCATAGATCGCCACCAATTGCAAATAAACACGCCGACAAAATAATATATAAAACCGACGGCACTTCAATAGAGTTCAAGAAAGGTTAGCCTCTTTGGGAGCTGCAGCGCATAAGCAATGAGCAAGATGATGAGATCAAGGCTTGTTCAACACTTATATCTTCCTCACTCTGAAAGATAAACAAGCAGACGGATGACAGGTTTTGCACATAAAAGTATCAGTGCTGACAATTCATCACATTTCTTACTGACGAATAAAGTGACACAGTTTAAAATTGCATTAACACAATATGGTATTGTTCAGGTCAAGACATGGCAGGAAATGACATTGTGAAGGAGTTGGCAGCTTCACGACACCACTGGATTACCGATCAAGAACTCATAAGTATCAATGGTTAGTGTGCTGTCAATTTATCCCATTTCAGATTGGCAAATAAAGAGACGGTTTAAATAATAGTAGAATGATATGACATTGTTCATAGTTAAGACATTGTAGAATATGACATGTGATGTAGTGGGTAGGTTCACCACACCACTGGATTACGGATGAAGAAACGAAGCATACATGCAAAGTGCAAAAGAAGATCACTTGCTCAGATAGTTTAATTTACATGGTATGAAGAAGGAACTTGGTTGTACAACTGAAAACTTAAATTGAGAAGGACAAACCTTTGTTTATGTACATAATAAACTTTAAACATGCAATTTGATGCAAACACCAAAAATAAACAGCTGTTGTAGTCATGCCTAACCAAATATACACAACAAAGTTTGAAGGCTTGAGATGGACAAACTTACATTACTGGTGAAGACAGGCTTTATAAAGCCCTTGTCCATGCTGATGGGGGGGGGGGGGCAATTCAAGAATTTTAGCACAGAATGTTCTTCATAAGCATTGCCTTTATTCTACATTTTGTTAAGAGTAAATATAGATGTGATAATATACGAAAAAATGGAGACTTTTTAAGATAAGATGAAGAGTGATGCTACATAACCAAGTAGCTATAAATGTATGTGCAGCGACAGGCAAAAAGGCACAGCCAAGAGCAATGCACAGCTAAACTTCTTCAGTACCAACCTTATGGTAAGAGTAAATATAAATCTGATGTGTAGAAAATGGAGGGCAAAGGAAAATAAGCTGCAGAGTGATGGTACATGAACAACTACATGTCAATATAAGTACACTGATAAAGGACAACATGTACTTACCAGAACAATGCAGAGCTAAAAAAATACATTGGCATTGGATATATTCTACACTAATGTAACCATTCATACAGATCAGATAATTTGGAGCGAACAATTGATAAGCAAGCTATCATGCATACTGCTGTCACATAATGAACCAGGTATGTATGCAAGTACAGTGATAAAGGACAACAGGTACTAACAAGAGCAAAGCAGCGGGCAGCATATTTGCGATATCCTGTCGTTCTTTTCAAACCGGAATTCTTCTTCGAGCAGATTTCCTGCAAAAAAGATCTGTAAGGCACATGCGGAAAAGTAGAAGTACAAATTGTCATGTGATTTCATAGACAGTAGCTCATCCTGGGAACGAGACCAGTGCATAACAAGGTTTCTCCATTCAATGTCTTCTAAATTTAGCACAGGAGACTTCACCAGAAATTCGTTTATAGACTTGCCACCAAAGTGTGATTTCCTCAGGTAACACCGATACTGCTGCAATTTTTCCTTGAAAAGCACAAGCAAGCTTTGCTCTTCATGACTATCCAGATTGACCCTCGCCTAGCTACAACAATTTAATGTAAAACATTGATGTGTTCGATCAGCAGAAAACAGGAAAATAATAACCATGAATAATAGCACTTACACGTAAGTTGGACAAGAAGATGTGAAAATGGTGTTTGTCTTCACTATAATCTTCCCATGATGGGAATATATGCACGTAGTCCCTAAAAACATTGAAAGCATTGTCTTTTAAACTGGGAATAAATGGAATGTGGTTCCAATCTGCAGGAATTGGCCGGCTCTGCAGTTGGGATAGGTCTTCGGCCGGCGGACTTGCTGTACTTTTTGCTAGAGTGGGATTTTTCTGTGGTACGGCTGGTGCTATGGCAAATGAAATCAGTATAACTTTTGCTGGAGTGCAGGTCCTGTGTGGTGGGGCTAGTGGCGTGGCCAGTGAAATATGTGTACTGTCTGCTGGAGTCGGTCCTATGTTTTGTGTCACTGGTTGTACAACCAATATAAGTGGGGCGCTGTCTGATTTCTCCGGCACCACCAGGTTTTTCAAGGACTTTTTGTTGGTGCTCCTTCAGGTTCAGCAATCACCCTCTTCCTTTTTGATGTCTGATGCACAAGAACAACATTTGAGTGGAAAAACATGGTATGATGACAGATGGAATATGTATTGATAATGGATGGGCATGGCATCTCGAGTTATATGATGAGTAAACTAAGCAGATGGCGGTGCAACAAAGTAGAAGAAATGCAAGACAACATATGCAAGATACGCACAATCGACAAAACCTTGCCAAATTAGAACAGGCACCTTGATGGGTGAACAGGACAGGCCATCTTCCTTTGACTCCTCGAGGTTAGAATAGTCATTAGGATGATATTCTGAACAAGAATCAACAGGTGGGGAGCGTACAAGTTTCATTGCTTCCAGAATGGCACTCAATGCCTTGGTGCCAATTTTGTATGTCATTGTAGTGTTCCACAATATTCTTCTGATGCGCGGATTCTGATATTCACTGTAATTGCGTATAATATCTTAGAACCATGAAAACATAAATAGTTGTGAGATTATCTTTGTAATGCAGATGATATTCTAATATAGGGGCGCCCCTGTAAACACTTATGTGCTATCACTAGATTCTGATGAGAGAGCTCATTGTGCTGTAATATGGTGCGTGCATTTATATAATCTGGCACAAGTACACAAAAAATAGGCTCCAGAAGTAAGGATAGCGGGCAGATGATAGGTTCATAATATACTGTATAGAGAGTTTATTGCCAAACCATGATAACAAGAGCATACAACAACTAGGCAGATCATAGTGTACATAACAGGGGTACACCATAACCACGATATATAAATCGGGAAAGTGGAATTGGCTTGAAAATACGGTGTTGTATTGCCGCTAGTAATTGAAAGCCTATCGATCACATACAGGCCAGCTCTATCGAACATGGTAAAGAAGAGCAAGCATATTTTGGATAATAAAATGTTGGTTGTGCAGTGCCCACACATGATGAACCAGAGCGCATTAAGAATGGCACTCCCAGCTGTCTCTCGACCATTTCAGGCGGTTGGATGAAGATCCTACGTCTCCTAACCCTTCTTCTTCCTTGTCTCTGATTCCTCCCATACAGAACACCGCACGGGCCGCCGGCCGGACCACCGGCCCCCACCGCTTGTGTTCCTCCGCGACCCCCCACCCGCGCCCCAACACCCACCCGCGTCGAGTTTTCTTCGTTCCGCGAGGCCCCACAACCACCCGAGCCCCTTCGATCGCACCAGCGAACTCCGGTGAGCTCTGAAAAATCGACTGACCCAATTTTTAAATTTAGTCTACTGTGATTTAACTAGTGTGGAATATAAAAGGGGAAAACCATAAGCATTGGGAGTATAGTGTTGAGAGTGCCATGGCGGATCTGAAGGTTGAAACCGGACAAAGGCAACTTCGCAACCAAGACAAGAAATCAGAGTAAAGCAGTGCCGATCTATCTTCTTGCTGCGATAAATAAGTTGAGCAGATGCGAAAGAGTACCGCCTTTGGTGCGGCACCGTGTACGCATCTGCTGAAAATTTAACAGTGTTGCGGTAGCGATGGCTGTCGGCGGCGTGGAAGCAGATCTAGGAGGGTAGACGGTGGCAGCGGTATGCGTGGGCCGAGACGGTCGTAGGAGCGGCGCCAAGAAGGTGGACGACGGCGGGGATGAAGCGAGAGGACGTGATGCAAGGATCCCGGTCCGAAGGCGTGGATGAGAGAGGTTGATCTCTTGTAATGGACGGCGGCGTCGGGGTATCAGCTCCGGCATGGTGGAGGAGGATGACGGTGGATGGTGTAGCGGACGGAGGAGGGTGGGGTGGAGAGGGTGTTTTGGCGCCCACGTAGTACGAATGGGGAAAAGGGAGGTAGAGAGGAAGGGGGGAACCATGTATTCAGGGCGCACTTGTCTCAAATCGGAAGAAATTTACAAACTTAGCCCCCGTTTCAAATTTCTACTACATCACAACAACATTAGTCGGTTGGCGATAGGACGGTAATCTCGCATACACCGAATATTTGCCGACGAGAGTTTGTTTTTGGCGCCCACCGTATGAATATGAATTGGGGAGGAGTCGATTTGACCGAGGACACACTGTGTTTTGGCGCCCACCGTGTATGAATCCGGGTGAGAGGCGGTTACGTCACGTTTGGGTGAAATTACAAACCTACCCCTATCGAAACCTATAGAAATCTAGCAGATAGGCTTTGCGTGTTAGAGATAAGCAGTAGTGATTGCCATCTCGCAGATTTTGGTTTCGGGCGGTTACTGCGACCTTCCCCGCTTCATTCAAATTTTGCAGAGTGCACGTTTACTGTGCCAACTCAATTCGAATCCCGTTTGTATTCTATTTTTTTCCGGGCGGGATCCATTTTCAATTGGAATTACATTCTATATATATCATTTTTTATATATACTTTCAAAAGCACAACAAAGAATTCTGCTCCTTTATATGTATAGTATGATTTACAAATACAATGATCTCGAAATCTTACGGTTGAATTTGAAAAAATTTAACCAAATTATGTTCTACTAAAATGTATGGATTTGTACGTAATACCTACATATTAAATAACATAGATGTTCGTGAATTCATATGAGTATGCATGTTTGATAGATCAATTTTGGTTCGAGTATGGATTACATGTATCATCATCTCGAATTCAAATATTTGAATCCCTTTTTTTTCACTCCTTTCACGCCCATCTCTCTCGCATGCTCCTTCAGGTAGATATCACTCTCTTTTCTCCAGCTCACCCGCACGCTCACTTCACGTTTCTCCTATCCTCACAAACATGATCTCTCGACGTCTCCCTTGAGAAGTGTCACACTCTCCCTATCATTATACATTACACGGTTTTCATTATGTCTCACGTCTCTACTGTTCTCTGGTACTCGGTACCAAAGCTTTTTTTCACCGCCACACACACAGTCTCCACTCGTTTTTCACTTTGTCTTTCTCTCTATGGGATTCTCTCACACACCCTATATGTCTCTACATATGACTCATACCACTAAAATTACTCTCTCTCTCTCTCTCTCTCTCTCTCCTGTAGACACAACATTTGTTGCGGTCTCCTTTTAAATCTCCATCCTGCATCGACATTATTCATTTGTTTACCAATCAGACAACCCCGACTACCGTCTCCTCTCCCTCTCACTCAGACACACACACACACACTACAAGAAATCTGTTAATCCATGACGGATTTTTTTGACGATCCTGTATCCGTCACCGATTATGACAGTTTACACTCATCCGTCACCCATACCGTCACCGACTAGTAAGCCGCGTGCGGGCCGAAAAACAACAGGCCCTTGATGACGGACGCCGGGCTACCGTCACAGAAACTGTCACGAATCGAACAAGTGGGCTTAGTCGGGCCTACCATTTTTTCCATAAACACCATCCAGACCGTCATGGATTGTGCTCATGCTGATGTGGCGTAGATGCCTTCTTTGGCCCACATGTCTGTTGGACCATACGTGTTGTTCCAAAAAAGAAAACAGTGAGGATTCGTGGGTGCCATTGTATGCCCCACATGACAGTAAAATTTCAAGTTACAGATTTAGTCTGTCATCGCCCGGATCGAATCGGCCACAGCCGTCGGCGCCACCAAAGGTCACCGACGGCTGCTCGGGCGAGGGTGGTCCGGCGCGGTGGTCTATCCCGGCGTCATCTTCAGGATCCCATAGGCCTCTCGCCTCGCCACCGCCCGCCCTTGCTGCGCCGACGAGCCAGCCTCCACCAGGCATTGCCGCGCCACGATCTAGCCGCGGCCCGCCATTTCCGCACTGACAAGCAGCCGACGCCCGCCATTGCTGCACCAGACACTCCCCCGTTCTTCCCCACATGAACGTCAACCAGGAGCGAGCGGTATGTCTTCTACAGAAATCATCTCTCTCCTGCTGAATTTGTTGATTAAATATTGTGATTTGCAAGCGGAGGTGAAGCAAGATGCATATACAGAGATAATTTAAGATGGACTTCCCATCCTTAATATTGCTATTCCAGTATAGTTGTATGGATTGAGGTGAATTTTTTTTGATAGGGGATCTAGGATAACAGTGCTTGGCCAAATGATTTAAATGTACGCATAGATTAAAAGTTGGGGTTGTGTTGTGTTTTAATATCCGAGTCTTGTATACCATGTGATCCGAAATCCCAGTTACCTTGCATAATCTGCAAGTGATTTATGCATGCTTAAGCTTGGTGTTTTGTTGGCAGAATTTGCCCAGAATCTGATCCTGCCCTAAGTACAGGACATGCTACTTCTATTGGTACAAAATGCGCAAAATCTGATGCTGCCTTAAATCCTTAATACTTGTGACTACCATGTTATCATTATTTTGTTTGTTTTGTTGTGCAGAAGAGATTGTCTACAGGCAGCTCCCTCTATTATAACTTGTTGCTATTTTATTTATCTAGCCATTAAAAGTCTTCACTTATGGTTGTATGTTATTTCCATCTTTGCTAGTAAACATGTTGTCGGTGTACTAGAGTAGGGGTACCCTAGTATCCCGAACTTGTGCACGGGCAGTTGCAGCCCTCCGCGGCAAGGCTTACCGGGTGACCGCCAAGATCCTCCGTGGTTCCTTTGGAGCCATTCAAGAACAAAGTATTTAAGCCAAGGAGACAAGGCCCCAGCAAGAGGAGCTTGCCGGGAAGGCCACCCAAGGCACATATGAGACAAGGCCCCGGCAAGTGGAGCTTGCCGGGAAGGCCTGGTGAGCGACAAGCTTTCGGGCGTGACAGGACAACAACCGCGGCAAGGCGCTTGCCGCGGCAGACCACCACTCTGTACCTACGCTCCAGCACATCCACTAACATGTCGCCCTGGGACCTTTCCAGGCGCGCGTGGCGAGAGGTTGTGCAGCCAGCGGTGCGAGGTGGCAAGCGGCGCTGACAAGATTGCCATCGTGGCAAGCGGTGGCGCCCCTGACGGTCCCTGTTTGCACTGTTAGGGCGACGTAGATGGGCATTTAATGCCTTTGTCCCCTGCCGTCAGGATTAGGTATGATACACTGTACACTGTACAAGTAGGTGTACCAACCACTCCATTTCCATTTGTACCCTTGTCTACGTGCCACCTGTCGGAGACCCCTTGAGCATATAAAAGGAGGCCCATGCGCAACGTAGAAAGGGTCGGTCGGTTCCGCCCCATGCTCAGTCTCGTTAGTAGCTCATGTGTACTATAGCACTCAGCGCTCCTGAGCAAGAACGCATCCAGGCATGCAGCAGTAGGAGTGTTATCTCTCCGGAGAGCTCCGAAGCTGGGTAAACCTCTCGCGTGCTTCGCCTCGATCTGCTCTTCGTGCGACCTCCGCTCCCCGCCGAACCGAAAGGGGCTCGGTCCGCCGCCCCATAGGTGTTCGTGGGCGAATCAGCCTGCCCCGACATCTTTGGCGCGCCAGGTAGGGGGACGTCGAGGTTGTGTGAACCTGATCCGGCGTCCACGCGAGCTAGATCTTCATCATCTTCATCAACATGCCACCGGAGAAGAAGGCTTCGGCGGCAGAAGCTCCGTCCGCGTCGAACCCACCGCCACCGGAGCAAGCAGGTGGTGGGGTAGACGCCGGTGGAAGAATGGACGGCGACGGGGGAGCTCACGGTGCTGCCAAGTCCAAGGACAAGGCTGCCCAGACCTCGGCGTCCGTACATGCACCGCGCCCGTCTCAGGAGGCGTGGGACCGACAGCGTTATGGTATTCACAATGCCATACGCTCGTTGGACCAAGATCGAGCTGGAGGATCTCGGGATGCTCAAGACCAGCAGGCGTGCCAACATCTTTGGCGCGAAGCGAGGCACGGTCGCTGGGCGGGATATCGCTCCTTCTAACATAGTTAGAAGTCCGAGCATATCCTGCTCCTCGCGCCGTTCGCCATCGCCACCCACCACTCCGGCGAAGCTTTGGCGAGAACTCAATCGCTCTAGATTACCCTCCAACAGCCGACAAGGTCGATGAATGGAGGGCCACCATTCGAAGTCTCATCGGCCGCTTAACGGCGACGCTCCGCGGCAACCGAGTGCATCGCTGCCGCAGCAGGACTGCCAAACACGAGCCGGTGGCGACGAGACCGGTGGGGGGTGCAACCACCATGCACTCTCCATCCCGAAGGCCAAGATCGCCGACTCGCCGGATCCACCTTGACGGCGACTCCACCGCTTCATCGGATCCACGAGCTCGTCGCGATCAGTGCCAAGTTCTTCACGAACGACAGCAAGAGGACGCTCGAACTCGCATCGAGCGCCGAAGAGAAGCGCGGCGTCAATCCGACAAGCGCGCTGGGCCCTCTCTCGACATGCATGCGCCAGAGGAACCAGGAGACTTGCAGTACACGGTAGGTTGCCCTGCGTTCACTCGTGAGCTACGGCAAGTCCAGTGGCCCAGCAAGAAGAATTTCAAGCCAGATGTACCATAGAAGTACGACGGCAAGAAGCATCCGTCGGAGTTCCTCAGCATCTACACCATTGCGGTGCAAGCTGCTGGGGGGCGAGACGACAAGATCCTTGCCAACTACTTCCCGCTGGTGCTCAAGCCCAATGTCAGATCCTGGCTCATGCACTTGCCGGACAACTCCATATCCTCTTGGGCAGATCTATGCCATCAGTTTGTCGGCGCCTTTACAGCGGTGACCACAAGCCCCATGGCCAAGAAAGCGACCTTCATCTGCTCGCCCGGAAGGAAGGAGAGCCCTCGCCAAGTACATTCGAAGATTCAGCCAGCGTGCGGCACAACATCTCAGATGTCCACCCTGCCGCGGTAATCAGCGCATTCCATCGAGCGTCGCGGAACCGCGGGATGCGGGAGGAGATGGCGATGTGCAAGATCAGAGACGTCAGTGAGCTATATGCCCTGGCCGACAAGTGTGCACGTGCTGAGGAAGGGAGGAGACTCCCCGGAGAGAATACTGAAGTAGGAGGATCTGATAGTGAGGAGACCGCTCCGGCAAGGAAGAGCTGGCAGCGGAACAATAGGAAGAAGAAAGGCAAAGATGTGCTAGTTGTTGAGCAGTCCGGCAACGGAGGTGGCGCCAAGAAAGCCAAGGTTGGTAGCTCCGGCAAGGAGGTTGCCGCTGGCACCAACTTCCAGGCTGTGGCGGTCGCCGACAAGCGGGGCGCTCTGACAAGCGATCTTGCAAGATCCACCGCACTAAGGGCCATGACCTCCGTGAGCTGCAAGAAGGTCGAGCAGCTTGTCGAGTAGCGTAAGGCTGAATACGAACGACGCGACAAGGAGAAGGCCCAGGAAGGTGCCGGAGGCCGGCAAGAAAGCGTCCGGCCGAGGACGTCGCGGCAAGGCCAAGCAGCGGCAAGGAGACAGACCTCCCCGCGGCCGCGACAAGGATGAATACGACGACGATGATTAAGACATGGATGATGACGAGACCGACGAGCAGGAGTTCTAGAAAGCCACAGAGGTCCTGTGCGTTGACGGCGGTGCTTCTCTGCATACTTCACACCGCCAACTCAAGCAGTGGATGCGGGAAGGGCAGAACCATCCGTCGAGTCACGCAAACCTCTGAAATGGTCCAGCACGCCTATCATCTTCGATATTGAGGACCACCCTGATTGCGTAACTGCGGTCGGGTGCTTGCCGATGTTGGTTTCACCAACTATCCGCAACCTCAAGGTCACTTAGATGCTAGTTGACGGTGGGGCCGGCTTGAAACTGATCTCCTCCGCGGTGCTCCAGAAACTCCAGATCCCTGATGGCGAGCTCGAAGAGACCGGCACTTTCCAAGGAATCAATCTGGGAAGGAGCAAGCCGAAGGGAAAGATCACGTTGCCGGTGACATTTGGCAGCGAGTTGAACTTCAGGACTGAGAGGGTCACTTTTGACGTTGCTGACTTTCCATTGCCTTACAATGGGATACTTGGTCGTCCAGCACTTGCCAAATTCATGGCAGCCTCTCACTATGCATACAACATGCTGAAGATGCCAGGCCCGATAAGTGTCATTTCTGTCCCTGGCGACAAGAAGGATGCTCTTATCTACGCCGACAAGATCTACCGAGAAGCAGCGGCTGCAACAGATTGCAAGCCACTTGTCGCAGAAGCTCCCGGGGGGAAGAAGAAGACCAAGTCCGGCAAGAGCTCTGATGCCCACTCCGGCAAGCGCACCTCTTCGGAGTGCTGCGCTACCGTCGAGGACGCACCATCGAGCTCCACCGGCAAGTGTAAGAAGACAATGGCAGCTCCACCAGAGACCAAGAAGGTGTCCGCCAAGGAGGGCGACACCGGTGGTACCTTCACCATCGATTGCCTCTCTCGACCCTAAATAGGAAGGCGGCGCTCGTTGCTTTCCCTACGGGCGAACGTCGACGCCTTTTGCGTGGCAACTGTCGACATCCCGGTGTTCCCGGAAAGTAATTGAGCACCATCTTGCCGTTTGTCCTCATGCGCGGCCCGTCAAGCGAAAGTCGTGAAGCGAGCGGTGGGCGCCAAGAGTTCATCGTAGAAGAAATCAAGAAATTGGAAGCAGCAGGCCTTGTCAGAGGAGTGCTCCATCCTACGTGGTTGGCCAATCCTTTAGTTGTACGCAAGGCTAACGGGAAATGGAGGCTTTGTATCGACTTTACCGGTGTCAATAAAGCTTGTCCCAAAGACCCATTTCCCTTGCCGCGCATCGACCAGATTGTTGACTCCACGGCGGATGTGATTTGCTTTCATTTCTGGATGCATACTCGAGGATATCATCAGATCTTCATGGCAGAAGAGGATGAGGAGAAGACCGCATTCATCACCCCATGTGGCACATACTATTTTGTACGGATGCCCTTCGGGTTAAAGAATGCTGGTTCAACATTTGCAAGAGTAGTCCATGACGCTTTTGATCCGCAAATGCACAGAAATGTGGAAGCCTACATGGATGACATAGTGGTCAAGAGCAAGGACAAAGCGACCCTGATTCAAGATTTAGACGAAACCTTTGCAAATCAGCACAAGATCAACCTCAAGCTCAACCCTGAGAAGTGTGTGTTTGGAGTCCCTTCCGGCAAGCTTCTCGGGTTCTTCGTGTCTCAGCGGGGAATTGAAGCCAATCCCGACAAGATCAAGGCCATTGAGCAGATTGAAGCACCAAAGCGCGTCAAGGATGTACGAAGACTTGCCGGTTGCGTAGCTGCTCTCAGCAGGTTTATCTCTAGGTCTGCTGAGTGCGCCCTGCCATTTTTCAAAATCTTGAAAAAGGCAGGTCCGATGAGATGGACTCCGGAAGCGGAGGCTGCGCTGCAGGACTTGAAGAGATACCTGTCCTCCACTCCAACAAGAGAAGTTGTTGTTGTATATAGCGGCAACCAATCAAGTGGTTAGTGCTGCGTTAGTAGCGGAGAGGGAGGCAGATGATGAGTTAGCAACCATGGCAGATGCATCCAGCGACAAGCAGGGGGCTTCACCGGCAAGCTCTGGTCCCGACAAGGACGGATCTACTGTGAGCGCATGAGAAGATGCCGAAAAGAATGGTGCAGCGCCCAATTTACTTTGTCGGTTCCCTTCTCTGAGGCTAGGTCAAGGTACTACGGTGTGCAGAAATTGCTTTTCGGCCTCCTCATGGCCTCGAGAAAGCTGCGCCATTACTTCCGGGCACATGAGATCATAGTCGTCACTTTCGTTTTCGGCTGAAGAGGATCTTGCAAAATCCAGAGGCAATGTGCAGAATTGTCGAGTGGGCACTTTGGGCATCAAGCTTTGGCCTCAAGTTTGAGAGCACCTCAACTATCCAAAGCGTAGCATTGGCGGAGTTCATAGCAGAATGGACGCCAACACAAGATGAAGAAATTCCGAAGAGGCATTCCGTCAAGGAAGCAAGCAAAGAGTGGCTGATGTACTTTGATGGTGCCTTCTCGCTGCAAAGGCGCCCGGTCTTGAGCGTGCTACTTGTTGCACCCACCGGAGAGCACCTCAAGTACGTAGTCCAGATGCACTTTCCCAAGGAGCAAGCAACAAACAACACTACAGAGTATGAAGGTTTGCTTGCCGGCCTCAGGATCGCGGTAGACCTTGGGATCAGGAAACTCATTGTCAGGGGTGACTCACAGCTTGTTATCCGCCAAGTGAACAAGAGTTATCAGAGTCCATTGATGGAAGCTTATGTTGATGAAGTGAGAAAGCTAGAAGAGCACTTTGACGGCCTACAGATGGAATATATTCCAAGAGCTCAGAACGACATTGCTGATGGCCTGTCGAAGTGCGCCGCACTTAAGTTGCCTGTGGAACCAGGGATTTTTGTGCTCAAGCTGACTCAACCGTCTGTAACACCATCAACTGGACAGAGCAAGAAGAGGAAGTTGATCTCCGGTGACTACTTTCCGGTAGAGCTTCCCGACGCCGCCGCCAAGAAGGTCCCCAAGATCAACACCAACAGTGCTGAGGAGCAGTCTACTCCGACAAGCCCTAGGGTTTGTTTCGTTGAAGCAGACGCTCCCGACAAGCTTTTCCCCTGCAAGCTTGCCGGGGAACGTCAAGCTCCGGCTGAGCCGCAGGTTCTCGCCGTAGAAGCGGATGTTCCCGCAGCAGCAGATGTGCCTTTAGTCCTTGTTGTCGAGCCACAAGCTCCAAAGATGGGCACAATGATTGTCCGTTTCCTTCAGACAGGAGAACTTCCCGAAGAGCAAGAAGAAGCGGAAAGAGTAGCCCGGCAGTCAAGTATGTACCAGTTTGTCGACAGCACACTGTACAGAAAAAGACTCAACGGTGTGAAATTGAAGTGTATT
The DNA here is from genome assembly GCA_021605145.1 of Aegilops bicornis. NCBI lineage: Eukaryota > Viridiplantae > Streptophyta > Magnoliopsida > Poales > Poaceae > Aegilops > Aegilops bicornis. The sequence goes on from CM038670.1 coordinate 54,415,075, forward strand.
CACCGGGAAGACGGACAAAAGCTGTTGGCAGAGATACATGGAGGCATATGTGGTCACCACATTGGCGCCCGAGCACTTGCCGGCAAAGCGTTCCGGCAAGGTTTCTTTTGGCCGACAGCCCTCCAGGATGCAACTGCACAAGTAACCAAGTGTGAAGCGTGCGGTTCCATTCCAAGCAGATGCACCAGCCAGCTCAAGCTCTCCGACGATCCCTTTATCCTGGCCATTTTTGGTGCAGGGGGCTCGACATCCTCGGCCCCTTCCCCGAAGTTGTCGGGGCTTTGAGTACTTGTATGCGTTGCAATCGACAAGTTCACAAAGTGGCCGGAAGTGGAAGCGATGAGGAAGGTGACAACACGATCGTGATCAAGTTCTTGGTCGATTGTTTGCCGTTTGGAATCCCTAACAGGATCATCACCGACAACGGCACGCAATTCCTGAGCCGCACCTTTATGCAATCGTCCAAGATCTTGGCGCCAAGGTCTGCCTTAACCATTGCTCATCCGAGAAGCAACGGTCAGCGGAGAGGGCAAATGCTGAAGTGCTGCGGGCTCAAGACCAGAACTTTCGACAGGCTGCACAAGTGCGGAAGAAAGCTGGATTGAGGAGCTGCCGGTGGTTCTTTGGTCGATCAGACGACGCCAAATCGAGCCATCGCCGCACACCTTTCGCTCTAGTCTATGGAGCAGAGGCAGTTCTCCCCACGGAACTCATTTACGGATCGCCTCGAGTGCTTGCTTATGATGAGCTTGAGCAAGAGCAGTTGCGACAAGATGACACGCTGCTCCTTGAGGAGGATCGTCTTGAGCTTTGTCTGAGCTGCTCGGTACCCGACAAGCTTTGCGCCGCTACCATAGCCGCAAAGTTAATGCCGAAGTCTCGAGGAAGCCGACCTGGTTCTTCGGCTCGTTCAGTCGGCCAAGAATTACAACAATTTGACGCCTTGAAATGGGAAGGCCCTTACCAGTGAAGCGAGTCACTAGGCTGGCGCTGTCATCCGCCTTGAGACCGAAGATGGCATTCCGGTGAGCAACTCCTGGAACATTGAGCATCTTCGTAAGTTTTACCCGTAAGGCGCGGTTGCCGGAACCTGTTCCGGCAACCACCTTTTGTACAAGTCTTGCCGCTGTTGCATGTAATCCTTTGTACAAAGCCGGGCGCAGATCCCATGCATAAGTAAAGCTAGCGTGCTTCGCACACCTTGTCAATATCATGCTTTTTACTTCTATTTTGCATGCTTTATCTGACACTTTGTGCAGCACCTACCCCTGGTAAGTAATAACGAGCCATAAGGCTCCATATCTTTATTTTCTCTTCTTTCTCCTTCTCAAAGAAAGGAGGGTTCCCTCGCACACAAGTTTGCCGGGGGGAAAGGAGAAGATAACGGTGTGGACCAAGCGTCGCTCAAGGAAGTCTAGCCTTACCGGGAAGCAAGCAAGAGAAAAGCTAAGTTGCCAAAGTTTGAGCAATCAGTTTTAAATTTTTTTAAGTTATCTTCCTCGAACGACCGTACTTTGTATGGAAAACCTATGCGCAGAGGAACCAACTCGTAGCTAGTTGCGCCCTTACTTTGTTTCGAGTCCGCTCAACAACTTAAGTGAGTTGTGACTAGTTGCGTCAAGGTTGCTTGTCGAAAGCGGCACCGCCCAGACTCTTGGACGTCCACTCGGCGCTCATGGCTCGGTGCCCGCGCCAACAAGTTCCCTAAAAGCGTAGGGCAAAAACATACAAAGGAAGGAATCAAGTAAAGGAAATAACATAGCAATTGATACCCAAAATAGAGTTATATTACAAGATAGCTTGTCGCAGCTCTAATGGATTGTTCTTATGACATGACCAGCAGCGGCAAGAGAAAGAGAAAACGGGCGGCCTAATCTACGCGATCGCCCTCAACCCTCTTGATTCCGCTCACCCTGTCCACAATGGGTGGTACAAGGGTCTTGAGCACCTCCACATCGACATCCGTGGCGGGGACTTGAGGGCGTTGGTGAGGTTGAGGCCTGGGTTGCGGAAGGCCACCTTCATCGGCACCTTTTGAGAGCTCCAGCAAATTTGACGCGACTCCTCGGCCAACTGCTTTGGGACTTCTTCCCGGAGTCACTGGAGGGCCTTCACCACGCCCTTGAAGAACAAGCTAAGCTTGGCGCTGGGTTGGAGGTGCTCGTCGGAGGAATATCCAAGATCCACCATCCCGGCTCCATCGGCTCCTGTTGATGGCTGCAGCAACATCCACGAGACCCTCGGTCCGGTGCTCCACGTTCTCCCTCAAGGCACTCTGGCGGCGGCCTCGCCAAAGAGCCCTCGTCGGCCTTGATCTTCTCCTTCAAGGGCACCTCCTGCTCCTGGCGCCGTCCAGCGCCGAGTCAAAGTAGTTAGCTTCAACTCAAGATCTGCATTGGAGTCCTTGGCGGCGCTGAGCTCCTTGCTCCTCTCGGCGAGACGGCCCTGCAGCTCGCCAAGAGTGTAGGCGTCCTTCTCGCGCTCGTGCTTGAGTGCAGCAAGCTCATCGCCGCTCTCCTTGAGACTGGCTTCCAACTGCGCCACCTTCGTCTCCAGCTCCTTCTTGGCGACCTCGGCAGCTGCGGCAGCATCCTTTGCTTCCTTAAGAGCCCCGCCAAATGTTTGCTCGCGCATAGCAAGGTCCTCCTCGTGGCTGTCAAGGTTAACCTTCCGCTGCGCCAACTCGCCTTCCTGCGCAGACAGCTTCTCGGCGGCAAGCCGCTGTTGCTCCTCAGCTTCAGCCTTCTCGAGGAGGAAGGCGTTGCGCTCCTCGGCAAGCCACTCCCGCTCCTCTGCCAATGACCGGAGAGCTTCCTGGTTGCGGCCCCGGAGCTCCTCCGCGCGCTTCTCGATGTCTTCTCCCGCCTTCGCGACAAGCACTTCCCGGGATTCCAGCTTGGCTTGTCGGGCGCGGTAGAGCGACAACAGCTTCCGCAGCAGCTGCTCCTCCTCAGGCTCGCCGCTGCTACTGCTTGGCGCGTCGACTAGCGTCAGTCCAGCCAGGCGAGCAGCTCTTCATCAAAAGCTTCTCCTTGGCCGGGCGCCACAGGCTCGACTCCCATGGGAGCTTGATGAAGACGCCATCGCCGACCTTCAAGTAGGCGCCGGGCTGGGGCTCTTGAACTGGCAGCTGCGGCAGCGGCGGAGGGATCGGCGGTCGGCGTGGCGCCTGTCGCTCCTGCGGCCTCGTGGTCGTCGGTCGATCGCTGGACCCTCGCCCGGCTCTGCGGCGGCAGCCTTGGCGGCCTCTTCGCCCGGCCGGGCTCGTCGGCGCCCGGCTCCTTCTTCCATGGCGGCGGCTTCATCGATGTCGCCACAAGACGTCCTCCTCGCCGGCGACCTCGGTCTCCATTGGTTCTGTGGCGGATGGATGAAGAAAAGTCAAGAAAATATTTAAAAAGAAAATCAGAAGAAGAAAAACACAAGGGAAGTTTTCAGGCAAGAAGATTACCTGTGCCGGGGTCTGCGGTCATGGTCTCCGCCCGCCAAGGGATCGGCTGGTGCCGCCCCTTGCCGGAGAGCTGCCCTTGGGAGAAGTCTCCCTTGCCGGAGAACGCTCCTTGCCGGGAATCCACCCTTGGCGGCGTGGTTGAAGCGAAGGAGGCTGCTCTGCTCCTACACAAATCAACGATCGGATATCGGCAAAGAAAGAGCACCCATGCACGCCGAACAGCAAGAAGTAGACCATATACTTACTACTGGGGCTGCGCTGGGGGCTGCTTTGAAGAAGAGTTGCCGCATCCGGCAAGGTTGTCTCGGACGCGCCTCCTGCTGTCACGATGGGTTCGTCCTCGACGACAATCACCGGGGTCTTGGCTCTCTTCGACATTCTCTCGGCCAGCGTCCTGAAAAGGAATGGGTTCAGAGTAAAGCAAATCAGATACAAGACAAAGCAACAAATCAAAGAATTACAAGTACAGCAAGGAATCTTACTCTTCTTCTTCCTCGTCGGAGCTGAGCGCGGAGAGGTCGGTCTGCCCGCCTCGATGCTGACGAGGCGGAGGTGGGTTCCCTTGGGCGCTTGGCGGGAGCGGAACCGGTGGTCCGCGAGGGCCCCGCTCAATTGCCGCAGCAGCGTGAGGTGCTCAGCGCTGCTTGATGCTTCTTGATGGAGCGTGTCGCGCGGCGCTACGACTGTTGGCCCGTCTGCCGCCCCGCTACGTGTCTGGCCTTGCGAAGACGCCTTCTTGGTGGAGCTGGTGGCTCCGCTCGCGGCAAGCTGCTTGGAGGCGGGGAGGATGCGCCCTCGGCGGGTTCGCTCGACTCGGCTTCAGGCTCGGCAAGCTCCTCCTCGCCGGCAAACTCCTTTCGCTCGACAAGGCTTGCCGCCTCGGCTGCCTCTGCCTCCTCCACAGTGAAGCCATACTACTTGCCCAGCGGCTGCTGCCGCCTCTTCCAGCCTGGTGGCGAGGCGCTGCATCTCATCGTCGGTGGTGTCGTGGGTGAGGCCCCTCTGCTCATCGGGGCGGACCAGCATTTCTACCAAATTGTCAAAGAACTGCCGCACGACGTCATCTGCCGGCTCTTGCCAAGTTGGGACAATTCCATGTGAGTCGCACGACGGCATCATTACCTGCGGATGCGGTCAAGCGCGGAATTGTTGCAATGGCTTAAACGACGCCCTCGGCAACCTAAACATCTCTGGATGATCAGGATCGGGCTTGAACAGCTCTAAGAGCATCGCGTCAAGCTCCAAGATGGTGAAGTTGAAGTTGAGGCCTGGGCGCAGCCTCATGATATCTGCCGTGTTCTGAAACTCCCAGGCAGGTCTCCTCCTCTCCTGCAAGGGGGCGTCTGGCGAAGAAAGTCCGCGCCAACAATTGCCTACGGTGAGTCCGGCAAGTCCGAGGCGAAGGATTCGGGTGACTGCGATCTTCAGCCTAAGCGTCTTCGGGGCCAGATTGCTCCAATCGTTGCCGTGCACCTACTGGGGTTTAGTATTTGGGCGGTAAATGGCTGCGGGTTCTCCTCGACAATCCAGCACCAATCTGCCCTCCATTCTTCCCATTTGCTACGGAGCTCTCCCTCCAGATAGTCTTCCTTCTTGCCAACCCTGGAGATCCAAGCGATTCCTCCGGCAAGAGGCTCCCCTCTCTCGACTCGGGGTAAAAAGAAGTGGCGGAAAAGGGCTACATTTGGGTGGACTCCGACAAAGTTTTCGCAGAGATGTGCGAAAACTGCCATGGTCAGAACAGCATTGGGGGTGAAATCAAGGAGGCGAAACCCGTAGGTGTTCATGATGTCACAGAAGAATTCAGAGAAAGGCGGGCAGAGCCCGCAGTAGAAGAAGAGCGCGAAGAAGGGATACCCGGGCCGGGCCAGTTAAAGCGGCGGGAGTACCTTCGTGGCGGATGTGCTCGCGTCTCCGTCGACCGGAAGAGGTAGTAGTTCTCCCTCAGCTCCTTCATGGCGAAATGAGGGAAGATGGTCCACTCCTTCCGCGCTGCAAGCCGCTGCGCCTCGTCGACTTCACGGCCTTCCCTTGTCGACTTCGGAGCCATGGCGGGCGGTGAGGAAGATCGGCGGCGTTGAAGATCTTTGGTGGCGATGGGGGCGGGCGCTGCTCTCTTTTCAGCCTTGAAGAGAAGGGGAGCAGCGGTGGTTTTCGATGGGACAACAAGCGGCAAGGTAGGCGACGTGCCCCTGTTTCCCCTGCTTATAAAGAGGGAGGGGGCGGACGTTCCAATTTTCCGAATAAAGAAACCCCCCACGATCTCACCCACGATCTCTCACACGACGCCGCAGTCGACGCGTGCCGTTCGTGGAGGGCGTGGTGGGTCCAGCGTGAGTTACGGCGTGACCCGGGCCGCGTGTGGCCGTGCCCTGTTTTGGGCCTGGCCCAACAACGCTCGGCACCGTGTGTGGCCCAGGCCCGGGGGCTCCTGTCGGTGTACTAGAGTAGGGGTACCCTAGTATCCCGAACTTGTGCACGGGCAGTTGCAGCCCTCCGCGGCAAGGCTTACCGGGTGACCGCCAAGTATGGGAAGAATTGGCAAGTTGTGCAAACATTTGAACATAGGCATCTCTTCAATATTAGTGAAACTGAGGGTGTACCTTTTACTAGTCCTGCATATCAAGAGGACGAGTGTTGTGATGAGGAGGGTAGGAGAATATATGTTTCTGACCTTACATCCGAGAAGCCTTTGCATAGAGATGATGAGCAAGGCATTGTTTTTGACGCTGATGTAGTTGCTCGTTTGATGAAAGAAAAAAGCACAGAAGTGTATGAAGGTGGCAATGAAGAGGAAGAAGATGATACGGGTCTGGAGTACTGCAGCGAAGATGAAGGAGGTGCCATGGATGTTGACAGCGATGATGAGTAGATGTTTTAATGTAGAGGTACTATCTTCATTCTTCATTTAGTTGCTGTTTCCTATTGTCTACATGGAGTTTATGTTCAGTACAGGGTTAACACAAGTTTGCCATGATTTAGTTTATGTTCAGTACAGTTTTAAAGAGAGTGAGGTGTTTTATGCACTACATGGAGTTTTTGTTCAGTACATTACCAATTGCTATTTCCTAAAAAAAATTCTCACTAAATCCTGTAGTTAATGTGTTGGCTGGTGTGTTAGAGGATTAGAATGGTAGTATCTGAAGTTTTATCTTGTTTTAGTCTGTCAGTGTGTTGTGATCCATAGTGTTTGTTCAGTACAGTACATGAGAGTGTGATGTGTTTTTCTTCTCACTGATACATAGTTTTGTTCAGTACAGTTCATGGAAACTTCTAATTTTGAAATATTCGACAGGCGTTGCTAATGAGGCTGAGAAGGAGATGCTCAAAAATGGTTGTGCTGCAAGCTTAAGTTGGTCTGGAGTTTTATTTTGTTTGCCTTGATACGGCAATGACCGCGCTGATCCTTGTTGAGATCCATAACAGAGTTGTATCTGAAGTTTTATTTTGTTTGCCTTCATAGGCCAACCATTTTGTCTGTCAATGTGTTAACGAAGTCGCTGTAGTTGTAATACTTGTTGTATGCCTGACAATATATCATCTATGCACCGGCTGTTGTGAGGATGGCATATGTGTGCTGTCATTGGCTATTCAGTTTCACAAATAATTCCTGAAATTCATAAGGATCATGTATGTTCATAATATGGCCTAAAATCAAGTTCCTTATATCTAGTTTATTCTGGAGCTTTGTGAAGCGATCCCAGGCTAGCCAACAGTCTTGGCAGTGTAAATTGGCAGACTGACACTCCTTACTACCCTGGCCATCTACCCAAAACCTCTGGACAAATTACCCTATGAAAGGCCAGTGCATCACGCATCAAAGTTTGCCGCAGAAACTGATTTTCATCCAAACAGGGCACCTATCCTTAGCCATTAACATCTAGCTTCTTTGTATACCCTAATTGAGCATAGAAGCACATTGTGACACAGTCGGTTTCTTCAACTAATTCACAGAGAGGGAGAGCGTGTGGTGACCATTGCCCTGGCAGGCAAAAATGGCGCTCTGTGCGTTTCTGGCGGCGGCACGAGCGACTCAGGCCCCTACTCGCCCACTCCTCTCGCCTGTAGTCCAGCACCGTCCAACCCACCAGACGCGCGTCTGATCCATCGCGCGAGCCCTACGCGCTCCACCAGACAGTGCGTCTGATCCAGCGCGCGACTTTTTTCTCTATATGCTAGCTATAGCTTCCGCTCAACAAGAAAATGTCCCACCAAATATAACACAACAACTAAGATAGCCCATTGGAAAGAGCACCCCGGTTCAGCGCTGGTGACCCAGGTTCGACTTCGCTTTCTCCCCTTTTTCCCTACGGCGAGATTTTTTCTTTTATATGCTACCGATGACTCAATAAAAGAAATTCCCAGAACATAAAGCACAATTACTGAGATGGTCAAGTGGATAGAGCATCTCGCTTCAGCACTGGTGACCCAGGTTCGGCTCCACCTTCTCCCTTTGTTCTTTTTTGGCGGCAAATTTAAAGTTTTTTAAAATATTCATATCTTTTAAACCGCAACCCGCTCAAATTCCTCTTTCTGTTTGAAATTACACACCCGGCATTTCTAAAATATTCATATCTTTTAAATCACAACTCGCTCAAATTCCCTTTTCTGTTTGAAATTACACCCAAATTAAATCGGAGCGGCGGAGCCCATGCCACCCAACAATGGACACGTATCAACGACGTCCTACACCATCCATGTGATCACTAACGTCGCCTCCGATGATCGGATCACCGTCGATGACCGGGTCGACTCCGATCGCGGCTCTGTCGAAGGCTTACAAGATCGTGCGCTCCATTCCGAGCTCTCCGTCCATCCATCCCGGAGCCCATGCCACCCAACAATGGACACGTATCAATGACGTCCTACACCATCCATGTGATCACTAACATCGCCTCCGATGATCGGGTCGCCGTAGATGACCGGGTCGAGTCCGGTCACGGCTCTGTCGGAAGCTTTCAAAATCGTGCGCTCCATTCCGAGCTCTCCGTCCATCCATCCCGGAGGCCATGCCATCCAATAATGGACACGTATCAACGACGTCCTACACCATCCATGTGATCACGATGACTCAATAAAAGAAATTCCCAGAACATAAAGCACAATTACTGAGATGGTCAAGTGGATAGAGCATCTCGCTCCAGCACTGGTGACCCAGGTTCGGCTCCACCTTTTCCCTTTGTTCTTTTTTGGCGGCAAATTTAAAGTTTTTTAAAATATTCATATCTTTTAAACCGCAACTCGCTCAAATTCCTCTTTCTGTTTGAAATTACACACCCGGCATTTCTAAAATATTCATATCTTTTAAATCACAACTCGCTCAAATTCCCTTTTCTGTTTGAAATTACACCCAAATTAACGCCTCCGATGATCGGGTCGCCGTAGATGACCGGGTCGAGTCCGGTCGCGGCTCTGTCGGAAGCTTTCAAAATCGTGCGCTCCATTCCGAGCTCTCCGTCCATCCATCCCGGAGGCCATGCCACCCAATAATGGACACGTATCAACGACGTCCTACACCATCCATGTGATCACTGCTGGCCAAGACCCCCTTCCGCCCCCACGCTCCACCAAACCCTAGAACACGACCCGACTGCCGCTGGTCACCTCCGCCACTGCCCTTCCTCTTCCTCTTCCGCCTCCACCACCAGTCACACCCCCACATCCACTGCCGGCCACAGACTCCCTCCCCTTCTCCTCCTCTCCACCAAACCCGATAAACAAGCCGTTGCCGCCTCCATACGTACTGCGCCGCTTCAAGTGCCTCGCCGCCACCACACTTCGCTGCTCCAAGGGCATCTCCGACACCTCGCTGGACATCTGCACGACACACTAATGGGGAAGAAGATTGCAGCGAAGAAATCCCGAGGACTCAAGACAGCAGGTATAATCTTCTTAACCCAATTCTGCTATTTGAATAAGTTGAAGCATTGAAGCTTCACATGCAGTGGCGGTGATAGGAGTCAGAGCAAGTGTGTGCATATATGAGGAAAACTACACTAAAACATAGGTGTACTTGTGCTGCTAATCCAACTTGTGTGATGTCGCTTGACATCATATACAGCACCCAGCACCGCCACTGTTCACATGAACTCCTGATTGCCTTCCCAGCGCCAATGGCTTTGATCTAAAACTACCATATCTGAAACTAGAGCTTGAGCTACTGCATACTTGTACAGCAGCCCTGAAGCACCTAAAAGGCACTTGGATTCCTGTTATCTAGTAAAATACGAGCAGATAAGATAAGGATCAACATTATAGTGTTTGTTGGTTTTCAGAATTGCACACAACTGTATATTGATATATTCCTATCCAACCAGATAAAATTCAAAACATGACCATGTATGTCTAATTACTAGGTGGTAATAGTGTTTTTTATTGTTCTTGACTTCAATTGCTAGTGTTCCTGGTTCATTAGGTCCGTAGCCACACATAAACATAAGAAACAGTAATTTGTTATTAAGTACATATTATGCACATAGTAATTTGTTTTCATGTGTTCACTCATCTTAGAACCACCACCTGTACAACATATGGAGGATTTGCGCCTCAAAAGAATCATAAGGATCAATTCAAGGCTGCAAGCACTCAGAATTCCTGCATTATCAACATTGTTTGCAGCCAAAACTGTCATTTCACCTGAAAAAAGGCCCAGCAATAGTACCGATGATTCTGAAGCTGAGTATGATCCTAATGAGGACGATACCAGTGAAGGAGAGTCGTCCGATGGTAGTTTAGTACATGAGACAGAAGCATTGCAAGAATTTAAGTCCACACCTGCTGCTAGCTCAAACTCCAAGGTGCTAAAATCCACCATCTAGTCATTGCTAGATATGTTGCTTGTTGGTCATTGCATCAGAGTTTTTGTTAAAGGTTGTTAATTAAACCGTCTTTTCATTTCTATCAGGGCTTGAAGGACTGTAAAAAAACAAGTCAGGAATCTAGTAAGAAAAGATCTACTGCCATGCCCCCTGGTGGAGTCAAGCCTCGGCCTCCTAAGAGAGTTCTCGCGGACATCCCAACTAATATGCGAGTTACAAGGTCGAGGAAAGTACAATCACAAAATGCTGATGCAAGTGCTCAAAATGAAGAGATGTATGATCCTAAACAGCAGACACCAAGTGTCATTCATAAGCCAATTTCTTCTGTGGCTTGTGCCAGCCAAGCTGAAGAATTTGTTCCCAACTCTGATGACCATTTTGTTGAAGGCAAGTTTCTTACTATTGTTGTCATATCATGCTCATGTTCTGTCCTTTGATTTTCTAGCCTTGTGTATTAACTTCGATTGCATAATGAACATCCTCTCACTGGATGCCTTCTTCTAAAAAGATGATGACCTTGCACATTGTGATGACGGCAACTGGATGGCCAATGGAGCTGATCTCATTGCCCATTGTGATGATGACAACCAGAGGGACAACGAAGCTGGTGGTAGTACCCAACCTCATCAGCAATCTCAACCTGACAGTAACTTTGAAGGCAAGTTACAAACCTGATTTTTCTTGCATTTATTTGATTGTTAATGAGGCTATTGTTATTTAGTAATGGCACTGTGACATAGCAAATTAAGTATATATATTTTCAGATCTTCCATTCAAGCATTAATGCCCTTCAGATCTTCCATTCAGATTTTCTGAACTTCTTGTTTAATCTATTATTCTATGCATCTTGTCGTCTTAAATATACTTGATATAAACCATAATGAAGCTTGACAGATCAACTATTAGTGCATACATCATTAGCTTCTCTTGTCGCCGCTTTACACAGTTTCGCCTTAATTGTTGCTGCCATCGGTTACTAGTATATTGTCTTGGACTTCTTGTGAGCTTAATACCATCCTTGATTTTACCTTCTTTGTAGGTCCACAATCCTATGAGGAGCCAAGGGAAAGGGGGCCCAATTTGGGGAAAGGTCCGGAAAGGATCACTCGACGCCGGCAGGGCAAACTGCCGCTTCTCATTCCAGAAGGAAGCTTACGGCCAGAGACACCTCTTCTGGGTGCAAAGTTTGCAACCGAATGCAATGTCAAAGTCAGACACCATATGCTTGTGTTTAAGCACTGGAAGGATTACAAGGACCCAAATGGAAATGTCAGAGATGGGATCTTCAGGAACTTTGTAGGCAAAGTTGGTGTAAGTACATAATCCTGGCCTTTCTCCCTCACATTGCTAGGAACCTGTCAATCTTCTGCTATTTTGTCTATGTGCCATCATGATACTTACCCATGTTTTTTATCTTACTAGAACAAGTTTCAGATGGACCTAGAGGCGGTGCCAGTTAGGAAGGCTTGCACAGAAATGCTGAAACGCGCGACTCGCCAACAACGATATAGGCTCAAGAAAGAGTATTTTGATCCTCACGCACCCCATTTGGTCAGGAGAACTTCTCCGGTCCCCTCGATGACTAATGACCAGTGGAACAAGCTGGTGGAAAGCTGGAAGGATCCCAAAAAGATGGTATGTCTCTTCCTGCAGACCGATCTCGCCTTCTACATGTTAATCTAGAGACTGTGCCTTACATTTATTTCGTCTCTTGATGTAGGGGATATCTCAAATTAACATAGCTAATCGAGCTCAAGTTAAGTTCCACCAAACTACTGGAGCGCGCAGCTACCCTGTGCACTGTGGCTGTGGATGTGCAAGATGTATGTGTGCACTGTTAAAAGGTGTTTTTGGATTGTTTCCATGTAGTGTAGGTATATGATGCTCCCTTGCCTTCATATCTGTTGTTTTCAGGGAGACAAATACAAGGATAAAGAACCAACTGCAGTGGATTTGTTCAAGGAGTGCCACTACAGCAAGAAAAAGAAAGGTTACACCAATGTTGTGCTGGATGCAATTGTAAGTCAGCTTTCAAAGACTACCAACCATCAAAGTTTTAACTTTTGCACGGCTAGAATTAATATTGTTTCAGTCCCTCTTATAGATTGAAAAATATTAAGCAAATGCCAGTGTTGGTTAATTGGAAATGTTAACATATTCACCTGACTATCTTGTAACAGATTGTCCTATATTGCAATTTTGGCCATCCTCAGTCTCTATCTTGTAGTATATATAAAATAATTAGATTTAAACATTAGTTGCTTGTACTTTATTGATATAATTTATCCTGTTTCTTCTGGCCACTTTGTTGTTGATGAATAATCCGACTCAGCTCCGCACAGAAAAAAGTTTAATCTGACTCTGTTCTCACAAGATAAGGATGCATGCTAGCTTTCCTCATGCATGTTAACTTGCTGATGATGTCATCTCTACTTGTGCTTAAGCTGTCTCATAACCATGTTTGATGCTTGCATTGCTAGACTGAGATGGAAAATAAGGTTCCTAATCCTACAGAAGATGGTCAGGAATCGAGCTCTGCAACTGAGGCGGCAACCGAAGTGGTAGCTCAAGTGCTTGCTAAGCACACTAAGAAGCCGAGGTTTCTTGACCATGTGGGGATCCAACACGTCCATGCGAGATCCAGTGCTATCAACCGTGAAGTAGAATTGGCAGCGCAGAAGATGAATGTTGAGCTTCGGGCGTGTGTTGACACCTTGACCAAGAAGTTGAAGGAATCTGAAGAAGAAAGGGCCAGGCAAGATGAGGAGTACAGGAAGCGAGACGAGGAGAACAAGAAGAAGCAAGCTGAAATGGATGCAAAACTAGACTTATTGCTAAGTCAGATGCCATCAAGATCAGCTGAAGGGTAAGTTGTTTGTCCAAAAAGCTGCTGGAAGCTATATGAATGTGGGATATGCTGGTGGAACCTAGCTTGTTATTTTGTCAGCCTTTTGTTATGCAAACTGCATACTGTTCGATGCAAACTAGTTGCATGTTGGTGCTTGATGGTTAGTGGATCTTGAGATGTAAGCTGAATGCTATGCTGGATGTGTCATCGAGGACCAGTACTTGTGTAATGTGACTTGTGCTTTGTAATGTTGTGCCTCTTTTCTATCTTGATATTTCTATACAAATTATTAGTAATTGTCAGTGCTAAATTGTTTCGTGTAAAAATCACAAATTAGCTTCGTTGGGTAAACCTAACATTGATGGGCTGGATGAAGTAGGCCTTGAAACATATTTTGGGTAAAAAAACAAAACCGGCCCATAAGATTAATGGGCTGATGTGCTTGTTGGACCATCGGAAATGGGCTAACATGAACAGTGAAAAAAATAGTTCGAACCAAAACAAATGGGCCAAAACTTACTGGGCCGAAGGCTACATGGGCCAGGCGGCGCCATGTCAGACCCAGACTGGAGTGTTGATGCCACGTCATCATGTAAATGCGTGACGAAAAGTCCGTCACAGAGGCCCGGGCCTGGGGTGAGCCGGGCGGGCTTGGGGGCCGATCGGTGACAGTAAATGACTGTCATAATTTGGCCTAAATCCATGACAGACGGAAAATCCATCATGGTTGGTCGGGTGGACAAATTATGACGCGATATAGATGACGGACAGGCCAACCGCCACCGACGGTCATCGATGACAGTTTCTGGGCTCCCGGTGACAGACAATGTCTGTCACAGATTACCATATTTCTTGTAGTGACACAACTCCTGCTTCCACTCCCCTTCCCGACTACCGTCTCTCTCTTACACACACAAAACTCTCGCTTTCGCACCCCGACTCGTACTTCTCTCACAAACATTTATCGACTAGCTAGCCTCTAGATAGGTTTATACACCCGCACACTCGTGCTTCCATCATCGCGTACATGTCTCTCTCCTGCTCCTTGTATCTATGTAGATTTTTCTTCCCTTCTCGAGACACACCCTCTCGATCGTGCACATATGCACTATCGCCTCATTTTAAGCTGATACCTATCGCACACACACTCCTTGTGTCTTTGTCACACATGCACTCCGTCCTCCTCCACTCTCCCTCTCTCCCACACGCACATGGGGTTTTGCAACAACTAGCAAGATGCCCATGCGTTGTACGGAACATCAAAATGCATTTGTATGAGTAGTTTATCTTGTGGGGGAAAAGGATGAACGAGGGAAGGCCTTATTTGCAAATGTGGAGAGGGGTGTGGGTATCTTTTTGCAAAATGGCCATAGTTTCCTTCCTATCCGTCAGATATAGATCGAACGGCCTATATTGCAGACGGCGGGCACCACGATCATCACCGACAATGCTTTTTATAAGAGTAGGGATAAAAATAGAGTTGGTGATGATGGTGGGCCTGCCATCCTGCAATGTAGGTCGTCCGATTTATATCTGACGGATAGGAAGGAAAATATGGCAATTTACCGCACTCTTCACCACATTTGCAGATAAGGCCTTCCCTCGTTCATCCTTTTCTCCCACAAGATCTTGATGTTCCGTGCAATGCACGGGCATCTTGCTAGTAAGAGTATAAATAAGACATATACCACTTCTCGAATCTTGAAACCAATAACATTCCTCCATTATCTCATCAAAAACGCCAAAGGAATATATTTTGAGTGAAACATAACATATTTTTAGTGATATACGTATTGCAAAACTAGACTTTTTTCTATAAAATTGGTGAATATGTAACAATCTACTTTGATCGTGTGGCAACGCATTGGCACATTGCTAGTAGTTATTATAATTTTTTGGACACCAGACAAACGGTGGAGTACATATATGAAGAGAAGAGGTGCACGCACGCCGCCGGCCTCTCGCTGTCCCGCACACATGAGTGTTACGTAAAGGTGACGTTAACAAATAAACCCTAAAACCCTAGGTGCATGATTGCTGCATTCGCGGGTACCGGGTACATGGTGGAGCACCTTTGTAGGAATAGTCAGCTTGCGTGATAATTTGATCCGTAGGAGTTGACGGTCGGGACCACGGTGAACGACTTGGGCCTTGTGGCTCGCCGGTTGCCACAGATCGAGTAGCCACGTTTAAAATATCGCTTTTCTAGCGGGGTTAAGAGTTCCAATTTTCAATGGCGCTATAAGTAGTAAGTAGTTTTCAGAATGATTGGTATGGAGCAAAAACGGAATTCATAGTACTACGTACCTCCTTGGCGTATGGTTGTATGTTTGTTTTGCGATGGAGGTTGTATGGGTTTATGTTGCGAGATGTTGAACCTGGTAGTTCTAGGGCAAATACTATGGTTTAGATTTAGATGCTGATTTTCAGTAATGAAAATCGGAAGGGGAAACCCTTCTTTGATTAAAAAAACTACTACCTCCATTCTGGTTTACTAGTCCCCATCGTACTTTGGGTCAAAGTTTGTCCACAAATTTTACTTGTAAAACTAATGCAAAACGAGATTTTGTTATACCCAAACAAAAAAGGACTGGAGGGAGTGATTGCTCTGACATGGACGCGACATCTCATAGCGCAGGCATTGAACCGGCACGCCGGCCAAGAGGGTCGCACTCGCTGCAGGCCCGGCTGAGCACGCCTCCTTGCCGCGTGCAACCAGCTTAAGACTGCGCCGCCTGCGTTCATTGAATCCGCGCGTGTGCCGGCAACACGTCACGTCCTTCCTCGAGCCGGCAGGAATTTTAGAACACAAAAAATTACTAAAATATAATTAATTTACGCATGGTCTTGACTTGTTGTGCTCGCACTGGTAGCAGGAACTAGTAGAGGTTTTTCTTTATTTATAGCACTCCTCACTTTTTTTTGGCTTTTAAATGAATCATGGTTGTGGACATTATGTATGAAATGTGCAGATATCTGTGAACATGAGTTTGATGTGGAAGTTGAACTTGGAATGTCGGGCTTGCTCGTGAACTATACCATGTCCAATGCTTCGTCTGTTATTGTTTGGAAAGTAATTGTTGTTATTACATGACCAAAAAATAACATTTTGTGCCACATCAGTAGATGCACGAACATCACAACATGCATGCTGACTGGATAAACATTTGAACCATTCTATTATGAAGGAAATTTTGTATTGACAACAGTTTTAGATAGCAGGAGACGCCTAGCCTGCTCTACCTCTGCTAGCTTATTTCTGGTTTCTTCCATCTCTTATTTGGCTTGGCTGAAGAGAGCATCTGATTGCTCCTTTCGGTTCTTCAGGAACTCAGCTACATTCTCAAGGGCTGCTGCATGCTTTCTTTCAGCCTTGGCACGAGGACACGAACAGCTGACAACTGCACCTGGCTTGTGTGTAATCCAGCACCATCTGGGAATTTGCACCTTGTGTCTAATTCAACATCATTAGGGAACTGGAAACTTGTGTGTAATCCAGCCTCATTTTGGAAACATGATCTCGAGGTTGACCATACTTCCCTCCTCGCAGGAACTGCATCCTGACATGAAGTTACTTCTTTTTTAGATCAATACTCAGAGCAACCTAGATCCATTTAGTAGAAGCCAGATAAATAGAACTCGGAGAAGTGAATTCAAAAGGAAAAAATATATAAAAACAGACTACAAGGTGAGAACACCCACTTCCTACATCAAGCTAAAAACGAAAGCATTAGGACGATTAAGACTCTTCTTATTACACATCGAAGAACACCACGCTTAAGAGAAACAGAAACTACAATATATATACAGCGAGGCTACACGAAAGTAATTGAAAGGGTGTTACTTACCAAAGCTCGTTTCTGAGTTCGGTGCAGCTCCTGTTTAACTTGCCACGCTCCTTGAAGATGTCCCGAATATCCCGTGTTTGGTCTTGATTGCTCCTCTGCATGTTCACACTCGTGGTTTTAAAATCTCAACATGGCAAGAAAAATATACTACTAGTAATACTCGCGCATCTTGTGGGCAACATTAAAGCACTCGTATGCCATGTTAGAGCATCTCCATCAGAATCGCAATGCGCGGCACTTTAAAAAAGCATTTACAGTGCTGAGATCGAGAAGTAGTTAGAGTAGAGGATAGTTCTCAGCATAGATAGATAAAAAAAGATAATTCAACTACTCCTCGTCGTCCGACTCCACCTCGGTGATGTCCTCCTCTGACGTTTGACTGTAGGCGTGAAGATACCGATTGTCGTCGGATTCCCAGGGTGACGCTGCTCCTAGCCTCATGTTGAATTGAGCATTCGCTTTTCGCCTACGCTTGTCCTCACGATAGGCGGCTCGCTCCGCCCTCCTCTTATCCCTCTCCGCCCTCCTTTGCGCGTAGAACTCACGCTCGTTGATGATGTCCTGCGGGAAGTGTTGGCGCCATAGCACCATGGCTTCCTCGTCCATCTCGGCGATGCCGAGACGGTGCTCCCGCCTCCGGTTGTCGCGACGATCTTCGTCGGTGCTAAGCCAGCGGCGAGGCGCGAGCTGCTGCCGCGCCTGCTCCAGCGTCGGCACGTGGGGAAGTTCAATGTTCTATGAGGCCACCGAGTCGCCACGCCGCCCGCGTCGTCTGGGCGGCCTCGTTAGCGGTGTTGAATTTGCCGAGCCCCCGGCGCATCCGGCGGAACCGGATCTCGGTGGAGAAGCCGCCGGGCGTAGCAGACGCTGGTATCCCCAAGATTTCAGCGGCGGCATGCGGCATGTGGCGGCGAGGCGAAAATGAGCGGGGAGAGAGCGGTGGCAAGGCACAAAGCGGTGGGAGGGCGTTGGATTTTATAAAGCGCGCCAGACGCCGCGCGCCAAAACTAGCGCACGCCCGACCGCATTTTCCCGCGCGCGCGCTATCCTTTCCCGACGTCTCCGCTATCTCTACTCTCTTCTCTACTGTTATATTTATTTTATATTTAATATTTAATATTTATCTCTACTTCCTTTACTGTCTGCTTTTTTTTCTCTATACTTTTTTTCTTGCAATATAGGCCGTCCGATTTATATCTGACAGATAGGAAGGAAACAAATGGGAATTTTGCAAAAAGATACCCATACCCCTCTCCAGATTTGCAAATAAGGCCTTCCCTCGTTCATCCTTTTCTCCCACAAGATAAACTACTCACACAAATGTATCTTGATGCATGCAACGCATGGGCATCTTGCTAGTTCTAAAAACCTTTCCATCTTTTGCCACACTTCTGGTTGTAGATGAAAAACCTACCCAAGCACAACGAGATACAGGAGCGACGCACAATTACAAGCTGATATTCTATTGGACAATGGAGGCTATAACCATTTACTTTTATGGGAACAATAGCACCCAAGAAATTTGAAGGGTAGGTATGAACAAAATTGGAACTGCACATGTACTGCTAAGTGATTCAATACACACATTACCAATCGAGAAGGAGAACGATGGTCGCGGCGGCCTCTGTGAGTCATGGTCGGCAACGGGAGTCAGTTCATTGTCCACGACGGTGGTACTTCTGCGCTGGCATCGGCTTCCGGGAAGCTGGTCCGAGACCATGGAAGACGATGCCGGGGAAGAGGCTCCGTGTACGATGACGGTGGACCGGCTCCAGTGCGGCGTACGAGGTCGTCGATGAGGAAGATGCGCTGCGGTGGACGAGTGCGCCGATGTAAAGGGGAGGAGCACGAAGGCTGCGGTGCTGTGGAGAAGTCTATTTTGCGGTGGGGACAGAAAATGGGGAGTATTCAGGTGTACTACTCTGGGTGCCGGGGTGGGGTTGGCTGGGTAGGGTGAACCTGAAGTTACGAAAACAGCCCCATACCAAGCTTCATCCGTAGGCCTGTTCAAGGCTATGATGGTAACTTCCCACCGCTCGAACCAGGGTCGCTGGGATTTTCCCTTGACCTCAAACTTTGTGACACCGGACTCCCGGTGTGGCGTGTTGAGTGATTCGGCTAAGCAACTAGCGAGTAGTAGTAGTAAACTCTGCATATTAGGTTTGACCGAAGTCAAACTTCCTAAAGTTTGACCAAGTTTATAGAGAAATATAAATATTTACCATAACAAATATGTATGATGTGAAAGTACATTCAATATTGAATCTAATGGTATTTATTTGTTATTGTATATGTTAATATTTTTTGTTATAAGCTTTCTGAGAGTTTATAAAACTTGACTTTGACCAATGCTAATACACGGACTTAAACAAAAACGGAGGCAATACACATTTGTTTTCTGAGTTTGAAGTGAACTAATCATTTGTTGAAATTGTGAAATAAATATATTAGGCTATTGACTTCGAATGTAATGGTCTATACAATTCAATAGTTACAATCATTGTCGAATCCCAAGATGTATACAAGGTCTATAGTACTTGACAACATGCTCAAACTCACATAATCCCAGTCAAATGAGAATCTAAATGCATTTTATAGTTATTACTTTTTAGGATGCAACATAAACAACCATAACTCTACATCAGCCATTGGCCCTGTTTGGATACTCTAACACAATTAGAGTTAGAGTTATTTTCTAACCCACTCTAACCCAAATAAGCACCTCTCCACCGGGATAGTTAGGTTAGGTGGAAC
This sequence comes from Aegilops bicornis, assembly GCA_021605145.1. Lineage (NCBI taxonomy): Eukaryota > Viridiplantae > Streptophyta > Magnoliopsida > Poales > Poaceae > Aegilops > Aegilops bicornis. The sequence goes on from CM038670.1 coordinate 54,434,794, forward strand.
TAACCCACTTTAACCCTCCCTGTATGGATATTTTTGGGTTATTTGAGCCCCCAACTAACCCAAGCTAGCTCTAACCCCATGATACAAACAGGTCCATTATAGAAGCAACATTTTGACATATCTCAATGTGTGAATGAAATGTGCAGAGAGAGCTTTTGAAGATGGAGGAGATAGGGCGGGAAAGATTGTATGTATGTGGACGAGAGAGTAGGAGACAAACCTAACGAGACAGAGGGAGAGAGATAGAGAGAGAAAGAGAGAGGAAGAAGTTAGGTCTGCGAGAAAGATGGAGACATGTAATATACGTGAGATGCGTGTGAATCCAGATTCTGTATACGTGGAAGGAGAAGACACAACATGTTTGATGAGGGAGCTGGAAAAACATGGACGAGAGGGGAAGGATCTCGTGGGTTGAGGGATTGACAATTTTGTGCGGGTGAGAGAGGGATTGGCAATTTTGTGCAAGAGAGAGAGAGAGAGAGAGAGAGAGAGAGAGCGTGGGGGAGGAGTCACTCAGCCGTCGTCACATCACCCTGCTTCCAAATGACCGCGCATTCTCTAGCGCGGTGTGGTCGTCGTCTTCGATCTGCTCGATGCCCTCTTTGAAGATTGAGGTGTTGTGCATGTTGGGATGCAAAGAAGCACAAGTGAGATTGGTCGCCGTATAACCTTGGATGGGGATGAATTGTGTGCTCGGGGGAGTGTGTGTGTGTTGTGCTGCGTGTGTGTGTGTGTGTTGTGCTTCGTGTGTCTGTGTGTGTGTGAGATAGAGAGAGAGATATTGAGATAAAAAAAACCTAAGGAGAGAAATGGGTATTCACAAAGAGATTGTGCGGGCCTTGAGGTGGGCAGGGGCGGGTGAGGGTGTCAAACTGTGTGTGTTGATGCATGTGTTGCATGCGACCGTGCGAGGGACGGACGAATCGAGAGAGTTGGTTGTTGTGTTACAGATGCTCCTCTCTCTCTCCCTCTCTCTCTCACACACACAAACACACAAGTAAACTAGAAGACCGTTCTCTCATGTATACACAACGTATCGGCATATCTGTCTATGTCTCACTCATGCATGATCATTTGCACATTCACACCTCTCTATGTCTCAGATTATCCACGCACACCGTCTCGACATTGCCCTTCCGCCACAACACACATATGGACACATACACACGTTCTCTCTCAATCACACACACAAAATTAGTATTAAAAAAACTAAGGCGCACCTAAAACGTCCAAATCCAAATAAACACGAACTGGAGCTAAATTCAAATATATGGAAATATTGCAGCGTTAAGAACTTTCCCAGGAAAAAAAGTTGAGTAATATTCGAGGATTGTTTTCACACACAAAAAAGGTTCGGTGGATGTCCATCGAGCGCGACACGGTGACACACCGTTCGATCGACCATGCGGCCGCGGTTCACGCGCTTGCACATGATTCCCTATCGTGGCTGTGGTACTAACTAATAAAAGCGTTGCCTAAGTCTAATGTTTACGTGTACTAGTACTGTTTTCTTTTAAGTTTGACCAACCTTATATAAAACTAAAGTAAGCTCCCACACGCGCACTCATCAATATGCCGCCGCCGCCATTGCGCATGCCGGCGCCCGCCTGCTCTGGCCAACAATTTCTCGCCCATCACCGCCGTGTCGCCGCCATCCCTGTGCCATGAAGCCGAAGGCTCGCCCGCTCATGTCGTCTGCAGTCCCTCCTCACGATGCCGCCGCGCTGCCAAGCACGCGAGCAGCTGGTGGAGCCGCGTCTATGCACGCAGCGTACGATGAGGAGGATGAGCGCGTGCTCCAGCACTCCGGCGAGGAGGAACTAGCGTGTCATTGTCGCCTCCGCCTGCGCGGAGGAGGTGCGCATGGTGGCTATCGTGGCGGAAGCCGGTCGCGCGCGTGTCGAGCCCGCAAACCGTGTGCGGACGCGGAATCTACCTTCAAGACCTTGAATGCCACGTGGATCTTGCAATCTTATGGAGCAATTTGGGTCAGTCGACTCATGTTAGCCGTTTGATGCAACATGGATGGCTAGAAGGGCTTCTTCCACCTCTTCTGCCGTCTTCTTCCTTCGCTCTGTCGAACTTCTTTCACAAATCGACTGACCCAAATTATACTACTAGTACGAACGTATTAAGTACGGTAGGAACATGAAGATACGAGCAGTAGTACCAACTTCAAGAAGAACAATAGTAAGAAATAGTACTAGTACTACTGTACATACTAAAGAGTTCAAATAACGAGAAAGAACATACTAAACATAGTTCTGCTGGGGCCTCAGCACAACACACCCTTGAAAATAAACTAAGCAACTAGTCCGCTTGACACTGCAGTAGAACCAGCATGAGCGACGGCACTGCCACCTACTCGGAGTCCGAGTCTACGTCCTCGACTTCGTCCTTGTCCCTCTTCCTCTTCCTCGTCGCCGACGCTTCTTTGCTTGAACCGGACACTAGGCTCTGCTTCTTCATTAGACCCTTGTAGATATTTGAACCGGACACTGGGCTCTGCATACAGGATGTGATCTTCATCTAATGTCTTCGACTCCCATGCATGATGAAACCCGTGATGAGGTTTCTTCAGTTTAGCGTATGATGGATCAATCATGGCTGCTGCCAGGGTCAGCATTGAAGGTTGAGAGGAGGACACCAGGCTTGCCTTCTGGAGATCGAAGGGCTGGCCTACAACGAGACCTATCCGACGCAGGACATCCCTGTCATTCTTAAAGCCCTACGATGTGAATTTCACTCTTTTGTCCTTGAGGAAGTTCTTAAAATCCTGGCACTCAACGTTGGCATGGCATATGTGGTAGACCAAGCAAATGTTATGTACGCAAACCTGGATCACGGCGGGCTTCTTCCTCTCTTCGTCCTTTAGATCCTTCTCTCGTTGCAGGACTGTGGTGTACTCAACATCTAGCCCAGCGACCCACTCATCCGTTGAACTATTGAACATGCGTAGGAAGCGAGCAAGCCATGCTTTCACCGTCGCGGATCCACGTGTGTAGATGACGATGAACTGATCGCCGGTGGTGGCTCTAACATGGTACTCAGCGGCGACCATGGAGATTTGGGAGGCCATGGATTTTGGAGGAGGGTTAGGAGAAGTTGAACTGTTGCACCCCGCAAAAACTGGGAGCGAACTAATGTGAAAGGACGGAGACGGCCGAAGCGAACTGTTGTAAGGTAGTTGAAGGCGGGGCGTGTAGGGCGTCTGAGCGGAGTGGGGTTGCTGGCTTGCCCGGTGGATAAACGGCTGCAAGCCCCCAAAGAGTTCTCGAGAACTATGCGGGACCCACTAGATGTCATGTCTACTAGACCCATATCGAAGGCCTGACGGTATAGCTTCTGCCTATTCGCACGCCATGCCGGCGCGTCAATGTAACTTCACTTAATTCCGTCAACCGTGCGCCTCCCACGACCTTCGCCTCCCTCGCGCGGTCGGGCCCTTTGAGACTTTGACCGGCTATAAATGAGCAATTTTTTTTGCCTACTCCGCATGCATGATACTCCCTCTGGTCCTTTTTACTCCCGTCAACCGTTTGCAAAGTGTTTGACCAAATTTATACTTTTTTTTGAACACCACCTTATATTAATAAACAAGCCACACCAGTACACTCATTCGATACAATATTCACCACACAGTTATTTACAAGAATACCCTCTAATCTATTGTCAAAGCTATACTTAGCGATTAACTGTGCCACCTTATTGGCCGAACGGCTAATCTTTGACAATTGAAGATTGTTGATCAACTTCGAGATGCTCAACACTTTCATCTTCAGGTCACGCATAGTAGACCTGTCATAGTCCCCGGATGCAAGAGACGCTACCACAAAAGCGCAATTAGTCTCTAAAATTACAGGATTATGAAGAGAAATACCTATGTAGAGACCGGCAATGCAAGCCCTAAGCTCCGCTTCCTCCACGCTTTGACAGGCATCAATGAAATCCCACGACCAAATTTATACTAAAAATATCAATATCTACAATCTTGATGATAATGAGTATAAGAACTATGTTTTATAATGAGTGTAAAAATATTGATTTGACATTGTGAATGTTGATACATTTTTCTATAAGTCTGGTGAAAGTAGAGGTGCATTGACTTCAGACAAAACTTTCCTCCATCCAGGTGCGTGCCATGTCCTATCTTGTCATCACAACAAGGTTAGCTATTAGAGTACCACTACCTCCCTTCTAGTTTAAAGGGCTCGATTCAAAAATTTCACCTACTCTTAGCAAGATAGTAGAGGCGGTGGAATAGCTTTTGAAGTCTGCAAAAGAACTCAACTAGTGCTGTCGTTCTTCACACAAAAATGTGTTTACCAATGCATGCATGAACACTAGTTACTCGAACCCCCCTCTCTTCTTTAATTCTTTGCCACATCAGCATGTTTGCTACTATTCCCGTGTGCATGATACCAGCTAAGATACCACCATTATGGCCAGCCTTAATCATCGCTTGCAATAATTTAGTGCACCTTGAAATATGAACATGTGTGGGGCGTGTATGTTTTTAATGACTTGAGACTATACCTAGCCCGACATGCAAGATGACTTACCTGCAGGAAGCCCGTTCATCTCCAAATCTTTTCCTCTCCATGTGTGGAAACAATATGCCTGCCAAACTCTCCTTCTCCCTCCGGCGGTCCCACCACTCCACCCCGTGTGAACAAAATCTGCATGCATGACTCTCCTCCCCCCACGCTCGTCCAATCCATTGTGACCAGCAATGTTTCCACCCCTTCTCTCCCCCGTAATTTACTCCAACAAATATGCCCACGTAGCTGTTACTTAACTGCAGGTGCATTGGGTCACTGACATATGGGCCCAACAGGTGTTTGGCCCACATGTCAGTGACGCAACTGGACCTGCAGTTAAGTCAGTGCAGCTCAGTCCATATCTTACGTAGGTGTGCCATTGCTCGCTATAAATACTGCGCCTCCGACGACATCGCTATCTCCCCCCCCCCTCACGTTCACGTTCATCGCTATCTCCTCCCCCTCCCTCTCACGTCGACCACCATGGCATCGCCCCTCCCAAGCCCTAGGAGCCCCTCGCTGCACCGTGCGGATGGTCAGGCGTCGCTGTTCCGTTCCTCGCCGCCACTAGTCGAGGAGGACACGTCGGTGTTCCACTCCTAGCCGCTACGCGACGCGTCGCCGTTCCGTTCCTCGCCGCCACTAGTCGAGGAGGACGCGTCGGCGTTCCGCTCCTCGCCGCGACGCGACGCATCGCTGTTCCGTTCCTCGCCGCTACTGGTCGAGGAGGACGCATCGGTGTTTTGCTCCTCGCCGTGACGCGTCAAGGTGGACGCGTCGGCGTTCGCAATCTCGCCCGGCCTGCAGCGTCGGAGGGCAGCGTCGGCTCCCCTTCTGAGGAGAACGCCCGCGCCGCCCGCCCGAGCCCCCAGCCTTGAGGAGCTTTGGAAAGAAATTAATGTTGCCTTGTGGGAGGCTTTGCCTCCGGTGAGCGCCAAAATAGAGGCAGAGAAGAAGGCCGAGGAAGAGAAGCGCATCATGGAACAAGCTGCACAGGAGGCCTATGTCGCGTCCAAGAGAGTCGAACAATTGGCTCTTTGGCGAAGGCTCGTCACGAGGGCCGTGAGGGTGGCGGAGGGCGCCCGTCGACGCCCTGCATGCAGTCGGGCCCAAGCGCCTCATCTACGCTTGGCGATGCGTGGACGGGTGCACGCTTCCAGCGAGGCGGAGTACCTGTTGGCGCCGGATCACCACACCGGTGAGATCGCGCTCGCCCGCCGGCAAGCCACAAATCAGCACCTCGCGAGTTGCGAGGCTGAGGAAGAGGCGTTGTGTCGGCGCGCTGGGAAACGGCCGCGCACTAGGGCACTCGTGGCGCGCCGCAAGCGCTCCTGCGAGCGCCGTGGCTTTTAGGAGGAGTATAATTTTTGTTTCGTAAGACGATCTCATTAGTTTTGGGACGCAAATGATAAATCCCGAACCTTCAGGAATTTTTAGGGTCCTTAATTAAGTATGTAAAGGGAAAGTTTGGAAACCTTGTGTATTCGTACGCATTTTGCAAGTATGTGCATATAGCACAAACTTTACTATATACTATCGCACTACACGTCTCTCTCGATATATGCTTGCAGACTATGCTACTCCCTCCGTCCAGGTCAATAAGTCATCTTTGGTTGTGCACCGTGACCAAGGAGGGAAGACTTGTACACCTAGACGGAGGGAGTACTATTATTAGTTTTAACATTACGATGCGGTTTTTGTAAAAGTAGAAAAACAACACTAGTCAAGCTTGTGAAACGATTCAATGCAAAACAAATGCAAAAATGCTCGTTTGATTGTTTACTTTTAGCTTCCTTCTCTCATTATTTCTCTGTCGTACTTTGTACGGAGTATCTCACTTGTTGGAAAGGCATGCAAATTCCCAAACCACTTCCTACACCCTGTATCGATTTTTTTTGCCTAACAAGTTGTGCCGTGCAATTGGAATTCCAACTTGAGTACTACTACTAGTAGGAGTACCAGGGGCCAGTTCTTTTAGGCTTCTAGATTAGTAATCCCATAACTACTTACCTCCGTCCTGGTTTATTGGTCCCCATTGTAATCTGTGTCAAATTTTGATCATAAATTTAACTAATGAAATGTTAGTGCATGTCACATGCACTACTCCATCCGTCTAGGTGAGTAAGTCATCTTAGGCTGTACACCGTGACCAAGGAGGAGGAGAAAACGAGAAACGTTAAATGTTTATTTGCTAAATCTTTGGTCAAAATTTAGCACAAATTACAATGGTGAGGAATAAGCCAGGACAGAGAAGTAGTTTAGAAGCCCTAATAAATGAGTGAGGCGCCTTATTGTTACTCTCCATTGTGACTAGTCTTGTGGGAAAAGCTGGGGAAGCCGCCAAAAGAACTGGCCCTAGGAGTAGTAGCTAGGGATCGAGTGTCGAGATGAACCGAGAAAGTAAATGCAGAGAGATGAAATGCAAAAAAGACGGAGGGATGTGATGGTTGCTTGTCCGTTTATTTTACCAGGCCACTTATTACTGGGAGTGGTTGGGTTTTGTGATATGACGGCTTTACTGCCACGCCACGAGCAGCGTGAGAGGTGAGACTCCCGTGCAGCGCCACCCTCTACACTTGTACTATATCGTTGGATTCGTATTTGAACATAGTTTTGAATGATATAATTTTAAGTGACATGCATCAGTATTTATCGTACTATATATAATGTTAGTTCAATTTTTGGTCGTACTAATCTATAGTAGTAAGGTGCCCGTGCGTTGCACCGAAGAGTGAAATGCATTAATCAGGTAGTTGTTTATTTTGACAAAGGATGTGGGGGTCATCTCATGTGTAACTGGTATCGATAGGTTTCTTCGGATATTATCTCATCTCTAGAGCTCACAAACATCCGGGTGAAATAGATAAAAAGGTATCTTTTGCAAACAAAAGCGTTCAACTGTTCAACCTGCATCCAAAACTTGTGAAGAAATAACACTTATTGTGCTTTGCAAGAAATGATCTTTAAGAATTAGTTTTTGAGTATCGATTGTTATACATGTTGGCTACAGATGACATGGCACTTTCTTATAGTCAACAGTTGGCTATTCTATTAAGTAATATTAACCATGCCCTTGTACACCTAGACGGAGGGATTAAATCAGGATGACTTGCAAGGGGGGCAGAGGAGATGTAAGAAATGGTTCATCGTAAGTCTTTCACCAGTACTGTAGTAAAATTTCATACATGGAAGATTCTAGACTAAACCATAAACAGATACACTTTTATTCATGCGCGATACTCCAATAAAGCAAGATCCTGTATGGAAGTCTCCACATGCTTAGACAGCGGATTACATTGAGCGAAGACTAATGATCAACATTTAACTTGATAATGCGTAAATTTTTTAGAGGAATAGGGAGGCTCCTCCCCGGTTCCATTATAAAATGAAACCCTAAGTGTCTTACATCAGCTCACTGAGAGGAGCAGTTCAAATGAAGGACTGCGGCGAAAGCCACTCAAGTTTAACGACAAGCTTACAGAATCAAAAGTGGAAAAGAGACGGGCCATAAGCGCCCACACACACACAACATGTTTTCTAAGTGCACTTGATAATGCGTATGTCCAGGTGAACCTCCTTGGAGTCCCCGTGCACCGCGTCGGCAGGTAAAGGATGGAAACGGATGCCATGGGTTTTCCAAGTCCACATTGGCGGGATAGTCCCAGCTCCCCAGAGTCCAAGTCCGTTTGATGAGGCCGGTGTCGCCGCCCACGCGATCCGGAGGTGTAGTAACAGTGACCATGCACCCGTACATCTCCCTCGTGTCAGTGTCAGCGTCAGCGGCGACGCCCCTGACGCACGTTATAGAGACGGGGTGGCGGCCTGCGTGGGCCTCGCCGGTGCCCACGATCAAGAGGAAGACGATGCCGTCCTCCTCCGAGACTAGCAGGCAGCGGTGATCCTCTAGTGACTCCGGCATAGTGAACCATTAGCACGTGTCGTACTTGATGTTCTCCGCCAAAGGCCAACAGTGACCACTGCACGCATCCGTGAGGTGATGCACCATGTCCGCCGACGAGCCACAAAACGACATCAGGCACTCATAGCAGTGGACGAAGGGCTCCTTGGAGGCATCGACCAGGCCGTCCATGAAACAGGAGGGCTGTAGGGGACGTTGCGCCAGTTGAATATATGAGCAAGTTACTACGATATTTAATCTGAATAAGCACAAAATAAATCATGACGGCTATAACAGAGATGAAACTAATCATGTGGACTAGCATAGTAGTAGGATACAGAGTAGAAACATGAATTCTACCACGATTTCGAACAGGAAGGATAGAAACACATACGGTGCAATGGAAGTAGCACCGTTGGCATTGAGGTTGTCGCCCATGTCATTGAGGAAGAGGTTGCCGAGGTCGGGGAAGAAGTCGTCGTCGGTGAAGTCGTGGCTGCCAACAGTCGCGAGAGTGCGCTCCCCAGATTTCAACAAAGACCACTTGAATGGAGCCTTGAGGAGGGGTGGCTGTAGGGGACGTTGACGCCCGAATGGAATGGGCAGGAGTAGCACACTGCAAGCGATAGATGGTGTCCTTACTAGTACTCCCTAGTCTATCTATATATATCTACTCTTATAGAAAACCGAGTTGGTGATGATGGTATGCCTGCCATCTTGTAATATAGATCGTCCGATCTATATCTGACAGATAGAAGGCCAACTATGACAATTTTACAAAAGATACCCGCACCTCTCTCCACATTTACAGATAAGGCCTTGCCTCGTTCATCCTTATCTCCCACAACCTCGTGCTCCTCCCTATGTCTCTATCTCTACTACTCTTCTTTGTTTTTATAACAAATCGAATAGTGCTTCGCTGTCCACTTTGCGCCTGGCTGAACACGCCTCCTCGCCTCCATCATCACCAACTGAGTCTTTTATAGGAGTAGGAGTAGAGAAAAAACCGAGTTGGTGATGATGGTGTGCCGTGCAATGAACGGGCATCTTGCTATTTTTTTTGCATATAAGTTCAAACACCACGTAGACACGGTCTTTGAGCACGGTTCGTAGTCGTTCCACGCTCGGACATTGAAGTTTGTAACTATTTTAGATTAGAATATACTACTACTCCTCCGGTGCTAGTAGTAGAGCAGAGTCCTACTCTACTACTCTACTCTAGCAAGCTAGGGCATAGTACTGTAGTAGGTCTTGTAGGGAGTACCAGATCTTGTGATCACTCAAGCAAGTTGTCTGGCATCGATATGACCCTATGCTGCTGGTATGTGTCTCGTAAGTCAAGCGGCGTGTTGTAGTCATCATCACCTGTCCACTTCCCGCAGCACATATTCGCTTCTCCATCTTTGTCCGCACATAATCTCGTCCAAGCTTCCATCCCCGCTGGAAGCTAAGGTGCCTCCCCCCTCGTCCGAAACCCAAGCACTAACAATGGCAGAACCGAGCAGCGTCCGCCAAAAGAGTGGCTGGAATTCGCTCCCCACAGAGGTAATCAAGCTAATTGTTTCGCATGTGGACAATCTCAGTACCATGCCGCTCGCCACGTGCTCGTCGGGGCTGTACCGTTTACTCAAAGCCCTCAGGCAGGAGCTTTTTAAGAAGGCTCCTTGCTTGCTGATGTCGCCTGATCTTCAGAAACGGCGTGTCACACAGCATAACGATCGTAGGGTGGCGAGCATCAACCCCCTTCACTGCGATCCGATCCCCATCAGCCTCAGCTACATTAACGGTATGTACTGGGTTGGCATGAACACGTCTTGGATGGTGCTCGTCGATGGTCGCGGCAGCTGGATGCTCGTGGAGGTCTACACCCGGCGATTGATCCCCCTTCCTTCGATTAACACTGCCTTTGCTTTGGCCCGTGGCCCGTAATACTCGGAATCTTACAGTAGCCAACATGACACCAAGTTTGATTTGCTCAAGGCTGTAATCTGCCAAGTGCCCACAAGATCTGTGAATTATAAAGACTTCAGGCTAATCGCGTTCTTCAACCGCGGTCTCGCCTATCTGACAGGTCACTGCGGTAAGTTGATAAATCTGCACCTCCATCACAGGATCATACATCCTCCATGGTTCTCTGGTGCCATTGAACACAAGGGCTTCATTTACACTGTCGACTCCTTCTATGGCTGGACGTATTGCTGGCCTACTCCAGTCATCGCTACAAATGGTTGTTACAGCAGTATGTTACTTTCCTATGATATCATGATGGCTTGCTTATATTACTATCAACATTTACTGAAAAAATATTCATGCTCATAACATGCTGTTCTTAAGATTGACTAAATCTAGATCCCTTTTTTATTTGACTCCAACTTGATATGATGTTGTAGGCCGCCTGGTGTCCCTACCCTTCCTAATCCCAGAACCTTTCAAAGAAAAGCGGCATGGTAGTTCCAGGTGGTTCCTGGCTCGATCAGAAGACGGCGAAAGATTGATGATCATTCGCACATACCGGACGTGTTGTTTCGCGGAATACAATCACAGCCACTGCAAGGTCTTTGAGCAGGATCCCAGCTTCTCTGGGCCTTCAGGTATTTTTGACTGGAGGCTGGTAAGTAGCCTTGGTGCATGCTCTCTGTTTGCCGGACTGAATTATCCGATTAACCAGGAGATAACCGGTGGCAAGGATCATGATGGCAGCGTGGTTTCGTTCATCAGGCAAAACTGTGTGTACACAGCGTACCATGCTTCTCTGCATGCACCATATCCTGATATGTGCCGCCACGCTCTGTAGCCCAAAGTAGGAGAGAGGGTCGCAAGTATCAGACTTCGACCTGCTAGCTGGAGTTTCCCTCGTCAGGCACCCATCTGGTTCAAGCCGCCAGCCAATCTCCACAGCTTAATAAATAGTAACGTCTAACTGAGCCAGTTAGTTAGATGCGTACACTTGGTGTAGTAGGTTCTTTATTTAGTTTGATGCATACACTTGTTCTTTTTAGGTAGCAATTTTGTAATGATGTCTGATGTTTGGTTTGGAAGAGAGAGCTGCGTCTTCACTCTTACGGCACCTTCTTTATACATTGCACCCCAGCCCTGGTTCTTTCTTGCTGCTGTTTTCAATGTACAATCAGTAGTATATTTAAATACATTGGTTGAATAAATGTGTTGTTAGAACGACAAACACAATGTTTTGGAAGTCGTTGCACGGTTTGATCCTTTAGTGCCCCGTACCGTACGTAGCTCATAGTATTTTTAGTACGGAACACATTTTCCACTTGTTGATAAGATGCAACCCACTAATGAAGGCGCAATAGAGAAGCCCATAATTAACTGGAACGGAGGCTCTCACATGAATCCGGCCAGGTACATGCTCATGGTCCCCTAAACATAAATAAGTAAATAAATAAATAAAGCTAAATGATCATGCACCAGTTCTTTGGGAAAATAGGTAGCCTAATATTTCTTTTTGAAGAATACCCAAGCTAGGACTATTTGTTTTCTCTGAATTACTGGGCTGGAAATCTTTCAAGACGAGGAAGGATGCATTCCGTCCTGGCCAAAGAGTATGGTCAATGTCTGTTAAAAGTAATATCCAAAGGGGTTGAAAATTCCAAAAAATTTATAGCAAATGGGATATTAGTTTTTTTTTGTTTTTGTTCTTCACTGATATCTTATACGTATTTCATTAGATTTAACATGACATGGTACTAATTTATTTTTAAATTATGGCTATTAATTTTTGGATTAAGAATATTTCGTTCCCCAGCAAAAATTTGCGAATTTTCAAAATTTCCCACATATTTAGTTAATTTTTTGACACTGGTACTGACCAGAAAATGGCCAGCAATTCTAAAAATGGAAAACGGGCTTCAATCAATTCCATATGAATTAGAAAATGAGTAAAAATTATAAAAATAATAGCAAATGGCTGACTTGTTTACGCAAGGCTTTGTCAGTGAACACACAATTCTAGCAGCAGTGACTGTTGGATGTCCATCCAACGGCCGACGTGCTTCTTCAATCTCTGATCTTCCTGCTCCAGCCGCCTAAACTAGTGCCGGCGGGACTGCTTGCTCCCTCCTCTTGTGGCCTGCTGTGATGCCGCGCAGGCTTCCCCGGCCCACCCTACTCCCTCCGCTGGCCTGGCCGCACGCAATCAACTGCCTCCTTATTACGCAAAAAAATGATTCCTCCCACTGACATCTGGGGCGCACCGGTTGGGAGGCTGACCTGTGGGCCTACTATGTTGACGCGTACGCAGGGCTTGTCAACTTTGTCAAAAAACGATTCTAGCAGTAGTAACCATTGGATTTGAATCGAACAGTCCTGCTGCTTCTTCAATCGCTGCTCTTCTTGCACCAGCCGCCTAAACCAGCGTCAGGGAGACCGCCTGCTCCTGCCTCCAGTGGCCGGCTGTGCTGCCGTTGAGGTCTCATCGCCCCTACTACTCCCACCGCTAGCCAAGACCTGCAGCGACGGCAGCCTCACACCGCAGCCGAACCAGTGAACCCTCGTACTCCTCTCCGCGTGGGCATCCACTGCCGCGTCTTCCCCGGCTCCGCGTCGTCCCCTTCCTAGGCCTCACCGTTGTCCACCGCCTTGGTGCTCTGGGCTCGGCGTGGTCAATGTGGTCAACGACATTCCATCGGAAGAGTACTGTACATGGAGAGGCTGACAGCTGGGTCCACGGCCACAGCCCAATTTCTTTGTGATTTGCCAAGTATGTCGCTTTGCCAGGTTTGTTGGGCTGCAAATCTTTCAAGACGAGGAGAGCTTTCATTCGGCTGGCCGAGAAAATGGCCCATCAGTAATGAGAAATTGGTTGTACATTTTTAAAACACATCAAACCGGCAATTAGTTTCATATACCTTTTTTTCATTTTGAGATTTTAAATTACATTAATTTTTATGCATGGAGAATTTGTTGGATTTATATTGATATATATTTATTTTTAAAATCAGTTTGAATGTGAGTCGAAATTTTGGGATTAAAAACAGTTCGGAATGCACCGAAATATGCAAAATTTCGTATAATTTTTTAACCATGGCCACAATATGGGCTGTAATGCTAACAAAAAGAATATAGGCTCCAAAAAAACCTTATGAATTAGGAAATGGGCTGTAAATTATTAGAAATAATGGCAGATGGGCTATATGCTGTTTTCCACAGATTTGAGGCTTTCCTAAAAAAAGGTTGACACACAAGCAGTGACTGATGGATGTCCATCCAACGGCCGTCGTGCTTCTTCAATCTCTGCTCTTCCAGCTCCAGGCGCTCAAAGAAGCGCCGGCGGGACTGCCTGCTCCCTCCTCCCCACGGCCGGCTGTGCTGCCGAGCAGGCCTCACCGCCCCACTGTACTCCCATCACTGGCCTAGCCATCCCTCTACTCACCCACACCTGCTGCTATTCTCCGGTGACGGCAGACGAACCAGTAAACCCTCGTACAGTCGTACTCCCCTCTGCGTGGGAAACAACTGCCGAGTCTTCCCTGCCTCCGTGTTGTTCCCTTCCTAGGCCTCGCCATTGTCGGGGGTTGGGTGCGACATATGCCAATGGATGGCTTATCATGGTGGGAGCGAGTAGAACGTCGCCGGTGCCCGGAAGCGGGATGAGGCGTAGACACGAACGCCGGCGTGCTTTACTCAGGTTCGGGGCTCTCCTAGGAGATAACACCCCTAGTCCTGCTCTGCGGGGTCTCCACATGTTCATTAAGGCTCAAGTGAATACACAAGTGCTCCTCGATCTATATGCTGGAGGTAGAAGTAGGAAAGACTAGCTCTTCCCTTTCCTCTATGATTTGGTCTAACTACCTCGGGTTCGGAACCCTTTGCATGGGTGCCCTGGGGGGTTTATATAGGCCTACCCCCCAGGGATACATTGGTAATCCGGCTAGGGTAGGGCCCGGCCGTCAGCCTCTCTTGCGCCGGCTTATCCGCCTACTGGTGGGGCCCGCTGACTGGTAGTGTGTGGGCCGACAGGCCGCACCCGCCACTTCCGGGCTTTCCAGCGGCTGATCACTGTAGCCGCGTCTCTAATGACGCAGGCTTGGTCGGGAGGTCATGGCTACAGCCCCGCCGCCTGGCGGGCGATTACTGTAGCCACTGCCCATCTTGTCTGGTTGATGGCGCATGGGGCCCGTGGAATTGCCCAGCCGACTCCTAGGGGCCGACCTTCATCGGGTCCGACTGGTATGACTCTTCGCCGTCTTCTGGATTCTCGCTGACTGGCGGGGCCCATCGTCCTTGGGCCGTACAGACAGGTCGTCGTGGGAACAGGACTCCGCCCACACGGGGTGATGTCAGGGAAGCGGTGGCAACAGTGCCGCGCCGGGTGGAGATCTCCGCTGATGCAGAACGGTGGCCATGCTTGCGGAGTTGGGGAGGGATGGGCTATCTGTAGCCACTCCGTCCGTCCCCAGCGAGAACACGGGCTTCGTAGGTGTCGCGGGCCGACTCCCTGAGGCCGGCTTCTCTGGAAGTCGCCTGGCGGGATTCGGCTTTGACTCGACCTTGTATCCAAGACTCGGCCGCCCACGGGAAGTCGGCTACTCCTTCAGTCGGCTTTCCAGAAGGAGGCCCTCCGTCTTGGCATCTTGAGGGGCACAGTCAGCCTCGATGTCTTGAAAGGTTATGGGTCTTGGGTTAGCCTACCTGTAACACTCCAAAAATTTTGATTTGGTTTTATCAAATTCTTTATTTATTTGGAAGGGGTTATTTAATTTTTTTTCTAAAAGACTCTCCTTCTCAAAATTTTCATTTGTGACAAGTATTTTTTTTATGGGTTCTTCCCAATCTTGATCTTTGGTCTTGAGGGTTTTTCATCTTGTGTTGGCTCAACACAAATAATTTTGGAAGGTTTATACAATTCCTTTTTATTAAAAGGAATTCCTATAAATTATGGATTTATTCTTCCCCATTCAAAAAAAATTATCTCTTGCCATGGCCTATGTAGAAAATTTTCTTCCAAAACCCACCTCCCTACATTGGGTCAAGCCAAGCATCCAATTCTAGCAAGTTTCAACCTATTTTGGATTTTATTTCTATTTATTTTATCCTCAAACTTTTTTCTGTAATTTATTTTAGACTCTTGGGATTTACAAAGGAGGTACCAGATTCCTTATGTTTCTAAGCCCAAGCAAATTACTCTAGCTACTCCTTAGTATCCTCAACGTAGATACATCAAGATCTGCTAGTCCACAGTTCAAAATTTTCAAAATTTGCTTGCTGCAAGTTTGGACCAGATTTGCCTTTTTTTGGTGAAATTCATTCTTTTCCTTTTCGAAAAATTCTGAGATAATTCAGGCAGTCTCCAGATGCATCAAGAGATCACCTCACCAAGTCTCAGCTCAAGAAAAAAAAATTCACGTGCCTAAATCATTTCTCCGAAAAACTGGTGTGCACTGTTTCTGTTCAAATTCAGAAATTCAGTGTTTCAGTTGAGAGACAGTGTCGTTTTCGTTAGTCGGCAATGTCAATCTCGCGAGTGCTCTCATTGGCTCGTTGCTCACTGATCCTCCTTCTTATCTAGTGCGCCGAACGGTTGTTTGGCCGGTCGCGAGCGTCGGTGGCGACGTGTCGCGTCAACTCTGGCGTCTTCCGTGGTGGCAGAACCGCCCGTGGCAGCCAGCAGGGGCCAGCCCTGCCATACGGCGCCGTCCAGCACCGCCCACACCACCAGGAGCCTCTACGTGGCCGTCCTCTTCTCTGTGCGCGCTGCAGAACTGCCGCCGTGGCCTGAGAGGCGCAGAGCGCACTCTCTGCCGCCGACGAGCCCGTGAGCTCCGTTCCGTCGAAACCACGAGAGTAGGCCAAGTCCGACCAGGGTTAGCCGTTGAATGGTGCCAGTGGACCAATACGAAGCTGCCTAGTCACCTTAACCTCCCGTCCAACCTTTGCCTCGCCGTAATCGCTCGCCGGAGTGATCCCGTTCTCGGCAACCGCCTCGGGCCGGCTATAAATAGAGGCCCCGAGCTCGTCCTCAACCCAGCACCTCCCCTCCTCGCCTCAGAACCTCGCCACGCTCATCAGAGGTCCTCGGGAGAGACTTCTTCCCCAACTCCGGCCGCCCCGGTCCGCTTCGAGCTCCGGTAAGATTCTCTCTGGTGAGAGCACCCCCACTTCCCAAACTATGCCAGTAGACTCCTTGTGCACCCGCTCTTCTGACCCGAGCCCCAATTTGGCGTCTGCAGCTCTCCTCGGCGAGATCCATCACTACCCGAACCACCGTCCGCCGGAGTGGAGGCCGTCGTCGACGTGGTGCTCGCCGACAACCAACTCCACCACCCACATATGCGGAAGAGCTCCGTGAGTCCATAGGTACTTTCCATTTCCCCTACCTCGCCGTGGATCGACGCCGGCGACCACAGCGATCCTCGGGCGCCGGCGTGCTCTGTTTTCAATATTTAAACCTGACGGGTGGGACCCCCTCGTCAGCCTCTCCTCTTTTATTGAAACATTTTCTGAAAGCGCCTTCGGGCAAAGTACATTTTCCCTTTGGGTTGGAGTATTTCTAACCGAAGCGTTTTCTGTTTTTCTAAACAAGCCCTTGGAAAGTTTCTGTTTCATCATGGATTAGTCCCTGGACTAAAACCTTAATAACTCTTAAACAAAAGATGATTTTGAGTTGATTCTTTTTCTGTCATCTTTATTTTTTTATCTAGTTTTTATCATATTTATTTGAAAATTATTTTGAACCATTTTTATGCACGCACGGTATTTACGTTAGTATCTGATTTTTTTTATAACGTAGATACTGAAGGAGGTGACGGAGCAGCAAACTTCGCCGAGCTAGACTCCGACTACTCCAAACCAGGCAAGCATGTTTGAACCTTTGATATGATAAGTGTTTTTCATGTTTGCTTGAGTGGTTTTGCATGGCATGTTTATATGAGCATTTGTGAAGGTTATATTTCATGAAAAGTAAGCTGCGAGTGAACTTCGATATTGATGTGTTCTTATGATGTTGATATAACCTGATCATGTGGTGGCATGATAGGTTGCAAGCTGGTATTGTTGAAGCATGCCAGTTTTATGTCAACCGTTTAACTCCAATATTAACGTGGATGAAGTCTTGTTCCCGTTCGTCCCCTCTTCGTGCTGCCACATGTTTTCTGCAAAGAGTGAGGTTTAGTAAGTTGCAAACCTTTTTCCTTGTACACACCAAACAGAGGGACCACGATGAGGGTTCCATGGCCCTGGATTAAAGCCCGTCATCCTGTCAGGGGGCATGGGTGTTTTCGGTTGGGAACGAGAGGGGGGCACCCCTTAGAGCGCGCGATATAAATTTGATCCCATGCTACTCGAGGTTGTGGCCTCCCTGTCTTAGAGTTTTTCTTGAACGTTGCCTAGGGTGATTCCTAGCAGCAGAAATGTGGAATGGGTGTGTACTGGTTAGATGTGTTTCTTCTAAAATACCATAAATGGAACTAGTCCTTTATGACTACTGAAATCCGTTGGCTGTGGGTAAAGAGTACAAACTCTGCAGAGTCAAAACCATTCGAGTAACCATGTCCATGGTCAAGGACTTTGATCAACATATCAATGTCAGTATCAGCGTCAGTCTCAGCGTCAGTCTCAGTGTCAGTCTCAGTGACAGTCTCCGGTGAATAAACACGAAACTGAGAGTGGTAAACCCAGCTGAATGTGATTCCTGTGGATGTACTAACCAGTTTATTATTATGTACTGAGTATTTTCCTTGGGATGATTTACCTTCATGAGCTACTTGAACTTGAAAGATGAAATATAAGCCCTTTATGTGATGTCGCTCAGACGTCCGACTGTGGCATTCCTGTTATTTACTTTTGATATAAGCCCTTTTTGTGATGTCGCTCAGACGTCCGACTTTGGCATTCTTGTTATTTACTTTTGCTATAAGCCCTTTATGCGATGTCGCTCAGACGTCCGACTGTGGCATCCTTGTTATTTACTTTCGTTATAAGCCCTTTTCGAGATGTCGCTTAGACGTCCGACTGTGGCACGCACTGTCATTTACGTTTCAATATAAGCCCTTTATGTGGTGTCGCCCTGACGCCCGACTGCGGCATGTTAATTTATTTTACCTTTCGAGGCGTCGCTTCAGACACCCGATCGGTCTTCAGCTATTTTATAGGGATTTCGGGAGGACTACCGCCTGACTTCCTTTTTATTTAGCATGCAGTACAAATTTATTATCTGAGTGCGCATTACTAGTCTGCTCATGTGCATCATGTTTGAATTTGTTATATCTTATGTCCAAACTGTCTTGCGAGTACATTCGAAGTACTCACCTGGCTTGTTGATTTGGCCAGATGTTGACGAAGGCAATCTTATGGATAAAGAGTTCGATAGTGAGTCCGACGCCTAGAGGAGTCCCAGTCAGTCCCGTGCGATCCTGGAGTTGGTCACTTGTACTATATACGCTTCCGCTACCCAAATAAAATCATCGAGCCTCTCTCCGACGCATGATGAGCTGTAAGATTTTACAGTCTTGTCACCCCCTTCACTGTGACATATCCACCACCACTTTTATTACGAGTCAGTAGTTATGCCACCATACCCTTTGTGTCATATCCACTTTTATATATAATTTTTGCATGCTTGTAATAAATTGTTGAGCAACCTCCGCTCAACCTTGTATAATATTTGGTACTTCTGGATTTCTGTATCAAGGATTTGTTTACCAGTAAGGAGGATTCTTCTATACTGGTATGATATAATGGTCGGTTTTTCAATAAATGTTTTATTGGAAAAACCGGGCCTGACAACCTTGGTATCAGAGCCAGGCTGATTGTAGGAAGCCAATAGGTGCGATCGCTAATCGGTTATTAGCGTAATAAGTGCTATTTTGACATTTTGCAAATGTAGCAATTTTCTGTTAGTCATCATAGATTTATGATTTGACTATTCGGAAGTTTTGTATCCCTTTGTAGATGGCTGGCAGCAACTGTGAGTCACAGGTGTTCGCCAATGTACCTGAGGGGTTTATCAAGCTTCTCGTCTCCATCACCAAGGTCGCGATCCGGCCATCGGCTCGTCCGGAGTTCACACTCTACCAGCACAAGATGAGCGACAACGTGTCTATGCACCAGGCCGTGGTGCAATTCAAGGCAGGATGTTCTGAATCTCGCCGCTTCCGATTTGTTGGGAGGGCCATGCCTACGGAGAGGCATGCCATGCAGATGGCTGCCCGTGAGGCAATAGCTCGTCTCCGGGATGCTCTTCCTTCGATGAAGGCTCGTCACTACCGCTACCTCCCATGCCCCGTTCCATACACATGTCACTATGCGTTAAACTTGCGCTAGGGAGAGAGATGAGGCTATTGAAATGTTGGTTGAGTATCTCAAAGCTCTTGAGGCAGCTTTTGATAACCTCGTGGACGACTTTGTGGCTGCTCGTATGGACTTTGTTCAGGGCTGTTCCGCCAACAGGAGGGAGCTCCTCCATACAGCACGACCACTGACTTAAGTCTCGTCCTCAGCATCCTATACACCTGCCATCTTAGCCACCGCTCGCCGCCTGCCTACCACTGAGGAGTTTGACCAAGTCATTGCTCCTACTCCAGTCAGTGCTGCAACCTGCCGCGCCCGCACCAGCTCCTCGACCCAGTACTTCGCGCCTGGATCCTATTAGTGAGGAGGAGGTTGAGTCTCCAGCATCACTGGGTCTTACCCTCAATAGGCCGAGGGAAATTTTCACCATCTCCGACTGAGTGCGCCTAGCAGCCATGCGATGTACTAGCTTGTATGATATGTTTATATGTATATAGGTTTGGTGGGAAGTAGTTTGTGTGCGCATCATGTAGGAACTCGGAGAAGTGCACTAGCCTAAATAACATGTCTGGAATGTGTACGCACATCCTGAGTGATGTGTTGTATAATTACGGCTTGTGTGTAAGATATGTACTGAGCGGTCCTTCTCCATGCGCAATCAAGTATTTTTCTTGAAAAATCTTGGAGTCTTTAAAAATTCCGCCTTTGCAAAATTATTTATTTTTGCCACTCAGTTTTTTTCTCATGAGTTCTGCAAAAATACCCCAGAGTGGAAAATGCCTCATCCCTGGACTCGTTCCATGCGAAGTCCGCTGGAATAAAATTATGGTACCCAGACAAGTAAGAATTTCACACAGTGGCAGTCAAGTCAGCAAGGCTGTGAAGCAGCATTTTCTCAAGTATGCCGCCTTTATGAACAAAGCCAGCAGCAGCATCAAGAAATGATGAACCATGTTATCAATATGGGAAATCACCGTGAACCATATCAGCAGCGTTCCAAATTATGCGAACTACAAAGACACGTCCCCAACGTTCTCTCACACTGATAGACGTCTTGAGGCCGATGATTGGCTTCGAGATATTGAAAGGAAGTTAATTATTGCACAATGTTTGGACCGTGAGAAGGTACTTTATGCACCTCACTACCTCACTGGAGTAGCTGCATCATGGTGGGGAAGTTTCCTACACATGCACCCCAATGAAAATAACATCACCTGGGAAGAATTTAAAGAAGGTTTTCGTGGGGCGCACATTCCCAAAAGCATTATGAAGATCAAGAAAAAGGGAGTTTGATGACCTCAAGCAGAGAAGCATGACAGTGACTGAGTACAATAGTCAGTTTACTCAATTATCTCGTTATGACAATGAAGAGCATATGACTAAAAATAAAAAAATGGAAAAATTTCTAGACGGTCTGGCACCAGCACTTAAATACCAGCTGGTCGTACACACCTTTCCGGATTTCAAAACACTTGTGTACAAAGCTATTACATTGGAAAATGAGCGCCACAGCTTGGAGGATTTTCGCAAGCGCAAAAGGGACAAGACTACTCATGCTCGCAACAACCGGAACAACACTGATTTTTAGAAAATTGGAGCGAACAAATCCACAACCATTGTTCCATGCCCAAACAAAAAATTTCATGCAAGAGACAAGGATTTTACATATCACCGAGGTGTTACTTGCTACTCTTGTGGAGAGGAAGGACACTATGCCAAACAGTGCCCAAAGCCAAGAAACTCGGCCCCCAAGCCTAACAACAGTGGAAATAATTCAACACCCAAGCGTAACAACTTCAACCCGAATAACAATCACAAGAAAGGTCACTTGAACCATGTAACCAAGGAGGAAGCACAGAATGTCCCGGATATCGTACTCGGTATGTTCCCTGTCAACACAATACCTGCCACGGTTTTGTTTGATTCTGGAGCTTCTCACTCATTCGTTTCAAAGAAATTTGCTTTGCAACATGATTTTTCGATTCTTCCCTTGGAAAAATCCATGACCATCAAGTCCCCCGGTATTAAGGAAATCACTTTCGGAGATTCTTTGCCAAGGTGTGGTTATTGAGATTGAGGGACTAAAGTTTCAGGCAAACCTCATTGTATTGGAAAATAAGGGACTAGATGTTATCCTAGGAATGGACTGGCTAACCACCAACAAGGGATTTATCGACTGCTTCAATCGGACTATAATTCTCACCCATCATCATGGGCAGATGATAAAAATTGCAGCTCAAGAAAGACCAATATCACGACAACCAAGGTTGAACAAGGTGGACATTTCAGAATTAAGAAAAGTCCTAGTGGTGGGTGAGTTCCCTGACGTATTTCCCGAAGAACTACCAGGCATGCCACCAGACCGGGTAATAGAGTTAATCATTGAACTAGTACCTGGAACCACCCCCATTTACAAGAAACCCTATAGAATGGCACCCTCCGAATTGGTAGAATTAAAGAAGCAAATAAAATAATTACTGGACAAAGGATTTATACGGGCCAGCTCCTCACCTTGGGGTTCACCAGTATTATTTGCCAAGAAAAAGGATGGGACACTGAGATTATGTATAGACTATCGAGCACTCAACATGGTCACCATCAAAAACAAATATCCGATGCCACGGATAAATGATTTATTTGACCAGCTCGCACAAGCCAAGGTTTTCTCAAAAATTGATTTAAGGTCGGGTATCATCAATTAAAAAGTACGGACGGAAGATATCCCTAAGACAACATTCACCTCGGAATCTGGTTTATATGAATTTACAGTAATGCCGTTTGGACTGACGAACGCCCCCGCATATTTTGTCCACCTCATGAACAAAGTGTTTATGAAATTTATGGACAAATTTGTTGTGGTGTTCATTGATGATATTCTGGTATACTCTAAGACACAAGAAGAACATGCTTTGAACATCTCGAATTGTCTTTGGGAGAATTAAGGAAACATCAATTATACGCCAAATTCAGCAAATGTGAATTTTGGTTAAGACAGGTTGGTTTTCTAGGCCACGTACTGACCCAATAAGGTGTTGCCGTGGACCTAGAAAAAGTCAAGGCCGTGCTTGGCTGGAAACCACCAGCCAACGTAAAAGATGTATGAAGTTTCCTGGGAATGGCTGGGTATTACAGAAGGTTTATTGAGGGATTCTCCACTATATTAAAACCAATGACACAGTTACTCAAGAAGGATAAGAAATTTTGATGGACTGAAGCTTGCAGGAAAAGTTTCCAAGAACTCAAAAGGAAATTAACAACAGCACCAGTGTTGGTTGTAGCAGACATACACAAAAGTTTTGAAGTATATTGTGACGCATCCCGGAAGGGCCTCGGATGCGTATTAATGCAAGAAGGCAAAGTAGTCGCATACGCTTCCAGGCAACTACGAAAGCATGAAGAAAACTATCCTACTCATGACTTGGAATTGGCAGAAGTCATTCATGCACTCAAAGAGTGGAGGCACTTTTTGCTTGGAGATCGTTGTGAAATATATACGGACCGTAAAAGTCTCAAATATATTTTCACACAACCCGAACTCAATTTACGACAACGACGCTGGTTGGAATTAGTAAAATATTATGATGTTGGCATTCACTACCATCCAGGAAAGGCAAATGTAGTGGCAGATGCTCTTAGTCGAAACCCCAACTCGTGCAACAATAGTCTATAGAACTTGAAACCTGAATTTCAGCAAGAGTTCGCCAAACTCAACTTGGTGATGGTCACTGAAGACAATGTGTCAAATTTGGAAATACAGCCCACCCTAATGGAACAGATTAAGAAGGCTCAGCATGGACACCCGACGCCGAAGGCATAAAGAGAAAAGTGAGTGCAGGCAGGACTCGAATTAAGTCATAGACGATAAGGGAATATTGTGGTACGGAGACAGACTTTGCGTACCAAATATAAAGGACCTCAAACAGCAAATCCTAGCCGAAAGACACACCGCTCCATATTCAATCCACCCTGGAGGAACCAAAATGTACAAGGACATTCAGGAATTTTTTGGTGGCATGGTATGAAGAGGGATATAGCCAC
The DNA here is from genome assembly GCA_021605145.1 of Aegilops bicornis. Classification (NCBI taxonomy): domain Eukaryota; kingdom Viridiplantae; phylum Streptophyta; class Magnoliopsida; order Poales; family Poaceae; genus Aegilops; species Aegilops bicornis. The sequence continues at coordinate 54,458,518 of CM038670.1, forward strand.
ATACATTGCATGTTGTGATTCATGCCAGCGCATTAAAGCCGAGCACCAAAAACCAGCAGGACTATTACAGCCAAACAGGATACCTGAGTGGAAAAGGGACGAAATTGGAATGGATTTTATTGTCGGACTACCTCGGTCACGACATGGAAATGATGCCATATGGGTCATCACAGATAGATTAACTAAGGTGGCACATTTCATCCAAGTAAATACAACCCACACCACTCAGAAGCTTGCCAAACTTTATATCTCCCATATAGTTTGCCTACATGGAGTTCCGAAGACTATAATATCCGACAGAGGCACTCAATTTGTCTCTAGATTTTGGGATCATTTACAACAAGCTCTGGGAACTCAACTAGTATTCAGTACAGCATACCACCCCGAGACTGGAGGACAAACTGAACATGTGAACCAAATTCTAGAGGACATGCTAAGAGCATGTGTCCTCACCTATGGAACCAGTTGGGAGGAAAGCTTGCCGTATGTTGAGTTCGCATACAATAATAGTTACCAAGCCAGTCTACAAATGGCACCCTACGAGGCCTTGTACGGGCGAAGATGCCGTACCCCACTAAATTAGTCAGAAACAGGAGACAGTCGTATCTTCGGCCCAGACATGCTCAAGGAAGCTGAGGAGAAAGTTAGACTAATCAGGGATCGACTCAAGACAGCCCAGAGCCGACAAAAGAGTTATTATGATCAAAAACATCGAGAAGTCAGTTTTGAACCCGGTGAATATGTGTATCTACGAGTATCCCCTATGAGGGGCCTGCAACGATTCAAGGTTAAAGGAAAGCTAGCGCCACGATTTATTGGACCCTTCTGTGTGATTGAACGAAGAGGCACAGTGGCCTACCAGCTAGGCCTACCCGAAGAACTGTCAGACGTCCACGACGTGTTCCACATCTCACAGTTGAGGAAATGTGTAAGCAACCCAGGAAAGCACGTATCTCACGAGAACATTGACATGCAACCAGACCTCACCTATACGGAACGTCCAATAAGAATATTGGAGGAGTCCGAGACGAGGACCCGTCAGAAATCAATTAAGTTTTTCAAGGTTCAGTGGAGCAATCAAACCGAGGATGAAGCAACATGGGAAAGAGAGGATTTTCTTCGGACAGAGTACCCACACCTATTTGAGGATGAGCTGAAATCTCGGGGACGAAATTTTTCCTAAGGGGGTAGGTGTTGTAACACTCCAAAAATTTTGATTTGGTTTTATCAAACTCTTTATTATTTGGAAGGGGTTATTTAATTTTTTTCCTAAAAGACTCTCCTTCTCAAAATTTTCATTTGTGACAAGTATTTTTTATGGGTTCTTCCCAATCTTGATCTTTGGTCTTGAGGGTTTTTCATCTTGTGTTGGCTCAACACAAATAATTTTGGAAGGTTTTTACAAGTCCTTTTTATTAAAAGGAATTCCTATAAATTATGGATTTATTCTTCCCCATTCAAAAAAATTTCTCTCTTGCCATGGCCTATGTAGAAAATTTTCTTCCAAAACCCACCTCCCTAATTTGGTTCAAGCCAAGCATCCAATTCTAGCAAGTTTCAACCTCTTTTGGATTTTATTTCTATTTATTTTATCCTCAAACTTTTTAATGTAATTTATTTTAGACTCTTGGTATTTACAAAGGAGGTACCAGATTCCTTAATTTTCTAAACCCAAGCAAATTACCCTAGCTACTAAGTATTACCCTCAACCTAGATCCATCAAGATCTGCTAGTCCACAGTTCAAATTTTTCAAAATTTGCTTGCTGCAAGTTTGGACCAGATTTGCCTTTTTTGGTGAAAGTCATTCTTTTCCTTTTCCAAAAATTCTGAGATAATACATGAAGTCTCCAGATGCATCAAGAGATCACCTCACCAAGTCTCAGCTCAAGAAAATTTTTCCATGTGCCTAAATCATTTCGCCAAACAGGTGGTGTGCACTGTTTCTGTTCAAATTCAGAAATTCAGTGTTTCAGTTGAGAAACAGTGTCGTTTTAAATCGGTCGGCGATGTCAATCTACTTGATGCTCTCATTGGCTCGTTGCTCATTGCTCCTCCTTCTTATCCAAGTCGCCCTTGCTTGTTTTGGCGGTCGCGGCGTCGGTGGCGACGTGTCGCGTCAGCTCCGGCGTCTTCCGCGGTGGAAGAACCGCCTGTGGCGGCTAGCAGGGGCCAGCCCTACCATACGGCGCCGTCCAGCACCGCCCACACCACCAGGAGCCTCCGCGTGGCCGTCCTCTTCTATGTGCGTGCTGCAGAACCGCCGCCGTGGCCTGAGAGGCGCAGAGCGCACTCTGTGCCGCCGACGAGACTGTGAGCTCCGTTCCATCGAAACCAAGGGAGCAGGGCAAGTCCGACCAGGTTTAGCCATTGAATGGTGCCAGTGGACCAATACGAAGCTACCCAGTCACCTTAACCTCTCGTCCAACCTCTGCCTCGCCGTAATCGCTCGCCGGAGTGATCCCGTTCTCGGCAACCGCCTCGGGCCGGCTATAAATAGAGGCCCCGAGCTCGTCCTCAACCCAGCACCTCCCCTCTTTGCCTCAGAACCTCGCCACGCTCATCAGAGGGCCTCGGGAGAGCCTCCTTCCCCGACTCCGGCCGCCCCGATCCCCTTCGGGCTCCGGCAAGATTCTCTCTGGTGAGAGCACCCCCACTTCCCAAACTATGCCAGTAGACTCCTAGTGCACCCACTCTTCTGACCCGAGCCTCAATTTGGTGTCTGCAGCTCTCCTCGGTGAGATCCATCACCACCCGAACCACCGTCCGCCGGAGTGGAGGCCGCCGTCGACGTGGTGCTCGCCGACGACCAACTCCACCACCCACAGACGCGGAAGAGCTCCTTCAGTCCGTAGGTACTTTCCATTTCCCCTACCTCGCCGTGGATCGACACCGGCGAACACCGCGATCCTCGGGCGTCGGTGTGCTCTGTTTTAAATTGTTAAACCTGACGGGTGGGACCCCCTCGTCAGCCTCTCCTCTTTTATTCGAAATGTTTTCTTAAAGCGCCTTCGGGAAAAGTACGTTTTCCCTTTGGTTGGCATATTTCTAACCGAAGCGTTTTCTATTTTTCTAAACTAGCCCCTGGAAAGTTTCTGTTTCATCACAGATTAGTCCCTGGACTAAAACCTTAATAACTTTTAAACAAAAGACGATTTTGAGTTGATTCCTTTTCTATCATCTTTATTTTTTATCTAGTTTTTATCATATTTATTTGGAAAATATTTGGACCAATTTTTATGCATGCACGGTATTTACATTAGTATCCGATTTGTTTTTATAACGTAGATACCGAAGGAGGTTACGGAGCCGCAAACTTCGCCGAGCTAGACTCCGACTACTCCGAACCAGGCAAGCATGTTTGAACCTTTGATATGATAAGTGTTTTTCATGTTTGCTTGAGTGGTTTCGCCTGGCATGTTTATATGAGCATTTGTGAAGGTTATATTTCATGCAAAGTAAGCTGCGAGTGAACTTCGATATTGATGTGTTCTTATGATGGTGATATAACCTGATCATGTGGTGGCATGATAGGTTGCAAGCTGGTATTGTTGAAGCATGCCAGTTTTGTGTCAATCGTTTAACTCCAATATTAACGTGGATCAAGTCTTGTTCCTGTTCGTCCCCTCTTCGTGCTGCCACATCTTTTCTGCAAAGAGTGCGGTTTAGTAAGTTGCAAACCTCTTTCCTTGTACACACCAAACAGAGGGACCGCGATGAGGGTTCCATGGCCCTGGATTAAAGCCCGTCATCCGGTCAGGGGGCATGGGTGTTTCCGGTTGGGAACGAGAGGGGGGCACCCCTTAGAGCGCGCGATATAAATTTGATCCCATGCTACTCGAGGTTGTGGCCTCCCCGTCAGTTTTTCTTGAACGTTGCCTAAGGTGATTCCTGGCAGCGGAATGTGGAATGGGTGTGTACTGGTTAGATGTGTTTCTCCTAAAATACCGTAAACGGAACTAGTCCTTTGTGACTACTGAAATCCGTTGGCTGTAGGTAAAGAGTACAAACTCTGCTGAGTCAAAACTATTCGAGTAACCATGTCCATGGTCAAGGACTTTGATCACCATATCAATGTCAGTATCAACGTCGATCTCGGCGTCGATCTCGATGTAATGATCTCGGTGGCGGTCTCGATGACAGATCTCCGGTGAATAAACACGAAACTGAGAGTGGTAAACCCAGCTGATTGTGATTCCTGTGGATGTACTAACCAGTTTATTATGTATTGAGTATTTTCCTTGGGATGATTTACCTTCATGAGCTACTTGAACTCGAAAGATGAAATATAAGCCCTTTATGTGATGTCGCTCAGACGTCCGACTGTGGCATTCCCATTATTTAAATATAAGCCCTTTATGCGATGTCGCTCAGACGTCCGACTGTGGCATTCCCATTATTTACTTTTGATATAAGCCCTTTATGTGATGTCGCTCAGACGTCCGACTGTGGCATTCTTGTTATTTACTTTTGATATAAGCCCTTTATGCGATGTCGCTCAGACGTCCGACTGTGGCATTCCCATTATTTACTTTTGATATAAGCCCTTTATGTGATGTCGCTCAGACGTCCGACTATGGCATTCTTGTTATTTACTTTTGATATAAGCCCTTTATGCGATGTCGCTTAGACGCCCGACTGTGGCATCCTTGTTATTTACTTTAGTTATAAGCCCTTTTCGAGATGTCGCTTAGCCGTCCGACTGTGGCACGCACTGTCATTTACGTTTCAATATAAGCCCTTTATGTGGTGTCGCCCTGACGCCCGACTGCGGTATGTTAATTTATTTTAACTTTCGAGGCGTCGCTTCAGACACGCGATCGGTCTTCAGATATTTTATTGGGATTTCGGGAGGACTACCGCCTGACTTCCTTTTTATTTATCGTGCAGTACAAATTTATTATCTGAGTGCGCATTACTAGTCTGCTCATGTGCATCATGTTTGCATTTGTTATATCTTATGTCCAAACTGTCTTGCGAGTACATTCAAATTACTCACATGGCTTGTTGATTTGGCCAGATGTTGACGAAGGCGATCTTATGGATGAAGAGTTCGATGGCGAGTCCGACGCCTAGAGGAGTCCCAGTCAGTCCCGTGTGATCCTGTAGTTGGTCACTTGTATTATAGACGCTTCCGCTACCCAAATAAAATCATCGAGCCTCACTCCAACGCTTGATGAGTTGTAAGATTTTAGAGTCTTGTCACCCACTTCACTGTGACATATCCACCACCACTTTTATTACGAGTCAGTAGTTATGCCACCATACCCTTTGTGTCATATCCGCCTTTATGTATAATATCGGAGTGCTTGTAATAAATTGTTGAGCAACCTCCACTCAACGTTGTATAATATATGGTACTGCTGGATTTCTGTATCAAAGATTTACCTACCAGTAAGGAGGATTCTTCTATACTGATCTGATATAATGGAAAAACCGGGCCTGACACTACCCGTGGCCCATTACTCCGACAGTAGTCCCTGAAGCTGGTGAGGCGCCGCGGGCGATCGTTCGAGGAGCCTCGGCAGTTTCCCTCTCCCGGCGCCCGAAGCAGAGCTTCGTCCGTTTCTGACAGGCTGACTGGTTGGAGTCGGGCTCGCCCCAACCCGTCTTGACCAATCTTTCGAACGCCTCGGCGGGAGCCAAGTGGCGTGCTAGCTAAGCTTCCGTGCCACAGCTCGCTTTGGGCCTATCACGTGGCGGCGCGCGGCCGGGCCAGCCTGCCCTCCTGCGTGCGCGATGTGACATGTCTTCGGACCGGGCCGGCCATTACCCTCCTCGGCCCTTGAGCGGATCCGCTGCGGCCGAGGCGGGTGGTTGAGATTCCCGGGGACTTACTACACGCAGTAACTCGAGTGGGATGGATCATGGGGGGCATGGATTAACGGCGTATTTAATCCCACGCCCGTCCCCTCGCCCTCGCAGCTCGAGGGTCTATAAGTAATAGGGGGAGGGGGAGCGGCAGGGCACGCGCATCCCCCCTCCTCATTGCCTCCTCTTTCTAGCTTTCTTCTTCCTTCTTCCTCTCGCCTCCGCGCCCTCAAGCTACGTCGAGCGTCACGGCGACCCATCCCCGATGAGCTCCTCTTCCACCGTCACGCACCCCTCGGTACGCTTCGGGGAGTGGGACGGCTCCGAGGTTCACGAAGACCACATCGACTTTCTTCGCAAGACGCGCCGGCTGCCCCGCGAGGAATTCGTGAAGGTCCGCCTCGCGCCGGACACAGAAATCTCGCCGGCGCAGGAGGAGGGCGAGCGGGTCGTCTTCCGCTCGCACAGCCTGCGCGGCCTCGATCTCCCGGCGAGCGGCTTCTTCCGCTCTTTCCTCGAGTTCTACGGACTCCAGCCGCACCACCTCACTCCGAACACGGTGGTGTTGCTGTCCGCCTTTGTCACTCTGTGCGATGGCTTCCTTAGCATCTGAGGGAGTCCTGGATTAGGGGATGTCCGGATAGCCAGACTATATCCTTTGGCCGGACTCCTGGACTATGAAGATACAAGATTGAAGACTTCGTCCCGTGTCCGGATGGGACTTTCCTTGGCGTGGAAGGCAAGTTGGCGATACGGATATGTAGATTTCCTACCATTGTAACCGACTCTGTGAAACCCTAACCCTCTTCGGTGCCTATATAAACCGGAGGGTTTTAGTCTGTAGGACGAACAACAATCATGCCATAGGCTAGCTTCTAGGGTTTAGCCTCTCTGATCTTGTGGTAGATCTACTCTTGTACTACCCATATCATCAATATTAATCAAGCAGGAGTAGGGTTTTACCTCCATCGAAAGGGCCCGAACCTGGGTAAAAACATCGTGTCCCTTGTCTCCTGTTACCATCCGCTTAGACGCATAGTTCGGGACCCCCTACCCGAGATCCGCCGGTTTTGACACCGACATTGGTGCTTTCATTGAGAGTTCCTCAGTGTCGTCATCTTTAGGCCCGATGGCTCCTACGATCATCAACAACGATGCGCTCCAGGGTGAGACTTTTCTCCCTGGACTCGGGCCAATTCGCTTGGCCATCTGGAGCAGATTGAAAGCTACGCCCCTGGCCACCAGGTCAGATTTGGAAGTTTGAACTACACGGCTGACGTCCGCGGAGACTTGATATTCGATGGGTTCGAGCCACAGCCAAGCGCGCCACACTGTCACGAGGGGCATGATCTAGCTCTGTCGTCGAACAGTATCCTGGAGGCCGCGCCAGAGTCCGCTCCGACCTTAGGCTCGGAGCCGACTGCGCCGATCGAGGACGGGTGGCTGGACACTGCCTCGGGGGCTGCAATCTCTATGGCGATTGAGCCGTACACCTACCCCGTCCTTTGCGAAGCTCCTGACTCCAAGGTGCCGGACTACTCTCCGGATTCCGAACCTTCCGCGCCCCCGCCAATCGAATCCGATTGGGCACCGATCATGGAATTCACTGCCGCGGACATCTTTCAGTACTCGCCCTTTGGCGACATCCCGAACTCACTAAAGTCTCTCTCTTTATCAGGAGAGCCCTGGCCGGATTATGGTCAGGAAGGTTGGGATGCGGACGACAAAGAAATTCAAAGCCCACTCACCACCCACTTCATAGCCACTATCGATGATTTAACCGACATGCTCGACTTCGACTCCGAAGACATCGACGGTATGGACGACGATGCAGGAGACGATCAAGAACCAGCGCCCACAGGGCACTGGAAGGCCACCTCGTCATACGACATATACATGGTGGACATCCCAAAAGATGGGAATGGCGATGGAACAGCGGAGGATGACCCCTCCAAGAAACAGCCTAAGCGTTGGCATCAACGGCGCCGCTCTAAATCCCGCAACAGCAAAAACGGTGATTCTGGCACGGGAGACAATAACACCCCGGACAGTGTCGAAGACAACCCCCTCCAGCAGGATTCAGCGCAGGAGGGTGGAGAAGCCAGCCCTCGTGAGAGAGCGGCAGAAAGAGAGGTAGAGGACGATAATTACATGCCTCCCTCCGAAGATGAGGCAAACCTCGACGACGAATTAAATTGCCGTGCCCGAGGATCCCGTCGAACAAGAGCGTTTCAAACGCATGCTTATGGCCACAGCAAGCAGCCTCAAGAAAAAGCAGCAACAGCTTAGAGCTGACCAAGACTTGCTAGCTGACAGATGGACTGAAGTCCTTGTGGCCGTAGAGTATGAACTCGAGCGCCCCTCCAAAAGCTACCCAAAACGCAGGCTGCCACCCCGATTAGAGGAGGAAGCACCCAAACCTACATCACCAGCGCATGATATGGCTGACCGGCCACCTCGTGGCCGCGGCGAAGGCCTCTCGGCCCTCAACTCAAGCCGCACCCAGCGCCTCTCAAAAATACCAAGGCGGCGAAATGCGCCGGACCTGCAAGATATATTGGAGGACAAGGCAAGGCAAACAAGATCGATCTACGGATCACGTGGGCGCCCGCAAGCGTGGCGATAACCGTCACGCCGGATATGGCAACTCGGTCGGGCGAACCACGATGAGACAAAGCTCATTTGAGCTGCATTGTGATATAGCCCAATACAGAGGCGCCGCACACCCACTATGCTTCACAGATGAAGCGATGGATCATCAAATCCCTAAGGGTTTCAAACCCGTAAAGATCGAATCATACGATGGCACAACAGATCCCGCGGTTTGGATCAAGGACTATCTCCTTCACATCCACATGGCCCGCGGTGATGATCTACACGCCATCAAATACCTCCCACTCAAGTTTAAAGGACCAGCCCGGCATTGGCTTAACAGCTTGCCAGCAGAGTCAATTGGTTGTTCGGAAGACCTGGAAGCCGCATTCCTTGACAATTTCCAGGGCACATATGTGCAACCACCAGATGCCGATGACCTAAGCCACATAATTCAGCAGCCAGAGGAATCGGCCAGACAATTCTGGACACGGTTCCTAACCAAGAAAAATCAAATCGTCCATTGTCCGGATGCAGAGGCCCTTGCAGCCTTCAAACACAACATCCGCGACGAGTGGCTTGCCCGGCACCTAGAACAGGAAAAGCCGAAATCCATGGCAGCCCTCACAACACTTATGACCCGCTTTTGCGCGGGAGAGGACAGCTGGCTAGCTTGTAGTAACAACATGACCAAGAGCCCTGGTAATTCAGATACCAACACTACTAGGGAAAAGCCTATACACAGAAAGTTACTAGTAGCGAGGGTTAAAAACCCTCGCTACTGCTTTTACCAATGGCGCAGGTTTTAAACCTCGCTACTACTAAGTTAGTAGCAGTATGGCGCGAGTTTTAACCCTCGCGACTACTAAGCGGTTCTCTACCGTGCCCCGGGACATGCCATAGTAGTAGCGCGGGTTTTTAAAACCTCGCTACTACTAAGTTTGATAGCAGTATCGTTGGTTTTTAGCCCTCGCTACTACTAAGTGGTGCCATAGTAGTAGCGAGGGGGTAAAATACCGCGCTACTACTAAAGGTCCCATGCATATATGAATTTCGACTTTATTTGCAAAATCTCTCGAGAATTTGTAAAAATGGGCATAACTTTTGCATACTAACTCGGATGAAAAAGTTTTTTATATGAAAAATCATCTACTCGAAAAGTTACATCCAAATTTAACAGGGGGAACCCCGTTAAACATTTTCAAAATCCTCAAAAACCAGACATAAAAAAGTTACAGGGCTTTTAAGATCTAGAGTGGAAAAAATCGAAAAAATTTCAAACTGTGTGGCCAAACTGTGGTCAAACAATGGTCAAACTAATTATTCTAGAATATTAGTGTTACTAAATAATTATTTCAGTTATTTTGAATTTTGGTCAAATCTGGTCAAACTAGGGCCAAACTATGGTCAAACTGTGGTGAAACCGTGGTCAAACTAATTATTCAAGAAATATTAGTGTTACTAATTTTTTAGAACAATAGTTTCAAACTCAAATAGTGAAATGTGTGACTTCATGCTCAAGCTAAATTCCTGAGGTTAATAGGATTGACATCTTACTATTGTCAGCAAAACAACAAGTGCAGAATTGGAAACAAGGGAGAATAGAATCCGGAAGTTAAGTGTGCTCAGGCAGGAGTAGTGAGAGGATGGGTGACCGTCCGGGAAGTTAGATGATTTGGAATGATGAGGGGTGATTAGAGATTAAATTGAGCAGCGATGAGGGGTGATTAGAGCTTTGAGGTTAAAATAATTTAGAAATTTGAAAATTAGGGGAAAAAATCGAAATATTTTTTCGAAAAAATTCAAAAAAAAACCCGCGCTGGTAGTAGTAGCGCGGGTTTTTACCCATGCTACTACTAAAGGACATAGTAGTAGCGCGGGTGGCACCCGCGCTACTGCTATACGTTAGCTGTAGCGCCTTATTAGTAGCGCCGGCCCCCGCGCTACTAATAGGCCCAAAACCCGCGCTGCTGCTAGGCTTTTCCCTAGTAGTGCAAGGACAGCAATGGCAGGTCGCGTCGCAACAAGCACAAGCGCCGCATTAACGGCGATAATGCTGAGGATACGACAGTCAATGCCAGATTCAGAGGCTCTAAACCCGGTCAGCGGAAAAAGCCATTTAAAAGAAATACTCCGGGCCCGTCCAATTTGGACCAAATACTCGATCGCTCGTGCCAGATACACGGCACCCCCGAAAAACCAGCCAACCACACCAACAGGGATTGTTGGGTGTTCAAGCAGGCAGGCAAGTTAAACGCCGAAAACAATGACAAGGGGCTGCATAGCGATGACGAGGAGGAGCTCCGACCACCAAACAATAGAGGACAGAAGGGCTTCCCCCCACAAGTGCGGATGGTGAACATGATATTCGCAACCCACATACCCAAAAGGGAGTGGAAGCGTGCACTAAGGGACGTATATGCGATGGAGCCAGTCGGCCCAAAGTTCAACCCGTGGTCTTCCTGCCCGATCACTTTTGATCAAAGGGACCAACCCACTAGCATCTGCCATGGCGGATTCGCCGCATTGGTTCTAGACCCAATCATTGACGGATTTCTCCTCACTAGAGTCCTAATGGGATGGCAGCGTACCTAAACCTGCTTTATCGAGGATACGGTCGCCAAAATGGGCATAGACCCATCAAGGATTAAACCCACGAAGACGACCTTTAAAGGCATCATACCAGGTGTAGAGGCCAACTGTACAGGCTCAGTTACACAGCGAGGAGTTAATCTTCGACATAGTCCCGTTCCGCAGCGTCTATCACAGGCTGCTCGGACGAACCGCATTTGCAAACTTCAATGCGGTGCCGCACTATGCATATCTCAAGCTCAAGATGCCAGGTCCTCGAGGAGTCATTACGGTCAATGGAAACACCGAACGCTCTCTCCGGACGGAGGAGCATATGGCGGCCCTCGCGGCGGAAGTACAAAGCAGCCTCTTAAGGCAATTCTCGAGTCCGGCTATTAAACATCTGAACACCGTCAAGCGCGCCCGGAGTAACCTACAACAAGACCACCTGGCACGTTCCGAGCAAGCATAGCAACGTGGCCCAAACCCCAGCCCTCGCGAAATTGTGAAACCAGTACTACGCGTACATACTTACGCTCTGGAAATACCATGGGCATAGGGGGAGGGGCACGACCACGACATGCCCAGAATGCGACTCAACCGCACCAGGGGATCCCGATTGTGTCATTCTTTTCTTTTCTTATTTCTTTTTTACTTTCAGGACTCCATTCTTACGAAGCCCTGTCCGGAAGTAGAATCGCCGAACTCACGATGCAACAGCCAGGGAAACAGAAAGCTACGTTGAGTGTCCAGGTGGTCTCTATTACGAGCAGTATGCCTGTTTTACATACCATCCCGCAGCTTACCCCTGGAGGGGACATGTTAAAAAGTCCCGTCCCTTGCTTATCACACTATTTGTATCGTTCTGCTCTTACTGCAGCCCTTTTGAATAAACAATACATAGCTTCTGCCTATTATTGACTTCCTTTTTTCTTTATATATATGTTCAGTTATAACATTGTGCAACCGTACACTTTGGTACGGGCAATACACCAGGGGCTTAAGTACCCCACAATATGGTGTGATAAGTCTGAACACTTTCACAAGTGCGGCACCCCGAACTTATAGCATTATATGCATCGGCTCCGAATCAAGTCTTGGGTCAATAGTTGGGTTTGCCCGGCTCCCATGTTTTGGTTCCTTATGTTCCGTTATATCGGCTAAGGTAGCACTGGGAGAACCACTATGATTGTGCCCCGGTTGAGCTGGGTTAAGCACCTCTGTGGAGAAAGCTAAAACTGACCGTCATGATAGGGCGAGAGCCGGTCGCTGTTCGAGAGGTTTTCGAGTCCCTAAAGACTTATGCCGCTTAGAGCGAGGAGTCAGCATTGTCTGGCCTAGGCGTGGATAGCGCCTCGAACTCGGTCTTCCGAATACAAGGGGCTTCGCCGAAATTTAAAATTATAGAATTCTATGGCTAAGTGTGAGTGTTCAAGCATTACAGTCTGGTTGCATTGTTCGTTGCGTTGAGCGCCTCCCTCGAAGGACCCAAGAATGGGAACAAGAGCACTCAAGTTTATCCTGGCCATCTCTCAAATTTAATAAACGGCCACACAGAAGGTAATATTTTAAATTCAAAAGTGTTGCTTAACGCATATGAACAAGTTTTCAACGTACATGATAACAAATGCGAGTCTACTAAAAAATTACATCTTTGGAGCACTCACCCGCTATAAGGCGGGCACCCTTCAGGACGCCCTCATAATACATTTCAGGCTTGCGATGCTCCTTGCCCGGTGGTGGTCCGTCCGTCACAAGCTTCTCAGCGTCCATCTTGCCCCAGTGCACCTTAGCACGGGCAAGGGCCCTACGAGCACCTTCGATGCAGACGGAGCGCTTGACGACTTCAACCCATGGACATGCGTCCACCAGCCGCCTCACCAGCCCGAAGTAGCTCCCAGGCATGGATTCCTGTGACACCCCAAAAATTTAACCATGTTTTGTTTATTAAAATTTTGCCAGGAAACTTAAACTTTTAGTTTCTGGAATTCCATTTGATTTCAGAACCATTCTTTTCTTTATTATTATGGAGTTTTTACCCCAAGTGAAAACTTTCCAATAATTATTGGACTCATTACTCTCTCGAATAAAACAATTCTTTTATCAGTAGGATTATTTATATAATTATCTTGTCCTGAACCTTATTTCTCCAAAAGGGTTTTTCATAAGTTTAGGGTCCCATTTGCACTGCAACCCTTTGCTAAATTTATTCCAAAATCCCACCAAAATTTGGGGATGTCATGTGATGTTTTTAAATCACTTTTATGCAAAAATATATTTCATTCTTTGGATATTTTGAGTTCTACACCAAGTTTTCAAATCTGGTCCAGTGGGCACTTTTGCACTACAACCTATTTAAATATTTCCTTAAAACTTCCACCAAAATTATGGGATATCAGTAGGAGTATATTATTCAACTTGCTGCAAAAACCCAGTGTTGTTCTTTGAAAATTTTGAGTGAATCATCCTCATTTTCATTCTGGTCCAACTTGATGATTTGTTCTGCAACCATATTTTAAGTTGCACCTTTGCCCATGATTATTTCTCCTGCTTATAGACCACCCTGCCAAACCCTAAAATCCAGTAGAGTAGACCCATTGGAGGATTTTAAGTGCATGCAATCATGCCCTCTTCTTTCTGTCCAAAACTGAAGATTTGCAAAACTTGCATTAGCAAGTTTATGGTTTTGCCCAAATTACCTTGCCACCCTCACCTGCATCTAAAGAGACACCAGCCTGAAGAGTTTGGCCACCCCAAGAAATGCCTAGGTGCATGTGGCATTCTGTCAAGCACCTTGTGTGCATGGTCAGATTTGGCATAAGTTTTAGTTTACACTGTGAACTTGATCCACTGACCCAAAAACCTTGTCCACTAAGCTCCTAGATGCTTATGGCATAGCCCTGCTAACTGCCAACCTCACCCGCGCTTTCTAGCCCACGCTGGCATTTCCCCGAACGTCTGGCGTGCATGCTCTGGGCGCGGCCAGAGAGCGCGTTTTGCACGTGCATGCGCACGGGTCGCCGCGTCGCGTTGCCGCCTTCCCCGCGCCCGTTCTGGCCCCTCATCACTCGCAGCCAGCACCCCGGCCCCTCCCTCACCGCAGGGCCAACCTGGCCCCCTCCTGGCGCCCTACAGCGCCACCGACGCAAGCCGCCACCATCGCCCGACAGCCTCTGCCCTGGTCGGCGCCATCCGAGCCACCAGTGCTCGCGAGCTGCCCCCTTGAGCAGCTCAAGCTCATCCGCAAGCTTGTCCGCAAGCGCTCGTCGCCGCCACGTCCCCCTGCCGCTACAGAATGGCGGTCGCCGGTGATCCTATCCACGGCCGCCGTGAACCGACATCAACTGCCTATATAAGGGCCCCTGAGCTCAACCGAGTACTCAAGCACCCTCAAGCTATCCCCCTAGGGCCACCATGGCCAGCAGTCGAGGAGAGGAAGGACGTCTTCCCCGACTCCGGGCGGTTCAGCCGCCGCCAAGTCCCGTCCGATTTCGTCGCAACCAAAGCCCCTCCCGTCCGTCCAACGCCACTGCTCGACTCCCCATGACCCTACGGAGCCGCCCAACACATCGTACCATCGGGAACCACCGCACCCAGACCCCAAATCCACAAGCCATCTCCGCCCATGGCTTCGTCGCCGCGACTCCGTCCACGTCGGGCGACCATGGCGGGTACCCAGGTTCGCCTCGACCACCTGAGCACACCCATGTGCTCAGATCCCCGAGGGATGCCCCCTTTCGCCGGCGAGCCTCGCCGGAGCTCCGCCTCCGTTCGGTCGGAGGAGGCGACGCGCGCGTGGACTGGTCAAACCTGACTAGTGGGCCAGGCGGTCCCACTGTCAGTGACCCAGCGCCGGTCCACGCGGGCATAAGTGGAGGCGTATTCCCAGAGTACGTCTTCGACGTGTACCTATTCAAAACGTTTTCTTTTCTTTTTCTGTTTTATTTAAAAACAGATTTTGACCAAAACTTTGACTGGCTATAACTTTTTAAATATAACCCCAAATGAATTGACTTTTCTCTCCACCTCTCTCAAATATTGTCTAGTTTATTTTAAGATTTATTGGAAAAAATTTCAGACAACTTTTTTCTACTGTTTTTAAAGTATGTGTTATTTGAATATTTTTGAAAATAGGAATTTGGAGGGGAGATTATAACTTTCAAAAGTTTTGGAGTGCACCCTGCCTCTCCACACCTTGAAGGCAAGCATTCTGAACCCTAGCGTAATATTTTTCATACATCGTTTGACCCGATTATAACACCACCTCAATACGTAGAACTCGTTATTTTGTGTGGTGATTTGATCTTTCGCATGAATGCATATTGGAGATTTCCTTGCTGTTGGAAATGGAGAGGCTTGTGATAGTGATCATCCTCGTATACCTTTCGCGCCTACCGAAGGGAAAACGGGAAAGTAAGCATCTTGGGTAGACCCGAGCTTGTCCCTAGTTTCTCGTCGAGGACGAAAGTGTGTCCGTATGGCATGATGGGGTATGATGAGTGGTGATTCTGCATTGGATGAAATATATTCGTTATGCTAATCATGCAGGGAATACTTAAACCTCCCGAGTCGACCATAGATCGAGTCTTGTTCCAAGAACCCCCATACTTGTTTCAGATTACCACTTGTCCCTACAACAAGTAGGGTACGGTTCAGTAAGTCGTCAACCCCTTTCTAGCACACACCGTACAGAGAGGCCATGGTGGAAGGCACCGGTTGTAGCCGGTAGGCAGGCCACCTGGTCCGGGGGCATGGGTGTTTCCGGTTGAGACCGAGAGGGGAGGCCACCCCTTAGAGCGCGCGATATAAGTTTGATCCCATGCTATGCGAGGTTGTAGCCTCCCCACTTAGAGTTTTTGCTTGACAGGTGTCATGGGTGATTCCATACACCGGTAAGTTAAGCTGGTGTGTGCAGGTCAGGTGTGTTTTCAATTGAAAGACCGTAGACGGAATTAGTCCCGATGGACTAAAGGAAGCCGTTACTCGTGGGTAAAGAGTACATCCTCTGCAGAGATTAAACCTATTCGAATAGCCGTGCCCATGGTTAAGGACTATAGTCTGGGATGGGTCAAGTGTCGGTCTTGGTGCCGGTCTTCGGAGGAGAAACTGTTAAACCAAACATGGGGCCTGACTTGTGACTTGTGAGGACCATGATTATTATTTTGTTATGGACTAACCCGTTATATTATTTGAATTATCGAGTATCCCTGGGATGGTTCTACCTCCTGGATATTCACTGTCATTATTTATAAGCCCTTTATGTGGTGTCGCTGAGACGCCCGACTGTGGCATGCTTGTTATTTATTTACTTTATAAGCCCTTTTATGTGGTGTCGCTGAGACGCCTGCGTGGCATGCTTGTTATTTATTTACTCTATAAGCCCTTTATGTGGTGTCGCTGAGACGCCCGACTGTGGCATGCTTGTTATTTATTTACTTTATAGCCCTTTATGTGGTGTCGCTGAGATGCCCGACTGTGGCATGCTTGTTATTTATTTACTTTATAAGACCTTTATGTGGTGTCGTTGAGACGCCCGACTGTGGCATGCTTGTTATTTATTTACTCTATAAGCCCTTTATGTGGTGTCGCTCAGACGCCCGATTGAGGCTTGCTCGTTATTTACTTTCATTTCGAGACGTCGCTTCAGACATCCGAATGGTGCATTTTATTCTACTTTGTCATTACATAATTATTGTTGCATATAAATAACCGGCGTGCATGCATCAGAGATTTTTATTTTATGACTGACGTTGTGATCATAGAATGTTTCAGAACATGTTTTGTTATATTATACCTGTGTTCATAAATGTTTGCGAGTACATTCAAAGTACTCACTGGCTTGTCCCTGGCTATTGTCTTGGCCATATTTCTTGCACGGAGAGGAGCGATGCGATGACAGCCCCGGAACCTGCGCATTGAGGATAGCAGCCTCGCGAAGATAGGAGTTAACTTGGTCAGCTGTTCCTGTGGGAAATGGAGTCCCATAGACGCCGACGATCCACAAAACGCTTCCTACATCAACCACTAGAAACCATTTGTTGTACTCACAGGCCACAATGGTCTTGTACTACATATTTTGTATTTTTGCTTGGACTTTATGTATCAAGTTGGTGCCACACCAGCCAACAGTAATCCTGGGGCTGGTGAGCACAAGGGCCATTTTCTGGAAATTAATATCCCGAAAATCCGGTCCTGACACTTCCTTAGGCCACAGCCGAACTATGAGGCCCTTCATGGCCTGTTCGGCCACCTTATAGAGCTCGACCAGCAGCTTCAACTGGTCGCTTAAGGGCACCGGGTGTCCGGCCTCAGCATACTGAGACCAGAACACCTTCTCCGCCGAGCTTCCCTCCTCGGCTCGGTAGAATGCGGCAGCATCAGACACACTACGGGGCAGATCTACGAATGCTCCTGGAGAGCTTCGGATTCGGGTAAGTAACATATAATTCACTTTCACATGCATGCTTTGCAAATAGAATGCCTTACCCGCCGCTATCTTCTTCATCGCCTCAATTTCCTGGAGGGCTTTTTGGGCTTCGGCCTTAGCAGCTTTGGCACTCTCAAGAGCCGAGGCGAGCTCGGACTCTCGAGTCTTTGAGTCACGCTCCAAACTCTCGTGTTTTTCCATGAGAGCCTGAAGCTCTTGCCGCACATCTGCCACCCGCGCCTCCTGCTTCTCTCGCTCAGTGCACTCCGTGGCTGCATCGCTTTCGGCCTTGGACACCGCTTCCTTCAGGGTCACCACCTCGTTCGTGGCCCCTGCAATATTCACGTTATTCCTGTCATTTTTTGCAACCACATTTTTTAAATACTCCCATAAGGTATTACTTACCTTGCTTGTCCTCGAGCTGCTTTTTGGCAAGGCCGAGCTCGTTGTCGGACCCCTCGAGGCTCTGCTTCAATGCATCAACCTCCGCAGTCAGTGCGGCAGAGGTCAGCACGCAGCCTGCATTCCCATATTGACATACTTATGTTAGACTCCTGCGTATATCTTTTTAGATCCTCAGTTCGGCTTTTTCTTTCCGAAACACCAAACTGTGCATCAGGGGCTACTGTCTATGCGGTAATATTTTTATATATATCTTAAATACATACCTCAAAGCTTGTTAGAAGGCTGGCACATGCTTCAGTCAACCCGCTCTCGGCGGACTGAACCTTCTGGATCACCACACTCATAACAGTGCGGTGCTCCTCGTTGATGGAAGCGCCGTTAAGCGCCTCCATCAAATCATCCGGTGCCTTCGGTTGGATGGAGGTCACCAGCGTCGCAGTCTTGCCCTTCTTACGAAGGGGTCGCCTGCCGGACTCCGGAACCACTGAAGGTTCCGGTACAGAGTCCAGCACAGGGCCGGACATAAAGCCCTTTGGGGTTTTATCCCTTTTGCGCCCGGAGTCCGGGAGGTCGCGTTGCGGCGCCTCCAGGGCCACCTCCTCCTGGTTGGGCCCCTTTTGGGACTCCACCCCGGCGTCATCCGCGGCGGGAGGAGACGAGGCGGTCGGAAGTGAGGTGCTATTCACATCCGACGAATCCAGGGAGCCGCTCGACGAAGCGTCGAGCCCATCGTTGGGCGGGCTGCATGGTTATATTCGGCGTTAGAAGATGCTGTGCGACAAATGGAACGCCATGAGTTATTCTGGTGTCCGGACACTTATGATTTCGCAAGGGGCTTGGTCCTTGGTGGCCACTCCTCTCCGCCGTCGATGGCGTTGGTGGTGTAGTCCGGAGGAAGGGTCCTTCCCTTCTTGGACCCTCCGGCCTCCCCAGTTGGGGCGGCCTTCCTTTTCTTCTCTCCCCCCGCTGGGGGAGAGGCCTCTTTTTCCTCCTCCTCATCTTCGCGGGAGGAGTCCGCCTCGGAGTCATCGGACGATGAGTCCGACAACACCTGGCGCCGGGAACTCCTTCGAGTTCTCGTGGCCTTCTTCTTGGCCTTCTTCTCCGGCACCACGTAAGGTGCCGGAACCAGCAGCCCCGTCAAGCGGTCGTCCGCTGGGTCTTCTGGCAAGGGAGTCGGACAGTCAACCTGTCCAGACGTCTTCTGCCAGTCCTGTCAAAGGTGAGGGAGTTTTAGATCCCGCATAGAGTCAAACTATGAAAAAGAGTCCCGTAAAGGGTAAAATAGCTTACGTCGCTGGCTTGATGCCGCGAGCTGAATCAGCGATCTTCGGTAGCGGATGCGGGAGCCTCGGTGCCCTTGAACAGCACCTTCCAGGCATGTCGGTGTACTAGAGTAGGGGTACCCTAGTATCCCGTACTGCAGCACGATTCTTGCAAGACTCGCTGCAAGGCTTGCCTCGTCACCGCCAAGATCCTCCATGGCTCCTTTGGAGCCGTTCAAGAACAAAGTATTTGATTAAGAAGACAAGGCCCCGACAAGAGGAGCTTGTCGGGAAGGCCACTCCAGGCATACAGAAGACAAGGCCCCGGCAAGAGGAGCTTGCGGGAAGGCTCGGAGCGACAAGACTCCGGGCGCGACAAGGATTCGGCCGCGGCAAAGGCGCTTGCCGCGCATGCAACTTCTCTCCGTCTCCGCTCCAGCTCACCCAACACGTGTCGCCATGGGACCGTTCCATGGGCGCGTGTCGAGAGCCTGTGCAGCCAGCGGAGAGCAGCGATAAACGGCGCTGACAAGCTCGCCATCGTGGCGAGCGGAGGCGCACCTGACGGTCTCTGTTACACTGTTTGGGCGACAATGACGGGCATTTATTGTTTTTGTCCCTTGCCGTCAGAGTTAGGTATTTGGCATCGTACATCGCTCAAGTAGGTGTACCAACTCCTGTTTTTACATTTGTACCCCCGCCTATGTTTCCACCTGTCGGAGACCCCTTGAGCATATAAAAGGAGGCCCGAGTGCAACGTAGAGGGGGTTCGGTTCGCAAGGTTCGGCTGGTTGGGTTCATTCGACTGGCCGTAGACTAGACACACTCACGCTAGGTTTTGTAGCTCGCATTGCTCCCTGGCAAGAACACAATAGATCATACAAGCAGTAGTAGGAGTTTTATCTCTCCGGAGTGCTCCGAAGCTGGGTAAACTGCTCGTGTGCCTCGCCTCGATCCGCTCTTCGTGCGATCTCCGCCCCCCTCCGAACCACAAGGGGCCTGGTCCGCCGGCCCCATAGGTGTCCGCGGGTACGATCAGCCTCCCAGACATCTCTGGCGCGCCAGGTAGGGGGCGTCGAGGCCGTGTGAATCTGATCCGGCGTTCACACGAGCAGCGTCATCAACATCTTCCTCAACATGCCACCGAAGAAGAAGGCTTCGGCGGCAGCAGAGCCGTCCGCGTCGTACCCACCCTCACCGCAGCAAACGGGTGGTGGGGCGAATCTTTGGCGGAGGAACGGGCGCCGACGAAGGTACTCGCGACGTTGCCAAGTCCAAGGACAAGGCACCGCAAACCTCAGCGTCCGCGCATCCCCTGCGCCCATCTCAGGAGACGCGGGACCAACAACGTCATGGCGTTCACAACGCCATACGTTTATTGGATCGAGACCCTCAAGACCAGCATGCGCGCCAACATGCTGGCATGAGCGAGATACGGTCGCCCGGACGGGGTGCTGCTCCTTCTAACATAGTTAGAAGTCCGAGCGTGTCCCGCTCCTCGCACCGTTCTCCAATGCCACCCACTACTCCAGCGAAGCTACGGCGAGAGCTCAGCTGCTCCTCGACTACCCTCCAACGGCCGACAAGGTCGACGAGTGGAGGGCCACTATCCAGAGCCTCATCGGCTTTGCCAACGGCAACGCTCCGCGGCAACCAACGCCATCGTTGCCGCGGCGAGATGACAAGGCACGAGCCGGTGGCGACGAGACTGTCGGAGGTGCAACCACCGTGCACTCTCCGCCAAGAAGGCCAAGATCGCCGACTCACCGGATCCACCTCGACAGCGACTCCACTGCGTCGTCGGATCCGCGAGCTCGCTGCGATCAGCGCCAAGTTCTTCACGAGCGACAACAAGAGGACGTTCGAACTCGCATCGAGCGCCGAAGAGAAGCGCGACGTCAGTCCGACAAGCTGATGGGCCTTCTGTTGACATGCACGCGCCCGGAGGGGCCAGGCGACTTGCCGTCAGACGGTAGGTTGCCCTGCGTTCACTCGTGAGCTGCGGCAAGTCCAGCGGCCCAGCCGTAAAAACTTCAAACCAGACGTGCCGGAGAAGTATGATGGCGGGACGCATCCGTCGGAGTTCCTCGGCATCTACACCATCGCGGTGCAGGCTGCGGGGACGGGACGACAAGATCCTCGCCAACTACTTCCCGCCGTGCTCAAGCCCAACGTCGAGATCTTGGCTCATGCACTTGCCGGACAGCTCCATATCCTCTTGGGCAGATCTGTGCCATCAGTTTGTTGGCGCCTTCACAGGTGGCCACAAACCTCATGGCCAAGAGAGTGACCTTCACTTGCTCGCCCAGAAGGAAGGAGAGTCCCTGCACAAGTTCATTCAGAGATTCAGCCGTGTGCACTACAACATCCCATACGTCCACCCTGCCGCGGTGATCAGAACAATTTCATCAGAATGTGCGGAACCGCAGGATGAGGGAGGAGACGGCGATGTGCAAAGTAAAGGACGTCAGTGAGCTGTACGCCTTGGCCGACAAGTGTGCACGCGCTGAGGAAGGGAGGAGACTCCTTGGAGAGAATGCAGAAGTAGGATCTGACAGTGATGACACCGCCCCGGCAAAGAAGGGCCGGCGGCGAGGCAACATGAAGAAGAAAGCCAGAGAAGTGCTAGCAGTCGAGCAGTCCGGGAATGGAGGTGGCGACAAGAACGCCAAGGCTGGCGGCTCCGGCAAGGAGGTTGCCGGTGACGCCAACCACCAGTCGGTGGCGGCCGCCGACAAGCAGGACAGCTCCGGCAAGCAGATTGCAAGATCCACCGCACTAAGGGCCACGATCTCCGTAGCTGCAAGAAGGTCGAGCAGCTCGTCAATGCCAGAGAGCTGAGTACGAGCGGCGTGACAAGGAGAAGGCCCAGGAAGGTGCCGGGGACCAAGCAAGAAACGTCCGGCCGGGGAGGACGCCAAGGGCAAGGCCAAGCAGCGGCAAGGAGATCGACCTCCAGCGGCGCGACAAGGATGAAGATGATGATGACGATGAAGATATGGAGGACGGCGGCGCCGATGAGCAGGAGTTTCGAGAAAGCCACAGAGGTTCTCTGCGTTGGACGGAGGTGCTTCCTGCATACCTCCCACCGCCAACTCAAGCAATGGATGCGGAGGTCAATGCAGCGGAGCCATCCGTGAAGTCACGCAAGCCTCTCAAGTGGTCCAGCACGCCTATCATTTTTGATATTGAGGACCACCCTGATCGCATAATCAAGGGTCGGGTGCTTGCCGATGTTGGTCTCTCCAACCATCCGCAACCTCAAGGTCACAAAATTTTAGTTGACGGATGGGCCGGCTTGAATCTGATCTCATCCGCGGTGCTCCAGAAGATTCAAATCCCTGACAGAGATCTCGAAGAGACCGGTACCTTCCAAGGAATCAATCCGGGAAGGAGCAAGTCGAAGGGAAGATTACGTTGTCGGTCACATTTGGCAGCGAGCTGAACTTCAGGGTGAGAGGGTTACATTCGACGTTGCCGATTTCCCATTGCCTTACAATGGGATACTTGGCCGTCCAAAGACTCGCCAAGTTCATGGCAGCCTCTCACCACGCCTACCACCTACTCAAGATGCCAGGCCCGATAAGCGCCATCTCTGTCCATGGCGACAAGAAGGATGCCCTTATCTGTGCCGACAAGATCTACCGGGATGCAAAGCAGCCGCGACAGACTGCCCAACACTTGCCGCTGAAGCTCCGGGGAAGAAGACCAAGTCCAAGTCCGGCAAGGGCTCTGATGCTCACTCCAGCAAGCGCACCTCTTCGGAGTGCTGCGCTACCGTCGAGGACGCACCATCGAGCTCCACCGGCAAGTGCAAGAAGATGGTGGCTCGGCCGAAGACCAAGAAGGTGCCCGCCAAGGAGAACGGCACTGGTGGTACCTTCACCACCAGTGCCTCTCTCGACCCTAAATAGGAAGGCGCGCTCGTTGCTTTCCTCAAGGGCGAATGTCGGCGTGTTTGCATGGCAACCGTCGATATCCCCGTGTTCCCAGGAAAGTGATTGAGCACCGCTGGCCGCTTGTCCTCATCGCGCCCGTCAAGCAAAAACTCAGGAAAGCAAGCGGTGGAGCGCCAAGAATTCATAGTCAAGAGATCAAGAAACCGGAAGCAGCAGGCCTTGTCGAGGAGTGCTCCATCCCACGTGGTTGGCCAATCCTGTAGTCGCGCCAAAGCAAATGGGAAATGGAGACTTTGTATTGACTTCACGGATGTTAATAAAGCTTGTCCCAAAGATCCATTTCCCTTACCGCGCATTGACCAGATTGTTGACTCCACGGCTGGATGTGATTTGCTTTCGCTTCTTGATGCATACTCAGGATACCATCAGATCTTCATGGCTGAAGAAGATGAAGAGAAGACCGCATTCATCACACCATGTGGCACATACTGTTTCATACGGATGCCTTTCGGTTTGAAGAATGCTGGTTCAACATTTGCAAGGGTAGTCAATGACGCTTTTGAGCCGCAGATGCAAAGTAATGTAGAAGCCTACATGGATGACATAGTGGTCAAAAGCAAGGACAAAGCAACTCTGGTTCAAGGTTTGGACGAGACCTTTGCAAATCTGCAAGATCAACCTCAAGCTCAACCCCGAGAAGTGCGTGTTTGGAGTCCCTTCCGCAAGCTTCTCGGGTTCTTCGTGGTCTCAGCGAGGGATTGAAGCTAATCCCGACAAGATCAAGGCCATTGAGCAGATTGAAGCACCAAAGCGCGTCAAGGATGTACGAAGACTTGCCGGTTGCGTGGCTGCTCTCAAAGAGGTTTATTTCTAGAGTTCGCTGAAGCGCTACCGCCATTTTTCAAGATCTTGAAAAAGGCAGGTCCAATGAAATGGACTCCTCGGCGGAGGCTGCGCTGCAGGACTTAAAGAGATACCTGTCCTCCACTCCAACACTTGTCGCACCTAGGCCACAAGAGAAGTTGCTGCTCTATATAGCGGCAACCAATCAGGTGGTTAGTGTTGCGTTAGTAGCGGAGAGGGAGGCGGATGACGAGCCAGCAACCACGGCAAGCACATCCAACGACAAGCACGGGGCTTCGCCGACAAGCTCTGGTCCCGACAAAGACGAGTCCGTGAAGACGCATGACCAGATACAGAAAAGGATGGTGCAGCGCCCAGTCTACTTTGTCAGTTCCCTCCTGCAGGGGGCTAGGTCAAGGTACTCTGGTGTGCAAAAATTGCTTTTCGGCCTCCTCATGGCCTCGAGAAAGCTGCGCCATTACTTCCAAGCACATGAGATCACAGTTGTCACTAGCTTTCCCCTGAAGATGATACTGCAGAATCCGTGGCGGCAGCGAGGATTGTCGAGTGGGCCTTTGGAGCTGTCGAGCTTTGGTCTCAAGTTTGAAAGCACATCAACTATCCAAAGCAGAGCGTTGGCAGAATTCATAGCAGAATGGACGCCAACACCAGATGAAGAGATTCCGGAGACGAGCATTCCCGTCAAAGAAGCAAGCAAAGAGTGGCTGATGTACTTTGATGGTGCCTTCTCGCTGCAAGGCGCCGGTGCTGGCGTGCTGCTTATCGCACCCACCGGAGAGCACCTCAAGTACATCGCCCAGATGCACTTTCCCAAGGAGCAAGCGACAAACAATACTGCAGAGTATGAAGGTTTGCTTGCCGGTCTCAGGATCGTTGTGGACCTTGGGATCAAGAAGCTTATTGTCAGGGGTGACTCGCAACTCGTCGTCCGCCAGGTCAATAAAGATTATCAGAGTCCGTTGATGGAAGCCTACATCGATGAAGTGAGGAAGCTAGAAGAGCACTTTGAAGGCCTGCAAATGGAACATGTTCCAAGAGCTCAGAATGATATTGCTGATAGCCTGTCAAAGTGCGCCGCACTCAAGCTACCTGTGGAACCAGGGATCTTTGTGCTCAAGCTGACTCAACCAACCGTAACACCATCAACCGGACAAAGCAAGAAGAGGTAGTTGGCCTCTGGTGACTACTTTCCGACAGAGCTTCCCGAAGCCGTCGTTGCAAAGGTCCCCAAGATCAACACCAACAGTGCTGAGGAGCAGTCTGCTCCGACAGACCCCAGGGTTTGTTTCGTTGAAGCAGACGCTCCCGACAAGTCTTGCTCCGGCAAGCTTGTCAGGGAGCATCTAGCTCCGGCAGGGCCGCAGGCTCTTGCCGTGGAAGCTGATGTTCCCGCAGCAGCGAGATGTGCCTTTAGTCCTTGTTGTCGAGCCGCAAGCTCCAGCATGGGCGCAGCAGATTGTCCTTTTCCTTCAGACAGGAGAACTTCTCGAAGAGCAAGAAGAAGCGGAAAGAGTAGCCCGGCAGTCAAGTATGTACCAATTTGTCGACAGCATACTGTACAGAAGAAGACTCAACGGTGTGAAATTGAAGTGTATTCCTGTGGAAGATGGGCGTAAGCTGTTGGCGAGAGATACATGGAGGCATATGTGGTCACCACATTGGCACAAGAGCACTTGCCGGCAAAGCTTTCCGGCAAGGTTTCTTCCGGCCGACAGCCCTCCGGGATGCAACCGCACAAGTAAACAAGTGTGAAGCGTGCTGCCCATTCCAAACAGATACACCAGCCAGCTCAAGCTCTCCAGCGATCCCTTTATCCCGCCATTTTTGGTCTGGGGCTCGACATCCTCGCCCCTTCCCCGAAGCTGTCGGGGGCTTTGAGTACTTGTTCGTCGCCATCGACAAGTTCACAAAGTGGCCGGAAGTGGAAGCAGTGAGGAAGGTGACGGCACAGTCAGCAATCAAGTTCTTCAGGTCTGTTGTTTGCCGTTTCGGAATCCCTAACAGGATCATCACCGACAACGGCACACAATTTACGAGTCGCACCTTCATGCAGTACGTCCAAGACCTTGGCGCCAAGGTCTGCTTTTTGCTCACCCGAGAAGCAACGGTCAAGCGAGAGAGGGCAAATGCTGGAAGTGCTGCAGGCTCAAGACCGTAACTTTCGACAGGCTGCACAAGTGCGGAAGAAACTGGATCGAGGAGCTGCCGGTGGTTCTTTGGTCGATCAGACGACGCCAAATCGAGCCATCGCCGCATACACCCTTTGCTCTAGTCTATGGAGCAGCAGGCAGTTCTCCCCACGGAACTCAGATATGGATCACCTCGAGTACTCGCTTATGATGAGCTTGAGCAAGAGCAGCTGCGACAAGATGACGCTGCTCCTCGAGGAGGATCGTCTTCGGGCGTTGTGGCGAGCCGCCGCTACTTCTGACAAGCTCTGCGTCGCTACCATAGCCGCAGGTTAGTGCCAGAAGTCTCGAGGAAGGCGACCTTGTTCTTCGGTAGCGCCGTTCAGTCCGCCAAGAATTCAAACAAGTTGACGCCAAAGTGGGAAGGCCCTTATCGGGTGAAAGCGAGTCACTAGGCCTGGCGCCGTCCGCTTTGAGACCGAAGATGGCATTCCGTGAGCAACTCCTGGAACATTGAGCATCTTCGTAAGTTTTACCCATAGGGCACGGTTGTCGGAACCTGCCCGCAACCACCTTTTGTACAAGTCTTGCCGCAGCTTGCATGTAATCCTTTGTACAAAGCCAAGCGCAGACCCCGTGCATCAAGAAAAGCTCATGTGTTGCGCATAGCTTGTCAAGTTCATGCTTTCATCAATTTATTGCATGCTTTGGCTAACACTTTGTGCAGCAACCACACCGTAAGCGTAATCGAGCCGCTGGGCTCCATAACGTTATTTCCTCTTCTTTCTCTTTTCTCAAAGAAAGGAAAGCTCCCTCGCGCACAAGTTAACCAGGGGGAAGGAGGAGATAATACTATGGACCAGGCACCGCCGAGGAAGTTTCACCTCATCGGGAAGCAAGAGATGTAAAAGCTAAGTTGCCAAAGTTTGAGCAATCAATTTTTAAATTTTTAAGTTATCTTCCTCGAACGATAGTACTTGTATGGAGAACCTGTGCACAGAGGAACCAACTCGCCGGCTGGTCGCGCCCTTACTTTGTTTCGAGTCTGCTCAACAACTTAAGTGAGCTACGGCTAGTCGCGACAAGGTTGCTTGTCGGAAGCGGCACTGCCAGCAGGCTGCTGACGTTCCGCACTCAGCGCTCGCGGCAAAAGTGCCCGCACCGACAAGTCCCCTAAATGAAAAGGCAGAAACGTACAAAGGAAGAAATCAAATAGAGGAAATAACGTTGCATTGACCGATTCACCTAAGATAGAGTATATTACAGAATAACTTGTCGCTGATCTAACAAAGTGTTCTAAACATGATCAGCAGCGACAAGGAAAGATAAAGTTACGGCCTAGTCTACACGGTCGCCCTCGATCCGCTTGATCTTGTTCACCTTGTCCACAATGGGTGCGACAAGGGCTTTGAGCTCCTCCACGTTGGCGTCGGACGGCAAGGATCTGAGGACGCCGTTAAGGTTGAGGCCCGGGTTGAAGAAGGCCACCTTCATCAACACCTTCTCGAGGGCCCCTGCACAAACCTGGCGTGATTCCTCGGCCAGCTGCTTCGGGACCTCCTCTCGGAGTCGCCGGAGACCCGTCGCCACGCCTTTGAAGAATAAGCTGAGCTTGGCGCTGGGTTGGAGATGCTCGTCGGAGGAGTACGCAAGGTCCGCCATCCCCAGCTCCATCAGCTCGTTGTGGATGTCGGCGGCGGTGTCCACAAGACCTTTGGTCCAGTGCTCCACGCTCTCCCTCAAGGTGTTCTGGACGGAGACATCATTCGCCAGCAGCTCCTCCTTGGCCTTGATCGCCTCCAACAAGCCCACCTCCCGCTCCCTGGCGCCATCCAACGCCTCAAGGCTGTGAGTGGTCGATTCAGCTCGAGGTCCGCCTTGGAATCCTTGGCGGCGCCGAGCTCCTTGGCCTGTCGGCCGAGACGGCTCGCAGCTCGCCAAGGGTGTAAGCGTCCTTCTGGCGCTCACGCTTGAGCACGGCAAGCTCTTCGCCGCTCTTCTTGAGGGTGGCCTCCACCGTGCCACCTTCGCCAGCTCTTCCTTGGCGGCCTCGGCGGCTGCGGCAGCGTCCTTCGCTTCCTGAAGCGCCCCGCCAAGCGACTCCTCGCGCGGGACAAGGTCTTCTTCGTGGGTGTCCAGATTGACCTTCCGCTGCGCCAGCTCGCTTTCCTGCACGGCGAGCTTCTCCGCAGCCAGCCGCTGCTCCTCATCAGCTACGGCCTTCTCAAGGATGAAGGCCATGCGCCTTCCGCGAAGTTGCCCCTGCTTCCGCCACGTCGCGGAGGGCTTCTTTGTTGGCGCCCGAGCTCCTCGGCGCGCTTCTCCATATCCGCCTCCCGCCTCGCGACGAAGCGCCTCCCGGTCTCCAACTTGGCCTGCCGAGCGGTAGAGCGACAAGCAGCTTCTTCTGCCAGCTGCTCCTCAGACTGGCCACGCTGCTGCTTGGCGCGGCCCACCAGCGCCAGCCCAGCGGAGGCGTAGTAGCTCGCCGTCGAAGGTCTCGCCCTCGACCGGCGCCTGAGCTCGGGTTCCCGTGGGAGCTTGATGAAGACGCCGCGGCCTTCGTAGGCACTGCCGGGCTCCCCGAACTGGCGACGCCCGCTGGCAGCAGCCAGGAGTCGGCTGTCGGTGTAGCGCTTGCCGCCTTCGCGGCCTCAGGCCAAGACGATCAGCCGACCCCTCGCCGCCTCTGCTTCGGCAGCCTCGGTGGCCTCCTCGCCATCAAAGCTCGTCGGCGGACGGCCTCTTCTTCCACGACGATGACCTCTTCTTCTTCGACGGGCCGGCCTCGTCGGTGTTGCCGCTGCTTTCTCCTCGCCGGCGGCCTCGACCTCCATCGGGTCTGCATCAGACGAAGAAAGAGCAGTCAAGCAGATATTCAAGAAAGAGAAACAAAAGAAAGCAAGCCCAAGGGAAAATTTTCGCGTAAGGGAGTTACCTGCAACGGGATCCGCAGCCATGACCTCGACCACTGGAGGGTCGCTGGCTCCGTCCCTTGCCGGGGTAGCCTCCCTTGCCGGAGTGGCCTCCCTTGCCGGGGTGGCCTCCCTTGTCGGAGGGAGCTCCCTTGCCGTGGGGTTCTCCCTTGGCGGCGTAGTGGCAGCGGGCAGGATCTCGGAGGCGGCTTCCGAGCCCTCCTGATGAGGCTGCTCTGCTCCTACACAACCACACAGTCAGATATCAACGAAGAAAGAGCACCCCTGCGCACCCAATAGTAATAAGAAAATTGCACACTTACTCGGGGCTGTGCTGGGGCTGCTCTGGAAGGAAGGTTGCTGGTCCGGCAAGACAGTCTCGACGCTACGCCCCGTCGCCACGGAGAATCGTCTCAACGACGACCGTCAGGATCTTGGCCTCTTCGCCGCTCTCTGGGCCAGCGTCCTGAAAAGGGAAGAGTCCAGAACGAAGCAAATCAGATTCAAGATGAAGCAATAAAAATTGAAGAAATACAAGCACAATCTCGAGAAGCTTACTCTTCGACTTCCTCCTCGGAGCTGAGCGCGGAGAAGTCAAACTCCGGCCCGCCTCCGGTGCGATGAGGCGGGGGAGTGGGCTCTCTTGGCCGCTTAGCGGAGGCGTCGGCGGCGGCCTGAGAAGATTCCGCCCCAGTTGTCGCTGCAGTTTGGGGCGCTCCCGCGGCAACCTCGCTTGCACTTGGTGGAAGCGCGTCGGCCCAGCTGCTCTTCTTGTGGGCAGTCTGTCGCCCGGCTCGTCTCCAACTCTGCGGAGGCGCCTCCTCGGCGGGCCAGGGGGCTCAGCCCAGCGGCAAGTAACGCGGAGGAGGAGAAGCGCCCTCGGCGGGTCCACTCGACCTGGCCTCGGGCTCGACAAGCTCGTCCTCCTCGCCGGCGACCTCCCCTCGCTCGGCAGAGCTTGCCGCCTTCGCCGCGTCCGCTGCCGCCTCCTCCACCCTGGTGGCGATCCTCGCCATCTCCTGGTCGGTGGTGTCGCGGGTGAGCCTCTTCTGCTCATCGGCGCGGATCGGCACTTCTTCTAAGTCATCAAAGAATTGCTGCACGATCTGGCCGGGGCTCCTGCCATGTCAGACGATTCGGTGGGAGTCGCCGCAGTGGCATCATGGCACGGATGCGTCGAGCGCCGAAGTTGTTACACAAAGGACGACTTCGCGGCAACCTGAACCACTCTGGATGTTCGGGGTCGTTCTTGAACAGCTCGAGCAGCACTGAATCCAGCTCCATGACTGTGAAGTTCCAATTCAGGCCCGGGCACAGCCTTATGATGTCCGCCGCATTCTGGAACTCCCAAGCAGGCCTCCTCCTTTCCTGCAAGGGAGCGATGCGGCGGCGAATGAAGTCTGCGCCAACTGCTCCTACTGTCAACCCGGCAAGCCTGAGGCGCAGAATTCGGGTCACAGCTATCTTCAGCTTCGCATCCTCCGGCGCCAAGTTACTCCAATCCTTGCCGCGCACTATTGGGGTTTGGCGCACGGCGGTGAAAGGCTGTGGGTTCTCCTCTACGACCCAGCACCAGTTGGCTCTCCACTCCTCCCACTTGTTCCGGAACTCCCCTTCTAGGTAGGCCTCTTTCTTGCCAATCCTAGAGACCTGTGCTATCCCTCCCGCAAGTGGCTCTCCTCTCTCGACGCTGGGAACGAAGAAATGGCGGAAGAGTGCCACATTCGGCTGGACTCCGACAAAGTTTTCTCACAAATGTGTGACAACGGCCATGGACAAGATGGCGTGGGGGGTGAAAACAAGGAGGCGGAGCCTCAAGGTCTTCATAATCTCGCAAAGAACTTCGGAAAAGCGGCGGGCAAAGACCGCAATAGAAGAAAAGGCCGAAGAAAGGGTACCCTGTTGGGGCCAAATCAGCGGCGGAGGCAGGGAGCACCCTCGTGCGCGGATGCGCACGAGTCTCCATCGACCAGAAAAGGTAGAAGACATCCCGCAGCTCCCGCGCGCCGAGCTGCAGGGGGACGATGGCTCGCTCCTTGCGCGTGGCCTTAGCCATCGCGCCTCGGCCGACTTGACGCCTCTTCTCTCCTTATCGGCCTTCGGAGCCATGGCGAGGGGGGCGGAGGAGGTCGACGGCGGTGAGTGTGCTTGTGGAGAAAGGGGGGCGGGGCGCTGCTCTCTTCGCACCGGAGAAGAAGAGGGCAGCGGCGGTGGTTTCTTGACAAGACACCAATGGCAGGGGTGGTCGGCCTGCCTCTGTTTCCTCCGCTTATAAAGGGGAGGAGAGGTGGACGCCCGCTTATATTAATAAAGAACCCCCACGACCGCCGCCCACGATCTTCGCAGACGACGCCACGTCCGATGCGTGCCGTTAGTGGGGATCGTGGTGGGTCCGGGCGAGTTGCGGCGATGGTCGAGGCCGCGCGTGTCCGTGCACAGTTCTCGGGCCTGGCCCGACAAGCGCTTCGGCACCGTGTGCAGCACAGGCCCGAGGGGCTCTGCCGGTGTACTAGAGTAGGGGTACCCTAGTATCCCGTGCATTGCAGCTCGGACGGTTGCAGCACCCCGCGGCAAGGCTTGCCTCGTCACCGCCAAGATCCTCCGTGGCTCCTTTGGAGCCATTCAAGAACAAAGTATTTGATTAAGAAGACAAGGCCCCGACAAGAGGAGCTTGTCGGGAAGGCCACTCCAGGCATACAGAAGACAAGGCCCCGGCAAGAGGAGCTTGCCGGGAAGGCTCGGAGCGCGACAAGTCTCCGGGCGCGACAAGGATTCGGCCGCGGCAAGGCGCTTGCCGCGGCATGCAACTTCTCTCCGTCTCCGCTCCAGCTCACCCACCAACGTGTCGCCATGGGACCGTTCCATGGGCGCGTGTCGAGAGGCTGTGCAGCCAGCGGAGAGCAGCGATAAGCAGCGCTGACAAGCTCGCCATCGTGGCGAGCGGAGGCGCACCTGACGGTCTCTGTTACACTGTTTGGGCGACAATGACGGGCATTTATTGTTTTTGTCCCTTCTTGCCGTCGAGTTAGGTATTTGGCACTGTACACTGTTCAAGTAGGTGTACCAACTCCTGTTTTTACATTTGTACCCCCGCCTATGTTGCCACCTGTCGGAGACCCCTTGAGCATATAAAAGGAGGCCCGAGTGCAACGTAGAGGGGGTTCGGTTAGCAAGGTTCGGCTGGTTGGGTTCATTCGACTGGCCGTAGACTAGACACACTCACGCTAGGTTTTGTAGCTCGCATTGCTCCCTGGCAAGAACACAATAGATCAAACAAGCAGCAGTAGGAGTTTTATCTCTCCGGAGAGCTCCGGTTGGGTAAACTGCTCAGGTGCCTCGCCTCGATCCGCTCTTCAGGCGATCTCCGCCCCCTCCGAACCACAAGGGGCCTGGTCCGCCGCCCCATAGGTGTCCGCTGGTACGATCAGCCTCCCGACAAGGCATCTTCGCACGTAGTGTCAAGAGCTGGCTCAAGGTTGATCTTGTGCGGCATCAAACTCCCACAAGTTGAAGGCCCGTTCGGGCATGGGAGGATCCGCGGATGAGCATAACCTGACTACGCTGGACAAGCTTGAGCTTCTTGTCCACCAGGTTTTGGACGCAGGTTTGGAGTCCAACAGATCTTCCGAATTACCCCACGTCAGGCCCGTCTCTTTCCATGAGGTGAGCCGTAGGGAAGCAAGATCGAATTGGGGCCGCCGCCCATTTAGAGTCGCTATGGTCGGTGATGTAGAACCACCCTGATTGCCACCCCTTTTTGTTCTCCACGAAGGAGCCCTCGAGCCATAGGACATTGGCCATCTTGCCCACCATGGCACCTCCGCACTCCCCTGGGCGGCCGCCCACTACCTTCGGCTTGACATTGAAGGTCTTCAGCCATAAGCCGAAGTGGGGCTGGATGTGGAGGAAGGCCTCGCACACGACGATGAACGCCGAGATGTTGAGGATGAAATTCGGGGCCAGATCATGGAAATCTAGGCCGTAGTAGAACATGAGCCCCTGGACAAATGGGTGAAGTGGAAACCCTAGTCCGCGGAGGAAGTGGGGGAGGAACACCACCCTCTCATGGGGCCTGGGGGTGGGGATGAGCTGCCCCTTGTCGGGGAGCCGATGCACGATGTCGTTGGACAAGTATCCGGCCTTTCGCAGATTTTTGATGTGCCCCTCTATGACGGAGGAGGCCATCCACTTGCCTCCCGCTCCGGACATAGTTGCAGAAGGTTGAGGTGGTATTTGTGGACTTGGGCGCTAGAGCTCGAGTGCACGGAAATGGATGAGCAAAGGAGGAGGAAGGCGTGTGTGAAGAAGTGGATCCTTATCCCCTTATGTGGACGGACAAAGCTATGCGTCCCCACCGGCCTGATAAAACTCGCTTATCTCCAAAGCGTCGTAATCAATGGCGCGGTTGGGTTACCCACGCCCGTATTGATGAGAATCCCGGAATAAGGGGACACGATCTCTTCTTTGACAAGACGTGCCAAGGAAACCGCCTCGCTAAACGCGCTTAGGTGGGACAGTGAAAACGAATAAAGGCTTGGCCGTGGTGTGATGTCACGCTACGGAATACGTCAGCAGATTGAACTTGTGTAAATATTATTATCTCTACGGTGGTATGTGGAACTTATTTTGCAGAGCTGGACACTATCCTTGTGTTCAAAATCTTCTATGATGTATTCGAAGGAGGAACCCGCCTTGCAATGCCGAAGACAATATGTGCGCCGGACTCGTCGTCATTGAAGCCTGGTTCAGGGGCTACTGAGGGAGTCCTGGATTAGGGGGTGTCTGGATAGCCGGACTATAGCCTTTAGCCGGACTCCTGGACTATGAAGATACAAGATTGAAGACTTCGTCCCGTGTCCGGATGAGACTTTCCTGGGCGTGGAAGGAAGGCGAACTTGGCGATACGGATATGTAGATATCCTACCATTGTAACCGACTCTGTGTAACCCTAACCCTCTTCGGTGCCTATATAAACCGGAGGGTTTTAGTCTGTAGGACGAACAACAATCATACCATAGGCTAGCTTCTAGGGTTTAGCCTCTCTGATCTCGTGGTAGATCTACTCTTGTACTACCCATATCATCAATATTAATCAAGTAGGAGTAGGGTTTTACCTCCATCGAGAGGGCCCGAACCTGGGTAAAAACATCGTGTCCCTTGTCTCCTGTTACCATCCCCCTAGACGCATAGTTCGGGACCCCCTACCCGAGATCCGCCGGTTTTGACACCAACAGCGTCCTCCCCACCATCGAGCTACGGGGGGAATTCTTCTACACCAAGCTTGGCACCCATGTCGCAGGCGTGCCGACTCAGTGTGGCTCGTTCATCGCAGTGCGGAGGACGGGGGCCGACAACCTATTTCCCCCCATCGCACTGATAAAGTCGGTGAAGATGTGGCAGCGGTCATACTTCTACGTGAAGAGCATCTTCGCGGAGGGCAACTGGGTCAACCTGCCGGCTTATGCAGCCGGCGTGCCGACTGGGAGGCAGCCGACCTGTTCGTACCGGGCCAGGTCGATGACGCCTGCTGGAGCCGCTGTCGTCGCCCGATTCCGAGTGATGACGCAGTCGGAGGGCCTAACTGGGCTCGACTTGCTGGCCGCCTTCGTGGCACACCGAGTGCTCCCGCGTCAGGGCCGTCCTCACATGATTTGCCAGATGAGCGGCCACCGGGATGCAAGCCGGATGTGCACCAAGGAGATGCCTCACGACGAGGTGGCCTACATGGTGAACTACCTTGCGAACTGCGAGCTCTCAAAAGAGTGGCAGTTCATCAAGGAGCCGTATTCGCGTGCCAATCCTCCGCCCATGGTGAGTTGTTACTTTTTCCGGTTCCTCTGATTCCCTTTTTTTCTTTGCCGAGTCCGCCACGTCAGATCTAACCGACTGGTTTTCGGCCAGAGCCCTCTCCTCCAGCCAGCAGCAGGCACCGCTAGGCCGGCCCGTGAATTCCTCCCTGACAGGGCGGAGAGCGATGTCGATGACCCTGACTTGGGGGCGGCGGCCTTGGAAGACGACGCCAAGGGAGGAAGCGGGTGGGGAGGCGGCGCGAGGCTCGGGGCCAGCCTGAAGGACTGGCATGAGGATGACGCGGGGGAAGTCGCTCCGCACCACCAACCGGGAGCCGGCCATCCAGGCGCGAGCTCCTCTGCCGCGCCGGACGCCCAAGGCGGCACGAAGAAACGTAGGGCCGCGCCGATCTTGTTCGGCAGCAGGACAAAGAAGCCTAAGGGCTTGGCCGCGGCGACCAAGCGGGAAGAGGTGGCTGCGAAGGTCAACCGCTTCCGGAGGGTGGTGAAGATGCCGCAACTGGTCTCCGCTGAAGTGCTTTCCGCCCTTGTATCTTTGTCTTCTCTTCGTTGACCTTGCTCTGAATTTTCTTCTTTGTTTCCCTTGGGTCCAGGGCTCCCCTCTCTCTTGAGAAGGTAGCCACCGCCTCCATTATGGGATCGGCGGAAACTACTGCCACAGCTCGACGGATTGACCCGGTCGCCGACCTTCGGGAGGCGAGGGAGCGGAACGCGAGGGAGGCGCGCGAAGAGCAGGAGGCCACCCGCCTAAAGAAAGCGGAGGCCGAGAAGTCGGAGGCCGCCGCCAAGGAGAAATCGGCGGAGGCTGCCCGCCACCCCTGGAGTTCTCGGTGCAGACCGGGGAGGCCGGCGGCGAGTGCCCGGCCAAGGAACGAGACGGCGGCGACACCTCCATGACGGACGTGCTCGTGCCGTGTAACATCCCAAATTTCAATTTGGAATGTTATACATAGATCATCAATTGCATAGCATATTTTATTGCATTTTGGCTCAATCCTAGAATTTTCACGCAACTCAAGGATCCACGGAGAGAGTTGGAGATTTCGTTATTTTCATATTTGAGTTTTCTCAAATTTTGAAAATAGGATCATTTGATTTTATTTATTTTATCTTCAAATTATTTCTACTGTCAAAATATGAGAGAGGGAATAAAATGACTTTCCCAAAATAAAGAAATAATGAAGATTAAATAAAAAAATCAAATAAGATTTTTATTTTGAGTTTTTCGCTATTTTATTTGAATTTAGGAAAAATGTGCGTTTTCAAAAACTGCGTATAGGCCCCAAATAAATGTTCATCTTGTCCGGCTTGATTTTGGAGTCGGTTTAGTATTTCTTTCGTTAGACTTTCTCCGCGGAATTATTTAAAAAAACGCGAACCAACTCTGGGCCGTAACCGGTCAGGACTCCGCCTGGCCGGGGCTTTATATTGCGCCGCCCGAGGCCCGGGACAGCCCAAGCCGCCGCCGCGCCCCACCTAACCCTAACCCTAACCCTATCCGCCGCCGATCCGCCGCCGTCATTGCCGGCCGCCGGGCCGCCGCCCTACGCCGCCCGCACCCGCCATCGACCCGCCCCTCGCCGGAGCCGCCCGCCGCCGCCGACTCCGTTCGCCGGAGCCGCCGCCGCCCGTCTCGCTACCGGAGCCGCCGAGGTTGAACCGCCGCCGGTTTTTCCTAGAAAATCGTTCGGTTTTCGCCGGTTTTCGTTCGGTTTTTTAGTTTGGTTTTTTATTTATTAGATCGGTTTTTTCCGATTTAGGATAAATAGAGAGCGTTCGCTCGTTCGTTTGTTTTAACGAACGCGTTCATCGTTTAGATCCAGATAACGAACGTTCGTTCGTTAAGTTGTTCGTCGTTTTTCTTTTTCTCGGATTTATTCCACGATTTTTCTGATCGCGATTTCTAATCCGAGTTTTGATCTAGTATAACTTTTCGCTCGTTTAT
This sequence comes from Aegilops bicornis, assembly GCA_021605145.1. Lineage (NCBI taxonomy): Eukaryota > Viridiplantae > Streptophyta > Magnoliopsida > Poales > Poaceae > Aegilops > Aegilops bicornis. The sequence goes on from CM038670.1 coordinate 54,495,149, forward strand.
CGGAATCAAGCGATTCAAGCGCCTGGAGTTTCGTCTCGAAACCCTCTATCCGAATAATCAACTCAAACAAGTTTTTGCTTCTGTAAAATTTGACTTAGGTCCAGATTAGTAAAACGAAGCCAGTTTCTTTCGCCGTTTGTTTTTTGTTGCTTCGTTCGAGTTGTTTCTTTTTGGAAATTGGAGTTCTTAAGTTGAACTTTCTGGTTAGATTTTCTATTTGAGTTTTACCTGTGCATTAGTTGAGTACTTATTGTGTGCTTGTTTGTTTGCGATAGAGTACCCGGAGTGCGCCGCTTGCTACTTTGAGTCTCTAGGTTTCACGGATCATCAGCAAGGCAAGTAACACTTTGATCATATTCCCTTTCATGCCCAGTTTTTATGCATTAGATCAATCCTCAAACATTGCATGATTAGGATCTAATAAAATTGTGGGTTTTGGGAAAGTAGATGAGGTAGTACCTATTACCTGTTTTATTATCAAACCCTTGGGAGTTACTTCTCACGTTTGCTTATTATGCCATGCTATGCTAGTAGACGTGGATTGGGTGAGTGTATCCATGATGTATGTGAGATTTGTTAATTAATTGTTTATTTAAGGTGGCAACTTAAACACACATCTGGGTGGATTGAGGTACCTGGGTATTCCAGATTGCCTGCTTTTCTTTTGGACCGCCACCTGTGCTCAAAGGGATCATGAGATTATTCATGCTAGAAACTTCCGTGTGCAGCCACAAGCTACTATGGGCTCTAGCATAGTTGACTAAGTTGTGCGAACTCTTACAGTGGTAGACTAGCAGATGTAGAGGGATGTAGGTGTAACTTTTTACCCGTTCGTAAGGTGCTAGCGCTTCTGAAAGACTATGTCTCGGTCATCCGTTTCTCAAACACCATGTAGTGCGAGAATCCCAACGGAGGCGATCGAGTCTTGTGGGGAAAAGTGCACAAACCTCTGTAGAGTGTACAAACTAATCATGGTTAGCCGTGTCCCCGGTTATGGACATCTTGAGTATCTAGTACTTGGATTATCATGTGAATCTCATCATGTTACTTTAAATTAATATTGTTGGGTTTTAATGGTGATGTTTAATTGGGATTGAGAATGTCGTCAACCATTCTCAATGTTTAACAACCACCATGATAGTTAAATAAAATTTATTCCTTCGTTGTAGGGAAAAATTGGCTTATATGAAAAACTGTAACCGTAGAGCTTTCCACCAGCGAAATATGCATGTAGTATAGCATTACTCTTTCATATTGCTCTCTATGTGTTACATTGCCAGCATATTCCATGTGCTGACCCGTTTTCGGGCTGCAACGTTCATGCTGCAGACTTTTCAGACGACGAGTAAGGTGCTTAGGTCATGGTTCTATACTAAGTGATGCCGTTGGAGTTGATGGACTCGCTTATCTTCCAAGCCTTCCGTTGTTGTCTTTATTAGATGGCCTTAAGCCATATTTATTGTAATAAGTTCTCTTTTGGAGACGCTCGATGTAATAATTGTGTGATTGCTACTCTGTTATAAATCCTTCAAGCATCGTATGCGTGTCAAGACATTCTTGATCCAGGGATGACACTGATGCACAGAGATCAAACTGTTTGAGGTCTGGTTGCTACAAGATGGTGTCAGAGCACACGCTGACTGTAGGACACGGCCACTAAGCTAAATCCCTAGATCACTATTCTTTCTTCTCATTTCTGACTCCTCATCTTTTCTATTCTTTTAGGATGGCGGATCCAAAGAACAAGTTCACACAACCGGATGAAGATACACATTTTGGGTGTCACTTGAAGGAAGTCACTAGATACCTGAACATCGGAGTACCAAGCTTCACCGGGACCTACAACGCCACTTTACCCGAAGAGGAGCGCTGGATGATTCAAGTTCAAGTTCCACGAAGGACATTCGCACCAGTCACGGAGCCCATAGAGTTTTCCTTTGATGCACCAACCTGGAGTCTAGGAAAGAGCATGGCAGCCCACATAGCCATGTGACGTATTGGATAAGTTTACTGCAATGATCTCAAGAATACTATTTACCAGATTTGTGGGCGCCGAGATGAGCAATGGGAGATGATCAGCACCAGGAGGGATAGATCAATCGCAGCTTATATCCAGAAGTTAAACCAGCACATCCGACGCCAGGAGAACCAGATGTGCGCATGCATGGAGGATCTTCAGAAGGCTATGACAAAGATCAAGGAGCTAGAGGAAGAACTCAAGGCTACACGTGAAGATTACATGGAAGAAATTAAAGTGCTAGTGGAGAAGAATGATCGCTTAACCAGGAAGCTCGAAGTTTTCATGGGAGACCCCGCGCCAGGAGGAAATGATGACGATTCCACTTGCCCGGATAACTATATCATCATTGAAGACACCGACTGGGATCCCGACGACAGTGATGATGACTATGTTGATGAAGCTGGAGCAGATATCATGGAGTCTTCATCGGAGCAGTTTTTCTAGTTGACCACCATAACAGTAGTAGAACTTTCCCCATTGTATCTAGTTTAGTCCAAACACTTTTCTAACGATAGTTAGACCGTTGTATGCCCTTGTTTGAATTGAATGGAGTGATTTTGTTTGATTTGTCTCATGTGCATATGGGTAGTGTTTTCTCACTAGACCTCATTCTATTCTATTTTCTCACCCTCTCTAAACCCTCAGATGCCTCCGAGACGCGACACCGAATTTATATTCCCACCGGAGATCACCCAGTTGATACAGCAGCAGAATGCCTTGATACAAACACTGGTACAGAACCAAGGCAACAACAACAACAACAAAAACAACAACAACAACCCACCACCACCACCTGTTGACCATTTGACTCATTTCTTGAGGCTAAATCCACCGGTGTTTTCCAGTAGCACCGAGCCGATTGTTTCAGATGATTGGATCCGCAAGGTTGGAAGGGAGCTGACCACTGCAGGATGCACTGATGCGGAAAGAGTGCGTTTTGCCGCACATCAGCTTGACGGACCCGCAGCATCATGGTGGGAGAATTACACAGCCACACACCCTATTGACACAGTCACATGGGATCAGTTTCAGCAAGCTTTCAGACGCCCACGCCTCAAAGAGAGCTATGGCCATGAAGATGCGTGATTTCGCAACTTACGCCAAGGAGGGCGATCAGAAGCCAAGAGTGTGGAGGACTTTAGTAAGTTAGCACGTTATGCCCCAGATGACGTTGCTACAGATGCAGCCAAGCAGGAGAAGTTTCTGGAAGGACTGAATGATGAGCTGAGCATGCAGTTGATGGTAGCCACTTTCAATAACTACCAGGAGTTGGTAGATCGTGCTCTTATGATTGAAGGGAAGCAGTAGCAGATTGATAACCGCAAGAGGAAGTATGGAAAGGGGAAGTACAATTGAGCTCAGCGAAGTTACGCTTTACCCCGAAACCGGGAGGACAATTTCAGCATACCCATGGAGGAGGTATCTCGCACAATCATAATGGTTCCAAGAATGGGAACGGGAATGGAGGAAGCAATGGACAAAACCGCACCAACCCGTCGACCCCAGCCAAGAGAGACCTGAGCCAAGACACTTGTTTTAAGTGCCAGAAGACTGGACATTATGCCAATGAATGTCCCGAAGCCCAGAATGGCAATGGTAATGGAATCTCAGGGAAGAAGCCGAACCCTTTCAACAGGGGACAGGTGAACCACGTTAACGTGGAGGAGGTTGAAGCTCAGCCAGATGCAGTAATAGGTAATTTTTTGGTTAAAACATTTACTGCAATTGTTCTCTTTGATACTGGTGCATAGCATTCATACATATCACGGGGATTTGTGGATAAATACAAATTTCCCACCAAGGTTCTTAGAACACCTATGCTAGTAAGCTCACCAGGAGCGGAGTATATGGCCAGTCGAGGATGTTTTCAAGTGCCACTGAGTATAGGTAGGCATGTTTTCCCTACAGATTTAATCATTCTGGAATCGCAAGGTTTGGACGTGATTCTAGGTATGGATTGGCTATCGATGTATGGAGGGAACATCGATTGCGCTAGTAAGTCGATTTTTCTTACATCGCCCGAAGGAAGAAGGATCAAGTATGTATCACGGCATGAGCCGAGGAGGACACAAGTAAATTCCTTATCAGGAGTTGTGCAGGAGGAAGTACCAGTGGTGAAGGATTTCCCGGATGTGTTTACAGAAGAGTTGCCAGGCATGCCACCGGTTAGAGACATTGAGTTTTTGATTGAACTACTGCCAAGCACAGGGCCGATATCCAAGAGACCGTACCGGATGCCCGCACAAGATTTAATCATTCTGTAATCGCAAGGTAGGCATGTTTTCCCCACAGATTTAATCATTCTGGAATCGCAAGGTTTGGACGTGATTCTAGGTATGGATTGGCTATCGATGTATGGAGGGAACATCGATTGCGCTAGTAAGTCGATTTTTCTTACAACGCCCGAAGGAAGAAGGATCAAGTATGTATCACGGCATGAGCCGAGGAGGGCACAAGTAAATTCCTTATCAGGAGTTGTACAGGAGGAAGTACCAGTGGTGAAGGATTTCCCGGATGTGTTTCCAGAAGAGTTGCCAGGCATGCCACCGGTTAGAGACATTGAGTTTTTGATTGAACTACTGCCAAGCAGAGGGCCGATATCCAAGAGACCATACCGGATGCCCGCACAAGATTTGGAAGAAATTAAGAAGCAGATTAAGGAGTTACTGGATAAAGGTTTTATTCGCCCAAGTTCTTCGCCTTGGGGATCGCCAGTACTTCTAGTGGAGAAGAATGATGGATCATTGAGAATGGTTGTTGATTATCGTGGATTGAATGAAGTGACCATTAAGAATAAGTACCCGTTGCCGATGATCAACCACTTGTTTGACCAATTGCAAGGAGCTAAGGTATTTTCCAAGATCGATTTGAGATCGGGATACCATCAGTTGAAGATTCGAGAGCAGGATATACCTAAGACGGCTTTTACCACCATGTACGGACTGTATAAGTTTGTCGTGGTTTTCATTGATGATATTTTGGTATATTCAAAGAATGAAGAAGAACATAAGGAGCATTTGCGTTTGGTACTCGAGAAGCTCAGAGAACATTAGTTGTATGCCAAGTTCAGCAAATGTGAGTTTTGGTTGAAGGAAGTAGGATTTCTCAGACATGTTATATCTGGAGAAGGTATAGCAGTGGATCCCACTAAAGTTGCCACTGTGACAAACTGGGAAGCACCAACGACAGTTGGAGAGATCCGGAGTTTTCTTGGACTGGCAGGATACTACCGGAGATTCATTGAGAATTTCTCGAAGATTGTGAAGCCTATGACGGAGTTGTTGAAGAAGGACACTAAGTTCAATTGGACTGAGGAATGTGAGGCTAGTTTCCAAGAGTTGAAGAAACGTTTGGTTACCTCGCCAGTGTTAATTCTGCCAGATCAAAGCAAGGATTACGAGGTGTATTGCGACGCTTCACGTCGAGGACTTGGAGCAGTGCTTATGCAGGAGGCAAGAGTTGTTTCGTATGCTTCACAACAGCTTAAGCCTCATGAGTTAAATTATGATACTCATGATTTGGAGTTAGCAGCTGTAGTACACACACTGAAGACTTGGAGAAATTTTCTCATTGGAAACCATTGCGAGGTGTACACGGATCACAAGAGTTTGAAGTACATATTCATGCAGAAGGAGTTAAATCTCAAGCAAAGGAGATGGTTGGAGCTCATTAAGGATTACGATATGAGATTGCATTATCACCCCGGAAAGGCTAACGTAGTAGCAGATGCGTTGAGCCGCAAGAGCCATGTCAACACTCTAATGACCAGAGGTTTACCAAAAGAATTAGCCGAGGAATTTTGAGAGCTATGTTTGGAGATAGTTCCGAGAGGCTATGTAGCAGCATTGGAGATACAATCTACTTTGATTGATAAGATCAGAGAAGCTCAGAAGGCGGATAAGGAGATTGCCGATATTAAGGAGAAAATGAGCAAGGGAAAACCTAAGGGATTTCGTGAGGATGAGCACGATACCTTATGGTTTGACGACCGCATTTACGTGGCTAGTGATCCGGAGACCAGGAAGTTGATTCTGCAAGAGGCCCATGATTCGCCGTATTCGTCGATTCACCCAGGAAATAACAAGATGTATTTGGATTTGAAGGATACTTTCTGGTGGACCTGAATGAAGAAGGATATTGCGGAGTATGTAGCAGTTTGTGATGTATGTCAGAGAGTGAAGGCAGAACATTAGAATCCAGCGGGATTGTTACAGCCATTGCCTATATCCGAATGGAAGTGGGAAAAGTTGGGCATGGATTTCATCACGGGATTGCCCAGGACTCGTTCAGGCTATGACTCAATTTGGGTTGTAGTCGATCGTTTGACGAAGGTAGCTCATTTCATCCCAGTGAAGACTACCTATAGCAGTGCTAAGTTGGCTAAGATATACATGACCAGGATCGTATGTCTGCATGGAGTTCCGAGGAGTAGCGTATCAGATAGAGGAACCCAATTCACCTCAAAGTTTTGGAATCAGTTGCACGAAACTCTGGGAACCAAACTTGTGTTTAGTACAACTTTTCATCCACAGACAGATGGACAAACCGAGAGAGTCAACCAGATTTTGGAGGATATGATGAGAGCATGTGCATTGGATTATGGATCAAGTTGGGATGACAACTTGCCATATGCAGAGTTTTCTTATAACAACAGCTATCAAACCAGTTTGAAGATACCCCCTTTCGAAGCCTTGTACGGAAGGACGTGCAGAACCCCGTTGTTGTGGGATGAAGTTGGAGACCGCGAGTTGTTTGGACCAGATTTGATTAAGGAGTCTGAACGGAAAGTGAAGTTGATTCGCGATAGGCTCAAGGTAGCGCAGTCTAGGCAGAAGAGCTACGCGGATTCAAAATGCAAGGAGACAGTATACGAAGTAGGATACAGAGTTTATCTTCAAGTATCCCCGCTTTGAGGAGTTAAGCGCTTTGGAGTTAAAGGAAAGTTAGCGCCGCGTTTTGTGGGACCGTACAAAGTTTTGGAGCGCATGGGAGAAGTTGCGTATAAGTTGGAATTCCCCGAGGGACTTTCGAGAGTTCACGACGTGTTCCACGTTTCTCAGTTGAAGAAGTGCCAGCCGAGATGGCTGATATACTGCTAAGGGATATTGTGCCACTGGAAGTGATTTAGTTGGGTAATGATTTGACCTACGAGGAGAAACCAGTCAAAATTCTCGAGTATGCCAGCCGAGTCATTCGCAGCAAGGTCATCAAGTTTTGCAAAGTTCAGTGGAGCCACCACTCCGAGGATGAAGCCACCTGGGAGCGAGAGGAAGATCTTCTTAAGGCCCACCCTCACCTATTTTCTAGCCAACCCGAATCTCGAGGGTGAGATTCATCTCAAGGGTGGTAGGTTTGTAACATCCCAAATTTTCAATTTGGCATGTTATACATAGATCATCAATTGCATAGCATATTTTATTGCATTTTGGCTCGATCCTAGAAATTTCACTCAACTAAAGGATCCATGGAGAGAGTTGGAGATTTCGTTATTTTCATATTTGAGTTTTCTCAAATTTTGAAAATAGGATCATTTGATTTTATTTATTTTATCTTCAAATTATTTCTACTGTCAAAATATGAGAGAGGGAATAAAATGACTTTCCCAAAATAAAGAAATAATGAAGATTTAATAAAAAAATCAAATAAGATTTTTATTTGGAGTTTTTCGCTATTTTATTTGAATTTAGGAAAATGCGCTGCTTTTCAAAATTGCATTTAGGCCCCAAATAAATATTCATCTTGTCCGGCTTGATTTTAGAAGCCGGGGAAAATTTATTTCGGGATTTTTGGAGTCCGTTTAGTATTTCTTTCGTTAGATTTTCTGCGCGGAATTATTTTAATAAAACGCGAACCGACTCTGTCAGAATCGCCAGACTACCGTCTGGCTTTATATTATACGCCCGAGGCCCAGATAGCCTGGCGCCGCCATTCCACCTAACCCTAACTCCTAACCCTAGCTCATTCGCCGCCGATCCGCCGCCGCTGGCCGCCGCGACCCCGAGCTTCAGACCCACTTCGCCGCCACGGCCGGCTGTCAGCCGCCCGCACCCGCCGTCGACCTCGCCGCCCCACGCCGGAGCCGCCCGCGCCGAGCGCCACGCCGCCGCCGCTCACTGGAGCCGCCGCCGCCCGTCCCGCCGCCCGAGCCGCCGAGGTTGACCCCGCCCCGCCGCCGGTTTTTCCTAGAAAACCGGTCGGTTTTCGCCGGTTTTCGTTCGGTTTTTTTAGTTTCCCTTTTTTTTATTAGATCGGTTTTTTTCCGGTTTAGGTTAATTAGCGGCGTCATTGCTCGCTCGCTTTTAACAAACGCGTTCATCGTTTAGATCCAGATAACGAACGTTCGTTCGTTAAGCTGTTCATCGTTTTTCTTTTTCTCGGATTTATTCCGCGATTTTTCTGATCGCGATTTCTGATCCGGTTTTCGATCAAGTATAACTTTTTGCTCGTTTATCGAAATCAGGCGATTCAAGCGCCTGGAGTTTCGTCTCGAAACCCTCTATCCGAATAATCAACTCAAACAAGTTTTTGCTTCCGTAAAATTCGACTTAGGTCCAGATTAGTAAAACTAAACCTGTTTCTTTCGCCGTTTGTTTTTCGGTGCTTCGGTCGAGTTGTTTCTTTTCGCAAACCGGAGTTCTTAAGTTGAACTTTCTGGTTAGATTTCCTATTTGAGTTTTACCTGTACATTAGTTGAGTACTTATTGTGTGCTTGTTTGTTTGCGATAGAGTACCCGGAGTAAGCCGCTTGCTACTTTGAGTCTCTAGGTTTCACGGATCATCAGCAAGGCAAGTAACACTTTGATCATATTCCCTTTCATACCCAGTTTTTATGCATTAGATCAATCCTAAAACAGTGCATGATTAGGATCTAATTAAATTGTGGGTTTTGAGAAAGTAGATGAGGTAGTACCTATTACCTATTTTATTATCAAACACTTGGGAGTTACTTCTACGTTTGCTTATTATGCCATGCTATGCTAGTAGACGTGGATTGGGTGCGTGTATCCATGACAGATGTGAGATTTGTTAATTAATGGTTTATTTAAGGTGGCAACTTAAACACACATCTGAGTGGATTGAGGTACCTGGGTATTCGCCTGTTTTCTTTTTGGACCGCCACCTAGGCTCAAAGGGATCATGAGATTATTCATGCTAGAAACTTCCGTGTGCAGCCACAAGCTACTATGGGCTCTAGCATAGTTGACTAAGTTGTGCGAACTCTTAGAGTGGTAGACTAGCAGATGTAGAGGGATGTAGGTGTAATTGTCTACCCGTTCGTAAGGTCCTAGCGCTTCTGAAAGACTGTGTCTCGGTCATCCGTTTCTCAAACACCATGTAGTGCGGGAAAAGTGCACAAACCTCTGCAGAATGTAAAAACTAATCATGGTTAGCTGTGTCCCCGGTTAGGGACATCTTGAGTATCTAGTACTTGGATTATCATGTGAATCTCATCATGTTACTTTAAATTAATATTGTTGGGTTTTAATGATGATGTTTAATTGGGATTGAGAATGCTGTCAACCATTCTCAATGTTTATCAACCACCATGATAGTTAAATAAAATTTATTCCTTTGTTGTAGGGAAAATTTGGCTTTATGAAAAAATGTAACCGTAGAGCTTTCCACCAGCCAAATATGCATGTAGTATAGCATGACTCTTTCATATTGCTCTCTATGTGTTACATTGCCAGCATATTCCATGTGTCTAATTCCATTTTTGGGCTGCAACGCTCATGTTGCGTACTTTTCGCATTTACGAGTAAGGTGCTTAGGTCGTGGTTCTATACTCAGTGATGTCGTTGGAGTTGATGGACTCGCTTATCTTCCAAGCCTTCCGCTGTTGTCTTTATTAGATGGCCTTACACCATATTTATTGTAATACGTTATCTTTTGGAGACACTCGATGTAATAAGTGTGTGATTGCTACTCGGTTATAAATCCTTCAAGCATCAGGCGTGTCAGACATTACGATCCAGGATGACACCGATGCACGTGAGATCGATCGCTTGAGGTCTGGTCGCTACATGCCGCCGCCGCCGCCGTCTGGGAGCACTCCGGGCGGGCAGCCGGCGGACCCGCCGGTGCCTCCGACTGGAGAGGTGGCGACGGGCCTGGATCTTTAGGTCCGCGCACCAACGCGTCGCAGCCTTGCGAAGGCGGCTTCCGCGCCACGCCCGCTGGAGACCGGTGCCATGAGCTCCTCGATCCCCAACACCGAGGCGACGAGTGCTGCGCCGACTGGGTGGGTGCGGGGAAGCGGGACGGGCCCAGTGAATCAGGCGCTCTTGGACGTCCAAGCCAACATCCGAGCCGAAAGCGAGGTCTTGAAGAACTTCAACAAGGCGCACATGGCAGCGCGGGAAGCCGTTCATGTACTTTCTCTTCTTCGTTTTTGTTCCTTGTGCTTTTCGGTGGGGGCGCCACAGCGCACCCTCTGGGCCGGGTGTAGTCCCCGAGTTTCGGGCTGGCTGCTAAGCAGGCGGCTCGGAACTCTAATCGACGAGTTCCGTGTACTAACATTCGTCTGAATTTTATGTCGCAGGATTACCACAATATCCGTGAGATCACCTTCCACGCCAACGCCCAGGAGCTGGCTCAGCGGACCGCTGACTTGTCAAACAATCGGAGTGCGTCTTCTTCTTCTCTCTTTTTTTTCTGCGGGGGCGCGCTGGCGCACCCGCGGGCTGTAGTCCCTGAGATTCGGGCCGACTGCTGAGCAATCGGGCCGGATCTCCCCGGCGATTGTATTACTTTGCTTGGCGACTAACGCCTTGCTTTCTTCTTTCTTTCGCAGAAGCCAACGCCGCCTTACAGGAGCAGCTGGATGAGGCCAACACCACGCTCCATGCCAAGGAGGAAGAGCGCAACCGACTGGTTGAAGAGCGCGACCGGCTGGCCGCGCAGCTGGTGGAACAGAAGGAGCTCTTCGACAAGGCTCAGAAAGAGGCGAAGGACAAGGAGTTCGGTCTCCTTGCTGAATTCGTGAGCGAGCGCTCCTCCTGGTACGACAGGGAGGCGATGCTGACCTCCGGCTTCCACGAGATTGAGGACATAGTCGATGGTGAGTCTTCCTCATTTTTTCTTTTTTGCGCTGCCGGCTGTTGGTCAAAACCGGCTTCTAGCCTTTTAATTTCACTCTTTGCTTTTGCTCTGGCAGACTTCTTCCCTGGCCACCCGGACATCGCCAACCGGGCCATCGAAGCCGACCGCGAAGGGCGGAGGGCGGACGGTGCGAAGATCGCCGCCAACGCCCCCCGATCCCTTTACGAGCAGATCCTGAGCATTGAGGCTCGTCTTCGACCAGCCCACCGGATGCTGCGCCGGCTTCAGCGTGTTGGTGCCCAGGCAATTATCGCCTTGTGGCTGGACATGCCGGCACCGCGCACTCCCAGATGGACTGCCGACTGGCTGGAGGTAGCGGCCGGCCGTCTTGAAGCCTGGAAGGGCTCTTCGGCTCGGGCTGGGGCACGCCGGGCCTTGTAGTTCGTCAAGGCGTGGTACCCTGGGCTGAATATAGCCCAGCTGGCCATGTTCCGGCAGGAGGCTCAGGCAGAGTTGGTGGTCGTGGAGGATGATCTTGACAAAGCGCGGCGTCGATCGCCGAGTACACCGACACCAGCATCTTCGTCCCAGAGCGGGCTGAAAACGGTGACGAGGCGCCGCCAGAATGGTTCAGGCTGAACCCGGCCGACGGCGAGGACTCAGCGGAGGTGATCGACTTCAGTGGCGAGGAGGAAGGCGAGTCAGAGGAGGGAGGTGAAGAGGAGGCGCCAGAGGTCGCCAGCCTCAGCTCGACCGAGCCTCCAGCAACGAGCCGCGTCCGACCGAGCCAGCTGCCACCGGAGGCGATCAAGCAGAGACCGACCAGCCGGCCGCTCTAGCGACTGGCAACGCCAACTCCTCCGATCATCCGAACCCTTCTGCCGCTTCCTAGACTGCCGCTTTATCTTTGTTTCGCCTGTCTATTAGTCTCAGATGAACTTGTTAATTTCGCACAATTCCACCCGCGGGGTGTATCTTAAACTTGTTGAAGATCGTCCAGGGGCCCGTATCGTGTAAATATTTTCCCGAGTTCCGACTCTTCTTGCTTTATTGCTCTTTGGCTTTTTCCTTTGCTGCCTTCCCTTGGTTGTCGCCTTGTCAGCCAAGCAGCCGCTCTGCGGTCTGTTGCTGGGTCAAGTTCCTGGCTACCTTGGGGAGGCAAGTACTTAGCCGCTTTAGAGTTTTTACTAAGTCGAATAAGAAATGGCCAGTCGGTTGTTGAACAGTCAACTGAAGAAAGGCTGGAGGCTGGCTTAAACTATGTGGTGCTTTGAGTCCTTAGCAATTTTTCGTGTGGGCACGCTTTCTACCTTGCTCCTGCCTGCCAATCAGTCGCTCCGCGAGCTGCAGCTTCTGGCAGGAGAAGGCCTAGATGCCACACATTACTTGTCCGGCTACATGAAGCATTTCATAGTTCCAGACGGCAAGTCCCCGGGCCGACTGGCCGGACCCAGTGCCAGGCGGTATAACAAAAGGGTGACGTACTTGTAGGCATAACCCTCATCTTATATAGATAAAAGAGGGCAGTCTCCTAGCTCTTCTCGGGGGACCCAGAGTCTCCGTACTTTAATACAAAAGGTAGCGTGGTACATACTGCATTAACTGTAAAATCTTCAGAGGATATTTGCATTCCATGGCCGCTCTGTCTCCTTGCCGAAGTCGTCCCTCTTGCATGCTCGAGGCTTCTGAGCGTTGATCAGGTAGTAGGAGTCGTTGCCCAATACTTTGCTGATGATGAAGGGGCCTTCCCAAGGTGCTGGGAGCTTGTGCTGGCCGGCTGTTCGCTGGATCAGCCGGAGCACAAGGTCTCCTTCTTGGAAAGATCTCGGCTTGACCTTCCGGTTGTAGTATCGGCGCAGGCTCTGCTTGTAGATGCTGGACCGGCTGAGTGCCAACAGCGAGTCCTCTTCCAGCAAATCGACGCCGTCTTGTCGTGCTTCTTCTGCCTCCTCTTCGGTGTACAAGGTGACTCGAGGGGAGTCGAACTCTATATCCGTTGGGATGACGGCTTCAACACCGTAGACGAGGAAGAAAGGCGTGAAGCTGGTTGACTTGTTTGGAGTTGTGCACAGGCTCCAGAGGACGGCAGGCAGCTCGTCGAGCCAGCAGCCGGCCGAACGCTCCAGAGGCTCGACCAGCCGGGGCTTGATGTCGGACAAGATGAGGCCGTTTGCTTGCTCGACTTGGCCATTTGACTGCGGGTGGGCAACAGATGCTAAGTCCAGTCGGATGCCCTGTGTCGTGCAGAAACGAGCCAAGGCGCCCTTGGTGAAGTTTGTGCCGTTGTCGGTGATGATGCTATGTGGTATGCCGTACCGAGTGGTGATGTCAGCAATGAAGGTCACGGCACTCGGCCCATTCAGTTTCTTGATCGGCCTTGCCTCTATCCACTTGGTAAACTTGTCCACAGCGACAAGGAGATGAGTCATGCCGCCACGGGCCGTCTTGAATGGTCCCACCATATCCAGACCCTAGACGGCAAAGGGCCTGGCGATGGGGATAGTCTTGAGTGCAGAAGCCGGCTGATGTGGCTTGGAGCGGAACATCTGAAACCCTTTGCATTTCAGGAACAAATCCTTGGCGTCTTCTAGGGCAGTCGGCCAGAAAAAACCATGGCGGAAAGCTTTGGCGACAAGTGATCTTGAAGCCGCGTGGTGGCCACACTCGCCTTGGTGGATATCTTTGAGAATGGCTTGGCCTTGCTCTGGCTCGACACAGCGTTGGTAAACACCAGTGACACTGCGCCTGACCAGCTCTCTGTTGGCTATGGTGTAGCCGCGGCCTGGCGTTGCACTTGTCAGGCCGAGATCTCATCATGCGATAGCTCCTTCCTTACTAGGAAGCTATGGATGGACTGGTCCCATGAAGGTGCTGCGACTTCTGCGACTGTCAAGACCGTGACTTGGACGAGGGTGGTTGGGCCGGGAGGCGGCGGGTTGGAGTCGGCAGCCGCTTGCTGGGTCGATGAAGTCCCCGGGCCGATTGGTGCAATCCCCGGGCCGAGCTCTGGAATCCCCGGGCTGGCGGCTGCAGTCCCCAGGCCGGGTTCTGAAGTCCTCGGGCCGGGTGCGACTACCGTAGTCCCCGTGCCACCCGCCAGAATTCCCGTGCTGGCCGTTGGGGCTCTCAAGTCGGATCCGACTGCTTTAGGAGGAGCCGGCACGAAGATCGAATCTGATTCTTGCGATGGCTTGACAGACGGCTTGAGGAGGCATTGAAGGGCAACGCCGGTCGGTATTGCTTGTCGGGTGGAGCCGATTCTTGCCAAGGTGTCTTCTTGCTCGTTGTCATTCCTTGGCACATGGAGAAACTCGCACCCCTCAAAATATCCACTGAGTTGCTGTACGAGGAAGCGATAGCTCGCCATGTCTGCATCTTTGGCGTCCCAGTCGCCTGACGACTGCTGGACCACCAAGTCAGAGTCACCATAACACAGGACCCGGTGGATGCCGAGCTCTTTGGCAAGCCGGAGCCCGTGAATGAGTGCCTCGTATTCGGCGACGTTGTTGGAGGCAGCAAAATGGATTTGCAGCACATACTTGAGCTTGCCGCCTTTGGGAGACATGAGGACGACGCCGGCTCCCAACCCGGTGTGCATCTTGGAACCATCAAAGTGCATCCGCCAATGAGTGGAGTCGGGCGCTGGCGGTAGGTTCTTGGCCCAGTCGACGAGGAAGTCGGCTAGCGCTTGTGACTTGACGGCGGAGCGAGGCTGGTAGTAGATGGTGTAGGGGGCCAAATCTATGGCCCACTTGGCGACTCGGCCCGAAGCATCTCGGCTTCCTATGATCTTGGCCAGCGGAGCTGTGCAGACCACAATGATATGGTGCTCTTGAAAATACGGCTTCAGCTTTTTGGCGGCGAAGTGTACGCCGTAACACATCTTCTGGTAATGGGGGTAGTTCTGCTTGGAGGTCGACAGTACTTCACTCAGGTAATACACCGGTCTCTGGACTGGTAGTGCCTTGCCTTCCTCTTTGCGCTCCACCACAATGACTGTGCTGACCACTCGGCTGGTGGCGGCGATGTAAAGGAGCATGGGCTCTTTAGGAGTCGGGGCCGCCAAGACAGGTGCAGTAGTCAACATCTTTTTGAGCTGGAGTCGGGGAAAGCTTCATCCGCCTTGTCGTTCCACTCGAAAAAGGTGGTTTTCTTCATGAGCTGGTACAGGGGAAGAGCCTTTTCTCCCAGCCGACTGATAAAACGGCTGATGGACGTCAAACAGCCGGTGAAGTTCTGCACATCCAGCAGTCGGCGAGGTACTTCCATCCTCTCGATGGCCTTGGTCTTCACAGGGTTGCACTCTATGCCGCGGTCAGAGACCAAGAATCCATGGAGCTGGCCGGCTGGTACTCCGAAGACGCACTTCTTTGGGTTGAGTTTGATTCGAAATCGGCGTAGATTCTCAAAGGTCTCTTTGAGGTCTTCTAGCAGCGTTCCATGCTTCTCCGTCTTCACCAATACATCGTCCACGTAAACGTGGGCGTTCCTGCCGAGTTGCTTGAAGAGGCACTTCTGCATGCAACGTTGAAAGGTGGCGCCAGCATTCCTCAAGCCAAACGTCATGGTCAGGTAGCAGAAGGCTCCGAATGGTGTGATGAAGGCGGTCTTCAGTCTGTCAGCCGGATTCAGCTTCATTTGGTGGTATCCCGAATATGCATCCAAAAAGCTCAACAGCTCGCATCCGGCTGTGGAGTCTATCACTTGGTCAATTCTTGGCAAGGCAAACGGGTCTTTCGGGCATGCTTTGTTGAGGCTAGTGTAATCGATACACATACGCCACTACTTGTTTTTCTTCAGTACAAGGACTGGGTTGGCCAGCCACTCTGGAAAGAACACTTCCATCATGAAGCCGGCTGCCAACAGCTGGGCTATATCTTCTTCGATGACTCTTCTCTTCTCTTCTGACAGGCGGCGCAAGGGCTGTCTGACGGGCTTGGCGTCGGGCCGGACGTGTAGCTTGTGCTTGGCGAAATCCGTCGGAACACCTGGCGTGTCTTTGGGGGACCATGCAAAGATATCCTGATTCTCTCGGAGGAAATCAACGAGCTCGCCTTCCTATTTGCTGTCGAGGCCTGTACCTATGACAGCGTGCCTCTCCGGGTGCTCCGGGTCCAAGGGTATCTTCTTTGTCTCTTTGGCCGGCATGAACGAGCCCTCAGCTTCCGACTCCTTGGGGTCAGGCGACATCCCTGGCCGCTTTCTAGCCATCGCCAGAACCCGGTCAAGGAGCCGCTTCTCAGCTGCGATCACGAGGGACTCGGCCAACCGACTGCTCTCTGCTGCGCAAGCGGACGACTTCTTGTAGTCGCCGGCTATGGTCAGAATCCCCTTGGAACTCGGCATCTTCATCTTGAGGTAGGCGTAGTGGGGGACTGCCATGAACTTGGCCAGAGCAGGCCGGCCAAGCAGCGCATGGTAGGGGCTTTCAAGGTCCACCACCTCAAACCAGACCTGCTCCCGGCGAAAGTGGTCTTTGTCCCCGAAGAGGACGTCAATCTGGATCTTGCCGATTGGTGAGCAGGAAAGACCAGGGACTATGCCGTGGAAGACGGTCCGGCTGGGCTGAAGCTGTCTTTGCTTGATTACTAACTTCTCCATAGTATCTTTGTACATGATGTTGATGCTGCTGCCGCCGTCTATCAGAACCCGGGAGAAACGAGCAGCTCGCCTGTCCGTGGAAAAGGTGGCATCCAAAACCAGAGTATAGGAGTCGGGTTTGGGCATCACCTCTGGGTGATCGGCTCGGCTCCAGCTGATGGGTTTCTCCGACCAATGCATGAACTCTGGGGCCTTGGTTGCTACTGCATTCACTTCTTGCTGTTGCTGCCGTCTGCTGCGCCGGTCATCGGCCACGCTGGTGAATATGACATATGCTCCATGCTCTTCTGGGAACTCGTCCTGTATGGCTCCGACTGGTCTGGCTGCCGGCTGCTGGGGCGGAGGAGGAGGCTGCTGCCCAGCAGGTGGGGGAGGTAGGAGGCCATTTCCCTTGGCGATCCTGGTGAGCCAATGACACTTCCGAGTGGTGTGGTTTGACGGCTTCACGCTGCTATGGAATTTGCATGGTGCATCCAAAGTCTTCTCTTACGAGAAAGCCGGCAGCCAGTTGGACTTGCCGCCCTTCGGCCGCTTGGAGGGAGCCTGCCCTTCTAGCCGATGATCTTCGACTGTCGCCAACTGCCGGCTGGTGGAAGCCAGCTGCGGGTCTCTGCGCTTGTGGTCGTTCAGCTGTTGACGTCGTCCTGTGTTTCCAGCCGGAGTTCTGAGAACCTGAGGGGCCATCCTGCCAGATGCATTTACTTGGATCTCCGCCTTCATAGAGGAGTTGGCCGTGGCATATTTGTCTGCTATGATCAGCAGCTCGTCGAAGGTTTCGGACTCGTCGCAGAGAAGCTTGTGCTTGAGGAGGGTGCCCTCTCGGCATCCGGCGACGAAGTACTCGATGGCCTGCACCTCGTGCACGCCCTCGCAAGACTTGCGGAGCTCGGCCCAGCATGTGAGATAGTCGCGAGTCGACTCGTCGGGGCCTTGGACGCATAAGGAGAGCTGGCGGGGCTTGGGCGGCCGCTTGTAGGTGCTGGTGAAGTTGCGGACGAAGGCGTCGGTGAAGTCGACCCAACTGTTGATGCTTCGGGGCTTCAGGCTATTCAGCCATGTCCGGGTTGTGCCTTGGAGCATGAGCGGAACATATTTCATGGCGACTCGCTTGTTGCCGTTTGCTATGCTGACGGCTGTGGAGTAGTCAACCAGCCAGTCCTCCGGCTTCACGGAGCCGGTGTATTTGGGCGTGTCTCTTGGGAGCGTGAACCCTTTGGGGAAGGGCTCATCTCGTATGCGGGGCCCGAAACAAGGCGGATTCAACTCGTCTTCTTCTTATAGCACCAGGGATCGGTTGAGGCGGTCGATCTGGTGGCGGGCATCGTTTTCTCCGATTCCTTCTCAGCGGTCAAGGTGGTCGCCGAGTGATGGGCGATCGACAGGCGGCGGGGAAACGCGCCTTCCCCTACGAGGGGGAGGAGGCGGACAGTCGTCCCGCCGTTGCACTGCTCTTGGGCGGCCGTCTTCGTCGCGCTCTATGGAGAGCCGAGTCCAACTGCAGCTGGCAGCCGGCCCCTTTTCCTTTCTAGCTCGGACGCCACCAGTTGGCGTCCGAGAGGTCGCACCTTGATCTCCGTGATGAGGCAGATCATCGTTTTGCCAGCGCGGCACCTCGGTGCGGCAGCCGGCTTCGTGCTGCTCGGCGGCCGCGTCGAGGAGTCGCTGGACGCGCTCCGCCATCTGGCGACGCTCCTCGCCCTCGAACTTGTCCAGCTCTTCTGCTGTCGCCTGGGCGGCTCGGATGTTTTCCGCAGGCGTCGCGTAGACGGGGCGATCTGCCCCGAACAGGTTGGCGATGGCCACGCCGCGCTGCTGGACCGTGCCAAGGCGGCTGGGCACAATGGGAGCGGGCGTGCCGCCCACAGCGCGATCCATCTCGCGCTGGTAGGCTTCCGACAGGCGTCTCATGCCGGCCATCTTCTTGGCGCCTTCGACGAGCTGGAAGCGGCGTGCTTCCAACGTCTCGGCGTCGGAATCTTCAGGAATGGGCACTGACAGGTCTTGCAGCGCCGCGTTGAGCGGGTCGCGAGCACCTCCGCCGGAGTGCTCGCCGTGTTCGATGACTAGCACCGCCATGACGGTGCTTTCGCCGCTCTCCGCGCGAGGGAGCGGCTCGTCGTAGACCATCACGATGGTGGGGAACGCGTCGAGCGACACGGTGTCGGAGTCAACAAACATCGGGTCAGTGGAGCCTACCGACTCCAGGTCCGCGGCTGGCTCGTCGGCGACGTGGAGCTGGTCGAGGAGGCCCGCGGGAGGCTCTCGGGGCAATCGGTGCCCGCGTCTGATGCGGGCTCGTCGAAGAGGCAGACTCCGCCAACGAGATCAGCGAGGCAGCTCGCCACGCAGGCCAATCCTGCGCCATCCAGCGCGTCGACACAGACGCCGTCCGGCGTGCCGGGCTGGCTGCGCTCGCCAGGAAGGAAAAGGATTCCCGTCCAGAACAGGTCTCCGGACGACGGTGCACCTCGCCCCACGGTGGGCGCCAAATGTCGGGGTTGGGTGCGACATATGCCAATGGATGGCTTATCATGGTGGGAGCGAATAGAACGTCGCCGGTGCCCGGAAGCGGGATGAGGCGTAGACATGAACGCCAAGCATTTTACCTGTGTTCGGGGCTCTCCTAGGAGATAACACCCCTAGTCCTGCTCTGCGGGGTCTCTGCATGATCACTAAGGCTCAAGTGAATACACAAGGGCTCCTCGAGCGGTATGCTGGAGGTCGAAGAAGGCAAGACTAGGTCTTCCCTTTCCTCTATGATTTTGTCTAACTACCTCGGGTTCGGAACCCTTTGCATGGGTGCCTTGGGGGTTTATATAGGCCTACCCCACAGGGATACATTGGTAATCCGGCCGGGGTAGGGACCGGCCATCAGTCTCTCTTGCGCCGGCTTCTCCGCCGACTGGTGGGGTCCGCCGACTAGTGGGTCCCGCCGACTTGTAGGGTGCGGGCCGACAGGCCGCACCCGCCGCTTCCGGGCTTGCTAGCGGATGATCACTGTAGCCGCGTCTCTAATGACGCAGGCTTGGTCGGGAGGTCATGGCTACAGCCCCGCCGCCTGGCGGGCGATTACTGTGGCCACTCCCCATCTTGTCTGGTTGATGGCGCGTGGGTCCCGTGGAAGGGGCCAGACGACTCCTAGGGGCCGACCTTCATCGGGTCCAACTGGTATGACTCTTCGCCGTCTTCTGGATTCTCGCTGACTGGCGGGGCTCATCGTCCTGGGCCGCATGCATGTGTCGTCTTGGGAACAGGACTCCGCCCACACGGGGTGATGTCAGGGAAGCGGTGGCAACAGTGCCGCGCCGGGCGGAGATCTCCGCTGGTACGGGGCACTGTGGCCATGCTTGCCGGATTTGGGGGAGGGGATGGGCTATACTGTAGCCACTCCCCGTCCCGTCCCCCTGACGAGGGCACGGGCTTCGTAGGTGTCGCGGGCCGACTCCCTGAGGCCGGCTTCTCTGGAAGTCGCCTGGCGGGAGTCGGCTTTGACTCGACCTTGTATCCAAGACTCGGCCGCCCACGGGAAATCGGCTACTCCTTCAGTCGGTTTTCCAGAAGGCGGCCCTCCGTCTTGGCGTCTTGAGGGGCGCAGCCGTCGTCCACCACCCTGGTGCTCTCGGCGCGCCCTGGTCAATGTGGTCAACGACCGACATGCATCTGAAGTGGACTGTACGTGGAGAGGCCGACAGCTGGGTCCACGGCCGCACGCAAGGAGATGCCTCCTTGTTACGTGCAAAATAATGATTCCTCCAGCTGACATCAGGGACCCACCGAAAGGGCCTCTGTATTTCGCGAAAAAAACGTTATCGCCGCTGACAGCTCGGACCCACCAACTATATATTCACATGCAAGGAAGTGCCTCCTTATTACGCACAAAAAAATGAATACTCCCCCTGTTAGCTGGGACCCAGTATAGTGGCAGGCTGACTTATGGGCCTACTAAGTTGACGGGGACGGAGGGCTTTGTCAACTTAGTCAATATGCACGATTCTAGCTCCAGTGACCGTACGATGTCCATCCAACGACCATAGTGCTTCTTCAACCTCTGGTCTTCTTTCTCCAGCCGCCCAAACCAGTGCCGGTCGTGCCTCGTGCTCCTGCCTCCCGTGGCCGGCTGCTATGCGGCCAAGGCCTCACCGCCCCCTACTACTCCCACCGCTGGCCAGGCCATCCCTCTACTCACCCACACCCCCTGTTATTCTGCGGCGACGGCAGCCTCACACCGCAGTGAACCAGTGAACCCTCGTACTCCTCTAAGCATGGGCATCCACTACCGCGTCTTCCCCGGCTCCGCGTCATCCCCTTCCTAGGCCTCGCCGTCGTCCACCGCCCTGGTGCTCTCGGCGCGGCGTGGTCAATGTGGTCAAGGAATGGCTTCCATCGGACGTGGACTGTACGTGGAGAGGCTGACAACTGGGTCCACGGTCGTAGCAAGGAAGTGCCTCCTTATTACGCGTAAAATAATTATTCCTCCACCTGACAGCGGGGACCCACCTGACGGGCCGCCGTATTTTTCAAAAAAATGTTTCCCCCCTGAGTGCTGGGACCCACCAGCTACACCTTCGCACGCAAGGAAGTGCGTCTGGGCAAAAAAACAAAACGATTCGCCCCCCTGACTGTTGGGACCCACAAGCTACATCTTCGCACGCGAGAAAGTGCGTTTGGGCAAAATAAAAAAACGATTCACCCCTGACTGCTGGGACAAATCAGCTACATCTTCGCACACAAGGAAGTGCCTGATAATCGGGACCCACCGGGTTGAAGCGTACGTAGCGTTGTCATTCTGGTCGCGAACGTGTACGTACATACTGGTCGTTGTAGAGGCGCGCACGTGTCTTAGTAGAGGCGCGCACGTAGCATGTACACGTACGTACAGCAGCGAGGGTGCAAGAAAGAAAATACGGCCACGTACGTACATACGGGCAGGGTCTCGAATGCCTACTCGCGCATACGTATGTCCAGGGGCTCGTGTACATGGCTGGGTCAGAACAGAGAAACATCGTCATCGTCGTGTTCATGGGGAGGCAACGGAATGCGTCGTGTTCATCGGGAGGCAACGGAATGCGTCGTGTTCATGGGGAGGCAACGGAATGTGTTGTGTTTATCGGGAGGAACTGGAATGCGTCGTGTTCATCGGGAGGCAACGGAACGCGTGGGAGCCAACCGGCTTGGACGGAACAGGCGATGGAAACGAGGCCTGGCGTACCGCACAACGGAGGAAACGGACCTCCTACGTTCGGAACGGGGTCCTGTTGATCGGGAGGGGTGTGGCGTACCGCAAAACGGAGGAAACGGACCTCCTACGGTCGAAACAGGGGTCCTGTTGATCGGGAGGGGTGTCGCGTAACAAAAAACGGACGAAATGGACCTCCTATGATTGAAACGGGGGTCATGTTCATCGGGAGGGGTGTGGCGTACTGCAAAACAGACGAAACGGACTTGTGTTGGAGCGCTACGGTCGAAACGGGGGTCCTGTTCATCGGGAGGGGTGTGGCGTACCGCAAAACGGGACACCACGGGATACTGTTCATCTCCACCGTCGACCTCCTCCAGCCTCCACGAACTACCGTCGACCTCCTCCAGCCTCCACGGGCTCCTGTTCATCCAGACTCCACCGCTGCCATCGCACCGCCATCGCTCAACCACCTCCACGGGCACCCTCCATCGTCTCATCGCTCATCCAGCCCTCCACACCACGGGTCCTGTTCAACCACCCTCCACGGCCACCCTCCACCGTCCACTATTCATCGACCCTCCACACCATGGGGTCATGTTCATCCGCAGTCAACGCCACCGCCATCGCTCATCCAACCACCCCCGCAATGCTCACTTTGTTCATCCAATCGATCGGCTTGATTAGCAGCAGATAGCGAAGAATCGCCGATCGGGTTCAGTTAACAACCATCGATCGATCGCTCGGGTTCGATAACGCGTAACTGCGGTGCAATCGCCGGGTTCGATTAGAGCCCAACGCCTCGCCTGGGTTCAGTTAGAGCCAACGCCTCGCACACACGCGCATACGTGTACGAGAGAAACGCGCATCGCTCGGCCCCCGACCTCCCACCGTAATCGTGAACTCCCAGAAATTTTCCTCCCCCTCGCTTCTACCACGGTTTTTTCCATCATGGACGGCCCAAAGAATGTCATCCAGCTGCGTCTCCGGCCCGCCCAGGTCGAAAAGCCCATTTTCTGTCATGATTTTTTGTCATAGAAGTAGGAGCCCACCACATCTACGATGATACCCAGTTTTGTCACAATTATCGTCATAGAAGTGTCATATGTATGACAGAAAAAATTTCGTTCGGCCCAAAATGTCACGGATGTGTCTTTTTTTTTGTGGTGGAGGCTCCCAGACAGGAAGCATGTGCCTTTCGATCTAGTTATCATTGTTTTTGCTAGCCTTCTTAAGGCATACTTGTTCACTTATGTATGTACTCTGATGTTTTTGCTTCTTCGACTTATGTATTCGAGCCTTCGTGGCGCTGGCTTGTAATATAAAGCTTTATGTTTGAATTTGTGTCTAGAGTTGTGTTGTGATATCTTCCCGTGAGTCTCTGATCTTGATCATGCGCATTTGCGTGTATGATTAGTGCACAATTAAGTCGGGGGCGTCACATATTTACATTCTAAAACACTGGCTCAAGTCATGGCACATCCGTATGACTTCGTTTTGGAAGGGGCTTATGAGGACAAAGGTTGCCTTCTTTACCAGGAGCAAGTTTATTATAGGGAATGGACATGGTACTAGGTTTTGGAAGGAGACCTGGTTGGGCGAGACTCCACTAGCCTTGCAGTATCCGTCCTTATATAACATTGCACAACGGAAAGAGGTTTCTGTTGCTATAGTGTTGGGATCCGTTGTTCTTAACATTCAGTTCAGATGATCGTTAGTGCGTCAAAGATGGCCGCATCTCGTGCATAGGTTATTGCAGGTTGTAGGATCGAAAGTATGTCTAGAGGGGGGGTGATTAGACTACTTGACCAAATTGTGCGTCATCCAGAACCGGCGGATCTCGGGTAGGGGGTCCCGAACTGTGCGTCTAGGCGGATGGTAACAGGAGACAAGGGACACGATGTTTTTACCCAGGTTCGGGCCCTCTCGATGGAGGTAAAACCCTACTCCTGCTTGATTAATATTGATGATATGGGTAGTACAAGAGAAGATCTACCACGAGATCAGAGAGGCTAAACCCTAGAAGCTAGCCTATGGTATGATTGTTGTTCGTCCTACGGAATAAAACCCTCCGGTTTATATAGAAACCGAATAGGGTTAGGGTTACACAGAGTCGGTTACAATGGTAGGAGATCTACATATCCAGACGCCAAGCTTGCCTTCCACGCCAAGGAAAGTCCCATTCACACGGACGAAGTCTTCAATCTTGTATCTTCATAGTCCAGGAGTCCGGCCAAAGGTCATAGTCCGGCTATCCGGACACCCCCTAATCCGGGACTCCCTCAGTAGCCCCTGAACCAGGCTTCAATGACGACGAGTCCGACACGCATATTGTCTTCAGCATTGCAAGGTGGGTTCCTCCTCCGAATACTTCATAGAAGATTGTGAACACAAGGATAGTGTCCGGCTCTGCAAAATAAGTTCCACATACCACCGTAGAGAGAATAACATTTACACAAGTTCAATCTACTGACGTATTCCGTGGCGTGACATCACACCACGGCCAAGCCTTTATTCGAATCGTTTTCCCTGTCCCACCTCAGCGTGTTTAGCGAGGCGGTTTCCTTGGCACGTCTTGTCAAAGCAGAGATCGTGTCCCCTTATTCCGGGATTCTCATCAATACGGGCGTGGGTAACCTAACCGCGCCATTGATTACGGCGCCTGGGAGATAAGCGAGTTTTATCAGGCCGGTGGGGATGCATAGCTTTGTCTGTCCATATAAGGGGATAAGGATCCACTTTTTCACACACGTCTTCTTCCTACTTTGCTTATCCATTTCCGCCCACTCGAGCTCCAGCACCCAAGTCCGCACATCCCACCTCAACCTTCTCCAACTATGTCCGGAGCGGGAGGCAAGTGGATGGCCTCCTCCGTCACGGAGGGGCACATCAAAAAGCTGCGGAAGGCCGGATACTTGTCCGACGACATCGCGCATAGGCTCCCCAACAAGGGGCAGCTCATCCCCACCCCCAGGCCCCATGAGAGGGTGGTGTTCCTCCCCCACTTCCTCCATGGACTAGGGTTTCCACTTCACCCATTCGTCCGGGGGCTCATGTTCTACTACGGCCTAGATTTCCACGATCTGGCCCCGAATTTCATCCTCAACATCTCGGTGTTTATTGTCGTGTGCGAGGCCTTCCTCTGCATCCAGCCCCACTTCGGCTTTTGGCTGAAGACCTTCAATGTCAAGCCGAAGGTAGTGGGCGGCCACCAAGCGGAATGCGGAGGTGCCATGGTGGGTAAGATGGCCAACGTCCTATGGCTTGAGGGCTCCTTTGTGGAGACCATAAAGGGGTGGCAATCAGGGTGGTTTTACATCACCGAGCCGCGCGACTCTCAATGGGCGGCGGCCCCCGAATTCCGATCTAGCTTCCCTACACAGCTTACCTCATGGAAAGAGACGGGCATGACGTGGGGTAATTCAGAAGAACTGACCGGACTCCAAACCTGCTTCCAAAACCTGGTGGACAAGAATCTCAAGCTTGTCAACATAATCCAGGTGATGCTCATCCGCCGGATTCTCCCATGCCAGCAACGGGCCTTCAACTTGTGGGAGTTTGATCCGGCACAAGATCAATCCTTGAGCCGCCTCTTGACACTATGTACGAAGATGCCTGGAAGGTGCTGATCAAGGGCACCGAAGCTCTCGCATCCGCTACCGAAGATTGCGGATTCAGCTCGCAGCATCAAGCCAGCGAGGTAAGTTATTTTACCCTTTACGGGACTCTTTTTCATAGTTTGACTCTTTGCGGGATCTAAAACTCCCTCACCTTTGACAGAACTGGCTGAAGACGTCCGGACAGATTGACTGTCCGGCTCCCTTGCAAGAAGACCCAGCGGACGCCTGATTGACGGGGTTGCTGGTTCCGGCACCTCACATGGTGCCGGAGAAGAAGGCCAAGAAGAAGGCCACGGGAACTCGAAGGAGTTCCCAGCGCCAGGTGCTGTCGGACGCCTCGTCCGATGACTCCGAGGCGGACTCCCCCGTGAAGACGAGGAGGAGAAAAGGAGGCCTCTCCCGGGGAGAGAAGAAAAGGAAGGCCGCCCCAACTGGGGAGGCCGGAGGGTCCAAGAAGGGAAGGACCCTTCCTCCAGACTACACCGCCAATGCCGATGACGGCGAAGAGGGGTGGGCTCCAAGGGCCAAGCCCCTGGCAAAATCGTAAGTGTCCGGACACCAGAATAACTCATGGCGTTCCATTTGTCGCACATCATCTTCTAATGCCAAGTATAACCGTGCAGCCCGCCCAAGGACGGGCTCGACGATTCGTCGAGCGGCTCCCAGGATTCGTCAGAGGTGAATAGCACCTCACTTCCGACCGCCTCGTCTCCTCCCACCGCGGATGACGCTGGGGTGGAGTCCCAAAAGGGATCCAGCCAGGAGGAGGAGGCCCTGGAGGCGCCGCAAGGAGACCTCCCGGAACCCGGGCTCAAAGGAGATAAAACCCCGAAGGGCTTCAAGTCCGGCCCTGGGCCGGACTCCGTACCAGAACCTTCAGTTGTTCCGGAGTCCGACAGGCCACCCCTTTGTAAGAAGGGCAAGACTGCCACACCGGTGACCTCCGTCCAACCGGAGGCACCGGATGATTTGATGGAGGCGCTTAATGGCGCTTCCATCGACGAGGAGCACCGCACTGTTATTAGTGCGGTGATCCAGAAAGTTTAGTCCGCCAAGAGCGGGCTGACTGAAGCCTGTGCCAGCCTTCTAACAGGCTTTGATGTATGTATTTAAGATATGTAAAAATATTTCCGCATAGACAGTAGCCCCGGATGCTCAGTTTGGTGTTCGGAAAGAAATAGTCGAACGGAGGATCTAAAAAGATATACGCAGGAGTCTAACATAAGTATGTCAATATGGGAATGCAGGCTGCGCTGCTGACCTCTGCCGCACTGACTGTGGAGGTTGATGCATTAAGCGAGCCTCGAGCGGTCCGAGAACGAGCTCGGACTTGCCAAAAAGCAGCTCGAGGACAAGGAAGCTAAGTAATACCTTATGGGAGTATTTAAAAGATGTGTTTGCAAAAAATGACAGGAATAACGTGAATATTGCAGGGGCCACAAACAATGTGGCGACCCTAAAGGAAGCGGTGTCCAAGGCCGAAAACAATGCGGCCACGGAGCGTACCAAGCGAGAGAAGCAGGAGGCGCGGGTGGCGGAGGTGCGACAAGAGCTCCAGGCTCTCGTGGAAAAACATGAGAGTTTGGAGCGTGACTCAAAGACTCGAGAGTCCGAGCTCGCCTCGGCCCTTGAGAGCGCCAAGGACGCTAAGGCCGAAGCCCAAAAAGCCCTCCAGGAGATTGAGGCGATGAAGAAGATAGAGGCGGGTAAGGCATTCTATATGCAAAGCAAGCACGTGAAAGTGAATTATCTGTTACTTACCCGAATCCGGAGCTCTCCAGGAGCATTCGCAGATCTGCCCCACAGTGTGGCTGATGCTGCCGCATTCTACCGAGCCGAGGGAAGCTCGACGGAGAAGGTGTTCTAGTCTCAGTATGCTGAGGCCGGACACCCGATGCCCTTAAGCGACCAGTTGAAGCAGCTGGTCGAGCTCCATAAGGTGGCCGAACAGGCCATGAAAGGCCTCATAGTTCGGCTGTGGCCTAAGGAAGCCATGCCTGGGAGCTACTTCGGGCTGGTGAGGCGGCTGGAGGACGCATATCCATGGGTTGAAGTCATCAAGCGCTCCGTCTGCATCGAAGGTGCCCGTAGGGCCCTTGCTCTTGCTAAGGTGCACTGGGGCAAGATGGACGCTGAGAAGCTTGCGACAGACGCACCACCACCGAAGAAGGAGCATCGCAAGCCTGAAATGTATTATGAGGGCGTCCTGAAGGGTGCCTGCCTTATAGCGGATGAATGTTCCAAAGATATAATTTTTGAGTAGACTCGCATTTGTTATCATGTGCGCTGAAAACTTGTTCATATGCGCGAAGCAACACTTTTGAATTTAAAATATTACCTTCTGTGCGGCCGTTTATTAAATTTGAGAGATGGCGAGTCATCGGCTTCAGCCCCCATGCCACGAGTGCTGGGCTGTTCGGGATAAACTAGAGCGCTCTTAGTCCCATTCTTGGGTCCTTCGAGGGAGGCGCTCAACGCAACAAACAAGGCAACCGGACTATAATTCTTGAACACTCTCACTTAGCCATAGAATTCTATAATTTTAAATTTCGGCGAAGCCCCTAGTATTCGGAAGACCGAGTTCGGGGCGCTATCCACGCCTTAGGGCGGGGAATGCCGACTCCTCGCTCTAAGCGGCATAAGTCTTTAGGGACTCGAAAACCTCTTGAACAGCGACCGGCTCTCGCCCTATCATGACGGTCAGTTTTAGCTTTCTCCACTGAGGTGCTTAACCCAGCTCAACCGGGGCACAATCGTAGTGGTTCTCCCAAACGCTACCTTAGCCGGTATAACAGAACGTAAGGTACCAAAACTTGGGAGCCGGGCAAACCCAACTATTGACCCAAGACATGATTCGGAGCCGATGCATATAATGCTATAAGTTCGGGGTGCCGCACTTGTCAAAGTGTTCGGACTTATCACACCATGTTATGGGGTACTTAAGCCCCTGGTGTATTACCCGTACCAAAGTGTACGGCTGCACAATGTCATAAATGAACATATATATATATATAGAAAAGGGAATTCAATAATAGGCAGAAGCTATATATTGTTTAGTCAAAAGGTTCGCAGTAAGGGCAGAACGATACAAATAGTGCGATAAGCAAGGGACGAGACTTTTTAACATGTCTCCCTCCAGGGGTAAGCCGCGGGATGGTGTGTAAAACAGATATATTGCTCGTAACAGAGACCACATGGACACTCGACGTAGCTTTCTGCTTCCCTGGCTGTTGCATCGTGTGTTCGGCGATTCTAATGCCGGACAGGGCTTCGTGAGAACGGAGTCCTGAAAGTAAAAAAAAGAAGAAGAAAAGAATGACACAATAGGGAGCCCCTGATGCGGTTGAGCCGCATTCTGGGCATGCCGTGCTCGTGCCCCTTGCCCTATGCCCATGGTATTTCCGGAGCGTAATTATGTACGCATAGTACTGGTTTCTCAATTTCGAGAGGGCTGGGGCTTGGGCTGCATTGCTATGCGTGCTCGGAACGTGCCAGGCTGTCTTGTTGTAGGTTACTCCGGGCGCGCTTGACGGTGTCCGGAGTTTTAATAGCCGGGCTCGAGAATTTCCTTAAGAGGCTGCTTTGTACTTCCTCCGCGAGGGCCGCCATATGCTCCTCCGTCCGGAGAGAGCGTTTGGTGTTTCCATTGAATGTAATGACTCCTCGAGGACCTGGCATCTTGAGTTTGAGATATGCGTAGTGCGGCACCGCATTAAACTTTGCAAATGCGGTTCGTCCGAGCAGTGCGTGATAGCCGCTGCTGAACGGGACTATGTTGAAGATTAACTCCTCGCTTCGGAAGTTATCCGGGGATTCGAAGACCACTTCAAGTGTAACTGAGCATGTACAGTTGGCCTCTACACCTGGTATGACGCCTTTAAAGGTCGTCTTCGTGGGTTTAATCCTTGATGGGTCTATGCCCATTTTGCGCACTATGTCCTGATAAAGCAGGTTCAGGCTGCGGCCGCCGTCCATTAGGACTCTTGTGAGATGAAATCCGTCAATGATTGGGTCTAGAACCAATGCGGCGAATCCGCCATGGTGGATGCTAGTGTGGTGGTCCCTTCGATCAAAAGTGATCGGGCAAGAAGACTAGGGGTTGAACTTTGGGGCGACTGGCTCCATCGCATATACGTCCCTTAGTGCACGCTTCTGCTCCCTTTTGGGTATGTGGGTTGCGTATATCATGTTCACCGTCCGCACTTGTGGGGGGAAGCCCTTCTGTCCTCTATGTTCGGCGGCCGGGGCTCCTCGTCGTCATCGCTATGCAGCCCCTTGTCATTGTTTTCGGCATTTAACTTGGCTGCCTGCTTGAACACCCAACAATCCTGTTGGTGTGATTGGTGGCTTTTGGGGTGCCATGTATCCGCATGGCGATCGAGTATTCGGTCCAAATTGGACGGGCACGGAGAATTTCTTTTAAATGGCTTTTTTCACGACCGGGTTTAGAGCCTCTGAATCCGCATTGACTGCCGTATCCTCGGATTATCGCCATTAATGCGGCGCTGGTGCTTGTTGCGACGCGACCTGCCACTGCTGTCCTTGGTATCCGAATTACCAGGGCTCTGGTCATGTTGTTACTACGAGCTAGCCAGCTGTCCTCTCCCGCGCAAAAGCGGGTCATGAGGGTTGTGAGGGCTACCATGGATTTCGGCTTTTCCTGTCCTAGGTGCCGGGCAAGCCACTCGTCGCGGATGTTGTGTTTGAAGCCTGCAAGGGCCTCGGCATCCGGACAATCGACGATTTGATTTTTCTTGGTTAGGAACCGTGTCTGTAATTGTTCCGGCCGATTCCTCCGGCTGCTGAATGATGTGGCTTAGTTCATCGGCGTCCCGGTGGTCACACATATGTGCCACAGAAATTGTCGAGGAATGCAGCTTCGTGTCTTCCCAACAACCAATTGACTCTGCTGGCAAGCTGTTAAGCCAATGTCGGACTGGTCCTTTAAGCTTGAGTGGGAGGTATTTGATGGCGTGTAGATCATCACCGCGGGCCATGTGGATGTGAAGGAGATAGTCCTCGATCCATACCGCAGGATATGTTGTGCCATCGTATGATTCAATGTTTACGGGTTTGAAACCCTCAGGGATTTGATGATCCATAACTTCATCTGTGAAGCATAGTGGGTGTCTTGGCGCCTCAGATTGGGCTATTTCATGGCGCAGCTCAAATGAGCTTTGTCTCATCGTGTTCGCCCAGCGAGTTGCCATATCCGGCATGGCGGTTGTAAATCGCGTGTCGTAGGGGCGCCCTTGATCCGTAGATCGATCTTGTCTGCCTTGCCTTGTCCTCCAATATATCTCGCAGGTCTGGCGCATTTCCCCGCGCCTTTGTATTTTTTGAGCGGCGCCGGGGTGCGGCTTGAGTTGAGGGCCGAGAGGCCTCTCTATCGCGGCCACGAGGTGGCCGGTCAGCCATATCATGCACTGGTGATGTAGGTTTGGGTGCTTCCTCCTCTAATCGGGGTAGCAACCTGCGTCTTGGGTAGCTCTTGGAGGGGCGCTCGAGTTCATACTCTTCGGCCGCAAGGACTTCAGTCCATCTGTCAGCTAGCAAGTCTTGGTCAGCTCTAAGCTGTTGCTGCTTTTTCTTGAGGCTGCTTGCCGTGGCCATGAGCCTACGTTTGAAACGCTCTTGTTGGACGGGATCCTTGGGCACGACGAATTCATCGTCGTCGAGGCTTGCCTCATCTTCGGAGGGAGGCATGTAATTATCGTCCTCTACCTCTTTTTCTGCCGCTCTCTCATGAGGGCTGGCTTCTCCGTCCTCCTGCGCTGAATCTTGGTGGAGTGGGTTGTCTTCGGCACTGTCTAGGGTGTTATTGTCTCCCGTGCCGGAATCACCATTTTTGCTGTGGCGGGATTTAGAGCGGCGAAGCTGACGCCGGCGCGTAGGCTATTTCTTGGAGGGGTCATCCTCCGTTGTTCCGTCGCCATTCCCATCTTTTGGGATGTCCACCATGTATATGTCGTATGACGAGGTGGCCTTCCAGTGCCCTGTGGGCGCTGGTTCTTGGTCGTCTCCTGCATCGTCGTCCATACCGTCGATGTCTTTGGAGTTGAAGTCGAGCATGTCGGTTAAATCATTGACAGCGGCTACGAAGTGGGTGGTGGGTGGGCTTTGATTTTCTTCGTCGTCCGCATCCCAGCCTTCCTGACCATAATCCGGCCAGGGCTCTCCTGATAAAGAGAGAGACTTTAGTGAATTCAGAATGTCACCAAAGGGTGAGTGCTGAAAGATGTCCGCGGCAGTGAATTCCATGATCGGCGCCCAATCGGATTCGATTGGCAGGGGCGCGGAAGGCTCGGAGTCCGGAGAGGAGTCCGGCACCTTGGATTCTGAGCCATAAAGGGCCAGGGTAGATGTACGGCCCGATCGCCGTAGAGATCGCAGCCCCCGAGGCGGTGTCCAGCCTCCCGTCCTCGATCGGCGCGGTCGGCTCCGAGCTAAAGGTCGGAGCGGACTACGTGCTTGACATCTGTTCGCGACAGAGCTAGATCATGCCCTTGTGACAAGGCGGTGGCGCTTGGCTGTGGCTCGAACCCGTCAAAGAGCAAGTCTCCGCAGATGTCAGCCGTGTAGTTCAAACTTCCAAATCTGACCTGATGGCCAGGGGCGTAGCTTTCAATCTGCTCTAGATGGCCAAGTGAATTGGCCTGCAGTGCAAAGCTGCCGAATACGAAGATCTGTTCGGGGAGAAAAGTCTCACCCTGGAGTGCATCGTTGTTGATGATCGGAGGAGCCATCGGGCCTAAAGATGACGACACAGAGGAACTCTCAATGAAAGCACCAATGTCGGTGTCAAAACCGGCGAACCTGGGTAAAAACATCGTGTCCCTTGTCTCCTGTTACCATCCGCCTAGACGCACAGTTCGGGACCCCCTACCCGAGATCCGCCGGTTTTGACACCGACACTAGCCTTTTCCCAATTTTAGTTCTTGGCAGATTTTAGCAAGTTAGCACAAGTCAAGTAATCAACCTACACATGCAATTCTAAGAGTGTAGCAGCGGAATGTAAAACAATTGCATATGAAGGTAAAGGGAGGAGTTTGGAGGGAGCAAACTTAATGTAGACACGGAGATTTTTTATCCGTGGTTCCGATAGGTGGTGCTATCGTACATCCCTGTTGATGGAGACTTAAACCCACGAAGGCTAACGGTTGTGCGAGTCCATGAAGGGTCCAAGAATAAGCAACCTTGTCTATCCCACCATGGTCGTCGCCCATGAAGGACTTGCCTCACTCGGGTAGATCTTCACGAAGTAGGCGATCTCCTTGCCCTTACAAACCCCTTGGTTCAACTCAACAATCTTGACAGAGGCTCCCAAGTGACACCTAGCCAATCTAGGAGACACTACTCTCCAAGAGGTAGAAAATGGTGGTTTGATGATGAACTCCTTGCTCTTGTGCTTCAAATGATAGTCTCCCCAACACTCAACTCACTCTCATAGGATTGGATTTTGGTGGAAAGAAGATTTGAGTGGAAAGCAATTTGGGGAAGGCTAGAGATCAAGATTTATGTGGTTGGAAAGGAATATCTTGACCTCAACACAAGTGTAGGTGGTTCTCTCTCAGAAAATATATGTTGGAAGTGTAGGCATGTTCTGATGGTTCTCTCCATGAATGAAGAGTGGGTGGAGGGGTATATATAGCCTCCACACAAAAATCTGACCATTACACAAAACTTACCAAACTCGGTGGAACCGAATCATGAAGCTCGGTCGGACCGATTTGGTTCATAATGTGACCGTTAGGGTTTTCGGTGGGACCGATATGTCAACTCGGTGGGACCGATGTCATTAGGGTTAGGGCATAACGTAATCTCGGTGAGACCGATCACACAAACTCGGCGGGACCGATTTTGGTAATAGACAAACAGAGAGTTGGTCAGGCAAACTCGGTGGGACCGATTCACTTATCTCGGTTGGACCGAAACGTTACGGAAGGGAAACAGAGAGTTTGCATTGCAATCTTGGTGGGACCGATCGCTCATATCGGTTTGATCGAAACGTTACGAAGGGAAACAGAGAGATTACAATCCCATCTCGGTGAGACCGTAATGGCTATGTCAAGAGAACTCGGTGGCGTCGGATAGTAAGTTTCGGTGGGGCCAAGTTTGACTTTTGGTTTGGGACATATGTGGATATGAGAAACTAGTTGAGGGATTTGGAGCATATCACTAAGCATTTTGAGCAAGAACCTCATTAAGCAGCACCTCATCCCCTCTTAATAGTATTGGCTTTTCCTATGGACTCAATGTGATCTTGGATCACTAAAATGAAAAATGTAGAGTCTTGTGCTTTGAGGTTGAGCCAATCCTTTTGTCCTCAGCATTTTAAGGGGTCTACTTTTCTAATCCATGCCATGCCAATCATTGAGCTTTCCTGAAATATTTATCTTGAAATAGCATTAGCTCAATGAGCTATATGTTGTTAGGAATTACCAAAACCACCCAGGGATAGCTGCACTTTCAATCTCCCCCTTTTTGGTAATTGATGACAACATATAAATCAAAGCTTCGACAAGTGATAATAAGATTGAAAAACATCGTCGCTTTGAGAAGTATGTGATAAGCAAGAGCTCCCCCTAAATTTGTGCATTATTTAAAATTTTCTTTTGAATTAAAATGCACAATCGATTAAGATCATGAGTTACTCTTCCATGTCACATACATCTTGGTGGAGCGCTCAAAATGATAAAAAGCATGCACTCATCACCAAGCAAGTGAATGATCATATAAGGATATAAGAGATAAGAGAATATCAACCGACAAGCATAAAGGAAGCATATGATCAAACACATGATCAACAAGTATCTCACACGGACATAAAGTATCTCACACAAGCACACAATCAAAAAGTAGTTTGACCAAAATAGCAAGAGACATAAAAAGCAACAGTCTCTCTCGAAGCTTATGATTTATACATTTTTCTCCCCCTTTGGCAACAAGTTACCAAAAAGTTCAAAAATGCATAGAACTAAACGTCTCTCAGGCTTGATCTTCGGTAGGTGGTGTAGATATGA
The DNA here is from genome assembly GCA_021605145.1 of Aegilops bicornis. Lineage (NCBI taxonomy): Eukaryota > Viridiplantae > Streptophyta > Magnoliopsida > Poales > Poaceae > Aegilops > Aegilops bicornis. The sequence continues at coordinate 54,529,631 of CM038670.1, forward strand.
CTCCAAGGACGAAAGCTTCTGTTGATGTAGCTGGAGCTGGTGGAGTGGCTGCTGGAGGTGGCACCGGAGCTGTAGCTGCTGGAGCTGATGTTGTAGCTCTAGTATCTGTGACTAGCACTGCAGCAGACCTCTGGCTTCCGGGCACTCTAGCAAAAGCATCTGTAGTTGACTTGCCCTTCTTCTCCTCCACTTCCTCTTGAAGTTGCTCAACTCCTGACTGAATCTCAGTTACTTTGACATCAAGATCATAGAATTTCTGCTCAATGATCCTCTCCAAGCTCTCCTCGTTTTGAGTCAGGGTGGCCAAGCCCTTCTCAATCCTCAAGGTGGATTGGATCAGATATCCAAGCTGATCTTGCTTGGATTTCAAGAACACTTGAGATGCCTCTTCAACAGTTGGCATTCTTGCAGCTTTCTCTACCCTTACCTTCTCTCTCTTCTCATGTGCTTGCATAGATGTGGGGTCTTCCTCATCCATCACAACAGTGTTATCTTCAAAATCAGGATGCAGAGGAAGGTGCTCCTTGTCCAACAAGTATGTACATGTGCCCATCTTGGCGTTGATGAGCTCCTGAATGTGTGGAGCATACCCACATCTTCTCTTTTGGTCAGCAGTTGTCCTCTTGACTGTTTCCACAATCAGACTCATCACTTTGAACTTTTGAGGCACATCAAATAAGTGTAGAAAATTGATAGCATGTCCTCTGGTCATCTTGTGATCTTCTGACTTGGGTAGCAATGTGTGCCTAAGGATCCAGTTGATTGTAGGCAAACCAGACAACAAGTAGTGTGCAGATCCAAGCTTATGAGTCTCCAAAGCTTTGTCTGGGATCTCCTTGTACATGTTGGCCATAGTGTTGTGGTCTTTCTTCTTGGTGGCATACACATCCAAGTCATCTTCATGTTCTTCAGGGGCATTGATCAGCTTGGCCCATTCTTCTACTGTGGATTGGTACCTAGTACCCTCAGACATCCATATAATCCTCCCATCTGGATAGAAATGGGCTGCAGAATAGAATTGCATGATCAGCTCGCCGTTCCACTTGGTGAGCTTCTGTCCAACAAATGTATCTACTCCACAAGCCTTGAAGCTATCATAGACTCCTGGATAGTGATCTTCATTTTCCTTGATGTACTCCCAGTCTATCCATCTCATGTCACATACTATAGGCTTCTTGTCAAGCAGGATTGTCTCATAGAAGTCTTGTTGTTCCTTTGTGTGGAACCTGTAATAAAATATTGTTCTCCTCCTGATAGCATATGGATCAAACTGTCTCCACAGCCTTAGTCATGCATCCTTTCTGATCCTCATATCTTCTGCAACAGGATGTGCATCACTATGATCAGGGATCTTTGGTTTCAACTTTCCCAAGACAAGAGAATCATCATCTTCTTTTTCTGCTTCAGGCACTGGGGCCTTGTTCTTTTCCTCAGCTGGAATACTCCTGGTGTTCCTTTTGGGTTTTGGGTGCTTCTGGGTTTGAGCTTTGGGAGTAGACTTGGGCTTAGATGGAGCAGCCCCTGATCTAATTGCATCTCCCATAAGCTTCTGAGCTTTGGGTGCTGGTGCAGCATCCTCTTCTTCTTCATCATCTCTCATCATTGATGGTTTTCCAATAACTCTTGCAATGGTCTTCTCGACCCTTTCTTTCCTCTTCTTGCCTTCACCTCCTTCTTTGGGTTCAAGAGTGAACTCCATTGTTTCTTGGGTGGAGGCTCTGGCTTTTGACATTGGAACTCTTCTTGCTAGAGCATTTGTCTTCATTCCAGGCTTACTTGTAGCAGCTATGCCATACTCCTTTTTCAGCACCTTTTTTCTTGAAGTGGCTTCATCCTCAACAGCCACATAATCCTCATCCTCTGATTCTGAGGTTCTCTTCTTCCTAGACCTGGTGGCTGCCTTTGGCAAGTTGTTTGGAGTGCTCCTGCTGCCATCATCAGAAGTGCTAGAGGGATCTGAGCCCTCACTCATCTGCACATGTTCCTCAGACTTGTTCTGGCTGTCACTTTGATCAGACATCTTTCAGGCAATCTATAAGGAGACCCTATGAATAGGTTGTACATGAGGTGGAATAGATGAGTATCACAAAGTACATAGGTTTTTCAAAACAATTGAGTCGAAAAGCTTAGTGTTAGTTCTCTACAGAAGTGATCTCGGATCTACCGAATTGACAAACTCGACGATACTGAAGCAACACTTGGAACCTAAACTGGTGAACTCAGTTGGCCCGAGTCACAGTTCGGTGGCATTGAGATTGCTAGGGTTTCACAGAATCTTGAACTTGATCACACCGATTTGCACGTTTGGGTCGGACCGAAAAGCGCATGTGCAATGGCCAAGGCCGAATCGGTGAGACCAACTTCTACATTTCGGTCGGTCCAAGATGAGTTCTGCAGAGAGCTAACCCTAAGATTTTCGAATCAATCTAGACCTAAGGAAGTTTTAGCTAGATGGATCAATCTCAATCGTGGCAAGAAACATGGCATTGTCCTTGTGTTAGGAATCGGAGTGAAAAGGACAACACAAGGGGTCGAACACTTACCCTAGAGCAGCGAGTTTTTGCTATGGCGGCAACAGCGGGACAGATTGCCGTTGACGGCGGCGGAGACCAGTGGAGGGAGGTCGTTGGCAGCAGGAGGACGATCCGGAGACCTGAAGAGGCAGAGCAGGTCATGCACGGGTGAAGGGTTTCGGAAATTTTTCCAAAATTTGACCCGTCAGTATATATAACCTGACCCTGTCGGTGTGACCGAGTGGAACAACTCGGTGGCACCGAGATGCAAAACTGCAGGCAGTTACTGCAACTCGGTGTGACCGAAAGGTTCTAATCGGTTGCACCGAGATTGAAAACCTAGATCAACTAAGTGATCTCGGTAGGACCGAAAAGGATGAATCGGTCAGACCGAAATGCACAAAGAGGTTTTGGAAGTTTAAGTCTGTGACGAATCGGGGACTCCAAGTGCTCCTCACAGAGAGTGGTTCGAATCTGACTTGATCAAACTTTGTGATGTAGCATGAATAGAGTTTGAGACGAGGAAAGCATAGATAGCTAGAGGGAGTTCTTAGGCATTCTTTTCCATCCGTTTAGCAAAAGAGAAAAATCCAAGCAATCAAAGCAACAAATGGATGTCCTCGAATGAGAGTAATATGCATCCAACATGCTCACACAATAATATGGCAAAAGAAATATGTGACAAAGCATGCACAAACACTCTAGCATCTATCAAGCAATTGGCGATGAGTAGGTCATCTATATATGAGTACATTGACTTAGGAGTCAAATGAGAACATTTGATCATAGGTCATACTCATCGTTTAAGCACAAGTGGGGTTACCACTTTTACATAAAGCATTGTTGTGTTCACACCATTAGAGTTGCTTTAGCTCAATTCTTAGAGTAAAGCTCCCCTAGATGTGATATCCCCCCTAAGAGGGATGAACTAACCTTGGGTTTTGTCGATGATGACTTCATGTAGGTAATGAAGATGTGGATGCTCAATGTTGATGTAGATCATTCGGAGCATTCCATTGGAGTGAGTTGCACTTTCAATACCTACACGGGTTAGTCCCACAAGGAACAAGCAAGGATATCCGTAGACATAGAGTGATGTATACAGAAGATGATGTCCATGAAAGCATTAGGTTACCTTGTCCCTTGTCTTACCAACAAGAGGGTTTGTGACTCCTTGAACTAGTGCAAGATATGGAAGATGTTTGCACTTGTCCTTGCCAAAATGATAAGAGTGAAGTATGTTGGCAGAGTCACCCTCAAGAACTCTCTAGTTCTTCTTCTTCGGGATCCACACCATCTTGATGGGAATCCTTGGAGTTGTAGTCGTACTTGACGAGGTAGAACTTGATGTAGTCTTGGGAACCCACTTTACCAAGGCCTTAGGAGCTTCTTCAAATGCATCAATCTCCTCTTGAATCTTGTCCTTGCCTTTTAGCTTGTGGTCTTGTGGTGGAAGACCATCTTGAGCTTGTGTTCCTTTGAAAGAAGTAGGATCATACTTCTCTTGTTGAGGAACAAACTTCGTCTTGGGGTATTGATCTTCTTCCCACTCAACTCCATTGGCATTGAACTTTCGTTCAAAACCAACACCTTGATTCTTCCGGTGCCTTCCTTGCTTGTGTACAATTTACTCAAATTGCTTACTTCCAGCAAGGCTCTTGTACACACATTTCTCTATAGTTCCCTTCAATAAGCTATTTTCTTGCTCAAGTGTAACTTGGCTAAGAGAATCATTAGTGGAATCAACAGAACTACTTGAAGCAACAAAATTGGATTTAGCATTATTGCTGTTACTACTAGATGAAGAATCTTTCTTGTTCTTGTTGCTAGATTTAACTTGTGGCATGTAAGTAGACAAGAGTAAACGCTTGGCAATGTAAGAAGAACTTTTCTTGCAAAGATCATCATTGCTTGCTTTTAAGAACTCATGCTCTTGCTCAAGTTTGAGCTTTTCAAAGCGTAGGTTCTCATGAGTCTTTAAAAGTTCTCGATGATCTTCCAAGGTACTTTCATGAGCTAACTTAAGAGTGTTTAGTTCTTTAGTTAGACGCTCAATCTCCTTCTTATCACCGTAATTCATTTTATCTTGATTAGCATGATTAATAGCAAGTTCATCATAGTTTTCATAACTAGAGTTGTCGTCTCCTAGAAAATCATCTTCATCACTATCGAAATCAACATACTCGGGGTGTGTTACCTTTGGACCTTTAGCCATGAAGCATCTTCCAATTCCTTCATTTGGTGAGTCAAATATGTCGTAGGAGTTGGTTGTCACAAGTGCTAGTCCGGAAACACCTTCATCTTGATTATATTCGGAGTCGTAGTGATAACTTCTTTCGGAGTGACGGTCGGAGTCGGAGCCGGATACCCATTCACCAACATGAGCTTGATGTCTTCATTTTTTGTCTCTCCTTGATGATTTGTCCTTCCTTTCCGAATCCTTGCTTCTCCGAGAGGGTCTTCGTTCATAACAATCATCTCTACTCTTCTCTCCTAATCCTTCTCTTGGGAGAATCTTCTCTTCTTTTGTAGGGAACCGTACACTCATTGGAATAGTGTCCGGGTCTTCCACAATTATAGCAGTTACGTTCACGACTAGAAGATCTTTTTTCATTGTAGGACCTTGACTTGGAACTTCTTCCCTTGCTTCTACTCTTGTAGAACTTGTTGAAGTTCTTCACCATTAGGCTCAATTCTTCATTGAAGGTTTGCTTCTCATTTGATGATGTGGGGGCATCACATGAGGCTTTGTAAGCACCACTTGACTTGTTGTGAAGTTCTTCCTTATCCTTAGGTGACATCTCATGAGCAACAATTCTTCCAATGACTTCCGTTGGCTTGAGATCTTTGTAGTTGGGCATCATTTGTATCAATGTGCACACGGTATCATATTTTCCATCCAAGGCTCTTAGGATTTTATTGATGATGAATCTATCGGTCATCCCTTCACTTCCTAAGCCGGCAATCTCATTTGTGATGAGAGCAAGCCTAGAGTACATTTCAGCGACGCCTTCACCATCCTTCATTTTGAACTTGTCAAGTTGACTTTGAAGCACATCCAATTTGGATTCCTTGACAGAGTCGGTACCTTCGTGCATATCAATCAAAGTATCCCAAATTTCCTTTGCATTCTCAATACGGCTGATTTTGTTGAATTCCTCGGGGCACAATCCGTTGAAGATAATATCACAAGCTTGAGCATTGTATTGCAGCATCTTCAAATCTTCCGCGGTAGCTTCATGGTTCGGTTCTCTCCCATCAAAGAATTCACCTTGCAAGCCAATACACACAATAACCCAAACGGCGGGGTTATTTCCAAGAATATGCATTTTCATCTTATGCTTCCAACTAGCAAAATGTGCACCGTGAAAGTAAGGACCTCTACGGTGGTAATTTCCCTCACTAGACGCCATACTCTCCTAGGTTGTGAAACCAAGGCTATAACCACCAAAAGCTATGGAAATCAAAGCAAATGGAGACCAAGCTCTTATACCACTTGTAGGATGGAAAGTATGTCTAGAGGGGGGGGGGTGATTAAACTACTTGACCAAATAAAAATCTAGCCTTTTCCCAATTTTAGTTCTTGGCACATTTTAGCAACTTAGCACAAGTCAAGCAATCAACCTACACATGAAATTCTAAGAGTGTAGTAGCGGAATGTAAAACAATTGCATACGAAGGTAAAGGGAGGACTTTGGAGGGAGCAAACGCAATGTAGACACGGAGATTTTTTATCCGTGGTTCTGATAGGTGGTGCTATCGTACATTCACGTTGATGGAGACTTCAACCCACGAAGCGTAACGGTTGCGCGAGACCACGGAGGGCTCCACCCACGAAGGGTCCACGAAGAAGCAACCTTGTCTATCCCACCATGGCCGTCGCCCACGAAGGACTGGCGTCACTCGGGTAGACCTTCACGAAGTAGGCGATCTCCTTGCCTTTACAAACTCCTTGGTTCAACTCCACAATCTTGACGGAGGCTCCCAAGTGACACCTCTCCAATCTAGGAGACACCACTCTCGTAGAGGTAGCAAATGGTGTGTTGATGATGAACTCCTTGCTCTTGTGCTTCAAATGATAGTCTCCCCAACACTCAACTCTCTCTCGTAGGATTGGATTTTGGTGGAAAGAAGATTTGAGTGGAAAGCAACTTGGGGAAGGCTAGAGATCAAGATTTATGTGGTTGGAATGGAATATCTTGACCTCAACACAAGTGTAGGTGGTTCTCTCTCAGAAAATATATGTTGGAAGTGTAGGCATGTTCTGATGGTTCTCTCCACGAATGAAGAGTGGGTCGAGGGGTATATATAGCCTCCACACAAAATCTAACTGTTACACACAATTTACCAAACTCGGTGGGACCGAATCATGAAACTCGGTCGGACCGATTTGGTTCATAATGTAACCGTTAGGGTTTTCGGTGGGACCGACATATCAACTCGGTGGGACCGATGTCATTAGGGTTAGGGCATAACGTAATCTTGGTGAGACCGATTACACAAACTCGGTGGGACCGATTTTGGTAATAGACAAACAAAGAGTTGGTCAGGCAAACTCGGTGGGACCGATTCGCTTATCTCGGTTGGACCAAAACGTTACGAAAGGGAAACAGAGAGTTTGCATTGCAATCTCGGTGGGACTGATCGCTCATATCGGTTTGACCGAAACGTTACGAAGGGAAACAGAGAGATTACAATCCCATCTCGGTGAGACCAAGATCCCTATCGGTGAGACCAAAAATACTAGGGTTTCTGGCAGTGGCTATGTCAAGAGAACTCGGTGGCGCCGGATAGAAAGTTTCGGTGGGGCCGAGTTTGACTTTTGGTTTGGGACATATGTGGATATGAGAAAGTAGTTGAGGGATTTCGAGCATATCACTAAGCATTTTCAGCAAGAACCTCATTAAGCAGCACCTCATCCCCTCTTAATAGTATTGGCTTTTCCTATGGACTCAATGTGATCTTGGATCACTAAAAGGAAAAATGTAGAGTCCTGTGCTTTGAGCCAATCCTTTTGTCCTTAGCATTTTGACGGGTCTACTTTTCTAATCCATGCCATGCCAATCATTAAGTTTTCCTGAAATATTTATCTTGAAATAGCATTAGCTCAATGAGCTATATGTTGTTAGGAATTACCAAAACCACACAGGGATAGTTGCACTTTCACAGGTTAATCTATCTGATGTTACAGATTCCTCCTTTTGGAAGTTCTTTAGTTATATCTAGTATACATACTTGATTAACGCTAGGCCTATCCCAAGGTTGATCCACATCTGGAAGATTAATGTGCCATTGGAAAATAAGGTGTTTATGTGGTTTGTGCATAAATGAGTAATTTTGACAAAAGATAACTTGGCCAAGCATAGTTGGGAAGGAAGTAAAAGAGGTTGCTTTTGTGACACGAACAAAACAATAGAGCATCCCTTCCTCCAGTGCCCACTTGCTATGTTATTGTGGCACACCATTCATGTCTCTTTTAACGTTCTTCTTCCGCTCACGGTCTCACATTTATTTGGGACTTGGTTAAATGGGATAGAGCACAAAACCATTGCACATATTCGAGTTGGAGTATTGATACGTCTCCGTCGTATCTATAATTTTTTATTGTTCCGTGCCAATATTATTCAACTTTCATATACTTTTTGGCAACTTTCTATACTATTTTTCGGACTAACATATTGATCCAAAGGCCCAGTGCCGGTTTCACATTTGCATGTTTTTGGTTTCGCAGAATATCCATATCAAACGGAGTCCAAACGGGATAAAAATGGACGGAGATTTTTTTTTGGAATATTTGAGAAGTCTGGAAGAAAGATCATCGCGAAACAGAGTTCGAGGTGGGCACGAGGTAGGCCCCCTCCCCAGGGCGCGCCCCTGACCCTCGAGGTCCACCCGTAAGGCGGTTGATGCCCTTCTTCGGCCGCAAGAAAGCTAATTTTTGGTAAAACATCACGGCGAAGGTTTCAGGCCAATCGGAGTTACGGATCTCCATATATATATATATATGAAATGGTGAAAGGGCACCAGAACAGAACGCAAAAACAGAGAGAGACAGAGAGACGAATCCAATCTCGGAGGGGCTCTCACCCCTCCCACGCCATGGGGGCCAAGGACCAGAGGGGAAAACCTTCTCCCATCTAGGGAGGAGGTCAAGGAAGAAGAAGAAGGAGGGGGGCTCTCTCCCCCTAGCTTCCGGTGTCGCCGGAGTGCCACAGGGGGCCATCGTCATCACCGTCATCTTCACCAACAACTTCACCGCCATCATCACCAACTCAACCCCCCTCTATGCAGCGGTGTAACCTCTCTCTTACCTGCTGTAATCTCTACTTAAACATGGTGCTCAACGCTATATATTATTTCCCAATAATGTATGGCTATCCTATGATGTTTGAGTAGATCCGTTTTGTCCTATGGGTTAATTGATGATCGTGATTGCATGTTTTATTATTGGTGCTGTCCTATGGTGCTCTCCGTGTCGCGCAAGCATGAGGGATTCCCGCTGTAGGGTTTGCAATATGTTCATGATTTGCTTACGGTGGGTGGCGTGAGTGACAGAAGCACAGACCCGGGTAAGTAGGTTGTTTGCGTATGGGATAATGGGGACTTGATACTTTAATGCTATGGTTGGGTTTTACCTTAATGAATCTTTAGTAGTTGCGGATGCTTTCTAGAGTTCCAATCATAAGTGCATATGATCCAAGTAGAGAAAGTATGTTAGCTTATGCCTCTCCCTCAAATAAAATTGCAATAATGATTACAGGTCTACTTATCGATTTCCTAGGACAAATAACTTTATCGTGACAAAAATATCTTTACTAAAAATAATTTAGTTGTGTATTTATCTAAACAGCCCCTACTTTTTATTTACGCTCTCTTTACTTTCTTGCAAACCTATCCAAAAACACATGCAAAGTACTTCTAGTTCCATACTTGTTTCCGGTAAAGCGAACATCAAGTGTGCTTAGAGTTGGATCGATGGTTGATAAAACTTGAGGGAATATTTGTTATACTTTAGCTCATCATTTGGTTCGACACTCTTACTTATCGAAAGAGGCTACAATTGATCCCCTATACTTGTGGGTTATCAAAACCTTTTTCTGGCGCCGTTGCCAGGGAGTTATAGCGTGGGGTGAATATTCTCGTGTGTGCTTGTTTGCTTTATCACTAAGTAATTTTTATTTGCTGTTCTTAGTTTTTTCTATCTTTAGTTATGGGTAGGAAACGTGAAATACGAAAAAAATTAGTTGTACCTACTGAACAAATGGTTGAAGAACCACTCAAAATCTATCACACTCCTGAAGCTTTTTACTTGGATCATCTTCGATCCCTTTGTGCTCGTGTTGAAACCCCAACTAGCTTAGTTGAGGGCAAATCTTTAGATGAGCATGCTTGTTATGCGCGACACCAAATATCTGAAAAAGGGAAAATTCTATTGAGTCAAATTCATCGTTTGCAATGCTATGCTTGGAATTTATGTGAAATATATGATGTTACTTGTTGTTCTGAAAACCCTAAGAAACACCTTCCCTATCAATGTGAGTTCAGTGATAATGGAATCGTATCTTCGTATGCTAAAGATGTTTATAGTTACTATGATATTCAATGAATTGAAGATTTTGTTGCTTTTAAGGGTGCTTATGAAATTGCTTGTTTGATTGAAACGTATGACGCTACTTTTCACAAATCTGAAAATTTTGCCATACTTAAATATTGTTATGATAATTACGCATCTAATGCCTATGTTGAACCATATATTGAGGACTACCCCGCTGTCCAAGAAGAGACTAATATTTTGCAGGAGTCTATGGAAGAAGAAATTGATGAAACTGTGAGCTCATTGGATGAAAAAGATGAGGAGGAGAGCGAAGAACAAAAGGAGGAAGAGTGGATTAGCTACCCATTCCCACCTTCTAATGAGAGTAACTCTACAACTCATACATTGTTCAATTTCCCTTCGTGCTTACAGAAGGATGATTGCTATGATGACTATTATGATCCCGTTGATTCTCTTGAAAAATCCCTTTTTGATGATGCTTGCTATGCTTGTGGCCAAGATGCCAATATGAATTATGCTTATGGAGATGAACTTGCTATAGTTCCTTATGTTAAACATGAAATTATTGCTATTGCACCCACGCATGATAGTCCTATTATCTTTTTGAATTCTCCCGACTACACTATATCGGAGAAGTTTACACTTATTAAGGATTATATTGATGGGTTGCCTTTTACCGTTACACATGATGATTTTGATAGATATAATATGCATGTTCTTGCTGCTCCTACTTGCAATTATTATGAGAGAGGAACTATATCTCCACCTCTCTATGTTTCCCACATGAAAAAATTGCAAGAAACTGTTTATACTATGCATTGGCCTTTACTATGTGTGCATGAATTGTTCTTTTATGACATGCCGATGCATAGGAAGAGAGTTAGACTTCGTCATTACATGATACATGTTTCTTTGTGCTCACTACTAAATTACAAATCATTGCTAATTAAAATTGGCTATGATATACCTTGCGATCAGGGTGGATCCATTACTTGAGCACTATATGCCTAGCTTAATGGCTTTAAAGAAAGCGCTGCCAGGGAGACAACACGGAAGTTTTAGAGAGTCATTTATTTATGTTGAGTGCTTTCATATAGTTTAAAAACAACAAAAATAAATAGGGGAACCCAAAAATTTTCAAAAAGGAAACTGAAAGTGAGAAAGACAAGAATTGTTGAAGTGGGAGAGCTCGTTGAACTTTGTTCATGCTCACGGCCACTTTGTGAATCTTGATTACAGAAACTTTTCAACAAAAATAGTTATCCCCTTGTAAAATTCCATTGTATTATGAAAATAATGTGCCAAGGTTTGCCTTTAGGATGTTTACAATGCTTGTTGGTTTGTGCGGTGCAGGACAGAAACTTTGGCTGTAGTGCGTGATTTTTAATTATTTTACTGAAACGTCAAACGGTTCTGATTCTTTTTGCATTGTCTTTCTATACAAAATTTTTATTTTTCCTAATTTTGGCAGAATTTTTCAGGAATCAGAAGTATGCTGAATGTTCAGATTATTACAGACTGTTCTGTTTTAGACAGATTCTGTTTTTGATGCATAGTTTGCTTGTTTGGATGAAACTATCAATTTATATCAGTGGATTAAGCCATGAAAAAGTTATATTACAGTAGACACAATGCAAAAATAAAATATGAATTGGTTTGCAATAGTACTTAGAGTGGTGATTTTCTTTATTATACTAACGAATCTTACCGAGTTTTCTGTTGAAGTTTTGTGTGGATGAAGTGTTCGATGATCGAGAGGGTCTCGATGTGAGAAGAAGGAAGAGAGGCAAAATATCAAGCTTGGGGATGCCCGAGGCACCCCAAGTAAATATTCAAGGAGACTCAAGCGTCTAAGCTTGGGGATGCCCCGGAAGGCATCCCCTCTTTCCTCGACAAATATCGGTATGTTTTCGGATTCGTTTCATTCATGTGATATGTGCAAATCTTGGAGCGTCTTTTGCATTTAGTTTTAATTTTTATTTTATGCACCATGCTGGTATGAGATGGTCCTTGGTTGATTTATAGAATGCTCTTTGCACTTGACTTATATCTTTTGAGTATGGCTTTATAGAATGCTTCATGTGCTTCACTTATATCATTTGAAGCTTGGATTGCATGTTTCTCTTTACATAGACAACCATCATTTGGAGAATGCTCTTTTGCTTCACTTATATTTGTTAGAGCGTGGGCATATCTTTTGTAGAAAGAATTAAACTCTCGTGCTTCACTTATATCTATTTAGAGAGATGACAGGAACTGGTCATTCACATGGTTAGTCATAAAATCCTACATAAACTTGTAGATCACTGAATATGATATGTTTGATTCCTTGCAACAGTTTTGCGATATAAATATGGTGATATTATAGTCATGCTAGTGGGTAGTTGTGGATTGTAGAAATATTTGTGTTGAGGTTTGTGATACCCGTATCATGCACATATGGTGAACCGTTATGTGATGAAGTCGGAACATGCATGATTTATTTATTGATTGTCTTCCTTATGATTGGCGGTCAGGGACGAGCGATGGTCTTTTCCTACCAATCTATCCCCCTAGGAGCATGCGCGTAGTACTTTGTTTCGATGACTAATAGATTTTTGCAATAAGTATGTGAGTTCTTTATGACTAATGTTGAGTCCATGGATTATACGCACTCTCACCCTTCCATCATTGCTAGCCTCTTCGGTACCATGCATTGCCCTTTCTCACCTCGAGAGCCGGTGCAAACTTCGCCGGTGCATCCAAATCCCGTGATACGATACGCTCTATCACACATAAACCTCCTTATATCTTCCTCAAAACAGCCACCATACCTACCTATCATGGTATTTCCATAGACATTCCGAGATATATTGCCATGCAACTTCCATCATCATCATATACATGACTTGAGCATTTATTGTCATATTGCTTTGCATGATCGTAAGATAGCTAGCATGATGTTTTCATGGTTTGTCCGTTTTTTTATGTCATTGCTACGCTAGATCATTGCACATCCCGGTACACCGCCGGAGGCATTTATATAGTCATATCTTAGTATCGAGTTGTAATATTGAGTTGTAAGTAAATAAAAGTGTGATGATCATCATTATTAGAGCATTGCCCCAGTGAGGAAAGGATGATGGAGACTATGATTCCCCCATAAGTCGGGATGAGACTCCGGACTTTACAAAAAATAAAAGAGGCCAAAGAAGCCCAAATAAAAAAAGAGGCCAAAGAAGCCCACCAAAAAAAATAAAAAAATAAAAAAGAAAATTAAAAAAAATAGAGAGAGAAAAAGAGAGAAGGGGCAATGTTACTATCCTTTTACCACACTTGTGCTTCAGAGTAGCACCATGATCCTTCATATACAGAGTCTCTTGAGTTATCACTTTCATATACTAGCGGGAATTTTCATTATAGAACTTGGCTTGTATATTCCGATGATGGGCTTCCTCAAATGCCCAAGGTCTTCATGAGCAAGCAAGTTGGATGCACACCCACTTAGTTTCTAGCTTGAGATTTCATACTCTTATAGCTCTTAGTGCATTCGTTGCATGGCAATCCCTACTCACTCACATTGATATCTATTGATGGGCATCTCCATAGCCCGTTGATACGCCTAGTTGATGTGAGACTATCTTCTCCTTTTTGTCTTCTCCATACAACCTCCACCATCATATTATATTCCACCTATAGTGCTATGTCCATGGCTCACGCTCATGTATTGCGTGGAAGTTGAAAAGGTTTGAGAATATCAAAAGAATTAAACAATTGCTTGGCTTTTCATCGGGGTTGTGCATGATTTGAATATTTGGTGTGGTGAAGATGGAGCATAGCCAGACTATATGATTTTGTAGGGATAACTTTCTTTGGTCATGTTATTTTGAAAAGACATGATTGCTTTATTATTATGCTTGAAGTATTATTGTCTTAATATCAAATGATAGACTATTGCTTTGAATCACTCGTGTCTTAATATTCATGCCATGATTAGACATATGATCAAGGTTATGCTAGGTAGCATTCCACATCAAAAAATTATCTTTTTTATCATTTACCTACTCGAGGATGAGCAGGAATTAAGCTTGGGGATGCTGATACGTCTCCGTCATATCTATAATTTTTTATTGTTCCATGCCAATGTTATTCAACTTTCATATACTTTTTGGCAACTTTCTATACTATTTTTGGGACTAACATATTGATCCAAAGGCTCAAAGGCCGCCTCGCTCTATTGCATGTTTTTGGTTTCGCGGAATATCCATATCAAACGGAGTCCAAACGGGATAAAAACGGATGAAGATTTTTTTGGAATATTTCGAAATTCTGGAAGAAAGGTCATCGCGAAACGGAGTCCGAGGTGGGCACGAGGTAGGGGGGCGCGCCCTACCCCCCGCCCCCCCCCCTCCCAGGGCGCGCCCCTGACCCTCGAGGTCCACCCATAAGGTGGTTGGTGCCCTTCTTCGTCCCTAAGAAAGCTAATTTTTGGTAAAAAAATCACGGCGAAGGTTTCAGGCCAATCGGAGTTACGGATCTCCATATATATATGAAACGGTGAACGGGCACCAAAACCGAACGCAGAAACAGAGAGAGACAGAGAGACAGATCCAATCTCGGAGGGGCTCTCGCCCCTCCCATGCTATGGGGGCCAAGGACCAGAGGGGAAACCCTTCTCCCATTTAGGGAGGAGGTCAAGGAGGAAGAAGAAGGAGGGGGGCTCTCTCCCCCTCGCTTCCGATGGCGCCGGAGTGCCACAGGGGGCCATCATCATCACCGTCATCTTCACCAACAACTTCACTGCTATCAGCACCAACTCTTCCCCCCTCTATGCAGCGGTGTAACCTCTCTATTACCCGCTGTAATCTCTACTTAAACATGGTGCTCAACGCTATATATTATTTCCCAATGATGTATGGCTTTCCTATGATGTTTAAGTAGATCCGTTTTGTCCTATGGGTTAATTGATGATCGTGATTGGTTTGGGTTGCATGCTTTATTGTTGGTGCTGTCCTATGGCGCTCTCCGTGTCGCGCAAGCATGAGGGATTCCCGTTGTAGGGTTTGCAATATGTTCATGATTTGCTTATGGTGGGTGGCGTGAGTGTAAGTATGCACCGAGTAAGTAGGTTGTTTATGTATGGGATAATGGGGACTTGATACTTTAATGCTATGGTTGGGTTTTACCTTAATGAATCTTTAGTAGTTGTGGATGCTTGCTAGAGTTCCAATCATAAGTGCATATGATCCAAGTAGAGAAAGTATATTAGCTTATGCCTCTCCCTCAAATAAAATTGCAATAATGATTACTGGTCTAGTTATCGATTGCCTAGGGACAAATAACTTTCTCATGACAAAAAGCTCTTTACTAAACCTAATTTAGTTGTGTCTTTATCTAAACAGACCCTACTTTTTATTTACGCTCTCTTTACTTTCTTGCAAACCTATCCAAAAACACCTACAAAGTACTTCTAGTTTCATACTTGTTTCCGGTAAAGCGAACGTCAAGTGTGCGTAGAGTTGTATCGGTGGTCGATAGAACTTGAGGGAATATTTGTTCTACCTTTAGCTCTTCATTGGGTTCTACACTCTTACTAATCGAAAGAGGCTACAATTGATCCCCTATACTTGTGGGTAATCAAGTATGTGCATTACTTTGGGCCATTTGGAATTGTTGGAACGATGTTGCCTTTAATAGACAAACCATCACCAATTTTTTGCAGGTTATCTTCAGGGCTACTTGGATCTGTATGTGGTCATTAATCGGCCATCCATGGGGAGCATATGGATATTGGGTGCAACCAATGGGAGATGATTGTACGGGATACTTATAACCGGTTTGGATGGCGGTCCAATAATAGGATAGGTGTTTGTCATCTTACCTTATTTTCGCCGGTTGTGGCAAATTTCTTTTTTGAGATTTGTACTTTTGTTTGAGACTTCATATTCAACTTGGATTTTTAATAAAATGACCGCGTGCTTCAAGAGATGCAGAAGTCGGGGCTTTCCTCCTTTCAAAAAAACCGACGAGACCGCCCGCACACAGACATCTCCAATGGGGGGAAACACCTTTGGCGCAAGTCCACCCTGCTCAACATCGACGACCGTCACATCCAGAAAAGGGAGGTCCGGGGAGACAACCTAGTTGATCTCATCTCAGACATCCTCGAAGCTCCATGCAAGGTATGCGCCCGTCGCCTTTCCCTGAGCATGCTATACCATCACTCCAGCGACCGAGACAGGTATTTTTTGAAAAGAAGGATGACCCCCGGCCTCTGCATCTGGGAGATGCATGCGGCCATTTTATTGATAACCCCATCTTCGATGGATGGTTCCAATCCGAGGTTCTTGATCACCTCGAGGAGTTTCATTTCAGCTACCAGCGGGTCAACAACATGGAACCACTTCATGCCGGTGATTCGATGGCACCGTAGCGCCGTCTGTGTTAAACTTTTCCTTCCTTCGAGTCGCTAGCTTTGGCCGCTGCCGTTTCATTGAGAATATCTTAGCCTTGGGCATAACTTTTCCAAATCTCATCGACCTCACTCTCTTCAGGATGACAAACCCCGAGAGCACACTCCACGCCATGATCGCGACATCTCCAAATCTTACACCTTGTACCTCAACAGATGCTATCACTTCCGTCGTGTCCACATCAGGTCCCAAACTCTTGTAAGCTTCACCATGTTGGTTGACCCAGAGTGTGATAGGATGGAGGAACTCACTATTGTCTACACTCCAAGATTACATGAACTCTTGCTCTGTGATGGTGGATATTACGTTCCATGAATCATACGTATCCTGGTTGCACCAAATTTTCACATGTTGGGATGGCTGCGCAGTGACATGATGTCCACGCTAAAGCATGGGAAGACAATACTCCAGGTAACTTAATCTCTTAAATCTAGTTTTCTGTTTGCATCCTCTTACTTAGTCAGCACTTCTATTACTAATTGTCTCTCATGTTTTGATGATCCAGGCAATGGTTGATAGCAGCCTAGTGTCATCGCTGCATGATGTAAAGATCTTGAAGCTTATTGTCCATGGTCTTAGGTTAAATAATGTCATTGAAGTCCTCCCATGCTTTCCATGCTTACAATAGCTTCACATAAACGTGAGTCAATTTGGGAGACTCTTTCTTTCTCTGTGCAATCTTAGGTTTTTTGGAAAAGGAGGAATACCTCCGGCCTCTGCATCAGTCGATGCATTTTCTTTTTTTTAGAAAAGGAGGATGACCCCCGGCCTCTGCATCTGGGGGATGCATGCGGCTACTTTATTAATTATTCTCACAAGAACTTACAAAGTCATACAACAGTAAGACTAAAGCCACCGTCTAAGCAACAACTGTCGCTACACCTATCCAATTGATGAAGGGGCGCTGATAGGCTAGGCCTAATACCAAACAAATATCGCAACCGGACCTAACATCTAAAACCTGATGTCACAACCAGGACGCCTGCCGGGTATGGGCACCCACCAGTCCAGTGTGCTCCTCAACCAGGACGCCTGCCGGGTATGAGGCCGCCGCAGCCACTTGCCACCAATCCATCTTTAGAGCACTACCGCTGCATCAACCTTGCCCGGTCTAGCTGCCGCCGACGCCACCATGACGCCAAACAGTGTCGACCTCCTTCGCGTGCCCATCACCACACATCTGACGTCAAGCCTCCGCTGCTCCATGCCGCCAAGAGCCGCCACCATCAGTCGATGCACCCATTAGTCAATGCATGCAAGTATATTATTAGAAATCGGAATAGAGTCTCCAATGAAGCTCAAAGTCTGAGCAAAAAAGGAGAAAATAAGTATGCAAAGTGCCACATCCGGCGATAAAGAACAAGGCTACGATGCCTACGCACCTAGCCTATTATTAACTCGCCATCCAAATCGGCTGAAGATAGCCTGTGTTATCGTCTCCCAGCGGTTGCACCCAATAACCATAGGCCCCTGTAGTCCGCATGAGTGAGTAACAACTACATACGGATCCAGGTTGTAGCTCTGTAGATAACCTACAAAAAATTGGTGAATGTTGTACCATTAAGAATCATATTATTTCTAGTGTTCCATATATCCCATAATAAAGCACATATCCCTATCTGAATATGTTTAGTTATGTGTATGTCTACTCCATTAAGCCACGTCCCAAATAACGTGTTTATGCTCATTGCAGGTTGTATGTTAAAAGCTATATGGATAGACCGCCATAACAATTTTGCAAGTGGACACTCGAGAAAGAGGTGTTTAATCATTTCGTTTTGATCACAAAAACAACACCTGGGGTTACCAACCCAATTTCTTTTCATCAAATTATCTTTGGTCAAGATGTCTTCTTTGTGGACGAACCACTACAGTCTCTGAGGCAAGTTAATGTCTTACAGAGGCCGGCTGGTGTTGATTAACTCGGTTTTGACGAGTGTGCCGATGTTTCTCCTATCTTTCTTTGAAGTACCGGTGGCGGTACGAAAAGATTAGACTTCTACAGATCCCGATTCTTCTGGCAAAGCGATGAGGCCAAGAAGAAATACAGACTGGCTAGATGGGATATCATGTGTAGACCTAAAGACCAGGGTGGGTTAGGGATCGAGAATTTAGAGGTAAAGAATAGATGTTTGCTTAGCAAATGGTTATACAAACTATCTACGGAGACCGAAGGCATGTGGATACAAATCTTGCGGAATAAATACCTACATACTAAGAATTTGGCCCAGGTGAATGCAAGGCCCACGGACTCGCCATTTTGAAAAGGGTTAATGAAAACAAAAAGTAAGTTTCTTCCAGCGGGTGAAGTTCCTAATTGGTACTAGTACCTCTATTAGATTCTGGGAGGACCCGTGGCTAGAGGAGACGCCTCTGGCTTTACAGTACCCTTCCCTATACAATATTGAGCAACATAAGGAGGATTATGTTGCCACAGTATTAAATTCAGTACCACTTAACATCCAATTTAGGAGATCTACTGTAGGGGAACGTATGTATGCTTGGTTACACCTGGTCCGTAGGTTGATGGATGTTAACCTTTCAGACCAGGCGGATAAAATTAGTTGGAAGTTAACCTCAAATAGATTATTCTCTGTGAAATCCATGTATTTGGTCTTAGTTGAATCCGGGCCATTGTCGAGGCCTTTGCAGATATGGAAGATTAAAGTTCCACTCTGCATCAAGATCTTTGTGCAATCTTAGCTAGCTTTTATGTACTCTCTATTTATCCATTCCTATATATGTTGAGTAGTTCTACTCTAAATTATATATTCTCTTCCTTCATTTTCAGACACTGAGCCATGTTCCAAACAAGCAGAACGATAATCCAGCTCCTACTACTGTTGAGTGTCTTGACAGACATCTAAAGCAAGTAGCAGTGACAAATTATTTAGGCAAGAACCCAGATTATAACTTTGCCAACTTCTTTGTTTTGAACGCAACAGTGCTAGAGTCAATGAAGCTTTAGGTCCCTTTTAGCTGGAACAACTAATGGTGCTCCATACAATGAAGATGGATTTTAAGAACAGATCTTCTCCAAATGATTGGGTTTATTTCGAGGGCACTGAGTGAGCACATGATCAACCACGCATATGAGGTGTCAAATTGCGTACCTGTTTGGTAGGCTAAGTTATCGGGGTTTCTCTTACTGCGGGGAACTGTTGCCTCTGTTGTCGTTTCGTGTAATTTGAAAACCAGAAAGGTTACTTTTATTTGTAATAACTTGAAGTTTACTTGTCAAAATTATATCATATGATTTTCTTTCCCATAACATGTGTTGCTAGTTTTCTAAATATATTTCGTTCTACATACTTGAAAGTTCATGAATTTCTGACAAATTTTAGTAATGCTTTTGTCAACTGTTGGTTGGTATTTTTTTGCTGGACCATAACTCATGGTAGATATATGATGATGTAAATGTTGATCCTCATATATGTTGTCCTAAAGAAAACATATTTGGTGTTATGATTCTGAAATATAGGTAGTGTGCAGATAGTAGTTTGTGGGGGAATTCACAGCTGACACGCACTTACATATATATATATATATATATATATATATATATATATATATATATATATATATATATATGTGTGTATATATATTGTTTACTACAAGTTTAAATAATCTGTTGGGGATGAATATTTTCTGGTGAAACATGTCCAGTGTTCTCATTTTAAAACTTCACATAAGCATATGATCAAGGTAGGGCTCGTTCAGCTCCCAATGTTAGTTTTTTTATTGAACCATAACTCAGGGTAGATATATTATCATGTCACTTCTAGTCCTTAGAGCAACTCTAACCTATCTCCTAATATTTAGAGGAGTAAGGGCCGAGTATACTTTAGAGGAGCATGCATTTGCTCCTCTAAAAATGACCATTTCTAAGTGATTAACAATACTTACAGGAGCATGCATTTGATCCTCTAAAAAGTAATTATTTCTAACTGAACAACAAAGTTACAGAAGCATGCATTTCCTCCTCAAAAAGTGTCTGTTTCTAAAAAGTGCTCGTTCAGCTCCCAAGGTCGGCATGTTATCCACGTGAGTCATTTTGTTGCCCTACTAAGACCACACACGGGTCGACTATGCGCCCTCGAGGACTCCTCGAGCATGTGGAATGGAAGGACGGATAGGCGATGTGGGCTTAAAAGTAGTGAGAAAAAAACAAGGGAATGAGAAAGCCCGAGCATCTCAATATTATATTCGAACCCATTAAAGTTACCACTTCATAACACTAAGGGGAAAAGCTATGATGCCATGAGTGCTGTAAAAGGAGAACAAGACATGTATTTTTTGTACAGAGGCCCCCGGCCCCAGGTAGAAGAACAATAGGCTCACTCTATGTCGGTGTGGAATGACACCTATGGGATCACAAGAATCCCTACCACGGTTGCCAGGGCGCAGGGTTGCAAGAAGAGCAGGATTAGTAGTCAGCACAAGGATCGTTTACCCAGGTTCGGGCCGCGAGGATGCATAAAACCCTAGTCCTGCTTTGGTGGATGTATTGAGTGTTCTTGAGCCCTCCAACTAGCTACGGTGGCTGAGTAGTTCCAAAGAGCCGAATCCCTCTCTAGTATGCCAAGGGCCTCCTTTTATAGTTGGAAGGGGCCGCCACAGTGACACACAGGAGGTGCAAAGGCATACAGTACTGCGAGCTTATCGCTCGTATTACAGGACAAGACGCATTTAATGCGCCGCTTTGGTGTCCCCTAGCTTTATCGGGGACGGAGCGAGGCCCGTCCCGTCCGTCGCCGCTCCCCCTCGCTTCGACACGCGCCCTGGCCAGCGATGCATGCGGTGCTATCTGAGGAGTAGGTATTTATCATACGCAGGCAGGCAGCTGAGGTGGCGTGGGGTAGGGTCTTCGCGAAGATCTACAGGCCGCCACGCATGTGCTTGCTGATCTGGCCTGGGAGCTGCATGTTGCCACGCAGGTGCTAGCCCAGCTGGTTGGGCTGGCAGTTGCATGCTGCTACGTCTTGAGCTTGCGTTGGTTTTCCCCGAAGATGAGAGGATGATGCAGCACAGTAGCGTAAGTATTTCTCTCAGTTTTGGACAACCAAGGTATCAATCCAGTAGGAGGCCACGCGCAAGTCCCTCGTACATGCACAAAACGATAGCTACTCGCAACCAACGCGATTAGGGGTTGTCAATCCCTTCACGCTCACTTACGAGAGTGAGATCTGATAGAGATAATATTTCTGGTATTTTTTGTATAAAGATGCAAAGTGAAAAGTAAAAGGAAAGCAAGAACAAAGCAAGTAAATAAAGTGATAGAGATTGATATGATGAGAATAGACCCGGGGGCCATAGGTTTCACTAGTGGCTTCTCTCAAGAGCATAGATATTCTACGGTGGGCGAACAAATTACTGTTGAGCAATTGACAGAATTGAGCATAGTTATGAGGTTATCTAGGTATGATCATGTATATAGGCATCATGCCCTGCATAAGTAGACCAAACGATTACGCATCTACTACTATTACTCCACTCATCGACCGCTATCCAAAGATGCATCTAGAGTATTAAGTTAAAAACAGAGTAACGCCTTAAGCAAGATGACATGATGTAGAGGAATAAATTCATGCAATTTGATAAATACCCCATCTTGTTATCCTCGATGACAATAATACAATACGTGCCTTGCAACCCTTTCTGTCACTGGGTAAGGACACCGCAAGATTGAACCCAAAGCCATGCACTTCTCCTATTGCAAGAACTACCAATCTAGTTGGCCAAACCAAACGGATAATTCGAAGAGACTTGCAAAGATAACCCAATCATACATAAAAGAATTCAGAGAAGCTTCAAATATTATTCATAGATAAGCTGGATCATAAACCCACAATTCATCGGTCTCAACAAGCACAACGCATAAAGAAGATTACATCGAATAGATCTCCATGAGAGAGGGGGAGAACATTGTATTGAGATCCAAAAAGAGAGAAGAAGCCATCCAGCTACTAGCTATGGACCCGAAGGTCTGAAGTAAACTACTCACACTTCATCGGAGGGGCTATGGTGTTGATGTAGAAGCCCTCTGTGGTGGATGCCCCCCATGGAGCTCAAACAGGCCCCAAGACGGGATCTCGTGGATACAGGAAGTTGCGGTGGTGGAATTAGGTTTTTGGCTCCTGTTCTGATCGTTTGGGGATACGTAGGTATATATAGGAGGAAGGAGTACGTCGGTGGAGCGTCAGGGGGCCCACGAGGTAGGGGGGCGCGCCCTCCACCCTCGTGACCGCCTCTGGCACTTCTTGGAGTAGGGTCCAAGTCTCCTGGATCACGTTCGGTTGGAAAATCACGTTCCCGAAGGTTTCATTCTGTTTGGACTCCGTTTGATATTCCGTTTCTTTGAAACATTGAAATGGGCAAAAAACAGCAATTCTGGCTGGGCCTCCGGTTAATAGGTTAGTCCCAAAAGTATTATAAAAGTGGAAAATAAAGCCCAATATAGTCCAAAACAGTAGATAAAGTAGCATGGAGCAATCAACAATTATAGATACGTTGGAGACGTATCAGGCATCACCAAGCTTAATTCCTGCTCGTCCTCGAGTAGGTAAATTATAAAAAGAGAATTTTTGATGCGGAGTGATACTTTGGCATAATTTCAATATAAATCTTCTTACTTGCGATATGAATATTCAGATCCGAAAGATTTAAGACAAAAGTTCATATTGACACAGAAATAATAATACTTCAAGCATACTAATCAAAGCAATCATGTCTTCTCAAAATAACATGGCAAAAGAAAGTTCATCCCTACAAAATCATATAGTTAGGCTATGCTTCATTTTCGTCACACAAAGATGTTCCCAACTTCTATACCCCGGATGACAAGCCAAGCAATTGTTTCATACTTAAATAATCTCAAACGTTTTCAACCTTCACGCAATACATGAGCACGAGCCATGGATATAGCACTATGGGTGGAATAGAATATGATGATGGGGATTGTGTGGAGAAGACAAAAAAGGAGAAAGTCTCACATTGACGACGAGGCTAATCAATGGGCTATGGAGATGCCCATCAATTGATGTCAACATGAGGAGTAGGGATTGCCATGCAACGGATGCACTAGAGCTATAAGTATATGAAAGCTCTACAAAAGAAACTAAGTGGGTGTGCATCCAACTTTCTTGCTCACGAAGACCTAGGGCATTTTGAGGAAGCCCATCATTGGAATATACAAGCCAAGTTCCATAATGAAAAATTCCCACTAGCATATGAAAATGACAAAATAAGAGACTCTCTATCATGAAGATCTTAGTGCTACTTTGAAGCACAATATATGAGACTCACTACATGAAGAACAAGGTGCTACTTTGAAGCACAAGTGTGGTAAAAGGATAGTAGCATTGTCCCTTCTCTCTTTTTCTCTCATTTTTTCGGCCTTCCTTTTTTTGGCCTTGCTCTTTTTTTTAATCTCGTCCGGAGTCTCATCCCGACTTATGGGGGAATCATAGTCTCCATCATCCTTTCATCACTTGGGACAATGCTCTAATAATGATGATCATCACACTTTTATTTTTCTTACAACTCAACAATTACAACTCAAACTTAGAACAAAATATGACTCTATATGAATGCCTCCGTGATGTACCGGGATGGTGCAATGAATCAAGAGTGACATGTATGGAAAATAATGCATGTTGGCTTTGCCACAAATACGATGTCAACTACATGATCATGCAATGGCAATATGACAAAAGTAATGTATGTCATAATGATGATGATGGAAGTTGCATGGCAATATATCTCGGAATGGCTATGGAAAGGCCATGATAGGTAGGTATGGTGGCTGTTTTAAGGAAGCTATAAGGAGGTTCATGTGTGAAAGAGCGTATCGTATCACGGGGTTTGGATGCAACCTGCGTAGTTTGCACCAACTCTCAAGGTGAGAAAGGGCAATGCATGGTACCGAAGATGCTAGCAAAGGCGGAAAGGTAAAAGTGCGTATAATCCATGGACTCAACATTAGTCAAAAGAACTCATATACTTATTGCAAAAATTTAGAAGCCATCAAAAATCAAGTACTATGCGCATGCTCCTAGGGGGATATTTTTGTAGGAAAAGACCATCGCTCGTCCCCGACCGCCACTCATAAGGACGCACAAGCCAGGTACACTTCATGTTTCAAATTTGTTACACAACTTTAACCATACGTGCATGCTACGGGACTTGCAAACTTCAACACAAGTATTTCTCAAATTCACAATTATCAACTAGCACGACTTTGATATTATTACCTCCATATCTCAAAACAATTATCAAGCATCAAACTTATCTTAGTATTCAATTCACTCAAAAAGAAAGTTTCACATATCTTGAACACTAAGTATATTAACATTAAGCAAATTACCATGCTATTAACGACTCTCAAAATAGTCTAAGTGAAGCATGAGAGATCAAGTTTCTTTAAAACAAATCCATCACCGTGCTCTAAAAGATCTAAGTGAATCACTAGAGCAAAAATTATCATGCTCAAAAGATATAAGTGAAGCACTACGAGCAAACTATCAAGCTCAAATGATATAAGTGAAGCACATAGAGTATTCTAAAAAATTCCATATCATGTATGACTCTCTCAAAAGGTGTGTACATCAAGGATGATTGTCGTAAACTAACAAGCAAAAGACACACATAATACAAGACGCTCCAAGCAATACACTTATCATGTGGTGAATAACAATATAGCTCCAAGTAAATTACCGATGGAAGTAGCCGAAAGAGGGGATGCCTTCCGGGGCATCCCTAAGCTTTGACTTTTTCGTGTCCTTGGATTATCTTGGGGGTGCCATGGGCATCGCCAAGCATAGGCTCTTGCCACTCCTTGTTCCATAATCCATCAAAAGAATTCACCAAAAACTTGAAAACTTCACAACACAAAACTGAATAGAAATCTCGTGAGCTCCATTAGAGAAAGAAGACAAAAGACTACTTCAAGGTACTGTAATGAACTCATTCTTTATTTATATTGGTGTTAAACCTACTGTATTACAACTTCTCTATGGATTATAAACTATTTTACTAGCCATAGATTCATCAAAATAAGCAAACAACACACGCAAAACAAAATCTGTCAAAAACAGAACAGTCTGTAGTAATCTGTAACTAACGCAAACTTCTGGAACTCAAAAAATTCTACCAAAATTAGACGACCTGGACAATTTTTTTTATTAATCAGCAGCAATTGGAATCAGTATTTTATCACGTTCTTGTGATTTTTAACAATTCAGGCACTGAGCGCAAAGATTCTGGAAATTACAGCAAGATCAGATAACTATCACCCAAGAAGATCTAATAGGTTTAACTTGGCACAAATACTAATTAAAAGATAAAACCACATCTAAACAGAGGATAGATGGATTATTTATTCCTAAACGAAAGCAAAAAAAAAACTAAAAATAAAATTGGGTTGCCTCCCAACAAGCGCTATCGTTTAACGCCCCTAGCTAGGCATAAAAGCAAGGATAGATCTAGGTATTGCCATCTTTGGTAGGCAATCCATAAGTGGCTCTCATGATAGATTAATATGGTAATTTTATTTTCTTTCTAGGAAAGTGTTCCATCCCTTTCTTTAATTAAAATTGGAATCTAATATTCCCTTCCTTCATATCAATAATTGCACTAATCATTCTAAGGAAAGGTCTACCAAGAAGAATTGGGCATGAAGGATTGCAATCTATATCAAGAACGATAAAATCTACGGGCACATAATTCCTATTTGCAACAATAAGGACATCATTAATTCTTCCCATAGGATTTTTAATAGTGGAATCCGCAAGATGCAAGTTTAGAGAGCAATCATCAAAGTCACAGAAATATAGCAAATCACACAAAGTTTTGGGAATAGTAGAGACACTAACACCCAAATCACACAAAGCATGAAACTCATAATATTTAATTTTAATTTTGATAGTAGGTTCCCACTCATCATGGAGTTTCCTAGGGATAGAACTTTCAACTCAAGCTTTTCTTCATAAGATTGCATCAAAGCAGCAACAATGTGTTCGGTAAAGGCCTTATTTTGACTATAAGCACTAGGAGAATTTACCACGGATTGCAACAAGGAAATACAATAAATTAAAGAGGAATTTTCATAATTAAATTCCTTGAGATCCAATATAGTTGGTTTAGCAATATCTCGATTTTTATTTCTTTCAATCCCACTTTTATCAATTTCATCATCAAGATCTAAAAACTCCGTATTCTTAGAATGCCTTCTAGGTAAAGGAAGATCATATTCAGTTTCATCAAGATTCATATTGCAAAACAAAGATTTAATGGGCGACACATCAATAACTTTTAGATCTTCATCTTGATTTTCATAGGAATTGGAAGAACCCGCTTTAATAAAGGCATCTTTGGAAGCACACATCCTAGCGGTTCTTTCCTTGCACTCATCAATGAAAATTCTCATGGTTTTGAGAGACTCATTGATATCATGCTGAGGAGGAATAGATCTAAGCTTTAAAGAATCAATCTCGAGAGAAATTCTATCAACGTTCCTAGCCAAATCATCAACTTTAAGCAATTCTCTTCAACCAAAGCATTAAAATTCTTTTGTGAATTCATAAACTCTTTAACACTACTCACAAATTCAGAGGGCATCTTATTAAAATTTCCATAAGAGTTGTTGTAGGAATTTCCATAATTATTAGAAGGATTACTAGGATAAGGCCTAGGATTAACATTCCCTCTATACGCATTGTTACCAAAATTATTCCTACCAACAAAATTCACATCCATAGATTCATTATTATTCTCAATCAAGGTACACAAAGGCATGTCATTAGGATCAGAAGAAACACTCTTAGCAAATAATTTCATAAGTTCATCCATCTTTCCTCTCAAAACGTTGATTTCTTCTATAGCATGCACTTTTTTATTAGTAGATCTTTCAGTATCCCATTGAGAATAATTAACCATAATACTATCTAGGAGTTTAGTAGCATCTCCTAAAGTGATTTCCATAATAGTGCCTCCCGCGGCCGAATCTAAAAGATTTCTAGAAGCAAAATTCAATCCAGCATAAATTTTTTGTATAATCATCCATAAGTTCAAAACATGAGTAGGACAATTATGTATCATTAATTTCATTCTCTCCCAAGATTGTGCAACATGTTCATGATCAAGTTGCTTAAAATTCACAATATCGTTCCTAAGAGAGATAATCTTAGCGAGAGGGAAATACTTAGAGATAAAAGCATCTTTGCACTTGTTCCAAGAATCAATACTATTTTTAGGCAATGATGAAAACCACGCTTTAGCATGATCTCTAAGCGAAAAAGGAAATAGCTTCAATTTAACGACATCATTATCGACATCCTTTTTCTTTTGCATATCACATAAATCAACGAAGCTATTCAGATGAGTAGCGGCATCTTCACCAGAAGGCCGCGAATTGATCTTTCATAACAAGATTCAACAAAGTAGTATTGATTTCACAAGATTCAGTATTGGCAAGAGGAGCGATCGGAGTGCTAAGGAAATCATTATTATTTGTATTGGTGAAGTCACACAATTTGGTAGCATCTTGAGCCATCGCGCCAAGCAAGCAAACTAGCACACGAGCAAACAAACGGACGAGGAAAAAGGCAAAGGAAAAAGGAGGAGGAGATTGGGAAAGAGAGGGCGAATAAAACGGCAAGGGTGAAGTGGGGGAGAGGAAAACGAGAGACAAAGGGCAAATAATGTAATGCGAGAGATAGGGATTGTGATGGGTACTTGGTATGTTGACTTTTGCGTAGACCTCCCCGGCAACGACGCCAGAAATCCTTCTTGCTACGTCTCGAGCTTGCGTTGGTTTTCCCCGAAGAGGAGAGGATGATGCATCATAGTAGCGTAAGTATTTCCCTCAGTTTTTGAGAACCAAGGTATCAATCCAGTAGGAGGCAATGCGCAAGTCCCTCGTACCTGCACAAATCAATAGCTACTCGCAACCAACGCGATTAGGGGTTGTCAATCCCTTGACGGTCACTTACGAGAGTGAGATCTGATAGAGATAATATTTTTGGTATTTTTGGTATAAAGATGCAAAGTGAAAAGTAAAAGCAAAGTAAGAACAAAGCAAGTAAATAAAGTGATAGAGATTGATATGATGAGAATAGACCCGGGGGCCATAGGTTTCACTAGTGGCTTCTCTCAAGAGCATAGATATTCTACGGTGGGTGAACAAATTACTGTTGAGCAATTGACAGAATTGAGCATAGGTATGAGGTTATCTAGGTATGATCATGTATATAGGCATCATGCCCGAGAAAAGTAGACCGAAACGATTCTGCATCTACTACTATTACTCCACTCATCGACCGCTATCTAGCATGCATCTAGAGTATTAAGTTAAAAACAGAGTAACGCCTTAAGCAAGATGACATGATGTAGAGCAATAAATTCATGCAATATGATAAATACCCATCTTGTTATCCTCGATGGCAACAATACAATATGTGCCTTGCAACCCTTTCTGTCACTGGGTAAGGACACCGCAAGATTGAAACCAAAGCCATGCACTTCTCCTATTGCAAGAACTACCAATCTAGTTGGCCAAACCAAACGGATAATTCGAAGAGACTTGCAAAGATAACTCAATCATACATAAAATAATTCAGAGAAGATTCAAATATTATTCATAGATAAGCTGGATCGTAAACCCACAATTCATCGGTCTCAACAAACACGCCGCAAAAAGAAGATTACATCGAATAGATCTCCACGAGAGAGGGGGAGAAAATTGTATTGAGATCCAAAAAGAGAGAAGAAGCCATATAGCTACTAGCTACGGACCCGAAGGTATGAAGTAAACTACTCACACTTCATCAGAGGGGCTATGGTGTTGATCTAGAAGCCCTCCGTGGTGGATACCCCCTCCGGCGGAGCTCCGGAACAGGCCCCAAGATGGGATCTCGTGGATACAGGAAGGTACGGCGGTGGAATTAGGTTTTTGGCTCCTGTTCTGATCGTATGTGGATACATAGGTATCTATAGGAGGAAGGAATGCGTCGGTGGAGGCGTCGGGGGCCCACGAGGTAGGGGGCACGCCCAGGCGCACTTCCCCCACCCTCGTGACCGCCTCGCACTTCTTGGAGTAGGGTCCAAGTCTCCTGGATCACGCTCGGTTGGAAAATCACGTTCCCGAAGGTTTCATTCCGTTTGGACTCCGTTTGATATTCCATTTCTTCAAACAACCGAAATGGGCAAAAACAAACAATTCGGCTGGGCCTCCGGTTAATAGGTTAGTCCCAAAAGTAATATAAAATTGGAAAATAAAGCCCAATATAGTCCAAAACAGTAGATAAAGTAGCATGGAGCAATCAAAAATTATAGATACGTTGGAGACGTATCACATGTGAACAGTGGTGGAAGATTTGCTGGTGTGGCCTGGCGGTGGCCCTGCTGATGTCCTCGGCGAGGGCCTTGCCGGGGCCCGACAAGGGTCTTGCCATGGCGTGCAGTTGTCCCTGGCAAGGATCTTGCCGGGGATCTTGTGGCGTTCCTCGGCAAGGATCCCGCCGAGGGTCGCCGTCTTCTGGTCCTCATCTTGATCTCATATATCTATGGTCTTGACAAAGATCTGCATGCCATCACATAGGTGCCTCTCGAGCCCTGGTCCAATCGTAGTCGGTTGGGTTGGAACCTGTTGCTCAAGGGCAGCTCGCTCTGTTGGCGTTTGGGCGTGCTGCCCCGGCAAGGGTCTTGCCGGGGGAACCTGCTCGGTCCTTCTGCATCTTTGTGTTCTTGGCCTTGGCGTTGTCTTGGGCATCTTGTGCTTCGGCTTCTCTCCGGTTCCCTCCCTTGCCCTGCTTCGTGTGGCCGCGGCGCGTGGCTCTGACTTCTCATGCACAAGTAAAGGGGTCAAAAGGAGTGCCCCTACTTTTGTACACCGACAGGAGCCCCCAGTCATGGCCACACATAAGCGCGACACGTTGTTGGGCCAAGCCCAGAAAGGTGCGCGGGCAGGCGGGGCAGATTTTACAGCGGTAATTTTCCGTCTGTTGCGCTTCCCCACGACCCGCGTTGAACGCGCGACGTGGGGGAGGGGTGCGTGACGTGGGCGGCATGCATGGGGCGGTTCCCGCATGCATGCGTCACATCATGGTTAATGGGAAAAGAGGCGGCCCGCGCCTTCCCCGTAAAAGGGAATAACTGCGGGCGCGCTTCTCATTTTACCCCCTTGTGCCTTCTCCAATCTCAGAGCCGCCGCCCCCTTCTCCTTCCTCCCTAAGCTTCGTTCTTGCTACTTGCCGCGCCTCGCCGCTTCATCTCTTTCCCCTAGCCACCATGGCACCCAAATCCACCAATGGCAAGGGAGTGGCCAAGGACGCCGGAGCGGCGGAGCCACCGGAGAGCGCGCTGGCGGTGCAGAGGACGCAGCTCGCCTACTTCCCTTCGACGGTCGACGTGTTCGAGCTCCGGGAGGCCTTCAAACCCCTGTGGGGGGTCAGTACGGGGGGAGAGAAGATGGGGCATCCACCTACACGCGTCATCCCCGCCAGTTGTGCCGAGGCCACCCCAAACCGGTACCCTTTCTTCGTCGACTACTTCTCCTATGGGCTCTGTCCTCCCTTCTCTGATTTCTTCAACAACGTCATGCACACCTACGGCTTCCACCTTTTGGATTTTACTCCAAATGATGTGGCGTGCATGGCTCTTTTTGCGCACCTCTGCGAGGGCTTCGCCGGGGTGCATCCCAACACAGCGCTCTTCCGCCACTATTTCTCCCCTCGGATCCAACCGGGGGCGCCATCTCTGGTTGCATCAACTGGATCCAAAGGTCCAAGGAAGCGTACCCGGAGGGGGCCTGCTACCTCTTGAGCACTGCATTGGTTTTCCCTTGAAGAGGAAAGGGTGATGCAGTAAAGCAGCGTAAGTATTTCCCTCAGTTTTTGAGAACCAAGGTATCAATCTAGTAGGAGGCCACGCACAAGTCCCTCGCGCATACACAAACAAATAAATCCTCGCAACCAACGCAATAAAGGGGTTGTCAATCCCTTCACGGTCACTTACGAGAGTGAGATCTGATAGTTATGATAAGATAATATTTTTGGTATTTTTATGATAAAGATGCAAAGTAAAATAAAAGGCAATAAAAATAGCTAAGTGTTGGAAGACAGACCCGGGGGCCATAGGTTTCACTAGTGGCTTCTCTCGAGAGCATAAGTATTATGGTGGGTGAACAAATTACTGTTGAGCAGTTGACATAATTGAGCGTAGTTATGAGAATATCTAGGTA
The DNA here is from genome assembly GCA_021605145.1 of Aegilops bicornis. Lineage (NCBI taxonomy): Eukaryota > Viridiplantae > Streptophyta > Magnoliopsida > Poales > Poaceae > Aegilops > Aegilops bicornis. Next base: position 54,561,389 of record CM038670.1, read on the forward strand.
TGATCATGTATATAGGCATCACGTCCGCAACAAGTAGACCGACTCCTGCCTGCATCTACTACTATTACTCCACACATCGACCGCTATCCAGCATGCATCTAGAGTATTAAGTTCGATAGAACAGAGTAACGCTTTAAGTAAGATAAAATGATGTAGAGGGATAAACTCATGAAATATGATATAAACCCCATCTTGTTATGTCAGGACCCCGATTCCAAATCACATCGATCTAGCCGGTAACACCTCATATCACTTTGCGGCCTCACGCACGGTATTCCCACGGGTGTCGCCTTACCATGGCCCGGGACCGTTTGCGCCTTTTGGCTCACGTATATGATAGTGTCGCTAGCATCCATATGACAGAGAACCCGGGCCGACATGGCTAGTCGTGAACCCAAAGCGGCACTAACCCATGGGGACAAGCATACATGAATCACATCGAGCATGTCGGTCAACAGCGTGTGAATCCGGGCTGTAGCACTGGGCTAACAGGACTCCGGAACCCCGGGCTGTAGCAGGCTAGGCAGGACTCCGGATGTCACTGCGTGACATTTCCCCGAAGGGATAGACACATGAACGAAGTGAAACACATGCCGGCCAGTCAAGTGTCCAAAGCAGTAGTGCTGGGCTAGCAGGACTCCGGTGAACCGGGCTGTAACGGACTACTATCGCTCAGGAAGCACTAGACTACATTTCCCCAAATCAGAGACTGCCAAGGATAAACAACTAGATTGTCGGATCCCACACATACCAAGCATTTCAAACATACACACAATATGCTCAGTATATGTAAATACAACATGGCATCACAACATAACTCTACGACTCAAATATTTATTCATTAGGCTCCGAGGAGCGAGATATTACAAACATGGGTCTCATGACCCAACATTCAGAGCATACAATCAAAGCACAAGCGGAAGCTTAACAAGTCTCAGTACAGACATCTACAAATGAAAAAGACTTAGAAGCCTGACTATCTACTAGATCCTGCCGATAGCACAAGATCGTAGCTGAGGTATCAAGCTAAACGTCGAAGTCGACGCGGAACTACTAGCGAGACTGAAGTCTCTCTGCAAAAACATAAAATAGGCAAACGTGAGTACAATGTACTCAGCAAGACTTACATCAGAACTAACTACATATGCATCATTATCAATAAAGGGGGTGGTGGAGTTTGACTGCAGCAAGCCAGCTTTGACTCGGTGGCTATCCTGAAACTATGACTGCAATTAACTCTTTTGAGGTGGCGCACTCGAGTCCACATATTCACCATATCAATACACCACTATGGATCAGCTCTCGTCTACCTATGAGAACGCCATCCATAGCCCTCACGCTTATCTTGCGAGTTTTAGAGTATCCACTTTCACTTGTCTATGAACTATGCAAGGGGTCCAAGTTTCCATATCCGAGGAATCCGGCTATTCGAATAGATAATGATAACCCTGCAGGGGTGTACTTCTTCACACACGCTCTCGCCACTTATCGCCCTGTACACGTCATGTACCTCGGCAACCTTCAAGCGGAAGCCGGGCGAGGGAGTCGGCCACGACCTGACTAACCACACAAGTCTCTCATCTAGGTTTATCGCCTATTCGGGTTCCATCCGCAAGGAGATCCGGTCGGGGTGTCGCTCACAACCCCAAACGATGTGAGCAGGGTTCCCAAGCCCACCAACCGGGTGCCACTTCGTACACCATGCCACTATGCCTAGTCTGTCCCAAGCCCACCTGTACCGGGTGCCACTTGGTAGACTACTAACACTACCTACAAACACCAGAAACTAGTTGCAACTCCTGGACAGAGATCATGTTGATTAATAAGTCGAGAGGGGTCGAGTTACCGGAACCCAATGTGTGGTAGTAACTGTTCATGGATCACAAACACAGAACTCAGTTCCTGAGGACAGCTGCAATGAGACAACCCACCATGTACTCCTACATGGCCTCTCACCGCTACCTTTACCAAATCATGTTCACACACTTAGCTCACACACAGTAGGACATGTTCACACACCATTCCAATTCATTCCCGATGAATCAGACCTGACTCAACTCTAAGCAATAGCAGGCATGACAAACAAGCATGAATGAGTAGGCACATCAGGGCTCAAACAACTCCTACTCAGGCTAGTGGGTTTCATCTAATTACTTGTGGAATGACAGTCATGCAGAGGATAAAGGGGTTCAGCTACCGCAACAAGTAACACATGAGTCGTTGTTGTCCTAATGCAGTAAAATAGAGCAGGAGCGAGAGAGTGGGATTATATCGGAATGAACAAGGGGGTTTTGCTTGCCTGGCACTTCTGAAGATAATATAGTTCTTCATCGGCATCATCGAACTCATCGTCGGTACGTAATCTACTGAGAGGGGACAAACACTGGCACATTCACATGAATGACATGTCATGTTAAGGTATTGAATTCACCTAATGCAATATCTAGCCAAGTTAATTGAAGTGGAACTCGAACAAGAACAAATTCCAACTCCAAATGTTATTTCATAAATTGCCCTAATCATTATTTTTCCTATTCAGTGAGGTTAACTTGTTCAAACATGCATGATCATGGCATAAACAGATTCTTCATATTTTTCTGATCATTTTTCGTATATAACTTATTTCCATTGTAGGTGTAGATTATTTTCTATGAATTTTAGAAGTTAGCACTATTTTCTGAAATTTCCTGTAAAAGAATAAATCCAGAAAAGAGTTATTGAATCAGCATGACGTCACTGTGATGTCAGCGGTCAATCTAGCACGCAGTCCGAGTCAAACTGACCTGTGGACCCTGGGTGTCAGTGTCATTAGTTTAGCTAAAAACAATTAGTACTAATCCTAACTAATTAACAGGGCCGGGCCCAACCTGTCATAGACCCAGGGGGTCAAACTGGGCCCACCCGGGGTGAACTCAGTCAACGGGGTGGGGGGGGGTCAAACCCCTGGTCAGCAGGGTCAATCCCGCCAGTGTTGAGTCGCCGGCGAGGCCGAGACGGCGGAGGGGCTCGGATTTTTCCCTCCGGCGACCAAATTAGCAGCCGAGGGGCTCTACAAGACGCCCAGGCTCCCGCACATCCATTGCGGCCAGCGGCAGCAGCCGGGTGCCCTACTGGTGACAGCGGCGATGGCAAGTGCGGGGGCCGGAGCTCGGCGAGCTCAGGCGCAGGGCTACGGTGCACTTACAAGTGACCTGAAGCGTGCCGCGGCTTCCTGGGGATGCCCGGAGCATGCCTACATGCTTGGTTTGGCTAAGCGGGGCTGCTAGCGACGGCGAGCTTCGTGGCGGCGGCGGCAGGCTCCGGCCGAGGTGGGAACCACGGCTAGAGGTCGCAAGAGATGACGGGGAGAGGGGCGGAGGAAAGAGGGGCTCACAGGGAACTCGGGGAGCAGGCTAGTGAGCTCGGGGGAGCGCGGACGGTGACGTAGCGAAGCCGGCGATCTCGGACGGCCGGAGATGGGGAAGACGGCGTGAGCGGCGATGCAGGCTCCCGGCGTTGTGTAGCTCCATGGAGAGGTCGGGGCGTCGGGGCGGAGCCTTTGGTCACTCTGGTGGGGCGGAACAACGGTGGTGGCTACGACTGCGACGAGCGGCGGCGACGGCGGTTCTCGGTCGCGCTTGGGCCGAGAGATAGAGGAGGAGAGGAGGTCCAGGGAGAGAGGAGAGGGGTGCAGGGGGTGCTGGGCGTCTCTGTGGCGCGTCTGGGGAAGTCGGGGAGGAGGCAGGCATGCAGGGAGGAGCTGGCACGGCTCGGCTGTGCTGCTGCCACGCAGCTGTCTCAGGTTGAAGATAACCTGGAGGCGCTGGTGGGCTGGGCCGCCAGCTACAGTGATGGGCCAAGGTAAGTGACCAGGTACTGTCTCTCTCTCTCTCTTATTATATTTTGTTTTCTGTTTTCTATTTTGTTATTTTGTTCTTGGCTTTATTAAAAATACTCAGGCACACTCAAAAATCTCCAAACTGCTCATGGCCACTGTTTGGAATATATCCAACATGGAACATTTCAGTTTAGGACTATTTGGACATTTTAAATATTTTATAGTATTTAAATTCCCAAATTCAAATAGAGTATGATTTAATTCAGAGCCCAAATATGTCATGGAAAAATGTGCGACACCTCTGGTTATTGTTTCCAGCATTATCCAGAAATGATGAACATTTTTGTAAGCCATTTGGACTTACTGAAAATATTTTAGGTGAACCTAGTGAATTCCTTTAATGCTAGGGTTTAGGCAATCCCCATTTCAACTTTCTGTAAAAGGTAAACATGATGCATCACCAAAAGCTAATACTAGTGCATTGCCAGAGCTGGGGATGTGACAACTCACCCCTACTAAACAAGAATCTCGTCCCGAGATTCAAGTCGTGAGGTAAGAAGATAGAGGGGGCACAAGCTAACACGGTCTTCACGTCCAGGTTGCACTTCATAAGAACGTCGACACGATCACCATCTTTGTCTTGACGTCTCACTCTGAGAACTCCAACTATCATTACAATGAGAGGAAAGGAAAAAAACACCAGAAGGATCGATCTTCTCGAAGATCAAACAACTCAGGATCACTCATCGAGTGAGACATTGAAACATCTCTCGAGCGGAGACATGAAACATACATCCAGAGGGATGGAGTGTAACAGATGACGAAGATTCACTATGTAGACACAATTCCACACTTAAGAAGGTGGTGAACGGTTGTCAATGCAGCGAGGAGTTGAGTAGCCATGATACCATAACGAGACATCTTAAGGAAGGTGACCCATAGAAAAATTCCCTTAAGTGGCAAAAAGAATTACTTTTGATATAGAGATCATTGAGACTCTTTATACCTGCCTAAGGCAATCACAATCGATCATTTGAAAGAATTCGAAAGAATGACATACTCGGACGAGAATGGATGATGCGGACTACCTTGTTGAAGACAACGCAATGGATGATTTTGCTTATCATCGGAAATGGATGGGACCCATGGTAGGACCACTTTGAAGATGATCCTAAACAACAATTACTGAGAGGGCAGCCCATGGAAATTGGCACAATGCGGTGCAAGCTGGGAACAAAATGCAACTGTTGGGAATGTTCCAACCATCACATCTGCCTGAGATTCAGATCCGATTGGTGATAGGATACTTCAGACTCGGCATGTTCGAAAAGAAAGGTTGCAACACAAACTGACGAGATGATGTTGCGAGATTCTCGGGGAGTGAACTACGATAGCAAGCTCCAAAACATGGGCTGGTTCTGCTACAACATGTGAACACATTGTCCGAGACAAGCATGACCACATAGTAGTCTTATATTAAAACACTACCGAGTTCTGGTTGGGAACCATCATTGCGGAGAGCGAAGCCCTTGCATAAGTCATATGATTAGCTCTTATGAAGGAACTTCTTCTCCTTGAACAAATCAATCAGTGGCTTGGTGTGCTAGGAACACATATGGAGTGGAGGCGGCTAACCTATCAAACCAGAGGGCACTTTGCACGTGCATGACTAACTTGGAATGACTCCAGAGGAAGCAAAACAAACTTTCTCAAAGTCACGACGACAACTTACACCTAATGCACGTGAACTTGGAGAAAGTCACTTCTTCCATCCAAGCATATGCTTCATGAACGGAACACGAAGGCATTGCTTACAAAGTTTTCAACGCTAGGTTGATGTTCAGCATGAGTCATGGGGGAGACAAAATGCTGCTGATGGGCTCAACAACAACTCATCGGAACTTCCATATCACTGGACTTCCACCATCATGTGAACACGGTGATAGCATTGGTCAGACCAAAATATGTAATGGTGTATGCTCGAGGGATCAACCACGAGTAATACAACATTACGAACATCGTTGATTTTGATTTGACTTGACGATGGCCCATACTCAAGTCAAAGAATTGATAAGACAATAGGTCCAACAACTGATCACGAGGACCAATCGATGGAGATATCGTCTCTCTTCAACACACACGCACACAAGGATATCCCATAGAACGAACTAAGTTAGGCAAGCGTTTATCTTCCAACTCTCCAAGTTGTCGTTTAGCTTAACCAACTAGCTCAGGGGTATCCAACACGGATTCTTCGAGAAGGGGTGGTTTAGAGGAAAACCAACTTGATCACGAGCTCAACATAACAGTCAGGGGATAACCTGGTAATACTCCCGAGAAGATATTCGGAAAATCACGAACCACCGATATGTTACTAAGCTCGAGAACAATCTTGCTTTCCAGGGCAAGATGATATGAACAATAAACAAGGGATTGAATAATCATAACTCATTGTTCGGAGGGTGCACCGTAAATAAGGACTAGGTAGCACGATCAACCTTAGGATGATGATTCAATAACCAGCACACTTAGAATGAGGGTATTGTCCATTAACTACCAAGCAACAGAGTTGCTAGGAGTATTGATTTTCGCACATCACAGTACACTTGTCGGCATTCTGGTTACAACAACATGGGACCGAGAAATGAATAATGATAGCGAGAAGTATCACTGCGTCAAGAATCCATAAGAGGTGGTGCAATTCTCATGACATTCTTGACATAAAGATGGTAACACTCTAGGTCGAACAGAATCAAAAGCTGGATTGGCATTTTGATCTGCGGAATACAACTGCTTTGACCCAATCCTAGATATGGATGAGGCACTGGAGTTTGTTTCTCCTAGTCATTCCAGAGTAGAATGGCTTAACAGACCCACGAGGATAATAGGCATCGATGAACACGATCGCACACATACCCTTGACTATCAATTGACAGATGAAGGTCGAAATATAACTGAAGGGGGACAACTCAAGGGACATATGATTTTCTGAGTTGTGGATGCATAGGTTAGAATGTCGAATCAAGTTCAACAGGTTTCTTCCGGATGACCCATGCTGAAAAAGGAAGGACTGGTAGATTCACAACTATGAATGAAGGACTCATCAAGAGTACTCTGATTGTGATCCTTCGGATCAACGAGGAACTTCTGCCATAAGAGGTTCATAGTATTTGGAAGAAGGGTATACCACGGACCCCGAGGACTAATGCAAGGTTACTAATATCCTAAAGGAACTAGCAAACACTATCAACATTAGGTAAGTAGGGTGAATCTCGGGTTCAAGAACCCAGGAATAGAATACCTACTACTAAGTGGCATCACGGGATGCTTTCGAGAATGAAGGCCAGAATCATTACACTGGGAACACAAAACACGGCTATATTGCTAGGTGATACTCTAAGACACCTAGGGTCATAATAATAACTCCAACATATATGTCGAGGCAATAGAGTACCTCGACTGACTGGTTAGTGTGCTTATTCTGACCAAAAGGACATCGGGAACGAAAAGAAAGAATTTGCAAATGCATCAGACTATTTGGGGAACTGGGATGACTCAGACAGCATAACGGCTGTAAATGCTCAAAAATATTTGAGACATCATGCAAAATGGTGGCATAACCACTCTACAACATCATAACAAGATTCTGAGATCAACAGTTAACATACAGAAATAGTAGGAACTGAACTGGGGCTTAAATCCAACAATCTTAAAGGTCTATGGATTAGTAACACGTCATCCTAATAGATAGATGAGAAGCCTAGTTCTTAATCCCCATAGAAGAGAAGAGGATGACTCAGATAAGAAGGCCATGAGGTATAAGGAGTAAAAAGAGCCTTACGTTCCCTTCCACAATCAATTCCCTTACATAACTAAAGCATTTCTAGACACAACTTCACCAGTTTGGCTTGGTAATCCCACAGCAACAAAGCTCGATACCAAAGCTGTCAGGACCCCGATTCCAAATCACATCGATCTAGCCGGTAACACCTCATATCACTTTGCGGCCTCACGCACGGTATTCCCACGGGTGTCGCCTTACCATGTCCCGGGACCGTTTGCTCCTTTTGGCTCACGTATATGATAGTGTCGCTAGCATCCAAATGACAGAGAACCCGGGCCGACATGGCTAGTTGTGAACCCAAAGCGGCAGTAACCCATGGGGACAGGCATACATGAATCACATCGAGCATGTCGGTATGACAGTGTGAATCCGGGCTGTAACCTTTGGGCTAACAGGACTCCGGTATCCCGGGGTGTAGCAGGCTAGGCAGGACTCCGGATGTCACCGCGTGACATTTCTCTGAAGGGACAGACACAGGAACAAAGTGAAACACATGCCGGCCAGTCAAGTGTCCAGAGTAGTAGTGCTGGGCTAGCAGGACTCCGGTGAACCGGGCTGTAGCAGACTACTATCGCTCATGAAGCACTAGACTACATTTCCCCATATGAGAGGCTGCCAAGGATAAACAACTAGATTGTCGGATCCCACACATACCAAGCATTTCAAACATACACACAATATGCTCAATATGTGTAAATACAACATGGCATCACAACATAACTCTACGACTAAAATATTTATTCATTAGGCTCCGAGGAGCAAGATATTACAAACATGGGTCCCATGACCCAACATTCAGAGCATACAATCAAAGCACAAGCGGAAGCTTAACATGTCTGAGTACAGACATCTACAAATGAAAAAGACTTAGAAGCCTGACTATCTACTAGATCCTGCCGAGGGCACAAGATCATAGATGAGGTATCAAGCTAAACGTCGAAGTCCACGCGGAACTACTAGCGAGACTGAAGTCTCTCTGCAAAAACATAAAATAGGCAAATGTGAGTACAATGTACTCAGCAAGACTTACATCAGAACTAACTACATATGCATCATTATCAACAAAGGGGGTGGTGGAGTTTGACTGCAGCAAGCCAGCTTTGACTCGGTGGCTATCCTGAAACTACGACTGCAATTAACTCTTTTGAGGTGGCGCACTCGAGTCCACATATTCACCATATAAATACACCACTATGGATCCGCTCCCGTCTACCTACGAGAACGCCATCCATAGCACTCACGCTTATCTTGCGAGTTTTAGAGTAATCCACTTTACCTTGTCTATGCACTATGCAAGGGGTCCAAGTTTCCATATCCGAGGAATCCGGCTATTCGAATAGATAATGATAACCCTGCAGGGGTGTACTTCTTCACACACGCTCTCGCCACTTATCTCCTCAGACACGTCATGTACCTCGGCAACCTTCAAGCGGAAGCCGGGCGAGGGAGTCGGCCACGACCTGACTAACCACACAAGTCTCTCGTCCAGGTTTAGCGCCTATTCCGGTTCCATCCGCAAGGAGATCCGGCCGGGTGTCGCTCACGGCCCCAAACGATGTGAGCAGGGTTCCCAAGCCCACCAACCGGGTGCCACTTGGTACACCGTGCCATTGTGCCTAGTCTGTCCCAAGCCGACCTGTACCGGGTGCCACTTGGTAGACTACTAACACTACCTACAAACAGCAGAAACTAGTTGCAACTCCTGGACAGAGATCATGTTGATTAATAAGTCGAGAGGGGTCGAGTTACCGGAACCCAATGTGTGGTAGTAACTGGTCATGGATCACAAACACAGAACTCAGTTCCTGAGGACGGCTGCAATGAGACAACCCACCATGTACTCCTACATGGCCTCTCACCGCTACCTTTACCAAATCGTGTTCACACACTTAGCTCACACAAGAGGACATGTTCACACACCATTCCAATTCATTCCGATGAATCAAACCTGACTCAACTCGAAGCAGTAGCAGGCATGACAAACAAGCATGATTGAGTAGGCACAACAGGGCTCAAACAACTCCTACTCATGCTAGTGGGTTTCATCTAATTCCCGTGGAATGACAGGTCATGCAGAGGATAAAGGGGTTCAGCTACCGCAGCAAGTAACACATGAGTCATTGTTGTCCTAATGCAGTAAAATAGAGCAGGAACGAGAGAGTGGGATTATATCGGAATGAACAAGGGGGTTTTGCTTGCCTGACACTTCTGAAGATAATATAGTTCTTCATCGGTGTCATCGAACTCATCGCCGGTACGTCGTCTACTGAGAGGGGACAAACACCAGCAACTAAAAAAGAACACAATCAATACAATGCACATTCACATGAATGACATGTCATGTTAAGGTATTGAATTCACCTAATGCAATATCTAGCCAAGTTAATTGAAGTGGAACTCGAACAAGAACAAATACCAACTCCAAATGTTATTTCATAAATTGCCCTAATCATCATTTGTCCTATTTAGTGAGGTTAACTTGTTCAAACATGCATGATCATGGCATAAACAGATTCTTCATATTTTTCTGATCATTTTTCATATATAACTTATTTCCATTGGAGTTATAGATTATTTTCTATGAATTTTAGAAATTAGCACTATTTCTGAAATTTCCTGTAAAAGAATAAATCCAGAAAAGAGTTATTGCATCAGCATGATGTCACTATGATGTCAGCGGTCAACGGGCGTGGTCCAGGTCAAACTGACCTGTGGGCCCTGCGTGTCAGTGTCATTAGTTTAGCTAAAAACAATTAGTACTAATCCTAACTAATTAACAGGGTCGGGCCCCACCTGTCATAGACCCAGGGGGTCAAACCGCCCACCCGGGTCAACTCGATCAACGGGGTCAAACCCCTGGTCAGCAGGGTCAATCCCGCCGGTGTTGAGTCAGGCTCGCGCGCATCCATTGCGGCGAGCGGCTGCAGCTAGGGTGCCCTACAGCGACGGCGGCGATGGCAAGTGCGGCGGCTGGAGCTCGGCGAGCTCAGCGGCGGGGCTACGGTGCACTTACAAGCGACCTGAAGCGTGCCGCGGCTTCCTGGGGATGCCCGGAGCATGCCTACATGCTTGGTTTGGCTAAGCGGGGCTGCTAGCGACGGCGAGCTTCGTGGCGGCGGCGGCGGGCTCCGGCCGAGGTGGGAACCACGGCTAGTGGTCGCAAGAGACGACAGGGAGAGGGGTGGAGGAAAGAGGGGCTCACAGGGAACTCGGGGAGCAGGCTAGTGAGCTCGGGGGAGCGCGGACGGCGACGTAGCGAAGCCGGCGATCTCGGGCGGCTGGAGATGGGGAAGACGGCGTGAGCGGCGATGCAGGGCTCCCGGCATTGTGTAGCTCCATGGAGAGGTCGGGGCGGCAGGGCGGAGCCTTTGGTCACTCTGGTGGGGCGGAACGACGGTGGTGGCTACGACTGCGACGAGCGGCGGCGACGGCGGTTCTCGGTCGCACTTGGGCCGAGAGATAGAGGAGGAGAGGAGGTCCAGGGAGAGAGGAGAGGGGTGCAGGGGGTGCTGGGCGTCTCCGTGGCGCGTCTGGGGAAGTCGGGGAGGAGGCAGGCATGCAGGGAGGAGCTGGCGCGGCTCGGCTGTGCTGCTGCCACGCAGCTGCCTCAGGTTGAAGACAACCTGGAGGCGCTGGTGCGCTGGGCCGCCACAATCTTGGGCCAAGGTAAGTGACCAGGTACTGTCTCTCTCTCTCTTATTCTATTTTGTTTTATGTTTTCTATTTTGTTATTTGGTTCTGGGCTTTATTAAAAATACTTAGGCACACTCAAAAATCTCCAAACTGCTCATGGCCACTGTTTGGAATATATCCAACATGGAACATTTCAGTTTAGGACTATTTGGACATTTTAAATATTTTATAGTATTTAAATGCCCAGATTCAAATAGAGTATGATTTAATTCAGAGCCCAAATATGTCATGAAAAAATGAGCGACACCTCTGGTTATTGTTTCCGAGATTATCCGTAAATGATGAACATTTTTGTAAGCCATTTGGACTTACTGAAAATATTTTAGGTGAACCTAGTGAATTCCTTTAATGCTAGGGTTTAGGCAATCCCCATTTCAACTTTCTGTAAAAGGTAAAAATGATGCATCACCAAAAGCTAATACTAGTGCATTGCCAGAGCTGGGGATGTGACATGTTATCCTCGATGGCAACAATACAATACGTGCCTTGCTGCCCCTACTGTCACTGGGAAAGGACACCGCAAGATTGAACCCAAAGCTAAGCACTTCTCCCATTGCAAGAAAGATCAACCCAGTAGGCCAAACCAAACTGATAATTCGAAGAGACTTGCAAAGATAACTAATCATACATAAAAGAATTCAGAGAAGATTCAAATATTGTTCATAGATAAACTTGATCATAAACCCACAATTCATCGGTCTCAACAAACACACCGCAAAAGAGAATTACATCGAATAGATCTCCACAAGAGAGGGGGAGAACATTGTATTGAGATCCAAAAAGAGAGAAGAAGCCATGTAGCTAATAACTATGGACCCGAAGGTCTGAGGTAAACTACTCACACATCATCGGAGAGGCTATGGTGTTGATGTAGAAGCCCTCCGTGATCGATGCCCCCTCCGGCAGAGCTCCGGAAAAGGCTCCAAGATGGGATCTCACGGGAAGGTTGCGGCGGTGGAATTAGGGTTTTGGCTCCGTATCTGGTAATTTGGGGGTACGTAGGTATATATAGGAGGAAGAAGTACGTCGGTGGAGCAACATGGGGCCCACGAGGGTGGAGGGCGCGCCCAGGGGGGTAGGTGCGCCCCCAACCTCGTGCCTTCCTGGTTGATGTCTTGACGTAGGGTCCAATTCCTCTGGATCACGTTCATTCCGAAAATCACGTTCCCGAAGGTTTCATTCCGTTTGGACTCCGTTTGATATTCTTTTTCTGCGAAACTCTGAAATTGGCAAAAACAGCAATTCTGGGCTGGGCCTCCGGTTAAAAGGTTAGTCCCAAAATTCATATAAAAGTGTATAATAAAGCCCATTAATGTCCAAAATAGAATATAATATAGCATGGAACAATAAAAAATTATAGATACGTTGGAGACGTATCAGTGCCATGAAGGAGAAAGACCCTCCAGCGTTCTGCGAGGTTCGCCGGGTGCCGCCGGTCCGCAGAAGCGATTGGAACAACATCGACGCCGATGACGAGAAGCTCACGATCGCCACCACCAGGATCCTTCGGCACACCGAGGCCGGGCTCACCCTCGAGATGATCGGGGCGGACTTCATCCGCCGCCGCATCACTCCACTACATGACAAGGGGCGGCCGGCCTGGCTCTTCACGAACGCCGCCGACATCATGAGGCTTCGCCTCGGCCTCGACCACAACTTTCACGGTGATGGGGCACGCTCACTTCTGCCAGCGGCTCTTTCAGCTTGACGTGGGCCGCGACGGCGAGGTCGAGCGGACCGGTAATGCTGCGAGGGCCACCACGAAGGCCGGCAAGGTTTCCAAGGAGCCTTTATTCCGGTAGCCGGCAGGAGTGGTTCCGCTGAGCAACAACTCGCGCCGGACCGACATCATCGCTATGATGCCGCTCTGCAATGCGCATGGCCCTGACCCGAGTTGGGTCGAGCCGGAAGACATCCAGGTGCAGCAGTTCTTCGACTCCTTGCACGAGGGGTACGTTACCGACGAGCCGCGGCTCATCAAGGACACCACCCAGCTGGAGCTGCACTACATCGCCGCCTGGGCGACGGAGGCGAAGCTTGCAGAGGAGGCCGGCAGCGCCTGCGGCATGGAGGACAAGGCCGCGGTGGAAGCAAAGGAGAAGGAGCTCGCCAGTGGGCGGAGGCCGCTGGGGAGGCTAGCAGCGCCGGCGCCGAGGCTCCTCTCGTTGAGGACGTGGTCGGTGAGTCGTCGGGGGAGGAGGCCGATGAGGAGGAGGTCGTTGCCGTCGACCCGCTGGCCACGGGAAGCGGGCGAGTCCTGCGGCGGGCCATCTCTGGCGAGCCGGTCTGGCCTGGCAAGGCTATCCCATTGCAGCGGGCCTAGGAAGGGTCCGCACGTCAAACCCGGGGCGCGGCGGCGAGGAAGCTGATGAAGGCCGCAGTTGCAAAGAAGAAGGCAATTGCCCCCTCTTCGACCAGGCGTAGCTTCACTCCACCTTCTTCCCCCCCCCCTCCGGAATACGTCGGCACGGAGGTCGACTTCGACTATGGGCCCCTCAGCCCAAGGAGGAAGAGAAAGGCAACAGAGGAGGAGATGAATGTAGAGTAAGCAACTTGCTCCTTTTCGCCATCTCTGTTTCCTCAGTCCATGCCGCATGTCTTGACATGTTTTCATCCTTGCAGGGACGCGGAGATGCTGGCCCAGAGAGTAAAAAGGGCCAAGGCCTCGGCGGGCGGCCAGCCCCCGACTGGTGCTTCAAGGGTGCCACTGGTGGTGTTGAGCAGTCCAGACAGTAGCCCCCAGCGCAGCCCCCAGCGTAAGTTCATCACTCACCCCTCGTCGACATGTGTCAGGTGTATGATGCTTTGGAGCTTACCTCGCCACGTATGCAGGAGGAGAGCAACAGCAGGAGGAGCCATAGAGGGCTACTCCCAACACGACGTCCCCATCAACAACGCCGCCCCGAGGGGCGTCCCCGGCAAGGGAGCCAAGTAACGAGCCCACGCACATGGAGGAGGAGGAGGAGGAGGAGGAGAACTTGGGCGCCGGTGGCTTCGCCTCGGCGCCGAATGTTGGCGGGGAGGGGGCTTTAGCTTCCCAGCCCGGTGATACGTCTCCAACGTATCTATAATTTTTTTATTGCTCCATGCTATATTTTCTACCGTTTTGGACAATTTTGGGCTTTATTATCCACTTTTATATTATTTTTTGGGACTAACCTATTAACCGGAGGCCCAGGCCAGAATTGATGTTTTTTGCCTATTTCAGTGTTTCGAAGAAAAGGAATAACAAACCGAGTCCAATTGACCTGAAACTCCACAGAACTTATTTTTGGACCAGAAGAAGCCCACGGAGTACCGGGTGTGCACCAAGGGAGTCCCGGGCTGCCCACGAGGGTGGGGGGCGTGCCCCCCTGCCTCGTGGACAGCCCGAAGGTCCACCGATGTACTTCTTTCACCCATATATACCCACGTACCCTAAAACTGCCGAAGATGAGAATAGATCGGGAGTTCCGCTGCCGCAAGCCTCTGTAGCCACCAAAAGTCAATTGGGAACCTGTTCCGGCACCGTGTCGGCGGGGGGAACCCTCACCCGTGGCCATCTTCATCATCCTGGCGCTCTCGATGACGAGGAGAGAGTAGTTCACCCTCGGGGCTGAGGGTATGTACCAGTAGCTATGTGTTTGATCTCTCTCTCTCATGTTCTTGATTTGGAATGATCTTGGTGTATCGCGAGCTTTGCTATTATAGTTGGATCTTATGTTGCTTCTCCCCCTCTACTCTCTTGTAATGGATTGAGTTTTCCCTTTGAAGTAATCTTCTCGGATTGATTCTTTAATGATTTGAGAACACTTGATGTATGTCTTGCCATGCATATCTGTGGTGACAATGGAATATCACGTGATTCACTTGATGTATGTTTTAGTGATCAACTTGCGGGTTCCGCCCATGAACTTATGCATAGGGGTTGGCACACGTTTTTGTCTTGATTCTCTGGTAGAAACTTTGGGGCACTCTTTGAGGTTCTATGTGTTGGTTGGATAGATGAATCTGAGATTGTGTGATGCATATCGTATAATCATACCCACGGATACTTGAGGTGACATTGGAGTATCTAGGTGACATTAGGGTTTTGGTTGGTTTGTGTCTTAAGGTGTTATTCTAGTACGAACTCTAGGGCTGCTTGTGACACTTATAGGAATAGCCCAACGGATTGATTGGAAAGAATAACTTTGAGGTGGTTTCGTGCCCTACCATAATCTCTCCATTTGTTCTCCGCTATTAGTGACTTTGGAGTGACTCTTTGTTGCATGTTGAGGGATAGTTATATGATCCAATTATGTTATTATTGTTGAGAGAACTTGCATTAGTGAAAGTATGAACAATAGGCCTTATTTCCTAGCATTGCAATACCGTTTGTGCTCACTTTTATCATTAATTACCATCATGTTTTTATATTTTCAGATTACAAAAACCTATATCTACCATCCATATTGCACTTGTATCACCATCTCTTCGCCGAACTAGTGCACCTATACAATTTACCATTGTATTGGGTGTGTTGGGGGCACAAGAGACTCTCTGTTATTTGGTTGCAGGGTTGTTTGAGAGAGACCATATTCATCCTACGTCTCCCACGGATTGATAAACCTTAGGTCATCCACTTGAGGGAAATTTTCTACTGTCCTACAAACCTCTGCACTTGGAGGCCCAACAATGTCTACAAGAAGAAGGTTGTGTAGTAGACATCAAGCACTTTTCTGGCGCCGTTGCCTGGGGAGGTGAGTGCTTGAAGGTATATCTTTTGATCTTGCAATCGAATCTTTTAGTTTCTTGTTTTATCACTAGTTTAGTCTATAAAAGAAAACTACAAAAAAATGGAATTGAGTTTGTCTCATACGCTTCATCTTTTTAATATCTTTCGTGAGTATGATGGAAAGGAAAATTGTGCCAAAGTGTTAGAAGAAGAATGCTATAAAATGTTTGGCACTAAATATTTGAATGATGAGCATGATTGCAATGCTGTTAGTATGAATTCCTTGAATATCCATGATGCTAATGATATGCAAAGCCACAAGCTTGGGGAAGCTATGTTTGATGAAAATGATATTTTTTGTCCCCCAAGCTTTGATGAGCAAATTTACTAAGATGAAAGCATGCCTCCTATCTATGATGATTATTGTGATGACATGTATGCTTTAAAGAATAATGAGAACCATGAAACTTGTCATCTTGATCTTAATTCTCAATCATATGATAGTTATTTTGTTTAGTTTGCTCCCACTACTAATCCGAATGAGGAGAATTTTTCTTATGTGGAGAGTAATAAAATTTCTATGCTTGTAGATCATGAAAAGAATGCTTTAGGTGCTGGTTATATTGTTTAATTCATTCATGATGCTACTGAAAATTATTGTGAGGGAGGAATATATGCTTGTAGGAATTGCAATAATATCAAGTTTCCTCTCTATGTGCTTAAAATCTTGAAGTTATGCTTGTTTTACCTTCCTATGCAAGTTGATTCTTGTTCCCATAAGTTGTTTGCTCACAAAATCCCTATGCATAGTAAGTGGGTTAGACTTAGATGTGCTAGTCATATTCTTCATGAGGCTCTCTTTATGTTTCAATTCTTATCTTTTTGTGAGCATCATTGAAATCATCATGCCTAGCTAGGGGCGTTAAACGATAGCGCTTGTTGGGAGGCAACCTAATTTTATTTTAGTTTCTTGCTTTTTGGTTATGTTTAGTAATAAATAATCCATCTAGCTTCTGTTTAGATGTGTTTTTATGTTTTAATTAGTGTTTGTGCCAAGTAGAACCTTTGGGAAGACTTGAGTGAAGTCTTTATGATCTTGCTGTAAAAAACAGAAACTTTAGCGCTCACGAGATTAGCTAGAAATGTTTACTGGAAAGTGATATTTAGTTGATTATTTTTGCAGATGATTACTAGGAAAATTCCTCAGTTCCACCAATTTATTTTAGAATTTTTGGAGTTCCAGAAGTTTGCGTTGGTTACAGATTACTACAGACTGTTCTGTTTTTGACAGATTCTGTTTTCATTGTGTTGTTTGCTTATTTTGATGAAACTATGGCTAGTAAAATAGTTTATAAACCATAGAGAAGTTGGAATACAGTAGGTTTAACACCAATATAAATAAAGAATGAGTTCATTACAGTACCATGAAGTGGTGTTTTGTTTTCTTTCGCTAACGGAGCTTACAAGTTTTCTATTAAGTTTTGTGTTGTGAAGTTTTCAAGTTTTGGGTAAAGATTCGATGGACTATGGAATAATGAGTGGAAAGAGCCTAAACTTGGGGATGCCCAAGGCACCCCAAGGTAATATTCAAGGATAACCAAGAGCCTAAGCTTGGGGATGCCCCGGAAGGCATCCCCTCTTTCGTCTTCGTTCATCGGTAACTTTACTTGGAGCTATATTTTTGTTCACCACATGATATGTGTTTTGCTTGGATCATAATTTTCTTTTGTTAGTATTTGCTTGATGTTATTTAGAATAGTGTTTTGCATCTCTAGTTTTAATAAAAATGTCAAGGATAGCCTTTACCTTGCTTATTTTGCAAGTATACATGTTGCTGTTTCAAAACAGAAAGTTTACTGCTGTTGCAAAAATTCCCTAGAAAAGTCAGAATGTGATAAAATGATGAAACCTTTTGAATATTAAGCTCTGATAAATTTACAACAGTGGGAATTTTATTTCATAATTTTTGGAGTAAGTAAGTAGGATGAATCTTGCATTCTTTGGAGACTGTACTGTTTTGACAGATTGCTGTTATGTTTGCGTTGTTTGCATATGTTTGCTTGTTTAATGATTCTATTTGAGGATAAGAGTATTAAATATGCAGAGACATTTAGTATGCAATGTTGAATAATAATTTTAGTGATTTTTTACAGTAGAAGATGATAAGGTTTTGCATTGGCTTATACTAACTCATCTCACGAGTTCTTGTCGAGTTTGGTGTGGATGAAGCTTTCGAGATTTAGGAAACCGAGATATAAAAGGAATTAAGGAGACACAAAAGCTCAAGCTTGGGGATGCCCAAAGCACCGCAAGATATTATTTCAAGAAGTCTCAAGCATCTAAGCTTGGGGATGCCCCCGTTGGCATCCCCCTTTCTTCTTCAACAACTATCGGTTAGTATCAGTTGAACCTAAGTTTTTGCTTCTTCACATGAGTTGTGCTATCCTTGCAATGTAATTTTATTTAGATTTGCTTGCTGTTTGAATAAAATACCAAGATCTGAAATTCTTATATGTTAGAGAGTCTTCACATAGTTGTATAATTATTCGATTACTCATTGATCTTCACTTATATCTTTCGGAGTAGTTTGTCATTTGCTCTAGTACTTCACTTATATCTTTTAGAGCACGGTGGTGGTTTTATTTTGAAGAAATAGATGAACTCTGATGCTTCACTTATATTATTTCGAGAGTCTTAAATAGCATGGTAATTTCCTTAAATAATCCTAATATGCTAAGCATACAAGATTTGTAAGAATTCTTATGAGTGCGTTGAATACTATGAGAAGTTTGATGCTTGATAATTGTTTTGAGATATGAAGATGGTGATATTAGAGTCATGCTAGTTGAGTAGTTGTGGATTTGAGAAATACTTGTGTTAAAGTTTGTGATTCCCGTAGCATGCACGTATGGTGAACCGTTATGTGATGAAGTCGGAGCATGATTTATTTATTGATTGTCTTCCTTATGAGTGGCGGTCGGGGACGAGCGATGGTCTTTTCCTACCAATCTATCCCCCTAGGAGCATGCGCGTAATACTTTGCTTTGATAACTTGTAGGTTTTTGCAATAAGTATATGAGTTCTTTATGACTAATGTTGAGTCCATGGATTATACGCACTTTTTTCCTTCCACCATTGCTAGCCTGTCTAATACCGTGCACCTTTCACCGGTATCATACACCCACCATATACCTTCCTCAAAACAGCCACCATACCTACCTATCATGGCATTTCCATATCCATTCTGAGATATATTGCCATGCAACTTTCCACCTTTCCATTTACTATGACACGCTCCATCATTGTCATATTGCTTTGCAAGATCATGTAGTTGACATCGTATTTGTGGCAAAGCCACCGTTCATAATTCTTTCATACATGTCACTCATGAGTCATTGCACATCCTGCACATCACGAGGCATTCATATAGAGTCATATTTTGTTCTAAGAATCGAGTTGTAATTCTTTAGTTGTAAGTAAATAAAAGTGTGATGATCTTCATTATTAGAGCATTGTCCCAGTGAGGAAAGGATGATGGAGACTATGATTCCCCCACAAGTCGGGATGAGACTCCAGACTAAAAAAGAGAAAGAAAAAGAGGCCATAAAAAAGAGAAAAGGCCCAAATAAAAAAATGAGAGAAAACGAGAGAAGGGGCAATGCTACTATCCTTTTACCACACTAGTGCTTCAAAGTATCACCGTGATCTTCATGATAGAGAGTCTCCTATGATATCACTTTCATATACTAGTGGCAATCTTTCATTATAGAACTTGGCTTGTATATTCCACTGATGGGCTTCCTCAAAATGCCCTAGGTCTTCGTTAGCAAGAAAGTTGGATGCACACCCACTTAGTTTCTTTTGTTGAGCTTTCATATACTTATAGCTCTAGTGCATCCGTTGCATGGCAATCCCTACTCACTCACATTGATATCTATTGATGGGAATCTCCATAGCCCGTTGATACGCCTAGTTGATGTGAGACTATGTTCTCCTTTTTTGTCTTCTCCACAACCACCATTCTATTCCACCTATAGTGTTATGTCCATGGCTCGCGCTCATGTATTGCGTGAAGATTGAAAAAGTTTTGAGAATGTCAAAAGTATGAAACAATTGCTTGGCTTTTCATCGGGGTTGTGCATGATTTGAATACTTTGTGTGGTGAAGATAGAGCATAGCCAGACTATATGATTTTGTAGGGATAACTATCTTTGGCCATGTTATTTTGAGAAGACATAATTGCTTTGTTAGTATGCTTGAAGTATTATTATTTTTATGTCAATATTAAACTTTTGTCTTGAACCTTTTGGATCTTAATATTCATACCACAATTAAGAAGAATTACATTGAAATTATGCCAAGTAGCATTCCAAATCAAAAATTATCTTTTTTATCATTTACCTACTAGAGGACGAGCAGGAATTAAGCTTGGGAATGCTTGATACGTCTCCAACGTATCTATAATTTTTGATTGCTCCATGCTATATTATCTACTGTTTTGGACAATTTTGGGCTTTATTATCCACTATTATATTATTTTTTGGGACTAACCTATTAACCGGAGGCCCATCCCAGAATTGTTGTTTTTTGCCTATTTCAGTGTTTCGAAGAAAAGGAATATCAAACGGAGTCCAATTGACCTGAAACTCCACAGAACTTATTTTTGGACTAGAAGAAGCCCACGGAGTTCCGGGAGTGCACCAGGGGAGTCCCGGGCTACCTACGAGGGTGGGGGGCGCGCCCACCACCCTAGGGCGTGCCCCCTGCCTCGTGGACAGCCCGGAGGTCCACCGACGTACTTCTTTCATAAGACGAGAATAGATCGGGAGTTCCGCCACCGCAAGCCTCTGTAGCCACCAAAAGTTAATCGGGACCCTGTTCCGGCACTCTGCCGGAGGGGGAACCCTCACCGGTGGCCATCTTCATCATCCCGGCGCTCTCCCTGACGAGGAGGGAGTAGTTCACCCTCGGGGCTGAGGGTATGTACTAGTAGGTATGTGTTTGATCTCTCTCTCTCGCACTACTAGGAAAAGGGCTATAGATAGGATTGATACTAATGGCGCACCGAGGAACCAGTGCGCCACTACTATATACTAATGGCGCACCAGTCGGTGATGCGCCATTAGTGTGGAAGACACTAATGGCGCACCAGAGACATGGTGCGCCACTAGTATTAAATGTTTTTTTTTCATTTTTCCATACATACTAATGGCGCATCAGGTCGAAGTGTGCCATTACTAGTTCTAACTAGTAATGGCGCACGAGGCAGATCGTGCGCCATTACTATATTTTTTTATTCTTTTTTTTGCAAAACTACTAATGGCGCACTCGCCAAAAGCGCCATTACTAGTTTAGACTAGTAATGGCGCACTGTGACCAGGTGCGCCATTAGTATATATATATAGATATATTATTTATTTTTACTTTTCTGCAACACTACTAATGGCGCACCACCCTGCAGTGCGCCATTAGTAAATCAAGGTTACTAATGGCGCATTTGCCGATGCGCCATGAGTAACCTGGGACCCCAACAAGATATTTTGGACAGCCCCACACCTACCCACTCACTTTCCCCACTTCATTCCCTCCACCTCCTTCTCCAAGCTTTCGGCTGCCTCCTCCTCCTCACCTCATTTCCACCATAGATTCATCAAAATTAATTGGTGAAATTACCTTTTTTTGATAGGTAAGTAAGGGGAAAGCTATCTTCATGATGTAGATCTACTTTTTTTTTCTCCCTAGCTCGCTCCAACAACGTGCACATGCACTTTTTGTGGCCTAGCTAGATTTATGAATGTTTGTGGTGTTGCTTGTGTTTGTGGTGTTGCATATATGTTTGTGTTTGCAGTGCGGGTATTTGAAATGCGATAGTTGCCAATATTTTGCGGAATGTTGATTCATTTCCGTTTACAGAATTTTGGCACTATGCATTCTTTTGGTCCTATTTTTAGGGAAGGTCATGCCAAATTTTTTCTTGGTTCTAAAATATCGTTTTGCTCTACCCACTTGACGACCATGGTCCGCACGATGACCGAAGGCATCGTGAATAGGTTTTTGGGCTCCGTGAAGGCCGAGATGCTTCAAAAGAACGAGACGGAGATAAGATGTCCGTGTCGAAGATGCAAGCTGAGGAGCCTTATTGCGGACCCGGATTCCGGGCAGGTGCGGAACCACCTGCTCTTGCGTGGTTTCATGGATGGCTATCGGTGGCAAGGTGATGAAGATGACTATGAAGTCGTCCATGGGGGCCGGGCAAGAAATGAGGAAGGGCAACAAGACAAGTACCACCGCGGCGATGGCGGGCGAGAAGACGAAGAATCTCCGTGACATGATCACGGGCGGTGATGTTGTACGATCATCATGTAGAAGATGTCGTACATGATGATGAGGAAGATCAAGACGAAGGGCATGATCATGAAGATGAAGATGCCAGAGCAGATGACGATGGGGGCTGGGTACAGGACCCTCATATTCAAGAGCTGCTTCTCAAGCAGACGGATAACGCAAGAGCTGCCGCCCGAGAGAAAGCCAAGCTGGATCAACTAGAGATAGACGCGGTTACTCCATTGTATGAAGGATGCAGGCCCGAGGATACCCGCGAAAGTAACGCTCATGACTCGAGATGAAGGTAAAACACAAAATGACCGATGCATGCTTCGACGAGAACATGTCATTACGCACGAACGTCTTCCCAAGGGGAACAAGTGCCCAACCAGTTTCGAGGAGGCGAAGAAAATCATGTGTCCTCTGGATTTACCGCACGTGAAATACCATGTGTGCATGAACAATTGCATCATTTATCGGGACGAGCACGCGGAGTCTACCATATGTCCGGTGTGCGGCGTCACTCGATACAAGAAGAGGAAGAAAGCTCCTCGAAAATCGGTGTGGTACTTTCCGATCACTGCTCTGCAGCGGTATTCCGCGGACCCTAAGTTAGCAAAGCTCCCGCGTTTGCACGCAGATTGGGAGGTGAAGAAGCGGGAAGATGACGGAAATGATCCAGAGATATATAATATAGACAAGATGCTGTGTCACCCTTAGGATGCGTGCCAGTGGCAAGCGTTGAACTTCGAATACCCAAAATTTGGGAAGGATCCAAGGAACATCGTCTTTGGGCGCGAGCACCGATGGAGTCAATCCGTTTGGTAGCGAGAGAAGCACACATAGCACCTGGCCTGTGTTTGTGTGGATGTACAACCTTCCCCCAGTTTGTGCATGAAGAGGAAGTACATTCACATGAGTATGCTAATTGAAGGGCCGAAACAACCAGGGAACGACATCAATCAGATCTGGGGATGTCAAGGAGGAGCTAGACACGCTGTGGAAAACGCCAGCCAATACGTGGGACGCCGCAGAGAAAGAATATTTCCCTATGAGAGTCGCACTGCTCACGACGGTGCACGACTATCTCGGTTACGGATATCTCACGGGCAGGTAGTCCACGGATTTTCTGGATGCGTAAGGTGCATGGATGACACAATGTATCGCCAGCTAGATAGAGATCCCGGGTCTTTGAAAACCGTGTTCATGGGACATCGAAGGTGGCTTCGCGGCGATGACCCATGGAGGAAACGCAAGGATCTGTCCGATGGTGAAACCGAACCCCGAAAACGCCCGTGTACGAGGAGCGGCGAGGAAATAGACGAGTTGTTGAAAATTGGAAAGACTGCCCACCGCCGAAAGAAGCAAAAGGCGCCAGAGCCGAAAGAAGCGAAAGCGCCAGAGCAGCTGTTGAAGGTATGGAAAACGAGGTTTGTTTTCCGGGACTTGCCGTCTTGGAAGATCCACCGTGTGCCTCACAGCCTTGATGTCATGCATATCACGAAGAACGTGCGAGAGTCTGCTTGGTACCCTGCTCAACATGCCGAGAGGACCAAAGATGGGCCGAAAGCAAGGGCAGACTTGAAATCAATGGGCATCGAGGCAGAGCTTCACGCTAATGATGATGATGATGATGAGGCGAAGCAGGACACGTAAAGTCGTTGCAAAGGCAAAAAGGCCAAGAAGACTAGAAATGACTACCCTCCCGCGCGCTTCACTCTAAGTCAGGAGGAGATCGAGTAGTTTTTCACCTGCCTCCTAGGAGTAAAACTTCCTTACGGTTACGCAGGGAAGATAAGCAGATACCTAGACCCAGTAAGCGAAGTTCAGCGGGATGAAGTCTCACGACATCACGCGTCGATGACGCAGATACTTCCGAGTTGCAATCCATTGGGATCATGGACGCGCACGTCCGTGAAACGCTATTTGGCCTATGCAACTTTTTTGACGTCATCTCGGAAGTCGATTGCCGTGAGGCAACTCGTATAAGGCTGAGGAAGAGATCGTGGTGATACTATGCGAGCTTGAGATGTACTGCCCGCCCGCATTCTTCGACGTTATGGTGCATCTGCTGGTCCATATCGTGGAGGATATCATCCAACTCGGGCCGACGTTCCTGCACAGCATGATGCCGTTTGAAAGGATGAATGGTGTCATCAAAGGATACGTTTGCAACATGTCACGTCCAGAGGGAAGTATATCCAGGGGCTTTCTGACCGAAGAGTGCATCTCCTACTGCATGAATTATCTAGGCATCGAGAACCCCGTTGGTCTGCCCGTCAACAGGCACCTCGGCAGGCTCGCTGGATGGGGTCACCATGAGGGTCACCGCGAAATGCATGTCGACTTCGAGGGTCGACTCGCCGACTTTGAAAGAGCAAACCTAGTCGCGCTACAACACATAGACATGGTCGATCCTTGGGTGGTAGAGCACAAAACCTTTATTGAGAAGACGTACAATGACCGAGGCCAACAGAGGACGGACGGAGATATAATCAAAGAGCACAACTCATGTTTCATGCGTTGGTTCAAGCAGAAGCTTCATCGTACCCTTTGCATGAGGATTCTTCCGGAAGAACAACTCATATTCGCCTTGTCACGGTGCCGAGCACAACCTGATGACCTATGAGGCGTCACGATATCAACGGCTACACATTCTACACCGAGAACAAGGACATGAAGAGCGATGGTTATCGAACTCCGGGTAACGATGGAATCCTACACCGCAATGACAAGGACAGATACTACGGAAGGATCGAGGAGATCTGGAGCTGAGCTACGCTGGAGAAAAGGTCCCGATGTTCCGTGTCGAGATGGGCCAAGAGCGTCCTAAAAGAAGACCGGTATTTCACCACCATGGTTATACCAAGCCAAATCCAAGACCCTTGGCATAAACGTCACCATGAAAAAATGAGCCATGGGTACTGGCTTCCCAAGTGGACCAATGCTTCTTCACTACCGACCCGTCAAAGCCTAGTCGTGTTGCCGTGAGGAGAGGCAAAAGGAAGATCATCGGAATGGATGGAGTAGCCAATGAGCAAGACTTCGACATGTACGGCGACCCGAAGATCGAACATGACGATTTTATGAAGTAGCAGCACACACCACAAGAAGAAGCAGGACCACCCTACCTAAAGGACGTCCGTTCCACAGAAGAACTCCATTTGCGAAAAAGAAGGACAAGAAGATTGTGAACAGATAGCTAGCTAAGATCGATTGTATTTCAATCGTAGTCTTCATTTCTCGATTGTATTTCATGGGCACTTTTGATATCATGAATATTTTTAAATTTCATGGGCACTTTTTGAATTCATGAGGACACTTGATCTCGATCCCCTCCATCTCGATCTCGATTCCCCTCCATCTCGATCTCGATCGCCTCCATCTCGATCCCACCCGCACCCACCCGCTAGCTCCACCGCCGCCGACGACCCACCGCAACCCTCCCCCGCTCCACCGCCGCCGACGAGCACTCGGCCCCCCGCACCCTCCCCCGCTCCACCGCCGCCGCCGATGATATTTTAAAGTAACAAATTTGAACATATTTTTTAGAAAATTATTACTGTTTTTATAAAAAAATATTACTGTTATGATTTAAACAAGTTTGAACATATTTAAACACAAATAAATATAAAAAACAGCATTTAAAATGAATAAAAAAATATTGGGGAGCCTGGGAATCGAACCCAGGACCTCCTGGAGTGTGTGCTGCGTGCTGACCAGTCGGGCTAGTGGGTGGGTTCTGTTGTAGATAGGGTTAGGTTGTAGATAGGGCTAGTGGGCTAGATTTAAAAAAAAATCTAATGGCGCACCGACGGGTGGTGCGCCATTAGAATAGTCGTACTTATGGGGCACGAGGGGGTGGTGCGCCATTAGAAAGCTTCCCCCCACACTAAATCCCCAATCTCTTCCCTGCCTCATCGATCTCACCCGCTGCCCCCCGTGTTCGCCGTCCCCCTCGCCGCCCCCCTCGCCTTCTTCGCCCGTCCCAGGCAGCGCCGCCTCCCTCGCCGTCCCAGGCAGCGCCGCCTCCCTCGCCGTCCCGAGCCGAGTGCCCTCGGCGCCCTCCCGCCCAAGCGCCCCTCCCCTGCGGCCCTGCGCCCCTCGGCGTGTTTCGCTTTCCAACACCGCACGGCCTACCCAGGAGGACCGCCACCGTCTTCCTCTTCGACTACGAGGACCCGGACGAGCTCGGACGCCCAGGAGGACCACCACCGCTCGACGCCCTCGACCGCGCGGCCTGCCCAGGAGGACGGCCACCGCTCGACGCTGAATTCGCGCCGCCTCGACTAGCTCCGGCTGCCCCGAGTCGCCCTCGACCTCCCAAGTGAGCACCCGAGCCGCTTCCCCCTCTTCCCCCTCTTTATTTCCTTATGATGTGTTCTAGGGTTGGGGGTTGGAGAAATTTGGACAAGGAAAGGGGGTTGGAGAATTAAGTAGCTAGGGTTTTCCAAATGTTCAAATCTCTGAGCTTGCATTTAGATGCATTTTAGAGGATACTAGTCTCAACTAAGCATCCGCCTAGATATTCTTTCTTTAAGTAGCTAGGCTCAATTAGTGAATTTTCCAGTGAGTTTGGATTCATGCAACAACATGAAACATTAATTACTATTCTTTCTGGCCACTAATGATAGATGTAACATGTAAGAAGTCCATAATTGATTAATGGATCTGTTAGTTTGATAGTTTTTTTTAGTGTTACACCTTTTCCTTCTACAACTTGCAGATGTGCACACAATTTTTTGTGTTCAGTTTAGGAGTCGGTCCTTGGGAAGCATAAATAAAACATTATTGGCAAGTGCAGTCTTGTTACTCCTAGGTATCTACAAATGAGTAGATGAATATTTGTTACCAGGAGGGGTTACAAATGAGTAGATGAACATTATTGGCAAGTTTGGCATGGAAACTACAGAGGTACTATGTAGTGTTGTTTTACTTCTTCCGGATTCAGGGTGTTTAAATGTGCATTAGTTCTTCTGATAATTAATGGTTAAAGTCCTTTGACAAGAATGTGAACAATAAGAGATGTAACCAATCCCGTAAGTAGAACCATGTATCTTTTCTCTCTACAATTCTCATGCAACAATATGGAACTAATTCTTTAAGTAGTTAATGAGAACACTTGGTCCATATTCATTTGCAGTGAACATACATTTTCACTGTTCTTATAATATGTGCTTGAAGTCAGATTATGCTATGAGGATATTAGTCTAAGCCCAGTCTTGGATGCATTGTTTTATCCTGCGGTGGTTAAACCGGTTCTGAAAATTATCTAGTTTGACCTGTACTTGTCCAGCTATCATAATCTATTCTTTGACCATGGCAGTAGCTGGCATTTTGTTATGATAATTTTAGTATATATCTTACTGTCCTTTGCTGATCTCGTTGTATTTTCAATTCACAGACAACTCTTCGACGAAGTCTCCTCCAGGTAATATATGTCTCATGCTTTCTAGAGAGTACTAGTATACTGACTAAACTATCCACTTGTTATGCTTAGCTGCTCGTTGTCCTAATCGTGACACTTTGCCTCATAATGCAACTAAGCATACTAGTTTTTGTAGTGAGATAGTAAGATAGTGAGACAAGAAGAAGGAAACTTCCCAGATTATGTAGAAAGAAAATACTTGGTTTGACAGCAAGTACCATGACATGAATCAAAAAACATATACGATGGGAAAAATAAAATGGCGTAAACACAGGAGGTTCTGGTTTGCTGTATCTCCACCAGTTTGGGTTGGTGAATGTGGATGATTTTTTTATCCTGTGAACTTATTGTACTGCTACAAGAATTTCGTATCATCATGGTGTAATTTTGTTAAATTATGGTTTTGTTAGATAGTGGCTACACTAATCTAGAGTGATACAATTTTCCTTCCCATTTGGTATCATCATGTTCAGTGTATACAATTATAACATCATGTGGGTTTTTTAAGTCTGTTTACAGCTCTAGTACACTTCTCTTACACTTCATCGAGGACTTGTATTTGCTACTGTTGTGTTGTTGTTCCTATCAGTAATTGCTTCAGCGCACACTACCATGACTTAATGTTTACAATAGCTGTTTTCTTTGTGTCCAATAGTCAGCGTATATTTTTCTTCAGAGGTAACTGGTCAAACGTTCAGTGTGTATGTCTAAACTTGAATGTTGCAATGCTGTTTTCTTCAGAGGCTACTGTCAAAAACTTGAGCTACTTTCTTGCAAAGATGATAATCATCTTGCTAGTTTGCTGGGTTTTGTCTCCGACCATTGTGTCGTGATGAATTTGCAGGTACCCCGAGAGGCCCTTGAGTTTGCCGGAATGTCGATTAACTTCCGTTCCGGCAAATTGGTATTTATATGTCCTATTTTCAGCAAGGTCATGCTAAAATTTTCCGTGAATTTTAGCATGACTTTGTTAAAAATAGGACATTTGGGGTACTTGCGACTAATGCATGGGCCAGGGTATCTTAGTACTTAGTTAAGTAGGATCAACTGCCCTGCCATTCTTGCTGCATTAAACCATAGGTGGCAATAGAGCCAAGTGATTAGGCCCAACTTAGAATTCTCCTTAGCATCGATAAACCCTAGATGATAAACCCAACATAGTTGGCAATAGAGCCAAGTGATTAGTGCCAAGTGATTAGGCCCAACCTAGGGTGCCTCGGCATCGATAAACCCTAAATGATGAAAACTTAACTTGGCTGCCCCGGATGCCTCGGTGTCGATGAGAACCTAAATGATGTATGCTTAGGCTTTTACGGTGCCTCGGTGTCGACAAACCCTAAATGATGAGACCATGATCTTGGTCCTTGACAATAACCAACTTTTTGACCAAACTTTTTTCCTATTTAGAGCGAAACATGGCCCACAACGATGAGGCCAGTGGTTCGGGCGGCAAGCAATTCTGGGAGCTGTCCCAGGAGATGGAGGAACAACCTCACCTCTATGAGGACGCCGTGGAAGACACCGATCCTGATTACACAACCCCTAGTGGCGTCGGGGATGACACCACTGATGGTGCCGCCGAGGATGCCACCACTGATGATGGCGGCGCACACACAGATGGCAGCCAATCGAAGAAGCAAAGGAAGGACCGGCGCCCGAATGCGCTCCGCACCCTCAAGGAGGAATTCACTCAAGTGGACTCCGGCAGAATCCAACGGAGCCCAAACATATAGTCAAGGGGTACTCGGTTCAGCTCGGGTGCATTCTCCGGAGCACCTTCTCGATCAACACCGAGAACCTTAGGCATAAGGACCGAGGGAATTTGCACAACCTCCTCTTCACGAAGCTGCACGAACGATACAAGTTCCCCGCCGAATTTAAAAACACACGCCTCTCAGGGAATAAAGTGAACAGTGTCGCCCTCACGAAGATGAGCACGGCCCTGTCTACTTGGAGAAGCGCGGTGAAGAGAATGGTGATCAAGGAGAAATATCCTTTGATGAGCGAAGATGAGTACAAGGAGTTCAAGATCAAGTGCGAGAGCAGTATAACCTCCGAATCAAGTCAGTGGGGGAAAGAAATGCGGGAGTTGAACTTAGGGGAACACAAACTCGGTCCCGGCGGTTACAGAGTGGCAGAGCCTATATGGGACAAGGAGGACGCGGAGCGTGCCGAGCAAGGCCTACCGCCCCGCTTCGAGAAATACAGCGGTGACAAGCAGACCAGGAACTATGTCAGGGCCCGGTACAAGGAGGACCCGATAACAAAGGAGCTTACCACGGATCCGAAGACCAGGGCGCTTGAGCTTGTTCTGGTAAGGAATACACCCCCGCGTAATTAGCTCCATATGGTTGCACTCTAATTAATCCCCAATATTTCTAAATGGTTCACGTTCCTTTCACAGGACACTGAAAGCAGTAGCGCGGGGTCGTCTCAGAGCTCCCCTTTCGACACCCCTTTAAATAGGGCGTTGAACATAATGAAAAACAAGGATAAGCTCACTAAGCCGACGTCAGCTGGTCGTGTGGCCGACAAAGGCTTGTCCACAAAATGGGGGTCGTACTATACCACTGGTGTGCGGAAGGAGAAAAAGACCAGCTCGGAAAGCCAGACGCGCGAGGTTGAAGAACTCAAGGCACAAGTGGCGCGGATTCCGGAGCTTGTCCAAGAGCAAGTGGAACAACTGGGAACGAAGCTCAACGCCATGGTGCCTACGTTGATTCATGGGCTGATGACGTGGATTGCGGGCGGCCAACATGGGCCTCCCCCGGTTCCCAGCTTCACGGCCAGCAACTCGCACAGCGCGCAGGCGGCGCCATTGGTGTCTCCGGCGGAGGCGGTATTCGTGTCTCCGGCGCTGGCACGGGCATTGGAGCTTAATGCACCCAGGTGTACGCCAGCCGGCACCTCGCCAGCAAGCGCCCCCTCCGTCAGTTGCACGCCCGCCGTTGGCGGTGCCTCGACATTAGCCGAGCTCGACGACCTCACGGTAACTAAGCCTCTCGGTCGATGACTTCATCTCCTTGACTTTGACTGGGCATCCCTGACGCCCTGTACATGTTTTCGTAGGGCACCGCCGACGTTCCTTGCACTCTTCTGCACTTCATGGGTGCCGATTTGGTCGATGTCCCCAAGGGCAGAATCGTTCAACCGGGCAACCCCATGTTCCACGGTAATCCGATGCCACCCATAGTGTATAGGGTTGAAGTGGTTCGGGTGCTGCCAGGCTGCGACGAGCTCTTACCTCCGATTCGACCCGCTGGGGCCGATGAAGAAGATGAGATGACCCTCAGCGCCTGCGTAAACTGGCCCCTGCTTTCGCCGAAGAGCCAGATTCGTTTGGGGGCGGGGGACACCACCCACGCATAAGACCGCCCGATCGTGCGGCGCCAAGCCATGGCAAGAACGCCGCAACGCTACCGGACCTGCCGAACATCCCTATGGCACAGGATCCGGACGGCGACGACAACGACCACGGTACATTTACCAAAGTTGATAAGTACTTTGCCGAACATGGGTACGCTGACGAGTTTTGCGGGCCTCTTTCTCAAGAACCCAACCAAGACGACCGCGATCTAGCTGGTACGGCGGAGAAATCCAATTGCAACAGGCGTCGTCTGGCGTTCAGTTCTCAGGACACGCCTCCAGCTCCCGCCTTCACCGAGCCTCAGATAGCTGAGGTGCGAAATATTATCATCTCCAACACACTCAAGAAGGCGGTATGTGAGCAGAACTCGGTCCCATTATAGGAGATCAAGAAGAAGGGACGGAAACGAAAGACTAACAAGGGTGCCGGTGCGAGCCAGCCGGCACCGAGTTCGATCCGTGCTCAGGACGGGCCACCTTCACCTAAGGATATCTCGAGGAGGGTGCATGTGGCGGGTAGGGCGATGCTACCGCCAAATATGCTGAATGCTGCAACCGGTGCTATGCAGAGTCTGCACGACAGTGTTCTTTCTTTGGAGAAGCGGCGTCTCAGAAAGAATGATGTGGCATACCGGTTTTCGTGGCCAAGGTGCGGAAGGGCAAGGGCTTTGTGGATGGCGACATCGGGGTACGATCGTCCTGCGGTTTGATGACATCTTTGCTATGTTTAACCTTCATCCGCTGCACTACACCTTCGCTCGGCTGTTTTCGCTGAGTATGGAGATGTGGATCATTAGAGACAAGACCCGTACATCGTGATAGTCGACCCCTTCTACATGCGTGCCAAGCACTTGAGCAGCGCTGGGACCGCCAAGTTGCGAAGTTCACACCTCGAAGGCGCCATTCGCAAACCCAGATAAGGATAACTTCCTTGTGGCTTACTTTCCGAGTAAGTCATCCCTTAACCACCCGTAACATATGATTTCTTAGATTTCGATCGTTCTTTTTTCTAACATTCCGTGCTCGTGCAGTGACACACATTGCACACTCATCCTCTTAAGCCCGAAATATTCCATGGCCACGTATTTAATTCAACCGTAACTCCAAGATAGACTACACAAATGTCAAGAAAGTTCTTGATGATGTTCTCCCCGGCTACGCCAAATCTGGAGGCACCTTCACCAGGGCAGTTCGTAAGTACGGCAAGCACACCTTCTCACACAATACGAAGTTCTATTGCGTCAAGCAGCTGCCTGGCGGTCAGAAGGATGCCTACTACGCCCTCCATCACATGCGGGCGATCGTGAGGGACCATCATCACCTTCTGCTACCATATAGTCTCAAAGATTGGGCCGCGAGGTTGTCGGCAACCCAGGACGTGGACCTTAGACAAGAATTCTTTCACATCCAGTCGGAGTTTGCGGACATCATCCATCAAGATGTCCTTCATACCTCGGGCCATTTCTTCCGCAGATATCAACCATCCAACAGTGAGATAGATGAAACGCTACAAATGCAGGGTGACAACAACCGCGATTTCATGACCATCACGACAGACGGTGGCTTCATCCACATTTATTGTCTCATGTTGTAATTAAACTTTAATGCATTCGTATGCCTCTTTGATTTGGACAGTCGTTCAACTTAGATGTAATCGATGCTATTTATTAGTAGGACCATGAATCGTGCTATTAATGTCTTGCTTTTCTCTTCCGATCCTTTTGTTGCATACTTACATATTGCTTATGTATTGTCTGTTGTTTGGCATCGAGATGCCGTCGTATGTCGTGTACAAGCGTAAGGTTCCCGGAGTCTACGACGACTGGGAGGAGTGTCGGAGATAGGTTCACCGTTTCAACGGTAATAGTTACAAAGGGTACACCACTAGGGCGGAGGCCGAATCTAGATACGCCCGCTATCTAGCGGGAGAGAGGAGGAGCGTTGGAGGAACCGGATGAAGACCAGTTTGATCGCGATGATGCTCATCGTGATGACCACAGCTCTCTTCTATGTGATGGTAGTTTAGATGATCGATATCGACTTGTAATGTGAAGACAAACTTGATACTCGCGGTCTTGAGACTTGTAATGTTTTATCTTTGTTCGGTCTTTTGAATTCGGAGACTAATATGATGAATTGTATTCGGAGACTAATCTTCTATTGTATTCGATGAATCTGATGTTGCTGTGTGCTGCTGTCATTATTATGTCCAATAATATATTTTGTAACCTGTGCAGAAATCAGAAAAGTCAAAAAAAAACAAATATTCATACTAATGGCGCATCACCACCAGGTGCGCCATTAGTATGCCAAAGGATACTAATGGCGCATCAACATAGCATGCGCCATTAGTATGACAAAGCACATGCTTAGGTATGGCCCCGGGAGGCACACACTAATGGCGCATTGTGTTACATACTAATGGCGCATCGCTTGGTGCGCCATTAGTACTCAGATACTAATGGCGCACCAGTGGTGCGCCATTAGTAAAGAATTCTAGTGGCGTGCTACTAATGGCGCACTGGTAATGCGCCATTAGTAGGCAAAACCAGTGCGCCATTAGTAGGCCTTTTCCTACTAGTGTCGTGTTCTAGATTTGGCACGATCTTGATGTATAGCGAGCTTTGCTATTATAGTTGGATCTTATGTTGCTTCTCCCCCTCTACTCTCTTGTAATGGATTGAGTTTTCCCTTTGAAGTAATATTATCGGATTGAGTCTTTAATGATTTGAGAACACTTGATGTATGTCTTGCCGTGCATATCTGTGGTGACAATGGGATATCACGTGATTCACTTGATGTATGTTTTGGTCATCAACTTGTGGGTTCCGCCCATGAACTTATGCATAGGGGTTGGCACACGTTTTTGTCTTGATTCTCCGGTAGAAACTTTGGGGCACTCTTTGAGGTTCTATGTGTTGGTTGAATTGATGAATCTGAGATTGTGTGATGCATGTCGTATAATCATACCCACGGATACTTTAGGTGACATTGGAGTATCTAGGTGACATTAGGGTTTTGGTTGATTTTTTTCTTAATGTGTTATTCTAGTACGAACTCTAGGGCTGTTTGTGACACTTATAGGAATAGCCCAACGGATTGATTGGAAAGAATAACTTGAGGTGGTTTCGTACCCTACCATAATCTCTTCGTTTGTTCTCCGCTATTAGTGACTTTGGAGTGACTCTTTGTTGCATGTTGAGGGATAGTTATATGATCCAATTATGTTATTATGATTGAGAGAACTTGCATTAGTGAAAGTATGAACCCTAGGCCTTGTTTCCTAGCATTGCAATACCGTTTGTGCTCACTTTTATCATTAGTTACCTTGCTGTTTTTATATTTTCAGATTCCAAAAACCTATATCTACCATCCATATTGCACTTGTATCACCATCTCGTCGCCGAACTAGTGCACCTATTCAATTTACCATTGTATTGTGTGTGTTGGGGACACAAGAGACTCTTTGTTATTTGGTTGCAGGGTTGTTTGAGAGAGACCATCTTCATCCTACGCCTCCCACGGATTGATAAACCTTAGGTCATCCACTTGACGGAAATTTGCTACTATCCTACAAACCTCTGCACTTGGAGGCCCAACAACGTCTACAAGAAGAAGGTTGTGTAGTAGACATCACCCGGCGCTGGTATGTTCCTGGTCTTACGCCCCTGTTCTTTCTTTCTTTTTCATGTCGATTCTTGGTCTTGGCTTCACCTCACCCTCTTCTTGATATCCAGATCCTCTCTCGGCGGACCGGGAATACCTGGACACCGTCATCGAGGACGTTGCCAAGAATGTTGCGGCGGAGGCCGAGGAGATCGCCGCCGAGGAGGCCGCTAGGGGCGCTGCGGAGGACGCCGCCAAAGGGCCTGCAGGGGAGCCCGGCAAGGCTACCGCCGAGGAGGCTGGCAAGGGGCCTGCCGGAGAGGCCGGCAAGGCCGCTGCCGAGGAGGAGGTTGTCGATGACCAACCTTTTTCCTCCGCTGCCTCTGGCTCTGGCAGGTACCTGAAGGTGAGCAAAGACCTCTTCGTCCACCTCCCCGGCGCGTCGAGCACCAGGGCCCCCATCGAGGGAGAGGTATTCAACGACGAAGTGCTCGCCGCCGCCGGACTCGAGGTCGTCGACGAGCCGAGCGTTGGTGGCGACGGCTCCCAGGAGGAGCTGCTGCTCCAGGCCATGGGTGCCAGCTTCCGAAGGCTCCAGGTGCTCCACCGTGCCCACCTGGACAAAGCTAGGTCCAGGATGGCGGTGGCGGAGAAGGCAGAGGCGGACCTCCAGAAGCGCGTCGCCGAGACGCGGGACTGCTTCCGCCAGGCTCGCGACGAGCTGAAGGCCGCCCAGGGCGAGCTGGCCAAGCGTGATGTGGAGCTCATCATGAAGCTAACGGAATGGGTCCTTCAGTGTTGAGTTTCGACTTGAGTTGTCATTTGATTAACAAGATCACATCATTAGGAGAATGGTGTGATTGACTTGACCCATTCCTTTAGCTTAGCACTTGATCATTTAGTATATTGCTATTGCTTTCTTCATGACTTATACATGTTCCTATGACTATGAGATTATGCAACTCCCGTTTACCAGAGGAACACTTTTTGTGCTACCAAACGTCACAACATAACTTGGTGATTATAAAGGTTCTCTACAGGTGTCTCCGAAGGTACTTGTTGGGTTGGCGTATTTCGAGATTAGGATTTTTCACTCCGATTGTCGGAGAGGTATCTCTGGGCCCACTCGGTAATGCACATCACTATAAGCCTTGCAAGCATTGTAACTAATGAGTTATTTGCAGGATGATTTATTACGGAATAAGTAAAGAGACTTGCCAGTAACGAGATTGAACTAAGTATTGAGATACCGACGATCGAATCTCGGGCAAGTAACATACCGATGACAAAGGGAACAACGTATGTTGTTATGCGGTTTGACCGATAAAGATCTTCGTAGAATATGTATGACCCAATATGAGCATCCAGGTTCCGCTATTGGTTATTGATCGAAGACATGTCTCGGTCATGTCTACATAGTTCTCGAACCCGTAGGGTCCCTTGCAACAAAGTTTCGGTGATGATTGTATTATGAGTTTTGTGTTTTGATGTACCGAAGGTAGTTCGGAGTCCCGGATGTGATCACAGACATGACGCGGAGTCTCGAAATGGTCGAGACATAAAGATC
Organism: Aegilops bicornis; assembly: GCA_021605145.1. NCBI lineage: Eukaryota > Viridiplantae > Streptophyta > Magnoliopsida > Poales > Poaceae > Aegilops > Aegilops bicornis. Next base: position 54,597,730 of record CM038670.1, read on the forward strand.
GATATATTGGACGACTATGTTCGGACACCGGAATGGTTTCGGGGAGTTTCAGACATATACCAGAGTACCGGGGGGTTACCGGAACCCCCCGGGGAGTTTAATGGGCCAAGATGGGCCTTAGTGGAGAAAGAGGAGGGTGGCTAGGGCAGGCCGCACCCTCCCCTAGTACGAATTGACAAGGAGGGGGCGCCCCTTTCCTTCTCTCTCTCCTTCCCTTCCTTTCCCTCCTACTCCAACTAGGAAAAGAGGAAGTCCTTCTCCCAGTGGGAGTAGAACTCCTCCTTGGCGCACCCTCCCCTGGCCGGCCACCTCCTCCCCCTGCTCCTTTATATACGGCGGCAAGGGGCACCTCTAGACACAACAATTGATCTCTTGATCTCTTAGCCGTGTGCGGTGCCCCCCTCCACCATATTCCACCTTGATCATATCATAGCGGTGCTTAGGCGAAGCCTTACGTCGGTAGCAACATCATCACCGTCATCAAGCCGTCGTGCTGACGGAATCTCCCGTGAAGCTCTGGTGGATCGGAGTTGGCGGGATGTCATCGAAGCTGAGCGTGTCTTTGAACTCGGAGGTTCCGTACGTTTGGTACTTGGATCGGTCTGATCATGAAGACGTACGACTACATCAACCGTGTTGTGCTAACGCTTCCGCTTTCGGCCTACGAGGGTACGTAGACAACACTCTCCCCTGTCGTTGCTATGCATCACCAGGAAATAGGTGACGCCCTCTTCCAAATTGGACTTCCGAAGGCCCCCGGTCCATATGGGTTTCCAGCAAGGTTTTTTCAGCAGAATTGGGCACTAATGAAGGAAGATGTAATGGCGGTTGTCAGGAGGTTTTTTGAGACAGGACATATGCCGGACGAGGTAAACTCTACTACCATTGTTCTTATTCCAAAGGTTGCGAGCCTAAGAGGCTAAATGAGTTCGAGACCGATCAGCCTGTGCAATGTAATTTACAAAGTCATCTCCAAGTGCACAGTAAACCGTCTAAGACCCTTCCTTGACTATATTGTGGCCCCTGAGCAGTGCCTTTGTGCGAGTAGACTAATCACAGATAATGCTTTTATAGCCTTTGAGTGTATGCATACTATCAAACAGGAAAGGAATCAGCGAACAACTTTTGTGCATACAAGCTGGACTTATCAAAGGCATATGACAGGGTAGATTGGCAATTCCTAAAGCAAATGATGCGACAGTTGGGCTTTCATCACCGGTGGATACAATGGATCATGGCGTGTGTTACCTCGGTGAGATACAATGTTAAACTAAATGGAGCTCTCTCAGACTCGTTCGCACCATCCCGTGGCCTTCGGTAGGGTGACCCTCTATCCTCGTTTTTTTTTTGTGGCTGATGGACTTGATGCTATTCTGAAACAAAAGGTTACACAAGGAAAGATCTCGCCGGTACATGTGTGCCCGCGGGCTCCAGGCATCTCACACCTACTTTTTGCAGATGATACCCTTCTGTTCTTCCGTGCTTCTCAGGAGGAAGCGGTGCAGGTGGGAGATGCGCTGGCTATCTACGAGCATGCCACAGGGCAGTTCATCAATCCAACGAAGTGCTCTATTTTTTTTGGCCCAAGATGCAGGGAGGACAACAAACAAGCAGTTATGGAAATGTTACAGGTTCAGATGGTGGGTTTTGAAGAGAAGTACCTCGGTCTCCCCACCCCATCTGGAAGAAGGTCAAAGGGAAAGTTTCATCACCTACAAGAACAGCTTACCAAGCGTATTTTACAGTTAGGAGCAGCAGCGTCATGAGGGCAAAGAAATTCTCATCAAAGGCGGTTGCACAGTCGCTCCCCACCTATCTTATGGGGGTCTTCCGGCTACCCCGTAGTGTGTGTGTGATGATCTAACTCGCATGGTGCGCAACTTTTGGTGGGGTGCCAGGGAGGGGAAGAGGAAGACACACCGGCGAGCTTGGGACACACTAATTAAACCAAAGTCTCACGGTGGTGTTGGGTTCCGCGATTTTAGGCTCTTCAACCAGGCACTTCTAGCAAGACGGGCATAGCGTCTTATTGCTAATCATGGGAGTTTATGCGGCAGGTACTTAAAGCCAGGTATTACCGGAGGGACGACTAGAAGACACTGTCTTCTCAGGCAATTGTTCCCAGACGTGGCAGTCCATAGTCCACGGTCTTGAGCTGCTCAAGAAAGGCTTAATATGGCGCATTCGTGATCAGGGGCGGAGCCAGGATTTGAACATGAGGGGGGCGAAGCAAAATTCTTGAGGTAAAAGATGCTATATCACAGTATATTCAGTCTCCTGATAGCGTCGTCAATGATAAAGCATAAATTTTTTTGGAAGTACCAAAATATATGATAATTCTAGGCAAGAATGTTTGAGCTTGAAGATGAAGCAATTGGTGGGAAAAAGTATTTACCGCATTAGTTGTTGTTGGCTTTCACTTCATATTTGATGACTATAAAAAAGATACTCCCTCCTATCCATATTAATTATTGTTGAAAGCGGAAGTATCTAGACGCATTTCGATACATCCCTTTGAATGACAACTAATTTGGATGGGAGAGAGTACATAATTACTAGGCTAATTTACTTTCTATATCAAACACTAGTTAAGCAAATTAAGGTCATCATTAATATTAAAAAATCTATCCCCATCATTTCCTAAATAATTTGAGTTTTAGGTTTGTTGTAAGTCAAACTTCTTCAAGTTGACCAAGTTTGTAAAAAATAAATCAATACCTGGAAGTTACAATCTTTAGAAAATATTCATGCTATGTATATTTTTTTTAGGGTCATGCTATGTATATTTATAGTTTTATTCTCTCAGTCCCACAATATAAGACGTTGCTTGAAAAAAGCGTTTTATATTGTGGGACGGAAAACAGATCTTAAGATATTTTTCTATAAATTTGATGAAATTTAAATAAGTGTCACTAACGACAAACGTAAACTATAATTATTTTAGAACAATGGTAATAGTAACTAATATCTACAGTATAAGCTAGTAGCGTGTAGTGTACCTGCGTCTGTCCTGCTCATCCGATATCTTGCCGTATTTGATCCGCCTACGTCTCGCCGTGTCTGTGCGTCGACAACGGTGGATGGTGTTGTTGCCCTGGTGAGTAGCGGCTAACGACAATGGCAAACTCGTAGCCCCTAGCAGGACGCGCTGACGGTAAGCGGCGGTGGGGCCGGCGCCGGCGAATGCCCTTGCAGAAGTGCAGAGAACACGTCCGTAGGTTACATATATCAATCGATCGATCTGGTAGATTAGACATTGGCCGTGGCAAAATAATGGCCAGCCACAACTCGTATATGAATTATTGGGTTATGGGCTATTGGGCTTCTCTACTTCGTTGATTCAGTAATTATTTGTATAAAACAACATGGGCTAATTAGGCAATTAGCTGCGGTCGTTAGACATATAAGTATCGTACACACTACCTGGTAGGAATCGTTGAGGGGGGCGAGCGATTGGCAGGGGTCTGACCCTTGCTCGCCCCTCCCTGTCTCCGCCCCTGTTGGTGATGGTGCTTCGGTTCGTATTTGGAGAGATCAATGGATCCCACACCCGCTCACGAGACTGCCCATATCACCGCAGGGGCGTTGCCGCCTTCGGCCTGTTAGCGAGCTCCTCGATGAGCGTGGGAATTGGAATGTGCAGCTGCTCAACCAACATTTTATGTCTGTTAACCCCACGGAAATCATGAAGATCAAGGTGGTGCCCTGCATGGGCAATGACATCATCGCTTGGGCGCGGGCGCTCGGTTCGTTCTCGGTCCGGAGTGCCTACCGCCTTGCTTTCGACGAGTCTCATCGTCATAATATAGTCGCTGCGAGCAAGGCATTAGACGGGCGACGTGTCGTTTGGGCATTTAAATGGAGGTGCCCTACTCCACTAAAGGTGCGTATCTTTGCATGGCGGCTAGCTTCAAACTCCCTTGCGACTTGGATGAACAAACAGTCACGGAAGCTCGAGGTATCTAACCTTTGTCCGCTATGTGCAATGGAACCGGAGGACACATTTCACACATTCTACAGGTGTCCGTTGGCTGTCGCATTGTGGAACGCCATGGCGGAGCAGTGGCCTCTGCCGAACCTAGCTATGCTGAGGAACACGGGGTCCTAGTGGCTTTTTGATCTGCTATATGGGCTCAATGAAGAGGAGCGCATGCGAGTGCTTATGGTGTTATGGCGGAGCTGGCATGTAAGAAACGAGATTGTCCACCACAAATCACCACCTCCAACTGAAGCATCACGCCGCTTCCTTCTTAGTTCTGTGGACTCCCTTCGTTGCATCCAACAATTCCCTACAGCCAATTTAATCAAAGGTAAAATGGGGCTTCCGCCTATTGGCTACAGTTCTTCAAGCATACACCCGCCAGTGCAGCATACCACCATTATCCAGTGGTCTCCCCCGTCGGCCGGACGTGTCAAGCTGAACGTCGACGGATCGTTCGTCAAGACTGATGGTGGCTTGGCGGGAGCCGGCATGATCCTTCGCGACAGCGACGGCAACATCGTCTTCTCCGCTTGCCGCTCCATACGACACTGCTCCGGACCTCTTCAAGCTGAGCTTTTGGCATGCTATGAGGGTTTGAACCTTGCTCTTCAGTGGTCTACTCTCCCAGTGGACATCGAGATGGATTGCATGGATGCAGTCAGGTTGATCAAGTCGCCCACTCTTGACAGATCACCTCATATGATGTTAGTTCAGGAAATTAAAAGGCTCTTTGGTGAAAGGGATAACTCTATTGCTCATGTAAGTAGGAATCAGAACGTTGTCAGTCATACCCTTGCTGGCTTCGGACGCTCGGAGGGCCGGACTGCAGTATGGTTGCGCTCTAGGCCTGCAGATGTTCCTCTGCTTTGTAGGAACGAACTTATCATGCGTTGAGTATTGAAATCCCTTTTAACCCCATAAAAAATACTCTTCCCCTCACATATCACACGGAGAACACACGCAGACCAAAAAAAACCTGTGTACCCTTTTGTTTCGAGGGCACAGAGTGATCACATGATCAACCGCGCAGATGAGGTGTCAAACTGCATACCCTTTTGGCAGCTAAGTTATGTTTTGTTTTTCTGCAGGGAACTCTTGCTGTAGTTTGCAAAACCAGAAAGTTTACTTTTATTTGTACTTAATAACTTGAAGTTTAGTTGTGAAATTTCCATCATATATGAACCATATGTACCAACTGCGTGTATGTCCTTGTGGAAGTGTATTGAGAATAGTGCATATATGCATAGTTCTACCGAGATGTTCTGGAGTGCATGAGGAATTACCTTAGAATTACCTTAACTTTATTGGAAAAGAATGAGTTCATGATTATTCCAATATATGGCTAATATCTAGAAGGTTCCTTAGATGCAACATATGTAGTTCATTGCCAGGTTTCAAAGATACACACGTACATCTATGCTGTTTACTACATGTTTAAATAATCAGTAGTGGGAGCATATTTCTGGTGAAACATATCCTGTGTTGTCATTGTAAACATTCACATACGCATATGATCAAGGCCAAGATCGTTGAGTTCCCATGGTCTGTATGTTTTTTGCTGAATCATAACTCATGGTAGATGAGCTCTTTTACAGTACCTGCAAATAAATGTGAGCCATCCATCCATCTTAATCTAGCGGCTAAAACTTACATGGTACCATGGTTTTGGGTACCGGGCGGTAAATTCGGTTGCCGCCCGGTAACCGCGTTTCCCGCTCCCCCACGAGAATCATGTATACCGGGCAGAAAATCTTGAACTTTTTGAATTTTTTGAATTTAAACTCCTATCACCTAGTTAAATAAGGTAATCCCTCCGATCCTTTTTAGTTTGCATTTAAGAATTGTCTGAAGGCAAACTTTGTAAAGTTTGACCATATTTTATATGAAAAATATCAACATCTACAATGCTAAAGTTATACAATATGAAAATTTAAGTCACGGCACATCTAATGATAATGATCTCACATTGTGAATGCTCGTATTTTTCTATAAAGTTTTTCAAACTTTACGAGGTTTGACTTCAGACAAATCTTATATGCAAACTAAAATGGACCGGAGGGAGTATATCTCTAACTGAAGCATAAGCATACTCGCGTCCCAGGGTTAAGGATCTTTAACCATCAACTGCTGGTCATGTGTTCGAGGACAGCCAGCAGCTAATTTTCCTTTTTGATTTTTGAAGCTGTAATTTCTAAAAAAATATGAGAGTGGGAGGGTCGAACTCGCGATCTGCAGTGCACGCGGGTTCAGAGCAGACCTCTTACCACTGCGCTACCACTAGTGTAGAGAACATTTTATGCTCATGGCTTTTTTATTCGTGTCTTAAAAATTTTGAATTCAAATTTTGATTTTATATTTCGCTTGATTTTTTTTTTCAGAATTTCGTGGTTACCGTGGTAACCGAGTTTACCACCCCTCTAGAAAAATGTTCCATTCGGAATCCAAAACCTTGCATGGTACTCAATATAATCCTAGGAGTACCACCTCAAAAAATATGGAGTACCTTGATGTTAGGGGTAAAATTGTAATCAATGGGCGATTTATTTATTTCTCAATCTTATATTAATTATTATAGAAATACTAAATAGAATGAGATGCCAATTTAGTAAGACTAGCTCGTAAGGATGTGAACGCATACTTCAAACATAATTTTCTGATGAACCCTAATCCCAAATCAATGTCATTGGTAAAAAGTAAAATCCCAAAACATATAAGATAATTATGTGTGGCGGCGCATGATGATCGCATGGTCATCACCACCGAGGTGATTAGGAGTATGCCACAACAGTTGATAATCCAGGTTCTGCACACCCGTGATGACCATGTCAATGGCCGCCGCCAATGGTTGCGCCTACGCGAATTAGCTAGGGATGACTCCGCTGTATGGATACTTGCCCATCACGGGTACATGGGAGGAGCACAGTCCTCCACAGCATTTCATAAGTTTGTGAGTTCTTTATGTCTAACTAGCACAAATGCCCGTGCGTTGTGAAAACATCGGTTCCTAATTCCTATGTGTCAAGGTTGGCCTGATTAAGAAACAGTGTTGTGCAAGAACAGTTGTGATGACAAAAAATATATTCATTTGGGGATCACATCGTCAGCTCACCACATGGGTATGATTGTGAATAAATTAATTTGACTAAACAACATTAACTTGAGATCATTTGTTCTATAATGGTGAAGGAAGTGGCAAATTCATTTCTGAAGAGAAAATACATTTGTCCAAAAATAATAGCTGCTTCTTTTACATATACACATAGAAAAGATTGACGTAAATATTCTTCACAGAGAATGCATATTGGTACTTTTGGATTCTTGAATAGACGTTAACAAATGTTTATGATGGCAGAACCACTATATGCACATAAGATATAAAATGAAACATTGAACAAAACTCATGAAAATCTCACATGATATAAAATACGAAAAGGGGCTTCAGGTGAAGGAGAAAACTTTTTTTTTTTGAATGTTGGCAAGCTGCCAAATTCGTTGAACAGAAGAAGATATTACAAGAACACCCCCAAAGGAGGAATGCACCGCATAAAGGCGAGTGCTAAAAAGAAGAAAAGAAAATAGGGCTGCTCGGTTAATTGAGGGAAACCTGGCTAAAACCAAAGCAGCGCCTAGCTAAACTAGGACTAAAGCACCACAACATATACAAAAACGCCCGAAAGCCAAAACCCCACAACACACCCGGGCGGGCACTTGAGCGCCTATGCTGCTACCAGAGTGCACACCGACAACCGTCGTATTGTACCGGGCTGCTACGAGCATATCCGCAAACATCGAGGACACCGGAGAGGAACGATACATCCGAAAGAGCGAGACATATGCCGCTCCGATCCCACGAGGCTAGTTGGCATAGCTACTTTGGCGCTACTTACGCATACAAGCGGTGCTCTTGTTCCACCGAGGAGGAGAGCCTCTTGGCAAAGCACCTGCTGGTCTTCTCCTTGGTTGCGTGTGTGTGTAGAGTTTCATATGTGTGTGTGTTCTCGTGAGAAGAAGATAGAGAGAAACAACCAGAGAAAGAGAGAGGAGCTGTGAGAGGCAGCACCAAGGTAGAAGAAGAGCGGCGCTGCGAGGCGGCGCCAACAATTGGCATCAGAGCCTTGTCGATCCGAGGCGGCAACGACACGACGGACTCCATGTGAGGTGGAGGGCGTCGGCACGAAATGGTGGCCGTCGGCGGCGCTATGCTGCCGGTGGCGGTTGCGGTGTGATGCCGCTAGATGGAGATGGCGGTGCAAAGCTGCCACAAGAAGACAACGGTGTGGCGGTGTTGGGAGGGGCGGCTGACGCGAAGCCGTCATGAGGATCAGCGTCGTGAGGATATCATCCACGACAAGATGGTCCATGGTGACGGCGCTGCGGCGGCGTCGGTGGCGGCAGTGGCGGTTGCGGTCGCGATGCCGCAGAAGATGTGGATGGTGACCGGCCAGCGGCGGCGTCGTCCATGACAAGATGGTGCATGGTATCGGCGCTGCGACGGTGTCATCCATGGCCAGGTGTTGCGGGTGATCCGCATGGAAGACATGTGATATCAAGATTAGGGGGTGATTGTAAGCACTAATCTTGATATATTGTATTTGCATTTTAGTTTGATTTTATCCATGGATATAGCTAGTTAGGTTCTAGGGAGTTGTAGCAGGTGAAACTTCATTTGGGCGTACAAGAGGCGAGATGCCGAGCTGGCCGTGCGACGCAGGCCGGTGTGGGAGGTGAGATTCCATGGAGCTGTGTGATGCAGCAACGCCGTGTGAAGCGATGTGGTACGTGAGACCAGTGGAGGCTGACCAGCAGCAACAAGTGTGGCCAAGTGATTCGGTCAAGTCATTGTTAGTTATAGCTAGCTAGCTTCGTGGGTGGAGTGGATTAGTTTGCATGCATGCATAAGTTGTTAGCCAGTTGTGCACTCCTAGAGAGATTCTAGGAGGAGATAAGGTCATGGAGATAAGTTAGCTGAGTAGTGCTCGTGCATGGTGTTAGTGGCCGGGAATGGTGCCTGGTTAGTGGCGTGAGTACATGGGTCCTTGTGTATATATGTACTGCTTTGAGTTAATGAAAAGATTGAGGCCGTGAGGGATGGAAAAATAGACAATGTAGTCTCTTGTTCCACCGAGGAGGAGAGCCTTTTGGCAAAGCATCAGCTGGTCTTCTCCTTGGTTGCGTGTGTGTGTAGAGTTTCATATGTGTGTGTGTTCTCGTGAGAAGAAGATAGAGAGAAACAACCAGAGAAAGAGAGAGGGAGCTGTGAGAGGCAGCACCAAGGTAGAAGAAGAAGCGGCGCTGCGAGGCGGGCGCCAACACGTGCACATGGTTTTCACGGAGACAAGAACACGGAGCAGGGAGAGGTGTCGGACCCCTTGATGGCATCTCCAACAAGGGAAATCACACCAGGCGTCATTTGCCATCAGCTCAAACCTGAGTCGAGCATGACTTTCGTCGAGAAACCGAGCACCTATGCTTGACGACCGCCAAACACATCACCACCAGACCGGAGCAGCAGGCGCCACTTGCTGCACCGCACAAAACTAGCGGAGCACTGCGGCGGCGCAAGCCTAGGCGTCCGAAGGCACAGCCGACCACGCCACCCAGACCACCATCCCGGCGGGGAAACTCGACCACAGTCCGCTTGGAGTCAGTCGCCGGCGAGCCACCTCCGGCCGCTATAAGCGCCAGATCTGACCGGCCGGGCCCGTCGGATCCGGCCGCTAAGGCGAAGGCCACCAGCCGAGAGCCGCGTCCCCGGCATGACCCTGCGGCAGCAGCGCGCACTTGTCCGCGCCGCCCTGGGCATCCCCACAGCGGTGACGCGCCCAACCCCATCGGCCAGCGCAGCCAAGCGCGCGCACCAGCGTCCGGACGAGCAAGCGGCCAAGCGCCTCCACCATGCAGCCACGCAGGCCAGCAGCGCGGATCCGGTAGCGCAAACCACAGATCCCGAGCTCCGAGAGGCGCGGCGGATCTCCATGGATGCGCCATGATGCAGCCCCTCTCGACGCGCCAGACTTGCCAGGGATAGCGCCCCGCCGCCGCCTTCCTCGGGGCCGGCCCGGGATTCGCCGGCGGGCGCCCTCTGGCGGCGGCGAGACAGGTGGGGGAGGGGGCGGGGACTGTGGCGGCGCTAGGGTTTCTACCCCCGTGTCGCCAGAGCTAGGCGACGCAGGGGTCGGGAATGTTAGCTGATTGTGAAGGAGAAAACTGATTGGGCATAGCTCACCATACAAGACTGGTCAAAGCTGCCATTGTTGTACGTGCGTTCATGTTCGAAAAAGATTGGTCAAGGCGTGCAGCACCCATATCACGTGCTCGCCGTGTCCGAGCATTGGTGTCCTGCAGCCGCACACGTCGACAAGCTCGAGTCAGAGGCCGGCGTGGAAGCCCGCCATCCCGTCTTCCCACATGCAGTATTGTATCACATCCTCGCCGTGTGACGAGACTTAACTACCCTCATTTATCTTAGCAATTCTTAGCAATTCTCCATCCAGCTAAGCCATGCCTCTTTCTTGCCTAGTACTCTTGGTGAGCCAGCACACTTTTAGCGCCACATCCATGGTGCGTGCATGTTCTTTTTTCATTGAGTATCTCTTATTATAGGAGAATCGATCGATTCCTTTATTACACTCGGGCAAGCATGGCACTTTATCAACTGTTTGTTGATTTTCAAGACGCTGCTGATTCTCATGCAAATCCCCGGCAAATATAAATTGGTTGCGTTTCATGTAAATGCGCGAGGTGGGACTATTATTCAAGTAACAAACCTACAGTAGTAGCATGATCATCAATTGGCCTGGCTGGCCTAAGCCTTATAACACAGGAGTGAGGTTTGGAGTTTGATACTCCAGAGGTGCATATTTCCAAATGTGGCGAACTTCTATTTTTTGCGACCTCGTTGCTTGGGCCGTTACTGCCGCCGGGCTAGCTCGCCAATTATATGGGCTGAGGCCCAGGCGGTGACGATTGAGCAGGCAAGCTCCGGTTCACGCATGCATGCAGGCCCTGGTAGGCAATTTCAGCCTAGCCGAGCAGAAGAAATCAAAATCACGTCCCGAATTAGTACCACCTCGCATATATATTAATTAAATAAAGTCACCTAAGTAGGGACGAAATCAAGAATATCACCTTGCTTTATTAGTCAAAACAGCCACCATACCTACCTATTATGACATTTCCATAGCCATTCCGAGATATATTGCCATGAAACTTCCATTACCATCATATACATGACTTGAGCAGTCATTGTCATATTGCTTTGCATGATCATATAGCTGATATAGTATTTGTGGCTTAGCTACCGTTCATCATTATCATACATATTCACGCTAGATCATTGCACATCCTGGTACACCGCCAAAGGCATTCATATAGAGTCATATATTATTCTAGATATCGAGTTGTAATATTGAGTTGTCTGTAAAATAATAGTGTGAGGATCATCATTATTAGAGCATTGTCCCAGTGAGGAAAGGATGATCGAGACTATGATTGCCCCACAAGTCGGGATGAGACTCTCGACGAAAAAGAAAAAGAAAGAGAAAAAGAAAAAAAGGCCAAAAAGAGACCAACAAAAAAAGAGATAAAAGAGAGAAAAAAAGAGAAAACAAAAAGAAAACAAAAAAAAGAGAAAGAGAGGAGGGGCAATGTTACTATCCTTTACCACACTTGTGCTTCAGAGTAGCACCATGTCTTTCATATAAAGAGTCCCCTATGTTATCACTTTCACATACTAATGGGAATTTTTCATTATAGAACTTGACTTGTATATTTCGTTGATGGGCTTCCTCAAATGCCCGAAGTCTTCATGAACAAGTAAATTGGATGCACACCCACTAGTTTTCAATTGAGCTTTCATACACTTATAGCTCTTAGTGCATTCGTTGCATGACAATCCCTACTCCTTGCATTGACATCAATTGACGGGAACCCCATACCCGTTGATTAGCCGCGTCGATGTGAGACTATCTTCCTTTTTATCTTCTCCATATTAATCTCTACCACTGCATCCTATTTCACCCATAGTGCGATGTTCATGGCTTACGCTTATGTATTGTGTGGGGGTTGAAAATATGAAGCGCGTTAAAAGTTATGAAACAATTGCTTGGAAGACACCGAGGTAGTACATGATTTATAGTTTGTGTTAAGAAGATGGAGCATGACAAGGATACATGATTTTGTAGGGATAGCGTTCTTTAGCATTTTTATTCTGAAAAAAATGATTGTTTGTTGGTATTCCTGAGTATTGATGTCTTTATAACAAATTATAAACTATTGATTTAAATCACTCGTTTCTTAATACTCATGTCATGATTAGATTATATCATCAAGATTATGCTAGGTAGTATTTCTCATAAAAAATATCTTTTTTTTTATTATTTACCTACTCAAGGACAAGCAAAAATTAAGCTTGGGACGCTGATACGTTTTTGTCGTATTTGTAATTTTTTATTGTTTCATGCCAATATTCTATAACTTTCATAGACTTTTGGCAACATTTTATATTATTTTTAGGACTAACACATTGATCCAGTGCCTAGTGCCAGGTCATGTTTGTTGCATGTTTTTGTTTACAGAATATCCTTATCAAACGAAGTCCAAACATGATAAGAATTTATGGAAATTTATTTTGTAATATATGTTATTTTTGGGAAGAAGAATCAATGCAAGACCGTGCCCGAGGGGGCCACGAGGCCCTTGGGTGCGCCCAGTGGGGTTGGTTAGCCACTTGGTTTGGGAGGTTTTCCCACCTTGATCTGTGAGCGATACACTGCTTCTGTTTGAGCAGACGGCCATAGCATAGCCACGGTCAAGGCTATCTTGTTGAGCTTCGAGCTCATGTTCGGTCTCAAAATCAACTTCCAAAAGTGTGAAGTGGTGTCCATGGGGATGGGGACCGCCGAGGGCAAGTGGTGGAGGACTTTCTCAACTATAAATTGGGCTCTCTCACATTCCAGTACCTCGGCCTACCGATCGCGGCAAGGGCGCCTACCATTCATGACAGGGCCCCCTTTGCACTACGGCAGCTGGCTGAGTAGGCCCTTGGAGAGGCAGATTTATGTCATCTAGAGCTCGACTCATCCTTACCAACTCCAACCTCTCATCTCTGCCCATGTGTACCATGGGCCTCTTTCTTTTGGCCGACGGTGTGCATACCAAGCTGGACACACCACAGTCGAGGTTCTTTTGGGAAGGATCCGGCACAAGGCGCAAGTACCATATGGTTAAATGGGCGGCCGTTTTGTCGCCCCAAGTCCCAGGGGGGCCTTGGGGTTAAGAACTCCAAATTGATGAATGTAGCGCTTACGTGCAAATGAATCTGGTGATTGTCTCAAGGGCAGACATGGCTTTGGGTTGATTTGCTCAGGGCCAAATACTTCCCGTCCGCAACTTCTTCGAGGCCACGGGAAGTGGGTCTCCATTCTGGAACTCTATCCAAGTGATCAGGCCCATATTCGCCATGGGGGCGAAGTTTTCCATCAAGGATGGGTGCTCAATGCGTTTCTGGCTGGACCTCTGGATTTGTGATCAACCCCTCCAGTCCAGGTTCAGAGAGCTCTACAACATAGCTCTTTAGCCCAACCTCTTTGTGTCTCAGGCTATGGGTGTGTTCCCACCGGCACCGCTCTTCCGCCACGAGCTTACCGGGTCGGAGACAACAAGTTTGGGAAACTTGATGTCTCTTGTAGGGGAGGTATCGCTATCCCAGGGTTCGAATATCATGTCCTGGCACCTCAACGCCTCTAGCAAGTTCTCGGTCAATTCCCTCTATCGAGCGCTTGCCCGGAGAGCTTATCAACATGCGGCATCCGGGCTGTGGAAGGCTAGGATTCCCCTCCAGATTAAGGTATTTCTGTGGCAGATGTGTAGTGATAGACTTCCAACGTCCGTCAACATAGGCAAGCGCAATGGGCCGACCAGTGGGCCCTGCCAACCATGTTTTTTTCAACTGCCGCTTTGTCTCGCTTTGCGTGGGCCTTGATCCATGAGGCTGTTGGATGGGATTGGGATCCCATATCCAGTGCTGAGCTGGTTGCCCTCCCGTCCTCGGTTACTGGTAGCGCCCGGCGTGTCATGTGGCGCTGAGTTGGGGCTTTACTATGGGCGTTGTGGCATATTAGGAACAAACTAACGATCGAGGTTCCTTCCGTCTCATCCCTCTAACGTGATCTTCAAATGTGTCATCTTCTTGCAGCAGTGCACGCCGTTGGGAAGGCACCAAGACGTTGATCTTCTGCAACTCGCTCTTGCCCATCTCCGGCAAGTCTACACTTTGGCAAGAGCTCCTGCGCCGCCTCCATAGGGTCGTGAGGCACCTTTTGGCATCACTTGTGCTAGCCTGCGTGCTCTGATCTAGCCAGCTGTGGCTTGTAATCCAAGACTTTCCCTCCTTTAGATCGATCTTTTGAGGGTGTTGGTGTTATGTAAGACTGTACGCTGCCTGATGTGGGCTTTATTAATTTGAAGCCGGACGCCCCTGGCGTGTTGTTCTAAAAAGAAAGAAGAGAGAGAGAGAGAGAGAGAGAGATAGAACATCTTCCGCTGATTTGATTTGCATCTTGACATGCGAGCATACCTGAACTCGTGGGCGGTAATTCTAAAAGGCACGGAAAACTACATACGTTTCTGAGCATCTCCACAATAATTACTTCTCCCTTCCCCCACCCCCATTTTCACCGGGGTGGGGCCCGCCTCACTCTAATGTTCAGTAAAAAACACGCCAGCTAGTATCATTCCCTAAGCTCTGTAAAATATGTCTGCTCTTCTAGCCTTGCTCCCCGTGAAACGCGAGCAGACCAAAAAGCGTGACCTAAACTTGCGGGGCCAAGAGATAGAATGCTAGAAGAAACTGATTTGAATCATGTTGGCATGCAACACCTGGCCAGATTAGAAACTGTCCCGTAGAGCGCGACCAGACCAAAAATTGAATCCGGTCATCCCGTGGCGCAGGTCAACTCTCCCTCCTTCGCTCGCATCACGTGTTACACGCATAGCAGACTGAGACCCAAACACCTAGCTCGGGGAGCCCCAACAATGGCTTTCTTCCCCTAATCTTTTGGTGCTCCTTCTCCATCTCCCCCACTCAGTTTCCCCCGTTCCCTCGATCCCAAGCCTCCCAAACACTGCCACATAACCCAATCCCCGTGGGCTACCCCATGGCCCGGCGGCCTTGAAGAAACACGTCGGAATCTTGATCACGGCTTCCCAAGAAAAGCAATGCCTGCCGCTTAGCCCGACGGATCGTCTTCCAGCCTTGGCCCAGTGCGAGTGAGAAGAATCGGGGCCATAGCGGCGGACCTTGCTTGGCGTCAAGAAGGAGGAGGAGGACCGCATCACAACCCTCCCCAACAACGTCCACAGGCACCATCATCTCTGTGCTCCCCACCGACAAGGCTGCCCGCACAAACACCATCTCAAAGGCGGAAACACCTCGGCGCAAGTCCACCCGCTCAACATCGATGGCCGTAACATCTAGAAAAGAGAGGTGCAGGGAGACAACCTAGTCGTCCTCATCTCGAGAGATCCTCGGGGCTCCATGCAAGGTCTGGCGTCCGTCGCCTTTCCACGAGCACGATATGCCATCACTTGACGACCGAGATAGGTACCCCATCTTGGCGCAGGTTACGATCAAGGTTCACCATCACCTCAAGGTGTTTCATTTCAGCTACCAACGTGTCAACAAATTTTCCGGTGCCGTGACATGTTGGTTGGTGGACCTAAATACCAAGTTAGGGTTTTAGAGGCGTGAGAGAGAGAGAGAGAGAGAGAGAATATCTTCCGCTGATTTGATTTGCATGCTGACATGCAGAGCATACCTGAACTGGTAGGCGGTAATTCTAAAGGCACGGAAAACTACATCGTTTCTGAGCATCTCCACAATAATTACTTCTCCCTTCCCCCACCCCCATTTTCACCGGGGTGGGGCCCGCCTCACTCTAATGTTCAGTAAAAAAACCCGCCAGCTAGTATCATTCCGTAAGCTCTGTAAAATATGTCTGCTCTTCTAGCATCGCTCCCCGTGAAACACGAGCAGACCAAAAAGCGTGACCTAAACTTGCGGACGCAGAGAGATAGAATGCTAGAAGAAACTGATTTGAATCCTGCTGGCATGCAACACCTCGCCAGATTAGAAACTGTCCCGTAGAGCACGACCAGACCAAAAACTGAATCCGGTCATCCCGTGGCGCAGGTCAACTCTCCCTCCTTCGCTCGCATCACGTGTCACACGCATAGCAGACTGAGACCCAAACACCTAGCTCGGGGAGCCCCAACAATGGCTTTCTTCTCCTAATCTTTTGGTGCTCCTTCTCCATCTCCCCCACTCAGTTTCCCCCGTTCCCTCGATCCCAAGCCTCCCAAACACTGCCACATAACCCAATCCCCGTGGGCTACCCCATGGCCCCGGCAGCCTTGAAGAAACACGTCGGATCTTGATGCGGCTTCCAAAAGAAAAGCAATGCCTGCCCGCTTAGCCGACGGATCGTCTTCCGCCTTGTTGGTGCAGGGCTGAGAAGAATCAGGGCCGCAAGCGGCGGACCTTGCTGGCGTCAAGGAGGAGGAGGAGGACCGCATCACAACCCTCCCCAACAACGTCCTGGGCACCATCATCTCTGCGCTCCCCACCGACAAGGCTGCCCGCACAAACGCCATCTCCAAAGAGCGGAAACACCTCTGACGCAAGTCCACCCCGCTCAACATCGATGACCGTGACATATAGAAAAGAGAGGTCTGGGGAGACAACCTAGTCGTCCTCATCTCAGAGATCCTCGGGGCTCCATGCAAGGTACGCGTCCGTCGCCTTTCCCTGAGCACGCTATGCCATCACTTCGACGACCGAGACAGGTACCCCATCTTCGGCGCAGGTTCTGATCCAAGGTTCACCATCACCTCGAGGTGTTTCATTTCAGCTACCAACGTGTCAACAAATTTTCCGGTGCCGTGACATGTTGGTTGCTGGACGTAAATACCAAGTTAGGGTTTTAGGGCGTGAGAGAGAGAGAGAGAGAGAGAGAGAGAGAGAGAGAGAGAGAGAGAGAGAGAGAGAGAGAGAGGATGTTTTACATGGTTGTCCTCCTGTGATATATAACTATATATATTCATGTCATACTTGATTGGGTAGCAATTAAATCAAGCCCGTTTCATCTATCCATCATTGTGGTTCCATCAATATAGTGCGAGCTTGTTAATGTTTCGCAAGAATCTCGATCATTCCCACCTAGCCCACTCACAACCTACAACATCCGATAACTCTTCTCTTGTGGGTAAGTCATAACTACAGTAACTATATATGAATCACTCTTCATGAGATAATAAATCCATTTGTTGTTTTGTGAGAGAGACAGAGATAGTATTTTCAATTATGCCGACAAAATAGCGTTATAAGAGAATATAACGGTGTGTTTGTTTTGAGGATATGTTTGAGTGGTTGTGGGTATCCCCAACAATTCAGCCAGGTACCATTTTCCCTGGTTTCAATGAGTGTGAGTAGCCAGAAATTTATTTGGTTTGATGGATAAAACGGGGGCTAGTAGTGGTGGATAGAGGTTGTGGTGACTTTTTTTGATTAAGGTTGTGAGATTACCCCATAGCATGTAATTTTTAAACATAGAACAATCAAATGTGATATTAAAAATGGACCAGTCGTACAAGGAAAGAGAGTGAAAATACTAAGACATGACACCATGCTTAATTTCTAATGTGTTGAGGACTTGAGGTACAGAGAACAGACACCAGAAATAGCGCGTGCAGCCTCCATCAAAGTCGTTGTACACACACACACACACCTGTCTATCTGCCGAGCAGCCTCCATCCACATTGCCTCAGCGTCCGCATGCAGCACTCACATGCGTCTGCCGCCATGACCTGTGTCGTCCTGCAGCTCGAGCGGTGTAGAAAAAAGGAAGGAGAGAGTGCACGGCAAGAAGGAAGATATTAGGAAGGAGGAGTTGCCACGCACTCACCTTTGTCGTCCTCTAGCTCTAGCGGGAGAGAGATCAGAGAAGCACGGTTGCACCTAAAGTTTCAGTGTCGAACATCTTCTTCCTTTTTGAGAGATAGAGAGAACATCTTCTGCTGATTTGTTTTGCATGCTGACAAAAGTGTAATGCTGCTGGCAGCCCTAGGCCACCCGTATAGCACGAGTGATGTCAGGAGTTTGGAGTGGAAACTGACCCAAAAAAACCTCGGGGAGCACGTCAACTCTTCCCCTCACATATCACACGGAGAAGGAGAACACACGCAGACCCAAAAAAACCTCGCGGAGCCTCCTCCCCTAATCTCCCGGTGCTCCTCCCCCCTCTCCCGGCTCAGTTTCCCCATTCCCTCGACCCCCAGCGGCAGCCTACAGCTTTCCCAGACATTGACACAGAACCCAAGCCCCGCCGGCTAACCCATGGCCCCGATGGCGCCGAGGAAACGCGCGAGATACTGCTGCGGCCTCTGCGGCCTCCCAAAGAAGGGCCATGTCTGCCGCTTCGCCGGCGGATCGTCTTCGGCGCGGCAGGTGCAGGGCCGAGAAGAAGCGGCGCCGCCCATGGCCCCTCCTTCTGCTGCCGCCAAGAAGGAGGAGGTCACCATCATCACCGCCCTCCCCAACGACGTCCTGGGCACCATCATCTCCGCTCTCCCCCATCGACGAGGGCGCCCGCACACACGCCATCTCCAAAGGCTGGAAACACCTCTGGCGCGACTACACTCCGCTCAACCTCGACGACCGTGACCTCCACAAAATGGCCTGGACCGGAGACAACCCTAGTCGACCTTATCTCAGACATCCTCGAGGCTCCACGTAAGGTACGCGCCCGTCGTCTTTCTCTCAGCACACTATGCCGTCACTCCGGCGACCGAGACCGCTACCCCATCTTCGACCGATGGTTCCGATCCAAGGTTCTGGATCGCCTCGAAGATTTTCATTTCAGCTACCAGCGGGTGAGCAACACCGAACCACTTCAGGCTGGCGAGTTGATGCCGCCGCTGCCGCCATCCGCGCTGAGCTTTTCCTCCCTCCGTGTCGCTAGCTTTGGCTGCTGCCATTTCCCTGACAATATCTTAGCATCGGGTGGCATCACTTTCCCACATCTCGTCGACCTCACTCTCTCCCGGATCACAAACTCCGAGAACACACTCCACGCCATGATCGCCCCATCTCCAAATCTTTTCAGCTTGTACCTTCATAGAAACTATCACTTCCGCCGCGTCCACATCAACTCGCAAACTATTGTAAGGTTCCGCATGTTCGTTGACCCAGACAGTGATGTGATGGAAGAACTCCTTATTGTGAAAACTCCAAGCCTAGAGGAAGTGATGCTCTGCGACCAAGGTTATTGTGGTCCACGGATCATACGTGTCCTGGCTGCCCCAAAACTTCACATGTTGGGTTGCCTGCACAGCGACATGATGTCCACCGTACAGCTTGGGAAGACAATACTCCAGGTATGTATGTATCTAGGAGCCACACAGGGCATCTGTAATATATCATTCTTTTGCAATCTTACTTATATACATATATAGTCACCACTGTTTTTATTAATATTCTTTCGTGCTTTGACGATCTTGAAGCAATAATGGTTGACAGCAGTCTAGTGTCATCACTGCATAATGTAAAGATCTTGAAGCTCGTTGTCCATAGTCTTAGGTTAAATCATGTCATTGACGTCCTCCAATGCTTTCCCTGCTTACAACAGCTTCACATAAATGTGAGTTGGGTCGACCCTTTGTTTCTTTTGCAATCTTAGTTACGTTCTATATATGCACTCTCTATTTATCAATTCCTATGTTGAGTAGGTCCACTCTAAATTATTCACTTGCTTCGTTTTTAGACATTGATGAGCCATGTTCCAATCAAGCAGAACGACAATCCAGCTGCTACTACTGTTGAGTGTGTTGATAGACATTTAAAGCAAGTAGTAGTGAGAAATTATTCAGGCAAGAAACCCGATTATAACTCTGCCAAGTTTTTTGTTTTGAACGCAAGAGCGCTAGAGTCCATGAAGCTCCATGTCCCTTTTAGCTGGAACAACGAATGGCGCTCTAGACAACGTATCAAGATGGATTTTAAGAACAGAGCTTCTCCAAATGCTTTGGTTTATTTTGAGGGCACCGAGTGAGCACATGGTCAACCACCTAGACGAGGTGTCAAATTGTGTACCCCTTTGGCACCTAAGTTATGTTTTTTTCCACAGTTAACTGTTGCCGGTTGTCATTCCATTTAGTTTGCAGAAACAGAAAGGTTACTTTTATTTGTACTTAATAACGTGAAGTTTACTAGTGAAATTTCTATGATATATGAACCATACAAACTACATGTATGTCCTTGTGGAAGTGTACTGAGAATAGCGCACGTCTGCATTGTTCCACCGAAATATTGAGGGTATGATGAATCACCTTGACTTTATGGAAAAGAATGAGTTCATGATTATTCCAATTTATGGCTAATAGATAGAAGGTTCCTTAGGGCATCTCCAAAGCTGACCCACAAATAGCTCTATTATATGTTGGTTTTTATGTCCGGACGTTGTCTGCGGACAAGATGTGGGAGCCGCCCATCCAACCGTAGACGCAAACACCTGCCTCTAGTAATGATTTTTCAAGAAATTAACACTGCCAAATTAATCTCAGCCAATAGAAAATCCACCTTCCGCCAAATAGAAATCAATATTCCATCATTTGAATCAACCTTCCGCCATTTGGAGGAATAATTATAGAAAAATAATTACTCCCGTAATTTGAGGTGCGGCAGTTAATGCGGACATCTTTCCTCTTTTAATCCAACAAGCTAATTAATCCCATATTAATTAACGGAGTAATAGTTAAGGGCAAATAGTGCCAATGTTCCATGACTTGTTTAGTGGCCATCTACAACTATTCCACTTAAACTTTGGGACAATAACGTTGTTGCTAAAGAACGAGGAGGCAGTGCGTATTGAGCAGTTCAGACCGATATGTCTACTCAATGTGAGCTTTAGTTGTTTTACTAAAGTTGGGACAAACCGACTGATGCGGATTGCACATAATGTGGTGCAACCAACTCAGACGACTTTGATGTCGGGCAGAAACATACTAGAGGGTGTGGTTGTCCTACATAAAACACTTCACGAGATCCACTCAAAAAAGCTGGATGGGGTGATCTTCAAAGTGGATTTCGAAAAAGTGTATTATAAGGTTAAATGGCCGTTCCTACCGCAGTCCTTACGTGTGAAGGGATTCTAGCAAGTCGATTCATTTGTATAAAAAGGTAGTGTCGGGATTAAAGTGAATGATGACATATGTCACTACTTCCACATGCACAAGGGTGTAAGACAGAGGGAACGGTTTTTCCTATCTTGTTCTGCACGAGTGGCGGTATGTTGGAAATTTTGATAGGAAGAGCTAAAGAGGAAGGCCAAGTAGGAGGACTACTACCACATCTAGTCGAGGGTGGGGTGTCCATACTACAATCGCTTATGATACCATGATTTTTCGTGTAATATGATTTGGCAAAGGCGAGAAATATGAAGCTTGTGCTATGCCTATTCAAATAATTGTCAGGATTGTAGATTGATTTTAACAAAAGCGAATTGTTTTGCTTTGGGAGAGCCAAAGATGAACAAGATGCTTATAGACAACTATTCACATCTGAACTAGGTACCCTACCATTTAGTTACACAGGCATACCAGTTCACCATCATAAGCTATCTAACAAGGAGTGGTAGTGTATGGAAGATCAATTTGAAAAACAACTAAGTTGCTTTGGAAGGGTAGCTTATGTCATACAGTGGTTGGCGGTACTAATAGACTCGGTGCTCATGAGTGTGTCAATGTTCCTATTGTCCTTCTTTGAAGTACATGTAGGGGTGTGGAAAAGGCTGGACTTCTATCGATCACAATTCTTTTAGCAGTGTGATGAAATAAAGAGAAAATATAGGCTTACTAAATGTTATATCATTTGTAAGTCGAAGGACCAAGCGGTCTTGGGATTGAGAATTAGAGGTAAAGAGCAGATGTATGCTCATTAAATAGTTGTACAGACTTTCTGTTGAGACCAAAACGCGTGGGTACAAATTTTACGTAATAAGTACCTACAATCTAAGACCTTGGCCCATCTTACCGCTAGACCCAATGATTCACCTTCTACGGAAAGGGTTGATGAGAAGCAGTAGCTTTCTTCCATGGAACTAAATTCGTCATTGGAAGCAGTAATTCGACTAGATTTTGGGAGGATAACTATGGTCGTTACTCTATTTTGGGCGGTCATTGGAAGCGTTAGAGGAGACGCCGTTAACCACACAAAATCCGTCTCTCTATAAATTGTAGATCATAAGGAGGCTTACATTGCTATAGTATTACAGTCCAATCCTCTAAATATTCAATTCCGGAGATCTTTATTAGGAGACCGATGGGAAGCATGGCTACATCTGGCGAGAAGGTTGATGGATGTTAACCTCTCGAGATAAGCCTGATAGTATTCACTAGAGATTAACTATGAGCGGCATCTTCTCATGAAATCTATATATCTGGACCTATTAGGCTCTGGTCCGTTTATGAAATCGATGCATATTTGGCAGATCGAAGTGCTAATAAGAATCAAGGTCTTCATGTGGTTTGTTCACAAGGAGGTGGTTCTGACTCAAGATAACTTGGCAAGACGTAATTGGGAGGGTAGTCAAAGATATAGCTTTTGTGATCAAGATGAAACTATCAAACACCTCTTTCTTGATTGTCCGCTGGCCAAACTTCTATGGTATGCAGTTCATATAGCCTTTAATTTCACCCCTTCAAAAAGTATTCACACGTTATTTGGGGCGTGGATAAATGAAGTAGAGACAAATATCGTGAGGCGTATTCAGATAGGAGTGTGTGCATTACTTTGGGCTATATGGAAACTATAGAAATGATATGGTTTTAACGAGACAAACTCGTATAAATTTTTTGCAGGTTATCTATAGGGCCACTGCTTGGATCCGTACATGGTCGTTACTCACTCCCGCGGAAGCCAGGGAGCCTTTGATTACTGGGTCTACCCGATGGAAGATGGTAGCTCGGTATATGTTTGCCACTAATCCATCTCTCATGGTTGTATATTGCCATGTTGTAATACTTGTAGAAACTATGGACAGAGACTTAGAAAAAGAAGTGTTGTTGGGGATATAATCCATGATGGAGGTGATATCACCTTGTCGTTTCTCAACGACACCAATGGTGAGAAAGGGAGGATGGCGGCTCTGGTGATCCAATGGAGGAGGAAGGAGATCATGGCGGCTCCGGTGACCGAATGGAGGAGGAAGGAGATCATGCATGGCGGCTCCGATGACCCGAATGGAGGAGGAGCCTTAACTGTTGCAAATTTTTGTGTAATATATCTATTAATTAAGCCTTTGTTGACTAGATGCATTAATTGTTTTGTATGTACATATATTAATGATTCTTTCTTCTTTTAGCCCTCTGGATCGAGCCAAACTTGGTGAGAGGCGAGGCCGAAGAAAAGGTTGGGCAATGATGAAAGGTTCACAATCAAAGTAGTAACTCGAAATGGCCAACTGATTGCTCCCAAGCTGACCAAGGACACATTTATACAATAGTGCGGAGTTGTTGTTAGGGTCAACGTCCCTATCAGCATCAAGAGTGGAATAAGTAGAAGGACCCTAAAGTTTCTTATGTCCGGGATGAGCAGAAAGATGATCTTTGTTACTCGCTGATGACAAATTTCAGCCTATCGCCATAGGCGGATCCGAATAAGGGCAAGGCTGCTCTTACACTACTAGGAAAAGGGCTACTAATGGTGCATCAGTTTTGCCTACTATGGCGCATCACTGGTGCGCCATTAGTATCACGCCACTAGATTTTTTTTCTAATGGCGCACCACTGGTGCGCCATTAGTATCTGGTATACTAATGGCGCACCTGGCAGTGCGCCATTAGTTTTTCCCACGGTGCGCCACTAGTGTCTGCTATACTAATGGCGCACCACACTGTAATGTGCCATTAGTAACAATTTTTTTATTTTTTTTCTTAATCTCAGGTCACTATTTCACCTATGAGATATCCAACACATATATATACAACAAGCATCCATATAACAATCATAGCCAACACACAAGTTCCATCAAATATACATACATAGCCAACACACAAGTTCCATCATATATACATACATAGCCAACACATAGTTCCATCGTTACATATTACAAAAGTTTCACATTGTTCATCCAACACTGTTACCCATCAATTCAAAAAGTTTCACATTGATACAAAATAAAAACACAAATGGAAAAGAAGCACTCCATCCATGCAAGCTTCCGTGAATTAAATCAAATCTGCAAAATGATAAACAAGAAGTTAGAAGAAGAAAAAGAAGAAGACTAGAAGAATACTAGAAGAAGAAGAACACTAGAAGAAGAATAAGAAGAATTTTGGAAAAGAAGAAGAATAAGAAGAAGACTATAAGCTTATTATGTAAACTTGATCATTTTGTGCTAACATAAGTTATTTTGGAGCTAACTTATAGGAAACTAAGCATATAAGCTCTAAGTTAGTATATTAGAGCCTACTTAGGTAAAATGAAGCTAACCTATGTCATTTTGGAAAAGAAGAAGAATAAGAAAAAGACTATAAGATTATTATGTAAACTTGATCATTTTGTGCTAACATAAGTTATTTTGGAGCTAACCTATAGGAAACTAAGCATATAAGCTCTAAGTTAGCATATTAGAGCCAACTTAGGTAAAATGAAGCTAACCTATAGGAAACTAAGCATATTAGAGATAACATAGGTAACTAAGTATATATATATATATATATATATATATATATATATATATATATATATATATATATATATATCATTTTGGAGATCTGACATACGACAAAGTTCAGTTCTCATGCATTGTTCTTCTCCTTCTCCTTCCTCATTTGATCGCCAAGGCGGCGAGGCGGTGGAGGCGGTGGAGGCAGTGGGATGTAGTCTTCTACCTCAATTAAGCGTGGTCATGTCGCCCAGCTGTGGGATCGCCGGCGCCACCACGGTGCGTGGTCATTGTCAGGCACCACCACCATCGCGAGGCCACCTTCAGGCACGACCATCGCTAGGTCATCCTAAGCCACCTCCATCTCTTGCCCATGGTCAGCCACCACCATCTCTTGCCCATGGTCAACCACCACCATCTCTTGCCCTTGGTCAGCCACCACCATCTCTTGCCCTCGGTCAGCCACCACCAGTGCTAGGTCATCCCTCGGCTGATGCGGTCGTCATCCTGCAGCTCCTCATCCCCACTCTGCTCCTCTTCTCCCGCACTCCAGTCCGGATCATCCTTCTTGTTGTCTATGCTGCTGCCAGAATCGCTGCTGCTTTCGCTACAGCCAGAATCGCTGCTGCTTTCGCTACAGCCATGGTCGCTGCTGCTTTGGCTGTAGCCATTGTCGCTGCTGCTGCTCCCATTACCTGTCCAAATGCAACAATGACCGTTAACAATCGATGTGAGACAAAGCCAAATGTAGAGGAATAAGAAGAGGCGGAACGTACCGGCATCATAATCTTCAGCGTAGCGCATGCGACACATAGTCGCGTTGAACACCTTCACGATGAGCATGGTGGCGTCGTCGTCGTAACTGAAAAGAAGGAAGTACCCCAGCCGCAGGTCGTAGGCACGGTAGAACTTCTCCCACCCACGAGACAAGTACATGTGGCCCTCCTTGATCACCAACTCCACATCCCACAGCCTGCGAAACGCGCTGCCCGCCTGTCGCAGCTTCACATTATTTGGCGGATCTTCACCCATCAGCATGTTCATAAAACTGTCAGGCAGCCTCTGCAGTTTGGGACAATGAGTGATGTAGGCAAACAACAGATATCATAATGAGATGGGTGAAGGGGAGAACTCTCGTTTTATATACCTGCGTCATGGATGATACTGAAGTCCCAAGTATGATAGTGAAGAACTCGGAAGCATCCAACTCAAATGCTTGTGGTGTCGCGAGCGGCGGTGGCTGCTTCCGCCATCTCGATAAGCAGCGAGAATAGACCAATTAGTACCCTTACAACAGATCATAAAACATATGGAGTACCATGTCTATTTCTTCTATGCTATCAAACCTAACAAACCTACTGGACAACATACAGGTATAGCCGATACAACCAAACAAGGCAAGGTATTATACAGATAACATTTAGATTTCTTTACTTGAAAAGGACAGACAAAATATACCATAGACCTTTCTGTAGTGGAAGCACAAAATATCAATTGACCATAGACCTTTATGCACTAGAACCGAACAAGGCAAGGCAAGGTATTAAGACAGATGTGAACACATGAGATAAAATCTAGAGGCGTGAACACAAAGATAATAAGAACTACTCGTCATCATCACCAATATTGTGACCAGTGTGATCTTCATCATCACTACCATATTGCATCATAGTTTCATCGTGGTCATCCTCCTCCTCGCTTTCATCCAATAATTCAATATGTTGTTTGACAAGTTTTGCTGCTACAACAGGATCAAAAAAGTGTTCTAAAAAATACCGCTAACTACACGGATGAAGATCGTGGCCCCTAAAGTGGCATGTGTTTACTGTACTGGTTCTCCAGTACAGCAAAGGAAACGGGCTCATGGCCCCTAACTACGCGGCACCACCGATCGTGGCGTTCGTGCCATCCCACGAGCGATCGGAGAAAGCGCCAGACTCACTCTTGGCACTAGCTAACTCGAGCTAAACTCATTAACAGAAAACAATCTCAAACTACTACTGACGAAACTGATGAAACTGACGAAACTGAAGAAATAAACACTAGCTACTGAAGACTTGGCTTTATTCAACAGATATGACCAAACAAGGAAGAGTAGATTTCTCACATTACAATTGATAATGTAATATCAGTACATTACAATTAATAACAGTAATCAGGACACGACATCAAGATAGTCATTTACTTCAAAATATGATAGTCAATTAGTAACTAAATTCATAAATATTGCTCATATCTGCGAAAGTGCCCTTCTACTCCCAGATGCAAATGAACCTAGGTTGACAGTAAATTCCCAAAAATGACCAAAAAACAATCAGAAATTTCCAAATTTTTCTGGGAGTTGTAATTTGGAGCAAATCCACTACTAGCAGCAACAAAGAGTTAAACTTTCAGCGAGCAGAGGATAAAAACATTGCACAGAGACCGCATCAATCAGACCAGCATGTACTTAAGCAGCATAGGAGTTCACATAGCTAGTATGACCAAGCCGAGAGGAGCACAATACATGCTGCGTCTACTACTAAACAAATGAAACTGGCAAATTCAATCCAACAGGCCACTCCTAGAATTTCAGATTATCACTGCAGACATAGGAAATTGTAAGCATGCATTCAAACACAGGGGACTAAGCAAGCTCTCACATCCCCATGGACTAAGCAATTTCACTTTGGCTCCAGAATAACAGCAGGCAGATCATATTGCCAAAAAAACAGAAACATCAGCACCGTATAAACTGAGATGAGGTGAGAACAAAATTCATTGAATTAACAGATAACAGAGGGAAGGGGAAGGGGAAGGGAGGGAGCGTTACCTGGCCGCTCGTGACGAGGAGGAAGCTGGCGACGAGGCCAATGCCGAAGTTGCGCGGCTCGACGGTGCGGCTGAAGGCCTTGAGCAGCCTGGCTATGTCGTCGTGGTCGTCGTCTCCTCCTCCTCCTCGTCCTTGTGGTGGTGGGGGCGTGGGGCGCGAGGCGGGGATCGGGCGGTGGCGGCAGGGGGCGGAGGGGCGGAGGCGTGGGGAGTCGGGGTCGAGGCGGCGGCGGGGGCGGAGGAGGCGAAGGGGGTGTGAAGCGTGAGGCGGGGTTGAGCGGCCAGCGAGGCCGGATGGGGACGGAGGCGTGGGGCGAAGGCGGGGTCGAGGCGGCGGCGCGAGGGCGGAGGCGTGGGGAAGCATGGGCGGCGGATTGGGGCGGAGGCGTCTTGAGTGGGGAGGAAGGGAGGGAGGGAATAGGTAGAAAGGTTTTTTGCCAAAATGTAAAAAAAAAATTACTGGCGCACTCTGTCTCCAGTGCGCCATTAGTAGTTCTAACTACTAATGGCGCACTTTACTTGAATCTGAATTAGAATGTTTGAAAAAATGAAAAAAAAGTTGTTTTTACTAGTGGCGCACCTTCTGCACAGTGCGCCATTAGTGTATTCCACACTAATGGCGTATCTCCACCAGGTGCGCCATTAGTAGTATATAGTAGTGGCGCACCACTTCTCTGGTGCCCCATTAGTGTCAATCCTATCTTTAGCCCTTTTCATAGTAGTGTTAAGAAGATGGCATAACTATTCAAGAACTGGAATAAAGATTTTAAGAAAAAGTTTGTCGACAAAGGCAAGACTCTAGAATTCATCAGTCAATATGAGAAGATAAAAGATCACTGGCCGCATTTGTGGCCTACAAGAAATCGGAGAAAGCTCAGCAAAGGTCACAGATAAATAAACAAAATGCTAAAAAGAAGAAGTATCACCATGTTACAGTGTTAGGTGGCTACAGCAAAGCCTGGCCGACGTGGGACAAATCTAAGCAAGTCCTTACGTGCTAAAGGGGTCCAACCAGCGACATTGAACTAGCCAAATCGGGCAAGGACTTGGTTCTTGAGGTTGGGGAACTTTGGACCCAGAATCAGGGAAGTGTGTTTCCTCAAAGCTCAACTTGCAATACCCGTCAAAAAGCTTGAGGAAGCAATCATAGGAAGCGCAGGAAGAGAGGTTCCATCCCGACAAAGAGAAGGATGAGTTGTCCAAGGCCCTTAGGTATCCTGAACACCTTGGATGAATCTGAATGTGCATCTGCGAAAAGAGCATCAAGTCCTCAAGGTTCGGTGGTCTCACCATTATGAAATTGAAGCAACATGGGATCGTGAAAATTATCTCCAATCTGAGTAACCCAATCTCTTTACTTCGTAGAATCTCAGGGCGAAATTCCTCTGAGGGGGTTGATTGTAAGACCCTAGAGTAATGACATTTTTATTTTTGCTTGCTCCAAGGGGGATCGGACCCTGCATTCGAGGTCCGACAATACTGTATAGACAAAATCTGGTGGATATCGTATTATCTAGTATTGGGTGGATTATCCCGCCTCATAAATTTGGAACCATCCATTTTTCACAAGAGTTACCGTACATGTGCAACCCAGCCCAAAAACAGCCCCTAAAGTTTTAAGTTAATACCCTATTGGGATTGCCCTGCTCAAAAATATACAAGCCAAATGGAGTAGCTCCATGTTGTCCCACTCCACAAATTAGAATCTGGGGGTACAACTCCATGTTTTTTGTGAAGTCTCTTTAATTAGGAGGTGCTCCAAACTCTAGTTGTTTTTCATGGAATTGGAAGAAAATTACCCATCGCTGCCACCAGTAAGTGGACACCCATTAATTTTCTTTCTTCACATCACACAACCCCTCCTATACATTCCCATAGTTTTTTTTTCTCATTATCGAAGCTGGAGCTAGCTGGAAGTCAAACATGATAAACTGCTCTACGATGAAGCTGCAACTCCTGGGTGGAACCGCCCCAAAGTGGATTTGGCTAAGTGGAGCTGATTTTTTGTGGAGTGGCCTTTACAAAACATGACCTTCTCTCCCCAACCTTAATTCACACACACAATCACTCATCTAACTGACCAAAGCAGCGATCACATTCACACGACAGCACTCACCAACCAACTCTCCCATTTCCCGGCCACCACCCCTTGCAGGCTCGGCGGTGTCACATGCATAACCTCTCCATTCGTCTTCTATCGCCACCTCTCTCTCTCTATGCCTCTCTCTCCCCCCCCCCCCTCTCTCTACTTCTCCTCTCATGCACCGTTGTCGCCCGCTGTCACTGTTGCCTGCCAGTCTCCCTTCACCATCAAAAACTAGTATACGAAGTTGATGATTTGGGACATGGTTCACTCTTTGTTTATAGTTCGATTACATCATCTTCATGATGTCCTAATTTTCTCTTTATGCGATGGGTCATGCTGCCTTTTCTGTTAATGCCATAAGAGTGTCCATTCTTTGTTTCCTCTATACCGCTAATGCCTAAGTAAGCATGGAATCCACCCACCAAAATATTCCATAACTAATTATCAATGTACTCCTTGTTTTGCCTCTTGCCATGTACGGACAAATCATCTTGGGATTAGTGTATATTGGTCGTAAGATCATAGACAATTATAAGTTTGCCTTTGTTTAAGTTCGAGTGTACGTTTATGTTTTATGGTGGTCATATACCTAAGAAGAAGAGGAATAAATAACTGGATTGTATAATTTATATTGATTCTTGAGCACACACATTCAAAAAATGGCGGGTGGCAGCATAACAAGTGTATGTCTTACACATGGCTTCAACTATCATCTCATGCTTCAAAAATAGGTTATGGTTCTCAACTTAGAAGTAATGTTATATATGTTGAAGATCTAGAGGGTGACCAAAAGGGAAGATGCAGAAGCTGATGTGTTCCACCGAGTGGTCGGGAAGCGAGAAAACTTTTATTAGCATGTACACTTAAGCCTGTTGGAGTATCCACATACTAAGAACCTTTTATTAGGTGTTGTGCTATCGAGGCAATGTTCTTTTCCATGTATTGTCTGAACATTTTTGTCCACTTCCTGTGTGCCATCACTCTGTTACAGTACCATGACCATTTCAGTTACATTCTGATGATTTCATATTTGTTTCCACATCCATAATGCTTCCAACTCCAAAACGAATATATAGCATAGGATACAATATGACCATTATCCGTCTGAATCAGATCTTCTATGATGGGGGGAAACATGCCATTTTGCTGAGGAACCTCTACAATGCATGCCAACAATTCTCTATAGCGACAACAAACCTATGGGTGAGATGTGTATCCAATAACATCAACTGATGAAGGGTCCAATGAAAATGTTGTCGAAGAGGATGTCATGATCATTCCTAGTGGCATCTTATTATTGTCGAGCGATGTTCACTAGTATTGGTAGAGGTGGGTAAAAGGACGGGGGAGTCAAGACATGTTGTGTGACTAGGGCTGTCTACTAGCTACTCATAGCATAGTGTTTCCCCAGAAACTATGGCAGGAGTAGCGTGTAGGCACGCTCAAGCCGTCTACTATATACCCTATAGACGTGTAGCCTACATGGTATCACAAAGCTCTTTAGCTAATTAATTTTGAATGGAATTGACTGGATGGTGCCCATGCAACATTCAACTCTTGTAAGCCTTCATCCATAAATCGAAAAGGCTGAAGCACATGCTTTAGCCTTTTGTAAAGTAGATATCCCAAATTCTTCGGTGTCGTGATGTGTTGGTTGGTTGGCGCCAAGTCACAAGTTAGGGTTGAGAGAGAGATAGAGATAGAGAGAGAGAGGTACAGAGAGAGAGAAGTTACCATGGTTGTCTTCATGTAATAGAGAACTATACGCATGACATGCTTGTATGGTTAGAAATTAAATATTGTTCCATAGGGAAAGAGGAAGCGACAAAATTATCATGGTTGTCGTGTTGTGTGATAGAGAAATGTATCCATGTCACGCTGGATTCGTTAGAAGTTAAATCCCTTTCTGAAGAGAGAGAGAGAGAGAGAGAGAGAGAGGGGAAGCGGGGAACCTTTTCATGCTTGTCTTGGTATGATAGAAAACTGTATTGATTTCATGCTTTATTTGGTAGAAATTAAATGAAGCCCGATACATCCTCATCCATTATTGTGGTTCTGCCAATAATTTAAATAGGCAACTTACTACTTAGTATGTAGTGTTTCTTAAGAATCCAAGTACATTACCCATTCCCAAACCTCCAACCTATAGCCTATAGGTTCCCAGCCACTAACTATTAGTTGTGAGCCACATTGAGGTTTTTCGAAGAGGAAGGGTGAAGCAATATAGTAGCGGAGAAGTATTTCCCCCAGTGAGAACCAAGCTTATGGAACCAATAGGATAACCAAGCCAATCCTAGTGAGCAGTAACTACACACACAAGAGCAAATACTTGCACCCAACATGGGCAAGAGGGCTGTCAATCCCCTTGAACTCGTTACTTGCAAGGATTAAATCTGATAGTGATAGATAGATAAAAGAAAAGTAAATAAATTGCAGCGAAGATCTCCCCGGCAACGGCGCCAGAAATCCTTCTTGCTACGTCTTGAGCTTGCGTTAGTTTTCGTTGAAGAGGAAAGGGTGATGCAGCACAATGGCGTAAGTATTTCCCTCAGTTTTGAGAACCAAGGTATCAATCCAGTAGGAGGCTCCTCACAAGTCCCACGAACCTACACAAACAAACAAAGAACTCACAACCAACGCGATAAAGGGGTTGTCAATCCCTTCATGGCCAATTGCGAAAGTGAGATCCGATAGAGATAATATGACAAGATAAATATATTTTTGGTATTTTATAATATAGATGCAGAAAATAAAGATGCAAATAAAAGTAGATTGGAAACTTATATGATAAAAGATAGACCCGGGGGCCATAGGTTTCACTAGAGGCTTCTCTCAAGATAGCATAAGTATTACGGTGGGTGAACAAATTACTGTCGAGCAATTGATAGAAAAGCGAATAATTATTAGATTATCTAGGCATGATCATGTATATAGGCATCATGTCCGCAACAAGTAGACCGACTCCTGCCTGCATCTACTACTATTACTCCACATATCGAAGCTATCCAGCATGCATCTAGAGTATTAAGTTCATAAGAACAGAGTGACGCATTAAGAAAGATGACATGATATAGAGGGATAAACTCAAGCAATATGATATAAACCCCATCTTTTTATCCTCGATGGCAATAATACAATATGTGTCTTGCAACCCTTTACATCCTTTGGGTAAGAACACGCAAGATTGAACCCAAAGCTAAGCACTTCTCCCATGGCAAGAATGATCAATCTAGTAGGCCAAACCAAACCCGATAATTGAAGAGACTTGCAAAGATAACTCAATCATGCATAAAAGAATTCAGAGAAGATTCAAATATCATTCATAGATAAACTTGATCATAAACCCACAATTCATCGGATATCGACAAACACAACGCATAAAAATGGATTACATCGAATAGACCTCCACAAGAGAGGGGGAGAACATTGTATTGAGATCCAAAAAGAGAGAAGAAGCCATATAGCTAATAATTATGGACCCGAAGGTATGTGGTAAACTACTCACAACTCATCGGAGGGGCTATGGTGTTGATGTAGAAGCCCTCCGTGGTGGATTCCCCCTCCGACAGAACGCCGACGACGGCTCCAAGATGGGATCTCGCGGATACAGAATGTTATGGCGGTGGAAATATTTCTTCGGTGGCTCCTAGATGTTTTTGGGGTATGTGAGGCTTATATAGGAGGAAGAAATGCGTCGGTGGCACCGAGGGCCCACGAAGACAGGCGCGCAGATCGCCGGGTGGGCGCGTCCCCCACCCTCATGGCTTCCTTGACTGCTTCTTGACTTGCACTCCAAGTCTTCCGGATCACGTTCGTTCCAAAAATCACGCTCCCGAAGGTTTCATTCCGTTTGGACTCCGTTTGATATTCCTTTTCTTCGAAATACTGAAATAGGCAAAAAAACAGCAATCTGGGCGGGCCTCCGGTTAGTAGGTTAGTCCCAAAAATGATATAAATGTGTAAAATAAAGCCCGTAGACATCCAAAACAGGTAATATAATAGCATGGACCAATCAAAATTATAAATACGTTGGAGGCGTATTAAGGGGCTACTGCCAGTAGGGTCTGAAAGAAAGAAAGGAGAAGGGTGTGCGGGCCTCGTGGCGGCTGAACATGATGTGAGCTGCATCGTCGACTCGCTTCAGCCTATGACCATGGTATTTTGAGTGTGTAGTTGTGTACGCGTGGCACAAATGCCTCCTCAATGGGGCTGGGGCGGAGGCCGGATTGTTAATCGAGCTCTTGGCATGCCTGACCATCCTGTTGCAGGGTGCTCCAGACTCGCTTGACGGTGTTCGGGGTTGTTATTGCTGACTGTGCTGTCTGTCGAAGAAGGCTTCTTTGTACTTTTGCCGCAAGGGCCGTAGTGTGCTCTTCCGTACGGAGGAAGCGGTCTGTGTTTCCATTGACTGTTATAACCCCGCGGGTTCCTGGCATCTTGAGCTTAAGGTATGCATAGTGCGGTACCACATTGAATCGAGCGAACGCGGTTCGTCCCAGTAGTGCATGATAGCCACTACGGAAAGGGACAATATCAAAGATTAATTCCTCGCTTCGGAAATTATACAGAGATCCGAAGACCACTTCCAGTGTTATTGAGCCCGTACAGCGGGCCTCTACCCCTGGAATTACACCTTTAAAGGTGGTTTTGGTTTGTTTGATCCGTGAGGGATCGATGCCCATTTTGCGCACTGTGTCCTGATAGAGCAGGTTCAGGCTACTGCCAACGTCCATAAGGACTCGCGTGAGATGGAATCCGTCGATGATTGGGTCAAGGACCAATGCGGCTGAGCCGCCATGACGGATGCTGGTAGGATGGTCCCTACGATCAAAGGTGATCAGACAAGATGACCATGGGTTGAACTTTGGGGCAACTGGCTCCATCGCATAGACGTCCCTAGGTCCACGCTTTCATTCCCGTTTGGGGATGTGGGTGACGTAGATCAGGTTTACTGTTTTCACCTTAGGGGGGGGGGATTTCTTCTGTCCCCCAGTGTTCGGACACCAGGCTCCTCGTCATCATCGTTGTGCAGCCCCTTGTCCTTGTTTTCGGCATTCAACTTGCCGGCCTGTTTGAACGTCCAACAATCTCTGTTAGTGTGATTGGCTGGTTTGTCGAAGTGCCGTGAATCGGCATGGCGGTCGAGTATGCGGTCCAGCTGGGCGATCCCGGATTGTTTCTTTTGAATGGCTTTTTACGCTGACGGATTTTGAGTTGCGAATCCGGCATTGGTATAGTATCTTGGTATTATCGCCATTGTTCCGACGCTTATGTCTATTGCGTCGTGGCTTTCCGTTACTGTCGCGGACATTTGAAGTGCCGGAGTTTCTTGGCGTGGTGCTACTGCGAGCCAGCCAGCTGTCCTCGCCCGCGCAAAAGCGGGTCATGAGTGTCGCGAGGGCCGCCATTGACTTCGGTTTTCTTGGCGAGGTGTCGGGCGAGCCATCCGTCGCGGATATTATGCTTAAAGGCCGCCATGGCCTCGGCATCCGGACAGTCGAAAATTTGGTTCTTTTTGGTTAGGAACCGAGTCCAGAATTTTCTGGCTGACTCTCCGGGCTGTTGGGTAATGTGACTTAAGTCATCAGCATCAGGTGGTCGCACGTAAGTGCCTTGGAAGTTGTCGAGGAATGCATCCTCAAGATTTTCTCAACTGCCGATGGAGTTCGCCGGCAGGCTATTTAGCCAATGTCTGGCTGGCCCTTTAAGCTTAAGGGGGAGATACTTGATGGCATGTAGGTCATCACCGCGAGCCATGTGAATGTGGAGAAGGAAATCTTCAATCCATACCGCGGGGTTGAAGGATTTAAACCCTTACGAATTCATGATCCATTATTTCATCGATGAAAGCGAGAGGGGTGTCTTGGCGCCTACATGCGGGCTATGTCACGGCCTTGATCCGACTAAGTCTGGTCGATTATGTTCGGCCCGGCCGGACTTGTTATTAGTGTATCCGGCATGACGGTCATAGTCATGTGTTGTGGCGCGCCCCCGTGATCCGTAGACCGATCTTGGTGGTCCTGTGGATGTTTTCCAATATGTCTCGCAGATCCTGCGTATTGTCCCGGGCCATAGTGAACTGGCGTGGGGGTGCGGGCTGGTGTTCGATCGACACGCCATTGTGGCGGTCAGCCTCGCCTTGTGCTGGTAGTGCAGGCTCTACGACCTCTTCCTCTAGCTAAGGTAGAAACTTGTGTTTTGGGTAACCCTTGGTGGGGGGCTCGAGTCCGTATTCCTCGGCCGCCAGGACCTCAGTCAACCTATCTGCGAGCAGATCTTGATTAGCTTAGAGCTGCTGCTGCTTCTTTTCCAGGCTTCTTGCAGTGGCTATAAGCCGGCGCTTAAAGCGCTCCTGCTCTATGGGATCCTCCGATGCATGAATTAAATGCGTCGCCGAGGCTCACCTCGTCTTCGGAGGTAGGCATATAGTTGTCCTCCTCCAAGTATCCGTCCGTCGCCTGTTCATCTGGGCTGACTTGCCCGTGTTCTTGTTTGGCCTGCTCGATGGTAGGCTGATCAGGATTGTATTCCTCTTCCGCACCATCTGGATTGTTTTCTTTTCCAGTGCCGGTGTTGCTGTGGCGGGGCTTAGAGCGGTGCCGATGACGCCCATGCTTTGATTTCTTCCCTGAGGGTTATCTTCTGTTGCCTCATCACCATTGTTTCTTTGGGGGTATCCACCATATATATATCATATGAAGAGGTGGCAGTCCAGCGCCCTGTGGGCGGTGGTTCCTGTTCTTCTCCTACATCATCGTCTATACCGTTGATGTCTTCGGAGTCGAAGTTAAGCACGTCAGTCAAATCATCGACCATGGCTATGAAGTGGGTGGTGGGTGGCTAACAAATTTCTTCGCCGCCTGCTTCCCACTCGAGCCGGACATAGTTCGGCGAGAATCTCTTAACAGAGAGAGACCTTAATGAATTTAGCACATCGCCAAAGGGGAAGTCTGAAAAGGTATCCATAGCCGGACTTGATGGGCCCAGGCGCTCATGATTCGGAACCCAATTCGGACACAAATGCTGAAGTCGGTGATGCAGATCCCCTTAACGGTAGTCTGTGTTCGGCTCTACCGCCCGAAGAGTATCACGACCTCCATGGCGAGGTCCATCCACCCGTCCTCGGTCGTAGCGATCTGCGGATTTAGGTCCGGAGCGGTTGCAGGGGCGATATCCGGAATACTGTCCGATAGCAGATTTAAGTCATGCTCGTCGTGACTGTGCGGTACTCCTGATGTAGGCCCGAATCCGTCAAAGATCAAGTCTCCGCGGATATCGGCCGTGTAATTCAAGTTCCCAAACCTGACCTGATGGCCAGGGGCGTAGCTCTCGATCTGCTCCAGATGGCCAAGCGAGTTGGCCCGGATCTTGGCTTGTTGAACCACGAAGATTTGTCCGGGAGAAAAGTCTCACCACGGACTCGTTGTTAAAGGTTAGGGGAGCCATCGAGCCTTACAGCGGACGACACAGGTAACTCTCAAAGAAAGCACCAATGTCGGTGTCAAAACCGGCGGATCTCGGGTAGGGGGTCCCGAACTGTGCGTCTAAGGCTAATGGTAACACGAGACTGGGGACACGATGTTTTACCCAGGTTTGGGCCCTCTCGATGGAGGTAATACCCTACTTCCTTCTTGATTGATCTTGATGATATGAGTATTACAAGAGTTGATCTACCATGAGATCGTAGAGGCTAAACCCTAGAAGCTAGCCTATGGTATGATTGTTGTTCTCGTCCTATGGACTAAACTCTCCGGTTTATATAGACACCGGAGGAGGCTAGGGTTACACAGAGTTGGTTACAGAGAAGGAGATCTACCATCCGAATCGCCAAGCTTGACTTCCACGCAAGGGAGAGTCCCATGCAGACACGGGACGAAGTCTTCAATCTTGTATCTTCATAGTCCAATAGTCTGGTCAAAGTGCATAGTCCGGCCGTCCGGATACCCCCCTATCCAGGAATCCCTCACCCGGCTCCCGTGTTTTGCCACCTTACGTTCCGCTCTATCGGCTAAGGCGGTACCGGGAGAACTACTGCGATTAAGCCCTGGTTCATCTGGATGAGCACCTCAGTAGAGAAAGTCGAAAACTGACTGTCATGATAAAGCGCAAGACTGGTCAACCACTCGATGACTCGGCCGAGAATCTTGCGATTCCTCCACATTAACGAAGGACGGTTTCCGGTCATGCGTCTGTAGCACCATATTCAGATGAGCGCAGAAGTACTAGGGACTATATAGTAGCCCCACCATCAAACTCCTATGGCTAAGTGAATGTGTTAAAGCTATATAGTCTGATTGCCTTGTTTGCCGCTATCACCTCCTCCACATTGACTCTTACGCGCTTTTTCAAACACCCCCGCATTATATGCGTGGGGGCTGAAGCCGACGACTGCAACCTTTCAGGTTATATACATACATAAACGGCCGCACAGGAGGCACTATAATACTTTCGGGCAAAAGTATAAACACAACCTTTATAATCAAAATAGCATTGTTTTTACAATTCAGATACATGTCACTCTAACATGGTATTCTTGGAGGACTGAGCCTCTATTAAATGGGCGACTTCTAATACTTCCTCAAAATAGTGCTCGACCGGGTCCTGGCCTCCGGCCGGACCCCGGGTTGCAATAGCGGTGGCCTCCATCCCTGCCCAATATGTTTTAACACGGGCAAGAGCCATCCGTGCACCCTCTATGCACGCCGACCTCTTTACAATATCGATATTCGGCACAACACGAAGGAATCGTTGCACTAAGCCAAAATAACTGTCCGGCCTTGGTCCCTTCGCCCAAAGATGATCCACGACAGACCTCGTGGTAAGCCCGGACAACATATGGAGCTCGGCCCACTCGACAATTTGTTCATTTAACAGCAGCGGATGGTTTGGAGCACTGAACTGCGACCAGAACAACCTTTCCACCTCATGATCTTTCTGATCTTTGAAATATTCAGTCGCATACGCAGCACTATTTGCTAAGTCCAAGTACGCGTCCTCAGCACTCCATAATTGATCCAGAGGGGCATACTTCGGATCTCCAAACTTCATCCGCAACAGAAAGGGCTTCCCAGCCGTGATATCTCCGGCTTGACGAAGCTCCTCCCTTGCCGCTCTGATCTGAGAGCGAGTTTCCTTGGCTGCTTCCAAGGCCTTCTATAGGTCAGCCGCTTTCGCTTGGTTTCCTTTTCAAGGAGCTCATATCGGTCGGCGACATCTTTCAGCTCAACAACCATCTTGGCTCTCTTATCTTTGCTCGGTGATGAGCAGCCTGTTCGACTTTTAACTCTTGGCCGCCTTTAGGGCGGCCATCCTCTCCTGGCTTGTTCCTTGGCTCGGGCAAGTTCCGCCCGGAGAGTCTCCACGGCGGAAGCTCCATCTGCAGTCACAACATATTATAGATACTAGCATCATGCTCCTCTTAAATACTTGCTGACCACACGAAAATACATACCACATGCCTCGTCAAACCGCTTGTTCACAAAGCGCAATGTAAACATCCGCCACGTCAAGTTGCAGCGTCGATTCAGCGAAATTAGCGATCCGTGAGCCGCCCGGTTTCCTCGAGCCTTTGCACATGAAAGCGGTCACGATCATTACAGGACTATGATCCTCCGTTTGCCTCCTCTCGACGGCAACCAGAGTCTCAGGGGCTACTATCTATGCAGAGTACACCTAGCGTGTGCGGTACCTGTCACGCCCAATATGCGATACTATCCTAAAGAGACTCGAAGGTCCCACCAAGGATAAAACCGCATATTGAAATACTTTTTCAAGGTGGATATCATTACATCAACATTACATAATAGATGGGGATACATACAACAGGCATACAATGCCACACGAATACAACATCATCATTACATAAGAGCACCATCCGACTACGGATGAAACACAAACAGAAACTCAAACAACATCCACCCTACTAGCCCAGGCTGCTGACCTGGAACCTATCCCCTGATCGAAGAAGAAGCAGAAGAAGAAACTCCAAAACCAGAAACATCGCTCTCGCGTCATGATCATCACAAACCTGCACCTGCAACTGTTGTTGTAGGAATCTGTGAGCCACGAGGACTCAGCAATCCCATTACCATGGGTATCAAGACTAGCAAAGCTTAATGGGAAAGGAAGTGGTAAAGTGGTGAGGTTGCAGCAGCGACTAAGCATATATGATGGCTAACATACGCAAATAAGGCGATAAGAAATCAAACGGAGCGGTCGTGAAGCTAACAATGATCAAGAAGTGATCTTGAACTCCTAGGTACGTCAAACATACCAAAAAAACGTGTTCACTTCCGGACTCCGCGAAAAAGAGACCATCATGGCTACACACCACGATTGATCCGTTTTAATTCATTATCTGGTGTCAAGTTATCTACAACCGGACATTAACAAATTCCCTGCAAGTGTCCCAACTTAGCCCATGATAAGCTCTCGCGATCAACGAAGGATATTCCTTCTCCCTGGAAGACCCGATCAGTCTCGGAATCCCGGTTACAAGACATTTCGACAATGGTAAAACAAGACCAGCAAAGCTGCCCGATGCGCCGACAATCCCGATAGGAGCTGCACATATCTCGTTCTCAGGGCAGCATCGGATAAGTCAAGCTACGAGTAAAACCAGACATCGAGTTTCCCCGAGGTGGCCCCGCAGGCTGCTCGGTTCGGACCAGCACTTAGAGAAGCACTGGCCCGAGGGGGCTAAAATAAAGATGACCCTTGGGTTAATTACTCCCAACTGAAAGGTAATAGGTGGTAGGCAAATGGCGAAACCAATGTTGGGCCTTCTTTGGAGGAGTTTTATTCAAAGGCGAACTATCAAGGGGTCCCATAAATCACCCAACCGATATGAAGGAAACTAGGGCTGCAAGAGTGGAACAAAATACCAGGCATAAGGTTCCACCCTTTGCCAAGTATATAGATGCATTAATTAAATAAGAGATATTGTGATATCCCAACTATAATCCTGTCCACCATGGAGCAATCTTCAACTTCACCTGCAACTAACAACGCTATAAGAGGGGCTGAGCAAAGCGGAAACATAGCCAAGCAACGGTTTGCTAGGAAGGGTGAAAATGTTAGAGGCTGACATGGCAATTTGGGGAGGCTTGAAGAGCAAGAGAATAGGTAGCGCATCATAGCGATAGAACGAATCAACTAGCATAGCAATGGTAGTAGTGAGATCCAGGTGACGGTCATCTTGCACGAAATCCCGCTAGGAAGAAGAATGAGTCCATGAAGAAGATTAAGCCACGAAGATGAACCAAGCGTGAGCGAGCGAATCCTCACGATCGCAATGAAGCGGGAAACTATCGAGAAGAAGCACATAACATGGTAAACACACCACACATAAACATGACACGATGCATAACCAAGCATGATGCATGACAAAGGCTAGATGAGGCTACTCATGGCAAGAAGTGATGCAAACAAGAACAACACATCAAAGCAAGTTTAAATGAGGCCGGAAACAACATATAACAAATTCGGTAAGTACTCATATGCAAATTTCGAAATTGGTGCATATCTGAATAAACCTTATGTTCAAGTTGTTAAACAGAAAGTTAAAAGAGCACCAAGAGGATCTACACAAAATTCTAGTCAAGTTACATATAAAGTTCATTTAGTTGAGACTACGGCCTAGAAGATATGAGCAAAACAAGTTAAACACGGCATTGATGCAAAAGGCGTTCAAACATCAAGCACACACTCCAAAACATGGATGCAACATGATAAGATGAAACTACATGCAATTCTACACAAGTTTAAGTATAGAGCACACACAAAAGCAGACAGCAGTTCAACACACCCACATGAAACAAGTTTAAAGGACAAGCTGTCCAAAACAGCAACTAGGCATCTTGCAAGCATCAAAACAACATGCTACAACACCTCAAAATGAAAACAAAAGGCATAGAAATGATGTACAGGTAATGCATTACAAAACATGAACACTGAGGTATCTCCATAAATCACAAGAACATGCTCTAAAACATATGGAAAGATTGCATATAATAATAGTTTCAGACTTAGCAGTAATAACATCAGGTTGCAATGTTTAGAGCTATCAAACAACATGTTACAGAAACTTAACATAGCAAAGTAAGGCATGGCATGAACCAAATAATTGCATAGAACAAAAGTCCCGTACTGACCTAATTCCAAAGGTCAACATAAAACATGGTAGCATCCATGTAAACATGGCAAATGATATGACAGATTCATACATGGCAGGAACAACAATGCGTAGGCATGTTGGTGAGCTTGTACCACTCACCACATATCAATACATGGCATGAAAAGGTGACCAACCGCAAGATGACATGTTTATGAAGCTAAGAATGACAATAGCAAGTTCACAGGGTACATGGATCACTAGCAAAACTAATGGCAAAACTGAACCTAATGTTAACAGGCTAACAACAACATTATTTAGGAACTTGAGAGCAAAATTACAACAAGGTAAAGCAGACTATAAATACAAGCAGGGGCATGGGTGGATGTATCGGGACATATGTAACAAAACATCCTTAGTGAACATCTCCATATTATGCATAGAATGACTTGTAGCAGCAGGTTTACATAGCATCATGATGTAACAGATTCAGACTAGCAAAACAGCAACAGCAAGTACCCTACTTCACGAGCTCGACACACTTATTACAAAACTCAAAAAAATACAAGACAAGCACCCTTGTAAATATGGCATGATGTAGTACAAAACACACATAGAGCTCATGCTCATAGGATACACACACAAAATGCAATGAAAAAGAAAATTCATCAAGTTATGTTAACAGACAGCAGTTAACATCATATAGCACTCTTGCAACGATCATTAGGGCATCAAGATGGAATCAAACAAACATGGCACAATGGAATGAAATGAAGATCACCTCTCAGTGAACATTTTGAAATATCGTGCGCATGAAATGTTGCAGCATATATGGAGTTATGGCATGACGAACATAGCACCAGAGTAAGCAAAAACTGGGACTTGGCAGAAAAAATCACCTCCGCGAAAGTCAATGCGGGACGAAGATATCCGGGACGGAGCAGGGCATTTGGATGCGGGGATGGGTGGATCTCATCCATCCTCACAGATCTGGCCGGAGAAGAACTCCGGCGAGCTCGAGGCTGGCGGCTCCGGCGACGGGGCTTGCCGGAGACGACGAGGGGGCGGCGGGGAGGCGAGGCAGAGGAGGCCGGCGAGCTCCTGGCGGCGCCCTGGCGCGGAAGCCGAGGTGGCAGAGGGCGGAGCGGGAGAACGCCGGCGACGGCGAGGAGCTCCGGCGGCGCCGGGTGGAGGATACCGGCAGCGCGGGCGGCGGAGGCGAGGCACGGGACGCAGGGCGAGGCCCGGCGGTGGTGGGACGACGGAGGCGCCAGCGATGGCGGTGGTGACCGTGGCGGAGTCCGGCGACGATGGCGGCGGCGAAGCGGTTCCGCGAGGCCTTGACGACGCACGAGGGAGGCGAGCAGACGGCGCCAGCGGCGGCGGCGTGCGGCCTCGCGAGCCCGCCGCTGGCCCCGTGCTGCGTCGGTGGTAAGCGCGACAGGACAGGTGGCGGCTCGGGAGAGGCTGCGGCGGTCGGCACAGACGTGTCCGGCGCGGGCGGACGCGTCCGGTGGCGGGAGGAAAGAGGAGACTAGGGTTTCGCCCGAATTTCGGAGGGGGAGGTGTTTTTATAGGTAGAGGGAGCTAGGAGAGTCCAAATGGAGCACGGTTTTCGCCCACACGATCGTGATCGAACGGCCGAGAGCATGGAGGGGGTTTGGATGGGTTATTGGGCCACTTTGGAGGGGTGTTGGGCTGCAAGACAAAAGGGGCTTTTGCGACTTCCCGGTTAACCGTTGGAGTATCAAACGGACTCCAATTGGCACGAAACTTGACAGGCGGTCTACCGGTGGTGTACCAAGGCCGCTTGGCAAATCACGGTACATTCCGAGAATGTTTAACACCGGCTCACAACGAGAGACAAAAGGGGGACGCCGGATGACATAGGAGTGTCCGATTGCAAAACGGACAACAGGGAAAATGGTCGGATGCATGAGACTAACACGTATGCAATGCAATGCACATGATAATATGCAACATGCAAGCAAATGACATGGAAATGAAGGCGAATAACTGGCAGACACCTGGCGCATCGAATCCGGGGCGTTACAACACTCCTCCACTAACGAGAGATCTCGTCCCGATATCTTAGGAACGAGACGGAAGAGAAAGAGGAAGAGGTGAAGTAAGAATGCAAGAGAGAAGATGAAGAAAGTCGAGAGCACTCGGGTAGAAAGAGAAAAGACGAATATGACGAGAATCAAATGCTCATGGAAACAAGACAGACTCTGAAACCACTCCGGTTAGACAAGGCAGAAAAGAATAAGCACGAAAGAATTTAGACAGCAATCTGGCTGAAAATGGAAGGAAAAGAGACCTGATCTTCACAAGATGGGATAACACTTGACGAGGTGAACAACACAATGCCTCCGGAAGAATTGGAAGAATGAGCACCTCGGGAAGCAAGAAGAAGATTATACTTGAGCTCTTCCAACAAAATCTTGATGAACTCTTGAAGAATGGATTAAATCATGAAGAACCACCATGAAGAATAAAAGGA
Organism: Aegilops bicornis; assembly: GCA_021605145.1. Lineage (NCBI taxonomy): Eukaryota > Viridiplantae > Streptophyta > Magnoliopsida > Poales > Poaceae > Aegilops > Aegilops bicornis. Next base: position 54,641,943 of record CM038670.1, read on the forward strand.
TGATGAGACAGGAATGAAGGATAAAAGAATAAGATTAAAGCTTGCGGTGATTTAGATGGAGGTTCGACGAAATGGTCGAGGGAATTTCAACTCCGGAAAAGAAAAGATGAAAACACGGAACTAGAATTTATTTATCAAGAACAAACTCTGAGCAGAAGGGATTACTCACTTGGATGAAATACGAATACGATTTATTGTATGCTTATCCTTCATCAAATTTAATTGATGATACACGAATTTTGCATACTACTTATTCTTGTTGAAAAGGATTAAGGGGATACAGCGCAAAACTTGAGAAAGTCTTCATGAACCACGGTAGGATTGAAAAGAACGAATGAATTAATATGATAATCAAAGAAAAGAATCTTGAGCGGACCACCGTAAGAATTCAAAAATGACTGATGAAACAGAAAGAATCACCGGAAGAATTAGAAGAACCAATATGCTAGAGGATTTAGATGCAAAAGAACAAAGAGATCATGAGCTAATTAAAGAACACTTGGGCGAAGCACGGGATAATTGGATAACGGTAGCTGAAATGTGCGGACTAAGAATTCTTACGGAATGATGGCCTCCGGTGAAAAGAAATGGAAAAACAACTCTGACATACTCCGAATGGTTAAGAAAAGAATATCGACAAATGAAATAATTAGAAGAGGATAACAAGAAACTAGAACCGCGAATCTTCGAGAGAACAAACAAGATTTAGAGGAAAAACTCTTCTTCGGTATTCAAATGACGACGAGAAACACCACCAAAATTACTGAGATACTCTGGGAGAATGAAAAACGAAAAGGTTGAGCCAACAATGAAAAGAATTTGAGCGAGATCTTGGAGCAGGCATGTGACTGATGGAATCCATTCTTACGTCACACTTGAAAAGAATTTGAGAATAACCCCGGGAGAATTAGAAGAGTCAGGTAAGATCCTGGGAAAAGACCTGTGGGTTAGGGCCCACTAATGAGAAAACACCATTGGAAATGGTTGTTGAAGAGGTAGATGATGCACCAGAATGATTGAAATATTTGGATGAGGTGACAACCTCGAATTAATTCAAACACAGACGAATCTCCTGAGATGTGTTGAACACTCCGGAAGGATAAACTGGTGAGAGGCGAACGAGCAGGGAAAACACTTGAGCTGAGGGAAAGAATATAATCACTACCGAAAATGGAATTGAATCCACCGGAGATGAAAAAGAGATGGAGAATGTCGAACAAAACGAGAATTCACCGGTTGAAACAATTGAGGGAAGACTGAAGAGGCTTCGCATGAGTGAAATTGATGGTCGTTACAGACTCAAGCTCCGGGAAGAAGAGGCTGGGAGGGCGGGAAAACAAATGCAAATTGGAAGGGGGAACCGACGAATTTCTTGAAGAGAAAACACCGGTTGAAATAATTCAGGAAAGAAGGCAAAGACTTCGCACGAGTAGGATGGATACTCGATTACGGGCTCCGGCTCCGAGATGAAAAAAGGGGTGGAGTCGGTGGGAAAAGAAAACAATTGAGGATTGAAATTGGCAGCGATGAAGAGGCTCGAGTTGACTTGACGAGAAATTCACGGATGAAAAGAGCTGAGAACAAACGAACGAAAAACTAACCGTGTGATCCTAAAGAAAGTTTGAAGGGGAAGAGAAGTAATTCAAAACACCTATGTCAAGATTCCTTACGGAGGCGACAAAGGCGGGAGGAGTAAAAAGAATTCCTACTCTCCGATATAACTGGACTCCAAAAATAGTTTTCTTCTAGACTCGACATTGGCCAAACTACATGATCAATCAAGGGGGCTCCTATGGTCGGTCGAGGCTCTGATACCAACTTGTCACGCCCAATATGCGATACTATCCTAAAAATACTCAAAGGTCCCACCAAGGATCGAACCGCATATTGAAACGCTTTTGCAAGGTGGATATCATTACATCAACATTACAAAATAGATGGGGATACATACAAGAGGCATACAATGCCACATGAATACAACATCATCATTACATAAGATCACCATCCGACTACGGATGAAACACAAACAGAAACTCAAACGACATCCACCCGGCTAGCCCAGGCTGCCGACCTGGAACCTATCCCCTGATCGAAGAATAAGCAGAAGAAGAAACTCCAAAACCGGAAACATCGCTCTCGCGTCATGATCATCACAAACCTGCACCTGCAACTGTTGTTGTAGGAATCTGTGAGCCACGAGGACTCAGCAATCCCATTACCATGGGTATCAAGACTAGCAAAGCTTAATGGGAAAGGAAGTGGTAAAGTGGTGAGGTTGCAGCAGCGACTAAGCATATATGGTGGCTAACATACGCAAATAAGAGCGAGAAGAGAGCAAACGGAACGGTCGTGAAGCTACCAATGGTCAAGAAGTGATCCTGAACTCCTACTTACGTCAAACATAACCCAAAACCGTGTTCACTTCCCGGACTCCGCCGAAAAGAGACCATCACGGCTACACACGCGGTTGATGCATTTTAATTCGTATCTGGTGTCAAGTTATCTACAACAGGACAGTAACAAATTCCCATCTGCCACATAACCGTGGGCACGGCGTTCGAAAGTTTATACACTGCAGGGGTGTCCCAACTTAGCCCATGATAAGCTCTCGCGATCAACGAAGGATATTCCTTCTCCCGGGAAGACCCGATCAGTCTCGGAATCCCGGTTACAAGACATTTCGACAATGGTAAAACAAGACCAGCAAAGCCGCCCGATCTTGTGACAATCTGATAGGAGCTGCACATATCTCGTTCTCAGGGCAGCACCGGATAAGTCAAGCTACGAGTAAAACCAGACCTCGAGTTTCCCCGAGGTGGCCCCGCAGGCTGCTCGGTTCGGACCAGCACTTAGGGAGGCACTGGCCCGGGGGGGCTAAAATAAAGATGACCCTTGGGTTAATTACTCCCAAGGGAAAGGTAATAGGTGATAGGCAAATGGTAAAACCAATGTTGGGCTTTGCCGAAGGAGTTTTATTCAAGGCGAACTATCAAGGGGGTCCCATAAATCACCCAGCCGCGTTAGGGACGCAAAATCCGGGAACATAATATCGATATGATGGAAACTAGGCGGCAAGAGTGGAACAAAACACCAGGCATAAGGCCGAGCCTTCCACCCTTTACCAAGTATATAGATGCATTAGTTAAATAAGAGATATTGTGATATCCCAACCATAATCCTGTCCACCATGGAGCAATCTTCAACTTCACCTGCAACTAACAACGCTATAAGAGGGGCTGAGCAAAGCGGAAACATAGCCAAGCAACGGTTTGCTAGGAAGGGTGAAAATGTTAGAGGCGACATGGCAATTTGGGAGGCTTGAAGAGCAAGAGAATAGGTAGCGCATCATAGCGATAGAACGAATCAACTAGCATAGCAATGGTAGTAGTGAGATCCGTGGTGACGGTCATCTTGCACGAAATCCCGCTAGGAAGAAGAACGAGTCCATGAAGAAGATTAAGCCACGAAGATGGACCAAGCGTGACGAACGAATCCTCACGATCGCAACGAAGCGGGAAACTATTGAGAAGAAACACACAACATGGTAAACACACCACACATAAACATGACATGATGCACAACGAAGCATGATGCATGACAAAGGCTAGATGAGGCTACTCATAGCAAGAAGTGATGCAAACAAGAACAACACATCAAATCAAGTTCAAATGAGGCCGGAAACAACATATAACAAATTCGGTAAGTCCTCATATGCAAATTTCGAAATTGGTCCATATCAGAATAAACATTATGTTCAAGTTGTTAAACAACAAGTTAAAGATCACCAAGATAATCTACACGAAATTCTAGTCAAGTTACATATAAAGTTCATTTAGTTCGGAACTACGGCCTAGAAGATATGAGCAAAACAAGTTAAACATGGCATTGATGCAAAAGGCGTTCAAACATCAAGCACACACTCCAAAACATGGATGCAACATGATAAGATGAAACTAAATGCAATTCTACGCAAGTTTCGTATAGAGCACACTCAAAAGCGAACAACGGTTCAACACACCCACATGAAACAAGATTAAAGGACAAGCTGTCCAAAACAGCAACTAGGCATCTTGCAAGCATCAAAACAACATGCTACAGCAACTTAAAATGAAAACAAAAGGCATGGAAATGATGTTCAGGTTAATCATGACAAAACATAAACACTAAGCTATCTCCAGAAATCACTAGAGCATGCACAAAAACACATGGAAAGATTGCATATAATAACAGTTTCAGACTTAGCAGGAATAAAATCAGGTTACAAATAAGGCATGGAATGAACCAACTAATTGCATAGAACAAAAGTCCCGTACTGACCTAATTCCAAAGGTCAACATAAAACATGGTAGCATCCATGCAAACATGGCAAATGATATGGCAGATTCATACATGGCAGGAACAACAATACGTAGGCATGTTGGTGAGCTTGTACCACTCACCACATATCAATACATGGCATGAAAAGGTGACCAACCGCAAGATGACATGTTTATGAATCTACGCATGGAAAGAGCAAGTTCACACGGTACATAAATCACTAGCAAAACTCATGGCAAAAGCGGAACATAATGTTAACAGTGGCGGCAACATTATTTAGCAACTTGAGAGGAAGAATACAACAAGCTAGAGCAGGATATAAATACAACCAGGGGCATGGATGGATGGAGCATGACATGTATAAGAAAACATTCTTAGTGAACATCTCCAGATTATGCATAGAATGACTTGTAGAAGCAGGTTTATATAGCATCATGATGTAACAGATTCCGACTAGCAAAACAGAAACAACAAGTACCCTAGTTCACGAGCTCGATGCACTCATTAGAAGACTCACAAAAATACAAGACAAGCACCCCTGTAAATAAGGCATCATGTAGTACAAAACACATGTAGAGCTCATGCTCATAGGATACACACACAAAATGCAATGAAAAAGAAAATTCATCAAGTTATGTTAACAGACAACAGTTAACATCATATAGCACTCTTGTAACGATGATTAGGGCATCTCTCAGTGAACATTTTGATATATCATGCACATGAAAGGAGCAGCACACGGATTTATGGCATGACGAACATAGCACCAGAGTAAGCAAGAACTGGGACTTAGGGGGTCCTCACCTCTGGGAAACTCAACGCGGGACGAAGATATCCGGGACGGAGCAGGGCGTTTGGATGCGGGGATGGGTGGATCTCATCCATCCTCACGGATCTGGCCGGAGAAGAACTCCGGCGAGGTCGAGGCCGGCGGCTCCGGCGACGGGGCTTGTCGGAGACGACGAGAGGGCGGCGGGGAGGCGCGGCAGAGGAGGTCGGCGTCCTCCTAGCGGCGCCCTGGCGCAGAAGTCGAGGCGGCAGCGAGTGGTAGAACGGCGGCGACGGCGAGGAGCTCGGCGGTGCCGGGTGGAGGGTACCGGGCGGCGCTGGGGTCGATCTTGGCGGCGCGACCCATGGGCGGCGGAGGCGAGGCGCGGGCGCAGGGTGAGGCCCAGCGGTGGTGGGACAACGGGAGGCGCCAGCGATGGCGGTGGCGTCCGGTGGCGGAGTCCGGCGACGAGGCGGCGAAGCGGGCGGCGGCGGCGAAGCGCCGCGAGGCGACAAAGCATCGAGGCGGGCGACGGCCAGGCGGCGGCGGCGCTGCTGAGCTCACAAGGGGGCCTGGCCCCATTGCCTCGGCGGTGGTAGGAACGACGGGACAGGTGGCTGCTCGGGAGAGGCTGCGGCGGTCGGCGCAGACGTGTCCGCCGCGGGCGGACGCGTCCGGCGGCGGGAGGAAAGAGGAGACTAGGGTTTCGCCCGAATTTCGGAGGGGGACGTGTTTTTATAGGTAGAGGGAGCTAGGAGAGTCCAAATGGAGCACGGTTTTCGCCCACACGATCGTGGTCGAACGACCGAGAGCATGGAGGGGGTTTGGATGGCTTATTGGGCCACTTTGGAGGGGTGTTGGGCTGCAAGACAAAAGGGGCTTTTGCGGCTACCCGGTTAACCGTTGGAGTATCAAACGGACTCCAAATGGCACGAAACTTGATAGGCGGTCTACCGGTGGCGTACCAAGGCCGCTTGGAAAATCGCGGTCCATTCCGAGAATGTTTAACACCCGCTCACAACAAGAGACAAAAGGTGGACGCTGGATGACATAGGAGTGTCGGATTGCAAAACGGACAACGGGGAAAATTCTCGGATGCATGAGACTAACACGTGTGCAATGCAATGCACATGATAAAATGCAACACGCAAGCAAATGACATGGCAATGACGGTGAATAACTGGCGGCCGAAGAGTTACCTTCTGGCGTTTGCTGATCAGGATATATCCTTCGTGACGACACCTCGGGGGTCGTCCGCCCTATTAGGCGGGGAGGCAGGAGGAGGCGTTTCGCTCTCCATCATCTCCGGAAGAAGATCCCCCGAAGACGAACTTTGTTAAGAAGGGCTATGAGCCGGCATGCAAGATATATGTCTCTGTTATTATTCTCAGAGATAAAGCAGGATATATTTATCAAAGTACTTTTATTCACTTACAGCTCGGTTGAGGGCTGGCCTCCTTGCGTCTTGTTGTCGTAAGGGCGCCCTCTGCGCAGGCCCCTGGCGAACGTTTCTTCCCTCGTTTGGAAACCTCCGTTTCCAAGTCTTAAGAGGCGGCCCTTTTCTTCCCGTGAGGAGAGGGGATTCTAGATTCACCTCCCCGATTATCCTCAGTTGCGAAGGCACTTACTCCCCCGGTTTGGATGTGTAAGGTATGAAGCCCGCTTTTGGCTTCTCTATTCCTCCCCTCATATTCTCCAGATGGCACTTGATATGGTGTGCGCTCAAGCATCCTGGTTAATATACAGAATCCGGTGAGCCTTCGGGAAGGGGGGGGGGCGAACAACTGATCCTCTCCGCCTTTCTTATCCAGTCCTGGCCGTGAGCAATTTTTCAGAATGATGTTATGACAAATATAAGACGGCATGTTCGGTCGCAGAATTACTTACTTGGGTATCAGGACGGTTGCAGTTGAGACCCGCGTCCTCTGTGGTGTCCGGACAATTTATTCGTGATCCGAAGAACAATTCGTACATCCCTTCGAGCGTCACGCCGAAGAATTGTTGAATAGTTCGCGGTCCTTCCGGGTTAAACTCCCACATACAGAGAGATCGATGTTGGCATGGCAGGACCCGACGAACTAGCATTACTTGCATTACCTTGACAAGGCTTACATCCCTCTTGAGGAGATCTCGGATGCGGCTTTGCAATGTCAGCACGTCATTAACTGGCCCCCAGTCCAGCCCCTTGTTGACCCATGACGCCCGTTGAGGTGGAGGGCCCGAGCGGAAGGCAGGGGCGACCCCCCGCTTTGTACCTCAGGGAGCTGTGATGTAAAACCACTCCCGTTGCCATAAGTCGGACACCTCCGGGAAGGAACCCTTTGGCTATTGGGCGTCAGCGACTTTGCTTATTACTGCGCCTCCGCACTCCGCGTGTCGCCCGTCGATCATCCTCGGCTTCACATTGAAGGTCTTGAGCCATAAGCCGAAGTGTTGGGTGATGCGTAGGAAGGCCTCACACACGATGATAAACGACGAGATGTGAAGGATGGAATCCGGAGCTAGATCATGGAAATCTAGCTGAATATGAGACCTCTAACAAAGGGATCAAGACTAAAGCCTAGCCCTCGGAGGGAGTGGGAAACAAATACGACGCTCTCGTTGGGTTCGGGAGTAGGGATGACCTACCCTTGAGCAGGCAGCCTGTGCGGGATTTCGGCGGTCAAATACCTGGCCTCCCTAAGCTTCTTGATGTCCTCCTCTGTGACAGAGGAGGCCATCCACCGGCCTTGAAGGTTGGATCCGGACATGGATGAAGGTCTGAAGCGCTTAGCCTGAGCCTCGGGTGTTCGAACTCGAGGTGGGGGAAGGGAAGGATCAAGCGTGGGAAGAAAAGGACAGGCATTGGCCCCTTCATAAAGGGGGTGAATATCAAGCGTCCTCCACGTGGCCATTTGAAACTTGCCTAAAATTGAGGAGTCATACTAACAAGCACGGTTGGGTTACCCACACCCGTATTGATGAGAATCCCGTGATAAGGGAACACGATCTCTACTTTGACAAGACGTGCCAATAAAACTGCTTCACAACACGCGTGCGATTGGCGGTGGGAAAGACGGTTCGTAATGACCGTGCCGTGGCATGATGTCACGCTGTGAAAAGTTGTCAGCAGATTAGATTTGTGGACTATTATGCTCTCTACGGTGGTATGTGGAAATTATTTTGCAGAACCGGCCACGGTCCTCATATTCAAAATCTTTTATGGAGTATTCGGAGAAGGAACTCGCCTTGCAATGTCGAAGACAATCTGCGCGTCGGACTCATCGTCATTGAAGCCTCGTTTAGGGGCTCTTGAGGGAGTCCTGGATTAGGGGGTCCTCAAACATCCGGACTATATACTTTGGCCGTACTGTTGGACTATGAAGATACAAGATTGTAGACTTCGTCTCGTGTCTGGGTGGGACTCTCCTTGGCGTGGAAGGCAAGCTTGGCAATTCGGATATGTAGATCTCCTTCTCTGTAACCGACTCTTTGTAACCCTAGCCCCTCCGGTGTCTATATAAACCGGAGGGTTTAGTCCGTAGGACAAGAACAATCACAATCATAGGCTAGCTTCTAGGGTTTAGCCTCTACGATCCTGTGGTAGATCAACTCTTGTAATACTCATATCATCAAGATCAATCAAGCAGGAAGTAGGGTATTACCACCATCGAGAGGGCCCGAACCTGGGTAAACATTGTGTCCCCGCCTCCTGTTACAATTAGCCTTAGACGCATTATTCGGGACCCCCTACCCAAAATCCGCTGGTTTTGACACCGACACCTGCCACACCTTTCGACCGGCGATGCGGTCTCCTTCTGAAGGAAATATGCCCTAGAGGCAATACTAAAGTTATTATTTATTTCCCTATTTCATGATAAATGTTTATTATTCATGCTAGAATTGTATTAACCGGAAACATGATACATGTCTGAATTCATAGACAAACCGAGTGTCACTAGTATGCCTCTACTTGACTAGCTCATTAATCAAAGATGGTTATGTTTCCTAGCCATGGACAAAGAGTTGTCATTTGATTAACGGGATCACATCATTAGGAGAATGATGTGATTGACTTCACCAATTCTTCATGACTTATACATGTTCCTATGACTATGAGATTATGCAACTCCGTTTACGGAGGAACACTTTGTGTGCTACCAAACGTCACAACATAACTGGATGGTTATAAAGGATCTCGACAGGTGTCTCCAAAGGTACATGTTGGTTTGGCGTATTTCGAGATTAGGATTTGTCTCTCTGATTGTCGGAGAGGTATCTCTGGGCCCTCTCGGTAATGCACATCACTATAAGCCTTGCAAGCAATGTGACTAATGAGTTAGTTGCAGGATGATGCATTACATAACGAGTAAAGAGACTTGCAGGTAACGAGATTGAACTAGGTATTGAGATACCGACGATCGAATCTCGGGCAAGTAACATACCGATGACAAAGGGAACAACGTATGTTGTTATGCGGTTTGACCGATAAAGATCTTCGTAGAATATGTAGGAACCAATATGAGCATCCAAGTTCCGCTATTGGTTATTTACCGGAAACGTGTCTCGGTCATGTCCACATAGTTCTCGAACCTGTAGGGTCCGCACGCTTAAGGTTTCGATGACAGTTATATTATGAGTTTATGAGTTTTGATGTACCGAAGGAGTTTGGAGTCCCGGATGAGACCGGGGACATGACGAGGAGACTCGAAATGGTCGAGACGTAAAGATCGATATATTGGACGACTATATTCGGACAACGGAAAGGTTCCGAGTGATTCGGGTATTTTCGAAAGTACCGGGGAGTTAGGGAATTCGTATTGGGACTTTATGGGCCATACGGGAAAGGAGAGAAAGGCCTCAAAGGGTGGCCGCACCCCTCCCCATGAGCTGGTCCGAATTGGACTAGGGAGGCGGGGCGCCCCCTTCCTTCCTTCTCCTTTTCCCTTCCCTTTCCTTCCCTCCTACTCCTACTACTTGGAAGGGCTCCTAGTTCTACTAGGAAAGGGAATCCTACTCCGGTGGGAGTAGCACTCCCATAGGCGCGCCATAGAGAGGGCCGGCCCTCCCCTCCTCCACTCCTTTATATACGGGGGCAGGGGGCACCCCATAGACACACAAGTTGATCTTCGTGATCGTTCCTTAGCCGTGTGCGGTGCCCCCCTCACCATATTCCACCTCGGTCATATCGTTGCGGTGCTTAGGCGAAGCCCTGCGTCGGTAGAACATCATCAACGTCACCATGCCGTCGTGCTGACGAAACTACATCAACCGCGTTGTCATAACGCTTCCGCTTACGGTCTACGAGGGCGTGGACAACACTCCCCGCTCTTTGCTATGCATCACCTAGATCTTGCATGTGCGTCGTAGAATTTTTGAAATTACTACGTTCCCCAACAGTGGCATCCGAGCCTTGTTTTATGCGTTGATCTTATATGCACGAGTAGAACACAAGTGGGTTGTGGGCGATACAAGTCATACTGCTTACCAGTATGTCATACTTTGGTTCGGCAGTATTGTTGGATGAAGCGGCCCGGACCGACATTACGCGTACGCTTACGCGAGACTGGTTCTACCGACGTGCTTTGCACACAGGTGGCTGACGGGTGTCAGTTTCTCCAGTGGCTACGCCCGGTCCTTGCGAAGGTTAAAACAGCACTAACTTGACGAACTATCGTTGTGGTTTTGATGTGTAGGTAAGAACGGTTCTTGCTCAGCCGTAGCAGCCACGTAAAAGTTGTAACAACAAAGTAGAGGACGTCGAACTTGTTTTTGCAGGGCATGTTGTGATGTGATATGGTCAAGACGTGATGCTATATTTTATTGTATGATATGATCATGTTTTGTAACCGAGTTATCGGCAACCTGCGTGAGCCATATGGTTGTCGCTTTATTGTATGAAATGCAACGCCACTGTAATTGCTTTACTTTATCACTAAGCGGTAGCGATAGTCGTAGAAGCAATAGTTGGCGAGATGACAACGATGCTACGATGGAGATCAAGGTGTCGCGCCGGTGACGATGGTGATCATGACGGTGCTTTGGAGATGGAGATGACAAGCACGAGATGATGATGGCCATATCATATCACTTATATTGATTGCATGTGATGTTTATCCTTTATTCATCTTATCTTGCTTTGATTGGCGGTAGCATTTTAAGATGATCTCTCACTAATTATCAAGAAGTGTTCTCCCTGAGTATGCACCGTTGCCAAAGTTCGTCGTGACCGGACACCACGTGATGATCGGGTGTGATAAGCTCTCGTCCATCTACAACGGGTGCAAGCCAGTTTTGCACACGGAATACTCAGCTTAAACTTGACGAGCCTAGCATATGCAGATATGGCCTCGGAACATGGAGACCGAAAGGTCGAGCGTAAATCATATAGTAGATATGATCAACATACAGATGTTCACCATTGAAAACTACTCTATCTCATGTGATGATCGGTTATGGTTTAGTTGATTTGGATCACGTGATCACTTAGATGACTAGAGAGATGTCTGTCTAAGTGGGAGTTCTTAAGTAATATGATTAATTGAACTTAAATTTATCATGAACTTAATCCTGGTAGTATTTTGCAAATTATGTTGTAGATCAATAGCTCGCGTTGTTGCTTCCCTATGTTTTTGCTTCCCTATGTTTTTATATGTGTTCCTAGAGAAAACTAAGTTGAAAAATGTTAGTAGCAATGATGCGGACTTGGTCCGTGACCTAAGGTTTATCCTCATTGCTGCACAGAAGAATGTTTCACTTTTATCATTTTTATTTTGTTGCTTTTCTATGTCGTGCGTGCTGTGTCATGTCATGTCGTGTCCCGGGACTATGTAGGGTACCCATCTATGTAAGGGTACGGCGTGTTGCATCTTATGTATCCAAGTTATAATGTGTGTTCAAAAATGTCTGTGCCCAAACATGCACATTTCTTCCCTAAACCAAGTCATGAACTAACATGCACATTTATTCCCTTTAAATCCTAAACCAAGTGCCACTCTAACCAGAATGATGTGGCAGTGCAAACATACGTTTCCAACCATTCAAAATTTTAGTTCAAAACAAAGGAAAACCACTCTCACGCGTGTGCAAACATTCTGTACAAACATGTGTTTTTAAACCCTAAACCAAGTCACGGTCTCACTATGTATATCTTCCTTCCCTAGCCATGTCAAAGTCTTCCCATCTGCCCTAGCGGTTACCAGCGCAGCCCTAAACGCCACAAACCCAGGCGGTCCTGGGTTCGAGTCCCAGGCACACCTATTTTTTGCGCATTTTCACCCTTCATTTTTTAAGACAAATATTTTTTTTCTCAATGTAATGCCCTTCAAAATGTTCATTAATTTTGGCACCAGGTGTAAACCTCTACCAGAGCTGAGGCACATTTTCCATGACATTTTGGTCTTTGATTTGATTTAAATCACTGTGTATTTGATTTGGAGTAACAATTAAATTGCTTAAATATTTAACAACTCCAAAAAAATTATAAACTTAATTGATTGGCTCTGGAATAATGCAATTAGCTTCCACAAAAAGTTTGAGCGTTAAATAAAATGATTTACTGCCTAAATTAAATCAGAACAAAAAACAGAAAAACATGCAAGAGATCTCATTTTCCCACACCCGAATGGGCTTAATTGGATGCAGTTGGCCCATTAGTCTAGCCGGCACTTGGCTCTCCACTCTGAATTTGGCCCACAGAGGAACCTTTTTTTGACAGAAAGGCAGAGAAGAGATCTGCATTTCATTGATCAAAATTTCTGAATTTCTCATTTCTTCTCCTTTTTCAACATTTTTAAATGTTGGTCATTTCTTCTCTTTTTTCAATATTTAAACAACTTTGACCAACATTTAAACAAGGTGAATTTCTCATACAATTTCAAGCTTACAAATTCCTCCATAATTCATGCCTCTCCATACAATCTAAACATTACACCAAGTGTGATTACCATTGCTACAAATGCCCAAAAGTAATTGCAAATGGGTATTTGTGCTTGATATTCAAGCTTCCAAACCTTCTTCTTCAACATCCTCAGCTCAACAACAACAACTAGCTCTTTGTCAGCGCGTGCTTCGCCTCCATCTCTTCTTCCGGAGCTCGTGCTGCGGCCACTGCCGTTTGTGGAAGCATGCACAACCATTCTTCATGCTCTTCTTGCAGTTCATTCATCAGAGTCTTGGCCAGAGCATCGACCCAAAGGAAGAAACTTTTCACTTGCATGAACGCCAAACAGATGAACCCATTGCTCAAAGATCCCGTTCACAAAAATGGTGCAACTGCCCCGATTCTTACCCCATTCTCGTTGCACACGTAGAACGGATTATTCTGGTTCTTCAGTGTGTGAGAAACCCTCCTATCAATGGCCACCCGGCACCATGGACGGATGAAGATAGGCATCTCCACGCGTGCTGGGCTCTGCATCCGCGAGGTGGCGCGGGAGCTTGAAGAAGACATGGAGCCCGGAGCCGAAGGGGATCTCAATGCCGCCGCGCCCTCCACAGCTATCTTCCCACCGCCGCTCTCTCTATCTCCATGGTCACCGCCATGTTGTGTGTCGCATGTTCTCCCTGTCGCCTTGGTCACTGCGCGCCGCTCTCTGTCGCCGGCTTATATAGCACACCCACAATGGTTCTCTGCTCAACGGCTCTTTGTTGGGTCCCACAAGCAACGCGTGCAACGGTCTCATCGCCTAGCGTGTCTCCGCCGCCTGGTCCCACCTGTAAGGGTCGAGTCAAATGATGACCTGACAGAGACAACAGTTTTCACAGAACGAGTTGGTCCGGGCACACTAGGGGCGAAACTGAGCACAATTCGCAATTGAGGGCAAAACTGAGCAAATGGACATGACTAAGGGCAAAAGGATAATTAACCCTTAGTTTAATTAGTTAGGTTTAATTAGTTCAGGTTTTTTAGTTTAGTTAGTTTAGGCTTAATTAATTTAGGTTATTTAGTTTAATTAGTTTAGGTATATTTTTTTCTGTTTTTTAAGAACAAACAAGAAAGATGAAAAAAATTTAAAAGAAGAAGAGTAAGAAGAAGATGAAAAAAAAGAACAATAACTAGAAGTAGGAGAAGAAAAAGAAGAAGAAAGAATAAGATGAAAAAAAGAAGTAGAAGAAGAAGATGAAAAAAGGTAGGAACAGTAGAAAAAAGAGGGTCGCCGATGGTTGAGGGTTGCCGAGGGGCACCCACGACCCCGACACAGCACCCCGACAGGACACCACCGACACCCCGACCCCCGACAGGACAACCCGAGACCCCGAAACGGCACCCCTGACCACGACACCCAGACCCCAACATGACACCTCGAAACCCCGACACAACACCCTGACACCGCGACCCCGACACAGCACCCCGACCCCAACACGGCACCCCCGACCCCGACATGACACCAACGACACACCGACACGCCACGCCCGACCCCGATATTAATTAGTTTATGTTATTAGGTATTCAATTTTTAATATGTTCATGATGATGATACACACTTAATTTTTTTATTATGTTTATGTTGTACTAATTTTGTTTACTCTTTGTCATTGCAGGTGTTCACAGATGGTGGGCGCGGGTCGAGAGCGCTCCGGGCCTCCTTCCTCGGCACGTGATGGGAGGGGTCTTGTTATTCCACCCCAGCAGCTTCGGAGAGCGCTGGTAGACAGCATGCATACACTCCCAGCACCTTCGGCGGGCGCTTCTTCTTCGGTAGGGAGAGGTCGGGGGAAGACGAAGAGGGTTGCAGGTAGAGGTGGATGTGGCGGCGGGAGAGGTAGGAAGGCTGATGTGCCTTCCTTGCCGCCACCCCCCGCTAATTCTCTGGACCACCGGAGTGCTCCGTCTTAGGTGGACCCATCTGACTTGGACCCGTCTCAGACTCTGGTCCACAAGCCTTGGGTCGACGAGCCTCAGGTCGCCGAGCCTATGTCCGACGAGACTCGGGTCCCATAGTCTTCCTCCCAGGAGACTCGATTCCCAGTGTCTTCGTCCCACGTGACTCCGGAGACTAGCGGCATGCTGATGGTGTCGAGGAGACCTTTTCTGATGATAGCTACAGCGAGGGCGAGCTGGTTGAGGAGGGCAAGAAGGTCTACCAGCGTGGTGGTACAAAGCTCCCATCCGTGCCGGCGACCTGCGACCAGAGGTGGTTGATTGAGCCTAACGGGGAGAAGTAAGTGCGTTTACTCTTTTTTAACCTTTTGCCTTCATGTTTCTTCAAATTAATACCTAATGTGTTGGCCTTGTCATACTGCAGGGGTTGGATACACGCAGATGGTGTCCGCAGGCCCAACCAGCTCCTTGGTGTGCTTTGCCGGCACCACTTCTCGGGGTGGGTCACGTTTCCCAATGAGGGTGAGGTTCCATAGCTAGCACTAACCTGGGAGCTGTACGAGGCTGCCCTGGCCTCGCTGGGGGAAATGGTCGACGGTGTCGTGTGCGAGACAGTGCCGACATTGTGAGACGGCGGTTTTGGGTAATTTCCCCTTTATAGAATTAAAAATCAACAGTACCTAGTGATTGTCCTAATCAGTGTTGTCTTGTTTGATTGCAGACCTTCTACAGGTGTCTTGAGGAACATGAGGCGGACACGGCTATGGTTCTCGAAGCCGAGTGCAAGCGCTTACTTAAGAACTTAGTTTCCTTGATTTGATTCGTAGGCGTAGCGCTGAAATTTCTCTTTGTCTAACTTAGGTGCCTCCGAGATGGTGTGCGGGTAGGATGGATTGTTGGAAGAGGTTGGTGGATGAGTGTTGCTCTCCCCAATGGCTAGCCGTCCATAACAAGGCCAGGGATAAGCGTGCCCAAATGGAAGGTGTGCCACACCATCTAGGGAGCTCCAGCCTGTTTGAGTACGGGGATCACTGGGTATGTGGTTCGAGCCCTTAAAGATTCTTGCAATTTTATTCTTGATGCTAGCTTCAGCCGTTTAATTACTAATTTACCCCGCTCCTCTCTTTTAGGCGGCACAATAAGAAGGAGGTGCCATTGCTGTACGACATCTATGCCATGGGCCATAGTGCCCCGTTTAAGAAGGCCAAGGCACTCTCGAGAGGATGACCTTGATCATCCGTAGAGCTTCACCAACATCTCCTCCCACAACAAGCTCATGAGGTACAGAGACTTTGGGAAGGCATTGAAAGGAGGACTTTAACCCAAGCCAGAGTCCTTTTGATCCTGAGCCCGTGATGCTATCTGGTGACGGGGGGAAACATGGCTCGGTAGCCATTGGGGATGGACTGATACGTTATCCTAGAAGTCTCCCGGAGATCTAGAAGTGCTAGACAAGGTCTCTTCCTAAGATGAGCCCTCGACCACGGCCAATTGGAGCTCGCCGTCGAGGCTAGGTCCAGGAGCTTGTGGCGGAGGCAAACAGGCAGGCGGCGCATAGGGAGAGGGAGTTGGAGGAGAGGACGACTAGTATGTTGGAGGTGGAGAGGAACTAGAACGACACGGGTCATCGGGCCCTATACGAGCTCCTCAGGGTAAGCTTCTCCCCCATATTAGCCAAATCATGCACGTAATGTTCGTTTCATTACTAACTAATATGACTTACTTGTGAAAACAAAATGTGCAGTCCGTGTGCGAGAAAACCGGCAATACCCCTCCACCGATGCCCCAGATTGCTATAGCGGACACGGTGAGTTTCATTTGAATGGTCATTACTTACTAGTATTCACATTTCAGTTCCATCGTGGTAACTAAACACTGCAAATGATCTTTGGTGCAGCACGCCTCCCGACAAGCATCGACTGATCCTTCTCCATCTCGCTGTTTCGCAAGCCCGACTGGTCCTTCTCCGTCTAGCACTGGCGCAAACCCGACCGAACCTTCACCTCCGTGATGATGATAAGTTTTCCTAAGTGTTTTGCTTAACAAATGCATACTTAGCTTAAGAAATGACCTAATTAGCTCCAAAATGACCTATGCTTAGCTTATTTTCCTCGAAAATGACAGAATAACCTTACTTATCTCCGAAATGACAAATTCTACTTAGGACAACTATAAAATGACCTATACTTAGCATTTTTTCCTCCAAAATGACTTGATATGCTTGGTTAGCTTGAAAATGGCATAATTACCTAGGATAGCTCAATAATGATCTATAGCTAGCTTTGCTAGTTCATTTATGACATAATTAGCTCACTTAGGTAAAAAATGGCATAACTACCTAGGATAGCTCAATAATGATCTATAATTAGCTTAGCTACTTCATTCATGACATAATTAGCTCACTTAGTTAAAAAATGGCATAATAACCTTCGTTTAGCTCCAAAATGACCTATACTTAGTTTATTTTCCTCGAAAACGACATAATAACCTTACCTAGCTCCGAAATGACATACTTTACCTAGGATAGCTATAAAATGACCTATACTTAGCTTTCGTTCCTCATAAATGACTTAGTATGCTTACTTAGCTGAAAAATGGCATTACTACCTAGGATAGCTAAATAATGATCTAACTTAGCTTACCTAGTTAATTTATGACCTAATTAGCTTACTTAGGTAAAAAATGGCATAATAACCATGGTTTAGCTCCAAACTATCATATAAGTAGTTTATTTTCCTCCAAAATGAACAAAATAACCTTACCTAGCTCCAACCGAGGAGGAGGTTGTCGATGACCAACCTTTTTCCTCCGCTGCCTCTGGCTCTGGCAGGTACCTGAAGGTGAGCAAAGACCTCTTCGTCCACCTCCCCGGCGCGTCGAGCACCAGGGCCCCCATCGAGGGAGAGGTATTCAACGACGAAGTGCTCGCCCGCCCGCCCGGACTCGAGGTCGCCGACGAGCCGAGCGTTGGTGGCGACGGCTCCCGTGAGGAGCTGCTGCTCCGAGCCATGGGTGCCGGCTTCCGAAGGCTCAGTGCTCCACCGTGCCCACCTGGACAAAGCTAGGTCCAGGATGGCGGTGGCGGAGAAGGCGGAGGCGGACCTCCAGAAGCGCGTCGCCGAGACGCAGGACTGCTTCCGCCAGGCTCGCGACGAGCTGAAGGCCGCCCAGGGCGAGCTGGCCAAGCGTGATGTGGAGCTCATCATGAAGCTAACGGAATGGGTCCTTCAAAGTGTTGAGTTTCGACTTGAGTTGTCATTTGATTAACAAGATCACATCATTAGGAGAATGGTGTGATTGACTTGACCCATTCCTTTAGCTTAGCACTTGATCATTTAGTATATTGCTATTGCTTTCTTCATGACTTATACATGTTCCTATGACTATGAGATTATGCAACTCCCGTTTACCAGAGGAACACTTTTTGTGCTACCAAACGTCACAACATAACTTGGTGATTATAAAGGTTCTCTACAGGTGTCTCCGAAGGTACTTGTTGGGTTGGCGTATTTCGAGATTAGGATTTTTCACTCCGATTGTCGGAGAGGTATCTCTGGGCCCACTCGGTAATGCACATCACTATAAGCCTTGCAAGCATTGTAACTAATGAGTTATTTGCAAGATGATTTATTACGGAATAAGTAAAGAGACTTGCCAGTAACGAGATTGAACTAAGTATTGAGATACCGACGATCGAATCTCGGGCAAGTAACATACCGATGACAAAGGGAACAACGTATGTTGTTATGCGGTTTGACCGATAAAGATCTTCGTAGAATATGTATGACCCAATATGAGCATCCAGGTTCCGCTATTGGTTATTGATCGAAGACATGTCTCGGTCATGTCTACATAGTTCTCGAACCCGTAGGGTCCGCACGCTTAAAGTTTCGGTGATGATTGTATTATGAGTTTTTGTGTTTTGATGTACCGAAGGTAGTTCGGAGTCCCGGATGTGATCACAGACATGACGCGGAGTCTCGAAATGGTCGAGACATAAAGATCGATATATTGGACGACTATGTTCGGACACCGGAATGGTTTCGGGGAGTTTCGGACATATACCGGAGTACCGGGGGGTTACCGGAACCCCCCGGGGAGTTTAATGGGCCAAGATGGGCCTTAGTGGAGAAGAGGAGGGGTGGCTAGGGCAGGCCGCGCACCCCTCCCCCCTAGTACGAATTGGACAAGGAGGGGGGCGGCGCCCCCCTTTCCTTCCTCTCTCTCCTTCCCTTCCTTTCCCCCTCCTACTCCAACTAGGAAAAGAGGAAGTCCTTCTCCCAGTGGGAGTAGAACTCCTCCTTGGCGCACCCTCCCCTGGCCGGCCACCTCCTCCCCCTGCTCCTTTATATACGGCGGCAAGGGGCACCTCTAGACACAACAATTGATCTCTTGATCTCTTAGCCGTGTGCGGTGCCCCCCTCCACCATATTCCACCTTGATCATATCATAGCGGTGCTTAGGCGAAGCCTTACGTCGGTAGCAACATCATCACCGTCATCAAGCCGTCGTGCTGACGGAATCTCCCGTGAAGCTCTGGTGGATCGGAGTTGGCGGGATGTCATCGAGCTGAACGTGTGCTGAACTCGGAGGTTCCGTACGTTTGGTACTTGGATCGGTCTGATCATGAAGACGTACGACTACATCAACCGTGTTGTGCTAACGCTTCCGCTTTCGGCCTACGAGGGTACGTAGACAACACTCTCCCCTGTCGTTGCTATGCATCACCAGGAAATAGGTGACGCCCTCTTCCAAATTGGACTTCCGAAGGCCCCCGGTCCATATGGGTTTCCAGCAAGGTTTTTTCAGCAGAATTGGGCACTAATGAAGGAAGATGTAATGGCGGTTGTCAGGAGGTTTTTTGAGACAGGACATATGCCGGACGAGGTAAACTCTACTACCATTGTTCTTATTCCAAAGGTTGCAGAGCCTAAGAGGCTAAATGAGTTCAGACCGATCAGCCTGTGCAATGTAATTTACAAAGTCATCTCCAAGTGCCTGGTAAACCGTCTAAGACCCTTCCTTGACTATATTGTGGCCCCTGAACAGAGTGCCTTTGTGCCAGGTAGACTAATCACAGATAATGCTTTTATAGCCTTTGAGTGTATGCATACTATCAAACAGGAAAGGAATCAGCAGAACAACTTTTGTGCATACAAGCTGGACTTATCAAAGGCATATGACAGGGTAGATTGGCAATTCCTAAAGCAAATGATGCGACAGTTGGGCTTTCATCACCGGTGGATACAATGGATCATGGCGTGTGTTACCTCGGTGAGATACAATGTTAAACTAAATGGAGCTCTCTCAGACTCGTTCGCACCATCCCGTGGCCTTCGGTAGGGTGACCCTCTATCCTCGTTTTTTTTTTGTGGCTGATGGACTTGATGCTATTCTGAAACAAAAGGTTACACAAGGAAAGATCTCGCCAGTACATGTGTGCCCGCGGGCTCCAAGCATCTCGCACCTACTTTTGCAGATGATACCCTTCTGTTCTTCCGTGCTTCTCAGGAGGAAGCGGTGCAGGTGGGAGATGCGCTGGCTATCTACGAGCATGCCACAGGGCAGTTCATCAATCCAACGAAGTGCTCTATTTTTTTTGGCCCAAGATGCAGGGAGGACAACAAACAAGCAGTTATGGAAATGTTACAGGTTCAGATGGTGGGTTTTGAAGAGAAGTACCTCGGTCTCCCCACCCCATCTGGAAGAAGGTCAAAGGGAAAGTTTCATCACCTACAAGAACAGCTTACCAAGCGTATTTTACAGTTGGGAGCAGCAGCGTCGCAAGGGGGCAAAGAAATTCTCATCAAGGCGGTTGCACAGTCGCTCCCCACCTATCTTATGGGGGTCTTCCGGCTACCCCGTAGTGTGTGTGTGATGATCTAACTCGCATGGTGCGCAACTTTTGGTGGGGTGCCAGGGAGGGGAAGAGGAAGACACACCGGCGAGCTTGGGACACACTAATTAAACCAAAGTCTCACGGTGGTGTTGGGTTCCGCGATTTTAGGCTCTTCAACCAGGCACTTCTAGCAAGACGGGCATAGCGTCTTATTGCTAATCATGGGAGTTTATGCGCGCAGGTACTTAAAGCCAGGTATTACCCGGAGGGACGACTAGAAGACACTGTCTTCTCAGGCAATTGTTCCCAGACGTGGCAGTCCATAGTCCACGGTCTTGAGCTGCTCAAGAAAGGCTTAATATGGCGCATTCGTGATCAGGGGCGGAGCCAGGATTTGAACATGAGGGGGGCGAAGCAAAATTCTTGAGGTAAAAGATGCTATATCACAGTATATTCAGTCTCCTGATAGCGTCGTCAATGATAAAGCATAAATTTTTTTGGAAGTACCAAAATATATGATAATTCTAGGCAAGAATGTTTGAGCTTGAAGATGAAGCAATTGGTGGGAAAAAGTATTTACCGCATTAGTTGTTGTTGGCTTTCACTTCATATTTGATGACTATAAAAAAGATACTCCCTCCTATCCATATTAATTATTGTTGAAACGGAAGTATCTAGACGCATTTCGATACATCCCTTTGAATGACAACTAATTTGGATGGGAGAGAGTACATAATTACTAGGCTAATTTACTTTCTATATCAAACACTAGTTAAGCAAATTAAGGTCATCATTAATATTAAAAAATCTATCCCCATCATTTCCTAAATAATTTGAGTTTTAGGTTTGTTGTAAGTCAAACTTCTTCAAGTTGACCAAGTTTGTAAAAAATAAATCAATACCTGGAAGTTACAATCTTTAGAAAATATTCATGCTATGTATATTTTTTTTAGGGTCATGCTATGTATATTTATAGTTGTAGTCTCTCAGTCCCACAATATAAGACGTTGCTTGAAAAAACGTTTTATATTGTGGGACGGAGGGAGCAGATCTTAAGATATTTTTCTATAAATTTGATGAAATTTAAATAAGTGTCACTAACGACAAACGTAAACTATAATTATTTTAGAACAATGGTAATAGTAACTAATATCTACAGTATAAGCTAGTAGCGTGTAGTGTACCTGCGTCTGTCCTGCTCATCCGATATCTTGCCGTATTTGATCCGCCTACGTCTCGCCGTGTCTGTGCGTCGACAACGGTGGATGGTGTTGTTGCCCTGGTGAGTAGCGGCTAACGACAATGGCAAACTCGTAGCCCCTAGCAGGACGCGCTGACGGTAAGCGGCGGTGGGGCCGGCGCCGGCGAATGCCCTTGCAGAAGTGCAGAGAACACGTCCGTAGGTTACATATATCAATCGATCGATCTGGTAGATTAGACATTGGCCGTGGCAAAATAATGGCCAGCCACAACTCGTATATGAATTATTGGGTTATGGGCTATTGGGCTTCTCTACTTCGTTGATTCAGTAATTATTTGTATAAAACAACATGGGCTAATTAGGCAATTAGCTGCGGTCGTTAGACATATAAGTATCGTACACACTACCTGGTAGGAATCGTTGAGGGGGGCGAGCGATTGGCAGGGGTCTGACCCTTGCTCGCCCCTCCCTGTCTCCGCCCCTGTTGGTGATGGTGCTTCGGTTCGTATTTGGAGAGATCAATGGATCCCACACCCGCTCACGAGACTGCCCATATCACCGCAGGGGCGTTGCCGCCTTCGCCTGTTAGCGAGCTCCTCGATGAGCGTGGGAATTGGAATGTGCAGCTGCTCAACCAACATTTTATGTCTGTTAACCCCACGGAAATCATGAAGATCAAGGTGGTGCCCTGCATGGGCAATGACATCATCGCTTGGGCGCCGGAGCGCTCCGGTTCGTTCTCGGTCCGGAGTGCCTACCGCCTTGCTTTCGACGAGTCTCATCGTCATAATATAGTCGCTGCGAGCAAGGCATTAGACGGGCGACGTGTCGTTTGGGCATTTAAATGGAGGTACCCTACTCCACTAAAGGTGCGTATCTTTGCATGGCGGCTAGCTTCAAACTCCCTTGCGACTTGGATGAACAAACAGTCACGGAAGCTCGAGGTATCTAACCTTTGTCCGCTATGTGCAATGGAACCGGAGGACACATTTCACACATTCTACAGGTGTCCGTTGGCTGTCGCATTGTGGAACGCCATGGCGGAGCAGTGGCCTCTGCCGAACCTAGCTATGCTGAGGAACACGGGGTCCTAGTGGCTTTTTGATCTGCTATATGGGCTCAATGAAGAGGAGCGCATGCGAGTGCTTATGGTGTTATGGCGGAGCTGGCATGTAAGAAACGAGATTGTCCACCACAAATCACCACCTCCAACTGAAGCATCACGCCGCTTCCTTCTTAGTTCTGTGGACTCCTTCGTTGCATCCAACAATTCCCTACAGCCAATTTAATCAAAGGTAAAATGGGGCTTCCGCCTATTGGCTACAGTTCTTCAAGCATACACCCGCCAGTGCAGCATACCACCATTATCCAGTGGTCTCCCCCGTCGGCCGGACGTGTCAAGCTGAACGTCGACGGATCGTTCGTCAAGACTGATGGTGGCTTGGCGGGAGCCGGCATGATCCTTCGCGACAGCGACGGCAACATCGCCTTTCTCCGCTTGCCGCTCCATACGACACTGCTCCGGACCTCTTCAAGCTGAGCTTTTGGCATGCTATGAGGGTTTGAACCTTGCTCTTCAGTGGTCTACTCTCCCAGTGGACATCGAGATGGATTGCATGGATGCAGTCAGGTTGATCAAGTCGCCCACTCTTGACAGATCACCTCATATGATGTTAGTTCAGGAAATTAAAAGGCTCTTTGGTGAAAGGGATAACTCTATTGCTCATGTAAGTAGGAATCAGAACGTTGTCAGTCATACCCTTGCTGGCTTCGGACGCTCGGAGGGCCGGACTGCAGTATGGTTGCGCTCTAGGCCTGCAGATGTTCCTCTGCTTTGTAGGAACGAACTTATCATGCGTTGAGTATTGAAATCCCTTTTAACCCCGCAAAAAAAATACTCTTCCCCTCACATATCACACGGAGAACACACGCAGACCAAAAAAAACCTGTGTACCCTTTTGTTTCGAGGGCACAGAGTGATCACATGATCAACCGCGCAGATGAGGTGTCAAACTGCATACCCTTTTGGCAGCTAAGTTATGTTTTGTTTTTCTGCAGGGAACTCTTGCTGTAGTTTGCAAAACCAGAAAGTTTACTTTTATTTGTACTTAATAACTTGAAGTTTAGTTGTGAAATTTCCATCATATATGAACCATATGTACCAACTGCGTGTATGTCCTTGTGGAAGTGTATTGAGAATAGTGCATATATGCATAGTTCTACCGAGATGTTCTGGGTACGCATGAGGAATTACCTTAGAATTACCTTAACTTTATTGGAAAAGAATGAGTTCATGATTATTCCAATATATGGCTAATATCTAGAAGGTTCCTTAGATGCAACATATGTAGTTCATTGCCAGGTTTCAAAGATACACACGTACATCTATGCTGTTTACTACATGTTTAAATAATCAGTAGTGGGAGCATATTTCTGGTGAAACATATCCTGTGTTGTCATTGTAAACATTCACATACGCATATGATCAAGGCCAAGATCGTTGAGTTCCCATGGTCTGTATGTTTTTTGCTGAATCATAACTCATGGTAGATGAGCTCTTTTACAGTACCTGCAAATAAATGTGAGCCATCCATCCATCTTAATCTAGCGGCTAAAACTTACATGGTACCATGGTTTTGGGTACCGGGCGGTAATTCGGTTGCCGCCCGGTAACCGCGTTTCCCGCTCCCCCACGAGAATCATGTATACCGGGCAGAAAATCTTGAACTTTTTGAATTTTTTGAATTTAAACTCCTATCACCTAGTTAAATAAGGTAATCCCTCCGATCCTTTTTAGTTTGCATTTAAGAATTGTCTGAAGGCAAACTTTGTAAAGTTTGACCATATTTTATATGAAAATATCAACATCTACAATGCTAAAGTTATACAATATGAAAATTTAAGTCACGGCACATCTAATGATAATGATCTCACATTGTGAATGCTCGTATTTTTCTATAAAGTTTTTCAAACTTTACGAGGTTTGACTTCAGACAAATCTTATATGCAAACTAAAATGGACCGGAGGGAGTATATCTCTAACTGAAACGCAAGCATACTCAAGGCCCCAGGGTTAAGGATCTTTAACCATCAACTGCTGGTCATGTGTTCGAGGACAGCCAGCAGCTAATTTTCCTTTTTGATTTTTTGAAGCTGTAATTTCTAAAAAATATGAGAGTGGGAGGGTAGAACTCGAGATATGCAGTTCACTCTGGTTCAGAGCAGACCTCTTACCACTGCGCTACCACTAGTGTAGAGAACATTTTATGCTCATGGCTTTTTTATTCGTGTCTTAAAAATTTTGAATTCAAATTTTGATTTTATATTTCGCTTGATTTTTTTTTTTCAGAATTTCGTGGTTACCGTGGTAACCGAGTTTACCCACCCCCCTCTAGAAAAATGTTCCATTCGGAATCCAAAACCTTGCATGGTACTCCAATATAATCCTAGGGAGTACCACCTCAAAAAAATATGGAGTACCTTGATGTTAGGGGTAAAATTGTAATCAATGGGCGATTTATTTATTTCTCAATCTTATATTAATTATTATAGAAATACTAAATAGAATGAGATGCCAATTTAGTAAGACTAGCTCGTAAGGATGTGAACGCATACTTCAAACATAATTTTCTGATGAACCCTAATCCCAAATCAATGTCATTGGTAAAAAGTAAAATCCCAAAACATATAAGATAATTATGTGTGGCGGCGCATGATGATCGCATGGTCATCACCACCGAGGTGATTAGGAGTATGCCACAACAGTTGATAATCCAGGTTCTGCACACCCGTGATGACCATGTCAATGGCCGCCGCCAATGGTTGCGCCTACGCGAATTAGCTAGGGATGACTCCGCTGTATGGATACTTGCCCATCACGGGTACATGGGAGGAGCACAGTCCTCCACAGCATTTCATAAGTTTGTGAGTTCTTTATGTCTAACTAGCACAAATGCCCGTGCATTGTGAAAACATCGGTTCCTAATTCCTATGTGTCAAGGTTGGCCTGATTAAGAAACAGTGTTGTGCAAGAACAGTTGTGATGACAAAAAATATATTCATTTGGGGATCACATCGTCAGCTCACCACATGGGTATGATTGTGAATAAATTAATTTGACTAAACAACATTAACTTGAGATCATTTGTTCTATAATGGTGAAGGAAGTGGCAAATTCATTTCTGAAGAGAAAATACATTTGTCCAAAAAATAATAGCTGCTTCTTTTACATATACACATAGAAAAGATTGACGTAAATATTCTTCACAGAGAATGCATATTGGTACTTTTGGATTCTTGAATAGACGTTAACAAATGTTTATGATGGCAGAACCACTATATGCACATAAGATATAAAATGAAACATTGAACAAAACTCATGAAAATCTCACATGATATAAAATACGAAAAGGGGCTTCAGGTGAAGGAGAAAACTTTTTTTTTTTGAATGTTGGCAAGCTGCCAAATACGTTGAACAGAAGAAGATATTACAATAAAACCCACAAAGGAGGAATGCACCGCATAAAGGCGAAAAGCTAAAAAGAAGAAAAGAAAATAGGGCTGCTCGGTTAATTGAGGGAAACCTGGCTAAAACCAAAGCAGCGCCTAGCTAAACTAGGACTAAAGCACCACAACATATACAAAAACGCCCGAAAGCCAAAACCCCACAACACACCCGGGCGGGCACTTGAGCGCCTATGCTGCTACCAGAGTGCACACCGACAACCGTCGTATTGTACCGGGCTGCTACGAGCATATCCGCAAACATCGAGGACACCGGAGAGGAACGATACATCCGAAAGAGCGAGACATATGCCGCTCCGATCCCACGAGGCTAGTTGGCATAGCTCGCCTGGCGCTACTTGCATACAAACGGTGCTCTTGTTCCACCGAGGAGGAGAGCCTCTTGGCAAAGCACCTGCTGGTCTTCTCCTTGGTTGCGTGTGTGTGTAGAGTTTCATATGTGTGTGTGTTCTCGTGAGAAGAAGATAGAGAGAAACAACCAGAGAAAGAGAGAGGGAGCTGTGAGAGGCAGCACCAAGGTAGAAGAAGAGCGACGCTGCGAGAGGCGGCGCCAACAATTGGCATCAGAGCCTTGTCGATCCGAGGCGGCAACGACGACACGACGGACTCCATGTGAGGTGGAGGACGTCGGCACGAGGTGGGTGGCCGTCGGCGGCGCTATGCTGCCGGTGGCCGGTTGCGGTGTGATGCCGCTAGATGGAGATGGCGGTGCAAAGCTGCCACAAGAAGACAACGGTGTGACGGTGTTGGGAGGGACGGCGGCACGGTCATTATGAGGATCAGCGCCGTGAGGATATCATCCACGACAAGATGGTCCATGGTGACCGGCGCCATGACGACGCCGGTGGCGGCGAGTGGCGGTTGCGGTGCGATGCCGCAAGAAGATGTGGATGGTGACCGACGCCGCGACGGGCGCCGCCCATGACAAGATGGTGCATGGTATCGGGCGCTGCGACGGTGTCATCCATGGCCAGGTGTTGCGGGTGATCCGCATGGAAGACATGTGATATCAAGATTAGGGGGTGATTGTAAGCACTAATCTTGATATATTGTATTTGCATTTTAGTTTGATTTTATCCATGGATATAGCTAGTTAGGTTCTAGGGAGTTGTAGCAGGTGAAACTTCATTTGGGCGTACAAGAGGCGAGATGCCGAGCTGGCCGTGCGACGCAGGCCGGTGTGGGAGGTGAGATTCCATGGAGCTGTGTGATGCAGCAACGCCGTGTGAAGCGATGTGGTACGTGAGACCAGTGGAGGCTGACCAGCAGCAACAAGTGTGGCCAAGTGATTCGGTCAAGTCATTGTTAGTTATAGCTAGCTAGCTTCGTGGGTGGAGTGGATTAGTTTGCATGCATGCATAAGTTGTTAGCCGGTTGTGCACTCCTAGAGAGATTCTAGGAGGAGATAAGGTCATGGAGATAAGTTAGCTGAGTAGTGCTCGTGCATGGTGTTAGTGGCCGGGAATGGTGCCTGGTTAGTGGCGTGAGTACATGGGTCCTTGTGTATATATGTACTGCTTTGAGTTAATGAAAAGATTGAGGCCGTGAGGGATGGAAAAATAGACAATGTAGTCTCTTGTTCCACCGAGGAGGAGAGCCTTTGGCAAAGCATCAGCTGGTCTTCTCCTTGGTTGCGTTTGTGTGTAGTGTTTCATATGTGTGTGTGTTCTCGTGAGAAGAAGATAGAGAGAAACAACCAGAGAAAGAGAGAGGGAGCTGTGAGAGGCAGCACCAAGGTAGAAGAAGAGCGACGCTGCGAGAGGCGGCGCCAACACATTGCACATGGTTTTCACCGGGAGACAAGAACACGGAGCAGGGAGAGGTGTCGGACCCCCTTGATGGCATCTCCAACAAGGGAAATCACACCCGAAGGCGTCATTTGCCATCAGCTCAAACCTGAGTCGAGCATGACTTTCGTCAGGGAAACCGAGCACCTATGCTTCGACGACTTCGCCAAACACATCACCACCAGACCGGAGCAGCAGGCGCCACTTGCTGCACCGCACAAAACTAGCCGGAGCACTGCCGGCGACGCAAGCCTAGAGCGTCCCGAAGGCACAGCCGACCACGCCACCCCAGACCACCATCCCGACAGGGAGCTACGACACAGTCCGCTTGGAGTCAGTCGCCGGCCGAGCCACCTCCGGCCGCTATAGCGCCAGATCTGACCGACCGGGCCCGTCAGATCCGGCCGCTAAGGCCAGAGGCCACCAGCCAGGGGAGCCCGCGTCCCCCAGCATGACCCTGCGACGACGACGCACTTGTCCGCGCCGCCCCTGGGCATCCCCACAGCAGTGACCGCGCCCAACCCCATCGACGCGCAGCCAAGGGCGCGCGCACCAGGCGTCGGACGAGCAAGCGGCCAGGCGCCTCCACCATGCAGCCACGGACGCGAAACGCGCGGATCCGGGCGCGCAAACCACAGATCCCAGGCTCCAGAGGGCGCCGGCGGATCTCCATGGATGCGCCATGATGCAGCCCCTCTCGACGCGCCAGACTTGCCAGGGATAGCGCCCCGCCGCCGCCTTCCTCGGGGCCGGCCCGGGATTCGCCGGCGGGCGCCTCGCGGCGGCGTAGACAGGTGGGGAGGGGCGGGACTGTGGCGGCGCTTAGGTTTCTACCCCCGTGTCGCCAGAGCTAGGCGACGCAGGGGTCGGGAATGTTAGCTGATTGTGAAGGAGAAAACTGATTGGGCATAGCTCACCATACAAGACTGGTCAAAGCTGCCATTGTTGTACGTGCGTTCATGTTCGAAAAGATTGGTCAAGGCGTGCAGCACCCATATCACGTGCTCGCCGTGTCCGAGCATTGGTGTCCTGCAGCCGCACACGTCGACAAGCTCGAGTCAGAGGCCGGCGTGGAAGCCCGCCATCCCGTCTTCCCACATGCAGTATTGTATCACATCCTCGCCGTGTGACGAGACTTAACTACCCTCATTTATCTTAGCAATTCTTAGCAATTCTCCATCCAGCTAAGCCATGCCTCTTTCTTGCCTAGTACTCTTGGTGAGCCAGCACACTTTTAGCGCCACATCCATGGTGCGTGCATGTTCTTTTTTCATTGAGTATCTCTTATTATAGGAGAATCGATCGATTCCTTTATTACACTCGGGCAAGCATGGCACTTTATCAACTGTTTGTTGATTTTCAAGACGCTGCTGATTCTCATGCAAATCCCCGGCAAATATAAATTGGTTGCGTTTCATGTAAATGCGCGAGGTGGGACTATTATTCAAGTAACAAACCTACAGTAGTAGCATGATCATCAATTGGCCTGGCTGGCCTAAGCCTTATAGCACGGGAGTGAGGTTTGGAGTTTGATACTCCAGAGGTGCATATTTCCAAATGTGGCGAACTTCTATTTTTTTGCGACCTCGTTGCTTGGGCCGTTACTGCCGCCGGGCTAGCTCGCCAATTATATGGGCTGAGGCCCAGGCGGTGACGATTGAGCGGGCAAGCTCCGGTTCACGCATGCATGCAGGCCCTGGTAGGCAATTTCAGCCTAGCCGAGCAGAAGAAATCAAAATCACGTCCCCGAATTAGTACCACCTCGCATATATATTAATTAAATAAAGTCACCTAAGTAGGACGAAATCAAGAATATCACCTTGCTTTATTAGTCAAAACAGCCACCATACCTACCTATTATGACATTTCCATAGCCATTCCGAGATATATTGCCATGAAACTTCCATTACCATCATATACATGACTTGAGCAGTCATTGTCATATTGCTTTGCATGATCATATAGCTGATATAGTATTTGTGGCTTAGCTACCGTTCATCATTATCATACATGTTACGCTAGATCATTGCACATCCTGGTACACCGCCAAAGGCATTCATATAGAGTCATATATTATTCTAGATATCGAGTTGTAATATTGAGTTGTCTGTAAAATAATAGTGTGAGGATCATCATTATTAGAGCATTGTCCCAGTGAGGAAAGTATGATCGATACTATTATTGCCCAACAAGTCGGTATGAGACTCTCTACTAAAAATAAAAATAAAGAGAAAAAGAAAAAAAGGCCAAAAAGAGACCAACAAAAAAAGAGATAAAAGAGAGAAAAAAAGAGAAAACAAAAAGAAAACAAAAAAAAGAGAAAGAGAGGAGGGGCAATGTTACTATCCTTTACCACACTTGTGCTTCAGAGTAGCACCATGTCTTTCATATAAAGAGTCCCCTATGTTATCACTTTCACATACTAATGGGAATTTTTCATTATAGAACTTGACTTGTATATTTCGTTGATGGGCTTCCTCAAATGACCTTATTCTTCTTGAACTAGTATATTGGATGCACAACCACTAGTTTTCTATTGAGCTTTCATACACTTATAGCTCTTAGTGCATTCGTTGCATGACAATCCCTACTCCTTGCATTGACATCAATTGACGGGAACCCCATACCCGTTGATTAGCCGCGTCGATGTGAGACTATCTTCCTTTTTATCTTCTCCATATTAATCTCTACCACTGCATCCTATTTCACCCATAGTGCGATGTTCATGGCTTACGCTTATGTATTGTGTGGGGGTTGAAAATATGAAGCGCTGCTAAAAGTTATGAAACAATTGCTTGGAAGACACCGAGGTAGTACATGATTTATAGTTTGTGTTAAGAAGATGGAGCATGACAAGGATACATGATTTTGTAGGGATAGCGTTCTTTAGCATTTTTATTCTGAAAAAAATGATTGTTTGTTGGTATTCCTGAGTATTGATGTCTTTATAACAAATTATAAACTATTGATTTAAATCACTCGTTTCTTAATACTCATGTCATGATTAGATTATATCATCAAGATTATGCTAGGTAGTATTTCTCATAAAAAATATCTTTTTTTTTATTATTTACCTACTCAAGGACAAGCAAAAATTAAGCTTGGGACGCTGATACGTTTTTGTCGTATTTGTAATTTTTTATTGTTTCATGCCAATATTCTATAACTTTCATAGACTTTTGGCAACATTTTATATTATTTTTAGGACTAACACATTGATCCAGTGCCTAGTGCCAGGTCATGTTTGTTGCATGTTTTTTTGTTTCGCAGAATATCCTTATCAAACGAAGTCCAAACATGATAAGAATTTATGGAAATTTATTTTGTAATATATGTTATTTTTGGGAAGAAGAATCAATGCAAGACCGTGCCCGAGGGGGCCACGAGGCCCTTGGGTGCGCCCAGTGGGGTTGGTTAGCCACTTGGTTTCGGGAGGGTTTTCCCACCTTCAGTACGCAGACGATACACTGCTTCTGTTTGAGCCGGACGGCCATAGCATAGCCACGGTCAAGGCTATCTTGTTGAGCTTCGAGCTCATGTTCGGTCTCAAAATCAACTTCCAAAAGTGTGAAGTGGTGTCCATGGGGATGGGGACGGCCGAGGGCAAGTGGTGGAGGACTTTCTCAACTATAAATTGGGCTCTCTCACATTCCAGTACCTCGGCCTACCGATCGCGGCAAGGGCGCCTACCATTCATGACAGGGCCCCCTTTGCACTACGGCAGCTGGCTGAGTAGGCCCTTGGAGAGGCAGATTTATGTCATCTAGAGCTCGACTCATCCTTACCAACTCCAACCTCTCATCTCTGCCCATGTGTACCATGGGCCTCTTTCTTTTGGCCGACGGTGTGCATACCAAGCTGGACACACCACAGTCGAGGTTCTTTGGGAAGGATCCGCACAAGGCGCAAGTACCATATGGTTAAATGGGCGGTTGTTTGTCGCCCCAAGTCCCAGGGGGGCCTTGGGGTTAAGAACTCCAAATTGATGAATGTAGCGCTTACGTGCAAATGAATCTGGTGATTGTCTCAAGGGCAGACATGGCTTTGGGTTGATTTGCTCAGGGCCAAATACTTCCCGTCCGCAACTTCTTCGAGGCCACGGGAAGTGGGTCTCCATTCTGGAACTCTATCCAAGTGATCAGGCCCATATTCGCCATGGGGGCGAAGTTTTCCATCAAGGATGGGTGCTCAATGCGTTTCTGGCTGGACCTCTGGATTTGTGATCAACCCCTCCAGTCCAGGTTCAGAGAGCTCTACAACATAGCTCTTTAGCCCAACCTCTTTGTGTCTCAGGCTATGGGTGTGTCCCCACCGGCACTGCTCTTCCGCCACGAGCTTACCTGGTCGGAGACAACAAGTTTGGGAAACTTGATGTCTCTTGTAGGGGAGGTATTGCTATCCTGTGGTTCAATATCATGTCCCGCACCTCAACGCCTCTAGCAAGTTCTCGGTCAATTCTCTATCGAGCGCTTGCCCGGAGAGCTTATCAACATGCGGCATCCGGGCTGTGGAAGGCTAGGATTCCCCTCCAGATTAAGGTATTTCTGTGGCAGATGTGTAGTGATAGACTTCCAACGTCCGTCAACATAGGCAAGCGCAATGGGCCGACCAGTGGGCCCTGCCAACCATGTTTTTTTCAACTGCCGCCTGTCTCGCTTTGCGTGGAGCGCGGTCCATGAGGCTGTTGGATGGGATTGGGATCCCATATCCAGTGCTGAGCTGGTTGCCCTCCCGTCCTCGGTTACTGGTAGCGCCCGGCGTGTCATGTGGCGCTGAGTTGGGGCTTTACTATGGGCGTTGTGGCATATTAGGAACAAACTAACGATCGAGGGTTCCTTCCCGTCTCATCCCTCTAACGTGATCTTCAAATGTGTCATCTTCTTGCAGCAGTGCACGCCGTTGGGAAGGCACCAAGACGTTGATCTTCTGCAACTCGCTCTTGCCCATCTCCGGCAAGTCTACACTTTGGCAAGAGCTCCTG
The DNA here is from genome assembly GCA_021605145.1 of Aegilops bicornis. NCBI lineage: Eukaryota > Viridiplantae > Streptophyta > Magnoliopsida > Poales > Poaceae > Aegilops > Aegilops bicornis. Next base: position 54,675,163 of record CM038670.1, read on the forward strand.
CGCCGCCTCCATAGGGTCGTGAGGCACCTTTTGGCATCACTTGTGCTAGCTCATGCGTGCTCGATCTAGCCAGCTGTGGCTTGTAATCCAAGACTTTCCCTCCTTTAGATCGATCTTTTGAGGGTGTTGGTGTTATGTAAGACTGTACGCTGCCTGATGTGGGCTTTATTAATTTGAAGCCGGACGCCCCTGGCGTATTTGTTCTAAAAAAGAAAGAAGAGAGAGAGAGAAAGAGAGAGAGAGAGAGATAGAACATCTTCCGCTGATTTGATTTGCATGCTGACATGCAGAGCATACACAGACTCGTAGAGCGGTAATTCTAAAGGCACGGAAAACTACATACGTTTTACGAGCATCTCCACAATAATTACTTCTCCCTTCCCCCACCCCCATTTTCACCGGGGTGGGGCCCGCCTCACTCTAATGTTCAGTAAAAAACACGCCAGCTAGTATCATTCCCTAAGCTCTGTAAAATATGTCTGCTCTTCTAGCCTTGCTCCCCGTAGAGCACGAGCAGACCAAAAACGTGACCTAAACTTGCGGACGCAGAGAGATAGAATGCTAGAAGAAACTGATTTGAATCATGTTGGCATGCAACACCTGGCCAGATTAGAAACTGTCCCGTAGAGCGACTGCACCAAAAATTGAATCCGGTCATCCCGTGGCGCAGGTCAACTCTCCTCCTTCGCCGCATCACGTGTTACACGATAGCAGATCGAGACCCAAACACCTAGCTCGGGAGCCCCAACAATGGCTTTCTTCTCCTAATCTTTTGGTGCTCCTTCTCCATCTCCCCCACTCAGTTTCCCCCGTTCCCTCGATCCCAAGCCTCCCAAACACTGCCACATAACCCAATCCCCGTGGGCTACCCCATGGCCCCGACGACGCAGAAGAAACACGTCAGATACTGATGCGGCTTCCAAAAGAAAAGCAATGCCTGCCGCTTCGCCGACGGATCGTCTTCCGCGCGACTGGTGCAGGGCTGAGAAGAATCAGGGCCGCAAGCGGCGGACCTTGCTGGCGTCAAGAAGGAGGAGGAGGACCGCATCACAACCCTCCCGAACAACGTCCTGGGCACCATCATCTCTGTGCTCCCCACCGACAAGGCTGCCCGCACAAACACCATCTCCAAAGAGCGGAAACACCTCTGACGCAAGTCCACCCCGCTCAACATCGATGACCGTAACATCTAGAAAAGAGAGGTCTGGGGAGACAACCTAGTCGTCCTCATCTCAGAGATCCTCGGGGCTCCATGCAAGGTACGCGTCCGTCGCCTTTCCCTGAGCACGATATGCCATCACTTCGACGACCGAGATAGGTACCCCATCTTCGGCGCAGGTTCTGATCCAAGGTTCACCATCACCTCAAGGTGTTTCATTTCAGCTACCAACGTGTCAACAAATTTTCCGGTGCCGTGACATGTTGGTTGGTGGACACAAATACCAAGTTAGGGTTTTAGGGCGTGAGAGAGAGAGAGAGAGAGAGAGAGAGAGAGAGAGAATATCTTCCGCTGATTTGATTTGCATGCTGACATGCAGAGCATACACAGACTGGTAGAGCGGTAATTCTAAAGGCACGGAAAACTACATACGTTTTACGAGCATCTCCACAATAATTACTTCTCCCTTCCCCCACCCCCATTTTCACCGGGGTGGGGCCCGCCTCACTCTAATGTTCAGTAAAAAAACCCGCCAGCTAGTATCATTCCGTAAGCTCTGTAAAATATGTCTGCTCTTCTAGCATCGCTCCCCGTAGAGCACGAGCAGACCAAAAACGTGACCTAAACTTGCGGACGCAGAGAGATAGAATGCTAGAAGAAACTGATTTGAATCATGTTGGCATGCAACACCTGGCCAGATTAGAAACTGTCCCGTAGAGCGCGACCAGACCAAAAATTGAATCCGGTCATCCCGTGGCGCAGGTCAACTCTCCCTCCTTCGCCGCATCACGTGTCACACGATAGCAGACTGAGACCCAAACACCTAGCTCGGGAGCCCCAACAATGGCTTTCTTCTCCTAATCTTTTGGTGCTCCTTCTCCATCTCCCCCACTCAGTTTCCCCTGCCTCGATCCCAAGCCTCCCAAACACTGCCACATAACCCAATCCCGTGGCTACCCCATGGCCCCGACGACGCAGAAGAAACACGCCGACACTGATGCGGCTTCCAAAAGAAAAGCAATGCCTGCCGTCACGACGGATCGCCTTCCGCGCTGACCGGTGCAGGGCTGAGAAGAATCAGGGCCATAGCGGCGGACCTTGCTGGCGCCAAGGAGGAGGAGGAGGACCGCATCACAACCCTCCCCAACAACGCCCTGGCACCATCATCTCTGCGCCCCCACCGACAAGGCTGCCCGCACAAACGCCATCTCCAAAGAGCGGAAACACCTCTCGACGAAGTCCACCCCGCCAACATCGATGACCGTGACATATAGAAAAGAGAGGTCTGGGAGACAACCTAGTCGCCCTCATCTCAGAGATCCTCGGGCTCCATGCAAGGTACGCCCTGTCAGCTTTTCCCTGAGCACGCTTATGCCATCACTTCGACGACCGAGACAGGTACCCCATCTTCGGCGCAGGTTCTGATCCAAGGTTCACCATCACCTCGAGGTGTTTCATTTCAGCTACCAACGTGTCAACAAATTTTCCGGTGCCGTGACATGTTGGTTGGTGGACGTAAATACCAAGTTAGGGTTTTAGGGCGTGAGAGAGAGAGAGAGAGAGAGAGAGAGAGAGAGAGAGAGAGAGAGAGAGAGAGAGAGAGAGAGAGAGAGGATGTTTTACATGGTTGTCCTCCTGTGATATATAACTATATATATTCATGTCATACTTGATTGGGTAGCAATTAAATCAAGCCCGTTTCATCTATCCATCATTGTGGTTCCATCAATATAGTGCGAGCTTGTTAATGTTTCGCAAGAATCTCGATCATTCCCACCTAGCCCACTCACAACCTACAACATCCGATAACTCTTCTCTTGTGGGTAAGTCATAACTACAGTAACTATATATGAATCACTCTTCATGAGATAATAAATCCATTTGTTGTTTTGTGAGAGAGACAGAGATAGTATTTTCAATTATGCCGACAAAATAGCGTTATAAGAGAATATAACGGTGTGTTTGTTTTGAGGGATATGTTTGAGTGGTTGTGGGTATCCCCAACAATTCAGCCAGGTACCATTTTCCCTGGTTTCAATGAGTGTGAGTAGCCAGAAATTTATTTGGTTTGATGGATAAAACGGGGGCTAGTAGTGGTGGATAGAGGTTGTGGTGACTTTTTTTGATTAAGGTTGTGAGATTACCCCATAGCATGTAATTTTTAAACATAGAACAATCAAATGTGATATTAAAAAATGGACCAGTCGTACAAGGGAAAGAGAGTGAAAATACTAAGACATGACACCATGCTTAATTTCTAATGTGTTGAGGACTTGAGGTACAGAGAACAGACACCAGAAATAGCGCGTGCAGCCTCCATCAAAGTCGTTGTACACACACACACACACACCTGTCTATCTGCCGAGCAGCCTCCATCCACATTGCCTCAGCGTCCGCATGCGGCACTCACATGCGTCTGCCGCCATGACCTGTGTCGTCCTGCAGCTCGAGCGGTGTAGAAAAAAAGGAAGGAGAGAGTGCACGGCAAGAAGGAAGATATTAGGAAGGAGGGAGTTGCCACGCACTCACCTTTGTCGTCCTCTAGCTCTAGCGGGAGAGAGATCAGAGAAGCACGGTTGCACCTAAAGTTTCAGTGTCGAACATCTTCTTCCTTTTTGAGAGATAGAGAGAGAACATCTTCTGCTGATTTGTTTTGCATGCTGACAAAAGTGTAATGCTGCTGGCAGCCCTAGGCCACCCGTATAGCACGAGTGATGTCAGGAGTGTGGAGTGGAAACTGACCCAAAAAAACCTCGGGGAGCACGTCAACTCTTCCCCTCACATATCACACGGAGAAGGAGAACACACGCAGACCCAAAAAAACCTCGCGGAGCCTCCTCCCCTAATCTCCCGGTGCTCCTCCCCCCTCTCCCGGCTCAGTTTCCCCATTCCCTCGACCCCCAGCGGCAGCCTACAGCTTTCCCAGACATTGACACAGAACCCAAGCCCCGCCGGCTAACCCATGGCCCCGATGGCGCCGAGGAAACGCGCGAGATACTGCTGCGGCCTCTGCGGCCTCCCAAAGAAGGGCCATGTCTGCCGCTTCGCCGGCGGATCGTCTTCGGCGCGGCAGGTGCAGGGCCGAGAAGAAGCGGCGCCGCCCATGGCCCCTCCTTCTGCTGCCGCCAAGAAGGAGGAGGTCACCATCATCACCGCCCTCCCCAACGACGTCCTGGGCACCATCATCTCCGCTCTCCCCATCGACGAGGGCGCCCGCACACACGCCATCTCCAAAGGCTGGAAACACCTCTGGCGCGACTACACTCCGCTCAACCTCGACGACCGTGACCTCCACAAAATGGCCTGGACCGGAGACAACCTAGTCGACCTTATCTCAGACATCCTCGAGGCTCCACGTAAGGTACGCGCCCGTCGTCTTTCTCTCAGCACACTATGCCGTCACTCCGGCGACCGAGACCGCTACCCCATCTTCGACCGATGGTTCCGATCCAAGGTTCTGGATCGCCTCGAAGATTTTCATTTCAGCTACCAGCGGGTGAGCAACACCGAACCACTTCAGGCTGGCGAGTTGATGCCGCCGCTGCCGCCATCCGCGCTGAGCTTTTCCTCCCTCCGTGTCGCTAGCTTTGGCTGCTGCCATTTCCCTGACAATATCTTAGCATCGGGTGGCATCACTTTCCCACATCTCGTCGACCTCACTCTCTCCCGGATCACAAACTCCGAGAACACACTCCACGCCATGATCGCCCCATCTCCAAATCTTTTCAGCTTGTACCTTCATAGAAACTATCACTTCCGCCGCGTCCACATCAACTCGCAAACTATTGTAAGGTTCCGCATGTTCGTTGACCCAGACAGTGATGTGATGGAAGAACTCCTTATTGTGAAAACTCCAAGCCTAGAGGAAGTGATGCTCTGCGACCAAGGTTATTGTGGTCCACGGATCATACGTGTCCTGGCTGCCCCAAAACTTCACATGTTGGGTTGCCTGCACAGCGACATGATGTCCACCGTACAGCTTGGGAAGACAATACTCCAGGTATGTATGTATCTAGGAGCCACACAGGGCATCTGTAATATATCATTCTTTTGCAATCTTACTTATATACATATATAGTCACCACTGTTTTTATTAATATTCTTTCGTGCTTTGACGATCTTGAAGCAATAATGGTTGACAGCAGTCTAGTGTCATCACTGCATAATGTAAAGATCTTGAAGCTCGTTGTCCATGGTCTTAGGTTAAATCATGTCATTGACGTCCTCCAATGCTTTCCCTGCTTACAACAGCTTCACATAAATGTGAGTTGGGTCGACCCTTTGTTTCTTTTTGCAATCTTAGTTACGTTCTATATATGCACTCTCTATTTATCAATTCCTATGTTGAGTAGGTCCACTCTAAATTATTCACTTGCTTCGTTTTTAGACATTGATGAGCCATGTTCCAATCAAGCAGAACGACAATCCAGCTGCTACTACTGTTGAGTGTGTTGATAGACATTTAAAGCAAGTAGTAGTGAGAAATTATTCAGGCAAGAAACCCGATTATAACTCTGCCAAGTTTTTTGTTTTGAACGCAAGAGCGCTAGAGTCCATGAAGCTCCATGTCCCTTTTAGCTGGAACAACGAATGGCGCTCTAGACAACGTATCAAGATGGATTTTAAGAACAGAGCTTCTCCAAATGCTTTGGTTTATTTTGAGGGCACCGAGTGAGCACATGGTCAACCACCTAGACGAGGTGTCAAATTGTGTACCCCTTTGGCACCTAAGTTATGTTTTTTTCCACAGTTAACTGTTGCCGGTTGTCATTCCATTTAGTTTGCAGAAACAGAAAGGTTACTTTTATTTGTACTTAATAACGTGAAGTTTACTAGTGAAATTTCTATGATATATGAACCATACAAACTACATGTATGTCCTTGTGGAAGTGTACTGAGAATAGCGCACGTCTGCATTGTTCCACCGAAATATTGAGGGTATGATGAATCACCTTGACTTTATGGAAAAGAATGAGTTCATGATTATTCCAATTTATGGATAATAGATAGAAGGTTCCTTAGGGCATCTCCAAAGCTGACCCACAAATAGCTCTATTATATGTTGGTTTTTATGTCCGGACGTTGTCTGCGGACAAGATGTGGGAGCCGCCCATCCAACCGTAGACGCAAACACCTGCCTCTAGTAATGATTTTTCAAGAAATTAACACTGCCAAATTAATCTCCAGCCAATAGAAAATCCACCTTCCGCCAAATAGAAATCAATATTCCATCATTTGAATCAACCTTCCGCCATTTGGAGGAATAATTATAGAAAAATAATTACTCCCGTAATTTGAGGTGCGGCAGTTAATGCGACATCTTTCCTCTTTAATCCAACAAGCTAATTAATCCCATATTAATTAACGGAGTAATAGTTAAGGGCAAATAGTGCCAATGTTCCATGACTTGTTTAGTGGCCATCTACAACTATTCCACTTAAACTTTGGGACAATAACGTTGTTGCTAAAGAACGAGGAGGCAGTGCGTATTGAGCAGTTCAGACCGATATGTCTACTCAATGTGAGCTTTAGTTGTTTTACTAAAGTTGGGACAAACCGACTGATGCGGATTGCACATAATGTGGTGCAACCAACTCAGACGACTTTGATGTCGGGCAGAAACATACTAGAGGGTGTGGTTGTCCTACATAAAACACTTCACGAGATCCACTCAAAAAGCTGGATGGGGTGATCTTCAAAGTGGATTTCAAAAGTGTATTATAAGGTTAAATGGCCGTTCCTACCGCAGTCCTTACGTGTGAAGGGATTCTAGCAAGTCGATTCATTTGTATAAAAAGGTAGTGTCGGGATTAAAGTGAATGATGACATATGTCACTACTTCCACATGCACAAGGGTGTAAGACAGGGGGAACCGGTTTTTCCTATCTTGTTCTGCACAGTGGCCGGTATGTTGGAAATTTTGATAGGAAGAGCTAAAGAGGAAGGCCAAGTAGGAGGACTACTACCACATCTAGTCGAGGGTGGGGTGTCCATACTACAATACGCTTATGATACCATGATTTTCGTGTAATATGATTTGGCAAAGGCGAGAAATATGAAGCTTGTGCTATGCCTATTCAAATAATTGTCAGGATTGTAGATTGATTTTAACAAAAGCGAATTGTTTTGCTTTGGGAGAGCCAAAGATGAACAAGATGCTTATAGACAACTATTCACATCTGAACTAGGTACCCTACCATTTAGTTACCTGGGCATACCAGTTCACCATCGCAAGCTATCTAACAAGGAGTGGTAGTGTATGGAAGATCAATTTGAAAAACAACTAAGTTGCTGAAGGGTAAGCTTATGTCATACAGTGGTTGGCCGGTACTAATAGACTCAGTGCTCATGAGTGTGTCAATGTTCCTATTGTCCTTCTTTGAAGTACATGTAGGGGTGTGGAAAAGGCTGGACTTCTATCGATCACAATTCTTTTAGCAGTGTGATGAAATAAAGAGAAAATATAGGCTTACTAAATGTTATATCATTTGTAAGTCGAAGGACCAGGGCGGTCTTGGGATTGAGAATTAGAGGTAAAGAGCAGATGTATGCTCATTAAATAGTTGTACAGACTTTCTGTTGAGACCAAAGGCACGTGGGTACAAATTTTACGTAATAAGTACCTACAATCTAAGACCTTGGCCCATCTTACCGCTAGACCCAATGATTCACCTTTCTGGAAAGGGTTGATGAGAACGAAAGTAGCTTTCTTCCATGGAACTAAATTCGTCATTGGAAACGGTAATTCGACTAGATTTTGGGAGGATAACTATGGTCGTTACTCTATTTTGGGCGGTCATTGGAAACGTTAGAGGAGACGCCGTTAACCACACAATATCCGTCTCTCTATAAATTGTAGATCATAAGGAGGCTTACATTGCTATAGTATTACAGTCCAATCCTCTAAATATTCAATTCCGGAGATCTTTATTAGGAGACCGATGGGAAGCATGGCTACATCTGGCGAGAAGGTTGATGGATGTTAACCTCTCAGATAAGCCTGATAGTATTCACTAGAGATTAACTATGAACGGCATCTTCTCATGAAATCTATATATCTGGACCTATTCGACTCTGGTCCGTTTATGAAATCGATGCATATTTGGCAGATCGAAGTGCTAATAAGAATCAAGGTCTTCATGTGGTTTGTTCACAAGGAGGTGGTTCTGACTCAAGATAACTTGGCAAGACGTAATTGGGAGGGTAGTCAAAGATATAGCTTTTGTGATCAAGATGAAACTATCAAACACCTCTTTCTTGATTGTCCGCTGGCCAAACTTCTATGGTATGCAGTTCATATAGCCTTTAATTTCACCCCTTCAAAAAGTATTCACACGTTATTTGGGACGTGGATAAATGAAGTAGAGACAAATATCGTGAGACGTATTCAGATAGGAGTGTGTGCATTACTTTGGGCTATATGGAAACTATAGAAATGATATGGTTTTTAACAGACAAACTCGTATAAATTTTTTGCAGGTTATCTATAGGGCCACTGCTTGGATCCGTACATGGTCGTTACTCACTCCCGCGGAAGCCAGGGAGCCTTTGATTACTGGGTCTACCCGATGGGAGATGGTAGCTCGGTATATGTTTGCCACTAATCCATCTCTCATGGTTGTATATTGCCATGTTGTAATACTTGTAGAAACTATGGACAGAGACTTAGAAAAAGAAGTGTTGTTGGGGGATATAATCCGCGATGGAGGTGATATCACCTTGTCGTTTCTCAACGACACCAATGGTGAGGAAAGGGAGGATGACGGCTCTGGTGATCCAATGGAGGAGGAAGGAGATCATGACGGCTCCGGTGACCGAATGGAGGAGGAAGGAGATCATGCATGACGGCTCCGATGACCGAATGGAGGAGGGAGCCTTAACTGTTGCAAATTTTTGTGTAATATATCTATTAATTAAGCCTTTGTTGACTAGATGCATTAATTGTTTTGTATGTACATATATTAATGATTCTTTCTTCTTTTAGCCCTCTGGATCGAGCCAAACTTCGGTAAGGAGACGAGGCCCGAAGAAAAGGTTGGGCAATGATGAAAGGTTCACAATCAAAGTAGTAACTCGAAATGGCCAACTGATTGCTCCCAAGCTGACCAAGGACACATTTATACAATAGTGCGGAGTTGTTGTTAGGGACAACGTCCCTATCAGCATCCAAGAGTGGAATAAGTAGAAGGACCCTAAAGTTTCTTATGTCCAGGATAGACAGAAAGATGATCTTTGTTACTCGCTGATGACAAATTTCAGCCTATCGCCATAGGCGGATCCGAATAAGGGCAAGGCTGCTCTTACACTACTAGGAAAAGGGCTACTAATGGTGCATCAGTTTTGCCTACTATGGCGCATCACTGGTGCGCCATTAGTATCACGCCACTAGATTTTTTTTCTAATGGCGCACCACCGGTGCGCCATTAGTATTCTGAGCATTAATGGCGCACCAGGCAGTGCGCCATTAGTTTTTCCCACGGTGCGCCACTAGTGTCTGCTATACTAATGGCGCACCACACTGTAATGCGCCATTAGTAACAATTTTTTTAATTTTTTTTCTTAATCTCAGGTCACTATTTCACCTATGAGATATCCAACACATATATATACAACAAGCATCCATATAACAATCATAGCCAACACACAAGTTCCATCAAATATACATACATAGCCAACACACAAGTTCCATCATATATACATACATAGCCAACACATAGTTCCATCGTTACATATTACAAAAGTTTCACATTGTTCATCCAACACTGTTACCCATCAATTCAAAAAGTTTCACATTGATACAAAATAAAAACACAAATGGAAAAGAAGCACTCCATCCATGCAAGCTTCCGTGAATTAAATCAAATCTGCAAAATGATAAACAAGAAGTTAGAAGAAGAAAAGAAGAAGACTAGAAGAATACTAGAAGAAGAAGAACACTAGAAGAAGAATAAGAAGAATTTTGGAAAAGAAGAAGAATAAGAAGAAGACTATAAGCTTATTATGTAAACTTGATCATTTTGTGCTAACATAAGTTATTTTGGAGCTAACTTATAGGAAACTAAGCATATAAGCTCTAAGTTAGTATATTAGAGCCTACTTAGGTAAAATGAAGCTAACCTATGTCATTTTGGAAAAGAAGAAGAATAAGAAAAAGACTATAAGATTATTATGTAAACTTGATCATTTTGTGCTAACATAAGTTATTTTGGAGCTAACCTATAGGAAACTAAGATATAAGCTCTAAGTTAGCATATTAGAGCCAACTTATTTAAAATCAAGATAACCTATATTAAACTAATCATAATAGAGAAAACATATCTAACTAATTATATATATATATATATATATATATATATATATATATATATATATCATTTTGGAGATCTGACATACCTGACAAAGTTCAGTTCTCATGCATTGTTCTTCTCCTTCTCCTTCCTCAGCCTGATGCGCCAAGAGCGGCGAGGCGGTGGAGGCGGTGGAGGCAGTGGGATGTAGTCTTCTACCTCAATTGGCGTGGTCATGTCGCCCAGCTGTGGGATCGCTGGCGCCACCACCGGTGCGTGGTCATTGTCAGGCACCACCACCATCGCGAGGCCACCTTCAGCACCCACCATCGCTGGGTCATCCTAAGCCACCTCCATCTCTTGCCCATGGTCAGCCACCACCATCTCTTGCCCATGGTCAACCACCACCATCTCTTGCCCTTGGTCAGCCACCACCATCTCTTGCCCTCGGTCAGCCACCACCAGCGCTAGGTCATCCTCAGCCTGATGCCGGTCGTCATCCTGCAGCTCCTCATCCCCACTCTTCTCCTCTTCTCCCGCACTCCAGTCCGGATCATCCTTCTTGTTGTCCATGCTGCTGCCAGAATCGCTGCTGCTTTCGCTATAGCCAGAATCGCTGCTGCTTTCGCTACAGCCATGGTCGCCGCTGCTTTGGTCAGTAGCCATTGTCGCTGCTGCTGCTCCCATTACCTGTCCAAATGCAACAATGACCGTTAACAATCGGTGTGAGACAAAGCCAAATGTAGAGGAATAAGAAGAGGCGGAACGTACCGGCATCATAATCTTCAGCGTAGCGCATGCGACACATAGTCGCTGGAACACCTTCACGATGAGCATGGTGGCGCTGCCGTCAGACTCAAGAGAAGGAAGTACCCCAGCCGCAGGTCGTAGGCACGGTAGAACTTCTCCCACCCACGCAGACAAGTACATGTGGCCCTCCTGATCACCAACTCCACATCCCACAGCCTGCGAAACGCGCTGCCCGCCTGTCGCAGCTTCACATTATTTGGCGGATCTTCACCCACCAGCATGTTCATAAAACTGTCAGGCAGCCTCTGCAGTTTGGGACAATGAGTGATGTAGGCAAACAACAGATATCATAATGAGATGGGTGAAGGGAGAACTCTCGCTTTATATACCCAAGGCCATGGATGATACTGAAGTCCCAAGTATGATAGTGAAGAACTCGGAAGCATCCAACTCGTACTGTGGTGTCGCAGAGCGGCGGTGGCTGCTTCCCGCCATCTCTGATAAGCAGCAGAATAGACCAATTAGTACCCTTACAACAGATCATAAAACATATGGAGTACCATGTCTATTTCTTCTATGCTATCAAACCTAACAAACCTACTGGACAACATACAGGTATAGCCGATACAACCAAACAAGGCAAGGTATTATACAGATAACATTTAGATTTCTTTACTTGAAAAGGACAGACAAAATATACCATAGACCTTTCTGTAGTGGAAGCACAAAATATCAATTGACCATAGACCTTTATGCACTAGAACCGAACAAGGCAAGGCAAGGTATTAAGACAGATGTGAACACATGAGATAAAATCTAGAGACGTGAACACAAAAGATAATAAGAACTACTCGTCATCATCACCAATATTGTGACCAGTGTGATCTTCATCATCACTACCATATTGCATCATAGTTTCATCGTGGTCATCCTCCTCCTCGCTTTCATCCAATAATTCAATATGTTGTTTGACAAGTTTTGCTGCTACAACAGGATCAAAAAAGTGTTCTAAAATATACCGCTAACTACGCGGATGAAGATCGTGGCCCCTAAAGTGGCATGTGTTTGCTGTACTGGTTCTCCAGTACAGCAAAGGAAACGGGCTCATGGCCCCTAACTACGCGGCACCACCGATCGTGGCGCTCGTGCCATGCCACGAGCGATCAGAGAGGGCGCCAGACTCACTCTTGGCACTAGCTAACTCGAGCTAAACTCATTAACAGAAAACAATCTCAAACTACTACTGACGAAACTGATGAAACTGACGAAACTGAAGAAATAAACACTAGCTACTGAAGATTTGGCTTTATTCAACAGATATGACCAAACAAGGAAAAGTAGATTTCTCACATTACAATTGATAATGTAATATCAGTACATTACAATTAATAACAGTAATCAGGACACGACATCAAGATAGTCATTTACTTCAAAATATGATAGTCAATTAGTAACTAAATTCATAAATATTGCTCATATTCATGCGAAAGTGCCCTTCTACTCCCAGATGCAAATGAACCTAGGTTGACAGTAAATTCCCAAAATGACCAAAAACAATCAGAAATTTCCAAATTTTTCTAGGAGTTGTAATTTGGAGCAAATCCACTACTAGCAGCAACAAAGAGTTAAACTTTCAGCGAGCAGAGGATAAAAACATTGCACAGAGACCGCATCAATCAGACCAGCATGTACTTAAGCAGCATAGGAGTTCACATAGCTAGTATGACCAAGCCGAGAGGAGCACAATACATGCTGCGTCTACTACTAAACAAATGAAACTGGCAAATTCAATCCAACAGGCCACTCCTAGAATTTCAGATTATCACTGCAAACATAGGAAATTGTAAGCATGCATTCAAACACAGGGGACTAAGCAAGCTCTCACATCCCCATGGACTAAGCAATTTCACTTTGGCACCAGAATAACAGCAGGCAGATCATATTGCCAAAAAAACAGAAACATCAGCACCGTATAAACTGAGATGAGGTGAGAACAAAATTCATTGAATTAACAGATAACAGAGGGAAGGGGAAGGGGAAGGGAGGGAGCGTTACCTGGCCGCTCGTGACGAGGAGGAAGCCGGCGACGAGGCCGATGCCGAAGTTGCGCGGCTCGACGGTGCGGCTGAAGGCCTTGAGCAGCCTGGCTGTGTCGTGGTGGTCGTTGCCTCCTCCTCCTCGCCCTCGTGGTGGTGGGGCGTGGGGCGGGATCGGGCGGTGGCGGCAGGGGACGGAGGGGACGGAGGGGCGTGGGGGTCGGGGTCGGGCGGCGGCAGGGGACGGAGGAGACGGCAGGGGTGGGGCGCGGGCGGGTTCGAAGGCGCGCCAGGGGACGGATGGGACGGAGGGGCGTGGGGGCTGGGCGGGGGTCGGGCGGGCGGCGCCAGGGGACGGAGGCGTGGCGGCGGCGGGCGGCGCACGGTTGGGGCGGAGGGGGCGATCGAGTGGGGAGGAAGGAGGGAGGAATAGGTAGAAAGGTTTTTGCCAAAATGTAAAAAATTACTGGCGATTGTCTCCAAAGGCGCCATTAGTAGTTCTAACTACTAATGGCGACTTTGCCCGGATGCGTAATTATAATATTTTAAAAAATGAAAAAAAATTGTTTTACTAGTGGCGCACCTTCTGCCTGGTGCGCCATTAGTGTATTCCACACTAATGGCGTATCTCCACCAGGTGCGCCATTAGTATATAGTAGTGGCGCACCACTTCTCTGGTGCCCCATTAGTGTCAATCCTATCTTTAGCCCTTTTCATAGTAGTGTTAAGAAGATGGCATAACTATTCAAGAACTGGAATAAAGATTTTAAGAAAAAGTTTGTCGACAAAGGCAAGACTCTAGAATTCATCAGTCAATATGAGAAGATAAAAGATCACTGGCCCGCATTTGTGGCCTACAAGAAATCGGAGAAAGCTCAGCAAAGGTCACAGATAAATAAACAAAATGCTAAAAAGAAGAAGTATCACCATGTTACAGTGTTAGGTGGCTACAGCAAAGCCTGGCCGACGTGGGACAAATCTAAGCAAGTCCTTCGTGCTAAAGGGGTCCAACCAGCGACATTGAACTAGCCAAATCGGGCAAGGACTTGGTTCTTCGGGGTTGGGGGAACTTTGGACCCAGAATCAGGGAAGTGTGTTTCCTCAAAAGCTCAACTTGCAATACCCGTCAAAAAGCTTGAGGAAGCAATCATAGGAAGCGCAGGAAGAGAGGTTCCATCCCGACAAAGAGAAGGATGAGTTGTCCAAGGCCCTTAGGTATCCTGAACACCTTGGATGAATCTGAATGTGCATCTGCGAAAAGAGCATCAAGTCCTCAAGGTTCGGTGGTCTCACCATTATGAAATTGAAGCAACATGGGATCGTGAAAATTATCTCCAATCTGAGTAACCCAATCTCTTTACTTCGTAGAATCTCAGGGCGAAATTCCTCTGAGGGGGTTGATTGTAAGACCCTAGAGTAATGACATTTTTATTTTTGCTTGCTCCAAGGGGGATCGGACCCTGCATTCGAGGTCCGACAATACTGTATAGACAAAATCTGGTGGATATCGTATTATCTAGTATTGGGTGGATTATCCCGCCTCATAAATTTGGAACCATCCATTTTTCACAAGAGTTACCGTACATGTGCAACCCAGCCCAAAAACAGCCCCTAAAGTTTTAAGTTAATACCCTATTGGGATTGCCCTGCTCAAAAATATACAAGCCAAATGGAGTAGCTCCATGTTGTCCCACTCCACAAATTAGAATCTGGGGGTACAACTCCATGTTTTTGTGAAGTCTCTTTAATTAGGAGGTGCTCCAAACTCTAGTTGTTTTTCATGGAATTGGAAGAAAATTACCCATCGCTGCCACCAGTAAGTGGACACCCATTAATTTTCTTTCTTCACATCACACAACCCCTCCTATACATTCCCATAGTTTTTTTTTCTCATTATCGAAGCTGGAGCTAGCTGGAAGTCAAACATGATAAACTGCTCTACGATGAAGCTGCAACTCCTGGGTGGAACCGCCCCAAAGTGGATTTGGCTAAGTGGAGCTGATTTTTGTGGAGTGACGCACTACAAAACATGACCTTCTCTCCCCAACCTTAATTCACACACACAATCACTCATCTAACTGACCAAAGCAGCGATCACATTCACACGACAGCACTCACCAACCAACTCTCCCATTTCCCGGCCACCACCCCGCACGAGCTCGACGGTGTACGCACGCAACCTCTCCATTCGTCTTCTATCGCCACCTCTCTCTCTCTATGCCTCTCTCTCCCCTCTCTCTACTTCTCCTCTCATGCACCGTTGTCGCCTCGCTGTCACTGTTGCCTGTCAGTCTCCCTTCACCATCAAAAACTAGTATACGAAGTTGATGATTTGGGACATGGTTCACTCTTTGTTTATAGTTCGATTACATCATCTTCATGATGTCCTAATTTTCTCTTTATGCGATGGGTCATGCTGCCTTTTCTGTTAATGCCATAAGAGTGTCCATTCTTTGTTTCCTCTATACCGCTAATGCCTAAGTAAGCATGGAATCCACCCACCAAAATATTCCATAACTAATTATCAATGTACTCCTTGTTTTGCCTCTTGCCATGTAACGGACAAATCATCTTGGGATTAGTGTATATTGGTCGTAAGATCATAGACAATTATAAGTTTGCCTTTGTTTAAGTTCGAGTGTACGTTTATGTTTTATGGTGGTCATATACCTAAGAAGAAGAGGAATAAATAACTGGATTGTATAATTTATATTGATTCTTGAGCACACACATTCAAAAAATGGCGGGTGGCAGCATAACAAGTGTATGTCTTACACATGGCTTCAACTATCATCTCATGCTTCAAAAATAGGTTATGGTTCTCAACTTAGAAGTAATGTTATATATGTTGAAGATCTAGAGGGTGACCAAAAGGGAAGATGCAGAAGCTGATGTGTTCCACCGAGTGGTCGGGAAGCGAGAAAACTTTTATTAGCATGTACACTTAAGCCTGTTGGAGTATCCACATACTAAGAACCTTTTATTCGTGTTGTGCTATCGAGGCAATGTTCTTTTCCATGTATTGTCTGAACATTTTTTGTCCACTTCCTGTGTGCCATCACTCTGTTACAGTACCATGACCATTTCAGTTACATTCTGATGATTTCATATTTGTTTCCACATCCATAATGCTTCCAACTCCAAAACGAATATATAGCATAGGATACAATATGACCATTATCCGTCTGAATCAGATCTTCTATGATGGGGGGAAACATGCCATTTTGCTGAGGAACCTCTACAATGCATGCCAACAATTCTCTATAGCGACAACAAACCTATGGGTGAGATGTGTATCCAATAACATCAACTGATGAAGGGTCCAATGAAAATGTTGTCGAAGAGGATGTCATGATCATTCCTAGTGGCATCTTATTATTGTCGAACGATGTTCACTAGTATTGGTAGAGGTGGGTAAAAGGACGGGGGAGTCAAGACATGTTGTGTGACTAGGGCTGTCTACTAGCTACTCATAGCATAGTGTTTCCCCAGAAACTATGGCAGGAGTAGCGTGTAGGCACGCTCAAGCAGTCTACTATATACCCTATAGACGTGTAGCCTACATGGTATCACAAAGCTCTTTAGCTAATTAATTTTGAATGGAATTGACTGGATGGTGCCCATGCAACATTCAACTCTTGTAAGCCTTCATCCATAAATCGAAAAGGCTGAAGCACATGCTTTAGCCTTTTGTAAAGTAGATATCCCAAATTCTTCGGTGTCGTGATGTGTTGGTTGGTTGGCGCCAAGTCACAAGTTAGGGTTGAGAGAGAGATAGAGATAGAGAGAGAGAGGTACAGAGAGAGAGAAGTTACCATGGTTGTCTTCATGTAATAGAGAACTATACGCATGACATGCTTGTATGGTTAGAAATTAAATATTGTTCCATAGGGAAAGAGGAAGCGACAAAATTATCATGGTTGTCGTGTTGTGTGATAGAGAAATGTATCCATGTCACGCTGGATTCGTTAGAAGTTAAATCCCTTTCTGAAGAGAGAGAGAGAGAGAGAGAGAGAGAGGGGAAGCGGGGAACCTTTTCATGCTTGTCTTGGTATGATAGAAAACTGTATTGATTTCATGCTTTATTTGGTAGAAATTAAATGAAGCCCGATACATCCTCATCCATTATTGTGGTTCTGCCAATAATTTAAATAGGCAACTTACTACTTAGTATGTAGTGTTTCTTAAGAATCCAAGTACATTACCCATTCCCAAACCTCCAACCTATAGCCTATAGGTTCCCAGCCACTAACTATTAGTTGTGAGCCACATTGAGGTTTTTCCGAAGAGGAAGGGTGAAGCAATATAGTAGCGGAGAAGTATTTCCCCCAGTGAGAACCAAGCTTATGGAACCAATAGGATAACCAAGCCAATCCTAGTG
This sequence comes from Aegilops bicornis, assembly GCA_021605145.1. NCBI lineage: Eukaryota > Viridiplantae > Streptophyta > Magnoliopsida > Poales > Poaceae > Aegilops > Aegilops bicornis. Next base: position 54,692,776 of record CM038670.1, read on the forward strand.
AGCAGTAACTACACACACAAGAGCAAATACTTGCACCCAACATGGGCAAGAGGGCTGTCAATCCCCTTGAACTCAAGTTATTTGCAAGGATTAAATCTGATAGTGATAGATAGATAAAAGAAAAGTAAATAAATTGCAGCGAAGATCTCCCCGGCAACGGCGCCAGAAATCCTTCTTGCTACGTCTTGAGCTTGCGTTAGTTTTCGTTGAAGAGGAAAGGGTGATGCAGCACAGTAGCGTAAGTATTTCCCTCAGTTTTTGAGAACCAAGGTATCAATCCAGTAGGAGGCTCCTCACAAGTCCCACGAACCTACACAAACAAACAAAGAACTCACAACCAACGCGATAAAGGGGTTGTCAATCCCTTCATGGCCAATTGCGAAAGTGAGATCCGATAGAGATAATATGACAAGATAAATATATTTTTGGTATTTTATAATATAGATGCAGAAAATAAAGATGCAAATAAAAGTAGATTGGAAACTTATATGATAAAAGATAGACCCGGGGGCCATAGGTTTCACTAGAGGCTTCTCTCAAGATAGCATAAGTATTACGGTGGGTGAACAAATTACTGTCGAGCAATTGATAGAAAAGCGAATAATTATGAGATTATCTAGGCATGATCATGTATATAGGCATCATGTCCGCAACAAGTAGACCGACTCCTGCCTGCATCTACTACTATTACTCCACATATCGACCGCTATCCAGCATGCGTCTAGAGTATTAAGTTCATAAGAACAGAGTGACGCATTAAGAAAGATGACATGATATAGAGGGATAAACTCAAGCAATATGATATAAACCCCATCTTTTTATCCTCGATGGCAATAATACAATATGTGTCTTGCAACCCTTTCTGTCACTGGGTAAGAACACCGCAAGATTGAACCCAAAGCTAAGCACTTCTCCCATGGCAAGAATGATCAATCTAGTAGGCCAAACCAAACCGATAATTCGAAGAGACTTGCAAAGATAACTCAATCATGCATAAAAGAATTCAGAGAAGATTCAAATATCATTCATAGATAAACTTGATCATAAACCCACAATTCATCGGATATCGACAAACACAACGCAAAAATGGATTACATCGAATAGACCTCCACAAGAGAGGGGGAGAACATTGTATTGAGATCCAAAAAGAGAGAAGAAGCCATATAGCTAATAATTATGGACCCGAAGGTATGTGGTAAACTACTCACAACTCATCGGAGGGGCTATGGTGTTGATGTAGAAGCCCTCCGTGGTGGATTCCCCCTCCGACAGAACGCCGACGACGGCTCCAAGATGGGATCTCGCGGATACAGAATGTTATGGCGGTGGAAATATTTCTTCGGTGGCTCCCTAGATGTTTTTGGGGTATGTAGGCTTATATAGGAGGAAGAAGTACGTCGGTGGCCGCCCGAGGGGCCCACGAGACAGGGGGCGCGCACTGTCGGGGTGGGCGCGTCCCCCACCCTCATGGCTTCCTTGACTGCTTCTTGACTTGCACTCCAAGTCTTCCGGATCACGTTCGTTCCAAAAATCACGCTCCCGAAGGTTTCATTCCGTTTGGACTCCGTTTGATATTCCTTTTCTTCGAAATACTGAAATAGGCAAAAAAACAGCAATACGGGCCGGGCCTCCGGTTAGTAGGTTAGTCCCAAAAATGATATAAATGTGTAAAATAAAGCCCGTAGACATCCAAAACAGGTAATATAATAGCATGGACCAATCAAAAATTATAAATACGTTGGAGACGTATTAAGGGGCTGCCCGAAAGTAGGGTCCTGAAAGAAAGAAAGGAGAAGGGTGTGCGGGCCTCGTGGCGGCTGAACCGCAGTGTGAGCTGCATCGTCGACTCGCTTCCGCCTATGACCATGGTATTTTGAGTGTGTAGTTGTGTACGCGTGGCACAAATGCCTCCTCAATGGGGCTGGGGCGGAGGCCGGATTGTTAATCGAGCTCTTGGCATGCCTGACCATCCTGTTGCAGGTGCTCCTGCATCGCTTTGACGGTGTTCGGGGTTGTTATTGCTGACTGTGCTGTCTGTCGAAGAAGGCTTCTTTGTACTTTTGCCGCAAGGGCCGTAGTGTGCTCTTCCGTACGGAGGAAGCGGTCTGTGTTTCCATTGACTGTTATAACCCCGCGGGTTCCTGGCATCTTGAGCTTAAGGTATGCATAGTGCGGTACCACATTGAATCGAGCGAACGCGGTTCGTCCCAGTAGTGCATGATAGCCACTACGGAAAGGGACAATATCAAAGATTAATTCCTCGCTTCGGAAATTATACAGAGATCCGAAGACCACTTCCAGTGTTATTGAGCCCGCATACGGGCCTCTACCCTGGAATTACACCTTTAAAGGTGGTTTTGGTTTGTTTGATCCGTGAGGGATCGATGCCCATTTTGGCGACCGTGTCCCGATAGAGCAGGTTCAGGCACGCCAACGTCCATAAGGACTCGCGTGAGATGGAATCCGTCGATGATTGGGTCAAGGACCAATGCGGCTGAGCCGCCATGACGGATGCTGGTAGGATGGTCCCTACGATCAAAGGTGATCAGACAAGATGACCATGGGTTGAACTTTGGGGCAACTGGCTCCATCGCATAGACGTCCCTAGGTCCACGGTTTCATTCCCGTTTGGGGATGTGGGTGACGTAGATCAGGTTTACTGTTTTCACCTTAGGGGGGGGGGATTTCTTCTGTCCCCCAGTGTTCGGACACCAGGCTCCTCGTCATCATCGTTGTGCAGCCCCTTGTCCTTGTTTTCGGCATTCAACTTGCCGGCCTGTTTGAACGTCCAACAATCTCTGTTAGTGTGATTGGCTGGTTTGTCGGGGGTGCCGTGAATCTGGCATGAGCGGTCGAGTATGCGGTCCAGGCTGGACGATCCCGGATTGTTTCTTTTGAATGGCTTTTTACGCTGACCGGATTTTGAGTTGCCGAATCCGGCATTGACTGTAGTATCTTCGGTATTGTCGCCATTGTTCCGACGCTTATGTCTATTGCGTCGTGGCTTTCCGTTACTGTCGCGGACATTTGAAGTGCCGGAGTTTCTTGGCGTGGTGCTACTGCGAGCCAGCCAGCTGTCCTCGCCCGCGCAAAAGCGGGTCATGAGTGTCGCGAGGGCCGCCATTGACTTCGGTTTTTCTTGGCCGAGGTGTCGGGCGAGCCATCCGTCGCGGATATTATGCTTAAAGGCCGCCATGGCCTCGGCATCCGGACAGTCGAAAATTTGGTTCTTTTTGGTTAGGAACCGAGTCCAGAATTTTCTGGCTGACTCTCCGGGCTGTTGGGTAATGTGACTTAAGTCATCAAGATCGTGTGGTCGCATCGTAAGTGCCTTTGAAGTTGTCGAGGAATGCATCCTCAAGATTTTCTCAACTGCCGATGGAGTTCGGCCAAAGCTATTTAGCCAATGTCTGGCTGGCCCTTTAAGCTTAAGGGGGAGATACTTGATGGCATGTAGGTCATCACCGCGAGCCATGTGAATGTGGAGAAGGAAATCTTCAATCCATACCGCGGGGTTGAAGGATTTAAACCCTTCTGGGAATTCATGATCCATTATTTCATCAGTGAAGCAGAGGGGGTGTGCGGCGCCTCTGTGCCGGGCTATGTCACGACGCAGTCCGACTAAGTCTGGTCGATTATGTTCGGCCCGGCCGGACTTGTTATTAGTGTATCCGGCATGACGGTCATAGTCATGTGTTGTGGCGCGCCCCCGTGATCCGTAGACCGATCTTGGTGGTCCTGTGGATGTTTTCCAATATGTCTCGCAGATCCTGCGTATTGTCCCGGGCCATAGTGAACTGGCGTGGGGGTGCGGGCTGGTGTTCAGTCTGATACGCCATTGTGGCCGGTCAGCCTCGCCTTGTGCTGGTAGTGCAGGCTCTACGACCTCTTCCTCTAGCTAAGGTAGAAACTTGTGTTTTGGGTAACCCTTGGTGGGGGGCTCGAGTCCGTATTCCTCGGCCGCCAGGACCTCAGTCAACCTATCTGCGAGCAGATCTTGATTAGCTTAGAGCTGCTGCTGCTTCTTTTCCAGGCTTCTTGCAGTGGCTATAAGCCGGCGCTTAAAGCGCTCCTGCTCTATGGGATCCTCCGGTACGCCGAATTCGTCGTCGCCGAGGCTCACCTCGTCTTCGGAGGTAGGCATATAGTTGTCCTCCTCCAAGTATCCGTCCGTCGCCTGTTCATCTGGGCTGACTTGCCCGTGTTCTTGTTTGGCCTGCTCGATGGTAGGCTGATCAGGATTGTATTCCTCTTCCGCACCATCTGGATTGTTTTCTTTTCCAGTGCCGGTGTTGCTGTGGCGGGGCTTAGAGCGGTGCCGATGACGCCCATGCTTTGATTTCTTCCCTGAGGGGTTATCTTCTGTTGCCTCATCACCATTGTTTCTTTGGGGGTATCCACCATATATATATCATATGAAGAGGTGGCAGTCCAGCGCCCTGTGGGCGGTGGTTCCTGTTCTTCTCCTACATCATCGTCTATACCGTTGATGTCTTCGGAGTCGAAGTTAAGCACGTCAGTCAAATCATCGACCATGGCTATGAAGTGGGTGGTGGGTGGCTAACAAATTTCTTCGCCGCCTGCTTCCCACTCGAGCCGGACATAGTTCGGCGAGGAATCTCTTGACAGAGAGAGAGACCTTAATGAATTTAGCACATCGCCAAAGGGGGAGTGCTGAAAGGTATCCGCAGCGGACTTGATGGGCCCGGGCGCTCGCGGTTCGGAACCCAATTCCGGACACAAGTACGGGGGTCCGGTGATGCAGATCCCCTTAACGGCGGAGTCTGTGTTCGGCTCTACCGCCGAAGAGTATGCGGCCTCCATGGCGGGGTCCATCCACCCGTCCTCGGTCGACGCGATCTGCCCGGATTTAGGTCCGGAGCGGTTGCAGGGGCGATATCCGGAATACTGTCCGATAGCAGATTTAAGTCATGCTCGTCGTGACTGTGCGGTACTCCTGATGTAGGCCCGAATCCGTCAAAGATCAAGTCTCCGCGGATATCGGCCGTAATTGTTCCCAAACCTGACTCGATGGCTGTGGGCGTAGCTCTCGATCTGCTCCAGATGGCCAAGCGAGTTGGCCCGCAGTGCGAAGCCGCTGAACACGAAGATTTGTCCGGGGAGAAAAGTCTCACCCTGGACTACGTTGTTAAAGGTTAGGGGAGCCATCGAGCCTTACAGCGACGACACAGAGTAACTCTCAAAGAAAGCACCAATGTCGGTGTCAAAACCGGCGGATCTCGGGTAGGGGGTCCCGAACTGTGCGTCTAAGGCTAATGGTAACACGAGACTGGGGACACGATGTTTTACCCAGGTTTGGGCCCTCTCGATGGAGGTAATACCCTACTTCCTTCTTGATTGATCTTGATGATATGAGTATTACAAGAGTTGATCTACCATGAGATCGTAGAGGCTAAACCCTAGAAGCTAGCCTATGGTATGATTGTTGTTCTCGTCCTATGGACTAAACTCTCCGGTTTATATAGACACCGGAGGAGGCTAGGGTTACACAGAGTTGGTTACAGAGAAGGAGATCTACCATCCGAATCGCCAAGCTTGACTTCCACGCAAGGGAGAGTCCCATGCAGACACGGGACGAAGTCTTCAATCTTGTATCTTCATAGTCCAATAGTCTGGTCAAAGTGCATAGTCCGGCCGTCCGGATACCCCCTATCCAGGAATCCTCACCCGGCTCCCGTGTTTTGCCACCTTACGCCCGCTCTATCGGCTAAGGCGGTACCGGGAGAACTACTGCGATTAAGCCCTGGTTCATCTGGATGAGCACCTCAGTAGAGAAAGTCGAAAACTGACTGTCATGATAAAGCGCAAGACTGGTCAACCACTCGATGACTCAGCAGAATCTTCGCGATTCCTCCACATTAACGAAGGACCGGTTTCCCGGTCATGTACGTACGCGCACCATATTCAGATGAACGCAGAAGTACTAGGGACTATATAGTAGCCCCACCATCAAACTCCTATGGCTAAGTGAATGTGTTAAAGCTATATAGTCTGATTGCCTTGTTTGCCGCGCTATCACCTCCTCCACATTGACTCTTACGCGCTTTTTCAAACACCCCCGCATTATATGCGTGGGGGCTGAAGCCGACGACTGCAACCTTTCAGGTTATATACATACATAAACGGCCGCACAGGAGGCACTATAATACTTTCGGCAAAAGTATAAACACAACCTTTCTAATCAAAATAGCATTGTTTTTACAATTCAGATACATGTCACTCTAACATGGTATTCTTGGAGGACTGAGCCTCTATTAAATGGGCGACTTCTAATACTTCCTCAAAATAGTGCTCGACCGGGTCCTGGCCTCCGGCCGGACCCCGGGTTGCAATAGCGGTGGCCTCCATCCCTGCCCAATATGTTTTAACACGGGCAAGAGCCATCCGTGCACCCTCTATGCACGCCGACCTCTTTACAATATCGATATTCGCACAACACGAAGGAATCGTTGCACTAAGCCAAAATAACTGTCCGGCCTTGGTCCTTCGCCCAAAGATGATCCACGACAGACCTCGTGGTAAGCCCGGACAACATATGGAGCTCGCCCACTCGACAATTTGTTCATTTAACAGCAGCGGATGGTTTGGAGCACCGAACTGCGACCGTAACAACCTTTCCACCTCATGATCTTTCTGATCTTTGAAATATTCAGTCGCATACGCAGCACTATTTGCTAAGTCCAAGTACGCGTCCTCAGCACTCCATAATTGATCCAGAGGGGCATACTTCGGATCTCCAAACTTCATCCATAGCGAAAGGGCTTCCCACCGTGATATCTCCGGCTTGACGAAGCTCCTCCCTTGCCGCTCTGATCTGAGAGCGAGTTTCCTTGGCTGCTTCCAAGGCCTTCTATAGGTCAGCCGCTTTCGCTTGGTTTCCTTTTCAAGGAGCTCATATCGGTCGGCGACATCTTTCAGCTCAACAACCATCTTGGCTATCTTATCTTTGCTCTGGTGATGAGCAGCCTGTTCGGCTTTTAACTCTTCGGCCGCCTTTAGGGCGGCCGCATCCCTTCTCCTGGCTTGTTCCTTGGCTCGGGCAAGTTCCGCCCGGAGAGTCTCCACGGCGGAAGCTCCATCTGCAGTCACAACATATTATAGATACTAGCATCATGCTCCTCTTAAATACTTGCTGACCACACGAAAATACATACCCTGTGCCTCGTCAAACCGCTTGTTCACAAGCGCAATGTCGGCATCCGCCACGTCAAGTTGCCGCGTCAGTTCCGCGAAATTAGCAGTCCGGCGAGCCGCCGGACCCTCAGGCGCCTGCACATGAAAGCAGTGCGATCATTACCTGGGACTATGATCCTCCGTTTGCCTCCTCTCGACGGCAACCAGAGTCTCAGGGGCTACTATCTATGCAGAGTACACCTAGCGTGTGCGGTACCTGTCACGCCCAATATGCGATACTATCCTAAAGAGACTCGAAGGTCCCACCAAGGATAAAACCGCATATTGAAATACTTTTTCAAGGTGGATATCATTACATCAACATTACATAATAGATGGGGATACATACAACAGGCATACAATGCCACACGAATACAACATCATCATTACATAAGAGCACCATCCGACTACGGATGAAACACAAACAGAAACTCAAACAACATCCACTCCTACTAGCCCAAAGGCTGCTGACCGAACCTATCCCCGATCAAGAAGAAGCGAAGAAGAAACTCCAAAACCAGAAACATCGCTCTCGCGTCATGATCATCACAAACCTGCACCTGCAATCGTTGTTGTAGGAATCAGGAGCCACGAGGACTCAAAGAATCCCATTACCATGGGTATCAAGACTAGCAAAGCTTAATGGGAAAGGAAGTGGTAAAGTGGTGAGGTTGCAGCAGCGACTAAGCATATATGATGGCTAACATACGCAAATAAGAGCGAGAAGAAAGCAAACGGAGCGGTCGTGAAGCTAACAATGATCAAGAAGTGATCTTGAACTCCTACTTACGTCAAACATAACCCAAAACCGTGTTCACTTCCCGGACTCCGCCGAAAAGAGACCATCATGGCTACACACACGATTGATCCGTTTTAATTCGTATCTGGTGTCAAGTTATCTACAACCGGACATTAACAAATTCCCTGCAGGGGTGTCCCAACTTAGCCCATGATAAGCTCTCGCGATCAACGAAGGATATTCCTTCTCCCTGGAAGACCCGATCAGTCTCGGAATCCCGGTTACAAGACATTTCGACAATGGTAAAACAAGACCAAAGAAGCTGCCCGATGCGCCGACAATCCCGATAGGAGCTGCACATATCTCGTTCTCAGGGCAGCATCGGATAAGTCAAGCTACGAGTAAAACCAGACATCGAGTTTCCCCGAGGTGGCCTCAAGAAGTTGCTCGGTTCGGACCAGCACTTAGAGAAGCACTGGCCCGAGGGGGCTAAAATAAAGATGACCCTTGGGTTAATTACTCCCAACTGAAAGGTAATAGGTGGTAGGCAAATGGCGAAACCAATGTTGGGCCTTGCTGGAGGAGTTTTATTCAAGGCGAACTATCAAGGGGGTCCCATAAATCACCCAACCGATATGAAGGAAACTAGGGCTGCAAGAGTGGAACAAAATACCAGGCATAAGGTTCCACCCTTTGCCAAGTATATAGATGCATTAATTAAATAAGAGATATTGTGATATCCCAACTATAATCCTGTCCACCATGGAGCAATCTTCAACTTCACCTGCAACTAACAACGCTATAAGAGGGGCTGAGCAAAGCGGAAACATAGCCAAGCAACGGTTTGCTAGGAAGGGTGAAAATGTTAGAGGCTGACATGGCAATTTGGGGAGGGTTGAAGAGCAAGAGAATAGGTAGCGCATCATAGCGATAGAACGAATCAACTAGCATAGCAATGGTAGTAGTGAGATCCAGGGTGACGGTCATCTTGCCTGAAATCCCGCTAGGAAGAAGAATGAGTCCATGAAGAAGATTAAGCCACGAAGATGAACCAAGCGTAGACGAACGAATCCTCACGATCGCAATGAAACGGGAAACTATCGAGAAGAAGCACATAACATGGTAAACACACCACACATAAACATGACACGATGCATAACCAAGCATGATGCATGACAAAGGCTAGATGAGGCTACTCATGGCAAGAAGTGATGCAAACAAGAACAACACATCAAAGCAAGTTTAAATGAGGCCGGAAACAACATATAACAAATTCGGTAAGTACTCATATGCAAATTTCGAAATTGGTGCATATCTGAATAAACCTTATGTTCAAGTTGTTAAACAGAAAGTTAAAGAGCACCAAGAGGATCTACACAAAATTCTAGTCAAGTTACATATAAAGTTCATTTAGTTCGGAGCTACGGCCTAGAAGATATGAGCAAAACAAGTTAAACACGGCATTGATGCAAAAGGCGTTCAAACATCAAGCACACACTCCAAAACATGGATGCAACATGATAAGATGAAACTACATGCAATTCTACACAAGTTTCGTATAGAGCACACACAAAACGGAGCAACGGTTCAACACACCCACATGAAACAAGTTTAAAGGACAAGCTGTCCAAAACAGCAACTAGGCATCTTGCAAGCATCAAAACAACATGCTACAACACCTCAAAATGAAAACAAAAGGCATAGAAATGATGTACAGGTAATGCATTACAAAACATGAACACTGAGGTATCTCCATAAATCACAAGAACATGCTCTAAAACATATGGAAAGATTGCATATAATAATAGTTTCAGACTTAGCAGTAATAACATCAGGTTGCAAATGTTTAGAGCTATCAAACAACATGTTACAGAAACTTAACATAGCAAAGTAAGGCATGGCATGAACCAAATAATTGCATAGAACAAAAGTCCCGTACTGACCTAATTCCAAAGGTCAACATAAAACATGGTAGCATCCATGTAAACATGGCAAATGATATGACAGATTCATACATGGCAGGAACAACAATGCGTAGGCATGTTGGTGAGCTTGTACCACTCACCACATATCAATACATGGCATGAAAAGGTGACCAACCGCAAGATGACATGTTTATGAAGCTAAGAATGACAATAGCAAGTTCACAGGGTACATGGATCACTAGCAAAACTAATGGCAAAACTGAACCTAATGTTAACAGGCTAACAACAACATTATTTAGGAACTTGAGAGCAAAATTACAACAAGGTAAAGCAGACTATAAATACAAGCAGGGGCATGGGTGGATGTATCGGGACATATGTAACAAAACATCCTTAGTGAACATCTCCATATTATGCATAGAATGACTTGTAGCAGCAGGTTTACATAGCATCATGATGTAACAGATTCAGACTAGCAAAACAGCAACAGCAAGTACCCTACTTCACGAGCTCGACACACTTATTACAAAACTCAAAAAAATACAAGACAAGCACCCTTGTAAATATGGCATGATGTAGTACAAAACACACATAGAGCTCATGCTCATAGGATACACACACAAAATGCAATGAAAAAGAAAATTCATCAAGTTATGTTAATGTACAGCAGTTAACATCATATAGCACTCTTGCAACGATCATTAGGGCATCAAGATGGAATCAAACAAACATGGCACAATGGAATGAAATGAAGATCACCTCTCAGTGAACATTTTGAAATATCGTGCGCATGAAATGTTGCAGCATATATGGAGTTATGGCATGACGAACATAGCACCAGAGTAAGCAAAACTGGGACTTGGCGTAAAAATCACCTCCGCTGAAAGTCAATGCGGGACGAAGATATCCGGGACGGAGCAGGGCATTTGGATGCGGGGATGGGTGGATCTCATCCATCCTCACAGATCTGGCCGGAGAAGAACTCCGGCGAGCTCGAGGCTGGCGGCTCCGGCGACGGGGCTTGCCGGAGACGACGAGGGGGCGGCGGGGAGGCGAGGCAGAGGAGGCCGGCGAGCTCCTGGCGGCGCCGGGCGCGAAGCCGAGGTGGCGAGGGCGGAGCGAGAACGCCGGGCGACGGCGAGGAGTTTCCGCGGCGCCGGTGGAGGATACCGGCAGCAGCTGCTGGGCGGCGGAGGCGAGGCACGGGACGCAGGGGCGAGGCCCGCGGTGGTGGGACGACGGAGGCGCCACGATGGCGGTGGTGACCGGTGGCGGAGTCCGGCGACGAGGCGGGCGGCGAAGCGGTTCCGGCGAGGCGCGCGGACGCACGAGGAGGCGGGCAGACGGGCTGCGGCGGCGGCGCGGCTCGCTGGCCCGCTTCGGGCCCCGTGGGCTGCGTCGGTGGTAGGCGCGACGGGACAGGTGGCGGCTCGGGAGAGGCTGCGGCGGTCGGCGCGGACGTGTCCGGCGCGGGCGGACGCGTCCGGTGGCGGGAGGAAAGAGGAGACTAGGGTTTCGCCCGAATTTCGGAGGGGGAGGTGTTTTTATAGGTAGAGGGAGCTAGGAGAGTCCAAATGGAGCACGGTTTTCGCCCACACGATCGTGATCGAACGGCCGAGAGCATGGAGGGGGTTTGGATGGGTTATTGGGCCACTTTGGAGGGGTGTTGGGCTGCAAGACAAAAGGGGCTTTTGCGACTTCCCGGTTAACCGTTGGAGTATCAAACGGACTCCAATTGGCACGAAACTTGACAGGCGGTCTACCGGTGGTGTACCAAGGCCGCTTGGCAAATCACGGTACATTCCGAGAATGTTTAACACCGGCTCACAACGAGAGACAAAAGGGGGACGCCGGATGACATAGGAGTGTCCGATTGCAAAACGGACAACAGGGAAAATGGTCGGATGCATGAGACTAACACGTATGCAATGCAATGCACATGATAATATGCAACATGCAAGCAAATGACATGGAAATGAAGGCGAATAACTGGCAGACACTCGCGATCGAATCCGGGGCGTTACAACACTCCTCCACTAACGAGAGATCTCGTCCCGATATCTTAGGAACGAGACGGAAGAGAAAGAGGAAGAGGTGAAGTAAGAATGCAAGAGAGAAGATGAAGAAAGTCGAGAGCACTCGGGTAGAAAGAGAAAAGACGAATATGACGAGAATCAAATGCTCATGGAAACAAGATGCACTCAAACCACTCCGGTTAGACAAGGCAGAAAAGAATAAGCACGAAAGAATTTAGACAGCAATCTGGCTGAAAATGGAAGGAAAAGAGACCTGATCTTCACAAGATGGGATAACACTTGACGAGGTGAACAACACAATGCCTCCGGAAGAATTGGAAGAATGAGCACCTCGGGAAGCAAGAAGAAGATTATACTTGAGCTCTTCCAACAAAATCTTGATGAACTCTTGAAGAATGGATTAAATCATGAAGAACCACCATGAAGAATAAAAGGATGATGAGACAGGAATGAAGGATAAAAGAATAAGATTAAAGCTTGCGGTGATTTAGATGGAGGTTCGACGAAATGGTCGAGGGAATTTCAACTCCGGAAAAGAAAAGATGAAAACACTGGGAACTAGAATTTATTTATCAAGAACAAACTCTGAACGAAGGGATTACTCACTTGGATGAAATACGAATACGATTTATTGTATGCTTATCCTTCATCAAATTTAATTGATGATACACGAATTTTGCATACTACTTATTCTTGTTGAAAAGGATTAAGGGGGATACAGCGCAAAACTTGAGAAAGTCTTCATGAACCACCGGTAGGATTGAAAAGAACGAATGAATTAATATGATAATCAAAGAAAAGAATCTTGAACGGACCACCGTAAGAATTCAAAAATGACTGATGAAACAGAAAGAATCACCGGGAAGAATTAGAAGAACCAATATGCTAGAGGGGATTTAGATGCAAAAGAACAAAGAGATCATGAGCTAATTAAAGAACACTTGGGCGAAGCACCGGGATAATTGGATAACGGTAGCTGAAATGTGCGGACTAAGAATTCTTCTGGAATGATGGCCTCCGGTGAAAAGAAATGGAAAAACAACTCCTGACATACTCCGAATGGTTAAGAAAAGAATATCTGACAAATGAAATAATTAGAAGAGGATAACAAGAAACTAGAACCGCGAATCTTCGAGAGAACAAACAAGATTTAGAGGAAAAACTCTTCTTCGGTATTCAAATGACGACGAGAAACACCACCAAAATTACTGAGATACTCTGGGAGAATGAAAAACGGAAAGGTTGAGCCAACAATGAAAAGAATTTGAGCGAGATCTTGGAGCAGGCATGTGACTGATGGAATCCATTCTTACGTCACACTTGAAAAGAATTTGAGAATAACCCCGGGAGAATTAGAAGAGTCAGGTAAGATCCTGGGAAAAGACCTGTGGGTTAGGGCCCACTAATGAGAAAACACCATTGGAAATGGTTGTTGAAGAGGTAGATGATGCACCAGAATGATTGAAATATTTGGATGAGGTGACAACCTCGAATTAATTCAAACATTGCGAATCTCCCGAGATGTGTTGAACACTCCGGAAGGATAAACCGTGAGAGGCGAACGAAAGGTGGAAAACACTTGAGCTGAGGGAAAGAATATAATCACTACCGAAAATGGAATTGAATCCACGGAGATGAAAAAGAGATGGAGAATGTCGAACAAAACGAGAATTCACCGTTGAAACAATTGAGGGAAGATCAAGAGGCTTCGCATGAGTGAAATTGATGGTCGTTATGAGACTCAAGCTCCGGGAAGAAGAGGCTGGGAGGGCGGGAAAACAAATGCAAATTGGAAGGGGGAACCGACGAATTTCTTGAAGAGAAAACACCGGTTGAAATAATTCAGGAAAGAAGGCAAAGACTTCGCACGAGTAGGATGGATACTCGATTACGGGCTCCGGCTCCGAGATGAAAAAGGGGTGGGTCGGTGGGAAAAAGAAAACAATTGAGGATTGAAATTGGCAACGATGAAGAGGCTCGAGTTGACTTGACGAGAAATTCACCGGATGAAAAGAGCTGAGAACCAACGAACGAAAAACTAACCGTGTGATCCTAAAGAAAGTTTGAAGGGGAAGAGAAGTAATTCAAAACACCTATGTCAAGATTCCTTACCAGAGCGACAAAGGGGCAGAGGAGTAAAAAGAATTCCTACTCTCCGATATAACTGGACTCCAAAAATAGTTTTCTTCTAGACTCGACATTGGCCAAACTACATGATCAATCAAGGGGGCTCCTATGGTCGGTCGAGGCTCTGATACCAACTTGTCACGCCCAATATGCGATACTATCCTAAAAATACTCAAAGGTCCCACCAAGGATCGAATCAAGATATTGAAACGCTTTTGCAAGGTGGATATCATTACATCAACATTACAAAATAGATGGGGATACATACAAGAGGCATACAATGCCACATGAATACAACATCATCATTACATAAGATCACCATCCGACTACGGATGAAACACAAACAGAAACTCAAACGACATCCACCCGGCTAGCCCAGGCTGCCGACCTGGAACCTATCCCCTGATCGAAGAATAAGCAGAAGAAGAAACTCCAAAACCAGAAACATCGCTCTCGCGTCATGATCATCGCAAACCTGCACCTGCAACTGTTGTTGTAGGAATCTGTGAGCCACGAGGACTCAGCAATCCCATTACCATGGGTATCAAGACTAGCAAAGCTTAATGGGAAAGGAAGTGGTAAAGTGGTGAGGTTGCAGCAGCGACTAAGCATATATGGTGGCTAACATACGCAAATAAGAGCGAGAAGAGAGCAAACGGAACGGTCGTGAAGCTACCAATGGTCAAGAAGTGATCCTGAACTCCTACTTACGCCAAACATAACCCAAAACCGTGTTCACTTCCGGACTCCACAAAAGAGACCATCACGGCTACACGCGGTTGATGCATTTTAATTCGTGATCTGGTGTCAAGTTATCTACAACAGGACAAGAATAAATTCCCATCTGCCACATAACCGTAAGCACGGCGTTCGAAAGTTTATACACTGCAGGGTGTCCCAACTTAGCCCATGATAAGCTCTCGCGATCAACGAAGGATATTCCTTCTCCGGAAGACCCGATCGGTCTTGAATCCGGTTACAAGACATTTCGACAATGGTAAAACAAGACCAGCAAAGCCGCCCGATGCGCCGACAATCCTGATAGGAGCTGCACATATCTCGTTCTCAGGGCAGCACCGGATAAGTCAAGCTACGAGTAAAACCAGACCTCGAGTTTCCCCGAGGTGGCCCCGCAGGCTGCTCGGTTCGGACCAGCACTTAGGGAGGCACCGCCCGGGGGTGCTAAAATAAAGATGACCCTTGGGTTAATTACTCCCAAGGGAAAGGTAATAGGTGATAGGCAAATGGTAAAACCAATGTTGGGCTTTGCCGAAGGAGTTTTATTCAAGGCGAACTATCAAGGGGGTCCCATAAATCACCCAGCCGCGTTAGGGACGCAAAATCCGGGAACATAATATCGATATGATGGAAACTAGGGCGGCAAGAGTGGAACAAAACACCAGGCATAAGGCCGAGCCTTCCACCCTTTACCAAGTATATAGATGCATTAGTTAAATAAGAGATATTGTGATATCCCAACCATAATCCTGTCCACCATGGAGCAATCTTCAACTTCACCTGCAACTAACAACGCTATAAGAGGGGCTGAGCAAAGCGGAAACATAGCCAAGCAACGGTTTGCTAGGAAGGGTGAAAATGTTAGAGGCTGACATGGCAATTTGGGGAGGGTTGAAGAGCAAGAGAATAGGTAGCGCATCATAGCGATAGAACGAATCAACTAGCATAGCAATGGTAGTAGTGAGATCCAGGGTGACGGTCATCTTGCCTGAAATCCCGCTAGGAAGAAGAACGAGTCCATGAAGAAGATTAAGCCACGAAGATGGACCAAGCGTAGACGAACGAATCCTCACGATCGCAACGAAACGGGAAACTATTGAGAAGAAACACACAACATGGTAAACACACCACACATAAACATGACATGATGCACAACGAAGCATGATGCATGACAAAGGCTAGATGAGGCTACTCATAGCAAGAAGTGATGCAAACAAGAACAACACATCAAATCAAGTTCAAATGAGGCCGGAAACAACATATAACAAATTCGGTAAGTCCTCATATGCAAATTTCGAAATTGGTCCATATCAGAATAAACATTATGTTCAAGTTGTTAAACAACAAGTTAAAGATCACCAAGATAATCTACACGAAATTCTAGTCAAGTTACATATAAAGTTCATTTAGTTTGGAACTACGGCCTAGAAGATATGAGCAAAACAAGTTAAACATGGCATTGATGCAAAAGGCGTTCAAACATCAAGCACACACTCCAAAACATGGATGCAACATGATAAGATGAAACTAAATGCAATTCTACGCAAGTTTCGTATAGAGCACACTCAAAACGGAGCAACGGTTCAACACACCCACATGAAACAAGATTAAAGGACAAGCTGTCCAAAACAGCAACTAGGCATCTTGCAAGCATCAAAACAACATGCTACAGCAACTTAAAATGAAAACAAAAGGCATGGAAATGATGTTCAGGTTAATCATGACAAAACATAAACACTAAGCTATCTCCAGAAATCACTAGAGCATGCACAAAAACACATGGAAAGATTGCATATAATAACAGTTTCAGACTTAGCAGGAATAAAATCAGGTTACAAATAAGGCATGGAATGAACCAACTAATTGCATAGAACAAAAGTCCCGTACTGACCTAATTCCAAAGGTCAACATAAAACATGGTAGCATCCATGCAAACATGGCAAATGATATGGCAGATTCATACATGGCAGGAACAACAATACGTAGGCATGTTGGTGAGCTTGTACCACTCACCACATATCAATACATGGCATGAAAAGGTGACCAACCGCAAGATGACATGTTTATGAATCTACGCATGGAAAGAGCAAGTTCACACGGTACATAAATCACTAGCAAAACTCATGGCAAAACGGAACATAATGTTAACAGGCTGACGGCAACATTATTTAGCAACTTGAGAGGAAGAATACAACAAGCTAGAGCAGGATATAAATACAACCAGGGGCATGGATGGATGGAGCATGACAAGTATAAGAAAACATTCTTAGTGAACATCTCCAGATTATGCATAGAATGACTTGTAGAAGCAGGTTTATATAGCATCATGATGTAACAGATTCCGACTAGCAAAACAGAAACAACAAGTACCCTAGTTCACGAGCTCGATGCACTCATTAGAAGACTCACAAAAATACAAGACAAGCACCCCTGTAAATAAGGCATCATGTAGTACAAAACACATGTAGAGCTCATGCTCATAGGATACACACACAAAATGCAATGAAAAAGAAAATTCATCAAGTTATGTTAACAGACAACAGTTAACATCATATAGCACTCTTGTAACGATGATTAGGGCATCTCTCAGTGAACATTTTGATATATCATGCACATGAAAGGAGCAGCACACACGGATTTATGGCATGACGAACATAGCACCAGAGTAAGCAAGAACTGGGACTTAGGGGGTCCTCACCTCTGGGAAACTCAACGCGGGACGAAGATATCCGGGACGGAGCAGGGCGTTTGGATGCGGGGATGGGTGGATCTCATCCATCCTCACGGATCTGGCCGGAGAAGAACTCCGGCGAGGTCGAGGCCGGCGGCTCCGGCGACGGGGCTTGTCGGAGACGACGAGAGGGCGGCGGGGAGGCGCGGCAGAGGAGGTCGGCGTCCTCCTAGCGGCGCCCTGGCGCAGAAGTCGAGGCGGCAGCGGAGTGGTAGAACGGCGGCGACGGCGAGGAGCTCCGGCGGTGCCGGGTGGAGGGTACCGGGCGGCGCTGGGTCGACAAGGGCGGCGTTCGCTGGCGGCGGAGGCGAGGCGCTGGGCGCAGGGGTGAGGCCCGCGGTGGTGGGACAACGGGAGGCGCCAGCGATGGCGGTGGCGTCCGTGGCGGAGTCCGCGACGAGGCGGCGGCGGGCGGCGGCGGCGAAGCGGTTCCGGCGAGGCGCGACAGCGCATCAGAGGCGGGCGACGGGCGGGCGGCGGCGCTGCTGGTTCAAGGGGTTCGCCTGGCCCCGCTGGCCTCGGCGGTGGTAGGAACGACGGACAGGTGGCTGCTCGGGAGAGGCTGCGGCGGTCGGCGCAAGATGAACCAGCGACGCGTCTGGCGCAAGCGGAGGAAAGAGGAGACTAGGGTTTCGCCCGAATTTCGGAGGGGGACGTGTTTTTATAGGTAGAGGGAGCTAGGAGAGTCCAAATGGAGCACGGTTTTCGCCCACACGATCGTGGTCGAACGACCGAGAGCATGGAGGGGGTTTGGATGGCTTATTGGGCCACTTTGGAGGGGTGTTGGGCTGCAAGACAAAAGGGGCTTTTGCGGCTACCCGGTTAACCGTTGGAGTATCAAACGGACTCCAAATGGCACGAAACTTGATAGGCGGTCTACCGGTGGCGTACCAAGGCCGCTTGGAAAATCGCGGTCCATTCCGAGAATGTTTAACACCCGCTCACAACAAGAGACAAAAGGTGGACGCTGGATGACATAGGAGTGTCGGATTGCAAAACGGACAACGGGAAAATTCTCGGATGCATGAGACTAACACGTGTGCAATGCAATGCACATGATAAAATGCAACACGCAAGCAAATGACATGGCAATGACGGTGAATAACTGGCGGCCGAAGAGTTACCTTCTGGCGTTTGCTGATCAGGATATATCCTTCGTGACGACACCTCGGGGGTCGTCCGCCCTATTAGGCGGGGAGGCAGGAGGAGGCGTTTCGCTCTCCATCATCTCCGGAAGAAGATCCCCCGAAGACGAACTTTGTTGAGAAGGGCTATGAGCCGGCATGCAAGATATATGTCTCTGTTATTATTCTCAGAGATAAAGCAGGATATATTTATCAAAGTACTTTTATTCACTTACAGCTCGGTTGAGGGCTGGCCTCCTTGCGTGCGCTGTGCCGTAAGGACGCCCTCTGGCGCAGGGCCCCCTGGCGAACGTTTCTTCCCTCGTTTGGAAACCTCCGTTTCCAAGTCTTAAGAGGCGGCCCTTTTCTTCCCGTGAGGAGAGGGGATTCTAGATTCACCTCCCCGATTATCCTCAGTTGCGAAGGCACTTACTCCCCCGGTTTGGATGTGTAAGGTATGAAGCCCGCTTTTGGCTTCTCTATTCCTCCCCTCATATTCTCCAGATGGCACTTGATATGGTGTGCGCTCAAGCATCCTGGTTAATATACAGAATCCGGTGAGCCTTCGGAAGGGGGCGAACAACTGATCCTCTCCGCCTTTCTTATCCAGTCCTGGCCGTGAGCAATTTTTCAGAATGATGTTATGACAAATATAAGACGGCATGTTCGGTCGCAGAATTACTTACTTGGGTATCAGGACGGTTGCAGTTGAGACCCGCGTCCTCGGTGGTGTCCGGACAATTTATTCGTGATCCGAAGAACAATTCGTACATCCCTTCGAGCGTCACGCCGAAGAATTGTTGAATAGTTCGCGGTCCTTCCGGGTTAAACTCCCACATACAGAGAGATCGATGTTGGCATGGCAGGACCCGACGAACTAGCATTACTTGCATTACCTTGACAAGGCTTACA
The DNA here is from genome assembly GCA_021605145.1 of Aegilops bicornis. Lineage (NCBI taxonomy): Eukaryota > Viridiplantae > Streptophyta > Magnoliopsida > Poales > Poaceae > Aegilops > Aegilops bicornis. The sequence goes on from CM038670.1 coordinate 54,712,302, forward strand.
TCCCTCTTGAGGAGATCTCGGATGCGGCTTTGCAATGTCAGCACGTCATTAACTGGCCCCCAGTCCAGCCCCTTGTTGACCCATGACGCCCGTTGAGGTGGAGGGCCCGAGCGGAAGGCAGGGGCGACTTCGCTTTGTACCTCGTGGAGCTGTGATGTAAAACCACTCCCGTTGCCATAAGTCGGACACCTCCGAAGGAACCCTTTGGCTATTGGGCGTCAGCGACTTTGCTTATTACTGCGCCTCCGCACTCCAGCGTGTCGCCTGTCGATCATCCTCGGCTTCACATTGAAGGTCTTGAGCCATAAGTCAAGTGTTGGGTGATGCGTGGGAAGGCCTCACACACGATGATAAACGACGAGATGTGAAGGATGGAACTGAGCTAGATCATGGAAATCTAGCTGAATATGAGACCTCTAACAAAGGGATCAAGACTAAAGCCTAGCCCTCGGAGGGAGTGGGAAACAAATCTGACGCTCTCGTTGGGTTCGGAGTAGGGATGACCTACCCTTGAGCAGGCAGCCTGTGCGGGATTTGGCGGTCAAATACCTGGCCTCCTAAGCTTCTTGATGTCCTCCTCTGTGATGAGGAGGCCATCCACCGGCCTTGAAGGTTGGATCCGGACATGGATGAAGGTCTGAAGCGCTTAGCCTGAGCCTCGGGTGTTCGAACTCGAGGTGGGGGAAGGGAAGGATCAAGCGTGGGAAGAAAAGGACAGGCATTGGCCCCTTTATAAAGGGGGTGAATATCAAGCGTCCTCCACGTGGCCATTTGAAACTTGCCTAAAATTGAGGAGTCATACTAACAAGCACGGTTGGGTTACCCACACCCGTATTGATGAGAATCCCGTGATAAGGGGAACACGATCTCTACTTTGACAAGACGTGCCAATAAAACTGCTTCACAACACGTGCAGTGGCAGGCTGGGAAAGACGGTTCGTAATGACCGTGCCGTGGCATGATGTCACGCTGTGAAAAGTTGTCAGCAGATTAGATTTGTGGACTATTATGCTCTCTACGGTGGTATGTGGAAATTATTTTGCAGAACCGGCCACGGTCCTCATATTCAAAATCTTTTATGGAGTATTCGGAGAAGGAACTCGCCTTGCAATGTCGAAGACAATCTGCGCGTCGGACTCATCGTCATTGAAGCCTCGTTTAGGGGCTACTGAGGGAGTCCTGGATTAGGGGGTCCTCAAACATCCGGACTATATACTTTGGCCGTACTGTTGGACTATGAAGATACAAGATTGTAGACTTCGTCTCGTGTCTGGGTGGGACTCTCCTTGGCGTGGAAGGCAAGCTTGGCAATTCGGATATGTAGATCTCCTTCTCTGTAACCGACTCTTTGTAACCGTAGCCCCCTCCGGTGTCTATATAAACCAGAGGGTTTAGTCCGTAGGACAACAACAATCATAATCATAGGCTAGCTCCTAGGGTTTAGCCTCCATGAACTTGTGGTAGATCAACTCTTGTAATACTCATATCATCAAGATCAATCAAGCAGGAAGTAGGGTATTACCACCATCGAGAGGGCCCGAACCTGGGTAAACATTGTGTCCCCCGCCTCCTGTTACAATTAGCCTTAGACGCACAGTTCGGGACCCCCTACCCAAAATCCGCTGGTTTTGACACCGACACCTGCCACCTGCTCGACCGGCGATGCGGTCTCCTTCTGAAGGAAATATGCCCTAGAGGCAATACTAAAGTTATTATTTATTTCCCTATTTCATGATAAATGTTTATTATTCATGCTAGAATTGTATTAACCGGAAACATGATACATGTCTGAATTCATAGACAAACCGAGTGTCACTAGTATGCCTCTACTTGACTAGCTCATTAATCAAAGATGGTTATGTTTCCTAGCCATGGACAAAGAGTTGTCATTTGATTAACGGGATCACATCATTAGGAGAATGATGTGATTGACTTCACCAATTCTTCATGACTTATACATGTTCCTATGACTATGAGATTATGCAACTCCCGTTTACCGGAGGAACACTTTGTGTGCTACCAAACGTCACAACATAACTGGATGGTTATAAAGGATCTCTACAGGTGTCTCCAAAGGTACATGTTGGTTTGGCGTATTTCGAGATTAGGATTTGTCACTCTGATTGTCGGAGAGGTATCTCTGGGCCCTCTCGGTAATGCACATCACTATAAGCCTTGCAAGCAATGTGACTAATGAGTTAGTTGCAGGATGATGCATTACATAACGAGTAAAGAGACTTGCAGGTAACGAGATTGAACTAGGTATTGAGATACCGACGATCGAATCTCGGGCAAGTAACATACCGATGACAAAGGGAACAACGTATGTTGTTATGCGGTTTGACCGATAAAGATCTTCGTAGAATATGTAGGGACCAATATGAGCATCCAAGTTCCGCTATTGGTTATTGACCGGAAACGTGTCTCGGTCATGTCTACATAGTTCTCGAACCCGAAGGGTCCGCACGCTTAAGGTTTCGATGACAGTTATATTATGAGTTTATGAGTTTTGATGTACCGAAGGAGTTTGGAGTCCCGGATGAGACCGGGGACATGACGAGGAGACTCGAAATGGTCGAGACGTAAAGATCGATATATTGGACGACTATATTCGGACAACGGAAAGGTTCCGAGTGATTCGGGTATTTTCGAAAGTACCGGGGAGTTAGGGAATTCGTATTGGGACTTTATGGGCCATACGGGAAAGGAGAGAAAGGCCTCAAAGGGTGGCCGCACCCCTCCCCATGAGCTGGTCCGAATTGGACTAGGGAGGGGGGCGCCCCCTTCCTTCCTTCTCCTTTTCCCTTCCCTTTCCTTCCCTCCTACTCCTACTACTTGGAAGGGCTCCTAGTTCTACTAGGAAAGGGGAATCCTACTCCCGGTGGGAGTAGCACTCCCATAGGGCGCGCCATAGAGGGCCGGCCCTCCCTCCTCCACTCCTTTATATACGGGGCAGGGGCACCCCATAGACACACAAGTTGATCTTCGTGATCGTTCCTTAGCCGTGTGCGGTGCCCCCTCACCATATTCCACCTCGGTCATATCGTTGCGGTGCTTAGGCGAAGCCCTGCGTCGGTAGAACATCATCAACGTCACCATGCCGTCGTGCTGACGAAACTACATCAACCGCGTTGTCATAACGCTTCCGCTTACGGTCTACGAGGGTACGTGGACAACACTCTCCCCTCTCGTTGCTATGCATCACCATGATCTTGCATGTGCGTAGTAGAATTTTTGAAATTACTACGTTCCCCAACAGTGGCATCCGAGCCTGGTTTTATGCGTTGATGTTATATGCACGAGTAGAACACAAGTGAGTTGTGGGCGATACAAGTCATACTGCTTACCAGCATGTCATACTTTGGTTCGGCAGTATTGTTGGATGAAGCGGCCCGGACCGACATTACGCGTACGCTTACGCGAGACTGGTTCTACCGACGTGCTTTGCACACAGGTGGCTGACGGGTGTCAGTTTCTCCAGTGGCTACGCCCGGTCCTTGCGAAGGTTAAAACAGCACTAACTTGACGAACTATCGTTGTGGTTTTGATGTGTAGGTAAGAACGGTTCTTGCTCAGCCGTAGCAGCCACGTAAAAGTTGTAACAACAAAGTAGAGGACGTCGAACTTGTTTTTGCAGGGCATGTTGTGATGTGATATGGTCAAGACGTGATGCTATATTTTATTGTATGATATGATCATGTTTTGTAACCGAGTTATCGGCAACTGGCGAAAGCCATATGGTTGTCGCTTATTGTATGAAATGCAATCGCCCTGTAATTGCTTTACTTTATCACTAAGCGGTAGCGATAGTCGTAGAAGCAATAGTTGGCGAGATGACAACGATGCTACGATGGAGATCAAGGTGTCGCGCCGGTGACGATGGTGATCATGACGGTGCTTTGGAGATGGAGATGACAAGCACGAGATGATGATGGCCATATCATATCACTTATATTGATTGCATGTGATGTTTATCCTTTATTCATCTTATCTTGCTTTGATTGACGGTAGCATTTTAAGATGATCTCTCACTAATTATCAAGAAGTGTTCTCCCTGAGTATGCACCGTTGCCAAAGTTCGTCGTGCCCAGACACCACGTGATGATCGGGTGTGATAAGCTCTACGTCCATCTACAACGGGTGCAAGCCAGTTTTGCACACGCGGAATACTCAGCTTAAACTTGACGAGCCTAGCATATGCAGATATGGCCTCGGAACATGGAGACCGAAAGGTCGAGCGTAAATCATATAGTAGATATGATCAACATACAGATGTTCACCATTGAAAACTACTCTATCTCATGTGATGATCGGTTATGGTTTAGTTGATTTGGATCACGTGATCACTTAGATGACTAGAGAGATGTCTGTCTAAGTGGGAGTTCTTAAGTAATATGATTAATTGAACTTAAATTTATCATGAACTTAATCCTGGTAGTATTTTGCAAATTATGTTGTAGATCAATAGCTCGCGTTGTTGCTTCCCTATGTTTTTGCTTCCCTATGTTTTTATATGTGTTCCTAGAGAAAACTAAGTTGAAAATTGTTAGTAGCAATGATGCGGACTTGGTCCGTGACCTAAGGTTTATCCTCATTGCTGCACGTAAGAATGTTTCACTTTTATCATTTTTATTTTGTTGCTTTTCTATGTCGTGCGTCTTGTGTCATGTCATGTCGTGTCCCGGGACTATGTAGGGTACCCATCTATGTAAAGGGCAGTGTTGCATCTTATGTATCCAAGTTATAATGTGTGTTCAAAAATGTCTGTGCCCAAACATGCACATTTCTTCCCTAAACCAAGTCATGAACTAACATGCACATTTATTCCCTTTAAATCCTAAACCAAGTGCCACTCTAACCAGAATGATGTGGCAGTGCAAACATACGTTTCCAACCATTCAAAATTTTAGTTCAAAACAAAGGAAAACCACTCTCACGCGTGTGCAAACATTCTGTACAAACATGTGTTTTAAACCCTAAACCAAGTCACGGTCTCACTATGTATATCTTCCTTCCCTAGCCATGTCAAAGTCTTCCCATCTGCCCTAGCGGTTACCAGCGCAGCCCTAAACGCCACAAACCCAGGCGGTCCTGGGTTCGAGTCCCAGGCACACCTATTTTTTGCGCATTTTCACCCTTCATTTTTTAAGACAAATATTTTTTTTCTCAATGTAATGCCCTTCAAAAATGTTCATTAATTTTGGCACCAGGTGTAAACCTCTACCAGAGCTGAGGCACATTTTCCATGACATTTTGGTCTTTGATTTGATTTAAATCACTGTGTATTTGATTTGGAGTAACAATTAAATTGCTTAAATATTTAACAACTCCAAAAAAATTATAAACTTAATTGATTGGCTCTGGAATAATGCAATTAGCTTCCACAAAAAGTTTGAGCGTTAAATAAAATGATTTACTGCCTAAATTAAATCAGAACAAAAAACAGAAAAACATGCAAGAGATCTCATTTTCCCACACCCGAATGGGCTTAATTGGATGCAGTTGGCCCATTAGTCTAGCCGGCACTTGGCTCTCCACTCTGAATTTGGCCCACAGAGGAACCTTTTTTTGACAGAAAGGCAGAGAAGAGATCTGCATTTCATTGATCAAAATTTCTGAATTTCTCATTTCTTCTCCTTTTTCAACATTTTTAAATGTTGGTCATTTCTTCTCTTTTTTCAATATTTAAACAACTTTGACCAACATTTAAACAAGGTGAATTTCTCATACAATTTCAAGCTTACAAATTCCTCCATAATTCATGCCTCTCCATACAATCTAAACATTACACCAAGTGTGATTACCATTGCTACAAATGCCCAAAAGTAATTGCAAATGGGTATTTGTGCTTGATATTCAAGCTTCCAAACCTTCTTCTTCAACATCCTCAGCTCAACAACAACAACTAGCTCTTTGTCGGTAGCGTTTCGCCTCCATCTCTTCTTAGGAGCTCGTGCTGCGGCCTTGCCGTTGTGGAAGCATGCACAACCATTCTTCATGCTCTTCTTGCAGTTCATTCATCAGAGTCTTGGCCAGAGCATCGACCCAAAGGAAGAAACTTTTCACTTGCATGAACGCCAAACAGATGAACCCATTGCTCAAAGATCCCGTTCACAAAAATGGTGCAACTGCCCCGATTCTTACCCCATTCTCGTTGCACACGTAGAACGGATTATTCTGGTTCTTCAGTGTGTGAGAAACCCTCCTATCAATGGCCACCCGGCACCATGGACGGATGAAGATAGGCATCTCCACGCGCGCCGGGCTCTGCATCCGTGAGGTGGCGCGGGAGCTTGAAGAAGACATGGAGCTCGGAGCCGAAGGGGATCTCAATGCCGCCGCGCCCTCCACAGCTATCTTCCCACCGCCGCTCTCTCTATCTCCATGGTCACCGCCATGTTGTGTGTCGCATGTTCTCCCTGTCGCCTTGGTCACTGCGCGCCGCTCTCTGTCGCCGGCTTATATAGCACACCCACAATGGTTCTCTGCTCAACGGCTCTTTGTTGGGTCCCACAACAGCAGCGATACTGCAGTCTCATCGCCTAGCGTGTCTCCGCCGCTGGTCCCACCTGTAAGGGTCGAGTCAAATGATGACCGACAGAGACAACAGTTTTCACAGAGCGAGTTGGTCCGGGCACACTAGGGGCCCGAGCACAATTGCAATTGAGGGCAAAAGCGAGCAAATGGACATGACTAAGGGCAAAGGATAATTAACCCTTAGTTTAATTAGTTAGGTTTAATTAGTTCAGGTTTTTAGTTTAGTTAGTTTAGGCTTAATTAATTTAGGTTATTTAGTTTAATTAGTTTAGGTATATTTTTTCTGTTTTTAAGAACAAACAAGAAAGATGAAAAAATTTAAAAGAAGAAGAGTAAGAAGAAGATGAAAAAAGAACAATAACTAGAAGTAGGAGAAGAAAAAGAAGAAGAAAGAATAAGATGAAAAAAAGAAGTAGAAGAAGAAGATGAAAAAAGGTAGGAACAGTAGAAAAAAGAGGGTCGCCGATGGTTGAGGGTTGCCGAGGGGCACCCACGACCCCGACACAGCACCCCGACAGGACACCACCGACACCCCGACCCCCGACAGGACACCCCGAGACCCCGACACGGCACCCCTGACCACGACACCCAGACCCCCACATGACACCTCGAAACCCCGACACAACACCCTGACACCGCGACCCCGACACAGCACCCCGACCCCAACACGGCACCCCCGACCCCGACATGACACCAACGACACACCGACACGCCACGCCCGACCCGATATTAATTAGTTTATGTTATTAGGTATTCAATTTTTAATATGTTCATGATGATGATACACACTTAATTTTTTTATTATGTTTATGTTGTACTAATTTTGTTTACTCTTTGTCATTGCAGGTGTTCACAGATGGTGGGCGCGGGTCGAGAGCGCTCCGGGCCTCCTTCCTCGGCACGTGATGGGAGGGGTCTTGTTATTCCACCCCAGCAGCTTCGGAGAGCGCTGGTAGACAGCATGCATACACTCCCAGCACCTTCGGCGGGCGCTTCTTCTTGGTAGGGAGAGGTCGGGGAAGGCGAAGAGGGTTGCAGGTAGAGGTGGATGTGGCGGCGGGAGAGGTAGGAAGGCTGATGTGCCTTCCTTGCCGCCACCCCGCTAATTCTCTGGACCACCGGAGTGCTCCGTCTTAGGTGGACCCATCGACTTGGACCCGTCTCGGACTGGTCCACAAGCCTTGGGTCGACGAGCCTCGGTCGCCGAGCCTATGTCCGACGAGACTCGGGTCCCATAGTCTTCCTCCCGGGAGACTCGATTCCCGATGTCTTCGTCCCACGTGACTCGGAGACTAGCGGCATGCTGATGGTGTCGAGGAGACCTTTTCGATGATAGCTACAGCGAGGGCGAGCTGGTTGAGGAGGGCAAGAAGGTCTACCAGCGTGGTGGTACAAAGCTCCCATCCGTGCCGGCGACCTGCGACCAGAGGTGGTTGATTGAGCCTAACGGGGAGAAGTAAGTGCGTTTACTCTTTTTTAACCTTTTGCCTTCATGTTTCTTCAAATTAATACCTAATGTGTTGGCCTTGTCATCTTTGCAGGGGTTGGATACACGCAGATGGTGTCCATGAGGCCCAACCAGCTCCTTGGTGTGCTTCTTGGCACCACTTCTCGGGGTGGGTCACGTTTCCCAATGAGGGTGAGGTTCCATAGCTAGCACTAACCTGGGAGCTGTACGAGGCTGCCCTGGCCTCGCTGGGGGAAATGGTCGACGGTGTCGTGTGCGAGACAGTGCCGACATTGTGAGACGGCGGTTTTGGGTAATTTCCCCTTTATAGAATTAAAAATCAACAGATTACCTAGTGATTGTCCTAATCGGTGTTGTCTTGTTTGATTGCAGACCTTCTACTGGTGTCTTGAGGAACATGAGGCGGACACGGCTATGGTTCTCGAAGCCGAGTCTGGCGCTTACTTAAGAACTTAGTTTCCTTGATTTGATTCGTAGGCGTAGCGCTGAAATTTCTCTTTGTCTAACTTAGGTGCCTCCGAGATGGTGTGCGGGTAGGATGGATTATTGGAAGAGGTTGGTGGATGAGTGTTGCTCTCCCCAATGGCTAGCAAATCCATAACAAGGCCAGGGATAAGCGTGCCCAAATGGAAGGTGTGCCACACCATCTAGGGAGCTCCAGCCTGTTTGAGTACGGGGATCACTGGGTATGTGGTTCGAGCCCTTAAAGATTCTTGCAATTTTATTCTTGATGCTAGCTTCAGCCGTTTAATTACTAATTTACCCCGCTCCTCTCTTTTAGGCGCGGCACAATAAGAAGGAGGTGCCATTGCTGTACGACATCTATGCCATGGGCCATAGTGCCCCGTTTAAGAAGGCCAAGGCACTCTCAGAGGATGACCTTGATCATCCAGAGAGCTTCACCAACATCTCCTCCCACAACAAGCTCATGAGGTACAGAGACTTTGGGAAGGCATTGAAAGGGGAGGACTTTAACCCAAGCCAGAGTCCTTTTGATCCTGAGCCCGTGATGCTATCTGGTGACGGGGGGAAACATGGCTCGGTAGCCATTGGGGATGGACTGATACGTTATCCTAGAAGTCTCCCGGAGATCTAGAAGTGCTAGACAAGGTCTCTTCCTAAGATGAGCCCTCGACCACGGCCAATTGGAGCTCGCCGTCGAGGCTAGGTCCAGGAGCTTGTGGCGGAGGCAAACAGGCAGGCGGCGCATAGGGAGAGGGAGTTGGAGGAGAGGGCGACTAGTATGTTGGAGGTGGAGAGGAACTAGAACGACACGGGTCATCGGGCCCTATCTGAGCTCCTCGTGGTAAGCTTCTCCCCCATATTAGCCAAATCATGCACGTAATGTTCGTTTCATTACTAACTAATATGACTTACTTGTGAAAACAAAATGTGCAGTCCGTGTGCGAGAAAACCGGCAATACCCCTCCACCGATGCCCCAGATTGCTATAGCGGACACGGTGAGTTTCATTTGAATGGTCATTACTTACTAGTATTCACATTTCAGTTCCATCGTGGTAACTAAACACTGCAAATGATCTTTGGTGCAGCACGCCTCCCGACAAGCATCGACTGATCCTTCTCCATCTCGCTGTTTCGCAAGCCCGACTGGTCCTTCTCCGTCTAGCACTGGCGCAAACCCGACCGAACCTTCACCTCCGTGATGATGATAAGTTTTCCTAAGTGTTTTGCTTAACAAATGCATACTTAGCTTAAGAAATGACCTAATTAGCTCCAAAATGACCTATGCTTAGCTTATTTTCCTCGAAAATGACAGAATAACCTTACTTATCTCCGAAATGACAAATTCTACTTAGGACAACTATAAAATGACCTATACTTAGCATTTTTTCCTCCAAAATGACTTGATATGCTTGGTTAGCTTGAAAATGGCATAATTACCTAGGATAGCTCAATAATGATCTATAGCTAGCTTTGCTAGTTCATTTATGACATAATTAGCTCACTTAGGTAAAAATGGCATAACTACCTAGGATAGCTCAATAATGATCTATAATTAGCTTAGCTACTTCATTCATGACATAATTAGCTCACTTAGTTAAAAAATGGCATAATAACCTTCGTTTAGCTCCAAAATGACCTATACTTAGTTTATTTTCCTCGAAAACGACATAATAACCTTACCTAGCTCGAAATGACATACTTTACCTAGGATAGCTATAAAATGACCTATACTTAGCTTTCGTTCCTCATAAATGACTTAGTATGCTTACTTAGCTGAAAAATGGCATTACTACCTAGGATAGCTAAATAATGATCTAACTTAGCTTACCTAGTTAATTTATGACCTAATTAGCTTACTTAGGTAAAAAATGGCATAATAACCATGGTTTAGCTCCAAACTATCATATAAGTAGTTTATTTTCCTCCAAAATGAACAAAATAACCTTACCTAGCTCCAAAATGACTCATTTTAAGTAGGATAGCTCTAAAATGACCTACACTTACCATTTTGTCCACCAAAATGAATAAAATATGCTTAGTAAGCTCAAAAATGGCATAACTACCTAGGTTAGCTCTAAAATGACCTATTTACCTAGCTTAACTCTAAAATGACCTACACACTTAGCATTTGTACCTACCTTGGCTAAAAAATTGTATTTTTTTCCTACCTTAGCTAAAAACTTGCATTTTTCCCTACCTTATTTAGAAGAAGAAGAAGATAAAGAAGAGGATAGGATAAAAAGAAAGAGAAGATAAATTCTTCTTCTTCTTTTTCTTCTTCTTTTCCTTCTTTTTCTTCTAGCTAGTCTTTTTATTCTTCTAACTTTCATCTTTCCTAATTTGCAGATTTGCTTGAGAGAGGAAGCTTGCATTGATGGAGTGTACTCTTCTACTTGTGCTTCCTTTTTCTTTGTGGAAACTTGTTGGATTTGTACGTACGGAAATGTTGTTGGAAACTTGTATATGTACATGTTGTTGGAAACTTGTATATGTTGTTGGAAACTTATTGTTGGTATGATTGTTGAAATTATTTTGGAGCTAAGTAAGGTTATTTTGTTGGTATATTGTAGCCTATTCAGCCGGACCTGTTGCCGTCTGCTGGCTGACGGCAACGCCCTTTGCCGTCCGCCTTGCATGCTTTGCCATGGCTGACGGCAAAGTGCTTGATTCCAGTAGTGAAGGGCTATGTCTTCCACTTTGAAAGGCGGATCGTCTTCCGCGTACGTAGTTCATGGTCGAGAAGAAGCGTCGTCCAGTGGACCCTGCTGGCGCCAAGAACCGCGTCACTGCCCTCCCCAACGACGTCCTAGCGCATCATCGTCGTTAAAAGTTGTCCATTTTGTAGTGTATATAAGTTCAAAAGTACATAACAACTATTATTCTCAAACTGATATCCATTTTAGTTGCATTGTAGAAAAAAACATATGTTTGTCGCAAGTAGTTGGAAGTACGATACTCCAGAAGAGCTGACATAATCTGGAAAAATTCAGAGAGTGTTGTTTGTTCTAAACACACCACAGTCGAATACAAGGTTAACTAATTGCTTACTTCTTAATGTTTGCTTGCATTTGATTTCAAATTATAGATTGATAAATATCTTAAGTTGATTGTCATGCCAATTTTTTTCTATCCAGAGTTACATTTTAGTTGCACTACACAAAAGTAAATGACAAGTGACGCTACAAATATACCTATTCATGTAAGCGCTGGCGGATTTTATCAGTACTTTCTCCACTTGTCATTGGATTGAAAGTTTGACATAGATTGGTGAGATAATTATTCTCGTCATTCCAACCTATTGATCACTCTTTAGTTTGCTAAGAGGCTCAATAGATAGACTACTCGAGAAGATGAGTTGTTTGGGAATGTTTAGATGTATATCTATGTCCTTTATCTAGTTTGTTAAGTGGTTCAATGAATTGAATACTCTTTGTAATGTGGTAGAAGTATCTATGTTCCACATATATGTTGGCCCTCATTACACCACGACACTATATCCCCAACAACCAGGTTGGTTGGAAATACAGGTTCCACCAACATAAAATCGGTCGGGAAAGATTATTGCTGACCGACCTTGTCTGCTGGGGAAATCCAGATGGGAAAACCCTTTCCTGACCGACTTCTTGTTGGTGATGGGGTATCTTTCCCGACCAACATTCTGTTGGGCCTGCCCTGGGCCTTTCCCGACCAACAGTCTGTTGGGCCTACCATGGGCCTTTCCTGACCGACTATCGGACATGGAATTCTTTCCCAACCAACAATCTGTTGGGATGCCATGGGCCTTTCCCAACCGACAATCTGACAGCGTATTCTTTCCCGACCAACACTATGTTGGGCCTGGCATTAGCCTTTCTTGACCAATTGTTAGACAGGTTTTTTTTTCTGCCAACCAACATCCATTATTAGCCCTCCCACATGTGGACTTCAAATTACCAATACAATATACATCAAGTTATAGTCCATGTCATCAAAAAATATTGAACCAGATGCAAAGAATAACAATGTATATTTCATTAATTTTCACATATAAATACATCATCTGTTATGGACTAATGACCATCCATGTTTCCTATAAAACTAATGGAACTAATTAAGTAGAGGAAATATTATGGTTCGTTACCTAATAGCAAGAATCCCTCGCTTTATTTTCTAGAATTTGTCTTAAGAGGCACATGATCTGCCTTGGCTCCTTGTAGTGGGCAACTACATACACATCCTCACAGCGTTCCACCAAGATCCTTGTGTCGTTCTAGTACTTGACATCAAAGCCTTCCTTCTACATATCATTGGAGAACATCCTCTAGTTTGAAAATCTGCAAGTCAAAACCCCCGGTTAATATTTCCGCATGATAACTGAGAACGTGATATTCTCTCTAAGCTACCTTCAATATCATTTCATACCAAAGCAACTAAAGAGAATTCATTATCACTGATGGGAAAAGGGGCACCTTTAGCTCCCCTCTTGCGTTTCCTGTAACTTTGTTTGCTATATCCTGAGATACATGAAAGGAGTAAAGAATCTAGCAGCGAAAGGATAATTCTTTTCAGGACATGGGGGATAACGCTCTTCAGGCCATTCCTGTATAATTGAAAGGAGTAAGGAATTAGATGATTAATAATAGATAGCAGCGGAAACATTTGCTAAGAAACCAATTTACCCATGGGGATAGGTGGAGCCTTCAATATTTCGAAATCAGTGACATGCTCAAAGTCCTATTTGTAGGCAAGCCACTTGCTATCACAAACAAGACGATTAACAATAGGTAGCAGCGGAAGTGACATATTTGAATGTAACTTTGAAGCCAAGATATGTATGTGATCTTTGTCCACCATGCTACTACATTTTTCCAAATCATTCATTGAAAACAACAGAAAACAAAACTTTATGTCAAGCCTGCTATCAAAAGAAAAAACATGTGTACCCAGTTCATGAAAGTACTTTTTAGAAAACTATAAAACAATAATAAAGCTTAATTAACTGCTGCACATATAGAACTTTACTGCTTCAAGGGCTTCTCTATTTCCATGAAGCAAAGCAGCATAGATTTTTTAAAAGATATTATTAAACTTACCACCTAGTTCAAATCTGCACACTGCAGCATTACAGAGAGAGGGAGGGGCGGAGAGGCCAAGTGAGAGAGTGAGATCTTACCAATGTCGTTGCCGCCATGGATCACTGGCACCTGGTCACTGAAAGTTAGTTGGGGGAGATGAGTGTAAAACAAGTAAATTTTAATAAGCATCAACCAGAAGAAGTATATCGCTATATAGCTCTGTACATTGACTAGAAACAATCAATGCTGGTCTATCTTTTCTTCTTACTTGGTGATGGTATACACAATATTTTGGTTATTCTCTTCATCTAAAGATTGTCTCAAATAATGTATATAGTTCATAGCTTGCATGGTTCAATAGAATTGTGAAACTTCTCAGAGAACAAATTAGCAGGTACATTGCACAAAGTCTAGCCTCTCTAGGTTCCCAAATTTTCAAAACCAGAACAACACTCAAGAGTGTAACATGTGGTGACAAGCAATGGTGGAGCTTCAAAGAAATTTCAGAAGGGGGGAGGGGGGCAAACCTACAAAATGGTATGATTTTGTTTTTGGAATATCAAAGTACGACCACACGTTAGAATTCAGAGCATGTTGAGCATATTGATCTTATCTTCTTACAAAATACGCCCTCCATCCGGAAATACTTGTCGGAAAAATGGATGTATCTAGACATATTTTAGTTCTAGATACATCCATTTTTCTGACAAGTATTTCCAGATGGAGGGAGTACATTTCTAACACCAATTACATGTAAAGTCAGTCTAAATGTGTGCCATTTTCCCAAAGTACCATCATAGTTAACATGCATAGTGAAAACGGAGTGTCTTTAAAAATGGATATATTATTTTTCACAACCAAACTTTAGCCCATGCAGCGAACAGAGCATCATTAATAATGGAGTATCAACCCTTCACAACATTGATATATACAAAAAGCTATAAATTAAATAGAAAAAAGTAATCTATAACAACGTAACAGTATATATATGCAAAATACGTATAAATTAGATAGAAAAAAAGTAACCGATTGGGGAGGAGTGGAGAGGGAGAGGAGAGGGAAAAGAACACTCACCCCCGGGGGAGGGGAAGAAGCACCAGAAGTCAACCGCCAGACCCCCCTTCAAACTAACCCGCGAGCGCAGATCATAGGAGGCCCATGGCGTTGCGGCAGCGGTGGCGGCGCCTGGGTGACGAGCGAGGGTGTGCGTGCTCCCTCTCCCAGGTGACCCACGTCTCTCTCACCCCTGGATCTGAGAGGGACGACGGCGTCCACCATCGGGCCTTGACGGATGAAGGTGACAGGGCACAAGCTAGGGTTAGAAGTGGTTGGGGGCTCGCGGTGGGGGACATGGCAGCAACCTTGCTGCCACGGTGACGACGTACGGGCTGCTATAGCTAGCGGCCGGCGGCGGATGGAGCGTGTGAGAAGATTAGATTTGGGGAATTTGGGAGCGGCCGGCGGCGGAGGGAGCGCGTGAGAGGATTAGGTTTGCGGGATTTGGATATGAGAGCGCTGAATGGAAAAGTGTGAGGGAGGCTTGCCGCTAAATTTTCGGCCCACGCGCGCATAGACGGGCCGGCCCAATAGGGAACCAACGGTCGGACGGCATTAATCGCCGACCAACAGTTCGATGAAGATAGAAGCTTTTCCAACAGACAATCCAATGTCAATTATCTACGTATTCCCGACCGACAGTTGATCGTGCTACGTAAATATTACTGACCAACAGTCTGATAAAACCTTTCCCGACCAATGGTCCATTGGCGAAAGTGACTTTTCCCAACACACAGCGGTAGGGAAATCTAGTGCGTGGTGTAGTGCCTGAAGTGTCTGTAAATGTACATGTGTATTGTCCTGTAAAAATGCAATTATGCAAATCAATAATGTATGCCTGCATATTCCGTTGGTGTGTTCTGTCATTTACATTTGGGTGCCTTGCCGGCGCCAACATAAATAAAGCCAAACAATAGAAGGGAGAAAATTCATCCAGAGATAAACTACTACCACTGAGTACTGACTGGCTGGCAGCCTGTGATGTAGGTATATCAACACTGACCCCGGGGCACTAACGGGTCACATGCGCATCAGTGATGACACAGTATGACCGGTCAGTACTGTAGGGATCTGTTGTAGTGTTAAGCCTCTTGGTGTATCCACATACTAAAAACTTGTTATTCGTGTTGTGCTGTCGAGGCATCGTTCTTTTCCTTGTATCGTCCGAATATATTTTTGTCCGCGTCCGGTCCTCCGCCATCACTCTGTTATCGTACCATGTATGTTTCTGCCTCCGTGCTGCATCTATACCGCTTCCAATTCAGAAAAATATATGAAATATTATACAGTATGACAGTGACAATCCTTTTTTCTCAAGGAACCTCTACAATTCATGGCAGTGATTCTGTACAACGGCAACAAACCTATGGCTGAAATGTGTGTCGAATAGCAGCAATAGATGAAGCATCTAACGGAAATATCAGTCATAGAGGAAGTCATGATCATTCCTAGTTGGCATGTCATTATTGTCGAACAATGTTCACTAGTAATGATAGAGGTCGATCAAAGGGAGTCAACACATGCTGCGTCATTAGGGATGTCTACTACTACTAGCTACTCATAGCACCAATGTGATATCCCTCTGATACGAAAGATCGATGCCACCCGTGCTATCTCAAACGCGAGGTTTCTCGTCACATAGGGATTTTTTAGTTACTATGATAAGAGTAGCGTGTACGCACGCCCAAGCCTCTGCTATATATAAGTACACCATGTGAACGCAGCTAATTATAATTAGATAAAGAATTGACTAGATTGCGCCCATGCAACATCCAACTCCTACCAGCATTATTCCATAAATGGAAAAACTGAATGAAGCACGAGCTTTAGCCTTTTGTAAATCATATATCCCAAATTCTACGGTGTCGTGACGCGTTGATTGGTTGGTGAAAGAACACAATTTAGGGTTTAAAGCGAAAAAGAGAGCGGGAGGAAGGGAAGCGGGAAAATTACGTACTATGGTTATCGTCATGTGATAGCGAGCTATACGCATGTTATGCTTCATTCGTCAGAAATTTTGAGGAAGGGAGAGGGGGGTGGGGGGGGGGGGAGCGGGAAAATCTATCATGGTTGTGTTGGTGTTATGCCATGCTTGATTCTCTCCTTCCGGCGGAGAGGGAGAGAGGACGACACGGAGGGGGGGGGGGTGCGAGGAAATTACAAATGTCATGCTTGATTCGGTAGAAATTAAATCAAGCCCGATTCACCCGTCCAATATTGTCTTTCGATCAGTAAACACAGGCAACATTCTAGCTAGTGTAGTATTTCTTAAGAATCTCAGTACTTCCCCCTTGACCTAGTCATAAACTACACTATGAATCGTTGTTTATAAGAGAAAAAATCCATTTGCTGTCTTGAGAGTTTTTACGGTACATCATACTACTTCTGGGACTGAGTAGTATTGAATCATCACAACTGTCGACTAGCTGGGTATCATTTTTAGATCGTAATTTGTAAACCCTTTGTAAAATCCCTCGCCACGACCATCCTTGTCAGGCTTTGTTGTTGTCATCGCCAGTCATCGACAGCTCATGTCCAACAACCATCTGTGGCTCTAACGGCATGACGAAGGAGCGGTCGTGGTTCAAGACCCCGGGCTCCGTCGTCATTGCAATCTCTTTCGAGGCTCCCGGTGCCCTCGGCGTGCGCCTCTGCCCGCGCTGCGTCCAGAGGCCACGCGAGTGCCATGGCTGCTTTGACGTCGGCACAATGGACCTTTCCAACCGTGTCACATGTTGACGGCAACGGCACCGCAGTACCGCGTTCCATATTCGCCTGGTTCGCAATGTCGCTCACGCTTCCCATCGTCGTCGTCCATATGTGAGCGTACCTCCTTGCTGGGGTACGCCGTACGTCGTCCGTGCCTCCCGCCGAGGCAAGTACATCGTGAGATGGTAGTTCTCAGATTAGATATGTGAGCGACGAGCTGCTGCTTGCGGCTCAACATCACCCGGATGCGCGTCTCTAGTGGAAACAAGGTTGACGTGTTCCGGCGAGATTCAAGCGTCGTTCTGTGCCTACGTTGCTTATGTGCAGCGGTTGCAGCCGCCGGCTTGCGTACACGCGTCATCGCCACAAAACAATCGGCTTATCATGGACATGATCAATCAATCTAGCTAGGAGGCTAGCTTTGTACATGGTGATTTCCTTGGCCAAAAGAACCGGCCGGCAAAGATCAATCGACTACCTACAATCTTCTTCGTTGTATCTCATCTCCGTCAAAAAATACTCGGCCGGATTCGGCCCAGTCTCCAATGGTCGGATCAGAGCAGGAGAAGAAAACACGCAGGCTTCTGAATGCATATAGAGTTTGGATATTTGTTCTGTGTGTCTTCCATTTTACCCTTTGAACAAAATATACTACTGATTCTGTCTAGTACTAGTAATGTTGGATCAAGTCCATTGAATGACTTAAAATGGACGGCTCATATTACTTGGATGTACTGTAATGGGATTGTTGATTTCCCCGCAAATCGGCGAGAGAGAGAGAGAGAGAGAGAGAGAGAGAGAGAGAGAGAGAGAGAGAGAGAGAGAGCCGATTTCAGTCCTCGTGGCAAAATAGTGTTCATAACCGAATAAGGTCCAGGCATACCAACATTCGTCATGGTGCTACACCTAAACATGCAGTGTCGAACATCTTTTTGTTTGAGAGAAGAAACAAGAGAGAGAGAGAGAGAATATCTTCCACTGATTTGAGTATACGCAGACCCGTAGAGCGATAATTCTAAAGGCACAGAAAACTACGGACGTTTTACGGGCATATCCACACTAATTACTTCTCCCCCCTATACTTGGCCATCTGTCGGGCCGGGCCGGGCTTTGGGCCGGGCGTACCAAAGCCTGACGCAAAAAACCTAGGCCCGAGCCCGTCCCATCACTCGAAAAGCCTGCCGGGCCTCGGGCCTCTTTGTTAACGCGTGAATACGACAGGATTGAAATCTAGGCCTGAGCACGGCCCGTGGACAAGGTTAGGCCTCGCCGGGTCCGGTCGGGCCGACCGGGCCGGGCTGCCTATGGCCAGGTCTACTCCCCCACCCCACCCCCATTTTCACCGGGGCGAGGCTCGCCTCACTCTCTAATCTTTCATAAGCTCTGTAAAATATGTCTGTTCTTTTGGCATTGCTCCCCGTAGAGCACGAGCAAACGAAAAACGTGACCTAATCTTGTGAATGCAGAGAGATAGAATGCTAGAAGAATCTGGTTTGAATCCTGCTGGCATGCAGCACCTGGACAGATTAGAAACTGGCCCGTAGAGCACGACCAGACCAAAAACCGAATCCGGTCACCCCGTGGCGCAGGTCAACTCTCCCTCCTTCGCTTGCATCACATGTCACATGCATAGCAGACGCAGACCCAAACATCTAGCTCGGGGAGCCCCGACAATGGCTTTCTTCCCCTAGTGTTCCATCGCTCCTTCCCCATCTCCCCACTCAGTTTCCCCGTTCCCTCGACCCCAAGCCTCCCAGCCACTGACACATAACCCAATCCTCGTCGGCTACCCCATGGCCCCGACGGTGCAGAAGAAACGCATCAGATACTGCTGTGGCTTCCCGAAGAAGAGCCATGCCTGCCACTTAGCCGACGGATCTTCTTCCTCGCGTCTGGTGCAAGGCCGAGAAGAATCGGGGCCGCAAGTGGCCGACCTTGCTGGCGCCAAGAAGGAGGAGGAGGACCACATCACAACCCTCCCCAACGACGTCCTGGGCACCATCATCTCTACGCTCCCCACCGACGAGGTTGCCCGCACAAACGCCATCTCCAAAGAGTGGAAACACCTCTGGCGCAAGTCCTCCCCGCTCAACATCGATGACCGTGACATCTAGAAAAGAGAGGTCTGGGGAGACAACCTAGTCGTCCTCATCTCAGAGATCCTCGAGGCTCCATGCAAGGTACGCGTCCATCGCCTTTCCCTAAGCATGCTATGCCATCACTTCGGCGACCGAGACAGGTACCCCATCATCGGCGGATGGTTCCGACCCAAGGTTCATGATCACCTCGAGGTGTTTCATTTCAGCTACCAACGGGTCAACAATGCGGAACCACTTTAGGCCGGCGAGTCGATGCTGCCCTTGCCGTCATCCACGATGAGTTTTTCCTTCCTCTGCGTCGCCAGCTTTGGCTACTGCCATTTCCCTGAGGATCCTCATCTCGTGGGTGCCGTAACCTTTTCAAATATCATCGACCTCACTCTCTTCCGGATCACACACACCGAGGACACACTCCACGCCATGATCGCCGCATCTCCAAATCTCATGACCCTGTACCTCAACAGATGCTATCACTTCCGCTGCGTGCATATCACCTCCCAAACTCTTGTAAGCTTCACCATGTTGGTTGACCAAGACTGTGATAGGATGGAGGTTCTCATCATCGTCAACACTCAAAGCTTACAGCAACTCCTGCTCTGTGATGATGGATATTACGATCCACGAATCATACATGTCCTGGTTGCACCGAAACTCCACACGTTGAGTTGGCTGCACAGTGATATGATGTCCACCCTACACCTTGGGAAGACAATACTCCAGGTAACTTAAGCTCTTAAAATCTAGTGATCTGTTAGCAACCTCTTTGTAATTTGTCACCCACTTTTATTAATAGTTTTCTTTCATGTTTTGATGATCGATCCAGGCAATGGTTGACAGCAGTCTAGTGTCATCGCCGCATAATGTAAAGATCTTGAAGCTCATTCTCCATGGTCTTAGGTTAAATCATGTCATTGACGCCCTCCAATGCTTTCTCTGCTTACAACAGCTTCACATAAATGTGAGTTGGCTCAACTCTCTTTCATTCTTTCTGCAATATTATATTAGCTATTCCCTCAGTCCCATAATATAAGAACGTTTTTTACACTACTGTAGTGTCAAAAACGCTCTTATATTATGGGACGAAGGGAGTAGCTTTTATGTACCCTCTATTTATCAACTCCGATATATGTTGAGTAGTTCTACTCTAAATTATATATTCTGTTGCTTCGTTTTCAGACACTGACGAGCCATGTTCCAAACAAGCAGAACGACAATCCAGCTGCTACTACTCTTGAGTGTGTTGACAGACATCTAAAGCTAGTAGTAGTGAGAAATTATTCAGGCAAGATACCAGATTATAACATTGCCACGTTCTTTCTTTTGAATGCAAGTGTGCTAGAGTCAATGAAGCTTCATGTCCCTTTTAGCTGGAACAACGAATGGAACTCCAGACAACGTATGAAGATGGATTTTAAGAACAGAGCTTCTCCAAATGGTTTGGTTTATTTTGAGGGCACGGAGTGAGCACATGAACAACCGTGGATGAGGTGTCAAATTGTGTACCCCTTTGGCACCTCAGTTATCGGGGTTTTTGTTCTTGCAGGGAACTATTGCCTCTGTTGTCGTTCCATGTACTAGTTTTGAAAACTAGAAAGGTTACTTTTATTTGTAATAAGTTTATGTTTACTTGTCAAATTTTTGTCATATGATTTCTGTTCCGGAACAAGTGTTCCTAGTTTTCTAAATATATTTGGATCTACATACTTGACAGTTTATGCATTTCTGACAAATTTAGTATGCAATGTCTTTCTTTTTTTTATGGAAAGTATGCGATGTCAACTGATGGTTGGTATATTTTTTGCTGGACCGTAACTCATGGTAGATATATGATGATGTAACTGCTGGTCCTCATATATTATGTTGCCCCAAACCAAACATATTTGGTGTTATGATTCTGAAATATAGGTAGCCTGCAGGTAGTTGTTTTGGGGGATTAACACTGTTCACAGCTGATACAGACATACATCTATATATGTTGTTTACTACTGGTTTAAATAATGTGTAGTGGAAGAATATTTTCTGGTGAAACATGTCCTGTGTTCTCACTTTAAACATATCACATAAACATACGATCAAGGCGGCTCGTTCAGCCCCCAAGGTGGGTATTCTTTTGTTGAACCATAACTCATGGTAGATATATGATCATGTCACTGCTGGTCCTTAGAGCAAGTCTAACAACATATCTCCTAAAATTTAGAGGAGTAAACGGCCGAGTATACTTTAGAGGAGCATGCATGTGCTCCTCTAAAAAGTGACCGTTTCTAACTGGTCAACAATACTTAGAGGAGCATGCATTTGCTCCACTAAAAAGTGACCGTTTCCAAAAAGTGCTCGTTTAGCTCCCAAGGTTGGTATGTTATCCATGTGAGTCATTTCCAGGGCCCGCTCAGACCACTCACGGTTCGAATATGCGCCCTTGGGGACTCCCCGAGCATGTGGAATTGAAGCACATATAGGCAATGTGGCCTTCAAAGTAGTGAGAAAACAACAATGGAAAGAGAAAGCCCAAGCATCTCAATACTACATTCGAACCCATTAAAATTACCACATCATAACCCTAAGGGGAAAAGCTATGATAACAGAAGTGTTGCAAAAGGAGAACACGTCATATATTTTTTCTACAGAGGTTCCGGGCCCCAGGTGGACGGACAACAAGCTCACTTTGAGGAAGCATTTTCATCTTCTTCGTGCACTAGTAGAAAAAGGGCCTATAGTCCCGGTTGGTGAGGGCCTTTAGTCCCGGTTCATGAACCGGGACTAAAGGGTCGGTACTAATGCATTGACCCTTTAGTCCCGGTTCAATCCAGAACCGGGACAGATGGGCCTCCACGTGGCCTGTCCGCTGAGCCCAGACAGGAGGGCATTTGGTCCTGGTTGGTGGCACCAACCGGGACCAATAGGCATCCACGCGTCAGCATTTCTATGGCTGTGGTTTTTGTTTTTTTGAAAGGGGGGTTGGGGGGTTTTCGGGGGTTAATTTAGGTGTTCCATATATTGTGCTATAGCTAGCTAATTAATAAAGAAAAGTGTCCTCTCTTTTGTTCGTGCTTGGTCGACGCTACGTACTATACATACGTATAGAGAGGACTAGCTAGACACGCTAGCTAGCTAGTAATTAAGCAAACAGAAGATCGTCATGAACATATATGCATACAAAGAGAAGTGATATCGACCATCTCTCCTTCTCCGAGAGATTGGTCAAACAACAAGTTCTCGTATATCTATCCGACACTACCGGCTACATATATACAATAATTATCTTTTACAAATATATAATCTCCTAACATACGGCCGCGTGGTCCACATAGTATTCTCCGTCTTCAGCGATCACGTGGTTAAGAAAGAATGCCGCCAATTCCTCTTGAATTGCTCGCATGCGATCTGGTGCTAGGAGTTCATCCCGCATCCGAAACATCTAATTTTAAGAAGGGGGTCAATATATATATATATGAATGAACGAAACTCAACACAACTAATGGTAATAAAATAAAATTGTGAATATTTTTATTTACGCACTTCATATTGTTTGTCGGAGTAGCCCCGCTCACAGGTCGTGTGGCGGATGGACTCATAAATGTAGTATCCATAGAAATCATTCCCTTGTTCCTGCCACAACCACTTTACAAGAAATAGAGGTCAATCAAACTGATAATTAGCAAGCATGCTAAATGGTATTGATGAAGCTAGCGCTTGAATCACTAGGAGATGTGTGGAATATGCTACTATATAGTACTTACTTTCGGGTGTCTAAATTGCAGCTTCTTGGGTAGTCCCGGAGCTTTTTTGGTGAATTTTCTCCAAGCCCTGCCATACAAAGAAAACAATTACTTGATATCAGAAATGAACAAAGTTGCTGATATGGTGGATAATGATCGATTTAACTTACTTCTCGAGCATTTCAGTCATGTCCGCATACTCCTTGGGATCTTTTCGCTTGGAGTCTAAGACAGTTACTACTCCCTTCTCAAGCTTAATCTCTAGGAGAATATAGTGGTAGCTGCGCACACATGCATAACTCATCAATATTACATTACTATAACCTGGACTAATAAGGAAACCGAATATGCCACAAGACAGTAACACTCACTTGAAGTTGTAAGGAAAGAGTATTATATCTTTGTGTTCATTTATTACCAACGATTGTAGCAAGTTGGCCTCGGTATTTACTTTACGAAATTCAACCTCAGTTTTATCTATGAGATATGTGTTAATGAACCCAATATCACCCACTTGTCTTTTCTTCAATTCAGCGATCTTCAATCTGCATAATATAGTGAGGATAATTACAAATACATGCAATGAAAGGGCTGAGTTATATAGAGAGACTTAATGACAGAAGTAGTACTACTTACAGACAGTAGCAGGTGACCGTTGCTTTATCGAGGGCCAATTGATTGAAAAACTGATAGAACTCCTGAAATGAAATAGGCAACAGTTCAATTCCAAGGAGGTCATGCTCCTTTAACTCTCACATACAAAGTACTCCTCCCTCGCACTCTTTGCAGGTTTTCATGTACCAATCATGCAATCTTCGCATCATCGTTGATAGAGAACTTTCATCTTTGACGAGAGGCTTCCCGTACTCGTATCTTTGTATCTGCACCTCTAAGAAATCATAATGTACATCATCGGGCAGGTAATCTGCAGGATTTCCATAAACGGGCACCATCCTCGGATCGACGATGTCGCTAGCAGGCACCTTGAGCGGGGGGCACGATTGCTTCGCTTGTTCGCCGAGCTGGGCAATTTGTTTCCCAGCTCGTCGTTCTTTCATCCTTTGATCATTGACAGTACTTCCCGACCTCTCCGCTTCGGCAAATGCCTTTCCAATAATGCGCTCATAGTTGCCTTTCGGCGGAGACTTGGGTGGTTTTGTCGTAGCAGCGAGTGCGCTTCGCTTTCACCGGATCTACCTTCTCCTCCGGAGGTGGATGTCTCTTTGCTTTCAACCCTTGAAACCAGTCATCCACTTGATCTGCCTTGATATTCGTGTTTTCCTCCTCGCTCCTCTCGTGCAGTAACTTCTTTGGAGTCTTCAGAGAAGGACCGAATCTGTATCTCCTCCCGCCTTTGGCTGTACTGCTAGACGCCGGCAGAGCAGACGGAGCGGATGTCTTCTTTCCTTGCTTACGAGGCGGAGGAGAATGACTACGACGCGCCGGAGCAGCCGGAGCGGCGGCAGGTCTTTTCCACCCTTGCTGATGAGGCGGAGAAGGAGGAGGCTGGCTGCTCGGGCGCGCCGGCGCAGGCGGAGAAGGAGGTGGAGTGCCGCCACGCGCCGGAGAAGGAGCCGGCTGAGTGCCCTGATCGTCACTCGTCGGAGGAGGAGGCGGTGGAGGAGGCGGAGTGCCCTGACTCGCCGGAGGAGGAGGAGGAGGCGGAGGCGTCCAGTTCGGAAGGTTGATGAGATCCTTCCGCCATAGGCATGGAGTCTTGAGTAGAACCCAGCCGATACTCCCTTCACCGGTAGGGTGGTCAAGCCGAGGTCCTCAAATCCTCCGTTATTTCATCGACCATCACCTTAGCATATCCTTCTCGAATCGGCCGGCGGTGAAAAGTTTAGTCGGGTTTATTAGGATAAACAGAGCCAACTGCCGCCTTGACCTTCAAATTGCTCCATTTGCGCCATAAGGTGGCAATTTTCAGCATCCGTGATAGCATCCACGGGATAGCTGGCAGGAGCCGTCAAGGCATCTGTTGGCTGAAGCAGCTCGGTGGAAGCCACGCTGCTTCTCCGCCGAGATGGCGGGTAGCCGGGGAAGCTTCAGCAGGTCGCTTGCTGCGATCTGCTGCTTCGCTCTCTTCTCATTCCTCTAGCCCCATTACCCTTTCGTGCAGCGCCGCATTTGGCTCTGCTCCGGTTTCTTCCTCCTCTCATGGGTTTTGTAACCCCTGCGTCCGGAAATCCAGCCTTCCACGAAATGGAGCTCTGGCGTGCCTCGTGTCCGTCCCAGGTGCTCGAGATTCGAGGGCCATTGTGTGCTCGTCCTTCTCCCTGTCTGGAACGAACTTCCCTTGCTGCGCTGCTTCGATATATTGCTGAAGCCTCTTGACTGGTATGTCCAATTGTTCGTCCGTCCAAATGCACTTCCCTGTTATAGGGTCCAAGGATCCGCCGGCCCCGAAGAACCAAGTCTGGCAACGGTCTGGCCAGTTCATTGTCTCTGGTTCGATCCCTTTATCAAGCAGATCATTCTCAGCCTTGGCCCACTTAGGCCGGGCTACGAGGTAGCCACCTGACCCCGTGCGATGGTGAAGCTTCTTCTACGCAACATTTCTCTTGTTTTGTCGCCGACATCTTTTTACTCTTTTCCGATGTCTTGTGGGCCACAAATGCGGGCCAGTCATCTCTGATCTTCTCATATTTGCCCTTGAATTCTGGTGTCTCATTTTTTTCGACATACCTATTGAGGTCTTTCTTCCAATTCCTGAATAGGTCTGCCATCTTCTTCAGAGAAAAAGACTTGATTAATGGCTCTATTACTGGCTTCTCCGGATCATCCTCTAGCGGTAGGGTAAAATTTGACTTCTGCTCAGTCCAAAGATCATTTTTCTGCATATCATTAACATAAGACACCTCGTGGTCGCTGCTCTTAGGCTTATACCATTGGTGGATGCTGATCGGGATCTTGTCCCTAACCAGAACCCTGCACTGAGCAACAAATGCCTTCTTTGTCCGGTAGGGTTCAATCGGTTGGCCGTCGCGCGCGATTTGTATGATCTCAAACTTTTCATCCGAGCTCAACTTTTTCTTCAGGCCTCGTCTCTTTACCGAAGTTGTGCTCGATCCGGAGGGCTAGAAAAAAGAACAACGACGAGAGTTAATTAATATGTGTACATACCAAAACAATGAATGCATCAATTAGCTAGTCAGCACAGGCTTAACTAATATATATACCTGGCCGGACTCGGTTTGTTGATCACCGGAGCCGTCCTCATGGTCTACTTCTTCAC
Source organism: Aegilops bicornis (assembly GCA_021605145.1). Classification (NCBI taxonomy): domain Eukaryota; kingdom Viridiplantae; phylum Streptophyta; class Magnoliopsida; order Poales; family Poaceae; genus Aegilops; species Aegilops bicornis. The sequence goes on from CM038670.1 coordinate 54,738,645, forward strand.
CCTCTCCTTCCAGACCATCGTTGTCGTTGAGAAACATCAACGAGCAGACGACATCACTTCCTTGTGCGATTATGTCCCTCAACAACGCTTCTTGTGCTTCGTCTCGGGGGGTGTCCATAGTTTCTACATATATTTACAACATAGCAATTATTATTCAAACATGATGATATGGATATATTAGTGGCAAACGAGAACTAGCTAGCTAATCACAATAAGGAATCATATTAGTGGCCTCGACGCTGCTTCTCTAGGGGGTGGCCTCGACAACGCTTCAAGGGTTAGGGTGGCCTCGAGAACGCTTCAAGGAGGGGGTAATATCGACTTCCCGACGTGTTGAAGCTATCGGGAGGGGTCGGCGTTGAACACTACATCTATGTCCCACAAGTGACGTGGGCATCGACGCCCATGTAGGGTAGAGGGTCGTGGATCGCTGAGCGGTCGAGGTCAAGGGTCGAGGATCGCCGAGGGTCGGAGGTTGCCTAGTGTCAAAAGTTCAACAAAACCATGTCTTCATCATTAGGCAGTAACAGGTGCATGATGGTGCGAAGGTCTCCAAAGTTATTTTAGAACGGAGTCCTAGATAGGATAATTCGCTTTTTGGTACAAAGTTCAGCAAGAACCTTCCTAATATCGTTATTTGGAAGGCCTTTGCTGAAATTGCATAAAAAGGCCAATTATCCTATCCGGGACTCAATCCAGAATAAATTTGGAGGACTTCGCACCATCATGCCATGGTTACTTCCGCTAATGATGAAGCCATGGATTTCTTCAATACTTTGACACTATAGGAACCCTCGACCCTGAAACCTCGACCCTTGACCCCTTAACGACCTCGACCCTCTACCCTAGTTCCCGACCCTCGACCCTCGGCGATCCTCGACACCCTCAGTTATATCGACAACGACGCCGACATACATATACATGGGAAAATAATGTTATCGGGAGGGGTATCGCACCCCCTCGTGTTGAAGTTTCTTCTTTCTCCTCTATTCCTTTCTTTCTTCTTCTCCTCTTCTATTTCTTCTTATCCCTCGAGAAAGGAAAATAAGGAAAATGAAGAAAAGAGGAAGAAGGAAGAAGAAGAAGAAGAAGAAGAGGAGAGAAGAAGAAAAATAGAATTTTTTCTATTTTTCTTCTTCTCCTCTATTCCTCTCTTCTTCTCCTCTTCTTTTCTTCTTTTTCCTCTTCTTATTTATTTCTCATCTTCTTCCTCTCCTCTTCTTCTCCTTTCTTCCTCTTCTTATTTTCCTTTTTCCTCTCATTCTTTTTGTTCTTCTTCTTCCTTCTTCCTTCTTCCTCTTTTCTTCCTTTTCCTTATTTTACTTTTTCCTCTACACTAACCTAATTAAAATGCACTAACCTAAAATTGATATCTACTAACAACCTAAATAAAAATTAATACATATATGAAAAAACATATATAAACAAAAATGCTATGAACATTATATTCATACATACATATATAGCCACATCCATTCATCATATAGCGATAAACAAAAAATTAATAAATATATGAAAAAACGTATATATAAAATAAATGCTATGAACAGAGTCTCGACGGCGGCCGCTCACAACGGGGTCGGCCGGCGAGGGCGACGACGGGCTCGGGGCGGCGCGGGGCAGGGGCGACGAGGACGGCGGGTTTGGCGGCGACGGGACGGCGGGCTCGCGGCGCTGGGCCTGGGCGACGGCGGTTTCATAACGGGCGCGCTGGGGCGACGGCGACGACGGGCTTGGGGCGGCGGGCAGGCGACGAGGACGGCGGGTTTGGTGGCGACGGGACGGCGGGTTTGGGCGGCGCTGGGCGCGGCGACGGCGGGGCGGCGACGACGGGCGCGGCGACGACGGGCGGCGCGGGCGCGAAGCGACGACGGGCGGCGACGACGCATGCGGGCGACGACGAGGAGCAGGGCGTTAGCGGCGTATACGCTCACAAGGGATGAGGAACTGAATGAAATTTTTGCCAAGTGTTGTATATATAGCAAGACCATTGGTCCCGGTTCGTGAAACCAACCGGGACTAATGCCCCCGTTTAGGTTGGCGAGGTTTTCAAATTCATAGTTTTCAAATGAACTCTGAAAAAGTTGGCATAGCATGTGCATGTACAAAACGGACAATGTTATCATACTCGTCTGTTACAAAGTTGGCATGGTATCATCATAATAGTTGCGGAAGATGGTCCCCTGGACAACAAGTACAACTCATCACAAACAGTGCTGTCACCTCTGAGACGTGTTTCCAACCAACTGCTGGAAGTCCTGATGTGTTCACATGTAATCCGATCGTCAGACCGCCTCCGGGTGTTTGGAGCGCAGACTATTCTTGTGTTCATCGACATACAGGGTCACCAAGGTAGAGTTCTGTAGAACTGTGTAGTGTGCTTGAGACCAAGAATATCCATCCCTGCATATTATTGAGTCCCTTCCAAGCGTGCCTTTTCCAGTCAGTCCTCCCTCATACCGCGATTTAGGGAGACCTATCTTCTTAAGGCCAGGAATGAAGTCAACACAAAACCCGATGACATCCTCTGTTTGATGGCCCATGGAGATGCTTCCTTCTGGCCTAGCGCGTTACTTAACATATTTATTTAGGACTCCCATGTACCTCTCAAAGGGGTACATATTGTGTAGAAATACGGGCCCCGTAATGACAATCTCGTTGGCTAGATGAACTAGGACGCAAGGCCATGATATTGAAGAAGGGTGGTGGGAACACCAGCTTGAAACCGACAAGACATTGCGCCCACATCACTCCTTAGCGTTGGTACGATTTCTGGATCGATCACCTTCTGAGATATTGCATTGAGGAATGCACATAGCTTCACAATGGCTAATCGGACGCTTTCCGTAGAAGCCCCTCAATGCAACCGGAAGCGATTGCGTCATAATCACGTGGAAGTCATGAGACTTTAGGTTCGGAACTTTTTCTCCGCATATTTATTATTCCCTTTATATTCGACGAAGCCAGCCGACCTTCATACTGAGCAGGCATTGAAAGAATATTTATTTCTCTTCTTTCGTAAGAGCGTAGCTGGCAGGACCTTCATACTGCTTTGGAGGCATGCCCTCTTTTTCGTGCAAGCGTTGCAGGTCCTCTCGTGCCTCAGGTGTATCTTTTGTCTTCCCATACACGCCCAAGAAGCCTAGCAGGTTCACGCAAAGGTTCTTCGTCACGTGCATCACGTCGATCAAAGAGCGGACCTCTAGGTCTTTCCAGTAGGGTAGGTCCCAAAATATAGATTTCTTCTTCCACATGGGTGCGTGATTCTCAGCGTCATTCGGAACAGCTAGTCCGCCGGGACCCTTTCCAAAGATTACGTGTAAATCATTGACCATAGAAAGTACGTGATCACCGGTACGCATGGCGGGCTTCTTCCGGTGATCTGCCTCGCCTTTGAAATGCTTGCCTTTCTTTCGACATTGATGGTTGGTCAGAAGAAATCGACGATGGCCCAGGTACACATTCTTCCTGCAGCTTCCCAGGTATATACTATCGGTGTCAAGTAAACAGTGCGTGCATGCGTGGTATCCCTTGTTTGTCTGTCCTGAAAGGTTACTGAGAGCGGGCCAATCGTTTATGGTCACGAACATCAACGCCTTTAGGTCAAATTCCTCCTTTTTGTGCTCATCCCACGTAAGTACACCGTTTCCATTCCACAGCTGTAAAAGTTCTTCAACTAATGGCCTTAGGTACACATCAATGTCGTTGCCGGGTTGCTTAGGGCCTTGGATGAGAACTGGCATCATAATGAACTTCCGCTTCATGCACATCCAAGGAGGAAGGTTATACATACATAGAGTCACGGGCCAGGTGCTGTGATTGCTGCTCTGCTCCCGAAAGGATTAATGCCATCCGCGCTTAAAGCAAACCATACGTTCCTTGGGTCCTCTGCAAACTCATCCCAAACTTTCTCTCGATTTTTCTCCATCGCGACCCGTCGTGGGTGCTCTCAACTTCCCGTCTTTCTTACGGTCCTCACCGTGCCATCGCATCAACTTGGCATGCTCTCCGTTTCTGAACAGACGCGTTTCAACCGTGGTATTATAGGAGCATACCACATCGCCTTCGCAGAACCCTCTTCCGGAGGCTCACCGTCAACATCACTGTGGTCATCTCATCTGATCTTATACCGCAATTCACCGCATACCGGGCATGCGTTCAGATCCTTGTAGGCACCACGGTAGAGGATGCAATCATTAGGGCATGCATGTATCTTCTCCACCTCCAATCCTAGAGGGCATACGACCTTCTTTGCTGCGTATGTACTGTCGGGCAATTCGTTATCCTTTGGAAGCTTCTTCTTCATTATTTTCAGTAGCTTCTCAAATCCTTTATCAGTCACAACATTCTCTGCCTTCCATTGCAGCAATTCGAGTACGGTACCGAGCTTTGTGTTGCCATCTTCGCAATTTGGGTACAACCCTTTTTTGTGATCCTCTAACATGCGATCGAACTTCAGCTTCTCCTTTTGACTTCCGCATTGTGTCCTTGCATCGACAATGACCCGGCGGAGATCATCATCATCGGGCACATCGTCTGGTTCCTCTTGATCTCCAGCAGCTTCGCCCGTTGCAGCACCATCGTGCACATCGTCTGGTGCATCTTGATGTTCGATAGCATCACCGTATTCAGGGGCACATAGTTGTCATCGTACTCTTCTTCCTCGCCGTCTTCCATCATAACCCCTATTTCTCCGTGCCTCGTCCAAACATTATAGTGTGGCATGAAACCCTTGTAAAGCAGGTGGGTGTGAAGGATTTTCCGGTCAAAGTAAGACTTCGTATTCCCAAATATAGGGCATGGACAACACATAAAACCATTCTGCTTGTTTGCCTCAGCCACTTCGAGAAAATCATGCACGCCCTTAATGTACTCGGAGGTGTGTCTGTCACCGTACATCCATTGCCGGTTCATCTGCGTGCATTATATATAATTAAGTGTGTCAAAAATCATTATAAAACATCATGAATAGATAATTAAGTGACCAAATTAATAGAAGTTCATCATCACATAAAAACCAAAGTACATACATAGTTCTCATCTAACAACATAAAGCTCTGCAGAGCATCTAAATTAATTAAACCATACATTGAAACTATGTAAAACATTTCAATGCGAAAACAAATGCGATCATAATCGCAACCAAGGTAACAACTGATCCAACGGCATGATGATACCAAGCCTCGGTATGAATGGCATATTTTCTAATCTTTCTCATCTTCAAGCGCATTGCATCCATCTTGATCTTGTGATCATCGATTTACATCCGCAACATGCAACTCCAATATCATCTTCTCCTCCTCAAGTTTTTTATTTTTCCTTCAAGAAATTGTTTTCTTCTTCAACTAAATTTAACCTCTCGACAATAGGGTCGGTTGGAATTTCCGGTTCAACAACCTCCTAGATAAATAAAATCTATGTCACGTTGGTCGGCATAATTTTCATAAACAATAGATGAACCAATAGTTATGAAAATATAATATATACCACATCCGAATCATAGACAGGACGAGGGCCGACTGGGGCGGATACAAAAACCATCGCACTATATACGATGCAATAATAAAAGTAAGAAAATAATACAAGTAAGAATATTTTTCCTTTCAGAAAGAAGATAAGAACAAGAGGCTCATCACGGTGGTGCTGGCGATGAGATCGGCGCGGGTGATCGACGGCGGTGAAGACGGGGACGGGGCGTGACGGACCGCTAAACCTAGACAAATATTGAGGAAAATGGAGGTTGGAGGTCGAGCTTGGAGAGGAGAAAGCTTAAGTAGTGTGGCTCGGGCATTTCATCGAACACCTCATGTGCATAGGAGGTGAGCTAGAGCACCACAAAGCCCCCCTTGCCGGCAGAGAAAAACAGAGCATTGAGTGCTCTGCCGCTCATGAGGGGTATATATAGGCAGCACTATTGGTCCCGGTTCGTGGCATGAACCGGGACTAAAGGAACCTTTGGTCCCGTTCATGCCACCAACCGGAACCAATAGTGGTGGGCCAGAGCCAGGCCCATTGGTCCCGGTTCGTCCCACCAACCGGGACCAAAAGGTCCGGACGAACCGGAAACAATGACCCACGTGGCCCGACCGGCCTCCTGGGCTCACGAACCGGGGCAAATAGCTCCATTGGTCCCGGTTCTGGATTGAACCGGGACTAATGGGCTGAACTGGCCTGGACCATTGCCCCCTTTTCTACTAGTGGTGGTTCCCCACATCGACTCCTGTTGTCGTGTGCTGGTCCCAGCACCCACCTTGCCTGTGCTGGCAGCCTTATGATGACTGAAGCGGTCGCCGCCCACATGAATGTGCCATGAGTAAAAGGATGGAATCAACACAATGCCGTGTGAGTAGGGATGTCTACTAGCTACTCATAGCACGAACATGTTACTTTACATCCCTCTTTGAAAGATGGATGCAGCCTATCCAGTGGTGTAGCAAGCGGAGGATCTGTGGGGGGGCAAAGAGAAATGCATTATTGGGGCGAGGGGGGTGGGGATGAGTGCACTCTACATAATAATATAAGCCTTTAAAAAAATTTCCACTAGTCTCTCCCCCCCACCCCGAAGTACATGTAGCTCCGCTGTAGAGCCTATGGTGTCTCGAACGCACGGCACGTTGCCACTTAGGGTTTTCTAGATGCTATGATAGAAGTTGAGTGTAGGCACATCGATGTGTCTATATGTACACCCCATATATGGACGCAGTGCTTTACATGTGTTCAAAAAGCTCTTTAGCTAATTAATTTTGTAACAAATTAACTGGATTGTGCACTTGCAACATCCAACTCCTGTCAGCATTCATCCATATAAGTGGAAAGGCTTAAGCCCACACTTTGGCGTTTTCTAAACTACATATCCCAAAATATCCGGTGCCGTGACTTGTTGGTTGGTTGATGCAAATAACAAGTTACGGTTTTAAGGGGGGGGGGGGGGGGGGGGAGGATGTTTTACATGGTTGTCCTGATAGATAACTATATATATTCATGTTATACTTGATTGGGTAGAAATTAAATCAAGCATGTTTCATCTATCCATCATTGTCGTTCCGTCAATACAGTTCGAGCTTGTTAATGTTTCACAAGAATCTCGGTCATTCCCACCTAGCCCACTCACAACCTACAACATGCGATAATTCTTCTTTTGCGGGTAAGTCATAACTACAGTAACTATGAATCACTCTTCATGAGATAATAAATCCATTTGTTGTTTCGTGAGAGAGACAGAGATAGTGTTTTCAATTATGCCGACAAAATAGCGTTCATAAGAGAATATAAGGGTGTGTTTGTTTTGAGGGACATGTTTCAGTGGTTGTGGTTATCCCCAACCAATTAGCCAGGTACCATTTTCCCTGGTCTCAATTAGTGTGAGTAGCCAGAAATTTATTTGGTTTGATGGATAAAAGGGGGGCTAGTAGTGGTGGATAGAGGTTGTGGTGACTTTTTCGATTAAGGTTGCGAGATTACCCCATAGCTTGTAATTTTTGAACATAGAACAATCAAATATGATATTAACAAAAATAATTTTTAATTTAAAAAGCAGAGCAGAGAACAACCTGGACTAGTCCTACAAGGGAAAGAGAGTGAAAATACTAAGACATCACACCATGCTTAATTTCTAATGTGTTGAAGACTTGAGGTACAGAGAACAGACACCAGAAATAGTGCGTGCAGCCTCCATCAAAGTCCTTGTATTAACGTCTATATACACCTGCACACACACACACACACACACACACACACACACACACACACACACACCTGTCTATCTGCCGAGCAGCCTCCATCCACATGGCATCAGCGTCCGCACGCGGCACTCACATGTGTCTGCCGCCGTGACCTGTGTCATCCTGAAGCTCGAGCGGTGTAGAAAAAAAGGAAGGAGAGAGTGCACGGCAAGAAGGAAGATATTAGGAAGGAGGGAGTTGCCACGCACTCACCTTTGTCGTCCTCTAGCTCCAGCGGGAGATAGATCATACAAGCACGGTTGCACCTTTAGGTGGAGTGTCGAACATCTTCATTCTTTTTGAGAGAGAGAACATCTTCTGCTGATTTGATTTGCAATTTGACAAAATAGTGTAATGCTGCAGCAGCACCAGGCCACCCGTAGAGCACGAGTGATGTAAGGAGTGTGGAGTGGAAACTGACCCAAGAAAACCTCGGGGAGCACGTCAACTCTTCCCATCACACGGAGAACACACGCAGACCCAAAAAAGGCCTCGCGGAGCTTCCTCCCCCTAATCTCCCGGTGCTCCTCCCCCCTCTCCCGGCTCAGTTTCCCCATTCCCTCGACCCCCAGCGGCAGCCTACAGCTTCCCAGACATTGACACAGAATCCAAACCCCGCCGGCTAACCCATGGCCCCGACCCCGATGGCGCGGAGGAAACGCGCCAGATACTGCTGCGGCCTCTGCGGCCTCCCAAAGAAGGGCCATGTCTGCCGCTTCGCCGGCAGTTCGTCTTGGGCGCGGCTGGTGCAGGGCCGAGAAGAAGCGGCGCCGCCCAGGGACCCTCCTTCTGCTGGCGCCAAGAAGGAGGAGGTCACCATCATCACCGACCTCCCCAACAACGTCCTAGGCACCATCATCTCGGCGCTCCCCATCGACGAGGCCGCCCGCACAAATGCCATCTCCAAAGGCTGGAAGCACGTCTGGCGCGACTACACCCCGCTCAACCTCGACGACCGCGACCTCCACAAAATGGCCTGGACCGGAGACAACCTAGTCGACCTTATCTCAGACATCCTCGAGGCTCCACGCGAGGTACGCGCCCGGCGTCTTTCTCTCAGCACGCTATGCCAGCACTCCGGCGATCGAGACCGCTACCCCATCTTTGACCGCTGGTTCCGATCCAAGGTTCTGGATCACCTCGAGGATTTTCATTTCAGCTACCAGCGGGTGGACAACACCGAACCACTACAGGCTGGCGAGTTGATGCCGCCGCTGCCGCCATCCGCGTTGAGCTTTTCCTCCCTCCGCGTCGCCAGCTTTGGTTGCTGCCATTTCCCTGAGAATATCTTAGCCTTGGGCGGCATCACTTTTCCATATCTCATCGAGCTCACACTCTGCCGGATAACAAACTCCGAAAACACACTGCACGCCATTATAGCCGCATCTCCAAATCTTGTCTACTTGTACCTTCACAGAAACTATCACTTCCGTCGCGTCCACATCAGCTCGCAAACTATTGTAAGGTTCCGCATGTTTGTTGACCCAGACAGTGATGTGATGGAAGAACTCCTCATCGTCAACACTCCAAGCCTAGAGGAAGTGATGCTCTGGGACCAAGGTGATTGTGGTCCACGAATCATACGTGTCCTGGTTGCCCCAAAACTTCACATCTTGGGTTGTCTGCACAGCGACATGATGTCCACTGTACAGCTTGGGAAGACAATACTCCAGGTATATATGTATCTAGGAGCCACACAGGGCATCTGTATATATCATTCTTTTGCAATCTTACTTATGTACATATTCTTTCATGCTTTGACGATCCAGGCAATGGTTGACAGCAGTCTAGTGTCATCACTGCATAATGTAAAGATCTTGAAGCTTGTTGTCCATGGTCTTAGGTTAAATCATGTCATTGACGTCCTCCAATGCTTTCCCTGCTTACAACAGCTTCACATAAATGTGAGTTGGGTCGACCCTTTCTTTCTTTTTGCAATCTTAGTTACATTCTATTTATGTACTCTCTATTTATCCATTCCTATGTTGAGTAGGTCTACTCTAAATTATTCTCTTGCTTCGTTTTCAGACATTGATGAGCCATGTTCCAAACAAGCAGAACGACAATCCAGCTGCTACTACTGTTGAGTGTGTTGATAGACATTTAAAGCAAGTAGTAGTGAGAAATTATTCAGGCAAGAAACCTGATTATAACTTTGCCAAGTTTTTTGTTTTGAACGCAAGAGCGCTAGAGTCCATGAAGCTCCATGTCCCTTTTAGCTGGAACAAGGAATGGCGCTCTAGACAACGTATCAAGATGGATTTTAAGAACAGAGCTTCTCCAAATGCTTTGGTTTATTTTGAGGGCACCGAGTGAGCACATGATCAACCGTGCAGACGAGGTGTCAAATTGTGTACCCCTTTGGCACCTAAGTTATGTTTTTTTTTCACAGTTAACTGTTGCCGGTTGTCGTTCCATGTACTTTGCAGAAATAGAAAGGTTACTTTTTGTACTTAATAACGTGAAGTTTACTTGTGAAATTTCTATGATATATGAACCATACCAACTAAATGTATGTCCTTGTGGAAGTGTATTGAGAATAGTGCATGTCTGCATTGTTCCACCGAAATGTTGTGGGTATGATGAATTACCTTTACTTTATGGGAAAATAATGAGTTCATGATTATTCCAATTTATGGCTAATTGATAGAAGGTCCCTTAGGGCATCTCCAAAGCTGACCCGCAAATAGCTCTGGTATATGTCCGTTCTTATGTCCGGACATGGTATGCGGACAAGATGCGGGAGCCGCCCGTCCAACCGTAGACGCAAACATCCACCTCTAGTAATGATTTTTCATGTAATTAACTCTGCCAAATTAATCTCCACCCAATAGAAAATCCACCTTCCGCCAAATAGAAATCAACCTTCCACCATTTGAATCAACCTTCCGCCAATTGGGGTATAATTATAGAAAAATAATTACTCCCGTAATTTGAGGTGCGGCAGTTAATGCAGATTTCTTTCCTCTTATAATCCAAAGAGCTAATTAATCCCAGATTAATTAACGGAGTAATAATTAAGGGCGAATAGTGCCAATGTTTCATGACTTGTTTAGGGGCCATCTACAACTATTCCACCTAAACTTTGGGACAATAACGTTGTTGCTAAAGAAGGAGGAGGCAGTGTGTATTGAGCAGTTCAGGCCGATATGTCTACTCAATGTGAGCTTTAATCTTTTTACTAAAGTTGGGACAAACCGACTGACGCGGATTGCACATAGTGTGGTGCAACCAACTCAGACGACTTTCATGTCGGGGAGAAACACACTAGAGGGTGTGGTTGTCCTACATAAAACACTTCACGAGATCCACTCAAAAAAGCTCGATGGGGTGATTTTCCAAGTGGATTTCGAAAAAGCGTATTATAAGGTTAAATCGCCGTTCCTCCCGCAGTCCTTATGTATGAAGGGATTTGACGATTCCTGGAGGTAGCAAGTCGATTCATTTGTGTAAAAAGGTAGTGTCGGGATTAAAGTGAATGAGGACATATGTCACTACTTCCAAATGCACAAGGGTCTAAGACAGGGGAAACGATGTCTCCTATCTTGTTCAGCACAATAGCCGTTATGTTGGCAATTTTGATAGGAAGAGCTTAAGAGGAAGGCCAAGTAGGAGGATAGTACCACATCTAGTCGATGGTGGGGTGTCCACACTAGAATACGCTTATGATACCATAATTTTCGTGTAACATGATTTGGCAAAGGCGAGAAATATGAAGCTTGTGCTATGCCTATTCAAATAATTGTCGAGATTGCAGATTAATTTTAACAAAAGCGAATTGTTTTTCTTTGGGAGAGCCAAAGATGAACAAGATGCTTAAAGACAACTATTCACATCTGAACTAGGTATCCTACCATTTAGTTATCTGGGCATACCAATTCACCATCGCAAGCTATCTAACAAGGAGTGGAAGTGTATTGAAGATCAATTTGAAAAAAAAACTAAGGTGCTGAAGGGTAAGTGTCGGTGTCAAAAGCGGCAGATCTCGGGTAGGGGGGCCAAGCTATGTGTCTAAGGATCAATGGTAATAGGAGGCCAGGGGACACGATGTTTACCCAGGTTCGGGCCCTCTTAATGGAGGTAAAACACTACTTCTGCTTGATTATGATTGTCGAGTATGAATATTACAAGAGTGGATCTACCCAGAGATCGTGATGGCTAATCCTAGATGTCTAGCCTATGAGGATTACGATGATGGTGAAAAAGTTGCCCTCTACGGACTAACCCCCCCCCCCCCACCAGTTAATATACACATCGGAGGGGGTCTATGGATTGTACAAAGTCGGTTTATCAGGGAAGGAAACCTGCGGACTCTATTCTTGCCGTCCACGTGTTCAGAAGTCCCATACGGACACGGTAGATGATCTTCGACGTGATCCTGTACGGCCCATGCAACCCGGCCCAAACTCCTAGTCCGGACATCTGAGGACCCTCGAATGCAGGACTCCCTCAGTAGCTCCCGAACTTGCCTTCAATGTCGATGTAGTATGCGAACGCAAGTGTTCGGCTTTGCAAGGCGGGTTCTCCATTATAATCCGAATTGAAGATAGACCGGCGTTGGCTTCCACGTCCAGTCTTTATGATTCCTCCCCGCTGTCGCCTCGATTTCCACGCGCTCGAGTGCATGCGAACGGTCCGTTATCCTTCTATTTTAATAATCCTGGCAGGCACAAACCGTGCCTATAAAGCGAGGCGAGATCTCTAAACCGTCATCTCGCATCACACCAAAAGCAACAGAGCAAGCCACAAAAAACAGACCATGTCGAGCGCCCCTGGTTCCTCCTCGAGTCCTCATGGCCCTCAAGAGGGGGACTGGCAGAGTTGTTCCGTATCTCACCTCCAGCTCAGTCGACTCCAAATGCAAGGATACCTCCCTCCCCCAGATCTCGTCTCCATACGGACGGAGTTAACCACTAGAGGTGCTGATGCATTGCGGAGAATTTCCCCAATCCCAGTCAAGGGGAGAGGGTGTGCTTCACCTCATTTGTTTTGAGGGGCGTGGGATTCCTAATCCACCCCTTCCCTAGGGGCCTACTGGAACACTAAGGGATCCAGCTGTACAACCTCACACCAGGTTCTATGTTACATATCTCCGGTTTTGTTGCTCTTTGCGAATTGCTCTTGGGTTGCGAGGCTCACTTCGAACTATGGAAAAAGTTCTTCTGCCTCGTCCCCCGCCATTAGGGCAGCGGGTCTATTTTTGAAGTGGGCGGTGCCGAAGTATGGCGTATAGACGGATCCAGCTACCCCGTCGGGACTCCGAAGAAAGGATCTGCCGAATGGTCTTTGGAATGGTTCTATATTGATGATGTACACCTTTCGGACCCTTTCGGCCCGGACTGCCAGAATTTTCCAGCGCCCCCCTTGAAGAAGCTATATAGCTGGCGTCCCAAATCCTCCGCCCAAGAAGACAGTGTGGAGTTGATGAACTTGGTAAACAAGAACAAGCTATTGACCCATTCTGGACTCTCCATAGTAGAAGTTATGGCTATCACTATAAAGAGATGTGTCTAGCCACTTCAATCCCGAGTAACTCCCCTATGGAACTACAACGGGGAGGACGACGCATCCCGCTACAGGCAAAAGGGTCCGGATAGCCAAGCCGCATAAGCGGTAGCTCTACATATATAAAGGAGAAGAAGAAGACTTCATGCGTGTAAATTGCCGAGAAGCCTACTCCATGTACACTCCTATTGAATGGGTAAGTTTTTTAACCGCTCAATGCTCTTTTGTCCATAGGGATGCATTGACCGGATATCCTGGCTGTTTATTTTTTGAACAGTCATGGAGGCAGGCTGTCGAGAACATAAACTGCCCCGGCCCCCAGCCAGAGGATCATGATCGCAATGAAGACCCCGGAATCCATGAGGATCCGGACATGTTTGTAGAGTTTGAAGATGGAGTCTACTATCAGGCGAGCCTTGACGGCTCGGAGGTGGCCATTATGGCTAACTACCCCGACCACTATCCCTTCGTGAAGGTTAGTGTTCGGAATCTATATTCTCAAAGAAGAGGGATACTTCCACCTATCTCCTTATCCTCTAAATTGGACCATGTTTCGCAGAATCGGCGCTCAGCGAGCCGCACCCAAGGGAGGGCGACGAAGAAAAGGTCAGCATCTTCGCGGAAGGTTCGTGCAAAACGAAAGGAGCTCGGCCGCACGACAGAACCTGCTCCACCATCAAAAAGGTATATACTTCTTTGTTATTATTCGGTCATGAAGTCGGACCGTCATTCATATCCTCCCTCTATTGTCGCAGGGGGGGTATTCGGCGTATCGTGGGTAAGGTCCCAGCCAGCCGAGCTGCGGCTAACCCGGCGGCGAAGATACCAATCAGGACGGGGGCGCATGCTGATGCGGCACAGACTCGCTCGTCGCACGGAGAGCCGGATGAGATGTCCTTGACCAACTCCGAAGTCGAGAGTGCCATGAACCATCGTCACTTAAAAGAAGCATTACGCGCCCCTGCCTTAACGGAGCCGGAGTTTAACGCCCTAAGCATTGTACGTGCTTATATCCGAGTTGTTCGGGCGGACTCATCTGGGTCGCTCGCCTGTTCTCAAACGACACTACTAGGAAAATGGCTATAGCTAATATGGACATTAATGGCACACTACGTATGTGGTGCGCCACTGCTATATAGCAGTGACGCACCATATATAGGTACACCATTAAACTCCAAATACTAATGGCGCATCACATCCACGGTGCGCCACTACTAACATTTTTTTTTCAAAACTAGTAATGGCGCACCAGGAGATAGTACGCCATTACTAGTTTAACTAGTAATGACGCACCACACCCTTGATGCGCCAGTACTAACAATTTTTTTCAAAACTAATAATGGCGCACCAGGAGATAGTGCGCCATTACTAGTTTTAACTAGTAATGGCGCACCACACCCTAGGTGCGCCACTACTAACATTTTTTTTCAAAACTAGTAATGGCGCACCACACTCACGATGCGCCATTACTGACTTTGACCAAAAATTCCACCGAATGAACCCCCACCCCCCACCCCTCGTGGACCGCCTTGTCAGTTTTAAAAAAATAAAATAAAATGATGGAAATGTCAAAAAAATAAAAGAAAATAAGTTTCCCATGTGATATGTGGTCTATTTGTTGGGAAAATTTACAAATATGAATTGCGACTTTATTTGCAAAATCTCTTTGGAATTAGTAAAATGGGCATAACTTTTGGATACGAACACGGATTAAAAAGTTTTATATATGAAAAATCATCTACTAGAAAAGTTACATCCGAATTCAACTGGGGGAACCTTGTTGAAGATTTTTAGAATCCCCAAAAACATAACAAAAAGATGATACGGGGCTTGTAAGATCTAGAGGGGGGAAAATGGAAAAAAAATTCAAACTTAGTAGTGGCGCACCATTTGCTAGGTGTGCCACTAGTAAAAGAAAAAAAATTAGTTTCGACTTTTTTTTTTGGAAAAAATGTTCAAAATATGATAGGTAATATGATCGGAAGTTTGAAATATTTTTTCAAAATTTCATCACACTCATGAACATGAACAAAGTCCTAGACATCAACAAGGTTTAATAGGATTGATATGCTAGATATATCAACAAGTGCCTGTTAAGTGAGCTGGTGCTGGGGTTGGATAGAACTCTGAAGTTAAGCGTGCTTGGGCTGGAGTAGTGTGAGGATGGGTGACCTTTTGGGAAGTTTGACCACGGATTGCGAATTGAAATGAGATTAAGCCATAGTAACCCCGAGATTAAGAAAAAAACGAAAAAAAATTCAGAATTTTTTTTTGAAATTTTTTTGTTAGTAATGGCGCACTTCTATGTAGTGCGCCATTACTAAGTCAGATAGTAATGACGCACCTCTAGGCATAGTAATGGCGCACAATAGGTGCGCCATTACTATCTGTGATAGTAATGGCGCACTACAGGTGCGCCGTTACTAAAAATTACTAGTGGGGTGATGATAGTGGCGCACCTGTAGTGCGCCATTAATGGCCAAAACAGGTGCGCCACTAATTAGCCTTTTCCTAGTAGTGGGATATGCCGGTAAAAAATTTAGTAACTTAATGGATAGATAGTAGTAGTAGCCCCTGATACGTCTCCGTCGTATCTATAATTTTTGATTGTTCCATGCCAATATTATTCAACTTTCATATACTTTTGGCAACTTTTTATACTATTTTTAGGATTAACATATTGATCCAAAGGCTTGCCGCCTCGTTCACATGCATTGCATGTTTTATGTTTCGCAGAAACCCCATATCAAACGGTGTCCAAACGGCATAAAAACGGACAGAGAATTATTTTGGAATATTTGTGATTTTTGGGAAGTAAAATCAACGCGAGACTGTGCCCGAGGTGGCCAAAAGATAGGGGCCCACGCCCACTCCAGGTGGGCGCGCCCCCCACCCTCCTGGGCACTCCGTAAGGCGGTTGATGGCCTTCTTTGGCCGCAAGAAAGCTAATTTTTGGAAAAAGATCTAGGCGAAAGTTTCAATCCAATCGGAGTTACGGATCTCCGGATATAAAAGAAACGGTGCATGGGCAGAATCCCAGAACGCAAAAACAGAGAGAGAGAGAGAGAGAGAGAGAGAGAGAGAGATCCAATCTCTGAGGGGCTCTCGCCCCTCCCATGCCATGGGAGCCAAGAACCAGAGGGGAAACCCTTCTCCCATCTAGGGAGAAGGTCAAGGAAGAAGAAGAAGAAGGGGGATCTCTCCCCCATGCTTCCGGTGGCGCCGGAACGCCGTCGAGGGCCATCATCATGACCGCGATCTTCACCAACACCTTCGCCATCTTCACCAACATCTCCATCACCTTCCCCCCTCTATCTACAGCGGTCAACTCTCCCGCAACCCGCTGTACCCTCTACTTGAACATGGTGCTTTATGCTTCATATTATTATCCAATGATGTGTTGCCATCCTATGATGTCTGAGTAGATTTTCGTTGTCCTATTGGTGGTTGATGAATTGCTATGATTTATTTAATTTTCTTGTGGTTATGTTGCTGTCCTTTGGTGCCCATCATATGAGCGCGCGCGTGGATCACACAATAGGGTTAGTTGTATGTTGATAGGACTATGTATTGGAGGGTAAGAGTGATGTAAGCTTCAACCTAGCATAGAAATTGATGCACACGGGATTGAAGGGGGACCAATATATCTTAATGCTATGGTTGGGTTTTACCTTAATGAACGTTAGTAGCTGCGGATGCTTGCTAATAGTTCCAACCATAAGTGCATAGAATTCCAAGTCAGGGATAACATGCTAGCAATGGCCTCTCCCACATAAAACTTGCTATCGGTCTAGTAACGTAGTCAATTGCTTAGGGACAATTTCACAACTCCTATCACCACTTTTCCACACTCGCTATATTTACTTTATTGTTTATTTATCTAAACATCCCCTATTTTCTATTTACGCCTTCTATACTTTCTTGCAAACCTATCGAACAACACCTACAAAGTACTTCTAGTTTCATACTTGTTCTAGGTAAAGCGAACATCAAGCGTGCGTAGAGTTGTATCAGTGGCATATAGGACTTGATAGAGTATTTGTTCTACCTTTACCTCCTTGTTGGGTTCGACACTCTTACTTATCGAAAGAGGCTACAATTGATCCCGTATACTTGTGGGTTATCAAGACCTTTTTCTGGCACCGTTGCCGGGGAGTCATAGCGTGGGGTGAATATTCTCGTGTGTGCTTGTTTGCTTTATCACTAAGTAATTTTTATTTGCTGTTCTAAGTTGTTCTCTATCTTTAGTTATCGATATGGAACACGAAATACCAAAAAAATTAGTTGTACTTGTTGCTCATGGAGATAGGGAACCTCCTAAAACCCTCGATGATCATTATGTGAAAAATATTATGTACTACTTTGATAATCCTTAGAAAACCCTATTCAACTTTATAATGGGAGTAACGTTCGACCAACGTGAATACTTTAGGGATTATTGCTTGACACAAAAAGGGAAACTATTATGGGATCAAATTAATATGTTGCGTTGGTATGCTCGGGATCTATGCTTGAGATATGATATTACTTTGTGCTCTAGGATGAAGGCTCCACACCTTCCCTTTTCATGCAAATTTAATGATAATAAAACCTTAGCTTCTTATGCTAGAGGTATATATGATTACTATGATGTTGAACAAATTGAAGAATTTGCTGCTTTTAAGGCTGCTTATGAAATTGAATCTCTGTTTGAAAAGTATGAAGCTTTAGATGATGATGTTTATAGGCCTGAAAATTTTGCTATATTGAAATATTGCTATGACAATTATGAATATAATTACAATATTAATTCATTTATTGAGAAAGTCTTCGCTGTCCAAGAAGAGACTAATATTTTGCAGGAAGCTATGGAAGAAGAAATTGATGAAACTGTGAGCTCATTGGATGAAAAAGATGATGAGGAGAGCGAAGAACAAAAGGAGGAAGAGCGGATTAGCTACCCGTGCCCACCTTCTAATGAGAGTAACTCTTCAACTCATACATTGTTTAATTTCCCTTCGTGCTTACCGAAGGATCATTGCTATGATGATTGTTATGATCCCGTTGATTCTATTGAAATATCCCTTTTTGATGATGCTTGCTATGCTTGTGGCCAAGATGCCAATATGAATTATGCTTATGGAGATGAACTTTCTATAGTTCCTTATGTTAAACATGAAATTGTTGCTATTGCACCCACGCATGATAGTCCTATTATCTTTTTGAATTCTCCAAACTACACTATATCAAAGAAGTTTGTGCTTATTAAGGATTATATTGATGGGTTGGCTTTTACCATTGCACATGATGATTTTGATAGATATAATATGCATGTGCTTGCTGCACCTACTTGCAATTATTATGAGAGAGGAACTATATCTCCACCTCTCTATGTTTCCAATATGATAAAATTGCAAGAAACTGCTTATACTATGCATTGGCCTTTACTTGGTGTGCATGATTTGTTCTTTTATGACATGCCGATGCATAGGAAGAGATTTAGACTTCGTTATTGTTTGATATATTTTACTTTGTGCTCACTACTAAATTACAAATCCTTGTTAATTAAAATTGGCTTTGATATACCTGGGATCCGGTAGGATTCATTACTTGAGAACTATATGCCTAGCTTAATGGCTTTAAAGAAAGCACTGCCAGGGAGACAACCTGGAAGGTTTAGAGATTCATTTATTTCTGTTTAGTGCTTTTATATAGTTTAAAAACAAAAAAACAAAGCGGGGAACCGAAAACTTTTCAGAAAGGAAAGTGAAAGTGAGAGAGACAAGCATTGTTGAAGTGGGAGCTAGCCTTGAACTTTGTTCATGCTCACAAAAACTTTGTGAATCTTAATTACAGAAACTTTTCAACAAAAAAATTATCCCCTTGTACAATTCCATTGTATTATAAAAATTATGTGCCAAGGTTTGCCTTTAGGATGTTTACAAAGCTTGTTGGTTTGTATGGTGCAGGACAGAAACTTTGGCTGTAGTGCGCGATTTTACATTTTTAACTGGGACGTGAAACGGTTCTGATTCTTTTTGAACTGTCTTTCTGTAAAAATTGTTTATTTTTCCTAAGTTTGGTAGAATTTTTGGGGTACCAGAAGTATGGTGGATGTTCAGATTGCTACAGACTGTTCTGTTTTTGACAGATTCTGTTTTTGATGCATAGTTTACTTGTTTTGATGAAACTATCAATTTATATCAGTGGGTTAAGCCATGGAAAAGCTATATTACAGTATACACAATGCAAAAACAAGATATGAATTGGTTTGCAACAGTACTTAGAGTAGTGATTTTCTTTATTATACTAACGGATCTTACCGAGTTTTCTATTGAAGTATTGTGTGGATGAAGTGTCTAATCGAGGATGCCTCGATATGAGGAAAAGGAAGAGAGGCAAGAGCTCAAGCTTGGGAATGCCCGAGGCACCCCAAGTAAATATTCAATGATAATCAAGCGTCTAAGCTTGGGGATGCCCCGGAAGGCATCCCCTCTTTCTTCAACAAGTACCGGTATGTTTTCGCATTCGTTTCGTTCATGCGACATGTGCAAGTCTTGGAGCGTCTTCTGCATTTAGTTTTCACTTTTCTTTTATGCACCATGCTGGTATGAGATAGTCCTTGGTTGATTTATATAATGCTCATTGCACTTCACTTAAATCTTTTGAGTATGGCTTTATACAATGCTTCATGTGCTCCACTTATATCTTTTGAAGTCTGGATTGCATGTTTCTCTTCACATAGAAAACCGCCATTTGTAGAATGCTCTTTTGCTTCACTTATATTTGTTAGAGCGTGGGCATATATTTTATAGAAATAATTAAGCTCTCTTGCTTCAGTTATATCAATTTAGAGAGATGACAAGAATTGGTCCTTCACATGGTTAGTCATAAAATCCTACATAAACGTGTAGATTACTGAACATGATATGTTTGATTCCTTGCAATAGTTTTGCGATATAGAGATGATAATATGTGGGAGGTTCTCGTAGATGGTTGTGTTTAGTAAGGATATTGGTGTTAAAGTTTGTGGTTCCCGTAGCATGCACGTATGGTAAAAGTTGTGTGACAAATTTGTTGCATGGGTGCCCTTTTAATTGTCTACCTTATGTGTGGAGGTCGGGATCGCGCGATGGTTAACTCCTAACAACCCTTCCCCTAGGAGCATGCGTAGTAGTACTTTGCTTCGAGGGCAAGTAGACTTTTGCAATAAGTATATGAGTTCTTTATGACTAATGTGAGTCCATGGATTATACGCACTCTTACCTTTCCACAATTTGCTAGCCTCTACGGTACCGTGCATTGCCCTTTCTCACCTCGAGAGTTGGTGCAAACTTCGCCGGTGCATCCAAACCCCATGATACGATACGCTCTATCAGACATAATCCTCCTTATATCTTCCTCAAAACAGCCACCATACCTACCTATCATGGCATTTCCATAGCCATTCCGAGATATATTGCCATGCAACTTCCATCATCATCATATACATGACTTTAGCATTCATTGTCATATTGCTTTGCATGATCGCAAGATAGCTAGCATGATGTTTTCATGGCTTGTCTGTTTTTTGATGTCATTGCTATGCTAGATCATTGCACATCCCGGTACACCGCCGGAAGCATTCATATAGAGTCATATCTTTTTTCGAGATATCGAGTTGTAATATTGAGTTGTAAGTAAATAAAAGTGTGATGATCATCATATTTAGAGCATTGCCCTAGTGAGGAAAGGATGAAGGAGACTATGATTCCCCCACAAGTCGGGATGAGACTCCAAACTTCATGAAAAATAAAAGAGGCCAAAGAAGCCCAAATAGAAAAAGAGGCAAAATAAGCCCACAAAAAAAATATAAAAAAATAATAAAAAAGAGAAAATAAAAAAATGAGAGAAAAATAGAGAAGGGGCAATGTTACTATCCTTTTACCACACTTGTGCTTCAGAGTAGCACCATGTTCTTCATATAGAGAGTCTCTTGAGTTATCACTTTCATATACTATTGGGAATTTTCATTATAGAACTTGGCTTGTATATTCCGATGATGGGCTTCCTCAAATGCCCGAGGTCTTCATGAGCAAGAAAGTTGGATGCACACCCAATTAGCTTCCAGTTTGAGCTTTCATACACTTATAGCTCTTAGTGCATCTGTTGCATGGCAATCCCTACTCCTCACATTGACATCAATTGATGGGCATCTCCATAGCCCGTTGATTAGCCGCGTTGATGTGAGACTTTTTTTTGTCTTCTCCATAACCTCCATCATCATACTCTAATCCACCTATAGTGCTATGTCCATGGCTTGCGCTCATGTATTGCGTGAGGGTTGAAAAAGCTGAAGCGCGTTAAAAAGTATGAACCAATTGCTTGGCTGAAACCGGGGTTGTGCATGATGGGAGTATTTTGTGTGATGAAAATTAAGCATGGCCTAACTATATGATTTTGTAGGGATAGGGTTCTTTAGCATTGATATTTTGAAAGACATGATTGTTTGTTGGGATGCCCTAAGTATTATTGTTTTTATGTCAAATGAGAGACTATTGCCTTGAATCACTCGTGTCTTAATATTCATGCCATGATTAGATTACATGATCAAGATTATGCTAGCTAGCATTCCAGATAAAAAATTATCTTTTTTATCTTTTACTACTCGAGGACGAGCAGAAATTAAGCTTGGGGATGCTGATACGTCTCCGTCGTATCTATAATTTCTGATTGTTCCATGCCAATATTATTCAACTTTCATATACTTTTGGCAACTTTTTATACTATTTTTTGGGACTAACATATTGATCCAGTGCCCAGTGCCAGTTCCTGTCTGTTGCATGTTTTATGTTTCGCAGAAACCCCATATCAAACGGAGTCCAAACGGGATAAAAACGGACGGAGAATTATTTTGGAATATTTGTGATTTTTGGGAAGTAAAATCAATGTGAGACGGTGCCCGAGGTAGCCACGAGATAGGGGACCACGCCCACTCCAGGTGGGCGCGCCCCCACCCTACTGGGCACCCGTAATGCGGTTGATGCCCTTGTTCTAATTTTTGGAAAAAGATCTGGGCGAAAGTTTCAATCCAATTGGAGTTACGGATCTCTGGATATAAAAGAAACTGTGCCAGGGCAGAATCCCAGAACGCAGAAACAGAGAGAGACAGAGAGACAGATCCAATCTCGGAGGGGCTCTCGCCCCTCACACGCCATGGGAGCCAAGGACCAGAGGGGAAACCCTTCTCACATCTAGGGAGAAGGTCAAGGAAGTAGAAGAAGAAGGGGGGATCTCTCCCCCTTGCTTCCGGTGGCGCCGGAACGCCGCCGGGGGCCATCATCATCACCGCGATCTTCACCAACACCTTCGCCATCTTCACCAACATCTCCATCACCTTCTCCCCTCTATCTACAGAGGTCCACTCTCCCTCAACCCGTTGTACCCTCTACTTGAACATGGTGTTTTATGCTTCATATTATTCTCCTATGATGTGTTGCCATCCTATGATGTATGAGTAGATTTTCGTTGTCCTATTGGTGGTTGATGAATTGCTATGATTGATTTAATTTGCTTGTGGTTATGTTGGTGTCCTTTGGTGCCCCTCATATGAGCGCGCGCATGGATCACACCATAGGGTTAGTTGTATGTTCATAGGACTATGTATTGGAGGGCAAGAGTGACAGAAGCTTCAACCTAGCATAGAAATTGATGCATACGGGATTGAAGGGGGACCAATATATCTTAATGCTATGGTTGGGTTTTAACTTAATGAACGTTAGTAGTTGCGGATGCTTTCTAATAGTTCCAATCATAAGTACATAGAATTCCAAGTAAGGGATGACATGCTAGCAGTGGCCTCTCCCACATAAAACTTGCTATCGGTCTAGTAACATAGTCAATTGCTTAGGGACAATTTCACAACTCCTACCACCACTTTTCCACACTCACTATAGTTACTTTATTGTTTATTTATCTAAACAACCCTTATTTTCTATTTACGCGTTCTATAATTTCTTGCAAACCTATCCAACAATACCTACAAAGTACTTCTAGTTTCATACTTGTTCTAGGTAAAGCGAACGTCAAGCCTGCGTAGAGTCGTATCAGTGGCAGATAGGACTTGAGAGAGTATTTGTTCTACCTTTAGCTCCTCGTTGGGTTCGACACTATTACTTATTGAAAGAGGCTACAATTGATCCCGTATACTTGCGGGTTATCAGCCCCCCGAGACTTGAATCGGGTGAACCAAACCGATTTAAGGATCTTTTCATGACCACAGGTTCACAAGGAGAAGAACAGCGCACTGACCCAGGAGCTCAAAGAAATAAAGAGTGCCCCAATGTATTATGGCAACGATAAAAAACTGGAAGAAGAAGTAAAGAAACAGGCCGATGAGATAAAGAGCTTGAAGGCTCAACTCTTAGAGGCACAACAAGAAAACAAGAAATTGAAGGGATGCATATTCGGTATGTTTTGTGAACCGTCCGGATTATTGATAGGATCATATAATGCGGATTATGTGATAACCCACAAGTATAGGGGATCAATTGTAGCCTCTTTCGATAAGTACGAGTGTCGAACCCAACGAGGAGCTAAAGGTAGAACAAATATTCCCTCAAGTTCTATCGACCACCGATACAATTCTACGCACGCTTAACGTTCACTTTACCTAAAACAAGTATGAAACTAGAAGGACGTTGTAGGTGTTGTTGGATAGGTTTACAAGAATATAAAGAACACGTAAATAAAAACTAGGGGCTGTTTAGATAAAGACAAAATAAAGTTAGTATAGCAAGTGCGGAAAAGTGGTGGTAGGAGTTTGTGAAATTGTCCCTAAGCAATTGACTACTTTACTAGACCAATAGCAAGTTGTATGTGGGAGAGGCCACTGCTAGCATGTCATCCCTGACTTGAAATTCAATGCATTTATGAATGGAACTATTAGCAAGCATCCGAAACTACTAACGTTCATTAAGGTAAAATCCAACCATAGCATTAAGATATATTGGTCCCCCTTCAATCCCGTGTGCATCAATTTCTATGCTAGGTTGAAGCTTCTGTCACTCTTGCCCTCCAATACATAGTCCTATCAACATACAACTAACCCTATGGTGTGATCCACGCGCGCGCTCATATAATGGGCACCAAAGGACAGCAACGTAACCACAAGCAAATTAAACCAATCATAGCAATTCATCAATTACCAATAGGACAACGAAAATCTACTCAGACATCATAGGATGGGAACATATCATTGGATAATAATATGAAGCATAAAGCACCATGTTCAAGTAGAGGGTACAGAGGGTTGCGGGATAGTGGACCGCTGAATATAGATGGGGGAAGGTGATGGAGATGTTGGTGAAGATGACGGAGGTGTTGGTGTAGATCATGGTGATGATGATGGCCCCGGCGGCATTCCGGCGCGACCTGGAGAGAGGGGGAGAGAGCCCCCCTTCTTCTTCTTCTTCCTTGACCTTCTCCCTAGATGGGAGAAGGGTTTCCCCTTTGGTACACGGTCTCCATGGCGTAGGAGGGGCGAGTGCCCCTCCGAGATTGGATCTGTCTCTCTGTCTCTCTCTGTTTCTGCGTTTCAGATTCTGGCCTTTCACCGTTTCTTATATTCCCGGAGATCCGTAACTCCGATTGGGCCGAAATTTTAACACGATTTCTATCCGGATATTAGCTTTCTTGTGGTGAAAGGAGGACACCAATCGCCTTATGGGGTGGTCACGAGGGCCCAGGGCACGCCTGACCCCCTGGGGCGCGCCCCCTGCCTCGTGGCCCCCACAGGCATTGTCTCGCGTTGATTCTTCTTCCCAAAAATCATAAATATTCCCAAAAAATGTCCGTCAGTTTTTATCCCGTTTGTACTCCGTTTGACATGAGTTTTCTGCGAAACAAAAAAATGCACCAAACATGAACTGGCACTGGGCACTGGATCAATATGTTAGTCCCCAAAAATAGTATAAAAAGTTGCCAAAAGTATATGAAAGTTGTATAATATTGGCATGGAAGAACAAAAAATTATAGATACAAAGGAGAGGTATCACTATGATAGTTCGGTTGATACAGGTATGTTGACCGGCTGCCCCGAGGAGGAAATGCCAGTTCTATAGAGAAACATTCTGAAGAAGCTGGCCAAGCTGCATGAGCATGCTCGGAAGGCGATGAAGAATATGGCCAAAGCCTTATGGCCTTCTGACGTCCCTCCAGAAAGTATGGAGCGGTTGGCTGATCTACTCAAGGGTGCCCGGTGTCGGTTCGAGCTGTGGAAGACATCCGCATGCCGTGAAGGCGCTCGAGAGGCATGGACCATGGTGAAGACACGCTATACTGTTCTTGACCCAAACCATATGGCCAGATTTGGATCGCGGGGACCCGACGGGAAGGAAATTCCCGTAAGCTTGGTATATGACCAAGTGATGACAGCGGCGAAATTTTCGCAACATGAATGTAAATTAGATAGCCTAGTAGATGGCGTACAAAGGGAGTGAGCATTCGATTTGATGTACCCATGTACTTTATAACCGAACTTATCTCCTGCTGAATTGTATGAAAGGTTTGTCATCGCAGACCTCGGCTTCCACCTCCGAACCAAAAAGTTGGAGTGTTTCCGAGACTATGTTTGACTAGTAAACATGTGGTATTGTCGGGAACCAGACAATCCGGTCGTATTGCTCAAACAGACAAAATGTGTTCGGCGGAATTATGTTATATTACTTTTTAACGTAAGAAACATCTTCCAAGAAAAATAGTTCCATTAGGGGTTCCTTTTCTTACGCTGGGCTTGTATATAATGTATAGACAGCCACTTTTATGCGTTATTCCGAAAACATCCTGTTGAATATGTGCCACCCCATTATTCTATTAAGAACGCTAGCTTTTGGCTTCACCCGTCTGAGGTACAGCACCGGATAACCCGGTTCTAACAATCGCAGAGGTGCTCCCTTTACACCGTCTGAGGCAACCTATCTTGGCAAAAACTTAAGTCATAGAGGTGCATAAAATGGCAGAAACAACAGATAGTACGGACACAAGAAGCTTATAAGCTTTGTAATAAAATGCTTCTTTTAAAAGAAGCCCCCATGTATGGTGGAATGTATACATTTAAAGATGCATACCCCCAACAATGCGATTTATCCGAACATACAATATAAGGAGAGAAAGGTAAAGAGGGTAAAAAGAAAGAGAAAATGGAAAAAACCTAGTTTTAAACTTAGACCTAAGGAGGCCGAATTATGCGTAAAATCTTCGGAGCTGGGTGGCGTTCCATGGGTTCGGCTCAAGGCGATTATCCTCCGCATTGCGAAGGCGATAGACTCCTCCAGTAAGGATTTCATCAATAATGAAGGGGCCCTCCCATCTTGGTTTGAGCTTATCCTTTTTCTTCTCCGAGAGGCCTAGAACATGTTCTTCGATGTTGTATGTTTTAGCCCGCACTTTTCTGCTTTGGTAACGCCTAGCCTGTTTTTGATAGAATGCGGAACGGGCCTTGGCTACATCGCACTCCTCTTCAAGTCCATCTAGGTCATCCTACCGATCTAGTTTGGCTTCTTTCTCTTCGTACATGCACACTCTAGGTGAGTCATGAATAATATCATAGGGCAATACGGCCTCTGCGCCGTACACCATCAAGAAGGGTGTGTATGCAGTCGTTCGATTGGGCGTGGTCCGGAGTCCCTAGAGTACGGAATCGAGTTCCTCAACCCAGTGCTTATCCGATTCTCGTAAAGAGCGCACTAGTCTGGGTTTAATACCACTCATGATCAGCACATTGGCCCGGTTAACTTGGCCATTCGTTTGAGGGTGGTATACAGATGCATAGTCGAGTTTAATTCCCAACTTAGCGCACCAGGTTTTCACCTCATCAGCTGTGAAGTTAGAGCCATTATCAGTGATGATACTGTGCGGACACCATAACTATGGACTACGCCTGATATAAAATAATAACTAGTCCGACCTCAGTTTTTTTGACTGGTTTGGCTTCTATCCATTGAGTGAATTTATCTACCATGACCAGTACGTATTTCTTTTTGTGGCTTCCCCCTTTAAGGGGTTCGACCATGTCAAGCCCCCAAATCGCAAAGGGCCAAGTAATGGGGATTGTTCTTAATGCGGTGGGAGGCATGTGGCTCTGATTGGCGAAAAGTTGAAAGCCCATGCAACGTTGGACAAGGTATTGAGCGTCAGCTCGAGCCATAGGCCAGAAAAAACCTGTCCGGAACGCCTTACTTACAAGGGCACATGCTGCACCCTGATGACCGCTGAGACCGACATGTATCTCTGCCAAGACACTAGTAGAAAAAGGGTCAAACGTGAAGCACATTAGTGCCGGTTTGTATTAGAGCCGGCACAAATGTATACATTAGTGCCGGTTCCAACGGCTAGCCGGGCCGCTCTCATTAGTACCGGTTCGTGGCTAACCTTTAGCACCGGTTCGTGCCACGAACCGGTACTAATGAGGGTGGTGGCAGGATGTTGTCGGCCTGGGCCCCTCCAGCACCTTTAGTACCGGTTCGTGCCACGAACCGTACTATAGGTCCTCCTGCATATAAACCCTTCGCCCAGCTCGCTCTGTTCTTCCCCTTTCCCTCTCCTCTCTTCTCTGTTCTTCCTCTTCTCCCCTCGAGCTCATCACACATTTTGCCCAAAATTTGTCAAGATTTGAAGGCCCCATCCATTCAAGTGATCACAAAGGTTAGCAACTTTGTCCTTTCATCTCTCATTGCTAGATTAGCTCTTGCAATGCTTTATATAGTTATTAATTTGTGAGTTTAGTAATTTGGGAGGAAATATATATATGTGCTAGTATTTGATTTATATGCAATTTGAGGTCAAAATAACACGTAGTTTGCATATGTAGGTGTGGTTTACTTAGTGCCTTGTAAATCTCTGTCGTAACCACTGCCGATCGCCTGCACCGTCTCTGTCACTGGCACCACCTTGTGGTAAGCCTCTTGTTCATGAAATTTTATATAAAAATTGATGTTTGTGTGATTTGGATATATAGTTACTCGTATAATAATTATCTTACCCATACGTTGTTTGTTATACATAGTGCCATGGTTTTGATATCCGTCCCCGTCGGCCCTCGTCCTTCTTATGATTCGGATGTGGTATATTCTATTTTAAAACTATTTGTTGCATTTCATGTTTATGACAAATTATGCCCATCAAGTTGACATAGATATTTTTATCTAGGAGGTATGTGAACCGGAAATTCCAACCGACCCTATTGTCGAGAGGTTAAATTTAGTTGAAAGAGAAAACGAGTACTTGAAAGAAAAATTGAAAAGAATTGAGGGGAGAAGATGGAATTGGAGTTGCATGTTGCCGATGTCGCCGATGATCACAAGATCAAGATGGAGAAAATGCGCTTGAAGATTAGAAAGATTAGAAAATATGCCATCGATAGTGAGGCTTGGTATCATTATGCTGTTGGATCAATTGTTACCTTAGTTGCAATCTTGATCGCATTTGTTGTTGCATTTAAATGCTTTAGCTAGAGAGTTATTTGTTTGTTGCATTTAAGTGTTGTATGAACTTTATGTATGAACTTGTACTAATTTGGTCTATTCGGTGTTGTGTAATGAAGGTGAGCCGGCAATGGATGTACGATGACCGATGCTCTCCCGATTCGTTGAGGGCGTGCATACTTTTCTGCTTGGCCGAGGCAAACAAGCGGGCGGATGGTTTTATGCCTTGTCCATGTGCTTGGCTGTAAGAATGGTCGCAATTACTCTCGTCAAGAACCATTCACGTCCACCTGTTTGAGTCCGGTTTCATGCCCCACTATAATGTTTGGACCAAGCATGGAGAAAGAGGGGTTATGATGGAAGACAATGAAGAAGAAGAGGACGATGACAGCTATCCTGGCCATGGGTTCCCTGAATACGATGATACAACATTGGGGAAGAAGCTGAGCCGGTAATGCGGAAGAAGCTGGGCGGCAATGCGGGAAGAAGCTGAAGAAGAGGCATCGATGAGCCCGTTGATGATCTAGGTCGGGCCATTGCCAATGCAAAGAGAAATGCAAGTGATTTGGAGAAGAAGAAGTTGCAGCTCATGTTAGAGGATCAAAAAAATTGTTGTACCCGAATTGCGTAGGTGACAAGAAAAAGCTGGGCACCACACTGGAATTGCTGCAATGGAAGGCAGAGAATGGTGTATCTGACAAGGGATTTGGAAAGTTGCTGGTAATGATAAAGGATATGCTTCCAAACGACAACGAATTGCCCGAGAGTACGTACGAAGCAAAGAAGGCTGTCTGCCCTCTAGGGTTAGAGGTGCGGAAGATACATGCATGCCCTAATGATTGCATCCTCTACCGCGGTGAGTACGAGGATTTGAACGCTTGCCCGGTATGTGGTGCATTGCGCAATAAGATCAGCCGCGATGAGCATGGTGATGTCGAGGGAGAGCGCCCCAGGAAGAAGATTCCTGCCAAGGTGATGTGGTATTCTCCTATAATACCACGGTTGAAACGTTTGTTCCAAAACAAAGAGCATGCCAAGGCGATGCGATGGCACAGAGAAGACCGTAAGAAAGACGGAAAGTTGAGAGTACCAGCTGACGGGTCGTAGTGGAGAAAAATCGAAAGAAAGTACGGGAAGGAGTTTGCAGATGACGCAAGGAACGCATGGTTTGGTCTAAGCGCAGATGGCATTAATCCTTTTGGGGAGCAGAGCAGCAACCATAGCACCTGGCCCGTGACTCTATGTTTGTATAACCTTCCTCCTTGGTTGTGCATGAAGCGGAAGTTCATTATGATGCGGTGCTCATTCAAGGCCCTAAGCAACCCGGCAACGACATTGATGTGTACCTAAGGCCATTAGTTGAAGAACTCTTACAACTGTGGAATGGAACAGGTGTACGCGTCGTGGGATGAGCACATGGGGAAGAATTTGACCTAAAGGCGTTGCTGTTCGTGACCATCAATGATTGGCCTGCTCTCAAGAACCTTCGGAGACAGACAAACAAGGGATACCGCGGATGCACACACTGTTTGGATGATACCGACAAGATATATTTGAATAGTTGTATGAAGAATGTGTACCGACATCGTCGATTTCTTCCGGCAGGCATCCCAGAAGAAAGAAAGGCAAGCATTTCAAAGGTGAGGCGGATCACCGGACGAAGCCTCGCCACCGCATCTTGGTGCTGATGTACATGATATGGTCAAGGATTTGAAGGTGATATTTGGAAAGGTCTGGCGGACAACCTGTTCCAAAGGACGCTGACGGACGCGCACCCATGTGGAAGAAGAAATCTATATTTTGGGACCTGCCATATTGGAAAGACCTAGAGGTCCGCTCCGCAATCAACGTGATGCACGTGACGAAGAATCTTTGCGTGACCCTTCTTGGCTTCTTGGGCGTGTATGGGAAGACAAAAGATACACCTGAGGCACGGGAGGACCAGCAACGTATGCATGGAGAAGACGGCATATATCAGGGTCATGCAAGCTACGCTCTTACCAAAGAAGAGAAGGAAATCTTCTTTGAATGCCACCGTCTGGCTTCTCGTCGAATATAAAGGGAATAATAAACATGGCAGAGAAAAAGTTCCAGAACCTAAAGTCTCATGACTGCCACGTGATTATGACGCAACTGCTTCCGGTTGCATTGAGGGGGCTTCTACCGAAAACGCTCGATTAACCATTGTGAAGCTATGTGCATTTCTCAATGCAATCTCTCAAAAGGTAATCGATCCAGAAATCATACCAAGGTTACGTAATGATTTGGTGCAATGTCTTGTCGGTTCGAGTTGGTGTTCGCACCATCCTTCTTCAACATCATGACGCACGTCCTAGTTCACCTATGCGAAGAGATTAACGTTTTGGGTCCTGTATTTCTACACAATATGTTCCCCTTTGAGAGGTTCATGGGAGTCTTAAAGAAATATGTTCATAACCGTGCTAGGCCGTAAGGAAGCATCTCCAAGGGCCATCAAAATGAGGAGGTCATTGAGTTTTGTATTGACTTTATTCCTGACCTTAAGCCGATTGGTGTTCCTGAATCGCGGCATAAGGGCAGACTGGATGGAAAAGGCACGCTAGGAGGGGAACAAATAATATGATATTCGATCGCGACGACTGAATTGATGAAGAAGATTATGACGGCTCCGAATTTCTAAACAACACCGGAGAGGGTGATATGATATTCGATCGCGACGACCGAATTGATGAAGTCATGAACTACGATTATGACGATGACGAAGAACAAGTTGATCCTGAAACAACAAAGACCGGCGAGGTATATATATTTATATAAGCAGGTTTCTGGTGATCATCACATGTTTTAAATGACATGAAGATATATTAACGAATCGATCTTTGTTCTTTCAGCCATCCGGATCGAGCAAATGTTCAGGCAAAAGGACGAAACGGGGCCCGAACAAAAATTTGAAGGAGGGCGTAAAGTACAATATCGAGGCAGTCAGACCTAATGGCGAACCATTAGCGCCTAAGAAGATTGCGGACAAGTTCATTCGTCAGTGCGGAGTTCTTGTGAAGGACCAACTCCCGATCTCCCTTCAAGAATGGAGAGAGCCAGCAAAAAACAAAGGACAAAAAGGCAAAGAGGACGCTGCTCCACGTCCAGATATTACTTTTGTCGACAAGAATCAAAAAGATCTGCTTTGGGATACTCTCATGGAACATTTCACCCTACCAGATCATTTCACAGAAGCAGATGTGCAGAAAGTCAAGGACGCTGCTCTTAGGAAGATGGTAGTTGCATTAAAGAACCACAAGAATCGTGAATGGGACAAGTACGTCAAGGGAGGAAGGAAGACTCCGATTCGAGGGAACACTAGAGAACCAACGTGCTCATTGGGACGATTTCGTGAAATTCAAGGATTCGGAATTAGCTAAGGAACGGTCGAGAATAAACAAGAAGAATGCCGAAAAAATTATAAGTTCCATAAGTCGGGGCCGGTGGCTATGCGGTGGAAATGCCTAAGTGGGATAAGTCCGAGAAAGAGATGGAGGATGCAAAGCCACTCCGGTTACTAAGAGCTGGCCCCTGTGGTCGTGGACTTGGTTCTATGCGCATGGGGGAGTTGGACCAAGACAGGCAATGTTTCGACGAGGGCAAGTCTGAAGGGAGCCGACGATGCGATACTTGTTGCAATAGAAGAGGCACGATCGGGGTGTTCCAGCCCAACAGAGAGAACGACGAGCTTACGCGTGCCCTGGGAAATCCTGAACACCCGGGAAGAACACGAGGCAAGGGCGCTATTCCGTGGTATGAGGGGTTTTCGGACCGGAACACCGACTACGTAACCCGTGCGAGAAAGAAGATTGCGGAGGAGAAGAAGAGGAAGATGGAGGAGGAGCAGAGGAAGCGGGACTATGAACGCCTTCAAGGCCTAGAAGCAAGTCAAGCGGAATTGGCGGTCAAATTCCAGCGGCAGGAGCAGATCGACTCACTTAGCCAGCAAAGGGGTCTCAAGAATGCAGCAGCTAGCGGATGATCCAGCATTGGATAGCACCGCCCCATCCATGCAGAGAAGCAGCGTGGGTTCCGCCCCGGACGATGCAATGCTGGGTAGATACCCCGTGGATGACATCACGGAGAACACTAGCTGCGAGCTACACGTCAAAATGAAGAACATATCCATGAAGGTGGCGGACAACGTTGCTTTTCCATTACTCCCCAAAGCAACCTACCATTGCATCCCGATTCTAGAGGGCTATGCTCGTGTCATGGTTGACGAGGTGGTGCAGCCATATTCGGGCTAGAGCTTGACATTCACGGAGGTGAGGACGGCGCTTTCTGGAGACGCCAACCATCGTATCATCCTATGGAAAAAGGATTGCATCATCTTTCAAGGCCACCGACACGCGTCATCCGACTCCTCATCAAGTCCGCCACCGAGTCAGCAGTCTCCGCCTCCTGCAAGTCCACCAAGTTCGGCAAAGTGTCGTGCCACTCCTCCTCCAAGTCCGGCAAAGTGTCGTGCCACTCCTCCTCCTCCAAGTCCGCCACAGTGTCGACGTCCACTCCTCCTCCAAGTCCGGCACAACCTCGTGCCACTCCTCCTCCAAGTCTGGCACAGCTCAGCGGCCACTCCTCCTTGTCCAACTCAGCCTCACACCAGCTGCCTCCGGCCACAAGAATCGCAGAAGAGACACCCGCAGCTATGGTGCGAGCGGCACGAGTCGAGGTAGTACAGAAGTACAAAGTGAGGCAAGCGATATAAATATGGTCCAAGCCTCACACCTCTTCCGCAGAGGTCTTATGACAGGTCCGAGGAGGAAATCGCAGCCATATCAAAGTCCGAGGTGGAAGCCCATTTTGCACCAAACCGCCACTGCCGCCAAGGGAGAAAGTGCACGAGGAAACGATTGACCACTTCATTCGTATGGCTCAACCACCAGCTCCCAAGCCTGTTGACACAGACTATGAGCACCACATCGAAGTTAAATCGAGCACGTCTACCTAAGGAGGCGAGCTCGGGATCGAGCAAACAAGAAGCAATGTCAAAAATGCGGGAAAACCATTCCCCACTGGGAGAACAAAGCGGCGAATCGATCCCCTCGCTTGTTGTGCCAACAACACGTGATGACGATCTGTGCCCAATATTATTGTGGGCAAACAGTTTACGTTGCTGAGGTGGGCAATGTGGTAATAACGGAGGACCATATAATGTAGGCTGAAGTTCTCAAAATCACTGTTGGACAACTCCTCGAGATCGAGCCCGTGCCTGTGCTTAGAGAGGATGAAATAAAACGGAAATATGTCCGGGGCCAACCTTTGGTCGAGCCAGACAAGGTGAAGAACCTCCCAACGAGAATGTATGAATTGCATCAATGGTACATGAACATTACCAAGATTTCCGATCGATTCTCCCTCATGGTGAATGTCAAGGAGGAGCATTACTTCCATGAGAAAGCTGTGTCCGTTGAGTATTCTGAACTGTTTCAGTTATACAATCAAAGGCCTTTTCGACAAATCTATAAATGGGTTGCTATTGTGCGTAAGTGATTTCTTTACGTAATTTAAGTCTCAAGCTAGCTGTACTGATCCTTTTGATCAATCATTACCTGTAATTATCCTCACTATATTCTTTTCGGTGGTATTATATGCAGGATGAAGATATATGAAATGAGAAAAGGTGGACGCTTTGGCATTGGGTTCATTGACCCAAACTCCGTTAATGAATACACATGGAAACTAAATCCACGTTATCAAAAGGACGTAGAGGACAACATGCTAGAGTTCTTGAAGCGCCTCAAATACAATGAAGATATACTACTTCCTTACAACTTCCAGTGAGTCACACTTTCTTGTACTACAAATTCTCTGTTTTTGCCTACTAGCTAGCTACATGTTTTTGCTTTACATATGCCCGCTTAATTAAGACATGCAAACGTGTGTGCATGCAGATTTCAATCGGGTCTTGTGTATCATTAAAGTTGACGCCGGAACAGTTGAAATACTGGACTCACTACTCAAAGAAAAAATTGACTATAACATCTTGTTTGGGATAGTCAACAGGTAATTTCAATCATTATTAACTATATATCTCGGCCTATTTAGTTCGTCATTTTTCATGATATGAACTATTTAATAACCCCTTTATTCATTTTCTTTGTCGTGCCAAGCAGGCTTGGGCAAGGTTCATCAGTGACCCGGAGAATGGAAACAAAAGCTTAAATGGTTTCGACCCAAGGTAAGTAATTAAGTAGTACTAGCTAGCTAGCTAGCTGCCATCTCTTTAATTATCATGCTTGATTAATTATTATCTGACCAAATTCCATTCTCGTAAAGGCCCTGAAGCAGGCGCAGGGGACTGATATGTGTGCATTCTGCGTTTGCGAGAACATTCGCATGATGGCGTCCTAAAGAAGCAGATCTCAAAGACAGGAATGGGTACGCTTGTCAAAACACTATTCACAATTTTTACACCATTATCGATATCTAGTCACACAACTAATACACATGCATATTGATCTCCTTCTTAACAGTTCACAGAGGTGCGGAGAAGCTCCTAGAAACGGAGCGCCAGAGAAGCACTTCAAGAGGAAATAAGCGGGATTTTGCTCGACCAGGTCATAAATCCAAAGGGAGAATACTATTACCCGCTACCGCTCCCATCGTGCTCAAGGCACCAATTAGGCTAATGCCACTGGCTCAAGGCAACATGCATATGTAGGAGATATTTTATATATCTATACATGTGTGTTTGTGTGATTTTATTAATATGTTTTTTTGTGAGACACTGTTTATATATATATATATATATATATATATATATATATATATATGCATGATTGGTTCTACTAGAAATTCTATTTATATATATATATATATATATATATATATATATATATATATATATGCATAACGTGTACAATGTGTAGTATCATAAAATACCAGCAAACGAAAAAGAATTAAATTGATAACACAAATTTAATTGAAAAATAAAAAATAAAACAAAAACCCACAAACATTTAGTAGCGGTTGGTGTTACCAACCGGTACTAAAGGGCTCCCGGCCCCCGGAGCTGCCTCGTGCCACGTGGTTGGCCTTTAGCACCGGTTCGTGCTGAACCGGTACTAAAGGGGGGGGGGCTTTAGTGACCACACTTTAGTGCCGGTTGTGGAACCGGCACTAAAGGGCCTTACGAACCGGTGCTCTTGCCCGGTTCTGCACTAGTGAGAGCTTCCTTCCCACCTCTTCGGAGATACACCTTTGAAGGACTCCGGTTGTACTTCTTTTGTATAGCTCGCTCACATGTTCTTTGAAGGCTTTGGAGCGCCCAACTATGCATCGCGCCTCGTTTTGATCGTCGGGGAGTTCTTGCCTATTAATGTAGGCCAAGTAAGGTTCAGTCCAAGGAGCGATAACCGCCATGATCTCATGAGCAGAGGGTGTTATCACGATATCGGAACCCTCGATGTAGTACGCATTGTGTTCGGCGGTTGGGGTGTGATCAGGTCTGTGTTGCCTTCGCCGCTCTCCCCCTGCCACACCACAGATGGCTTAAAGACCCGCTCCACGAAGGTGTTCGGTGGCACGGGGTCGCGTTTAGCGCCCATACGAGCAAGGATCTCGGCTGCCTGATTACATTCTCGGCGACATGATGGAATTCGAGTCTGTCGAACCGAGCTGACAGTTTTAATATGGCATATCGGTATGCCATCATTTTTGGGTCCTTCGCATCGAACTCTCCATTGATGTGTGTAATAGGGAGGTTTGAATCACCGCGCACCTCTAAGTGTTTTATGCCCATGGAGACGGACATATGAAGACCGTGCAGTAGCGCCTCGTATTCGGCTGCATTATTAGAGTCCGTATACATGATTTGCAATATGTAGCGGACTGTGTCCCCAGTGGGGGATGTGGGGATTACGCCAGCCCCCAGTCCGACCAGCATTTTGGAGCCATCTAAGTACATGACCCAATTAGAATATGAGTTGTACTCTTTAGGGAGTTCGGCTTCCGTTCATTCGGCTATAAAGTCGGCCAATACCAGGGATTTAATAGCCCGGCATGGCTTGTATATGATTTCAAACGGTAATAGCTCGATGGCCCACTTTGCTATGCGGCCAGTGGCGTCCCTGTTATTAATGATGTCATTCAGTGGCATCTCGGATGCCACTGTGACCGAACACTCTTGAAAGTTGTGCCGAAGTTTGCGAGACGCCATGAAGACAATGTAGGCTATCTTCTGATAGTGTGGGTATCGGGATTTGCAGGGTGTAAGGACCTCCAAAACATAGTAAACTGGGTTTTGGGTGGGGAATTTATGTCCCTCCTCCCCTCGCTCGACGACAAGGATGGCGCTAACTACTTGGTAAGTTGCCGAAATGTATAATAACATAGGATTTCCAACGCCAGGTGTGACCAAGATTGGTTGCTTGCGAGAAGGGCCTTTATTTCTTCCAATCCGTCTGTGGCTGCGTCCATCCATTTGAAGTTATCAGTACGGCGCAGTAGCTTGTATAATGGCAATGCCTTTTCTCCTAATTTGGAGATAAATCGGCTTAAAGCCGTGATGCACCCAGCTAGTTTCTGGACCTGCTTTAGGTAAGTTGGCGTGGCCAATTGTGATAGAGCTCGGATTTTTGCTCGGTTTTCCTCAATTCCTCTATGGGAAACAATTAACCCCAGCAACTTTCCGGTTGGAACTCCGAAGACACATTTTTCCGGATAAAGCTGGATGTCATATGGTCGGAGATTGTCGAAGGTGAGGCAAAGGTCATCCACCAGTGACTCGACGTGTTTTGTTTTAATGACCACATCGTCCACGTATGATTTGACTGTTTTTCCTATTTGCTTTTTTAGGCATGTTTGAATCATGCACTGGTAGGTGGCCCCGACATTTTTGAGTCCGAAGGGCATAGTATTGAAGCAGAAGGGACCGTAAGGGGTCATGAATGTGGTTGTAGCTTGGTATGATTCCTTCATCTGAATCTGATGGTATCCGGAATAAGCATCGAGGAAACACAGCGAATCGTCTCCTGCAGTTGCATCGATAATTTGGTCAATGTGGGGTAATGGGAAGGATCTTTGGGGCAGGCCTTGTTGAGGTCCTTGAAGTCGACACACAGGCGCCAAGATTTGTCCTTTTTAGGGACCATAACCAGATTGGCTAGCCAATCCAGATGTTTGATTTCCCTAATGAACCCAACCTCTAGTAACTTGGCTAGCTCTTCTCCCATAGCATGACGTTTGGGTTCAGAGAATCTCCGTAGTGTCTGCTTCACGGGTTTAAATCCCTTCATTATATTGAGCCTGTGTTCGGCCAGTCTCCATGGGATGTCGGGCATATCTGAGGGATGCCAGGCGAAGATATCCCAATTCTCGCGCAAGAATGCGCGCAGGGCGGCGTTCACTGCCGGATCCAGTTGTGCCTCGACGGATGCTGTTTTATTGGGGTCCGTCGGGTGCACTTGGCATTTTACTATTTCCTAGGCTGGATTGAAAGAGGTGGACTTGGATCTCTTATCAAGGATCACATTGTCCCTATCCACCATAGCTCGTAGGGTGGTCAATTCTTCTGCCGCTAGGGCTTCAG
Organism: Aegilops bicornis; assembly: GCA_021605145.1. Classification (NCBI taxonomy): domain Eukaryota; kingdom Viridiplantae; phylum Streptophyta; class Magnoliopsida; order Poales; family Poaceae; genus Aegilops; species Aegilops bicornis. Next base: position 54,776,864 of record CM038670.1, read on the forward strand.
ACAGTGCCTCAAGGGCCAAGGATGATGTCTTGTTTTCGGCACGGAGAGCTTTGTTCAGGTCACTTGAGACTATAATGATTCCATTAGGGCCGAGCATTTTGAGCTTCATGTACCCATAATGGGGCATGGCTTGAAAGCGTGAGAAGGCGTCCCGGCCGAGGATAGCGTGATACCCACTATTAAAGGAGACCACATGGAAGAGAAACTCTTTGGACCTATAGTTCTATGGTGTGCCGAACACCACATCGAGTTTGATTTTTCCCAAGCAGTGTGCCTCTTGACTGGGGATAATACCTCGAAATGTAGTGTTACTTTTCTCGATGCGTGACCTATCCGTCTGCATCTTGTCGAGAGTGTCCTCATAGATGAGGTTAAGTCCACTACCACTGTCCATTAGTACTTTGGTAAACTGTAAACCATCAACAATGGGGTTTAGCACCATGGCGGCAGATGCCTGGACGGATCGAGCCTTCGGTTCGTCTTCGGCCGTAAAGGTTATTGTTGTGCCCTTCCACGGGCTCAGTTCGGTGACTTGACAGACTTGGGCGAGGTCACGAAGCGCCCGTTTACCTCGTTTGTTAGACGAGATTGTCTTGAAGACTATCAGGACATTCAAGTTGTCCTTCTCTGGTGAATATCCTTCTGGGTTGTGGTGAGGATTGACTCTCCACTTTTTGCTACCTGTCGGTGTACCCAGCATGCCCGGAGGCTATGGTTTGGGACTGTGTGTGGAGTAGTATGGATTGGGCAGGGTTTGTCCAATAGTTCGTCAAGAATGGACCTATGTCCCATGAAGGGCTTGTCCTTCCTGCCTGTAGCCCGTTGGTCGGGTGACACGCAGGGGTATATTCTTTTAGCCTGGGCCGCACTCTGCATCGAGGTACCAGGCTCAAGTTGACTTTTCTGGGCCCTCCATATGCTTTCCATCACAAAGTACGTTTGTACTACTTGCGGTAACTCCGTGAAGCTCTATATGTGGCGGCGGTCGAGGGCATTCAATACCCCTTCATCTGTGCAGTTATGGTGGAAGACCGAAACTACGTCATCGTCGGAACAGTCCTTGATCTTGTTTTTAACAAGCAGGAATCTGGCCCAGAAGTGGTGGACCATTTCCTGGGGCTGTTGCCACACATACATCCGGTAATATATATCTGGAGGACCTGAGTTGCTTGGAGAGTATAGATTGTGGTGGGTGGGTGGGTTGAATTTTAGATCATGTCCCACGTCCGTGTTCGGAGTCGGTATGGCTTCCGCGGTAACCGGTTCGGGTCCGGCTAAGCGCGAAGGCTCTTGCGACCCTGCCACTGAACCAGAGTCCAGCGGGAGTAAAGTCCCTTACGAAGGGGAAGTATCCGTCTCAGGGGATTCGGGGACCCAAACATACTTGGTCCTCAATATGGGGGTAGTCGTTGGTGGCCGGTTCCTTGACTATCGCCATGAAGTTGGTGACCGGTGAGTGATTAATTTTCCCCTGGTCGGGCTTGTGCCCGATCCGATCATAGTCCATTGAGACCCCCTGGGCAGCAATGCGGTCTAGTAGTTCTTTTAATGATGAAATATCTGTCAGATCCAATTTTTCAGAGTACTTGGGGTCAATGCGAGGACGGTGTCCTGCAGCCATGACAGTAGTTGCGGGCTCGATGGCCGCCCGTGCCCTCATGGTAAAACCACCGAACCGGAGGGTCTGCCCTGAAGCTAGGCGCCCTCCGGAAGTGATGTTGTCGTTAATGACTAGGCGAGCCATGGATCGCTTTTAGCAGACAACACAACGGAGCTCTCAATAAAAGCACCAATGTCGGTGTCAAAACCGGCAGATCTCGGGTAGGGGGGCCCAACCTATGCGTTTAAGGATCAATGGTAATAGGAGGCTAGGGGACACGATGTTTACCTAGGCTCAGGCCCTCTTAATGGAGACAAAACCCTAATCCTGCTTGATTATGATTGTCGAGTATGAAGATTACAAGAGTTGATCTACCTCGAGATCGTGATGGCTAACCCTAGATGTCTAGCCTATGAGGATTCCGATGATGGTGAAAAAGTTGCCTTCTGCGGACTAACCTCCCCAATTTATATACACACCGAAAGGGGTCTATTGATTGTACAAAGTCGGTTTATCAAGGAAGGAAACCTCCAGACTCTATTCTTGCCGTCCATGTGTTAAGAAGTCGCATCCGGACAAGGTAGATGATCTTCGACGTGATCCTGTACGGCCCATGCAACCTGGCCCAAACTCCTAGGTCAGACATCTAAGGACCCCCGAATCTAGGACTCCCTTAGTAAGCTTATGTCATACAGTGGGTGGCTGGTACTAATAAACTCAGTGCTCATGAGTCTGGTGATGTTCCTTTTGTCCTTCTTTAAAGTACATGTAGGGGTGCGGAAAAGGCTGGACTTTTATCGATACAATTCTTTTGGCAGTGTAATGAAATAAAGAGAAAATATAGGCTTACTAAATGGTATATCATTTGTAGGTCGAAGGACCAGGGCGGTCTTGGGATTGAGATTTAGAGGTAAAGAGCAGATGTTTGCTCAGTAAATAGTTGTATAGACTTTCTGTTGAGACCGAAGGCACGTGGGTACAAATTTTACGTAATAAGTACCTACAATCTAAGACCTTGTCCCAGGTTACCACTAGACCCAATGACTCACCTTTCTGGAAAGTGTTGTTGAGAACGAACGTAGCTTTCTTCCATGGAACTAAATTTGTCAATGGAAACAGTAATTCGACTATGATTTTGGGAGGATACATGGTTAGGGGAGACACCTTTAGCCACTCAATATCCGTCTCCCTATAACATTGTATAGCATAAGGAGGCTAACATTTCTATCGTATTATAGTCCAATCCTCTAAATATTCAATTCCGAAGATCTTTAGTAGGAGACCGGTGGGAAGCATGGCTATATCTGGTGAGAAGGTTGATGAATGTTTACGTCTTAGATGAGCCTGATAGTATTCACTGGACATTAACTATGAATGGCATCTTCTCAATGAAATCTATGTATTTGGACCTATTCAACTCTTGTCCGATTATGAAATTGATGCATATTTGGAAGATCAAAGTGGCAATAAGAATCAAGGTCTTCATGTGGTTTGTCCACAAGGAGGTGGTTCTGACTAAAGATAACTTGGCAAATCATAATTGGGAGGGTAGTCAAAGATATAACTTTTGTGATCAAGATGAAACTATAAAACACCTCTTTCTTGATTGCCCGCTGGCCAAACTTCTATGGTATTCGGTTCATATAGCCTTTAATTTCACCCCTTCAAATATTATTCACACATTATTTGGGACATGGATAAATGAAGTAGAGAAAAATATAGCGAGACATATTCAGATAGGAGTATGTGCATTACTTTGGGCTATATGGAAAATATAGAAATGATATGGTTTTTAACAGACAAACTCGTATAATTTTTTTGCAGGTTATCTACAAGGCCACTGCTTGGATCAGTACGTGGTCGTTACTCACACCCGCGGAAGCCAGGGAGCCTTGGATTACTGCGTCTACCCGATGGGAGATGGTAGCTCGGTATATGTTTGCCACTAATCCATCTCTCATGGTTGTATATTGCCATGTTGTAATACTTGCAGAAACTATGGACAGAGACTTAGAAAAATAAGAGTTGTTGGGGGATATAATCTGCGACGGAGGTGATATCACCTTGTCATTTCTCAACGACACCGATGGTGAGGAAAGGGAGGATGACGGCTCCGGTGATCCAATGGAGGAGGAAGGAGATCATGACGGCTCCGGTGACTGAATGGAGGAGGGAGCCTTATCCGTTGCAAAGTACGGCGAGGTATATATATATATATATATATATATATATATCTATTAATTAAGCCTCTGCGGACTAGATGCATTGATTGTTTTGTATGTACATATATTAACTCTTATTTCTTCTTTTAGCCCTCTGGATCAAGACAAACTTCGGAGACGAGGCCCAAAGAAAAGGTTGGGCCAGGATGAAAGGTTCACGATCAAAGCAGTCGCTCAAGATGGCCAACCGATTGCTCCCAAGTGAACCCATGACACATTTATACATTAGTGCGGAGTTGTTGTTAGGGACAATGTTCCTATCAGCATCCGAGGGTGGAATAAGAAGGACCCTGAAGTTTCTTATGTCCAGGATAGACAGAAAGATGATCTTTGGAACTCGCTGATGACAAATTTCAGCCTACCACCAGAGGCTGATCCGAATAAGGTCAAGGCGTTTGCCCTCAAGAAGATGGCAGAACTATTCAAGAACTAGAAGAAAGATTTGAAGAAAAAGTTTGTCGACAAAGACAAGACTCCAGAATTCACCGGTCAATATGAGAAGATAAAAGATCACTAGCCCGCATTTGTGGCCTAAAAGAAATAGGAGAAGGCTCAGCAAAGGTCACAGACAAATAAACAAAATGATGCAAAGAAGTGTCACCATGTTACTGGGTCAGGTGGCTACAACAAAGCCCGACCTACGTGGGAGAAAGCTGAGCAAGACCTCCTTGCTAAAGGGGTCCAACCAGCATCATTGAACTAGCCAGATCGGGCAAGGACTTGGTTCTTCGGGGTTGGGGGAACTTCGGATCCAGAATCAGGGAAGTGTGTTTTCTCAAAAGCTCAACTTGCAATACCGTCAAAAAGCTTGAGGAAGCAATCAAGGAAGCGGAGGGAGGGAGGTTCCATCCCAATAGAGAGAAGGATGGGCTGTCCAAGGCCCTCGAGTATCCTGAATACCTTGGACGAACACGAGGCACATCAGGCTCCATTCCGTGGGTGCATGAGTTTCCTGACAACACTAGTTATAGAAGCCGAGAGAGAAAGAAGAAAGATGAATCAAGCGAAATGCAGAAGATCAATGAAAGATTAGCGAAGCTAGAGGAACTTGCGAGCCAGCAAGCTACCGGACAACCATTTCAGTGGTACGAAGATCCTTCATTCGACACTACCCTCGAAGCTACCCCACCATCTCAGCGGAGAAGCAGTGTGGCTTCCATGAAGCTCGTTCATCCTGACGGCTCCTCGCTACCTCGTGGATAGTATCACGAAGAATGAACATTTTGTGCTAATTTCGAAATGCCATAACCTGACCCTGAAGGTGGCGGTCGGCTTTGTCTTACCTCCTCTAGCCAAGGGAACTTTCTATTGCTGTCTGATTCCACACGGCTTTGCTATTGTCGGGGTGGATGAAATAATGAACGAATTTGAAGGGCTGGAGCTTAAGTACCCTACAGGTGAAAGGGAGATTCTTCTGGAAAATGCCTTAAGGATTACCTATCTATGGAGAAAGGAGAACATCAGGCTTCCAAACTGGACGCCACCTCAGCATACTCAGCCGTATCCTTAGCGGACTCCTCACAGTCCAGCTCTTCTATCTCCACTGCGTGAGTCATCTCCGGCGCGTCAGCCTTCTTTGCCGTCTCAGTGGACTCTAACGGAGGAGGCCCTGAGCAGAATCCTCCTCCGCCTCAGCTGTCTCCGGCACGTCAACCATCTCGGCTGCCTCAGTTGTCTCCGACGCGTCAGCCATCTCCGCCGTCTCAGCGGGCTCTACCGCCTCAGTGGGCTCCGATGCGTCAGCGGACTCTACCGCCACAGCAATGATGAAAGAGAGCCGCCCCGCTCCGGCTGGTAGCAGTACAACAGGCAAGAAATTCAGAGCTGGTCCAAGCCTCAGGGCTCCTCCAAAGTTACCATATGAGAGGACTAACGAGGAAAATAAGGACATTGTGGTTGCCGAAGTGTAGGCCCATTTTGCACGGAAACCTCCACCTCTGAAGGAAATAATAGATCCGATGAAAGCAAAGCGCACTCCGGATGCCCTTAAGCGACCACCACCTTCGCCGCAATCACACTATGACCATTGTATTGGAAAGACATATGATGAAGGCAGTGGTTGGGAAGTACTACCAGTGCTGCAAGATGAACTGGGAAAACAATTCCCTAGCTCAGCGAACAGGAGAAGCAATCATGCCCCCCGCTCAAGGTGTCTAGCGATATCGCTAATCATCCAGGGCTAACGCCCGGTACCACTCTTGGTGATTACGTGGGCGATGATGTGCAGTTTGAAATTGCCGAGGTAGAGCCCTTTAGATACGAGCATGAGAAGCCTCTCGTGAAACCTGATCAGCTCCCGCAGCTACCAGCGATGATGTGAAGATTGCATGACTGGTACTTTGAAACCTGTAGCAAGGATGGGACCGACAGTATGTTGCTGGGAATTAAAGATGAGAACGACTTCATTGGAGTCGACCTGATGCCTGTTAAATTTGTGGAATTATTTAATTTATTCAATATAGACGTGATCGACAAAATTCTTATGAGTTTGTACTGTCTGTAAGTATTATTTCTGTAATTAAGTCTCTAGCTCGGCTCTTTCATTGCATGTATGTATAATTATCCTCACTATATAATGCAGATTGAAGATAATCGAATACAAAAGAGGACAAATCAATGACATAGGGTTCATTAGCTCAAATACCGTAAATGAATGGACGGTACAAAACAGAACCGAAGTTACTGAGGAAAACTTGCTAAACGCGTTCCTTCAACATCAAAACAAAAGGGAAATACTGTTTACTTACAACTTTAGGTGAGTGCTACTGTCTTGTGCATATTTCTTTGCGCTTACTCGAGGTTAAGTGTAACTGATGAGTTATGTGTGTGTAGCTTCCACTTTATTCTGTTATCCACTAAGCTTGACGGGGGAGTAATAACTGTCTTAGACTCGAGACGTAAAGATCCTAAGCTATGGGCGGTGTCGTGGGAACGGATCTGACAGTTAGGATGCAAATGAGTCGAGTTTGAGCGAGTTGAACTTGGCTCGGCTCAACTTATATTCAAATTCGACCGAGCTCATACTGAGTGAAGCTCAAGGTCGAGCTGTAGAACATGACTCATGCTCAGGTTCTAACGATCTCGAGTTGATTACGAGCTAAATGAGAGGATACAAACTATAAAATCTACAACTATTATTCCAACTGGATAAGGCAGAACACGACATAAAAGAGTAGTACAAAATATTATTTCAATCAAAAGATTATTCAGAGATCCTTCATTTATTTATAAACTATAGTACCAACTAGATGACGTGAAAGTGAAAAAAGGTTTACTCCAACTGAAGGTACGTCCATCTCATCTTGCTCACGAGAGCTCATCATCATGGATGAAAGAAAAGAAAAACCAAGGTGCATATGCTTGAGAACTTTTGCTAGAAAAGACACAATATTTAACACATGGCCGACCGTATACCATAATAAGGCCTAAATATTCTCTACACTTAATTAAGCTTCCATATTTGCTCATCAATAAAATGGAGGAAAATCATAGACGACCCTATATGGTAATAAATTATCCTATTTCCATTTAATATATGGCACGATCATTTAACATGATGATATTATGCCGAGCCATCGAGCTAAAATCGAATGAGCCAGTATAGGCTCAAAATCGGCTCCTTTCTTGACCGAGCTACAGAAATTGTTCGTACTCAACTCGTTTCTTTCCTAGTCGATCTCCAGTTGAGCCAAAAAATGAGTCGCTCTCGAGCGGCTCATGAGCCTCGAGCTTTTCTTGCTGCCCTACTGACAGTAGAGTTGGGGGTACGTTGGAGAGGGCAAAGCCTAGCTACGGCGAGGTTGTACACTCAGATTTATGAGTCAAGCCCCTCTCGGAGGAGGTAATAGCCCTATGTATCGGCGCCGCAGAGGCTTTGTTTGATTGGAGTGTTGAGTTACAGGGGGTGCGAACGCTTGCGCCTGAGGGGAGGGGCGTCTTACATGGAGTACCCCGACCCCTCGTAGTCCTTAGTTAAACAAGGGTTCAATGAGAGAATAATGTCACAAATGTTACTGGTAACTCCCGTGTTTAATCATCTTTATGGTGATCTTTAAGGTGACAGAGTGAATGTCCGACCGTTGCCATCCAGACGTGACCCTAGGTCTTCTTTCCTTCGAGTGAACTCTTGTACTCTGAGTGAATAATGATGGTCAAGTGGAATTGGGGTATCAGAGTGGATCTACTGTCGAGTGGGTTGCACCCTGTGATAATTTCAGTCGGTATCTTCTTTCTATCTTTGCAGGCCTTGGCCTCTTGTGTAATGTCCTTGGGTAGGGCATATAGGTCAGGCCTAGGTCCCTACCCTAGGTACATGTCATCGTCATTAGCCCCCGAATGGACTGAGGAACGTGTGAGGGCGGATTGAAGTTGATTTCGACCCGACCCAATGTCTCGGAGACACTTTTTTGAGGGTCCGAAGTATGCGAGTTGTTTTAATCCTTCGCAAGTCGCCTTGGTCGATTTTGGCTTCTTGAGTATCCGAGTGAAACAAACAACATAGCATTTAGAAAATTGGATTTGGATATCTCTGACGCGATCGACTGATTCACTGGATACAGATTCTGCGGGATTTTGAAATTTGGAGAAGCGCGCGGGCCGGCCTAGCATGATAAGCGGGGAAAGTGGAGGTGGACTCCTTGTTCTTTGCTCCGCCTTTTCCGCCACGTATCGGGCCAGTGCTGGTTGTGGGATGCATCGAGATTGCGCAGGCCCACAGGTCAGTCACTCGAATGCGCGGGTAAAAAAGTCGACATGGCCGAGGGGTGCAACAATGTCCTCCACACTTCCCCTTTCTTCCGCGTCTCTCTGCCTCTCCGACCTCAGCACAGCGCCGCTCGGCTCATTCCCATCGACCACCGCGGAGATGGCAAAGGACAAGACGAATGCCCTAGAGCGCTCCAAGAAGGGGGCCATGGCCAAGAATGGTTCGAGCTCACGGTCCGTGTGGGAGTCCAGGATTAGGGGGTCCTCGGGCGTCCGATCTATTGATGTGTGCTACGTCGTGAGCTTGCTTTGGTTTTCCTTGAAGAGGAAAGGGTGATGCAGCAATAGTAGCATCAGTATTTCCCTCAGTTTTTGAGAACCAAGGTATCAATCCAGTAGGAGGCTCCTCAGAAGTCCCACGCACCTACATAAACAAACAAGAACTCGCAACCAACGCAATAAAGGGGTTGTCAATCCCTTCATGGCCACTTGCGAAAGTGAGATCTGATAGAGATAAAATGATAAGATAAATATATTTTTGGTATTTTATAATACAGATAGGAAAAGTAAAGATGCAAATAAAAGTAGATTGAAAGCTTATATGATAAAAGATAGACTCGGGGGCCATAGGTTTCACTAGTGGCTTCTCTCAAGATAGCCTAAGTATTACGGTGGGTGAACAAATTACTGTCGAGCAATTGATAGAAAAGCGAATAATTATGTGATTATCTAGGCATGATCATGTATATAGGCATCACGTCCGTGACAAGTAGACCGACTCATGCCTGCATCTACTACTATTACTCCACACATCGACCGCTATCCAAAGATGCATCTAGAGTATTAAGTTCATAAGAACAGGGTAACGCATTAAGAAAGATGACATGATGTAGAGGGATAAACTCATGCAATATGATATAAACCCCATCTTTTTATCCTCGATGGAAACAATACAATACGTGCATTGCTGCCCCTGCTGTCATTGGGAAAGGACACCACAAGATTAAACCCAAAGCTAAGCACTTCTCCCATTGCAAGAAAGATCAATCTAGTAGGCCAAACGAAGCTGATAATTCGAAGAGACTTGCAAAGATAACTAAATCACACATAAAAGAATTCAGAGGAGATTCAAATATTTCCCATAGATAAACTTGATCATAAACCCACAATTCATCGGATCTCGACAAACACACCGCAAAAAGAGTAACATCGAATAGATCTCCAAGAAGATCGAGGAGAACATGGTATTGAGATCCAGAAAGTTAGAAGAAGCCATCTAGCTAATAACTATGCACCCGAAGGTCTGCGTAAACTACTCAGAACTCATCGGAGGGGCTATGGTGTTGATGTAGAATCCCTCCATGTTCGATTCCCCCTCCGGTGGAGCGCCGACGAAGGCTCCAAGATGGGATCTCACGGATACAGAAGGTTACGGCAGTGGAAATAGTTTTTCGTGGTCTCCTATGATGTTTTCGGGGTACGTGGGTATATATAGGAGGAAAAATTAGGTCGGTGGACGCCGGAGGGGCCCACGAGATAGGGGGCGCGTCTAGTAGTGGGGGCGCGCCCTCCACCCTCATGGCTTCCTCGATTGCTTCTTAACTTGCACTCCAAGTCCTCTGGACCACGTTCGTTCCAAAAATCACGCTCCCGAAGGTTTCATTCCGTTTGGACTCCGTTTGATATTCCTTTTCTTTGAAACACTAAAATAGGCACACAAAAAACAGCAATACGGGCTGGGCCTCCGGTTAGTAGGTTTGTCCCAAAAATGATATAAATGTGTAAAGTAAAGCCCATAAACATCCAAAACGGGTAATATAATAGCATGGAACAATAAAAAATTATAGATACGTTGGAGACGTATAAAGCATCCCCAAGCTTAATTCCTGCTCGTCCTCGAGTAGGTAAATGATAAAAACCGAATTTTTTATGTGGAATGCTACCTAGCATAATTCTCAATGTAATTTTCTTTATTGTGGCATGAATGTTCAGATCCAAATGATTCAAAATAAAAGTTCATATTGACATAAGAAATAGTAATACTTCAAGCATACTAAAAAAAGAAAACACGTCTTCTCTAAATAACATGGCTAAAGAAAGTTCATCCCTACAAAATCATATAGTTAGGCTATGTTTCATTTTCATCACACAAAATACTCCCATCAAGAACAACCCAGTTTCAGCCAAGCAATTGGTTCATACTTTTTAACGCGCTTCAGCCTTTTTCAACCCTCACGCAATACATGAGCGTGAGCTATGGAGATGGAGGTTGTGTGGAGAAGACAAGAAAAGAGAACGTCTCACATTGACGAGGATAATCAACGAGCTATGGAGATGCCCAACAATTGATGTCAACATGAGGAGTAGGGATTGCCATGCAACGGATGCACTAGAGCTATAAATGTATGAAAGCTGAACAAAAGAAACTAAGTGGGTGTTGATGACCCGCAAGTATACGGGATCATTGTAGCCTCTTTCGATAAGTAAGAGTGTCGAACCCAACGAGGAGCTAAAGGTAGAACAAATACTCTCTCAAGCCCTATATTCCACTGATACGACTCTACGCACGCTTAGTGTTTGCTTTACCTAGAACAAGTATGAAACTAGAAGTACTTTGTAGGTGTGATAGGATAGGTTTGCAAGATAATAAAGAACACGTAAATATGAAGTAGGGGCTGTTTAGATAAAGAAGCAATAAATTAAATATAGCGAGTGTGGAAAAGTGGTGGTAGGAGTTGTGAAATTGTCCCTAAGCAATTGACTACGTTACTAGACCGGTAATCACTATTGCAATTCTATTTGAGGGAGAGGCATAAGCTCACATACTTTCTCTACTTGGATCATATGCACTTATGATTGGAACTCTAGCAAGCATCCGCAACTACTAAAGATTCATTAAGGTATAACCCAACCATAGCATTAAAGTATCAAGTCCCCTTTATCCCATACGCAAGCAACCTACTTACTCGGTCTACGTGTTTACATCACTCGTGCCACCCACCATAAGCAAATCATAAACATATTGCAAACCCTACAACGGGAATCCCTCACGCTTGCGCGACACAGAGGGCACAATAGGACCGCACCAATAATAAAACATGCAACTCAAACCAATCATAGCAATTCATCAATCACCGATAGGACAACGAAAATCTACTCAGACATCATAAGATAGCTATACATCGTTGGGAAATAATATATAGCGTTGAGCACCATGTTTAAGTAGAGATTACAGCGGGTAATAGAGGGGTTACACCGCTGCATAGAGGGGGGAAGATTTGGTGATGAAGGCGGTGAAGTTGTTGGTGAAGATCGCGGTGATGATGATGGCCCCCGGCGGTGTTCCGGCGCCACTAGAAGCAAGGGGGAGAGACCCCCCTTCTTCTTCTTCTTCCTTGACCTTCTCCCTAGATGGGAGAAGGGTTTCCCCTCTGGTCCTTGGCTCCCATGGCGTGGGAGGGGTGAGAGCCCCTCCAAGATTGGATCTATCTCTCTGTTTCTGTGTTCTGGAATTCTGCCCTGGCACCGTTTCCTTTATATCTAGAGATCCGTAACTCCGATTGGATTGAAACCTTCGCCCAGATCGTTTTCCAAAAATTAGCTTTCTTGCGGCCAAAGAAGGGAATCAACTGACTTACGGGTGGCCCACGAGGGTGGGGGGCGTGCCCACTTTAAGTGGGCGTGGGCCCCTATCTCGTGGCCACCTCGGGCATCATCTCGCGTTGATTCTTCCTCCCAAAAATCACAAATATTCCAAAATAATTCTCCGTCCGTTTTTATCCCGTCTGGACTCCGTTTGATATGGGGTTTCTGCGACACATAAAACATGCAACAGACAGGAACTAGCACTGGGCACTGGATCAATATGTTAGTCCCAAAAAATAGTATAAAAAGTTGCCAAAGAAATATGAAAGTTGTAGAATATTGGCATGGAACAATAAAAAAATATAGATACGACGGAGACATATCAGCATCCCCAAGCTTAATTCCTGCTCGTCCTCGAGTAGGTAAATGATAAAAAAGATAATTTTTGATGTGGAATGCTACCTAGCATAATCTTGATCATATGTCTAATCATGGCATGAATATTAAGACACGAGTGATTCAAAGCAATAGTCTATCATTTGACATAAAAAATAATATTTCGAGCATACTAATAAAGCAATCATGTCTTTTCAAAACAACAAGGCCAAAGCAAGCTTATCCCTACAAAATCATATGGTTTGGCCATGCTTCATTTTCGTCACACAAAATGCCCCCATAATGCACAACCCCGATGACAAGCCGAGCAATTGGTTCATACTTTTTAACGCGCTTCAGCTTTTTCAACCCTCACGCAATACATGAGCGCAAGACATTGATATAGCACTATAGGTGGAATAGCTTATGATGGTGGATGTTTATATGGAGAAGACAAAAAGGGAGAAAGTCTCACATCAACGCGGCTAATCAACGGGATATGGAGATGCCCATCAATTGATGTCAATGCGAGGAGTAGGGATTGCCATGCAACAGATGCACTAGAGCTATAAGTGTATGAAAGCTCAACAAAAGAAACTAAGTGGGTGTGCATCCAACTTGCTTGCTCATGAAGACCTAGGGCATTTGTGGAAGCCCATCGTCGGAATATACAAGCCAAGTTCTATAACGAAAATGCCCACTAGTATATGAAAGTGACAATATAGGAGACAATCTATATGAAGAACATGGTGCTACTTTGAAGCACAAGTGTGGAAAAAGGATAGTAACATTGCCCCTTTTCTTTTCTTTTCTTTTCTTTTCTTTTTATTTTTTATTTTTTTTATTTTGGTGGGCTTATTTGTCCCTTTTTTTAGGCTTCTTTGGCCTTTCCTTTTTTTCTTTCTTTCTTTTTTATGGGGAAATGCTCTATAATGATGATCATCACACTTTTATTTACTTACAACTCGATATTACAACTCTATACCAGAACAAAGATATGAATCTATATGAATGCTTTCAACGGTGTACCGGGACGTGCAATGATCTAGCGTAGCAATGACATCAAAAAACGGACAAGCCATGAAAACATCGTGCTAGCTACCTTACGATCATGCAAAACAATATGACAATGAATGCTCAAGTCATGTATATGATGATGATGGAAGTTGCATGGCAATATATCTCGGAATGGAAATGGAAATGCCATGACAGGTAGGTATCGTGGCTGTTTTGAGGAAGATATAATGAGGCTTATGTGTGATAGAGCGTATCGTATCACGGGGTTTAGATGCACCGGCGAAGTTTGCACCAACTCTCGAGGTGAGAAAGGGCAATGCACGATACCGAAGAGGCTAGCAATGATGGAAAGGTAAAAGTGCGTATAATCCATGGACTCACATTAGTCATAAAGAACTCATATACTTATTGCAAAATTTTATTAGCCCTCGAAGCAAAGTACTACTACGCATGCCCCTAGGGGGATAGATTGGTAGGAAAAGACCATCGCTCGTCCCGGACCGCCACCCATAAGGAAGACAATCAAAGAAACACCCCATGCTTCAAATTTGTCACACAACGGTTACCATACGTGCATGCTACGAGACTTGCAAACCTTAACACAAGTGTCTCTACCATCCACAACCACCCACTAGCATTACTCTAATATCACCATCTTTATATCGCAAAACTATTTCAAGGAATCAAACATATCATATTTAGCGATCTACAAGTTTATGTAGGATTTTATGACTAACCATGTGAATGACCAATTCCTGTCATCTCTCTAAATAGGTATAAGTGAGGCAAGATGACTTAATTCTTTCTACAAAGTATATGCCCATGCTCTAACAAATATAAGTGAAGCAAAAGAGCATTCTACAAATGGCAGTATCTATGTGAAGAGAAACAGGCAATCCAAACTTCAAATGGTATAAGCGAAGCACATGAAGCGTTCTATAAAGCCATACTCAAAAGATTTAAGTGAAGTGCAATGAGCATTCTATAAATCAACCAAGGACTATCTCATAACAGAATGGTTCATAAAAGTGAAAACTAAATGCAAAAGACGCTCCAAGACTTGCACATATCGCACGAACGAAACGAATACGAAAACATACCGATACTTGTTGAAGAAAGAGGGGATGCCTTCCGGGGCATCCCCAAGCTTAGACGCTTGAGTCTCCTTGAATAATTACTTGGGGTGCCTTGGGCATCCCCAAGCTTGAGCTCTTGCCTCTCTTCCTTTTCCTCGTATCAAGACCTCCTTGATTAGACACTTCATCCACACAAAACTTCAACAGAAAACTCGGTAAGATCCGTTAGTATAATAAAGCAAATCACCACTCTAAGTACTGTAGAAAACCAATTCATATTTTGTTTTCGCATTGTGTCTACTGTAATATAACTTTTCCATGGCTTAATTCACTAACATAAATTGATAGATTCATCAAAACAAGCAAACTATGCATCAAAAACAAAATCTGTCAAAAACAGAACAGTCTGTAGCAATCTGAACATTCACCATACTTATGTTACCCCAAAAACTCTACCAAACTTAGGAAAGATAAAAAAGTTGTATAGCAAGACAGTGCAGAAGGAATCAGAACCAATTGATATTTAAGTTAAAAATGTAAAATCGCGCACTACAACCAAAGTTTCTGTCCTGCACCGTACAAACCAACAAGCATTGTAAACATCCTAAAGGCAAACCTTGGCACATTATTTTTATAATACAGTGGAATTATACAAGGGGATAATTATTTTCGATGAAAACTTTCTGTAATCAAGATTCACAAAGTTTCCGTGAGCATGACCAAAGTTGAAGGCTAGCTCCCACTTCAACAATGCTTGTCTTTCTCACTTTCACTTTCCTTTTTGAAAAGTTTTTAGGTTGCCCACTTTTTTTTCCAACTATATGAAAGCACTCAACAGAAATAAATGACTCTCTTAAACTTCCGGGTTGTCTCCCTGGCAGCGCTTTCTTTAAAGCCATTAAGCTAGGCATATAGTGCTCAAGTTATGAATCCACCCGGATCCCAAGGTATATCAAAGCCAATTTTAATTAACAATGATTTGTAATTTAGTAGTGAGCACAAAGTAACATATATCAAGCAATGACGAAGTCTAACTCTCTTCCTATGCATCGGCATGCCATAAAAGAACAATTCATGCACACATAGTAAAGGCCAATGCATAGTATAAATAGTTTCTTGCAATTCTATCGTGTTGGAAACATAAAGAGGCGGAGATATAGTTCCTCTCTCATGATAATTGCAAGTACGAGCAGCAAGCACATTCATATTACATCCATCAAAATCATCATGTGCAACGGTAAAAGGCAACCCATCAATAAAATCCTTAATAAGCACAAACTTCTCTGATATAGTGTAGTTGGGAGAATTCAAAAAGATAATAGGACTATCATGCGTGGGTGCAATAGCAACAATTTCATGTTTAACATAAGGAACTATAGCAAGTTCATCTCCATACGCATAATTCATATTGGCATCTTGGCCACAAGCATAGCAAGCATCATCAAAAAGGGATATTTCAAACAAATTCAAGGGATCATAGCAATCATCCTTCGCTAAGCACGTAGGGGAATTAAACAATGCATGAGTTGAAGAGTTACTCTCATTAGAAGGTGGGAACGGGTGATCAATCCGCTCTTCCTTCTTTTGTTCTTCGCTCTCCTCATCATCTTTTTCATCCAATGAGCTCACAGTTTCATCAATTTCTTCTTCCATAGCTTCCTGCAAAATATCAATCTCTTCTTGGACAGCAGAGACTTTCTCAATAAATGCATTAATATAGTAATTGTATTCATAATTTTCATAGCAATATCTAAGTATAGAAAGATTTTCAAGCCTATAAACATCATCATCAAAAGCTTCATACTTTTCAAACAAAGATTCAATTTCATAAGCAGCCTTAAAAGCAACAAATTCTTCTATTTATTCCACATCATAGTAATCATATATACCATTAGCATAAGAAGCTAAGGTTTCATTATCATTAAATTTGCATGAAAAGGGAAGGTGTGGAGCCTTCATCCTAGAGAAACAAGTAATATCATATCTCAAGCATAGATCCCGGGCATACCAACGCAACATAATAAATTGATCCCATAATAGTTTCCCTTTTTGTGTCAAGCGATAATCCCTAAAGTGTTCACGTTGATCCAACGTGTCTCCCATTATAATGTTGAATGTGGTTTTCTCAGGATTATCAAAGTAGTACATAATATCTTTCACATAATGAGAATCGGGGGTTTTAGGAGTTACCCCATCTCCATGAGTAGCAAGTACACTTAATTTTTTTGGTATTTCATGTTCCATATCCATAACTAAAGATAAAGAACAACTAAGAACAGAAAACTAAAATTACTTAGTGATAAAGCAAACACGAGAATATTCACCCTACGCTATGACTCCCCGGCAACAGCGCTAGAAAAAGGTCTTGATGACCCGCAAGTATACGGGATAACTGTAGCCTCTTTTGATAAGTAAGAGTGTTGAACCCAACGAGGAGCTAAAGGTAGAACAAATACTCTCTCAAGCCCTATCTTCCACTGATACGACTCTACACACGTTTAGTGTTTGCTTTACCTAGAACAAGTATGAAACTAGAAGTACTTTGCAGGTGTGATAGGATAGGTTTGCAAGATAATAAAGAACACGTAAATATAAAGTAGGGGCTGTTTAGATAAAGAAGCAATGAAGTAAATATAGCGAGTGTGGAAAAGTGGTAGTAGGAGTTGTGAAATTTTCCATAAGCAATTGACTACTTTACTAGACCGGTAATCACTATTGCAATTCTATTTGAGGGAGAGGCATAAGCTAACATACTTTCTCTACTTGGATCATATGCACTTATGATTGGAACTCTAGCAAGCATCCACAACTACTAAAGATTCATTAAGGTAAAACCCAACCATAGCATTAAAGTATCAAGTCCCCTTTATCCCATACGCGAACAACGTACTTACTCTCGGGTCTGTGCTTGTGTCACTCATGCCACCCACCATAAGGAAATCATAAACATATTGCAAACCCTACAGAAGGAAACCCTAACGCTTGCGTGACACGGAGGGCACAATAGGACAGCACCAATAATAAAACATGCAACTCAAACCAATCATAACAAATCATCAATCAACGATAGGACAACAAAAATCTACTCAGACATCATAAGGTAACTATACATCATTGGGAAAGAATGTATAGCGTTGAGCACCATGTTTAAGTAGAGATTACAGAGGGTAAGAGAGGGGTTACACCGCTGCATAGAGGGGGGAAGTTTGGTGATGAAGGCGGTGAAGTTGTTGGTGAAGATCGCGGTGATGATGATGGCCCCCGGCGGTGTTCCGGTGCCACCGGAAGAAAGGGGGAGAGAGCCCCCCTTATTGTTCTTCTTCCTTGATGTTATCCCTATATGGGAGAAGGGTTTCCCCTCTGGTCCTTGGCTCCCATGGCGTGGGAGGGGCAAGAGCCCCTCCGAGATTGGATCTATCTCTCTGTTTCTGCGTTCTGGAGTTCTGCCCTAACACCGTTTCCTTTATATCTTGTGATCCATAACTCCGATTGGATTGAAACCTTCGCCCAGATCGTTTTCCAAAAATTAGCTTTCTTGCGGCCAAAGAAGGGCATCAACCTCCTTATGGGTGGCCTACGAGGGTGGGGGGCGCGCCCACTTAAAGTGGGCATAGGCCCCTATCTCGTGGCTACCTCGGGCATCGTCTCGCGTTGATTCTTGCTCCCAAAAATCACAAATATTCCAAAAGAATTCTCCTTCCGTTTTTATCCAGATTGGACTCCGTTTGATATGTGGTTTCTGCGAAACATAAAACATGCAACAGACAGGAACTGGCACTGGGCACTGGATCAATATGTTAGTCCCAAAAAATGGTATAAAAAGTTGCCAAAGGAATATGAAAGTTGTAGAATATTGGCATGGAACAATCAAAAATTATAGATACGACGGAGGCGTATCAGGTGTGCATCTAACTTGCTTCCTCACGAAGACCTAGGGCATTTGAGGAAGCCCATCGTAGGAACATACAAGCCAAGTTCTATAATGAAAAATTCCCACTAGCATATGAAAGTGACAACATATGAGACTCTCTATATGAAGAACATGGTGCTACTTTGAAGCACAAGTGTGGAAAAAGAGATAGTAACATTGCCCCCTTTTTATTTTATTTTCTCTTTTTTTCTTTGGGCCTTTTTTGGCCTTTTTTTCTTTGGCCTTTCTTTTTTTTATTTGGGGACAATGCTCTAATAATGATGATCATCACACTTTTATTTATTTACAACTCATGAATTACAACCCAAAACTAGAACAAGATATGACTCTATATGAATGCCTCCGGTGGTGTATAGGGATGGGAAATGAATCAAGAGTGACATGTATGAAAATTATGCATGGTGGCTTTGCCACAAATACGATGTCAACTACATGATCATGCAAGGCAATAGGACAATGATAATGCGTGTCATGAAGATGAACAGAATGGTGGAAAGTTGCATGGCAATATATCTCAGAATGGCTATGGAAATGCCATAATAGGTAGGTATGGTGGCTGTTTTGAGGAAGATATAAGGAGGATTATATGTGATAGAGCGTATCGTATCATGGGGTTTGGATGCACCGGCGAAGTTTGCACCAACTCTCAAGGTGAGAAAGGGCAATGCACGGTACCGAAGAGGCTAGCAATGATGGAAAGGTAAACGTGAGTACAATCCATGGACTCACATTAGTCACAAAGAACTCATATACTTATTGCAAAAGTTTTATTAGCCCTCGAAGAAAAGTACTACTACACATGCTCCTAGGGGGGAGGTTGGTAGGAGTTAACCATCGCGCGCCCCCGACCTCCACTCAAGGGAAGGCAATCAAAAGAGCACCCTATGAAATAAATTTGTTACACAACTTTTAACGTACGTGCATGCTACGGGACTTGCCAACTTCAACACAAGCATTCTTTAAATTCATAATCACCCAACTAGCATGAATCTAATATCACTACCTCCATATCTCAAAAAAATTATGAAGTATCAAATTGATCATAGCATCCAATTCACTTCCTATGATAGTTTTTATTATACCCAACTTGAATGTTCATCATTCTAGGACCAATTTTATAACCATAGAAAATACCATGCTGTTCTAAAAGACTATCAAAATAATATAAGTGAAGCATGAGATATCAACAATTTCTTCAAAATTAAGCCATCGCCGTGCTCTAAAAGATAAAAGTGAAGCACTAGACCAAAAAATATCTAGCACAAAAGATATAAGTGAAGCACATAGAGTATTCTAATAAATTCTAATCAAGTGGGATTATCCCAAAAGGTGTGTACAGCAAGGATGATTGTGTAAAACTAAATAGCAAAGACTAATATAATACAAGACGCTCCAAGCAAAACACATATCATGTGGCGAATAAAAATATAACTCCAAGTAAAGTTACCGATAAACGAAGACGAAACAGGGGATGCCTTCCGGGGGCATCCCCAAGCTTAGGCTTTTGGCTATTCTTGAATATCTTCGGGTGCCATGGGCATCCCCAAGTTTAGGCTTTTGCCACTCCTTATTCAATAGTCCATCAAATCTTTACCCAAAACTTGAAAACTTCACAACACAAAACTCAACAGGAAATCTTATAAGCTCTGTGTCGGGGAGGCTGATCTGACCCACGAACACATATGGGACCGGCGGACCGAGCCCCTTTTGGTTTGGCGGGGGGCGGAGGTCGCACGAAGAGCAGATCGAGGCGATGCACACGAGCAGTTTACCCAGCTTCGGAGCTCTCCGGAGAGGTAACACTCCTACTGCTGTATGTATGTGTGTATTGAGTTCTTGCTCCAGAGAGCTAAGTGTTTTCTGGCTTCGAACCTTTCGAACCCCCCTCTACGTTGCGCATGGGCCTCCTTTTATATGCTCAAGGGGTCTCCGACAGGTGGCAACGTAGACAAGGGTAGAAATGGAAAAAGAGTGCGGTTGGTACAGCTACTTGTACAGTGTATAATACCTAACCCTGACGGCAGGGGACAAAGGAATTAAATACCCGTCTACGTCACCTAAACAGTGCAAACAGGGACCGTCAGGGGCGCCAACGCTTGCCACGATGGCAATCTTGTCAGCGCCGCTTACCACCGCGCTCCGCTGGCCGCACAGCCTCTTGCCACGCGCGCCTGGAAAGGTCCCATGGTGACACGTTGGTGGATGTGCTGGAGTGGAGGAAAAGAGTGGTAGTTTGCCGCGGCAAGCGCCTTGCCGCCGTTGTTGCCTTGTCGCGTCCGGAAGCTTGTCGCTCACCGGGCCTTCCCGGCAAGCTCCTCTTGCCGGGGCCTTGTCTCCTAGGTGCCTTGGCTGGCCTTCCCGGCAAGCTCCTCTTGCCGGGGCCTTGTCTCCTTGGCTTAAATACTTTGTTCTTGAATGGCTCCAATGGAACCATGGAGGACCTTGGCGGTCACCTGGCAAGCCTTGCCGCTGGTGTCAGAACTGCCGTGCACGAGTTCGGGATACTAGGGTACCCCTACTCTAGTACACCGACAGGAGCCCCCGGGCCTGGGCCACACACGGTGCCGAGCGCTGTTGGGCCAGGCCCAAAACAGGGCACGGGCACACGCGGCCTGGGTTACGCCGTAACTCACCCCGGACCCACCACGCCCTCCACGAACGGCACGCGTCGAATGCGGCGTCGTGGGAGAGATCGTGGGTGAGATCGTGGGTGGTTTCTTTTATTCGGAAAGGCGGAACGTCCGCCCCCTCCCTCTTTATAAGCAGGGGAAACAGGGGCAGTCCGCCCACCTCGCCAGTTGCTGTCCAATCTCGAAAAACCTCCGCTGCTCCCCCCTTCTTCCGAAGGCTGAAAAGAGAGCAGCGCTCCGCCCCCCATCGCCACCAGCTCCACCAACCACGTCGATCTCCCCCACCACCTCCGCCATGGCTCCGAAAGCCGACAAGGGGAAGGCCGTGAAGTCGGCCGAGGCGCAGCGGCTCGCGGTGCTGCGAAAGGAGCGGGCCATCTTCCCCGCTCAGCTCGCCGCGATGGACCTGAGGGAGTACTACTACCTCTTCTGGTCGACGGAGACGCGAGCGCATCCGCGCGCGAAGGTACTCCCAGCTGCCGCCTCGGAACTGGCTCCAAATGGGTACCCTTTCTTCGCGCTCTTCTTCTACTGCGGGCTCTACCCGCCCTTCTCTGAATTTTTCTATGATATCATGAACACCTACGGGTTCCGCCTTCTTGACTTCACCCCCAATGCTGTTCTGACCATGGCAGTTTTCGCACATCTCTGCGAAAACTTTGTCGGAGTCCATCCAAACGTAGCTCTTTTCCGCCACTTCTTTATGCCCCGAGTTGAGAGAGGGGAGCCTCTATCCGGTGGAATCGCCTGGATCTCGAGGAACGGCAAGAAGGAAGCTTATCTGGAGGGAGAGCTCCGTAGCAAGTGGGAGGAATGGAGGGAAGATTGGTGCTGGATTGTCGAGGAGAACCCGCAGCCATTTACTGCCCAGCGCCAAACCCCAATAGTGTGTGGCAACGATTGGAGCAACGTGGCCCCGGAAGATGCTAGGCTAAAGATTGCAGTCACCCGAATCCTTCGCCTTAGACTTGCCGGGCTCACCGTAGGCACCGTTGGCGCAGACTTTCTTCGCTGCCGCATCGCCCCCCTATAGGAGAGGAGGAGACCCGCCTGACAGTTTCAGAACGCGGCAGATATCATGAGGCTGCGCCCAGGCCTCAACTTCAACTTCACCGTCTTGGAACTTGACGTGATGCTCTTGGAGCTGTTCAAGCCCGATCCTGATCATCCCGAGATGTTCAGGTTGCCGAGAGGCGTCGTTCCGCTATGCAACAATTCCTCGCTTGACCGCATCCGCGCAATGATGCCGCTGTGCGACTCGCATGGAATTGTCCCAACTTGGCAAGAGCCTGCAGATGACGTCGTCGGCGCAGTTCTTTGACAACTGGAAGAAGTGCCGATCCGCCCGATGAACAGAAGAGCCTCACCCGCGACACCACCGATGATGAGATGCAGCGCATCGCCACCAGGCTGGAAGAGGCGGCAGCAGCCGCTGCCGCGGGCGAGTTCGGATTCACCGTGGAGGAGGCAGAGGCAGCAGAGGTGGCAAGCCTTGTCGAGCGAAGGGAGTTCGCCGGCGAGGAAGAACTCGTCGGGCCTGAAGCTGAGTCGAGCGAACCCGCCGAGGGCGCCTCCTCCCCACCTTCAAACAGCTTGCCGCGAGCGGAGCCCCCAGCTCCACCAAGAAGGCGTCTTCGCAAGGCCGGGGATGTAGCGGGGCGGCAGACGGGCCAACAGCCGCCGCGCCGCGCGACGCGCTCCACCGCGGCAAGCATCAAGCACCGCTGGAGCACCTCACGCCGCTGCAGCAACTAGAGCGGGGTCCTCCCAGACCACCGCTTCTGCACCCGCCAAGCGGCCAAGGGAACCCACTCAATCGCCTCGTCGCACCGGAGGCGAGCCAGAATTTGATCTCTCCGTGCTCAGCTCCGACGAAGAAGAAGAAGAGTAAGATTCCTTGCTGTACTTGTAGTTCTTCAATTCTGTTGCTTTGTCTTGTATCTGATTTGCTTCACTCTGAAACCATTCCTTTTCAGGACGCTGGCCCAGAGAGCGTCAAAGAGAGCCAAGGCCCCGGTGATTGTCATCGAGGACGAACCCACCGCGACAGCAGGAGGCGCGTCCGAGACCACCTTGCCGGACGCGGCAACTCTTCCTCAAAGCAGGCCCCAGCGCAGCCCCCAGCGTAAGTAAATGGTTCACTTCCTGCTGTTAGGCGTGCATGGGTGCTCTTTCTTTGCTAATATCTGACTGTTGATTTGTGTAGGAGCAGAGCAGCCCCACCAGGAGTGCCCTGAAGCCGCTCCTGACATGCCATCTGCTTCGACTACACCGCCAAGGGAGGATTCCCCGGCAAGGGAGCGTTCTCCGGCAAGGGAGACTTCTCCGGCAAGGGTCAGCTCTCCGGCAAGAGATAGCACCAGCGATCCCCCGGCGGGGGAGACCATGATCAGAGACCCTAGCAGGTAATCTCCTCGCTTGAAAACTTCCCTTGTGTTCTTCTTCTTCTGATCTTCTTTTTGAATATTTGCTTGAATTTTCTTTCTTTTCTGGTCGCCAGATCCATCTGCCACGGAGCCAATGGAGACCAAGGTCGCCGGCGAGGAGGACGCGCGCGGCAATACTGACGATGCCGCCGCCATCGAAGAAGAGGCCGGCGCTGATGAGCCCGCCGACGAAGAGGCCGCCAAAGCTGCCGCCGCAGAAGCTGGCGAGGGGTCCGGCGATCGCACTGACGGCCCTGAGGCCGCAGGAGCGTCTGGCGCTACGCCGACCGCCAATCCCTCCGCCGCTGCTGCAGCGTCAGGCTCCGAAGAGCCCCAGCTTGGCGCCTATTTGAAGGCCGGCGATGGCGTCTTCATCAAGCTCCCCTGGGCGTCGAGCTCCAGGGCTCCGGTCGAAGGAGAGACCTTTGACGAAGAGCTGCTCGCCTCCATTGGTCGACGCTGGTCGACGCGCCAAGCAGCAAAGCAGCGGCGAAGTCCGAGGAGGAGGTGGTGCTGCGAAGCTGTTGTCGCTCTACCGCCCGCAAGCCAAGCTGGAATCCCGGAAGCGCTTGTCACGAAGGCGGGAGCAGTGACATCGAGAAGCGCGCGGAGGAGCTCCGGGGCCTCAATCAGGAAGCTCTCCGGTCCTTGGCAGAGCAGCGGGAGCGACTCGCCGAGGAGCGCAAAGCCTTCCACCTCGAGAAGGCTGAAGCTGAAGAGCAACAAAGGCTTGCCGCCGAGAAGCTGTCTTGAGGAAGGCGAGTTGGCGCAGCGGAAGGTTAATCTCGACAGCCACGAGGAGGATCTTGCCACGCGCGAGCAGACATTTGGCGGGGCTCTCAAAGAAGCAAAGGATGCTGCCGCAGCTGCCGAGGCCGCCAAGAAGGACCTGGAGACAAAGGTGATGCAGCTGGAGGCCAATCTGAAGGAGAGCGGCGAGGAGCTTGCTGCACTCAAGCATGAGCGCGAGAAGGACGCCTACACTCTTGGCCAGCTGCAGGGCCGTCTCGCCGAGAGGAGCAAGGAGCTTAGCGCCGCCAAGGACTCTAATGCAGATCTTCAGTTGAAGCTGACCACCTTGACTCAGACGCTGGACGGCGCCAGGGAGCAGGAGGTGGCCTTGAAGGAGAAGATCAAGGCCGACGAGGCATTCTTTGGCGAAGTCTTCTTTGCCGCCCAGAACACTTTCAGGGATAATGTGGAGCACTGGACCGAGGGTCTCGTGGACGTTGCTGCAGCCATCGACAGGGAGCTGGCACAGCTGGGGATGGTGGACCTTGGGTATTCCTCCGACGAGCACCTCCAACCCAGCGCCAAGCTCAGCTTGTTCTTCAAGGGCGTGGTGACGACCCTCCAGTGACTCCGGGAAGAGATCCCAAAGCAGCTGGCTGACGAGTCGCGCCAGATCTGCGCGGGAGCTCTCCAAAAGGTGCTGATGAAGGTGGCCTTCCGCAATCCAGGCCTCAACCTCACCAACGTCCTCAAGTCCTTGCCGCCGGATGCTGATGTGGAGGCGCTCAAGACCCTTGTCGCACCCATTGTGGACAAGGTGAGCAAGATCAAGAGGGTTGATGGCGACCGCGTAGATTAGGCCGCCCGTTTTCTCTTTTTCTTGCCGCTGTTGGTCATGTTATGAGAACAATCTATTAGAGCTGCGGCAAGCTATCTTGTAATATAACTTTATTTCGGGTAGAGATTGCTATGTTATTTCCTTTACTTGATTCCTTCCTTTTTATGTTTTTGCCCTACACTTTTAGGGAACTTGTCGGCGCAGGCACCATAGCCGCGAGCGCTGAGTGCGGTACGTTAGCAGCCTGCTGGCGGTGCCGCTGCTGACAAGAAACCTTGTCGCAACTAGTCGCAGCTCACTTAAGTTGTTGAGCGGACTCGAAACAAAGTAAGGGCGCAACTAGCTACGAGTTGGTTCCTCCGCGCACAGGTTTTCCATACAAAGCACGGTCGTTCGAGGAGAATAACTTAAAAATTTTAAAACTGATTGCTCAAACTTTGGCAACTTAGCTTTTCTGTCGTTTGCTTCCCGGTAAGGCGAAACCTCCTCGAGCGACGCTTGGTCCACACCGTTATCTTCTCCTTTCCCCCCGGCAAACTTGTGTGCGAGGGAACCTTCTTTTCGGAATGCCATCTTCGGTCTCAAGGCGGACAGCGCCAGGCCTAGTGACTCGTTTCACCCGGTAAGGGCCTTCCCACTTCGGTGTCAACTTGTTGGAATTCTTGGCGGACTGAACGCGCCTAAGAACAAGGTCGCCTTCCTCGAGACTTCTGGCACTAAGTTTGCGGCTATGGTAGCGACGCAAAGCTTGCTAGTATCGAGCAGCTCGTACAGCGGCCTGAAGACGGTCCTCCTCAAGGAGCAAAGCGGCGTCATCTTGTCGCAGCTGCTCTTGCTCAAGCTCATCATAAGCGAGCACTCGAGGTGACCCGTATACGAGTTCCGTGGGGAGAACTGCCTCTGCTCCATAGACTAGAACGAAAGGTGTTTGGCCAGTGGCTCGATTTAGCGTCGTCCTGATCGACCAAAGAACCACCGGCAGCTCCTCAATCCAGTTTCTTCCGCACTTGTGCAGCCTGTCGAAAGTTCTGGTCTTGAGCCCGCGCAGCACTTGAGCATTTGCCCTCTCCGCTTGACCGTTACTTCTCGGATGAGCAAAAGAAGTGAAGCAGACCTTGGCGCCAAGATCTTGGACGTACTGCATGAAGGTGCGGCTCGTAAATTGCGTGCCGTTGTCGGTGATGATCCTGTTAGGGATTCCGAAACGGCAAACAATTGACCTGAAGAACTTGACCGGCGTGTTGTCACCTTCCTCACTGCTTCCACTTCGCCACTTTGTGAACTTGTCGATGGCAACGCATAAGTACTCAAAGCCCCTGACAGCTCGGGGAAAGGGCCGAGGATGTCGAGCCCCACACCGAAAATGGCCAGGATAAAGGGATCGTCTGGAGAGCTTGAGCTGGCGGTGTATCTGTTTGGAATGGAACTGGCAAGCTTCACACTTGGTTACTTGTGCAGTTGCATCCTGGAGGGCCGTCGGCCAAAAGAAACCTTGCCAGAAAGCTTTGCCGGCAAGTGCTCTTGGCCAATGTGGTGCCCACATATGCCTCCGTGTATCTCTGCCAACAGCTTCTGTCCATCTTCTCGGTGAACACACTTCAATTTCACACCGTTGAGTCTTCTTCTGTACAATGTGTTGTCGACAAACTGGTACATACTTGACTGCCGGGCTACTCTTTTCGCTTCTTCTTGCTCTTCTGGAAGTTCTCCTGTCTGAAGGAAATGGACAATCTGTTGTGCCCATGCTGGAGCTTGCGGCTCGACAACAAGGACAAAAGGCACATCTGCTGCTGGGAACATCCGCTTCTCTGGCAAGAACCTGCGGGTCAGCCGAGCTTGGCGTTCCCGGCAAGCTTGCCGGAGCAAAACTTGTCGGGAGCGTCTGCTTCAACGAAACAAACCCTAGGGCTTGTCGGAGCAGACTGCTCCTCAGCACTCTTGGTGTTGACTTTGGAGACCTTCTTGGCGGCAGCTTCGGGGAGCTCGGCTGGAAAATAGTCACCAGAAATCAACTTCCTTTTCTTGTTCTGTCCAGTTGATGGCGCTACAGTCGGTTGAGTCAGCTTGAGCACAAAGATCCCTGGTTCCACAGGTAACTTAAGTGCAGCGCACTTTGACAAGCCATCGGCAATGTCGTTCTGAGCTCTTGGAACATGTTCCATCTGTAGGCCGTCAAAGTGCTCTTCTAGCTTTCTCACTTCATCAACGTAAGCTTCCATCAACGGACTCTGATAATTCTTGTTCACTTGGTGGATGACAAGCTGTGAGTCACCCCTAACAATGAGCTTCTTGATCCCAAGGTCTACTGCGATCCTGAGACCGGCAAGCAAACCTTCATACTCTGCAGTATTGTTTGTTGCTTGCTCCTTGGGAAAGTGCATCTGGACTACGTACTTGAGATGCTCTCCGGTGGGTGCAACAAGTAGTACGCCCGCACCGGCGCCTTGCAGCGAGAAGGCACAGTCAAAGTACATCAGTCACTCTTTGTTTGCTTCCTTGACGGGGATGCTTGTTTCTGGAATTTCTTCATCTTGTGTTGGCGTCCATTCTGCTATGAACTCTACCAATGCTCTGCTTTGGATAGTTGAAGTGCTCTCAAACTTGAGGCCAAAGCTTGACAGTTCCAGTTCCCACTCGACAATCCTGCCTGTTGCTTCTGGATTTTGCAGTATCCTCTTCAGCGGAAAGCAAGTGACGACTGTGATCTCGTGTGCTTGGAAGTAATGGCGCAGCTTTCTCGAGGCCATGAGAAGGCCGAAAAGCAATTTCTGCACACCAGAGTACCTTGACCTAGCCCCCTGCAGAAGGGAACTGACAAAGTAAACTGGGCGCTGCACCATTCTTTTCTGCATCTTCTCACACGCCTGCGTAGATCCATCTTTGTCGGGGCCAGAGCTTGTTGGTGAAGTGCCTTGCTTGTCGTTGGATGCATCTGCCTTGGTTGCTAGCTCATCATCTACCTCCCTCTCCGCTACTAACGCAACACTAACCACTTGATTGGTTGCCGCTATATATAGTAGCAACTTCTCTTGTGGCTTCGGTGCGACAAATGTTGGAGTGGAGGACAGGTATCTCTTTAAGTCCTGCAGCGCAGCCTCCCCGGAGTCCATTTCATTGGACCTGCCTTCTTCAAAATTTTGAAAAACGGCAGGGCGCGCTCAGCAGATCTAGAGATAAACCTGCTGAGAGCAGCTACGCAGCCAGCAAGCCTTCGTACATCCTTGACGCACTTTGGTGCTTCAATCTGCTCAATGGCCTTGATCTTGTTGGGATTGGCTTCAATTCCCCGCTGAGACATGAAGAAGCCTATAAGCTTGACGGAGGTGACTCCAAACACACACTTCTCGGGGTTTAGCTTGAGGTTGATCTTGCGCAGATTTGCAAAGGTTTCGTCTAAATCTTGAATCAGAGTCGCTTTGTCCTTGCTCTTGACCACTATGTCATCCATGTAGGCTTCTACATTTCTGTGCATTTGTGGCTCAAAAGCGTCATGGACTACTCTTGTGAATGTTGAACCAGCATTCTTTAATCCGAAAGGCATCCGTACGAAGCAGTAGGTGCCACATGGGGTGATGAATGCGGTCTTCTCCTCATCCTCTTCTGCCATGAAGATCTGATGGTACCCTGAGTATGCATCAAGAAATGAAAGCAAATCACATCCGGCCGTGGAGTCAACAATCTGGTCGATGCGCGGCAAGGGAAATGGGTCTTTGGGACAAGCTTTATTAACATCGGTAAAGTCGATACAAAGCCTCCATTTCCCATTTGCCTTGCGTACGACTACAGGATTGGTCAACCACGTAGAATGGAGCACTCCTCTGACAAGGCCTGCTTCTTCCAATTTCTTGATTTCTTCTGCAATGAATTCTTGGCGCTCCACTGCCTGCTTCCTGACTTTCTGCTTGACGGGCCGCACATGAGGACAGACAGCTAGGTGGTGCTCAATTACTTTCCTGGGAACACCGGGGATGTTAGATGGTTGCCATGCAAACACATCGACGTTCGCCCGCAGGAAAGCAACGAGCGCGCTTTCCTATTTAGGGTCGAGAGTGGCACTGATGGTGAAGGTACCACTAGTGCCGTCCTCCTTGGCGGACACCTTCGTGGTCTCTGGTGGAGCTGCCATCGTCTTCTTACACTTGCCGGTGGGGCTCGATGGTGCGTCCTCGACAGTAGCGCAGCACTCCGAAGAGGTGCGCTTGCCGGAGTGGGCACCAGAACTCTTGCCGGACTTGGTCTTCTTCTTCGCCCCGGGAGCTTCAGCGGCAAGTGACTTGTGATCTGCTGCGGCTGCTGCTTCCCGGTAGATCTTGTCGGCGCAGATAAGAGCATCTTTCTTGTCGCCAGGAACAGAGATGGCACTTATCGGGCCTGGCATCTTCAGCATGTTGTACGCATAGTGAGAGGTCGCCATGAATTTGGCGAGTGTCGGACGGCCAAGTATCCCATTGTAAGGCAATGGAAAATCAGCAATGTCAAAAGTGACCCTCTCAGTCCTGAAGTTCAGCTCGCTGCCAAATGTTACCGGCAACGTGATCTTTCCCTTCGGCTTGCTCCTTCCCGGATTGATCCCTTGGAATGTGCCGGTCTCTTCGAGCTCGCTGTCAGGGATTTGGAGTTTCTGGAGTACCGCGGAGGAGATCAGGTTCAAGCCAGCCCCGCCGTCAACTAGCATCTTAGTGACCTTGAGGTTGCGGATAGTTGGTGAAACCAACATCGGCAAGCACCCGACCGCAGTTATGCGATCGTGGTGGTCCTCAATATCAAAGATGATAGGCGGTCAACCATTTCGTAGGCTTGCGTGACTCGACGGATGGTTACGCCGCATTGACTTCCCGCATCCACCGCTTGAGTTGGCGGTGTGAAGTATGCGAAGAAGCACCGCCGTCAACGCACAAGACCTCTGTGGCTTTCTGGAACTCCTGCTCATCGGTCTTGTCATCATCCATGTCTTCATCCTCGTCGTCATCTTCATCCTTGTCGCGGCCGCGGGGAGGTCTGTCTCCTCGCCGCTGCTTGGCCTTGCCGCGGCATCCTCCCCGGTGGGGGCGCTTCTTGCTAGCTCCTCCAGCACCTTCCTGGGCTTTCTCCTTGTCACGTCTCTCGTATTCAGCCTTCTGGTGCTCGACAAACTTCTCGACCTTCTTGCAGCTCTGGAGGTCATGGCCCTTGGTGCGGTGGATCTTGCAGTACTACTTGTTGGCTCCGTCCTGCTTGTCGGCGACATCCACAGCCTGGCAGTTGGTGCCCGCGGCAACCTCCTTGCCGGAGTTACCAACTTTGGCTTTCTTGGCGTCACCTCCGTTGCCTTTCTTCTTTCTGTTGTTCCGCCGCCGGCTTTTCTTTGCCGGGGCAGCCTCCTCACTATCAGATCCTACTTCTGTATTCTCTCCGGGGAGTCTCCTCCCTTCTTCAGCACGCGCACACTTGTCGGCCAGGGCATACAGCTCACTGACGTCTCTGATCTTGCACATCGCCATCTCCTCCCGCATCCTGCGGTTCCGCACGTTCTGATGGAACGCGCTGATTACCGCGGCAGGGTGGACATCTGGGATGTTGTGCTGTACACGGCTGAATCTCTGAATATACTTGCGCAGGGGCTCTCCTTCCTTCTGGGCGAGCAGATGAAGGTCGCTCTCTTGGCCATGAGGTTTGTGGCCGCCTGTGAAGGCGCCGACAAACTGATGGCATAGATCTGCCCAAGAGGATATGGAGTTGTCCGGCAAGTGCATGAGCCAGGACCTGACATTGGGCTTGAGTACCAGCGGGAAGTAGTTGGCCAGGATATTGTCGTCTCGTCCCCCGGCAGCTTGCACCGTGATGGTGTAGATGCTGAGGAACTCTGACGGATGCGTCCTGCCGTCGTACTTCTCTGGCACGTCTGGCGCGCCAAAGATGTCGGGGAGGCTGATCTGACCCACGAACACCTATGGGACCGGCGGACCGAGCCCCTTTTGGTTCGGCGGGGGGCGGAGGTCGCACGAAGAGCAGATCGAGGCGATGCACACGAGCAGTTTACCCAGCTTCGGAGCTCTCCGGAGAGATAACACTCCTACTGCTGCATGTATGTGTGTATTGAGTTCTTGCTCCAGAGAGCTAAGTGTTTTCTGGCTTCGAACCTTTCGAACCCCCCTCTACGTTGCGCATGGGCCTCCTTTTATATGCTCAAGGGGTCACCGACAGGTGGCAACGTAGACAAGGGTAGAAATGGAAAAAGAGTGCGGTTGGTACAGCTACTTGTACAGTGTATCATACCTAACCCTGACGGCAGGGGACAAAGGCATTAAATGCCCGTCTACGTCGCCTAAACAGTGCAAACAGGGACCGTCAGGGGCGCCACCGCTTGCCACGATGGCAATCTTGTCAGCGCCGCTTACCACTGCGCTCACCGGTCAAGACAGCTCTTGCCACGCGCTACCGAAAGGTCCCATGGCGACACGTTGGTGGATGTGCTAGAGCGGTGGAAAAGAGTGGTAGTTTGCCGCGGCAAGCGCCTTGCCCCAGTTGTTGCCTTGTCGCGTCCGGAAGCTTGTCGCTCACCGGGCCTTCCCGGCAAGCTCCTCTTGCCGGGGCCTTGTCTCCTATGTGCCTTGGCTGGCCTTCCCGGCAAGCTCCTCTTGCCGGGGCCCTGTCTCCTTGGCTTAAATACTTTGTTCTTGAATGGCTCCAAAGGAACCACGGAGGACCTTGGCGGTCACCTGGCAAGCCTTGCCGCGGGGTGCTGCAATTGCCCGTGCACGAGTTCGGCATACTAGGGTACCCCTACTCTATTACACCGACACTTTGTTAGTGCAAGAAAGAAAAACCACCACATAAGGTACTGTAATGAACTCATTCTTTATTTATATTGGTGTTAAACCTACTGTATTTCAAGTTTTCTATGGTTCATACCACTTAATACTAGCCATAGATGCATAAAAATAAGCAAACAACACACGAAAAACAGAATCTGTCAAAAACAGAACAATCTGTAGCAATCTGTAACTCTCAAATACTTCTGGAACTTTAAAAATCCTACCAAAATAGGAAGTCCTAGGTCATTTGTCTATTGATCTACAGAAAAAAGAATCAACGCAAAATCACGTTTCTGTGAATTAACAAAACTATTTTGATGCGCGCAAAGTTTCTGTTTTTCAGCAGAATCAAATTAACTATCACCGTAGGTTATCCTATAGGTTCTACTTGGCACAAACACTAACTAAAACATAAAAACACATCTAAACAGAAGGTAGATGCAAAATTTATTACTAAACAGAAACAAAAACAAAAAACACAAATAAAATTGGGTTGCCTCCCAACTAGCGCTATCGTTTAACGCCCCTAGCTAGGCATAAAAGCGAGAATAGATCTAAGTAGTGCCATCTTTGCCAGTCAATTCATAAGTAGCTCACATGACAGATTCATAAGTTAATTTAACTTTCTTTCTTGGAAAGTGCTCCATGCCTTTCCTTCCTTCATATCAATAATCGCACCAATCGTTCTAAGGAAAGGTATACCAAGACTAATAGGGCAAGAAAGATTGCAATCTATATCAAGAACGATAAAATCTACAGGCACAAAATTTCTATTTGCAACAATGAGAACATCAATGTTCCTTCCCATTGGCTTTTTAATAGTGGAATCTGCAAGGTGCACATTTAAAGAGCAATCATCAAGATAATGGAAACCTAGAATATCACATAAAGTTTTCGGAATCATGGAAACACTAGCACCCAAATCACATAAACCATAACACTCATGATCTTTAATTTTAATCTTTATAGTAGGTTCCCACTCATCATTAAGTTTTCTAGGTATAGAAACTTCCAAATTAAGTTTTTCATCATAAGATTGCATCAAGGCATCAACAATATGTTTGGTAAAAGCTTTATTTTCACTATAAGCATGAGGAGAATTCACAATGGATTGCAACAAGGAAATGCAACTTTCTAAAGAACAAATATCATAATTAAATTCCTTGAAATCTAAGATAGTGGGTCAATGCTATTTAAAGTCTTGACCTCTCCAATCTCACGTTTACCAAATTTAGCATCAAGATCTAAAAACTCCGAATCATTGGGACTCCTTTTAACTAAAGTTGACTCATCTCCAGTCCCATCATTATCAAGATTCATATTTCAAAACAAATATATAATAGGGGACACATCAATAACTTTAAGATCTTCATCATTATTTTCATGGAAACTAGAAGAACACTTACAAAGCAATCTTTCTTAGCACGCAATCTAGCGGTTCTTTCTTTGCACTCATCAATGGAAATTCTCATAGCTTTGAGAGACTCATTGATATCATGCTTAGGAGGAGTAGATCTAAGTTTCAAAGAATCAACATCAAGCGAGAGTCTATCAACGTTCCTAGCCAAATCATCAACTTTGAGCAAATTTTCTTCAAGCTAGACATTAAAATTCTTTTGAGAGATCATAAATTCTTTCACACTATTCTCAAAATCAAAGGGCATCTTATTAAAACTACCATAAGAATTATTGTAGGAATTTCCATAATTATTAGAGGAATTACTAGGGAACGGTCTAGGATTAATGTTTCCTCTATAAGCATTGTTTCCAAAACTATTCCTACCAACAAAATTTACATCAATAGATTCATTATTATTCTCAATCAAAGTAGACAAAGGCATATTATTTGGATGAAGAGGATCACCCTTAGTAGCAAACAATTTCATAAGTTCATCCATCTTTCCACTCAAAACATTAATTTCTTCTATAGCATGCACTTTTTTACTAGTAGATATTTCTGTGTGCCATTGAGAATAATTAGCCATAATGTTATCAAGGATTTTTGTAGCTTATCGTAAGGTGATTTCCATAAACGTGCCTCCCGCGGCCGAATCTAAAAGATTTTTAGAAGCAAAATTCAATTCGGCATAAAATTTTTGTATGTCATCCATAAATTCAAACCATGAGTAGGGCAATTGCGAATCATCAATTTCATTCTTTCCCAAGATTGGGAAACATGCTCATGATCAAGTTGTTTAAAATTCTAATATCGTTCCTAGGAGTGATGATCTTTGCGGGAGGAAAATACTTAGAGATAAAAGAATCTTTGCACTTATTCCATGAATCAATAGTATTCTTAGGCAAAGATGAAAGCCAAACTTTAGCACGATCTCTAAGTGAAAACAGAAATAACTTTAGTTTAACAATATCATTATCCGTATCTTTCTTCATTTGCATCTCACATAAATCAACAAAGTTGTTTAGATGGGTAGTGGCATCTTCACTAGGAAGGCCAGCGAATTGATCTTTTATACCAAGATTCAGCAAAGCAGTATTGATTTCACAAGACTCAACATCATTAAGAGGAGCAATCGGAGTAATAAGGAAATCATTATTATTGGTATTGGAGAAATCACACAATTTGGTATTATCTTGCGCCATGGCGACAAGTAATACAACACACAAGCAAACAAAAAGGAAAGCGGAAGAGAGAGAAGATTGGGAAAGAGAGGGCGAATAAAACAGCAAGGGTGAAGTGGGGGAGAGGAAAACGAGAGGCAAATGGCAAATAATATAAATGCGAGGGAGATCAGTTTGTGATGGGTACTTGGTATGTCTTGAGCCTCGAGCTTTTCTTGCAACCCTACTGACAGTAGAGATGGGGGGTACATTGGGGAGGGAAAAGCCTAGCTACGGCGAGGTTGTACACTCGGATATACGAGTTCAAGCCCCTCTCGGAGGAGGTAATAGCCCTATGTGTCGGCGCCATAGAGGCTTTGTTTGATTGGAGTGTTGAGTTACAGGGGGTGCGAACCCTTGCGCCTGAGGGGAGGGGTGTCTTATATACAGTACCCCGACCCCTCGCAGTCCTTAGTTACACAAGGGTTCAATGAGAGAATAATGTCACAAATGTTACTGGTAACGCCTGTGTTTAATGATCTTTATGGTGATCTTTAAGGTGACGGAGTGAATGTCCGACCGTTGCCATCCAAAGGTGACCCTAGGTCTTTTGTCCTTCGAGTGAACTCTTGTACTCCGAGTGAATAATGATGGTCAAGTGGAATTGGGGTATCTGAGTGGCTCTACTGTCGAGTGGGTTGCACCCTGTGATAATTTCAGTCGGTATCTTCTTTCTATCTTTGCAGGCCTTGGCCTCTTGTGTAGTGTCCTTGGGTAGGGCATATAGGTCAGGCCTAGGTCCCTACCTTAGGTACATGTCATCGTCATTAGCCCCCGAATGGACTGAGGACCGTGTGAGGGAGGATTGAAGTTGATTTCGACCCGACCCAATGTGTCGGAGACACTTTTTTGAGGGTCTGAAGTATGCGAGTTGTTTTAATCATTCGTCAGTCGCCTTGATCGATTCTGACTTCTTGAGTATCCGAGTGAAAAAAACAGCATAGCATTGAGCAGATTGGATTTGGATATCTCTGACGCGATCTACTAATTCACTGGATCCAGATTCTGCAGGATTTTGAAATTTGGAGAAGCGCGCGGGCTAGCCCAGCACGGTAAGCGGGGCAAGTGGGTCGACTCCTGGTTCTTTGCTCCGCCTTTTTCACCACGTACCAGGCCAGCGCTGGTTGTGGGATGCATCGAGATGGCGCGGGCCCACAGGTCAGTCACTCGAATGCGCGGGTATAGAAGTCGACACGGCCGAGGGGTCAAACAATGTCCTCCACTCTTCCCTTTCTTCCCCGTCTCTCCGCCTCTCCGACCTCAACACAGCGCCGCTCGGCTCATTTTCGTCGACCACCGCGGAGATGGCAAACGACAAGACGAATGCCCTGGAGCACTCCAAGAAGGGGGCCAAGGCGAAGAAGGGGTCGAGCTCGCGGTCTGTGCGGGAGTCCAGGATTAGGGGGTCCTCGGGCGTCCGATCTATTGATGTGTGCTACGTCTTGAGCTTGCGTTGGTTTTCCTTGAAGAGGAAAGGGTGATGCAGCAATAGTAGCGTAAGTATTTCCCTCAGTTTTTAAGAACCAAGGTATCAATCCAGTAGGAGGAGCCTCAGAAGTCCCACGCACGTACACAAACAAACAAGAACATGCAACCAACGCAATAAAGGGGTTGTCAATCCCTTCGCGGCCACTTGCGAAAGTGAGATCTGATAGAGATAAAATGATAAGATAAATATATTTTTGGTATTTTATAATATAGATAGGAAAAGTAAAGATGAAAATAAAAGTAGATTGAAAGCTTATATGATAAAAGATAGACCCGGGGGGCATAGGTTTCACTAGTGGCTTCTCTCAAGATAGCATAAGTATTACGGTGGGTGAACAAATTCATGTCGAGCAATTGATAGAAAAGCGAATAATTATGAGATTATCTAGGCATGATCATGTATATAGGCAACACGTCCGTGACAAGTAGACCAACTCCTGCCTGCATCTACTACTATTACTCCACACATCGACCGCTATCCAGCAAGCATCTAGATTATTAAGTTCATAAGAACAGAGTAACACATTAAGAAAGATTACATGATGTAGAGGGATAAACTCATGCAATATGATATTAACCCCATCCTTTTATCCTCGATGGCAACAATACAATACGTGCCTTGCTGCCATGCTATCACTGGGAAAGGACACCGCAAGATTGAACCCAAAGCTAAGCACTTCTCCCATTGCAAGAAAGATCAATCTAGTAGGCCAAACCAAGCTGACAATTTCTCATCCATAAACTTGATCATAAATCCACAATTCATCGGATCGCAACAAACACACTGCAAAAAGATTTACATCGAATAGATCTCCAAGAAGATCGAGGAGAACATGGTATTGATATCCGAAGGTCTGTGGTAAACTACTCACAACTCATCGGAGGGGCTATGGTGTTGATGTAGAAGCCCTCCGTGGTCGATTCCCCCTCCAGCGGAGCACCAACGAAGGCTCCAAGATGGGATCTCGCGGATACAGAAGGTTACGGCGGTGGAAATAGTTTTTCGTGGTCTCCTCTGATGTTCTCGGGGTACGTGGGTATATATAGGAGGAAGAAGTAGGTCGGTGGACGCCTGAGGGGCCCACGAGATAGGGGCACGCCCAGTAGGGGTTGGGCACACCCTCCACCCTCGTGGCTTCCTCTATTGCTTCTTGACTTGCACTCCAAGTCCTTTGGATCACGTTCGTTCCAAAAATCACACCCCCGAAGGTTTCATTCCGTTTGGACTCCATTTGATATTCCTTTTCTTCGAAACACTGAAATAGGCAAAAAAATAGCAATACGGGCTGGGACTCCGGTTAGGGTTAGTCCCAAAAATGATATAAATGTGTAAAGTAAAGCCCATAAACATCCAAAACGGGTAATATAATAGCATGGAACAATAAAAAATTATAGATACGTTGGAGACGTATCAATGTGGGCCGGACTGATGGCAGTCAAGATACACGAAAGAAGATTATCTCTCGTGTCCCGTGGGGACTTTCACATGCGTGGATGGAAAGTATAGGTGTCCGGATATTTTAATCCTTTCTGTAAAACCGACTTTGTACAACCCTAAGCCTCTCCGGTGTCTATATAAACCGGAGGGTTAGATCGGAGGCAGGATCACAACATTGCTAGGCTAGCTATATAGGGCTAGCCGAATCGATCTCGAGGTAGATCAACTTTTGTAACCCCTATACCCTAAAATATAATCAAGCAGGAGTAGGGTTTTACCTCTGTTAAGAGGGCCCGAACCTGGGTAAATACTATGTCCCTTCTCTATTGTTACCATTGATCTTCAGATGCATAGCTTGGGCCCCCCTAGTCGAGATCTGCCGGTTTTTACACCGACATTGGTACTTTCATTGAGAGCTCCGATGTATCGTCGACAGAAGGATCGATGGCCCACATTTTCGCTAACGGTGACGCTATGTCCATGGAGAACTTTCTTCCTAGACATGTTTTTTTTTGTTCGGTGGGTTTGTGCTTCGAGCCAACTCGATCGGCCGCCTTGAGCAGGTCGACAATTTTGCCCCCGGCCACCAGATCAGGTTTGGAAACCTGAATTATGTTGCTGACATCTAAGGAGACCTAGTCTTCAATGGGTTTGCGGCCTCGGCCGCCACTCTGTGTCCCATCCAAGAAGACTCATCGGATCCCCTGTCAGATTAAATCGAGGGGTCAACACCCACCCCAGCCTTAGATCTAGGGTAGATCTCATCGTCCGAAGACGGGAGCATAAGCCCCGCTGGACTTCTTCCCCTTGCCGAAGTTCCTACCGAAGACCCAGACGTAGGCTTAGACTTGGCCCTGGGCAACCGTTCTGAACTGCCGAGGTCTGCACTTAGCGGGTACGGCGCTCCGTGCCGAACACAACGCGGCAGACCCGTAGTTTCTGGTCCCACTCCCGCTCTTAGATGAAGCGTTGGGTTTGATGCAGTCTCTCGCCATCACAGAGGCTTTACATTTGAACTGCAGCCAGCTCGGACTGGGGGCTGGGAGAGGGGAATTTTACGCCTCACCCACCACCCACTTGATAGCCACTGTCAAGGATTTAACCGACATGCTAGATTATGCGTCTGAAGACATCGACGGCATGGACGACGATGCCGATGCTGAACCAAGCCAAGTCCCACCCGTCACGGGGAGTTGGATGGCCACCTCAACCTACGATGTGTACATGGTGGACACCCCCGAAGAACGACGAGAGAACCCAAGCCCAGATGAGGATAGACCCGTAGACAAACCACCAAAGCGCCGACGTCAGCGGCGCCACTCATGATCGCGTCGGGCGAAGGATAGTAATACCGGCACCGGAGACAACGAGACTCCGAACATTGGCGAAGATTCCGAGTACCCTATCGAGTCCACGTCCGAACAACACGAGCGGGAAGAGGGTGAACATAGTCGCATACGCGCTGACATTGAAGATGAGGAGGACAACAACTATATGCAAGAATCCAAAGAGGAGGTTAGCCTCGGCGACGAGAACGCTTCAAGCAACAACTGATTGCTACAGCCCGGAGCCTGAAGAGGAAGCAGCAACAACTCAAAGCAAAACAAGGTACGCTGAATGAAAGGTGGACTAAGGTCCTGGCCGCTGAGGAATACGGCCAAGAGCGACCTGTCAAAACCTGCCCTAGGCGCAAGCTGCTGCTTCAATTCGACGACGAAGTCCTCGAACCAATACCGTCGAAATACAATCAGGCAGATGAACCAGACCAACCACCACGTGGACGGGATAAAGCAGCATATCAAGACGAACACCAATCCGCACCCCCTCACCGAAGATGCAAGGAGACCGCGGCCGCGAGACATACATACGACTTGGAACGTGACCTAGCCAATAAAGCTGGTCAAACCAGGTCAATCTACGGGTCAATGGGCCGTGCCCTGGCGCGAGATAATGGCTATGAAGCACGGCGAGATGACCGCTACTATGCTCGGGATCAGAACCGATCTGAGATGTCAGCACACACTACTAAGAAAACGGCTATAGATGAAATGGACACTAATGGCGCACCACATATGTGGTGTGCCATTAGTATATAGCAATGGCGCACCACATATAGGTGTGCCATTAAACTTCAAATACTAATGGCGCACCACATACACGGTGCGCCATTAGTAACATTTTTTTTTCATCGCGCCACCAACCTTGTGCCTCGATGACACGCTCCTCAAAATCTGCCTCCACTTTCTCCACCACTGCCATCTTGGACTTGGCCTTGTCCAGGCGAGCACGGTGGAGAGCCTGGAGTCTCCGGAAGTTGGCGCCCATGGCCCGGAGCAGCCGCTCCTCCTGGGAGCCATCGCCGTCGACGCTCGGCTCATCAACAATGTTAAAACCAGCGGCGGCGAGCACCTCGTTGTCGAGCAATTCCCCCTCGACGGGGGCTTTGGAGCTTGACGCACCTGGAAGGCGGATGAAAAGGTCGTGGCTCACCTTCAAGTACTTGCCGGAGCCAGAGGCGGCCGAGCAGGAGGGCTGGTCGTCGACCACTGCTTCCTCAGCAGTGGCCTCGCCGGGCTCCTCGGCACGCTCCTTGTCGGGGCCTTTAGTGGGCCCCTTGGCGGCGTCTTCGGCGGCGCCCCTGTCGCTCTCCTCGGCAGTAATCTTCTCCACCTCCGCCGCGGCCTCCACGGCGACGTCCTCGATGGTGGTGTCGACGTCCTCCAAAGAAGGTCCTGGACACCAAGAAAGAGACGGGGTGGTGCCAAGATCGAAAGCCGGTGAGGAAAAAAAGGAAAAGAAGAATGTAAACAAAGAAAAAGACGGGTAGCCTACCTGTGCCAAGCCGAGAGGCGGAAGCCCTTTCTCGGCCAAGATCCAGCACCGAAGGAAAGCCACCAGCGTGTGCGTTCTCCTCTTCCTCCTCCGTGTGCATGGCCTCGGGGCTCGGTACCCTTGCCGGGGACGCCCCTCGGGGGTGGTGTGGTTGACGGAGGAGGCATGACGGGAGAAGCCCTTCGTGGCTCCCCTTGGTGTTGTTCCCATCCTGCATCCACGACATGGTTAGAACTGAAGTGTCACGCATAACGCACATTGATGGAGGGCGGGTGATGGACTCACGCTGGGGGCTGGGCCGGGGGCTGCTATCCGGGCTGCTCAACACCACCAGTGACGTGCCGGAGGTGCCTGCCGGGGGCTGGCTACTCGCCGACATCCGGGCCCTCTTCATCCTCTCGGGCAGCGTCTCCACATCCCTACAAAATGAAGGCAAGTGAGTGACACTGTCGGGGGATGTGCGAGGAATGAGGGAGGGAAGCAGAGGCTTACTCGTCATTTCCTTCCTCCTCCTCCTCCTCCTCCTCCGGTGCCTTCCTTTTCCTCGCCGGGCTGGGTGACCCGCAATATCTGTCCGGGCTGAGGGGCCCGAAGTCGAAGGCAATCCCCGCGCCAATGTCTTCCGGCGGCGGGGAGGGCGATGGCGTCTAGGCACGCCTGGATGACGTGGAAGCATGTGTCTAACTCCTCGCTGCCTCGGCCTCCGCCGCCTTCTTCGTCACCGCGGCCCTCATCTGGCGTGTCGCCGCTCCCTGTGTCAGCCGCAGCTGCGCGTGCCAGCCAGGGCGAACCGGCTCGCCAGAGGCAGCCCGCTGCAGAACTCGCCCCCTCCCGGTGGCCGGAGGGACGGAGGCCGCAATCTCCTCCTCCTCATCTTCCTCCGAAGCCCCGTCAACGACGTCCTCGACAAGGAGGGCCCCGCTGCCGGCGCCGCTGGCCTCCCCAGCGGCCGCAGCCCACCGGGAGAGCTCCTCCTCCTCCGCTTCCCCCGCGGCACTGTCCACCATGCCGCCGGGACTGCCGGCCTCCACGGCAAGCATTGCCGAGTCCTCGACAATCCTTGCCTCCCGCAACCTGCGGGCGATATAGTCCAACTCCACCTGTTAAGTGTCCTGAACAAGCTGCGGCTCGTCGGTGACATATGCCTCATGCAAGGTGTCGAAGAACTCCTGCACCCTGAGCTTGTCAGGCTCGACCCAACTCGGGTCGAGGCCATGCGCATTAAAGAGCGACATCATGGCGATGATATCCGACCGACGAGAGTTGTTGCAGAGCGGGACCACCCCCGTCGGCAACTTGAAGACGGGCTCCTTGTCCACCTTGCCGGCCTTCGCGGCAGCCCTTGCCACCTTGCCGGACCGCTCCACCTCGCCCTCTTCATTAACCTCGAGCTGGAAGATTCGCTGGCAGAGATGAGCATGCCTCAGCACTGTCAGATTATGGTCGAGGCCGGGGCGGAGCCGCATGATATCAGCAGCATTCACAAAAAGCCAGGCCGGCCTCCCCTTGTCGTGCAGAGGGGCAATCCGGCGGCGGATGAAGTCCGCGCCGATCATCTCGAGGGTGAGCCCGGCCCGGGTAAGCCTGAGGATCCTGGTGGTGGCGATCGTAAGCTTCTCATCGTTGACGTCGACGTCGCCGCAGTCCTTTCCGCGGACCGGC
The DNA here is from genome assembly GCA_021605145.1 of Aegilops bicornis. NCBI lineage: Eukaryota > Viridiplantae > Streptophyta > Magnoliopsida > Poales > Poaceae > Aegilops > Aegilops bicornis. Next base: position 54,818,833 of record CM038670.1, read on the forward strand.
GCCACCTGACGGACCTCACAGAACGCCGGCGGTTTCTCCTCCTCAATATAGCACCACCGTCCCCGCCACTCTTCCCACCTCTCCTTCATGGCACCGTCCGGGTATTCTCCTTTGGCCCTTGGAATCCAAGTGACGTTGCCGGTGATAGCGGCTCCCTTTTGGATTCGACGGGAGAAATAGTGGCGGAAGAGCGCCGTGCTGGGATGCACCCCGATGAACCCCTTGCAAAGGTGTGCGCAAAGGGCCATATATACCACGGCATTTGGGCTGAAATCGAGGAGGCGGAAGCCGAAGCTGTACATCATATCCTTGAAGAAATCAGAGAAAGGGGGACGGAGCCCCCAGGAGAAGTAATCAACAAAGAAAGGATACCGATTTGGGGAGGGCCCCGCACTGGCGGGGACGACATGTGTGGCCGGATTCCCCGTCGTCTCTCCCCCCGTCTTCACGCCCCACAGGGTCTTGTAGTACTCTCGGAGCATGGGCACGTCGACCGTCGAGGGAAAGAGGGCGAACTGCGCCCGTCGCGCCACGAGCTCACTCTCCGACGGTTTGGCCGAGTCGGCATCCTTGGCTGCCCCCTTTCCTTTGGAGGATTTGGGCGCCATTGCGGTCGCAGGGAGCAGGGGATGGCCGAAGCGCATCGGCGATGAGCAGAAGCAGGGGGCTCGAGGAAGAAGAAAGGGGGCGGCGGTTTCAAGATGGAGGGAGGCGTCGGAAAGGGGAAAAGTGAGCAGCGCGCCCGTGGTTATCCTTTTCTATGGGTATGACGCGGGCCGCCTCCTTTCCCATTAACTGCGATGCGATGCATGCATGCGGTTGCCACCCCACGCATGCCTCCCACGTCACGCACGCGCACGACCCCCACGTCGCGCATTGAACGCGGGTCATGGGGAAGTGCAGCGGGCGGAACAGTGGCTGTGGTAAAATCCGCCTCGACTGCCCGCGCACCGTTCTGGGCCTTGCCGAACAACGTGCTGCGCTTATGTGTGACCCAGGCCTGGGGGCTACCGTCGGTGTACGAAAGTAGGGGCCTAGCTTTTCACCCCTTTACGTGTGCATGGGAAGTCAGAGCCACCTGCCACGGACACACATGGGCAAGGCAAGAGAGGGGAGCCGGAGGAAAGCCAAAGCCACAAGGACAAGCAAAGCAAACAATGAAGGACCAAGACCACAAAGGACACACGGGCAATGCAGGTTGCCCCGGAAAAGACCCTTGCTGAGGGCAGCCTCAGCAGCCTTGGCAAGACCCTTGCCGGGGCAGCCCGTCCACACCCGTTGAGCGAGCCACCTTTGATCCTACCAACACTGAGCAGTCACGTTGGGACAGGGTTCGGGAGGCACCTCCGTGGTGGCATGTAGATCTTTGTGAAGACAAAGAGCAATCAAGATCAAAGGAGGATAGGAAGGCAACCATCCTCACTGAAGGAACCCACGGAGGCCCCTAGCAAGATCCTTACTGGAAAAGCCAGCGCGCCGCAGCAAGACCGTTGCCAGGCCACCAGGCAAGACAATCGCCAAGCGCCCCGGCAAGGCCAATGCCAGGCCCGCACCAGCCAAGTTCCTACCGCCGTTCACGCATCGCCGCCGACTCAACCAGTTCGGCAGGCACCTGCATGGCAGCATGCATACCTACGTGGAGGCTCCACCACCGCGCCACCTCGGCTGCCTGCCTGCCTACATGGCGCTGCATGCGTTGCTGGCTGGGGCGCGTGTCGAAGCCAGGAGAGGCGGCGACGGACGGGACGGGCCTCACCCCCGTTCCCCAATAAAGTGAAGGACACCTAAGCCCCGCATTTAAGGCGTCTTGTCCTCTAATACTAGCGATAACCTCGCAACGCTATAGCACTTTCCACCTCCTGTGTGCCACTGTGGCAGCCCCTTTCGCCTATAAAAGGAGGCCCATGGCATACTCAGAGGGGATTCGGCTCATTTGAACCTCGCAGCACCCGGAGCTAGTTCAAGAGCTCAAGAACCCTAATATAACCACCAAAGCAGGATCGTTGGGTTTTACACATCTTTGCGGCCCGAACCTGGGTAAATCCCCTTCGTGCCATCCTCTAGTCCCGCTCTTCTCACAATTCCGCGCCCTGCAACCATAGAAGGGATTCTAGTGATCCCGTAGATGTCGTTTTCCACCGACAAGATCTGTAACAGAAAACAACTCGAAACAAAAACAGAGGATATTTGCGTGATACGATGGTCAAAACCTTCGGGAGTTTATATAATGAATTTTTACCGACCAAAATATGTAACGTGCAAGAAAATGGAGTCCGGGAGGCAGACGAGGTGGCCACGAGACAGGGGGCGCGCCAAGTAAGGTTGGGCGCGCCCTCCACCCTTGTGGAGGCCTTGTGTCCTTCCCGGACTACTTCTTTCTTCCTAAAATTCTTAAATATTCCAAAACTAATAAAGATTGCCATTAGAATTATTTTGGAGTCGGTTTACTTAACGTAACACATACCTATTCCTTTTCGGAGTCTAGAACGTTTTGAAAAGTGTCCCTTATGTATTCCTCCGGGGTTACGGTTTCAATAATATTAGTTTCAACATTGATAGGATTACCTGAGATATAATGTTTAGTTCTTTGACCGTTCACCACCCTCGGACTTGTGCCTTCGAAGTTGTTGATTTTTATGGCACCCGAATGATAGACCTTCTCGATAACGTAAGGACCTTCCCATTTAGAGAGAAGTTTTCCTGCAAAAAATCTTAAACGAGAGTTGAATAATAACACATGATCACCTACATTAAACTCACGCTTTTGTATCCTTTTGTCATGCCAGCGTTTGACTTTTTCTTTGAATAGCTTGGCATTCTCATAGGCTTGGGTTCTCCATTCATCAAGTGAGCTAATATCAAACAACCTCTTTTCACCGGCAAGTTTGAAGTCATAGTTGAGCTCTTTGATAGCCCAATTTGCTTTATGTTCAAGTTCTAGAGGTAAATGACAAGCTTTTCCATAAACCATCTTATATGGAGACATGCCCATAGGATTTTTGTATGCAGTTCTATAGGCCCATAATGCATCATCAAGTTTCTTGGACAAATTCTTTCTAGATCTATTGACAGTCTTCTGCAAAATTAATTTGAGCTCTCTATTGCTCAACTCAACTAGACACTAGACTGCGGATGATAAGGAGATGCAATTCTATGATTAACATCATACTTAGCAAGCATCTTACGGAAAGCACCATGAATAAAATGTGAACCACCATCAGTCATAAGATATCTAGGAACTCCAAACCTCGGAAAAATAACTTCTTTAAGCATTTTAATAGAAGTGTTATGATCATCACTACTAGTTGGAATAGCTTCTACCCATGTAGTAACGTAATCAAGAGGAACTAAAATATGTGTGTAACCATTAGAGGCAGGAAAAGGTCCCATATAATCAAAGCCCCAAACATCAAATGGTTCAATAACAAGAGAATAATTCATAGGCATTTCTTGACGTCTACTAATATTACCAATTCTTTGACATTCATCACAAGATAAGATGAACTTACGAGCATCTTTGAAGAGAGTAGGCCAATAAAAACCAGATTGCAATACCTTGTGTGCAGTTCTATCTCCTGCGTGGTGTCCTCCATATGATTCAGAGTGACACTTGCGTAGGATATGTTCCTGTTCATGCTCAGGTACACAACGTCTAATAACACCATCTACTCCTTCTTTATAAAGGTGTGGGTCATCCCAGAAGTAATGTCTTAAATCATAAAAGAACTTTTTCTTTTGCTGGTATGTGAAACTAGGTGGTATAAATTTAGCAACAATGTAATTAGCATAATAATCATACCAAGGAGCAGTTCGAGAAGCATTAATAACTGCTAATTGTTCATCAGGAAAGCTATCATCCATAGGCAGTGGGTCATTAAGAACATTCTCTAACCTAGACAAGTTGTCTGCAACGGGGTTCTCAGCTCCCTTTCTATCAATAATATGCAAATCAAATTCTTGGAGCAAGAAAACCCATCTAATGAGTCTAGGCTTAGCATCTTTCTTTTCCATAAGATATTTAATAGCAGCATGATCAGTGTGAATAGTAACTTTGGAATCAACAATATAAGGTCTAAACTTATCACATGCAAACACAACTGCTAAGAATTCTTTTTCAGTAGTAGCATAATTTCTCTGGGCAGTATCAAGAGTCTTACTAGCATACTGGATAACATTCAATTTCTTATCAACTCTTTGCCCTAGAACAACACCTACAGCATAATCACTAGCATCACACATAATTTCAAAAGGTAAATTCCAATCACGTGGCTGAACAATAGGTGCAGTGATCAAAGATTTATTAAGTATTTCAAATGCTTCTACACAATCATCATCAAAGACAAAAGGAATATCTTTTTGCAATAAATTAGTCGAGGCCTAGAGATTTTAGAAAAGTCCTTAATGAACCTCCTATAAAAACCGGCATGACCAAGGAAACTTCTTATACCTTTTATGTCCTTGGGACATGGCATCTTTCAATAGCATCAACTTTAGCTTTATCAACTTCAATACCTCTCTCGGGAATCTTATGCCCCAAGACAATTCCTTCATTAACCATAAAGTTGCACTTTTCATAATTCAAGACGAGACTAGTGTCTTCGCATATCTGCAAAACTCGATCAAGGTTGCTCAAGCAATCATCAAAGGAGGATCCATAAACGGAGAAGTCATCCATGAATACCTCAAAAATCTTTTCGCAAAAGTCAGAGAATATAGCCATCATACATCTTTGAAAGGTAGCAGGTGCATTACATCAACCAAAAGCCATACGTCTATAAGCAAATGTGCCGAAAGGGCAAGTAAAAGTAGTTTTAGATTGATCCTTCACTGATACACGTATCTGAGAGAAACCAGAATAACCCTCTAGAAAGCAGAAATGTGTGTGTTTGGATAGCCTTTCTAGCATTTGATAAATAAAAGGTAAAGGGTAATGATCTTTCTTAGTAGCTTTATTTAATTTACAAAAATCAATTACCATCCTATAACCTGTAATAATTCTTTGCGGGATCAATTCATCTTTATCATTAGGAACGACAGTAATACCTCCCTTTTTGGGAACACAATGGACAGGGCTTACCCAATCACTATCAGCAACGAGACAAATTATACCTGCCTCAAGGAGCTATAGTATCTCCTTTCTTTCCACTTCTTTCATTTTGGGATTCAATCGTCGTTGAGGATCTCTAACTGGTTTGGCACCGTCCTCCAAATTAATTTTGTGTTGGCATAACGTGGGACTAATGCCCTTAAGATCATCCAGAGTGTATCCAATAGCAGCGCGATGCTTCTTCAGAGTTTCCAATAATCTTTCTTCTTCTTGCTCCGAAAGGTTAGCACTATAATAACATGATATATTTTCTTTTCATGATGGTAAGCATACTTAAGATTATCAGGTAATGGTTTCAGTTCAAACACGGGATCACCCTTGGGTGGAGGGGGATCCCCAAGAATTTCAATGGGAAGGTTGTGTTTCAGCATAGGTTCCTGTTTAATGAACACTTCATCTATTTCCCTTCTTTCCTTCATAAACGTATCATTTTCATGGTCAAGCAAATATTGTTCTAAAGGATCAGCAGGAGGCACGGCAATAGAAGCAAGACCAATAATCTCATCCTTACTAGGTGATTCTCTATCACGAGGTTGTCTACGAAAATTAGCAAAAATAAACTCATGAGACATACCCTCTAAGCCAATTGTAACAGTATCCTTTTCACAATCAATCTTAGCATTAACTGTATTTAAGAAGGGTCTACCAAAAATAATGGGACAAAAGTCATCTTGTGGGGAACTAAGAACAAGAAAATGAGCGGGATATTTAACCTGCGCACACAAGACTTCAACATCTCTAACAATCCCAACTGGTGAAATAGTATCTCTATTGGCAAGCTTGATAGTAACATCAATACCTTCCAATTCAACGGGTGCAATGTCGTGCATAATTTCTATATATAAATCATAGGGTATTGCACTAGCACTAGCACCCATATCACATAAGCCATGATAACAATGATCTCCTATTTTAACAGAAATAACAGGCATGCCTACAACAGGTCTATGTATCATAGTATCTGGTCTAACAATATTAGCAGTCTCACCACAGAAATAAATAACATGCCCATCTAAATCATCATCCAAGAGATCTTTAACCATAGCAATACTATAGGTTCAACTTTGATTTGCTCAGGAGGTGTATAAGTCTTAGTATTACTCTTACGAACAACAGTCGAAGTTTTAGCATGATCCTTTATCTTAACAGGAAAATGAGGTTTCTCAACATAAGTAGTAGGAACAATAGGATCACTATAAGTGACCGTCTTTTCTTCAACTGTAATAGGTGCGACTAATTTTACTTCAATAGGAGGATTATATTTAAATCATTTCTCCTTAGGGAGATCAACGTGAGTAGCAAAAGATTCACAGAAAGAAGCTACTATCTCAGAGTCAAGTCCATACACTAGTAGAAAATAGGGCTATGGTTCCGGGCTAAATTTCACATTAGTCCCGGTTCAATCACGGACCGGGACTAATGTGAGCATTTATCCCGGTTCGTGCGGCTAAGGCATTAGTCCCGGTTCACCTATGCCCTTTAGTCCCGGTTTGTGCCTCAAACCGGGAATTAAGGGTGCGATGCCCATTAGTCCCGGTTCATGCCTCAAACCGGGACTAAAGATTAGACCTTTAGTCCCGGTTTGAGGCACGAACCGGGACTAATGGGGTTGAGACCTTTAGTCCCGGTTCGTGCCACGAACCGGTACTAAAGGTCCCATTTTCAAACTCTACCCCCCCCCCTGTGGATCGCCTTTTCAATTTAAAAAAAAATAAAACAAAATGATGGAAATGTCAAAAAATAAAAGAAAATAAGTTTCCCATGTGATATGTGGTCTAGTTGTTGGGAAAATTTGCAAATGTGAATTTCGACTTTATTTGCAAAATCTCTCTGGAATTTGTAAATATGGGCATAACTTTTGCATACTAACTCGGATGAAAAGTTTTTTATATGAAAAATCATCTACTCGAAAACCTAACAGAAAAAAAGTTACGGGGCTTTTAATATCTAGAGTGGAAAAAATCGAAAAAATTTCAAACTGTGGTCAAAGCATGGTCAAACTAATTATTCTAGAGTATTAGTGTTACTAAATAATTTGTTGAGTTATTTTGAATTTTGGTCAAATCTGGTCAAACTGTGGTCAAACTATGGTCAAACAATGGTCAAACTATGGTCAAACCATGGTCAAACCATGGTCAAACTAATTATTTTAGAATATTAGTGTTACTAAATAATTTGTTCAGTTATTTTGAATTTTGGTCAAATCTGGTCAAACTATGGTCAAACTGTGGTCAAACTATGGTCAAACCATGGTCAAACTAATTATTCAAAATAACTATTGTTTTCTAAATAATTATTGTTTTTGAAAACAATAGTTTGAAACTCAAACAGTGAAATGTGTCAATTCATGCTTAAGCAAAATTGCTGAGGGTTAATGGGATTGACATCTTACTATTGTCAGGAAAACAACAAGTGCGGACTTTGAAACGAGGGAGAATAGAACCCGGAAGTTAAGCGTGCTCAGCTGGGGAGTGGGAGGATGGGTGACCGTTCGGGAGGTTAGGTGATTTGGAATGATGAGGGTGATTAGAGAAGAGGATAAATTGAGCAGTGATGAGGGGTGCTGATTAGAGATTAGGGGTTAAAATAATTCAGAAATTTGAAAATAAAAAATTATTCAAAAAAATTTCAAAAAAATTTCAAAAAAAAATTTCAAAAAAAATCATAAAAATTCCATTAGTCCCGGTTGGTGTTACCAAGTCCCGGTTGGTGTTACCAACCGGGACTAAAGGTGGAGCTCCACGTGGCCGCGGCCTTTAGTCCCGGTTCTGGATTGAACCAGGACTAAAGGGGGGAGGCATTAGTACCGACCCTTTAGTCCCGGTTCACCAACCGGGACTAAAGGCCCTTACCAACCGGGACAATAGGCCCTTTTTCTACTAGTGATATTTAGCGCTAAATCCACAAAAAGCATCAGTATCCATAAAAGATTTAACACAATCAAACTTAGGTGTCATACCTAACTCCTTAGCATCGTCGGAACCCCAATCTTTAGTGTTGCGTTTGATTCTTTCCGATAAGTCCCATTTGAATTCACTAGTCTTCAGCATATAAGAACCAGCACGGGAAGTATCGAGCATGTTGCGATCATTCAGAGAAAGCCGAGCATAATTTTTTTTAATAATCATTTCTCTGGAGAGCTCATGATTAGGGCATGAATATAACATTGACTTAAGCCTCCCCCAAGCTTGAGCGATGCTTTCTCCTTCGCGAGGCCAGAAATTATATATGTAATTACGGTCACGATGAACAAGATGCAAAGGATAGAACTTCTGGTGAAATTCCAACTTCAATCGTTTATAATTCCAAGATCCCGTATCATCACATAGCCTATACCATGTTAATGCATCTCCCTTCAAAGATAAAGGGAAGACCTTCCTTTTGACAACATCATCGGGAATACCTGCAAGCTTAAATAATCCACAAAGTTCATCCACAAAGATAAGGTGTAAATCGGGATGCAATGTTCCATCTCTTGCAGAGGGATTAGCTAGCAGTTTCTCTATCATACCCGAAGGAATCTCAAAGTAAATATTTTCAATAGGTTCAGTAGGTTGAGGAGCAACTCTTTGCTCTTCTGGTCGGGGTGAAGATACCCCGAACAAGCCCCTCAAAGGATTAGTTTCCATATTGACAAGTAACAGAAAATTTCAGCACACTATATAAATGTTTCCTTACAAAGTTCCACTCACCAAAAGCACTACACTCCCCGGCAACGGCGCCAGTAAAGAGTCTTGATGACCCACAAGTGTAGGGGATATATCGTAGCCCTTTCGATAAGTAAGAGTGTCGAACCCAACGAGGAGCAGAAGGAAATGATAAGCGGTTTTCAGTAAGGTTTTCTCTGCAAGCACTGAAATTGTAGGTAACAGATAGTTTTGTGATAAGATAAATTGTAACGAGTGACAAGCAATGAAAGTAAACAAAGTGCAGCAAGGTGGCCCAATCCTTTTTGTAGCAAAGGATAAGCCTGGACAATTTCTTATAATGAGAAAAGAGCTCCGAGGACACATGGGAATTATCGTCAAGCTAGTTTTCATCACGCTCATATGATTCGCGTTCGGTACTTTGATAATTTGATATGTGGGTGGACCGGTGCTTGGGTACTGCCCTTACTTGGACAAGCATCCCACTTATGATTGACCCCTATTGCAAGCATCCGCAACTACAAAAGAATTATTAAGGTAAACCTAACCACAACATTAGACATATGGATCCAAATCAGCCCCTTACGAAGCAACACATAAACTAGGGTTTAAGCTTCTGTCACTCTAGCAACCCGTCATCTACTTATTACTTCCCAATGCCTTCCTCTAGGCCCAAATAATGGTGAAGTGTCATGTAGTCAACGTTCACATAACACCACTAGAGGAAAGACAACATACATCTCATCAAAATATCGAACGAATACCAAATTCACATGACTACTAATAGCAAGACTTCACCCATGTCATCGGGAACAAACGTAACTACTCACAAAGCATATTCATGCTCATAATCAGAGGAGTAATAATATGCATTAAGGATCTAAACATATGATCTTCCACCAAGTAAACCAATTAGCATCAACTACAAGGAGTAATCAACACTACTAGCAACCCACAGGTACCAATTTGTGGTTTGGATACAAGATTGGATACAAGAGATAAACTAGGGTTTTGAGAGGAGATGGTGCTGGTGAAGATGTTGATGGAGATTGACCCCCTGCCGATGAGAGGATCGTTGGTGATGACGATGGTGATGATTTCCCCCTCCAGGAGGGAAGTGTACCCGGCAGAACAGCTCTGCCGGAGCTCTAGATTGGTTCCGCCAAGGTTCCGGCTCGTGGCGGCGGAGTTTCGTCCTGTAAGCTTGCCCACGATTTTTTCAGGGTAAATGCCTTCATATAGCGTAAGATGGACACTGGAGGGCCACCAGGGGGCTCAGGAGACAGGGGGTGCGCCCAGTAGGGGTGTGTGCGCCCCCACCCTCCTGGCGAGGGTGTGGGCCCCCTGAGGTGTTTCTTCCGCTCAATAATTCATATTAATTCCAAAAATAAGTTACGTGGAGTTTCAGGATTTTTGGAGTAGTGCAGAATAGGTTTCCAATGTTTGCTCCTCTCCAGCCAGAATTCCAGCTGCCGGCATTCCCCCTCTTCATGGTAAACCTTGTAAAATAAGAGAGAATAGCCATAAGTGTTGAGATATAATGTGTAATAACAGCCCATAATGCAATAAATATTGATATAAAAGCATGATATAAAATGGACGTATCAGGCCGCACACCCCCTATGCTTCTCTGATGAGGTTATGGAACATCAGTTTTCGGAAGGGTTTAAACCCGTAAACAGCGAACCGTACGATGGTACGATGTTTCCGATCGTCTAGATTGAGGATTTTCTTCTCCACATTCACATGGCTCGAGGAGATGATCTCCACGCCATTAAATATCTCCCTCTAAAGTTGAAGGGACCAGCACGACACTGGCTAAACAGCCTCAAAGAAAACTCCATTGGATCCTGGGAAGACTTGGAAGATGCCTTTAGGGCTAACTTCCAGGGCACTTATGTCCGGCCTCCGGATGCTGACGACTCGAGTCATATAATCAAGCAGCCAGGGAATCAGCCCGCAAGTTTTGGAATTGGTTCCTAACTAAAAAGAACCAGATTGTAGACGGTCCGGATGCCGAAGCCTTAGCAGCCTTTAAGCACAGCGTCCGAGACGAATGGCTCGCCCGACACCTCGGGCAGGAAAAGCCGAAGACCATGGCAGCCTGAACGGCACTCATGACCCGCTTCTGCATGGGCGAAGATAGCTGGTTGGCTCGTAGAAGCAACAGCTCAAGCGACCCCGACACCTCTGAGGTACGGGACGACAACGGTAAACCCTGCCGCAATAAAAACAAACGTCGGAATAACAACAACGACGATGCAGACGATACGATAGTCAATGCCGGATACAGTGGTCCTAAGCCCGGTCAGCAAAAGAAACCTTTCAAAGGCAAGAAGGATGGGCCATCCAGCTTAGACAAAATTCCCGAGAGGCCCTGCCAGATTCATGGCACACCCGATAAGCCTGCAAATCATACCAATAGGAACTGTTGGGTTTTCAAACAGGTCGGTAAGTTAAATACCGAACATAATGGAAAAGGGCCCCAAAAAGAAGACGATGATGACCCCTGTCAGCCAAACACCGAGGGTCAGAAACAATTTCCCCACGAGGTTAAGACAGTGAACATGATATATGTCACTCACATCCCCAAAAGGGAGCGCAAACGCGCATTACGGGACGTCTATGCCGTAGAGCCTGTCGCCCTCAAGTTTCACCCATGGTCAGCCTATCCGATCACTTTCGATCGCAGGGACCACCCAACTAGTATCCATCACGGGGTTCGGCCGCCTTGATTCTTGATCCAATCATCGATGGATACCACCTCACTAGAGTCCTTCTGGATGGAGGAAGCAGTCTCAACTTGATCTATCAAGATACTGTCCGTAAGATGGGGATTGACACATCATGAATCAAGCCTCGTAACACTACCTTTAAAGGTGTGATACCAGGAGCGGATGCACATTGTACAGGCTCAATCACACTGGAGGTAGTATTCGGCTCCCCAGATAACTTTTGCAGCGAGGAGTTAATCCTCGACATTGTCCCTTTCCGTAGTGGTTACCATGCGTTGCTCGGACAAACTTCCTTTGCTCACTTTATCACAGTCCTGCATTATGCTTACCTGAAGCTCAAAATGTCCGGACCTCGGGGCATTATTACAGCCAATGGTAATATGGAGCACTCACTCCGTACTGAAGAACACACCACGGCCCTTGCAGTCGAAGTGTATAGCGGCCTTAACAAGCCGAGCAGCTCACAGGACACTAAAGCCAATAACGTATCCAAACGAGTCCGGTCCTAATACGTCCATTTTGCACCATGCTTTTATATTGATATTTATTGCAATATGGGCTATTACTACACATTATGTCACAATACTTATGCCTTTTCTCTCTTATTTTACAAGGTTTACATGAAGAGGGAGAATGCCGACATTTGGATTCCGGACTGGAAAAGGAGCAAAATATCAGAGACCTATTCTGCACAACTCCAAAAGTCTTGAAACTCCACGAAAATCAGTTTTGGAATATATTAAAGATATTGGGTGAAGAAAGCACCGGAGGGGGGACACCCACTGTCCACGAGGGTGGGGGGTGTTGGTGTCAAAACCGGCGGATCTCGGGTAGCGGGTCCCGAACTGTGCTTCTAAGGCTAATGGTAACAGGAGGCAGGGGACACGATGTTTTACCCAGGTTCGGGCCCTCTCGATGGAGGTAATACCCTACTTCCTGCTTGATTGATCTTGATGATATGAGTATTACAAGAGTTGATCTACCACGAGATCGTAGAGCCTAACCCTAGGAGCTAGCCTATGATTATGACTGTTCTTTGCCTACGGATTATACCCTCTGGTTTATATAGACACCGGAGGAGGCTAGGGTTACACAGAGTCGGTTACAAAGAAGGAGATCTAACATCCGAATCGCCAAGCTTGTCTTCCACGCAAAGGAGAGTACCATCCGGACACGGGTCGCAGTCTTGAGTCTTGTATCTTCATAGTCCAACAGTCCGGCCAAAGTATATAGTCCGGCTATCCGGATACCCCTAATCTAGGACTCCTCAGTAGCCCCTGAACCAGGATTCAATGACGAAGAGTCCGGCGCGCAGATTGTCTTCGGCATTGCAAGATGGGTTCCATCCCCGAATACTCCAAGGTAGATTAAGGATCGTGTCTGGCTCTGCAAGATAATTTCCACACACCACCGCAGAGAGCACAACACTTTAGAAATCTAATCTGCTGAAATTTTTTCACAATGTGCCCTTATGCCGTGGCCTGGCTTAATACGAACCGGTTTTTCTCATCCTGCCACGACAAGCACTGCAAGGTGGTTTTATTGGCATGCCTCGTCGAAGCAGAGATCGTGTCCCCCTTATTGCGGGAATCTCATCAATACGGGTGCGGGAAACCCCACTACACCTGTTGGTATGACTGCGTGTTTTTAGGCAATTCCCAAACGGTTACGCTGAGGACGCTTGATATTCACCCCCTTTATAGAGGGGCCGAGGCCTATCCCTCTCTCTTACCACGCTTGCGCCTTCTCGTGATCTCAAGTTCCAACACCCGAAGCTCAAGCTTAGGCACTTCGGATCTTCAATCATGTCCGGATCCAACCTTCAAGGCCGGTGGATGGCCTCCTCTGTCATAGAGGAGGAGATTGCGAAGCTTAGGGAGGCCAGATATCTGACCGCCGACATCAAGCACAGGCTTCCTGCTCCAGGGCAGGTCATCCCCACTCCCGAGCCCAACGAGAGCGTCGTATTTGTTTCTCACTTCCTCCGAGGCTTAGGCTTCACCCTTGATCCCTTCATGAGAGGGCTCATGTTCTATTACAGGCTAGATTTTCATGATCTAGCTCCAGACTCCTTCCTTCACATCTCGTCGTTTATCGCCGTGTGTGAAGCCTTCCACATCACCCCACACTTCGGCTTATGGCTCAAGACCTTCAATGTAAAGCCGAAGGTGATCGAGGGGCGACACGTGGAGAGTGGAGGCGCTGCAATAAGCAGAAACACCGATGCCCCATGGCCAGAGGGCTTCTTCCCGGAGGTGTCCGATCTATGGCAGCGGAGGTGGTTCTACGTCATGGCTCCCAGAGGCACAAAGTGGGCGGCTGCCCCCGACTTCCGCTCGGGCCCACCGCCTCAACTGGCATCGTGGGCCAACGTGGGACTGGACTGGGGGCCTGCTAATGACGTACCGACATTGCTGAGCCGCATTCGGGAGCTTCTTGAGAGGGACAACAGTCTTGTCAGCATAATTCAGGTAATGCTAGTCCGACGGATCTTGCCGTGCAAATGTCGGCCTCTTCGGATGTGGGAGTTCAACACAGAAGATACGCGAACTATTCAGCACTTCTTCGGCATGAAGCTCGAAGGGATGTATAGGTTATTCTTTGGACCACGAGTAAAGTGTCCGGACACCATCAAGGATGCGGGCCTGAGCTGCAAACCGCCCAGATACCCAAGTAAGTAACCCTGAAACCGAACACTTCATTTATATTTATCACAACATTATTCTGAAAACCATCTGCGGCCAGGATTGGATTAGCAAGGCGGAGAGAGTCAGTTGTCTGGCACCACTTCCCGAAGGCTCGCCTAGTCCTGCAATTGCCAGGATGCTTAGACGTGTGCTAAGTCAAGTGCACTCGGGGAAACACGAAGGGAAGAATAGACAAGCAGAGCTTCACACATTGTACATCCAAACCAGGGGAATTACTGTCTCCACGAAGGAGGATAGTCGGGGAGGGGAATCTGAGGTCTCCTCCCTCCGCGGGAAGAAGAGGGCCGCCTCCGAAGACTTGGAAATGGAGGTGCCTAGACAAGGGAAGAAAACTTCACCCGGTGGCCCTACCCCGGAGGGCGTCCTCACCGCACCGTGCCCGCAAACGGGCCAGCCCTCCACCGAGTTGTGAGTTAATCGTAAATACAAAGCTACTACTTCCTCCTCCGAGAACAATAACCAGGATCCATCCTTTGCGGTCCGGCTAGTAGCTCTTCTCGACAGAGTTTGTCTTCGGGGGATCTTCTTCCGGAGAAGATGGAGAGTGAAACCCCACCTGCCTCTCCGCCCCATGGGGAAGGCGACCCTGAGGTGTTGTCACGGAGGAGTCCAGATTCGCCGAGGCCAGAAACTAACACTTTGGCCACCCGGAGCCCGGAGCGTTCGGCTCCCGCGGGGGGCAATAAGAAGTGTCCCGTACAGTCCGGCGACCGGCCGTACACACTGACGGGCCTTTTGGAGCAAGCTGCTCTCTCAGAGGATCACCGTACGTTAATGGGTACAGTATTTGAGAAGATTTCATCTGCCACAAGCGGGTTGAATGAAGCTTTTACGAGCCTGCTTAAAGGCTTTGAGGTACGTAATGAAATACGTAATTTTTTTCGGTTTTACCGCACGCGCCAGATGTGCTCCGTATAGATAGTAGCCCCTGAGACTCTGGTTGCCAGCCCTAGGCGGCAAACGGAGGATCACACTCTCAAGTAATGATCGCACTGCATTCATGCGCAGGTGGCTACGGGTCCGGCAGTAGACCGCACCGCTGAATTCGCCGAACAGAGGAGATAGATTAAAGTTGTGGACGCCGACATCACACTTGTGAACGAGTGGCCTGACGAGTCACAGAGTATGTGCTCTGTTTTCCTTATTTGTTTTAGGAAATATTAAGAGGAGCATAAATTAAATGTGATATGCTTTGGCTGCAGGCGGAGCTGCTGCCGTGGAGGCCCTGAGGGTGGAACTTGCCGTAGCCAAGGAACAAGCCCGGGCTAGCAATGCGGCTGCATTAAAGGCGGCCGAAGATTTGAGAGCCGAACAGGCTGCTCATCGCCGAAGCAAAGATAAAATAGCCGAGATGGCTGTGGAGCTGAGAGATGCTGCTGGCCGGTATGAGGTCCTTGAAAAGGAGAACCAGGCGAAGTCGGCTGACCTGAAGAAGGCCCTTGATGCAGCCACGGAGACGCGTTCCGAAATTAGGGATCCGCAGAAGGAGCCTCGACAGGCCGGAGAAATCATGGCTGGAAGCCCCTATTTGTTGCGGATGAAGTTCTTAGATCCAAAGTACGCTTCTCTTGATCGGCTCTGGAGCGCTGCAGACGTGTTTGCAAATCTGGCAAAAAGTATGGCTGATGCGACCAAGTTCTTCAAGGATCAAAAAGATAGTGAAGTAGAAAGGTTGTTCTGGTCGCAATTCAGTGCTCCAACTCGCCCGTTGCCATTGAGTGAGAGGATGGCCGTTGTGGCCGAGCTCCATAGGTTGTCCGGTCTTGCAATGAGGTCTGTAATAGACCATCTATCACTACTAGGGAAAAGCCTATACACAGAATCTTACCAGCAGCGCTGCTCAAAATACAACGCTACTGCTACTTAGCAGCAGCGCGTGATAGCAAAACGCGCTGCTGAAAGGAAAATAGCAGTAGCGCGTCCACCGCAAAACGCGCTGCTGCTCTAATTGCCATGACCTCCCGCTAGTTATAGCAGCAGCGCCTATAATGAACCGCGCTCCTGCTATGGAAGTTAGCAGCAGCGCCAAGAAAACCGCTCGCTAAGATCAGCCCACAAGTTTAGTCCCACCTCGCTCCGTGAACAGGGTGTTTACCACCTTAAATATGTTATTTCGAAACTATCACAACCAGTTGGTCTTCACGGAACTCTATGTGTAAATTTGTGGTCGCAATATGAGTCCTCTCCGGTTCCTACCGGAGAGGACTCACATTGACAATTCAGATTGTACACAAAAGATCATTGATGGCCAATGTATTTTTGCATAGACGTATTTTTGTATAGTTACACTTAGCAGTAGCGGTTTATGTGCAAAGCTCTACTGCGATTCAGATTAGCTGTAGCGCGTTTCGGCAAACGCGCTACACCTATCCCTACATTATCCCCACGCGCACGACCGACCCTCTCTCTCACTCACACTCTCACTCTCGCCCGCGTGCCGATAACCGTCGTCGTGCGTCGCTGCCGCCGCCTTCGTCCGTCCGCCGCCGAGGTACTCCCCTCCTTCCGTCCCTCCTCCCTCCTCCTCGCACATCCTCCCTCCGCCTGCGGCCGCCCCTCCCTCCTCCACCGCCGCCCTCCTCCCTCCGCCTGCGGCCGCCCCTCCTCCCTCCGCCGCCGGTAGCCCTTCTCCCACCGCCCTCGACCTCACCGCCGCCACCCGAGCCCACCCAGCACCGCCGCCTCCCGATCCCGATCCCGCCCTCGCCGCCCCTAGCTACCTCTCCGTCGCCCCCACCCCCTGCCACTAGTTAGTACTAGATTTAGTAGTAGTAGATGTTAATTTAGGGTTCATAGCTAGTACTAGATGTTGCTTAGTTAGTACTAGATTTTTAGTAGTAGTAGGTGTTAATTTAGGGTTCACATTAGTACTAGATTTTTAGTAGTAGATGTTAATTACTAGTAGTGATGGTACTAGTTAACTAGGGCAGTATGATTAATAGTAGTTGTAGTTGAACTACTTTAGTTGTAGTTGAACTAGTTTACTAAGTAAATTAATAAACTAGTTGAACTAGTTGAATTAATAGAACTAATGTATTTTTAGTAAGATAATTAATATAACTAGTTGAACTACTTTATTTTTAGAAAGAACTAGTTTTTTCTATTTATAGTAAGTTTATATTTAGTAAGAACTAGTTGAATTAATAAAACTAGTTGAACATGTCATATTTGTTGTTATTTTTTAGTTTAAGCAATTATTCAGGATGTATTAGTGATAACTTATACGGTTTCAGGTGACCATCGTCCTCCCCGTCACCGACCCCCTCCGACATCCCCGCCGTCGACCCAGTCACCGACCCCCTCCGACATCCCTGCCGTCTCCCAGTCATCGACCCCCTCCGACATCGAGGTGAGACCAGCCAAATATCCTTGTATATCTTGTGTTGTTGCTCAAATAGGATATGTGGTTGCCCAAGTGGTTGTTCATATTCAGTTTACATCTCCGAGTGGCCTATGTTTTGCCTGAGTGTTGATTAATTTTTGTTCTGGCAAATTTTAGGCGCTCGATATGTCCTTTTTTAGCAAAGGTCATGCCGGATTTTTTCGTGAATTCTGGCATGACTTGTGCTAGAATATGTACATGTTTAATCTTTGAATTATGAATGTAGGAAGTGTCGTACTCGGACGACGACAGTCTCCCGGGGAGTGCAGCTGGTGCCATGATGATCGAGGTATGTGCGACAGGTTCGTTGAGCTGGACGAAGATCGGCCTTCAGCATTAAGCTCGAGGAGACCATCGATGTTGAAACGGTACGCAACAACGACAAGTGTTTTTTTCGTAATTAAGCATGACTTCAACTATTTCAACGTCTAATTTTCATATTTTACAATTCAACTAGCTTATCCGATGCCATGCAAGACGCTATGTCTTGGAGAGGATGGGTTTCGAAGACCATGAAAATTTTGAAACAAAGAAAATACACCTAAGGACCTATCATGTTATGGATTTTGAAGTAAATCTGTGCAATGCTCAGAGCGTAACCCATTTTGGTTGCCAAAATTGGGAAGCACTTTGCAAAATGTATTGTTTTTATGAGGGTATGATTGTCACCGTGGATCTTGGTGATCCTGACATCGAGCAAGACAATATGGACATTTGGGTCCTTGTTGATACGCTTCCGATTGTACCGCTATGTGAGTTTCTCAAACATAGTTATTAACTAATTTATATTGTTTATTTAAAAATAGTTGATAGCTTATTTCCATTGACAGCTTATTTTGATTTTTCAAAGACTATGCGGAAGATGGTAGATAAAACCCACTACACCGATGGCACCGAATTAACGTATAAGGAGAAAAATCATCTGATCGCATTTTGTACTCTTCTTGAGAATTACAATAACTATTATCGAACTCCTCCAAATTATGGTGAATACGTGCCACAAGTGCATGTGTTGAACCACGGTAACTTATCTGGAGATACCCTGGTAAGATTTTTTACTATTAAGACATCCGTGCATCTTTTGCATACTTCTAAAACTAGTACATCATTGCTAACTACGAAGTTATTATTATGTTTTTCAACAGAAACTCCCGATGGATTGTGTGCCTCATCTGATGTCTCTGAATGGTCGCCTCTCAGTTCTGAACATACTGCCAGGTAAATCTAGGGAGCTCAGCTGTGCATATCGGATTTCTAAAACCGGTGAACACATGTTTATGCAAGAATGGAAGAAATGTATTGACATTCACTAGGAGGTTCTTGGAAGTAACATTCAGTGAAAGGCAAGAATTGGAGACAGGCTAATCTCCATTCTCCATAATGGAGAGTCAGGGGCTATCTTGTTTTTTGCTATTTTACCTTAGAAAATGTAGTAGGTCTTAATCGAATGTAGTAGGTCCTATGAGGTACAATATGTTTATTATGTGGTAATGTGTTAGAGTTGATAATGAGGAGTACTTGTGATTACGACTAGTGACCAATTTGCTATGTGATGTCATTGATGAAAACGATGATCTTGAGGAGGTGTTATATGACAATGATGTACTATGATGATAAGTAGTTAATGATATGATGATGATGATGATGATTATATTATATCATTGGGTGAAAGAACCGTGGATTAGTTTCAACTGGATGGACATCCACTTGAAACTAGTCCACGGTTCTTTCACCCCGTGATGTAATTGTTGGAAATATGCCCTAGAGGCAATAATAAATTAGTTATTATTATATTTCCTTGTTCATGATAATCATTTATTATCCATGCTATAATTGTATTGATAGGAAACTCGGATACATGTGTGGGTACATAGACAACACCATGTCCCTAGTAAGCCTCTAGTTAACTAGCTCGTTGATCAATAGATGGTTACGGTTTCCTGACCATGGGCATTGGATGTCGTTGATAACGGATCACATCATTGGCGAATGATGTGATGGACAAGACCCAATCCTAAGCCTAGCACAAAGATGCGTAGTTCGTATGCTAATGCTTTCCTAATGTCAAGTATGATTTCCTTAGACCATGAGATTGTGCAACTCCACGATACCGTAGGAATGCTTTGGGTGTACCAAACGTCACAACGTGAATCGGGTGGCTATAAAGGTGCATTACGGTATCTCCGAAAGTGTACATTGGGTTGGCACGAATCGAGACTGGGATTTGTCACTCCGTAAACGGAGAGGTATCTCTGGGCCCACTCGGTAGGACATCATCATAATGTGCACAATGTGATTAAGGGGTTGATCACGGGATGATGTGTTACGGAACGAGTAAAGAGACTTGCGATAACGAGATTGACCAAAGGTATCGGGATACCGACGATCGAATCTCGGCAAGTACAATGCCGCTAGACAAAGGGAATTGTATACGGGATCGATTGAGTCCTTGACATTGTGGTTCATCCGATGAGATCATCGTGGAACATGTGGGAGCCAACATGGGTATCCAGATCCCGCTGTTGGTTATTGACCGGAGAACATCTCGGTCATGTCTACATGTCTCCCGAACCCGTAGGGTCTACACACTTAAGGTTCGGTGACGCTAGGGTTGTATGAATATGAGTATGCAGCAAACTGAATGTTGTTCGGAGTCCCGGATGAGATCCCGGACGTCACGAGGAGTTCCGGAATGGTCCGGAGGTAAAGATTTATATATAGGAAGTCTTGTTTTGGTCGCCGGAAAAGTTTCGCACTTTATCGGTATTGTACCGGGAGTGCCGAAAGGGGTCCGAGGGTCCACCGGGGGGGGTCCACCTGCCCCCGGGGGGCCACATGGGCTGGTGGGGGTGCGCCTTGGCCTATATGGGCCAAGGGCACCAGCCCCAAGAGGCCCATGCGCCAAGGAGACTTGGGGAGGGGAGAGTCCTAAGAGGGGAAGGCACCTCCGAGGTGCCTTGGGGAGGATGGACTCCTCCCCCTCTTGGCCGCACCCCTTCCTTGGAGGAAGGGGCAAGGCTGCGCCCTCCCCTCTCTTGCACCTATATAAAGGGAGGGAGGGAGGGTGGCCGCACCACAAGCCCTTGGCGCCTCCCTTCCTGCTACACCTCCTCCTCCTCCCGTGGTCGCTTAGCGAACCCCTGGGAGTTCTGCTGCATCCACCACCACGCGTCGTGCTGCTGGATCATCATCAACCTCTCCTTTCCCTTGCTGGATCAAGAAGGAGGAGACGTCATCCGCTCCGTCACGTGTGTTGAACGCGGAGGTGCTGTCCGTTCGGCACTAGGATCATCGGTGATTTGAATCACGGCAGTACGACTCCATCAACCCCGTTCACTTGAACGCTTCCGCACGCGATCTACAAGTGGTATGTAGATGCAATCACTCTCCCATGACTCATTGCTAGATGAACTCATAGATGGATCTTGGTGAAACCGTAGAAAAAAAATTTAATTTTCTGCAACGTTCCCCAACAGTGGCATCATGAGCTAGGTCTATTGCGTAGATTCCTTGCACGAGTAGAACACAAAGTAGTTGTGGGCGTTGATGATGTTCAATATGCTTACCATTACTAGTCCAATCTTGTTTCGACGGTATCGTGGGATGAAGCGGCCCGGACCGACCTTACACGTAATCTTACGTGAGACAGGTTCCACCGATCGACATGCACTTGGTGCATAAGGTGGCTAGCGGGTGCCGATCTCCCATTTTAGTCGGAACGGATTCGATGAAAAGGGTCCTTATGAAGGGTAAATAGCAATTGGGATATCACGTTGTGGTTTTGCGTAGGTAAGAAACGTTCTTGCTAGAAACCCATAGCAGCCACGTAAAACATGCAAACAACAATTAGAGGACGTCTAACTTGTTTTTGCAGGGTATGCTATGTGATGTGATATGGCCAAGAAGAATGTGATGAATGATATGTGATGTATGAGATTGATCATGTTCTTGTAATAGGAATCACGACTTGCATGTCGATGAGTATGACAACCGGCAGGAGCCATAGGAGTTGTCTTTATTTATTGTATGACCTGCGTGTCATTAAACAACGCCATGTAATTACTTTACTTTATTGCTAACCGGTAGCCATAGTAGTAGAAGTAAAAGTTGGTGAGACAACTTCATGGAGACACGATGATGGAGATCATGATGATGGAGATCATGGTGTCATGCCGGTGACGATGATGATCATGGAGCCCCGAAGATGGAGATCAATGGAGCCATATGATATTGGCCATATCATGTCACTACTATATAATTGCATGTGATGTTTATTATGTTTATGCATCTTGTTTACTTAGAACGACGGTAGTAAATAAGATGATCCCTTACAACAATTTCAAGAAGTGTTCTCCCCTAACTGTGCACCGTTGCTAAAGTTAGTCGCTTCTAAGCACCACGTGATGATCGGGTGTGATGGATTCTTACGTTCACATACAACGGGTGTAAGACAGATTTACACACGTGAAACACATAGGGTTAACTTGACAAGCCTAGCATGTACAGACATGGCCTCGGAACACGAGAGACCGAAAGGTCGAGCATGAGTCGTATAGCGAATACGATCAACATGAAGATGTTCACCGATGATGACTAGTCCGTCTCACGTGATGATCGACACGGCCTAGTTGACTTCGGATCATGTAATCACTTAGATGACCCAGAGGGATGTCTGTTCGAGTGGGAGTTCATAAGATGAACTTAATTATCTTGAACATAGTCAAAAGACCTTTCGCAAATTATGTCGTAAGCCCGGCGCTTTAGTTCCACTGTTTAGATATGTTCCTAGAGAAAATATAGTTGAAAGTTGAAAGTAGCGATTATGCGGACAGTAGAAAGCTTATGTCCTTAATGCACCGCTCAGTGTGCTGAACCCCAAACGTCGTTTGTGGATGTTACGAACATCGGACATGCACGTTTTGATAACTACGTGATATTTCAGTTAAACGGTTTAGAGTTGAGGCACCAAAGACGTTTTTCAAAACGTCGCGGAACATATGAGATGTTTCGAGGGCTGAAATTGGGATTTCAGGCTCGTGCCCACGTCAAGAGGTATAAGACCTCCGACGATTTTCTTAGCCTGCAAACTAAGGGAGAAAAGCTCAACCGTTGAGCTTGTGCTCAGATTGTCTGAGTGCAACAATCACTTGAATCGAGTGGGAGTTGATCTTCCAGATGAGATAGTGATGTTTCTCCAAAGTCATTGCCACCAAGATGCTAGAGCTTCGTGATGAACTGTAACATGTCGTGGATAGATATGATGATCCTTGAGGTATTCATGATGTTTGACAGCGAAAGTAGAAATCAAGAAGGAGCATCAATTGTTGATGGTTGGTGAAACCACTAGTTTCAAGAAGGGCAAGGGCAAGAAGGGACACTTCATGAAACGGCAAATCAGTTGCTGCTCAAGTGAAGAAACCCAAGGTTGAACCCAAACCCGAGACTAAGTGCTTCTGTAATAAGGGGAACAGCCACTGGAGCAGAATTACCCTAGATACTTGGTAGATAAGAAGGCTGGCAAGGTCGATAGAAGTATATTGGATATACATTATGTTAATGTGTACTTTACTAGTACTCCTAGTAGCACCAGGGTATTAGATAACCGGTTCGGTTGCTAAGTGTTAGTAACTCGAAACAAAAGCTACGGAATAAAGGAGACTAGCTAAAGGTGAGCTGACGATACGTGTTGGAAGTGTTTCCAAGGTGGATGTGATCAAGCATCGCACGCTCCCTCTACCATCGAGATTGGAGTTAAACCTAAAATTATTATTTGGTGTTTGCGTTGAGCATAGACATGATTGGATTATGTCTAACGCAATACGGTTATTCATTTAAGGAGAATAATGGTTACTCTATTTATTTGAATAAATACCTTCAATAGTCTTGCACCTAAAAGAATGGTTTATTGAATCTCGATCGTAGTGATACACATTTCCATGCCAAAAGATATAAGATAGTAATGATAGTACCACTTACTTGTGGCACGCCATGTAAGTCATATTGGTGTAAACGCATGAAGAAGCTCCATGTTGATGGATCTTTGGACTCACTCGTTTTGAAAAGTTTGAGACATGCGAACCATGTCTATTGGTGCATACGCATGAAGAAACTCCATGCAGATGGATCGTTTGGACTCACTTGATTTTGAATCACTTGAGATATGCAAATCATACCACATGGGCAAGATGACTGAAAAGCCTTTTCAGTTAGATGGAACAAGATAGCAACTTGTTGGAAGTAACACATTTTGATGTGTGCAGTCCAATGAGTCTTTGAGGCATCTGATGAATATCGTTATGTTCTTACTTCACAGATGATTTGAGTAGATATTGAGTATATTTACTTGATGAAACACAAGTCTGAATTATTGAATGGTTCAAGTAATTTCAGAGTGAAGTTGAAGAACATCGTGACAAAAGGATAAAATGTCTATGATATGATCATAGAGATGAGTATCTGAGTTACGAGCTTTGACACACAATTAAGACATCGTGGAAATTGTTTCACAACATAATACCGCCTGGAAACACCATAGTGTGATGGTGTGTCCGAACATCATAGTTGCACCCTATTGGATATAGTGCGTACCATGATGTCTCTTATCGAATTACCACTATCGTTCATGGGTTAGGCATTAGAGACAACCACACTCACTTTAATAGGGCACCACGTAATTCCGTTGAGACGACACCGTTTGAACTATGGTTTGGAGAAACCTAAGTTGTCGTTTCTTAAAAGTTTGGGGCTGCGACGCTTATGTGAAAAAGTTTCATCGTGATAGCTCGAACCCAAAACGGATACCCAAAATGGTTGGGTATACCTCCTATCTCAGATCCGGAAGCAAAAGTAATTGTTTCTAGAAACGGGTCCTTTCTTGAGGAAAAGTTTCTCTCGAAAGAATTGAGTGGGAGGATGGTGAAGACTTGATGAGGTTATTGAACCGTCACTTCAACTAGTGTGTAGCAGGGCACAGGAAGTTGATTCCGTGGCACCTACACCAATTGAAGTAGAAGCTTATGATAGTGATCATGAAGTTTCGGATCAAGTCACTAATGTACCTCGTAGGGTGACAAGGATGTGTACTACTTCAGAGTGGTACGCAATCCTGTCTTAGAGGTCATGTTGCTAGACAACAATGAACCTACGAGCTATGGAGAAGCGATGGTGGGCCCGGATTCCGACGAATGGCTCGAGGCCATATAATCCGAGAACGGATCCATGACTTTGGAAGAAATACTTGATAGTCGTAAGGCCATTGGGTACGAATGGATTTTGAAAGGAAGACAGACTATGATGGTAAGAATTACCATTAAGAAAGTTCGACTTGTCGTTAAGATGTTTTTCGACAAGTTCAAGGAGTTGACTACGGTGAGGCTTTCTCACCAGAGCGATGCTAAGAGTCTGTTGGAAATGGATTAGCGATTCTTGCATCATTTATGAAATCTTGCAGATAGAATGTCAAAACATTGTTTCCTTGACAGTTTTCTTGAGGAAAGGTTGTATGTGATACAACCAGAAGGTTTTGACAATCCTGAAGAACGCTAACAAATATGCAAAACTCCAGCAATCCTTCTAAGGACTGGAGTAAGCATCTCGGAGTTGGAATGTGTGCTTTCATGAGATGACCAATTTTTTTTTTGGGTTTATACAAATTTTATGAGAAACTTGTATTTCCAAAGAAGTGAGTGGGAGCACTATAGAATTTCTGATGAGTATATGTCGTTGACATATTGATGATCAGAAATGATGTAGAATTTTCTGTAAAGCATATAGGGTTATTTGAAAAGTGTTTTTCAAGTGAAAACCTGGATTAAGCTACTTGAACATTGAGCATCAAGATCTATGAGGATAGATCAAAACCGCTCGATGGTACTTTCAAATGAGCATATACCTTGACATGATCTTGAAGGTGTTCAAGATGGATCAGTCAAAGAAGGAGTTCTTGCCTGAGATGTAAGGTATGAAGTTAAGACTTAAAGCTCGACCACGGCAGAAAAGAGAGAAAGGACGAAGGTCGTCCCCTATGCCTTAGACGTAGGCTCTACAGTATGCTATGCTGTGTACCGCACCGGAAGTGTGCCTTGCCATGAGTCACTATAGGGTACAAGAATGATCCAGAATGGATCATTGGACAGCGGTCAAAAATGTACTTGGAGTAAATAAGGACAAGTTTCTCGAGTATGGAGGTGATAAAGAGTTCGGCGTAAAGGGTTACGTCGATGCAAGCTTTAACACCTATCCGGTGACTCGAGTAGCAAACCAGACACGTATAGTGGAGCAACCATTTGGAATAGCTTCAAGTGGAGCGTGGAAGCAGCATTTACAATATGACATAGAGAATTGCAAAGTACATACGGATCTGAATACTGCAGACCCGTTGACTAAAACTTCTCTCACAAGGAAAACATGATCAAAACCCCAGAACTCATTGAGTCTTAATCACATGGTGATGTGAACTAGTTTAGCGACAGTAGTAAACTCTTTGGATGTTGGTCACATGGCGATGTGACCTATCGCTGTTAATCACATGGCGATGTGAACTAGATTATTGACTCTAGTGCAAGTGGGAGACTGTTGGAAATATGCCCTAGAGGCAATAATAAATTAGTTATTATTATATTTCCTTGTTCATGATAATCGCTTATTATACATGCTATAATTGTATTGATAGGAAACTCAGATACATGTGTGGGTACATAGACAACACCATGTCCCTAGTAAGCCTCTAGTTAACTAGCTCGTTGATCAATAGATGGTTACGGTTTCCTGACCATGGACATTGGATGTCTTTGATAACGGGTCACATCATTGGCAGAATGATGTGATGGAAAAGACCCAATCCTAAGCCTAGCACAAAGATCGTAGTTCGTATGCTAATGCTTTTCTAATGTCAAGTATCATTTCCTTAGACCATGAGATTGTGCAACTCCAGGATACCGTAGGAATGCTTTGGGTGTACCAAACGTCACAATGTAACCGGGTGGCTATAAAGGTGCATTACGGTATCTCCGAAAGTGTCATTGGGTTGGCACGAATCGAGATCGGATTTGTCACTCCGTGTAAATGGAGAGGTATCTCTGGGCCCACTCGGTAGGACATCATCATAATGTGCACAATGTGATTAAGGGGTTGATCACGGGATGATGTGTTACGGAGCGAGTAAAGAGACTTGCCGGGTAACGAGATTGAACAAAGGTATCGGAATACCGACGATCGATCGAATCTCGGGCAAGTACAATGCCGCTAGACAAAGGGAATTGTATACGGGATCGATTGAGTCCTTGACATTGTGGTTCATCCGATGAGATCATCGTGGAACATGTGGGAGCCAAAATGGGTATCCAGATCCCGCTGTTGGTTATTGACCGGAGAACGTCTCGGTCATGTCTACATGTCTCCCGAACCCGTAGGGTCTACACACTTAAGGTTCGGTGACGCTAGGGTTGTATGAATATGAGTATGCAGCAAACCGAATGTTGTTCGGAGTCCCGGATGAGATCCCGGAGGTCACGAGGAGTTCCGGAATGGTCCGGAGGTAAAGATTTATATATAGGAAGTCTTGTTTTGGTCGCCGGAAAAGTTTCGCACATTATCGGTATTGTACCGGGAGTGCCGAAAGGGGTCCGGGGGTCCACCGGGGGGTCCACCTGCCCCGGGGGGGGGCACATGGGCTGGTGGGGGTGCGCCTTGGCCTATATAGGCCAAGAGCACCAGCCCCAAGAGGCCCATGCGCCAAGGAGACTTGGGGAGGGGAGAGTCCTAAGAGGGTGAGGCACCTCCGAGGTGCCTTGGGGAGGATGGACTCCTCCCCTCTGGCCGCACCCTTCCTTGGAGGAAGGGGCAGGCTGCGCCGCCCCTCTCTTGCACCTATATAAAGGGAGGGGAGGGAGGGGTGGCCGCACCCTGAAGCCCTTGGCGCCTCCCCTTCCTGCTACACCTCCTCCTCCTCCCGTAGTCGCTTAGCGAAGCCCTGCCGGAGTTCTGCTGCATCCACCACCAGGCCGTCGTGCTGCTGGATCATCATCAACCTCTCCTTCCCCCTTGCTGGATCAAGAAGGAGGAGACGTCATCCGCTCCGTATGTGTGTTGAACGCGGAGGTGCTGTCCGTTCGGCACTAGGATCATCGGTGATTTGAATCACGGCAGTGCGACTCCATCAACCCCGTTCACTTGAACGCTTCCGCACGCGATCTACAAGTGGTATGTAGATGCAATCACTCTCCCATGACTCGTTGCTAGATGAACTCATAGATGGATCTTGGTGAAACCGTAGATTTTTTTTTAATTTTCTGCAATGTTCCCCAACAGTAATAACTCATTATGATGTAAAAACAATCTCTAAATTCCTGTTGTATGAAAACTTGTGTAAAGGTGTATGAATACAACATGAAATAAAAAAGAAATAAAATACTAAATAATAGTAGTAGCGCGGGAAAGGAGAAGCGCTACTACTAATTACTAGTAGTGTGGTTCTGAAGAACCGCTACTACTATGTCAATTTAGTAGTAGCGTGGATCTAGGCGCTCTATTGCTAAGGTTTAGCTGTTGCGCCTTATCAGTAGCGCTCCTTCCCGCGCTACTGATAGGCCTAAGACCCGCGCTGCTGCTACGCTTTTCCCTAGTAGTGTATGGCCGAAGAGACCGTGGCCGGACAGTTATTTTGGTTTAGTGCAACAATTCCTTGGCGCCGTATCACGAATCGATGCCATGAAGAGGTCGGCGTGCATAGAGGGTGCGCGGATGGCTCTTGCCAGTGTTAAAACATATTGGGCAGATATGGAGGCCAGCATCATTACAACCCAGAATCCGGCAGGAAGCTAGGACCCAGCCGAGCTCTATTTTAAGCAAGTAACAGAAGGTGCTCGTTTAATAGAGGCTCAGTGCTCGAAGAGTGTCATGTTCGAGTGACAAGTCGTTCAATTGTAAAAACAATTCTACTTTAAATATAGAGGCTATGTTTATACTTTCGGCCGAAAGTGTTATTGTGCCTCCTGTGCGGCCGTTTGATGTATATATATAACCTGAAAGTTAGCAGTCGTTGGCTTCAGCCCCCACGCATATAATGTGGGGGTGTTCGCAAAAATATGCGTAATCACACTTGATCCAACGTCTTGGTCCATTAAGGAGGTGATCGCACGTCGAACTAGGAAACCGGACTATATAGCTTTAACACTTTAATTTAGCCATAGGAGTTTGACGGTGGGGCTACTATGTAGCCCCTGGTACCTTCACGTGCATCCGGATACAGGGGCCTATGTACATGAGTGGGAAACGGCCCTTCGTTAATGCGGAGGAATCCCGAAGATTCCGATGAGTCCTCGAGTGGTTGACCAGTCTCCCGCTATATCATGACAGTCAGTTTTCGGCTTTCTCTACTGAGGTGCTCATCCGGAATAACCAGGGCACAATCGCAGTAGTTCTCCTTTGGCCACCTTAGCCGATAGAAGCGGAACGTAAGGCAGCAAACCCAGGAGCCAGGCAAACCCAACATTTGACCGAAGACATGATTCGGAGCTGATGCATATAAGGCCAAACTCGCGACGCCGGACACTCCCGAAGGTATTCGGACTTTATAACATATACTGGGCTGAGTAGGTCCCTTGATTATGAACCCTGTATTTACATGTACGTGCATTAGTCTGTTGTGGCGAAATGCCAATAACGCCAGTATCCCCTGTGGGTGTTATGAGTACCCATGGGATGTCAAGCAACAAGAGACAATTGAAGAAGGTTTACACAGGGGCTTAATCTAAAGAGAAACCTTTGAGCGGGGCCCTGCTGCACGTCTGCGCCTTTTTCTCCGTTGTGCCATTTCCTGGGAGGGTCTTGCACGAATGGTGTCTGTAAAAACAAAAACTCATGTAAAAGAGTGTGGCCTAAGCATGCGACGAGTTGGTTATTATCAATGGATAGTAGAAGTGTGAGACATTGGCATGTTAATAAGGTCAAGCCAAAGGGTGGGCTTTATTGCATGTGTTGCAGCCCCTGATGCCCTCTATGGGGGTACATGTATGGCACCCAGCTCAGGTTTATCTGGGTTGTTACCGACGGTGGTGCGCCGGACTCGTCTAACCGTGTTCGTGGTCTTAACGACCGATCATGCATTCTTATAGGAGAGGCCGCTTAGTGTCCGGCTGCTAGAGCCGCCACATACTCTTCCGCACGTAAGGAATGCTCTGTGTTTCCGCTAACAGTGATGACGCCACGTGGACCGGGCATCTTGAGTTTAAGGTAGGCGTAGTGCGGTACTGCGTTGAAGCGAGCGAAGGCCATTCTTCCGAGCAATGCATGATAACCGCTTCGGAAGGGAGCGATGTTTAAGAGTAATTCTTCACTTCTGAAGTTGTCGGGAGAACCGAATGTCACCTCTAATACAAGGGAGCCCCTGCAGCGGGCCTCAACGCCTGGTATCACTCCTTTTAAGGTGGTGTTACTTTGGCTGATTCTGGATGGGTCTATCCCCATCTTGCGGACAGTGTCCTGATATATTAGATTGAGACTACTGCCGCCGTCCATGAGGACATGAGTGAGATGGTATCCATCGATTATTGGGTCGAGCACCAAGGCAGCCAGATACTAGTCGGGTGGTCCCTGTGATCAAAAGTGATCGGGCAGGCCGACCAGGGGTTGAGTTTGGGGGCAACGGGCTCTACAGCGTATACGTCTCTAAGTGCGCGTTTGCGCCTTCTCTTTGGTATATTTGTCGCGTAGATCATGTTTACTGTTTTTATTTCTGGTGGGAATTTTTTATGTCCCGCAGTGTTCGGCTGGCGAGTCTCATCCTCGTCTTCACTTGGTGTTTCCCTTCCCTTGTGTTCGGCATTTAATTTGCCGGCCTGCTTAAAGACCCGACATTCTCTATGAATGTGGTTCGCAGGTTTTTTGGGGGTGCCATGAATTTGGCACAATCTGTCCAGGACTTTGTTCAGGCCGGATGGTCCCTCTTTGCTGCCTTTAAATGGCTACTTTCGTTGACCGGGTCGAGAGCCCCGGAATCCGACGTTGACCGCCTTGTTGTCCGGACTTTCTTCCTTGTTTCGACACTTGTTTTTATTGCGCCGTGGCTTCCCGTTGCCATCCCTAATTTCGGATGTGCCCGGGTCGCTGGTGCCTCTACGGGCCAACCAACTGTCCTCACCCATGCAGAAGCGGGTCATAAGGCTTGTTAAGGCCGCCATTGTCCTTGGCTTCTCTTGGCCGAGGTGTCTGGCAAGCCACTCATCTCGGATACTGTGCTTGAAGGCCGCTAGGGCTTGGGCATCCGGACAATCGACAATTTGATTCTTCTTAGTGAGAAATCTGCTTACGGGCGGACTCTCCGGGCTGTTGTATTATGTGACTTAAATCGTCTGCGTCCGGAGGTCGGACATAGGTCCCTTGAAAATTGGCCCTGAAAGCGTCCTCAAGTTCTTCCCAACTTCCGATTGAATTTTCAGGGAGGCTTTTCAACCAGTGCCGAGCGGGCCCCTTCAACTTGAGGGGAGGGTATTTGATGGCGTGGAGGTCATCCCCACGAGCCATTTGGATATGAAGGATAAAATCCTCAATCCAGACCCCAGGGTCTGTCGTTCCGTCGTATGCCTCTATGTTCACGGGTTTGAATTCCTGTGGAAATTCATGATCCAGTACCTCTTCGGTGAAGCATAGAGGGTGCACAGCCCCTCTGTATCTGGACATGTTCTGGCATGCTATCGACTGTTTTTGTGTCCGGTGTTGATTCCGAACTGTTATTCGATCAGTCTGATCATTTTGGCGACTGTAATCCTACGCCGGAGCATGTCCTATAGATCCATAGATGGGCCTGGTCGCGCCGGCCTTTTTGTCCAGGAGCTCACATAAATCGTGTGCGGCGTCAGTAGCTGCTCTATTGTGGTCATGAAGTGGTTGGTCTGGTCGATTGGCCGTATTGTTCTTCGGCGGAATGGATTCATCATCGAATTCGGGCAGCAGCTTGCGCTTTGGGTAGCTCTTTGTGTGGCGATTGTCGCCATATTTTTCTTCAGTGTCTATAACTTTATTCCATCTGTGGTTGAGTGTATCCTGCAAGGATTTAGGCCTTTGCTTCTCCTTCTTTAGGCTTCTTGTAGTGGCCATAAGCCTTCTGTGGAGGTTATCTCGTTCCAAACGTTTTTTCGGGATGATGAATGCATCATCGTCCGGACTACACTCTTCCGCAGAGGCGGATTGATGAATTCGGCCCTCGGGATCGCTATGATCAGGCGTCTGCTCCGGGCTGTGTTCGGCCTGACCTGGCTCATCCTGCTCCATCGCTGGGTCCATATGGTCGTTGTTGCCTTTGGAATTGACTGGGATGTCGAATTTTTTGGCGCTGTTATCACTATTTTTACTGTGGCTGGACTTAGAGCGGCGCCTGCGCCGTTGTTTTGGCTTTTCTCCGGGGTTTTATCCTACGTTGTGTCCTTTTTGTCGCCGTTGTACTCCTTAGGCGTGTCCACCATGTCTATATCATATGATGAGGTGGCAGTCCAGCACCCTGTGGGCGGTGGTTCCAAATCGTCCCCTGCGCTGACGCCCATACCGTCGGTGTCGTCGGAGTCGAAGTCAAGCATGTCTGTTATGTCATCGACAGTGGCTATTAAGTGGGTGGTGGGTGGGCGGAGATTTTCTTCGTCGTCCGAATCCCCCTCGAGCCGAACATAGTTCGGCCAAAAGTCCTCTGACAAGGAGAGAGACCTTAAAAAGTTTAGCACGTCACCAAAGGGTGGGTGCTGAAAGATATCCACGGCGGTGAACTCCATGATTGGTGTCCAATCAGCTTCGATGGGCACGGATGCGCACGGTCCTGGACCTACAGACGGAAACAAGTCCGGGGGTCCGAAGACACATATTTCCTTAGAGGTGGAGTCTTATTCAGCTCCAGTGTTGATGAGTATGTGGCCTCCATAGCGGGGTCCATCCACCCGTCCTTGGATGACATGCTCTGCCCCATATTTAGGTCCGGGGCCGCTGCAGGTGCGATGTCCCGAATACTGTCCGACGTCAGATTCAAGTCGTGCCCGTCGTGACCGTTCGGCGCTCCTGCCGAAGGCCCGAATTCGTCGAAGATCAAGTCTCCGCGGATGTCGGCCGTGTAATTCAATTTTCCAAACCTGACCTGATGGCCAGGGGCGTAGCTGTCGATCTGCTCCAGGTGGCCAAGCGAGTTGGCCAGCAGTACGAAGCCGCCGAACATGAAGACCTGACCAGGGAGAAAAGTTTCACCCTGGGCCGTGTTGTTGTTGTTGATGATTGAAGGAGCCATCAAGCCTTGTGGTCATGACATAGTGGAACTCTCAATGAAAGCACCAATGTCGGTGTCAAAACCGGCGGATCTCGAGTAGGGGGTCCCGAACTATGCGTCTAAGGCTAATGGTAACAGGAGGCAGGGGACACGATGTTTTACCCAGGTTCGGGCCCTCTCGATGGAGGTAATACCCTACTTCCTGCTTGATTGATCTTGATGATATGAGTATTACAAGAGTTGATCTACCACGA
The DNA here is from genome assembly GCA_021605145.1 of Aegilops bicornis. Classification (NCBI taxonomy): domain Eukaryota; kingdom Viridiplantae; phylum Streptophyta; class Magnoliopsida; order Poales; family Poaceae; genus Aegilops; species Aegilops bicornis. The sequence goes on from CM038670.1 coordinate 54,851,907, forward strand.
GATCGTAGAGGCTAAACCCTAGGAGCTAGCCTATGATTATGATTGTTCTTAGCCTACGGATTAAACCCTTCGGTTTATATAGACATCGTAGGAGGCTAGGGTTACACAGAGTCGCTTACATAGAAGGAGATCTAACATACGAATCGCCAAGCTTGTCTTCCACGCAAAGGAGAGTCCCATCCGGAAACGGGACGAAGTTTTGGGTCTTGTATCTTCATAGTCCAACTGTCCGGCCAAAGTATATAGTCCAGCTATCCGGATACCCCCTAATCCAGGACTCCCTCAGGGGGCGCGCCCCCTACCTCGTGGGCCACCTGGAAGCCCCCTGGTGCCCATCTTCTGGTATAAGGTGTCTTTTGCCCTGGAAAAAATCATAAGGGAGCTTTTGAGTCGAAGCGCCGCCGTCTCAAGGCGGAACCTTGGCGGAACCAATCTAGGGCTCCGGCGGAGCTGTTCTGCCGGGGAAACATCCCTCCAGGAGGGGGAAATCGTCACCATCGTTATCACCATCGATTCTCTCATTGGGAGGGGGTCAATCTCCATCAACATCTTCACCAGCACCATCTCCTCTCAAACCCTAGTTCATCTCTTGTATTCGATCTTTGTCTCAAAACCTCAGATTGGTACGTGTGGGTTGCTAGTAGTGTTGATTACTCCTTGTAGTTGATGCTAGTTGCTTTATTCGGTGGAAGATCATATTTCAGATCCTTTATGCATATTAATACCCCTCTGATTATGAACATGAATATGAGTTGTGAGTAGTTATGTTTGTTCCTGAGGACATGGGAGAAGTCTTGTTATAAGTAGTCATGTGAATTTGGTATTCGTTCGATATTTTGATGAGATGTATGTTGTCTTTCCTCTAGTGGTGTTATGTGAACGTCGAATACATGACACTTCACCGTTGTTTGGGCCTAGAGGAAGGCATTGGGAAGTAATAAGTAGATGATGGGTTGCTAGAGTGACAGAAGCTTAAACACTAGTTTATGCGTTGCTTCGTAAGGGGCTGATTTGGATCCATATGTTTCATGCTATGGTTAGGTTTACCTTAATTCTTCTTTCGTAGTTGCGGATGCTTGATAGAGGGGTTAATCATAAGTGGGATGCATGTCCAAGGAAGGGCAGTACCAAGCTCCGGTCCACCTACATATCAAATTATCAAAGTAACGAACGTGAATCATACGATCATGATGAAAACTAGCTTAACGATAATTCCCATGTATCCTCGGGAGCGCTTTCCTTTATATAAGAGTTTGTCCATGCTTTTCCATTGCTACAAAAAGGATTGGGACACCTTGTTGCACCTTGTTTACTTTTGTTACTTGTTACCCGTTACGAATTACCTTATCACAAAACTATCTGTTACTGATAATTTCAGTGCTTGCAGAGAATACCTTACTGAAAACCGCTTGTCATTTCGTTCTGCTCCTTGTTGGGTTCCACACTCTTACTTGTCGAAAGCACTACGATATGTCCCCTATACTTGTGGGCCATCAACACACTTTTCTGGCGCCGTTGCCGGGAAGTGAAGCGCCTTTGGTAGGTGGAATTTGGTAAGGAAAAATTTATATAGTGTGCTGAAATTTACTGTCACTTGTTACTATGGAAAATAATCCTTTGAGGGGCTTGTTCGGGGTATCTTCACACCGATCAGTAGAGCAAAGAGTTGTTACTCAACCTACTTAACCTACTGAAAATGTTTACTTTCAAATTCCTTCAGGTATGCTAGAGAAACTGCTAGCTAATCCTTTTATAGGATATGGAACATTACATCCCGATATGCAACTAATCTATGTGGATGCAGTTTGTGGATTATTTAAGCTTGCAGGTATGCCCGAGGATGTTATCAAGAAGAAGGTATTCCCTTTATCTTTGAAGGGAAAGGCATTGACATGGTTTAGGCTATGTGATAATATTGGGTCATGGAACTACAACCAATTGAAATTGGAATTTCATCGGAAGTTTTATCATATGCATCTGGATCATCGTGATCGCAATTATATATATAATTTTTGGCCTCGCGAAGTAGAATGTATCACTCAAGCTTGGGGGAGGCTTATGTCATTGTTATATTCATGCCCCAATCATGATCTCTCAGGTATAACACCTAAGTTTGATTGTGTTAAATCCTTTATGGATACCGATGCTTTTCGTGAATTTAGCACTAAATATGGACTTGACTCTGGGATAGTAGTTTTCTTTTGTGAATCATTTGCTACCCATGTTGATCTCCCTAAGTAGAAGTGGTTTAAGTATCATCCTCCCATTGAAATAAAAGTAGTTGAACCTATTAAAGTTGAAGAAAAGACTATCAATTATAATGTTGATCCTATTGTTCCTCACGATTATATTGAGAAACCACCTTTCCTTGTTGGAATAAAGGATCATGCTAAAGCTCCTACTGTGGTTCGTAAGAGTAATACTAGAACACCTACACCCTCCGAGAAAATTAAAGTTGAACCTAGTATTGCTATGGTTAAGGATCTCTTGGTCGATAATATTGATGGGCATGTTATTTACTCCAGTGATGAAGCTGCTAGAATTGCTAGACCCGATACTAAAACTAAGCATACACCTATTGTTGGCATGCCTGTTGTTTCTGTTAAAATAGGAGATCATTGTTATCATGGCTTATGTGATATGGGTGCTAGTGTCAGTGCAATACCTTATACTTTATATAAAGAAATTATGCATGATATTGCACCTGCTAAGATATTGAAGTTACAATTAAGCTTGCCAATAGAGATACTAGTTCACTAATCGGGATTGTTAGAGATGTTGAAGTCTTGTGTGGGTAGGTTAAATATCCTACTGATTTTCTTGTTCGTTCTTCCCCACAGGATGATTCTTGTCCCATTATATTTGGTAGACCCTTCTTGAATACTGTTAGTGCTAAGATAGATTGCCAAAAGGATATTGTTACTGTTGGTTAGGGGACATGTCTCATGATTTTGATTTGCCAAGTTCCATAGACAATCCCATGATATAGAATTTCCTAGTAAAGATGACATTATTGTTCTTTCTTCTATTGTCGTGCCTCCTAATGATCCTTTAGAACAATATTTGCTAGACCATGAAAATGATATGTTTATGAATGAAAGAAGGGAAATAGATGAAGTATTCTTTAAACAGGGACCTATATTGAAACACAACTTGCCTATTGAAATCCTAGGGGATCCTCCTCCACCCAAGGGTGGTCCCTTGTTTGAGATTAAACCTTTACCTGATACTCTTAAATATGCTTATCTTGATGAAAGGAAGATATATCCTGTTATTATTAGTGCTAACCTTTCAGAGCAGGAAGAAGAGAAATTATTGAAAACTCTGAAGAAGCACCGTGCTGCCATTGGATATACTCTTGATGATCTTAAGGGCATTAGTTCCACTCTATGCCAGCACAAAATAAACCTTGAGAAAGATGCTAAACCAGTTTTTGACCACCAACGACGGTTAGATCCTAAGATGAAAGAAGTGGTAAGAAATGAAATACTAAAGCTTCTAGAGGTAGGTATAATTTATCCTGTTGCTGATAGTCAATGGGTAAGTCATGTCCATTGTGTCCCTAAGAAGGGAGGTGTTACAGTTGTTCCTAATGATAAAGATGAATTGATCCCACAAAGAATAGTTACAGGTTATAGAATGGTAATTGATTTCCGCAAATTAAATAAAGCTACTAGAAAAGATCATTACCCTTTACCTTTTATGGATCAAATGCTAGAAAGATAATCCAAACATACACATTTTTGCTTTCTAGATGGTTATTCTGGCTTCTCTCAAATACATGTGTCAAAAGAGGTTTAGGAAAAGACCACTTTTACTTGCCCTTTCGGTACCTTTGCTTATAGACGTATGCCTTTTGTTTTATGTAATGCACATGCTACCTTTCGAAGATGTATGACTGCTATATTCTCTGACTTTTGTGAAAAGATTGTTGAGGTTTTCATGGATGATTTCTCCGTGTATGGAACTTATTTTGATGATTGCTTAAGCAACCTTGATCTAGTTTTGCAGAGACGTGAAGAAAATAATCTTGTCTTGAATTGGGAGAAGTGCCACTATATGGTTAATGAAGGTATTGTCTTGGGGCAATAAATTTCTGAAAGAGGTGTTGAAGTTGACAAAGCTAAAGTTGGTGCTATTGAAAAGATGATGTGTCCTAAGGACATCAAAGGTATAAGAAGTTTTCTTGGTCATGCCCGTTTTTATAGGAGGTTCATTAAAGACTTCTCGAAAATTTCTAGGCCTCAGACTATTTTATTACAAAAAGATGTTCCTTTTGTCTTTTATGATGATTGTGTAGAAGCATTTGAAATACTTAAGAAAGCCTTGATTTCTGCACCTATTGTTCAGCCACCTGATTGGAATTCACCCTTTGAAATCATGTGTGACGCTAGTGATTATGCTGTAGGTGTTGTTCTAGGACAAAGAGTTGATAAGAAATTAAATGTTATCCAATATGCTAGTAAAACCCTGGAAAGTGCCCAGAAAAATTATGCTACTACTGAAAAAGAATTTTTAGCAGTTGTGTTTGCTTGTGATAAGTTCAGACCTTATATTGTTGATTCCAAAGTAATTGTTCACAAAGATCAGGCTGCTATTAAATACCTTATGGAAAAGAAAGATGTTAAACCTAGACTTATTAGATGGGTTCTCTTTCTACAAGAATTTGATTTGCATATTATTGATAGAAAGGGAGCTGAGAACCTGCTATTGCATAACTTGTCTAGGTTAGAGAATGTTCTTGATGACCCACTAACTATTGAAGATAGCTTTCCTGATGAACAATTAGCTGTCATAAATGCTTCTTGTACTGATCCATGGTATGTTGATTACGCTAATTACATTGTTGCTAAATTTATACCACCTAGTTTCACATACCAGCAAAAGACAAAGTTTTTCTATGATTTAAGACATTACTTCTGGGATGACCCACACCTTTACAAAGAAGGAGTAGATGGTGTTATTAGACATTGTGTACCTGAGCATGAACAGGAACACATCCTACGCAAGTGTCACTTCGAGGCATATGGAGGACACCACGCTGGAGATAGAACTGCACATAAGGCATTGCAATTCGGTTTTTATTGGCCTACTCTCTTCAAAGATGCCCGTAAGTTTGTCTTGCATTGCGATGAATGTCAAAGAATAGGTAATATTAGTAGACGTCAAGAAATGCCTATGAACTATTCACTTGTTATTGAACCATTTGATGTTTGGGGCTTTGATTATATGGGACCTTTTCATTAGTTGCTGTTGATTACGTTACTAAGTTGGTAGAAGCTATTCCAACTAGTAGTGTTTATCATAACACTTCTATTAAAATGCTTAAAGAAGTTATTTTTCCGAGGTTTGGAGTCCCTAGATATTTAATGACTGATGGTGGTTCACATTTTATTCATGGTGCTTTTCGTAAGATGCTTGCTAAGTAAGATGTTAATCATAGAACCGCATCTCCATACCATCCATAGTCTAGTGGTCAAGTAAAATTGAGTAATATAGAGCTTAAATTAATTTAGCAAAAGACTGTTAATAGATCTAGAAGGAATTGGTCCAAGAAACTTGATGATGCATTATGGGCCTATAGAACTGCATATAAAAATCCTATGGCTATGTCTCCGTATAAAATGGTTTATGGAAAAGCATGTCACTTACCTCTCGAACTAGAATATAAGGCATATTGGGCTATTAAAGAGCTCAATTATGATTTCAAACTTGCCGGGGAGAAGAGGCTATTTGACATTAGCTCACTTGATGAAGGGAGAACCCAGGCCTATGAGAATACCAAACTGTTTAAAGAAAAAGCTAAAAGAGGGCATGACAAAAGGATACAAAAGCGTGAGTTTAATGTAGGTGATTATGTTTTGCTATACAACTCTCGTTTAAGATTTTTGTAGGAAAACTTCTCTCTAAATGGGAAGTTCCTTACATTATTGAGGAGGTCTATCATTCCGGTGCCATAAAAATCAACAATTTCAAAGACACAAATCTGAAGGTGGTGAACGGTCAAATAATCAAACATTATATCTCAGGTAATCCCATGAATGTTGAAACCAACGTTATTGACACTGTAACACTGGAGGAGTACATAAGGGACACTTTCCAGAATGTTTCAGACTCCGAAAGGAATAGGTATGTGGTACGGTAAGTAAACCGACTCCAAGACAGTTCTAATAGCAAAATTTTCCGTTTTGGAATATTTAAGAAAATAGGAAACTAAGAAGTAGTCCGGAAAGGACACGAGGCATCCACGAGGGTGGAGCACGCGCCCTGCCTCATGGGCACCTCGGGTGCCATCCAGACTCCGTTTTCTTGCACGATACTTCTTTTGGTCGGTAAAAAATTATTATATAATCTCCCGAAGGTTTTGACTAGCGTACCTCGACGAAATCCTCTGTTTCTTGTTTTGAGTTATTGTTCCCGCAGATTAGAGCAATATATCGTCCCCTCCTCCAACAATGTGGGAGACGATGCTTGGCTAATGAAGATAGACACGAAGCGAGAAGAAATCTGGGAAATCAAGGAAGGTGACAAGATTAAGGAGATCGCAAAGGAGCAAGTCCCGACAGTAGAAGAAAAGGGCTTCTCTCAACCCTACTACAACCATCTTACCCCAACTGAGATTGAAGCTTTCAAGATGATTGAGCTAGCTCGCATACAAAATAAGTATCTCACACGTGAAAATATTTTGTTGCAAGTTGGAGGATCTCTTACGCTCGATATGCGACTCCCCGTCATCACTACGAAATAATACACTTCCGTGATGATTCGTGTTTGTCACAGTAGGTCGCGTTTTTTGTCATGCATGTACTTCCATGACGGTTTTATGACAGAATCAAGATAGCCATACATGTGCTGTCGTAGGAGTGTTCCATGACATTACCAAAATTATCATCACGGAAGTGTCCACTTCCATGACGATAAATCACGCGTCGCAGAAGTGCTTTCGTCAAGGGCGACCGACACGTGGCATCCACCATAACGGAATGTCATTATGCTATCGGGTCGGGTGTCTGTGTACCAAAGTAGGGGCACTCCTTTGTACCCCTTACTTGTGCACGGGTAGTCAGAGCCACAGGCCGAAGCCACAATTAGCAGGGCAGAAGGGAGGACTCAAAGCCGCAAGATGGTCAAAGTGACGCCCAGACCAGAAACACCAAGAGAAAGCAGGCAAGGAGGGTTCCGACGGCAAGACCCTTGCCGGGGCGACCCCCACGGCCCCGGTGAGGACCTTGCCAGGGTCGCCTGCCCACTGCTAACGGAGCGGACCACCCCTGAGCCCAGGGCTCGGGAGGCGCCTCTGAGATGGCATACACATCTTCGTCAAAACCGAGACCACAGAGAGCAGATGGACGAAGCAAGTTTCCCCAGCAAGACCCTTGCCGGGGCAGCTCGCCCACACCAGCGGAGTGAGCCACCCTCGAACCCACGGTCTCCAACACCATCAACCACGTTGGGCCAGGGCTCGGGAGGCACCTCCATGGTGGCATGCAGATCTTTGTGAAGACAAAGAATATTCAAGATCAGATGAGGATTGGAAGGCAACGATCCTCGACAAGATCCTTGCCGAGGAAACCCACAAGACCCCCGGCAAGATCCTTGGCGGGGACAAAAGCGCGCCACAGCAAGACCCTTGCCGGGCCATCCGGCAAGGCCCTTGCCAAGGGCATCAACGGAGCCACTGCCGGGCCCGCGTCAACCAAGTCTCCACCGCCGTTCACATGTAGCTGCCAGCCCAACCAGCTAGGCAGGCACCTATGTGGAAACATGCAGCTTCCAGGCCAACTCAGCACACGCCTGCGTGGCGGCATGCAGATCTTCATGGGGGCCCCACCACCGCGCAACCTCTGCTGCTTGCCTGCCTACATGGCTCCGCTTGCATCGCTGGCCAGGGAGTGTGTCGAAGCGAGGGGGAGCAGCGACGGATGGGGCGGGCCTCGCTCCCATCCCCGATAAAGCAAGAGGACATCTAAGCTACACATTAAATGCGTCTTGTCCTGTAATACGAGCGATAAGCTCATAGCACTGTAGGCCTCTCCACCTCCTGTGTGCCACTGTGGCAGCCCCTTTCGACTATAAAAGGAGGCCCATGGCGTACTGGAGAGGGATTCGGCTCTTTTGAACAATAGCTAGTTCAAGAGCTCAAGAACACTCAATACATCCACCAAAGCAGGACTAGGGTTTTACGAATCCTCGCGGCCCGAACCTGGGTAAACGATCCTTGCGCTATTGCTAATCCTACTCTTCTCACGACCCCACGCCCCGCAACCACAGAAGGGATCCTCGTGATCCCATAGGTGTCGTTTCCCACCGACATCTTTGGCGCGCCAGGTAGGGGGCGCAATTGTGAGAATTTGGTCTAGTAGTTGGCCTAGCAGTTCTTCATCGCCATGGCTCCTAAAAAGAAGGTGACCACGGAGATCGGTTCATCCGGGACCGGACTACCAGTACCGGTGTGGACCAGTAGCGGGCCATTCGCGGAGAGAACCCGTGGCGCGGCCCGCAAACATCCACATCAGTCTGGCAGTCCAGGCCTCATGAGCGGCGTCCTTCGTACGCCAGGCGACGAGCCACGCGTCGCGTGCTCCAGATACGTACTCGGGCCCCCCGCAGGCGGCACGGGGCCTTCCAGGGGCGTCATCGTGCCACCAAATGGCAGCGCAGAAACCTCCAAGACACCAACAGCGGCGCCCATGGTGCGCTCTTCTCAGGTCGTGCGGGATGAGCAGCGCCGCCCTGCTGGTGACCCTGGGCGCCGCCCTGGGAAGAGTCCCATGCGCCTTTCACATGATGAGGAGGGCCAACATGCGCGCCGAGGTGGCGGACGGCTGCGGGGCCGTGATGGGCTCCTCCTAACGTGGTTAGAAGTTGAAGCGCATCACGGTCCAGACAACTTTCACCGCCACCCATGCCAGCAGAAGCCCTAGCACGCGCGCAGCTACTCCTCGACTTTCCTCCCGCTGAGGAGAAGCTCACCGTCCGGGGCCTCGCCAGCATCGCTAACAATGATGAGTTGCGACCGGCAGGACCCGTAGGCCGTCGCTCCGACGAGCCACCGCACGCCAGCGGAGGTCGGGCCGGAGGTGATGCGGCCACGATGCACTCCCCTCCTCCTTACCAGCCACCGTGGGTGTCGGTCCGTCGCGACAACGCTCGTGATGATATCTCCATAGCGTCGTCCGACCCGCGAACCCACCGCGACCAGCGCCAAGTTCTTCAGGAGCGAGCTCATGAAGACGCTTGAGGGAGTCCCGGATTAGGGGGTGTCCGGATAGCCGGACTACCATCATCGGCAGGACTATCATCGGCCGGACTATCATCATCAACCGGACTCCAAGACTATGAAGATACAAGATTGAAGACTTCGCCCCGTGTCCGGATGGGACTTTCCTTGGCATGGAACAAGCTTGGCGATACGGATATGTAGATCTCCTACCATTGTAACCGACTCTATGTAACCCTAGCCCTCTCCGGTGTCTATATAAACCGGACGGCTCTAGTCCGTAGGACAGAAGAACAACAACCCTTACAATCATACCATAGGCTAGCTTCTAGGGTTTAGCCTCCTTGATCTCGTGGTAGATCCACTCTTGTAAACATCCACAATATCAATATCAATCAAGCAGGACGTGAGGTTTTACCTTCATCAAGAGGGCCCGAACACAGGTAAAACATCGTGTCCTCGCCTCCTATTACCATCCGCCTAGACGCGCGCAGTTCGGGACCCCCTACCCGAGATCCGCCGGTTTGACACCGACATTGGTGCTTTCATTGAGAGTTCCTGCTGTCGCCACCGATAGGCTTGATGGCCTCTTCAATCGACAACGACGCAGTCCTGGGTGAGACTTTTCTCCCGCATAGATCTCCGTGATTCGGGCGCTTCGCATCAAGGGCCAACTCACTTGGCCATCTGGAGCGGATCGAAGCTACGCCCCTGGCCGTCAGGTCAGGTTTGGAAGCCTAAACTTCACGGCCGATATCCGCGGGGACTTGATCTTCGATGGATCTGAGCCACAGCCGAGCGTGCCGCGCTGTCACGATGGGCATGACCTAACTCTGCCGCCGGACAGCACCTTGGAGGCCGCACACGAATCCGCTCCGACCCATAGTCCGGAGCCGATCGCTCGGATCGAGGACGGATGGCTGGACACCGCCTCGGGAGCTGCAACTTCTACGGCGATGGAGCCGAACACTTACCTTGTCCCGCATAAAGCCCATGACTCCGAGGTGCCGGACTCTCTGCCGGACTCCGAACCTCCTGCGCCCCTGCCAGTCGAATCCGATTGGGCGCCGATCATGGAATTGACCGCTGCGAACATCTTTCAGCACTCGCCCTTCGGTGATATCATAAATTCACTGAAGCATCTCTCGCTATCCGGAGAGCCCTGGCCGAACTACGGCCAGGATGGTTGGGACGCGGACGACGAAGAAATTCAGAGCCCACCCACCACCCACTTCGTAGCCACCGTCGACGATTTAACCGACATACTCGACTACGACTCCGTAAACATCGACGATATGGACGACGATGCCGGAGACTACCAAGAACCAGTGCCTACAGGACACTGGAAGACCACCTCGTCATACAACATATACATGGTGGACACCCCAAAAGATGGGGACGGCGAAGAAGCAGCGGAGGCCGATTCCTTAAAGAAACAGCCCAAGCGCCGATGTCAGCGGCGCCGCTCTAAATCCCGCCACGGCAAGAATGGAGATTCCGGCACAGGAGATAATAACACCCGTAAAGTGCGAAGACAACCCCTCCAAAGACGACTCCAACAGTAGGAGGAGGGTAAGCAAGCCCTCACGAGAGGCGGCGTACGAAGAGGTCGAGGATGACAAATACTTACCTCCCTCCGGAGAAGATGCAAGCCTCGGCGGACGATTTAAATTCGTCGTGCTCGAGGATCCCGTCGAACAAGAGCGTTTGACGCAGCTAATGGCCACGGAAATAGCCTAAAGAAAAAGCGACAACAGCTTCAAGCTGATCAAAACCCTCTTGGCCGGCAGATGGACCGAGGTCCTCGCGGCGAAGAGTATGAACTCGAACGCCCCTCCAAAAGTTACCCAAAACGCAAGTTGCTCCCCCGATTAGAGGAGGAAGCGTACAAACCTGCATCACCAGCGCACAATACGGTAGACCGACCACCTCGTGGCCGCGACAGAGAGGCGTGCAATCCCTCCACCAAAACCGTACCCCGGCATCGCCCAAAAAGCATGAAGCCACGGGGGAACGCGCCGGACTTCCGAGATATATTGGAGGACAAGGCGAGACAATCCAGATCTATCTATGGATCACGTGGGCGCCCCAAGACCCACGACGAATACCGTCGCGCCGGATACAACTATTCCGGCCGGGCCGAACACAGCAGACAACGCTCTCTCAAGCTACGTCACGATATTGCTCAATACAGAGGCGCCGCACACCCACTATGCTTCACTGGCGAAGTAATGGCTCATCAAATCCCTGAAGGGTTTAAAACCGTTAATATCGAATCCTACGATGGCACAACAGACCCCGCGGTTTGGATTAAGGATTATCTCCTCCATATACATATGGCTCGCGGCGACGATCTTCAAGCCATCAAATATCTCCCGCTCAAGCTCAAAGGAATAGCTGGCATTGGCTTAACAGCCTACCCGCAGAGTCAATTGGATGCTGGGAGGACCTGGAAGCCGCATTCCTCGACAACTTCCAGGGCACGTATGTGCGACCACCGGACGCAGCGACCTAAGCCACATAATCCAGCAGCCGCATTTAATCGGCCAGCAATTCTCGACACGGTTCTTAACAAAGAAAAATCAAATCGTCGATCGTCCGGATGCGGAGGCACTCGCTGCCTTCAAACATAACATCCATGACGAGTGGCTGGCCCGGCACCTAGGACAGGAGAAGCCGAAATCCATGGCAGCCCTCACATCACTCATGACCCGCTTCTGTGCGGGAGAGGATAGCTGGCTGGCTCGCAGCAACAACCTTAGCAAAAACGCTGGCAGTCCGGATACCAAGGACCGCAATGGCAGGTTGCGTCGAAACAAAAACAAACGCCGCATTAACGGCGACAGCAATGAGGATACGGCAGTCAACGCCGGATTCCGAGGCTCCAAGCCCGGTCAACGGAAGAAGCCATTCACAAGAACCACTCCGGGCCCGTCCAATTTGGACTGAATACTCGACCGCTCCTGTCAAATACATGGAACCCCCGAAAAGCCAGCTAACCACACCAACAGAGATTGTTGGGTATTCAAGCAGGCAAGCAAATTAATCGCCGAAAACAGTGACAAGGAGCTGCACAGCGATGACGAAGAAGAGACCCGGCCGCCGAACAACAGAGGACAAAAGGGATTCCCCCCTCAAGTTCGGACGGTAAACATGATATACGCAACGCATATTCCCAAGAGGGAGCGGAAGCGTGCACTAAAGGGCGATATCTGTGATCGAGCCAGTCGCCCCTAAGTTCAATCCATGGTCCTCTTGCCCGATCACTTTCGATCGAAGAGATCATCCGACCAGTATCCGCCATGGCGGATTCGCCGCGATGGTTTTAGACCCACTCGACGATGGATTTCACCTCACGAGAGTCACGATGGGCCGGCGGCGATGGCGTGAACCTGCTTTATCGTGATACAGTCGCCAAGATGGGCATAGACCCTTCAAGGATTAAACCTACAAAGACAACCTTCAAAGGCGTCATACCAGGTGTCGAGGCCAAATGTACAGGCTCGATTACATCGAAGTGGTCTTCGGATCCCGGATAATTTCCAAAGCGAGGAGTTAATCTTCGACATAGTCCCGTTCATGGCGGCTATCACGCTCTGCTCGGACGAACCGCGTTCGCAAAATTCAACGCGGTGCCGCATTATGCATACCTTAAGCTCAAGATGCCAGGCCCTCGTGGAGTCATCACGGTCAATGGAAACACAGAACGCTCCCTCCGAACGGAGGAACATACAGCGGATCTCGCGGCAGAAGTACAGAACAGCCTTTTAAGGCAATCTTCGAGTCCGGCCTTTAAACGACCGGACACGGCCAAACGCGCCCGGGGCAACATCAACCAAGACCACCTGGCACGTTCCGAGCACGCGTAGCAATGCGGCCTCAACCCCAGCCCTCGCAAAATTGTAAGACAAACTCTCACAGACATAATTACGCCACGGAGATACCATGGGCATAGGGGAAAGGCACAACCACAATGCACTCCAGAGTGCGGTTCGACCACACCAGGGCTCCCAAGTGTGTTGCTCTTTTTCTTTTATTTCTCTCTTTTTATACAGAACTCGTCTGGCGGCGAACTGCCGAACTCATGATGCAACAGCCAGGGAAGGACAAAGGCCGGCGAACACTCAGGTGGTCTCCATCACGAGCATTAAATTTGTTAAATACAACATTCCATGGCCTACCCACGAGGGAGACGCCTTTAATTAAATCCAATCCCTTGCTTTCCGCACTATTTGTATCATTCCGCACTCATAGCATATCTTCTCGAATAAAATGCAGCACTTTTTTCCCATAATTGCATTACCTTATATATATATATATATATGTTCATTTACACATGTTGCACCCGTACATTTTGGTATGGCCAAATACACCAGGGGCTTATGTTCTCGCATTATGGTGTGATAAAGTCCGAACACTTTCACAAGTGCGGCACCCCGAACTTATAGCATTATATGAATCGGCTCCGAATCATGTCTTGGGTCAATAGTTGGGTTTGCCCGGCTCCCATGTTTGGCACCTTACGTTCCGCTCTATCGGCTAAGGTAGCACTGGGAGAACCACTGCGATTGCGCCCGGTTGAGCCGTTAACGCCTCGATGAGAAAGCTAAAACTGACTGTCATGATAAGGCGAGAGACTGGTCGCTGTTCGAGAGGTCCTTTCGGGTCCTTAAAGACCTACGCCGCTCCGAGCGAAGTTCCGGATAATGTCCGATGAAGGCGTGGATAGCACCCCTAATTCGGTCCTCCGAATACTAGGGGCTTCACCGAAATTTAAAATTATAGTATTCTATGGCAAAGTGAGAGTGTTCAATCACTATAAGTCCGGTTGCCTTGTTCGTTGTGTTGAGCGCCTCCCTAGATGGACCCAAAAATGGGAACAAGAGTGCTCAAGTTTATCCCGAACACCCCAAAGCACTTTCGTGGCATGAAATTTGAAGCCGACGACTTGCCATCTCTCAGATTTAATAAACAGCCGCACAGAAGGTAATATTTTAAATTAACAAGCGTTGCTTAGCGCATATGAACAAAGTTTTCAGCGCACAGGATAACACATTGCGAATTTACTCAATAATTACATCCCCGGGGCAATCATCCGCAATCTTGCGGGCGCCCTTCAGGACAGTCTTATAGTACATCTCGGGCGTACGATATTCCTTGCCCGCTGGTGGCGCGTCAGTGATTAGCTTCTCCGCATCCAGCTTGCACCAATGCACCTTTGCGCGGGCAAGGGCCCGACGAGCACCTTCAATACAGGCGGGCGCTTGATAACCTCCACCCGAGGCACGCAACCACCGATCGTCGCCGACGAGGCCAAAGTAGCTCCCAGGCATGGCCTCTCCAGGCCACAGCCGGACTATGAGGCCCTTCATGGCCTTCTCGGCCACCTTGTGAAGCTCGACCAGCTGCTTCAGCTGGTCGCTAGGGGGCACCGGATGGCCGGCCTCAAAGATATCGAGACCGTAAGACCTTCTCCGCTCAGCTCCCTCCTCGGCTCGGTAGAATGCGGCGGCATCAGACACGCTGCGAGGCAGATCTGCAAATGCCCCTGGAGAGCTCCGAATTCGGGTAAGTAACACGTAATTTACATTCACATGCTTGCTTTGCATGAAAAATGCCTTACCCGCCGCTATCTTCCTCACCAACTCAATCTCCTGAAGGACTTATGGGCATCGGCCTTGGCAGTCTTGGCACTTTCGAGAGCCGATGCAAGCTCGGACTCTCGAGTCTTTGAGTCACGCTCCAAACTCTCATGCTTTTCCATGAGAGCCTGGAGCTCTTGCTGAACCACCGCCACCCGTGCCTCTTGCTTTTCTCGCTCGGCCCGTTCCGTGGCCGCATTGCGTTCGGCCGTGGACACGGCCTCCTTCAGGGTCGCCACCTCGTTCGTGGCACCTGCAGTACCCATGTTATCCTTGTTATTGTTTGTTGCAACCTAAATCCTTTTCTGTAAGGTACAAGTTCAAAGTGGTGTTACTCACCTTCTAAGTCCTGGAGCTGCTTCCTGGCGCGGACGAGCTCTTGCTCGGACCGCCGAAACTCTGCTTCAAAGCACCGGCGTCCCACGGTCTGGCAGAGGTCAGCAGTGCAGCCTGCAACCCATATTGACATAATTTTTTAGCAACCTTGCGTATATATTTTTTTTTCAGATCCTCAGTCCGGCTTTTCTTCCCGAACACCGAACCGAGCATTACGGGCTACTGTCTATGCGGTATTACGTTGCATATTTTTAACTTCTTACCTCAAAGCCTGATAGAAGGCTATCAAGAAGCCGGTCAGCCCGCTCTTGGCGAGCTGCACCTTCTGAATCACCGAACTCATAATAGTGCGATGTTCCTCCTCGATGGAAGCGCTCTGCAGCGCCTCCAACAAATTGCCCGGCGCCTCCGGTTGGATGGAAGCCGCCGGCGTCACGGTCTTGCCCTTCATTCGAAGGGGCCGCCGGCCGGACTCCGGAACCACTGCGGGTTCTGATATGGAGTCCGGGCAAAGTCCGGGAGGACGCCTTGTGGTGCCTCCGGAGCCTCCCCCTGTTGGGTCCCTTCTTGGGATCCCACCTCGGCGTCCTCGGTGTCGTGAGGGTGGAGGCGGTCGGGATGGAGTCTACATCCGACGGAGCCAACGACCGCCGATGAAGCGGGAGATCATCACTGGCCGGACTACAGGCAGCATGCGGCATCAAAATGACATTATGTGACGCAGAAAAAGAAATTATAAATCATTCAGGAATCCGGATACTTACGATCTCGCCGAAGGCCTAGCCCTTGAAGGCCATTCTTCCTCGCCAACGTTGATGTTGGCGGAGCTGTCCGGGGGAATAGTCCTTCCCCTCTTGGACCCTTCGGCCTCCCCTGTTGGAGAAGCCTTCCTCTTCCTCTCTCCCTCCTCTGGGAGAGAGTCCTCTTGCTCCTCCTCGTTTTCGGGGAAGGAGTCCGCCCTGGAGTCGTCGAACACCTGAAAAAGGGAACTCTTTCGAGCACCCGTGGCCTCCTTCTTGGCCTTCTTCTCCGGCACCACGTGCGGTGCCGGAACCAGCAGCCTCGCTAGACGAGCGTCTACTGGATTTTCTGGCATAGGAGCCGGGCAGATAATATGCTCCACCTTCCTCATCCAGTCCTGTCAAAGGAAAAGGGGAAATTAGAACCCGCATAGAGTCAAACTATGAAAAGCAAGTGTCCCATAAAGGGGTAGAATCACTTACCTCGTTGGCTTGGTGCTACGAGCGAAATCCAAGATCTTCAGTCGCGGATGCGGGGGCTTCGGCGCCCTTGAATAGCACCCTCCAGGCGCCTTCGTACGTCGTGTCGAAGAGCCCGCTCAGCGCCTGGTGCTGTTCCGGATTGAACTCCCACAGATTGTATGCCCGCTCTTAGCATGGGAGAATCCGGCGGACGAGCATGACTTAGACCACGTTAACCAGCCTGAGCTTCTTCACCAGCTTCTGGATACAGGCTTGGAGTCCCGTCAGCTCCTCCGAACTACCCCACAGCAAGCCCTTCTCTTTCCAGGAGGTGAGCTGCGTGGGGATACCAGATCTGAACTCGGGGCCGCCGCCCATGTAGGGTCACGCTGCTCGGTGATATAGACCCACCCCGATTGCCACCTTGACGGATTCCACGAAGGCCCCTTCGAACCAAAGGACATTGGGCATCTTGCCCAACATGGCGCCTCCGCACTCCGGCTTGAGTGCCCTTCACTACCTTCGCTTGACATTGAAGGTCTTGAGCCACAAGCCAAGTGGGGCTGGATGCGGAGGAAGGTTTCGCATACCCATTTATAAACGCCGAGATGTTGAGGATGAAGTTCGGTGCCAGATCATGGAAATCCAGGACGTAGTAGAACATGAGCCCCCGGACAAAGGGGTGAAGTGGAAAGCCCAGTCCGCGGAGGAAGTGGGGAAGGAAAACGACCCTCTCATGGGGCCTGGGGGTGGGGATGAGCTTCCCCTCGTCGGGCAGCCGGTGCGCGAAGTCGCCGGAGAGGTATCCGGCGCCGCGCAGTTTGGCGATGTGCTCGTCCTTAACGGTGGAGGCCAACCATTTACCTCCCGCTCCGGACATGGTCGGAGAACGTTGAGACGAGATGCACGAACTTGGGCGCTGGAGCTCGAGTGCGCGGAGATGGATAAGCAAAGGAGGAAGAAGGCGTAGGTGAGAAGGTGAATCCTTATCCCTTATATGGGCGGGCGAAGTTTACGCGTCCCCACCGGCTGGTAAAACTCGCTTATCTCCCAAGCGTCACCATCAATGGCGCGGTTGGGTTACCCACATCCGTATTGATGAGAATCCGGATTAAGGGGAAACACGATCTCTGCTTCGACAAGACGTGCCAAGGAAACCGCTTCGCTAAATGTTCGAGGTGGTAGAGTAAAAAGCGATTTAAATAATGGCTTGGTAGTGGCGTGATGTCATGCCGCAGAAACGTCGATGGAGATTGAACTTGTGTATATATTATTCTCTCTACGGTGGAATGTGGAATTTATTTTGCGAGCCGGACACTATCCTGGTGTTCACAATCTTCTATCATTCGAGGAGGAACCCGCCTTGCAATGCCAAGCAATACACGCGCCGGACTTATCGTCATTGAAGCCTGGTTCAGGGGCTACTGAGGGAGTCCCGGATTAGGGGGTGTCCGGATAGCCGGACTACCATCATCGCCCGACTACCATCGGCCGGACTATCATCATCAACCGGACTCCAAGACTATGAAGATACAAGATTGAAGACTTCGCCCCGTGTCCGGATGGGACTTTCCTTGGCGTCGAAGGCAAGCTTGGCGATACGGATATGTAGATCTCCTACCATTGTAACCGACTCTATGTAACCCTAGCCCTCTCCGGTGTCTATATAAACCGGACGGCTCTAGTCCGTAGGACAGAAGAACAACAACCCTTACAATCATACCATAGGCTAGCTTCTAGGGTTTAGCCTCCTTGATCTCGTGGTAGATCCACTCTTGTAAACATCCACAATATCAATATCAATCAAGCAGGACTAAGGGTTTTACCTCCATCAAGAGGGCCCGAACCTGGGTAAAACATCGTGTCCCTCGTCTCCTGTTACCATCCACCTAGACGCACAGTTCGGGACCCCCTACCCGAGATCCGCCGGTTTTGACACCGACAACGCTCGAACCACCATCGAGCGCCGACGTGACACGCGCCACCAGTCGGACAGGTGGGCAGGGCCCACTATGGACCACCCAGCACCGGGAGGCTACGGTGGCCTACCCTACGAGGTGGGTTGTCCGGCCTTCACGCGTGAGCTGCGGCAGTCCCAATGGCCCTCCCACCGCATGTTCAAGCCTCACTCGTCGGAGTTCCTCAACATCTACACCATCGCGATGCAAAACCGCTGGGTCCCGCGACGATAAGGTGCTTGCCAATTACTTCTCGTTGGCACTCAAGCCCAAAGTTATGTCATGGTTTATGCACTTGCCGGTGGACTCCATTTCTTCTAGGCCAGATCTGTTTCATGAGTTTGTTGGCGCCTTTACTGGAGGCTACCAAGCTCATGGCCAGGCGAGCGACTTGCACATCATCCCCCAGAAAGAAGGAGAAAAATTGCGTAAGTACATCCAAAGGTTCAGCCGATTGCAGTACAACATTCCCGACGTTCATCATGCCGCTGTGATCAGTGCATTCCATCAGAATGTGCGCAATCGGAAGATGCGTGAGGAGCTGGCAATGCACAAGGTCAAGGATGTGGCTGAGCTTTATGTTCTAGCCGATCGGTGCGCTCGCGCTGAAGAGGGAAGGAAGTACCCCGGCGAAGATGCCGGCGCGGAAACCGACTCCACGGATGATACCGCCACCCCGGCAAAGAAGGGCCGACGCCATAACAGGAAGCGCAAGGGCAAGACCGTGCTTGCCATCGAGGGGTTCGACTATACCGGCGCCACCAAGAAACCCAAGGCGAGTGACCCCGGCAAGGAGGTTGCCGGGTGTGTCGCTTGTTGGGCCTTGCCTGCTGCCGATAAGCCAGGAGGCTCCGAAAAGCAGTATTGCAATATCCTCCGCAGCAATGGCCATGACCTCTGATAACCCATAAGTATAGGGGATCGCAACAGTTTTCGAGGGTAGAGTATTCAACCCAAATTTGTTGATTCGACACAAGGGGAACGAAAGAATATTCTCAAGTATTAGCAGCTGAATTGTCAATTCAACCACACCTGGAAACTTAGTATCTTTAGCAAGGTGTTTAGTAGCAAAGTAATATGATAGTGATGGTAACGGTAACAAAACTAAAGACAGCAAAAGTAATGTTTTTGGTATTTTGTAGTGATTGTAACAGTAACAACGGAAAAGTAAATAAGCGGGAACCAGTATATGGAAAACTCGTAGGCACCAGATCAATGATGGATAATTATGCCGGATGTGGTTCATCATGTAACAAATCATAACATAGGGTGACACAGAACTAGCTCCAGTTCATCAATGTAATGTAGGCATGTATTCGGATATAGTCATACGTGCTTATGGAAAAGAACTTGCATGACATCTTTTGTCCTACCCTCCCGTCGCAGCGGGGTCCTATTGGAAACTAAGGGATATTAAGGCCTCCTTTTAATAGAGAACCGGAACAAAGCATTAGCACATCGTGAATACCTGAACTCCTCAAAGTATGGTCATCACCGGGAGTGGTTCCGATAATTGTCACTTCGGGGTTGCCGGATCATAATACATAGTAGGTGACTATAGACTTGCAACATAGGATCAAGAACTCACATATATTCATGAAAACATAAGAGGTTCAGATCTGAAATCATGGCACTCGGGCCATAGAGACAAGCATTAAGCATAGCAAAGTCATAGCAACATCAATCTCAGAACATAGTGGATACTAGGGATCAAACCCTAACAAAACTAACTCGATTACATGATAAATCTCATCCAACCTGTCGTGGTTTTGTCACGACAGATGTCCTCATGAAAGGACTTAGTCGTGGACCCATCGCTACGGGTTAACTTGAAGGGGTTAAAGCGGACGCAAAGACACAAGAGTTTATACTAGTTCGGCCCCTTCGATGAAGGTAAAAGCCTAAGTCTAGTTGTGATGGGATTGATGTGGTTTCGATGACTAGGGAGCAAATAAGCTTCGCCTAGGCCTCGAGTTGTTGTTGTCTGTCTTTGAACCGCCCCGGGTCATCCCCTTATATACACGGGTGACGCCCGACGTTACACAGAGTCCCAAACTCCCGTTCATACACGTATCAGGGTTGGTCTCTCTCTCTTCCTAACTTACAATACAAGTTTACATACCAGGCGGTTTTACGGCCATGTGTTCTAAATCGACTACAGGCCTTGGGCCCTTACCTTCATGCTTGGGCTTTTACACCGTTGAACTCTGATGAAGTTAACCCGGCCCAGATAGGCCGGTTCACGCCCAGTAGTAATATCCCCAACATTAGGCCCCAGATTGATTTGAACAGGTTCATGTCAATCCTTGATAAAAAAACCCTTCAACTTCAACATCTTCTTGTAATTGTTGAACCGCCGTGATGTCACCTTCTCTGGTTGCTGTAAACCGGCATGACGTCCCCATAAAGATAGCATTCATGATACCTTCTTTGTTTAACAGATCCGCAATAACCGAGGCAACAGCTCTGCTTCCCAGATTTATGGTTCCTTGATTCACGCACCTGACACAGGTCTCTTGCCTTATAACTAGGACCGAATGGTCATTCCCTTTCTCCCCTCCGTCCCCTTTCTCTTCGTCTTCCTCGCGTCGCTAGCCTTGGAGCTCCGCCGCCGCCGTCGACCTCTGCACCATCTTGCGCCGCTGCATCAACCTGAACGCACCAAAAAAATGCAGCAATCTTCCGCATCTCCTCAACTCTGGTAGGTCCTCAGTTTCCCTTGACCTATATTCGTTCCAGGGTTTCTTGTTCTTGCAGTGCTCCATTAACTGTTCATGCTCATACTAGACTCCTGGATAGATCTGTGACACCTTGCTCTGATTAGTAATAGCTTTTAGCATCCTCCTGTAGTTTCGTGCTCACGTCCATAGATCTCGCATATTATTTCTTGCTCATTGCATCAATACTGCTCTGCTTTATTCTCTTTTGGATATTTTTCTTCTTTTTTGATCTGGCTTCAGATCCTTCGTTGTAGAGAAATCTTGTGAAACCTGTTTCTGCACACTTAGCCGTTCGCAACCTCAATTGCTTTCAATATTTAGATCAGGCGTTTTAACTTAACATAGAAAGAATTAATAAACCGGTATACACCAATAGTCCCCTTGTTGAACTGCAAGAACTCCTTAACCAGATACTGTCGCTTCATAGAACTCCGGTTTAGATGTAGTTGTCTCCGATTTAACATTGTACACCGGTTCTCTCTTTGTCCCAACACATTTCTTGAACTGGATTTATATTTTTTGTAGATTATATCATGGCCAAACAAGTATATGAGTGCAACTGGGCTCCTTCCCGTGTCACCGAAACTCAACTAAACAATCTGGTCTGATGGCGCCTTAAGCAGTAAAGATACTATCCATTGGAGGGTTCCTGGCAAAGAATGTCCACCCACACCTCAAGAAGGAGAGGTTGTAGTTTTCGCAGATCACTTAGCCCGGGGTTTTAACCCGCCCGGTTCAAAACTTTACCGGGATGGCTTAGCCAATTTTCAACTCCGTCCGCAAGATACTGGCCCCAATTCTGTTACCAATATATGTCACTTCCAAGTGCTCTGTGAGGCATACTTTCAAGAAGAACCCACACTTGAGCTGTTTAGAGACTGTTTCCATCTAAACCGCCGCACAGAATTCACTGATGGGTCCAACATAGAATTGGGTGGTGTGGCGATTCAAAAAAGGAAGGAGGTCACTTATCCTCATGCCAAACTGCACAGCCACCCCAAGGAATGGAATCAATCATGGTTCTATTGCAGAGACACCTCTCCTGCCAATGAAAATCCTTTGCCTGGCTTTCGTCCGGAGCGACTCAGTAATACACATCCCTTTCCGCAAAGATTAACCGCCAAGGAGAGAAGTAAATACGCTCCTCAACTCTCCAAGCTCAGAGCCTTCATGGCCAATGGTTTAACATGAATTGATCTCGCACGCTGTTGGATATCATGGAGCATACTGCCCCTCTCCCAGCGCTCCGGTTTAATGTGTGAGTACACTGGTAGCGTCAACGACCCCCTCCGACATGTTAATATCCAGCTTACCAATGATGAGGTCACCGAGGCTGTGAAGAAAATGTTGAATGATCCGGAACACCTCTGTGCCCAAACCGGTCTACTTCCCTTCTGTGCTACCAACAAGCCACCATCTGTAAGACTCTGACTGTATTTTTTATTGAATATATTACTGCCATTTCCGGTATCATTTTTAACATCAACTGCTGCTTAATCAGGGTGATGATCCATTCTGGAGCAAGAAACTTCCACAAGAGAAACCAGAGAAGCCAGACAAACCGGAAAGACCAATCCGGCAAAAGACCAAAGTTGTCAAGAGGTCTGCTCATAAGAGGAAAACCACTGCATCTTCTGATCTGGTTGTGGATGACGATGTGGGTAATCCGGACCTTGAGGTAGAACTTGATTCACTTGGCTTACTTTTCATACGCCTAATTAATGATGATATTTGTCGATGATCTTTGAAGCCGAATGCTGATGTTGTCAGGTAACTATTCTCTCCTCTGACTCAAATCCTTTGCCTTCACTAAAATCCATCGGCCAAACCGGAAAATTAAATTTTCTCATCCCCTTGCTTGCTTGGATCCCAAATTTCTTATGAAGACTCAACAACATGAAGTTCGCCGCACAACTCGGCACAGCGGCCAGGTAGTTACCTCCGCCGGTTTACCGAACAGTCCAGTTCGGAAACGTCGTTCAGAGGTCTCTAATTTGCTTGTCAGTGCTTGTCCTAAAGCGGGCTGTTTTCGTCAACCTCTTAATCCATCTGACTCCGATTATCAGGTCACTTCCCATTCCTCATCTGGCGAGTCATCACCACTCACCGCCACCGCTTAAAATGGTGCTTGGGTAAGTTATACATATCATATTGTTTCTATTGCTTCACTGCGTAGTATATGCTATATTTGACTGTTATTATGCCTTTTCAGGGCCAAGCCTAGGCCGAGCAAAAAGGCTCGCCTGGATAAAGCGGCCGACGAAGAAACTGCCCCTGAACCGGACAGCGCCCCAAATCTTGAAGCGGCTATTTGTGAAGATATGCCCAATGATCCGCCACTGCAAGATGACGATTTTGTTGCTGAAGAAAAGCCTGTTGACACCTCCCGTCTTGCTGACCAGCCCAGAAGCCCAAACCGGATTGAAAAATCCACCAGTCCAATCCGGCCTGCTGATAAACCGACTGTCCCTGGTCAAACCGGTGATACCAAGGACGATGACATTGTGATTACTGGCTTTGGCCACAACGAACCAGGTAATCCGGTCGCCTTATCCAAACATTATGCCAAAGTAGAATTTGCCACTATGAGCAAGGGCAAGTGGAATGTTGATCTGGCAACTTACGCTGCTCTGAACCCCCAAGATCTTCATTCTGGCTACTTGAACCGGTTGTATACTAGCCGTGATTATGAAGCTGACCTGGTGAATATGATGAAAGAAAAATTCGAGGTAACCTCCATGTTCTTTTTCGTGCTTGGATATTTCAATTTTTGTTAACTCTCCTAGCCCCCAAGGGCCTGTTTGTAATCTTCTTTCAAACCGGGACTTGATATAGAACTCAATACTTTCAGAATCCACTGATGTAGCCCCCAAGGGCCGGTTCAACTTAGTATAGTTGAACCGGGACTTAACATAAAACTCAATGCTTCAGAATTCACTGATGTAGCCTCCACGGGCCGGTTCAACTTCGTATAGTTAAACCGGGACTTTAATTTATATCGCAGCATCAGAACATGTTCGAGCAAATAGCCATTAGCCCCCAAGTGCCAAGTTGAATACCTGTATTGAGCTTGGGACTTTGTGATTTCATTGACAGATGAAGATCAAATATGCATTAGCCCCCAAGTGCCAAGTGCATAACTTGTTATGTGGTTGGTACTTCAAACCTTGTACCGTTTGTTAAATCAGATAACTGTCTCTATGTAGGCTGAGCTGAGGACTAAAGAAAGCCAACTCACCGATCTTCAAGAAAACTTGAAATCGCAACAAGCTGAAACCTCAAAGGCAAAAGAAGAATTGACCAGCGCTTTAGGCGTCATGGAACAGCTTAAGGAGGGCTTCAAAAAGGAGCGGGCGGATTGGGCCACTGAGAAGGCCGCTTTAACCAAAAAGGTTGAAAATGCTGAAGCTGCCCTTAAACCGGTGGTAGATGAGCTGACCAACGTGAAGCGGCAAGCGCATGCCATGACTACTGCCATCTTTGGTAAGCTTCCTTTGGTTTCTATGATAACTTGGCCTTCTTATGATAAGTCCGGTTTGTGATTTTTCTTGTAATGCTGCAGGCACACGCATTGGTCACTTGGGGTCAGATGTTCGGAGGAAATTCAAAGCTGTCTACACTTTAATCGAGCAGCTGTACACTGGAGCGCAGCGGATCATCTCCACTGCATCACATAACAATCCGGCACCCTCTTTAATTCAAGATACTCTTAGGTGTTTGTCAATGCTTCCCGCCCGGGTTGAAGAGCTGAAGAAATCTACTGCTCGAACCGGTGCCATTAATGCCTTAATCCGGGCAAAAGCATGGGTGCCAGATTTCGATCCTGTTGAGGCAGCTCAGGGCTATCCCAGTCTGAAGGAAGATGGTTCAGAGTTCAACGAAGATGATCTGAGAGCGATAAACCGGGCGGTGCACCCTCTGGCTTGCCAATTGGCCGAAGAGGCAGACTTGTCGCATTATCAAGCTCAATATAACGATCAGAACAGACGAGTAGCTGCACCTATTCCCGAAGCGGAGAACCTGATCCCTCCGATCCGTAAGCATACTTACGCTCCTGATATTGAACCATCTTCCCTGATCCATGAGGAGGCTGTCTTTCAACCTTTAATGGGAATCGACCGGACCACTGTTGACTTCCAGCCGCTGGGTAGGGATGAAGAAGCTGAAGCGGCGCAGGACGACCCACAACCGTCAGACCGGGGCGGCGAGCAAGCATGAACCGGAAGCCAGTTTAAATAGCTGTTTTATTATATTCCGCCAAGAAAACAATGATCTTATTTGGGCACCATGTTGCCTTGTAATAGGATAGCCAACACTTTTGCTTTTAATATGCCTCCGTGCATAGGTGCTGATACTTTCGATTGAATGATCGAAACCTTCAATCTATATTGCCTGCAGTCACAAAATCTTAAACTGCCACGGCGGTTTGTGCCGCCAGCCGGCTTGTGACGTTCATATATATATGCAATGAAATATTGAGGTATATGATCAAAATTGGTGATAAGAAATACCTGCCATCGCTGGGCATGAAGTTGGCTTAGCCAATCTTGAAGCGGAGGTTGTAGAAACCATTACCGTTAAAGGAGAAAACAGCTCCTGTGTTTATAATGCCGGTTTACCATGCAAACCATGCCGGGTCATGACAAGCCCACTGTTACTCCATAATGGGATGTTAACAGAAAAAGTCAAACCGGAAAAATTATCTCCGGATTAAAAATGGACCGAATTCCGTCAATTGACAGTTTGAACCGGTTTAAAAATGTTATCGGTTTAAAAAAACGCAACAAAAATCAAATAACAGTTATGAAAAAAATATGAAAGCAAAGGCAATGATAAAACCGTTTGCAAAAAGATGCTTTACTGAGCCGATCAGATGGTGTTACCATGGTCGGACACGACCAAGCTCCCAATAAGGTGTAGCTATAGTTCAGGTCAGCCAGGTCCCCAACTGAAACCGTGGCATTATGCCAATCAAGTGGCGTGGCAATGGTTCGGGTTCGACCAAGCCCCCAAGTGACTCTTTGGCCTAAGGCCGATCAAGAGGCGTGACTGGTTCAGACTTGACCAAGTCCCCAAGTGATCTTGTGGCTGTCGCCTATCAAAAGGTGTTGCATTGGTTCGGACACAACCAAGCCCCCAAGTGATATCATAAAGCTTCTGAAAAGCAAACTCAAGGGGTAAACCGGAGGCCGCTTTAAGACAGAACAACTCCATGTAACCACGCATGATGTAACAGCGAGATACCCCGCTTTAGCCGAGGCTCCAGCTTTATTACTTTATTCATAATATATACACTATCATAATATGTACATGAGTAGAGCCGATGGCTCACGATAATAAGGTCAAGATGAGTTATGTTCCACGGCCTGTTGGTCTCCTCCTCCGATGTACGTGAGTCTTTATGCTCTCGAATATCGATCAGATAGTATGACCCGTTGTGCAGTTTCTTGCTGACCACGAAAGGTCCCTCCCATGGTGGGGATAACTTATGCATATCAGTCTAGTCTTGGATGAGCCGAAGCACCAAATCTCCTTCTTGAAAAGTTCTGGTTCTGACCCGGCGACTATGGTAACGACGAAGATCCTGTTGGTAAATCGCCGAGCGGGCAGCTGCTATGTCACGCTCCTCATCCAACAGGTCCAAAGCGTCTTGCCGTGCCGTCTCGTTGTCCGCTTCAACATAAGCTGCCACACGAGGTGAGTCATGACGGATGTCACTGGGGAGAACCGCCTCCGCTCCATAGACCATAAAGATCTGTTGGGCGTAGTGTTGATACTCCTGTCAGGACCCCGATTCCAAATCACATCGACCTAGCCGGTAACACCTCATATCACTTTGCGGCCTCACGCACGGTATTCCCACGGGTGTAGCCTTACCATGGCCCGGGACCGTTTGCGTCTTTTGGTTCACGTATATGACAGTGTCGCTAGCATCCATATGATAAAGAACCCGGGCCGACATGGCTAGTCGTGAACCCAAAGCGGCGCTAACCTATGGGGACAGGCATACATGATTCACATCGAGCATGTCGGTCATCAACGTATAGATTCGGGCTGTAGCACTGGCTATGAGGACTCCGGTGAACCGGGCTGTAGCAGGCTAGGCAGGACTCCGAATAACACCGCGCGACATTTCCCCGAAGGGACAGACATAGGTACGAGGTGAAACACATGCCGGCCAGTCAAGTGTCCAAGCAGTAGTGCTGGGCTAGTAGGACTCCAGTGTACCCGGCTGTAGCGGACTACTATCGCTCAGAAGCACGAGACTACATTTCCCCATATGAGAGGCTGCCAAGGATAAACAACTAGTTTGTCAGATCCCACACATACCAAGCATTTCAAACCTACACACAATATGCTCAATATGTGTAGATACAACATGGCATCACAACATAACTGCATTTACTCAAATATTTATTCATTAGGCTCCGAGGAGCGAGATATTACAAACATGGGTCTCATGACCCAACACTTAGAGCATACAAGTCAAAGCACAAGCGGAAGCTAAACATGTCTGAGTACAGACAACTATAAATGAAGAAGGCTGAGAAGCCTGACTATCTAACAGATCCTGCCGAGGGCACAAGATCGCAGCTGAGGTAACAAGCTAACCGTCGAAGTCCAAACGGAACTACTAGCAAGAACGAGGTCTCTCTGCAAGACATAAAATAAGCAAACGTGAGTACAAACGTACTCAGCAAGACTTACATCAGAACTAGCTACATATGCATCATTATCAAAAGGGGGTGGTGGAGTTTAACTGCAGCAAGCCAGCTTTGACTTCGGTGGCTATCCTGAACTACGACTACAAGTAACTCTTTTAAGGTGGCGCACGAGTCCACATATTCACCATATCAATACACCACTATGGACCCGCCTCCGTCTCCCTACGAGAACGCCATCCATAGCACTCACGCTTATCTTGGCGCATTTTAGAGTATCCACTTTCACTTGTCTATGAACTGATATAGGCAACCCGTAAGTCCTTCTCTGTGGACACGGCTATTCGAATAGATCATATTAACCCTGCAGGGTGTACTTCTTCACACACGCTCTCACCACTTACCGCCGTTTACACGACATGTACTCGCAACCTTCAAGCGGAAGCCCAACGTGGGTGTCGGCCACAGCCTACCTAAACACACAAGTCCCAAGTCCAGGTTTATCACCTATTCGGGTTCCATCCGCAGGAGTCCGCCGAGGTTTCCCACACAGCCCGAACGATGTGTACAGGTTCCCGAGACACCAAACGGGCGAATCGGTAGATCACACACCGCCTACCGCAACACAACCCACCCCTATGGTCAGCATTGGCGTGCCCCAAAGATACTACAAACACCGTAAACTACTTGCAACTCCCGGACTGGGAACAATGGTGCTTATGAAGCCGAGAGGGTCAATTAAGGATCCCAATGCGTGGTAGTAACTGTTTCATGGATCACAAACACAGAACTCAGTTCCTGAGGAGGACTGCAATGAGACAACCCACCATGTACTCCTACATGGCCTCTCACCGCTACCTTTACCAAAGCATGTTCACACACTTAGCTCACACACACAGTAGGACA
This sequence comes from Aegilops bicornis, assembly GCA_021605145.1. Taxonomy (NCBI): domain Eukaryota; kingdom Viridiplantae; phylum Streptophyta; class Magnoliopsida; order Poales; family Poaceae; genus Aegilops; species Aegilops bicornis. The sequence continues at coordinate 54,880,553 of CM038670.1, forward strand.
TGTTCACACACCATTCCAATTCATTCCCGATGAATCGCACTGACTCAACTCTAAGCGATGGCAGCCACGACAACAAGCATGAATGAGTAGGCACAACATGGCTGAAACAACTCCTACTCATGCTAGTGGGTTTCATCTAATTCTTGTGGAATGACAGTCATGCAGAGGATAAAGGGGTTCAACTACCACAGCAAGTAACACATGAGTCGTTGTTGTCCTAATGCAGTAAAATAGAGCAGGGGCGAGAGAGTGGGATTATATCGGAATGGACAAGGGGGTTTTGCTTGCCTGGCACTTCTGAAGATAATATAGTTCTTCATCGGTGTCATCGAACAATCGTCGGAACATCGTCTACTAAGAGGGGACAAATACCAGCAAACAAGAGAGAACACAATCAATGCAATGCACATTCACATGAATGACATGTCATGTTAAGGTACTGAATTCACCTAATGCAAAATCTAGCCAAGTTAATTGAAGTGGAATTCAAACAAGAACAAATTCCAACTCCAAATGTTATTTCATAAATTGCCCTAATCATGATTCATCCTATTCAGTGAGGTTAACTTGTTCAATCATGCATGAAAGGGCCATAAACAGATTCTTCATATTTTTCTGATCATTTTTAATATATAAATTATTTAATTTGGAGTTACGGATTAAAAGTTATGAATATTTGAAGTTTGGGGTATTTCCTGAAATTTCCTGAATTAAATTAAATCCAGAAAAGAGTATTACTGCGTCAGCCTGACGTCAGTGTGACGTCAGTGGTCAACGAGACATGGTCCGGGTCAACCCTGACAGTGGGTCCCGCGTGTCAGAGTAATTAGCTTAACTAAATTTTAATTAAAACTAAACCTATTTAGTTAACAGGGCTGGGCCCCACCTGTCATTGACTCAGGAGAGTCAAATAGGGCCCACCCATGGTCAAAGTCCACGTCGGCTGCCGGCGTTTAGCCAACGGCGAGCCCAACGCGGCGGCGCAAGTGAATTTTGCCATTCCGGCGACCAAATGGCCCGCGGAGGGCATCTAGGAGGAGCTGGGGAGGAGCCGAAGCTCTTGGTGGAGTTAGCTGGGTCGGGTGGCTGAATCGGCGCCGGCGACGTGTTTGGCGGCGGCCGGAGCTCGGGCGAGCTCGGGCACGTCGCTAGGAGGCACGGCAGGAGGTGCGGAGGGGTGCTGCGGGCTCCTGGTGCTGCGCTGAGCACAGAGGTGGGGTTGGCTTCGAGCCATTGTGGCTCTAGCCACGCCGGCGACGAGGCACGGCGGCGGCGAGCTTCGGCCGTGGTGGGAACGGTGGCTAGAGGAGGAAAGCGAGTCAGGGGAGAGGGAAACGACAAAGGAGCTCACGGCGGGTGCAGCGATGGCATCGGGCGAGCTCGGGAGGCACCGGAGCCGACGACCCAGGCGGCATCAAGTGGTCCGAGGAGGGGAAAAGCAGCGGGCGGCGCCTCGGGGCTTCTCGGTCGCGTGTGTGGGAGGGCGAGGATGGAGTGGCGGAGCTTGTGGGCTAGTCGGGGAGCGAGGAGGTCTTGTGGCAGCGGTGGTGGCGAAGGGCGGCGACAGCTCCGCCGGTGGGAGAGGGAGGAGCCAGGAGGAGAGGCCAGGCGAGGAGAGAGGGATCGAGGGGTGCGTGGGCGCTCGGGAAGCGTCGGAGGAGGAGGCAGCCAGGCAGGAGGAGGTGGCGGCGTGGCCACGCTGCCAGCACGCCCTGCCTACTAGCGAGGAGGAAGGCGACAGGAGCCAGGCGGTGGTGGGCTGGGCCGCTGGGGCTGGGCCGGTTGGTGGGCGCCAGATAATCCAGGTAAGATTCTCTCTCTTCTCTTTTTTTTATTTGTTTTAGTTTTCTAATTTTCTGTAACTTTCAGAGCTTTATTAAAAATACTAATGCTACCCCAAAAATCATGAAACTTGCTCAGGCCTACTGTTTGGAAAATATCCAACAGCAAACATTTAAGTTTATGATTATTTGAGCATATAAAATATTTTATAGCATTTAAATGCCCAAATGCAAATACTTAATGAATTAATCTAGTGACCAAATATGTCATGAAAAATGTGCAGCACCTCTGGTTCTGGTTTAAAGCATTTTTCCAGAGATGATGAACATTTTCTAAAGCCATTTGAAATCACTGAAAAATATTTTTGGTTGAGCCTATTTGAATTCCTTTAATTCTAGGGTTTAGGCAATCCCCATTTCAAATTTCATGAAAATTAAACATGATGCATGGATGCAATGCCACTAGGTTACAAGCAAGCTCTAGGGCTGTGACAACTCACCCCCATTAAACAAGAATCTCGCCCCGAGATTCAAGACGTGAAGTAAGAGGAAAAGGGGAGTCACAAAACTATCACAATCTTCATGATCCATTTGCCCTTCTCGAAGATGTTGATTTATTCCATCATCTTGGTCTTGACGTCTTGCTTTCGAGATCTTCACTCGACACGACAATGGAAAGAGAGGGAGGTCCTACATGATTCAATCTTCACGAAGACCAAGTAAACATGATCGACCCACGGAATGAGATTTAAAAACATCTCGAGTTGAGACACAAAACACATCGAGAGGGATGGAAGAACAAACAACTGTGTGTGGTTAGAGGGCAACAATTCAACGCTTAGAAAGATGGTAGATGGTGTCAAGGAGGCGAGGAAAAAAAATTGCCACGACTCAATAACGGGCACCCTGTGGAGGTGACGCAAGGAACTATTCCCTTAAGTGGCAAAAAGAATTACTTTTGAATCGTAGATCATTGAAACTCTTCATACCAGCCTAAGGCAATTCACAAATATCGTCGGTGGAGTGCAAGGAATGGCATACCCAGACTAGAATGGATGATGTGGACTACCTTGTTGAAGACAACGCAATGGATGAATTTTGCTTATCACCGGAGATGGATGGGACCCATGGTAAGTCCACTTTGAAGATGATCCTGGACAACAACTGCTGAGAAGGCAGCCCATGGAAAATTGGCATGATGGGATGCAAGCTGGGAACAAAATGCAAATGTTGGAATGTTCCAACCATCATATCTGCCTGAGATTCAGATCTGGTTGGTGTTAGGATATTCCAGACTCATCGAGTCTAGAAGAAAAATGAAAGTTTGCAACACAAATCGACGAGAGACTGCTATGCGAGATTCTCGGAATGAACTACGATAGCAAGCTCCGTAACATGAGCTGATTCTGCTACATACATGTGAGCAGGACGCCCAAGACATGTATGACCACGTAGTAGTCTTATCATCAAACACTACCGAGTTCAGGTGGGGAACCATCATCGAGGATAACGAAGTCCTTGTATAAGCCGCGGTCTTAAGAAGGAACTTCTTCTCCTTGAACAAATCAATCAGTGGCTTGGTATGCTAGGAATACATATAGAATGAAGGTTGCAAGTCTTCGGACTACGTAATACTTCGCACATATGCATGATCGACTTGGGATGATTCCAAGGAACCAAAACAACCCTTTCTCAAATTCATGGCGGCAACTTGCACCTAATGCACGTGAATTAGAGGAAGTCACTTCTTCCATCCAAGCATAAGCTTCATGAACGGCACACGAAAGCATTGCTTACAAAGTTTCCAACACTAGGTTGATGTTCAACATGACTCATGGGGGAGACAAAATGCTACTGATGGGCTCAACAACAACTCATCGGAATTTCCATATCACTGGACTTCCACCATCATGTGAACACGGTGATAGCATTGGTCAGACCAAAAGATGTAATGGGGTATGCTCGAGGGATCAACCGCGAGTAAGACAACATTACGAGCATCGTTGGTACTGATTTGACTTGACGATAGCCCACACTCAAATCAAGGGATTAATAAGACAATAGGTCCGGCAACTGATCACAGGGACCAATCGATGAAGATGTCATCCTTCTTCAACACACACTACACAAAAATATCCTTTTGGAACGAACTAAGTTAGGCAAGCTTTTATCTTCCAACTCTCCAAGTTGTTGTCTAGCTTAACCAACTAGCTCAGGGATATCCAACACAGATTCTTGGAGAAAGGGTGGTTCACAAGAAACCAACTTGATCACGAGCTCAACATAACAATCAGGAAACAACCCGGTAAAACTTCCAAGAAGATATTTGGAAAGTCACGAACCACCGGTATGTTACTAAGCTCGAGATCAATCTTGCTTTTGAGGGCAAGACGATATGATCAAATAAGCAAGGGATTGAATAATCCTATCTCATTGATCGAAGGGTGCACCAGAAATAAGGACTAGGTAGCACGATCAATCTTAGGATGATGATTTAATAACCAACACGCTAAGAATGAGGATATTGTCCATTAAATACCAAGCAACGAGGTTGCTAGGAGTATCGATTTCACACATCACAATTCACTAGTCGGCATTCCGGTTGCAACAACACGGAACCGAGGAATGAACAATGATGGTGTGAAGTATCACTATTGCCAAGAATTCATGAGAATGGTGCAATTCTCATGACACACTTGACATAAAGACGGTAACACTCCAAGGTACAGCAGAGCAAAAGCTGGATTGGCATTTTGATCTGCGGAATACAACTGCTTTGACCCAATCCTAGAAATGGACAAGGTACTGGAGTTTGTTTCTCCTAGTCATTCCAGAACAGAATGGCTTAACGAACCACAAGGATAATAGGCATCAATGAGCACGAGTGCACGACTACTCCTGACTACCAATTGATAGGCGAGAGTCAGAATACAACTAAAGAGAGCAACTCAAAGGAACATATAATTTTCTGAGTTGTGGATGCATAGATTAGTATGTCGAGCAAAGCTCAACATTTCTTCCGGGTAACCCATGCGGAGAAGGTAGAACTGGCAGAGTCACAATATAGAATGGAGGACTCCTCAAGAGCACCCTGGTTGTGATCTTTTAATTCAAAGAATTTATGCCTTAAACAGTTCATGATATTTGGAAGAAGGAAATACCACGGACCTCGAGGACTATCACAAAGTTATTAATATCCTAAAGGAACTAGCAAACACTATCAACATGAAGTAAGGTGAATCTCGGGTTCAAGAACCCAGGAATAGAATGCCTACTAACTAATAACATCACGGGATGCTTTCGAGAACAATGGCCAGAATCATCACACTGGGGATACAAAAGCATCGCTAAATTGCTAGATGACTTCCTAAACAACTAGGGTCATAATAATAGCTCCAACATCTACGTCGAGGCAACAAAGTACCTCAACTTACCGATTAGTGTGCTTATTCTGACCAAAAGGACATCGGAAATGGAAGGAAAGGATTTGCAAATGTATCAGACTATTTAGAGACCTGGGATGACTCGGACAGCATAACGGCTGTAAATGCTCAAAACGATTTGAGACATCCTGCAAAATGGTGGCATAGCCACTTAACAACATCATATCAAGGTTCCGAGATCAACAATTATCAAATGTAAATAGCAGGAACTGAATCGGGGCTTAAAACCAACAATCTTAAAAGTCTACGGATTAGTAACACGTCATCCTGATAGATAGATGAGAAGCCTAGTTCTTAAACCCCGTAGAAGAGAAGAGGATGACTCAGATCAGAAGGCCATGAGATATAAATAGTAAAAAGAGCCTTACGTTCCCTTCCACAATCAATTCCCTTACATAGCTAAAGCATTTCTAGACACAACTTCGACCAGTTTGGCTTGGTAATCCTCTGAGCAGTCGGGCTCGATACCAACGCTGTCGGGACCCGATTCCAAATCACATCGACCTAGCCGGTAACACCTCATATCACTTTGCGGCCTCACGCACGGTATTCCCACAGGTGTCGCCTTACCATGGCCCGGGACCGTTTGTGTCTTTTGGCTCACGTATATGACAAAGTGTCGCTAGCATCCATATGATAAAGAACCCGGCCGACATGGCTAGTCGTGAACCCAAAGCGGCGCTTAACCTATGGGGACAGGCATACATGATTCACATCGAGCATGTCGGTCATCAACGTATAGATTCGGGCTGTAGCTTTGGGCTATGAGGACTCACGGTGAAGCCGGGCTGTAGCAGGCTAAGCGGGACTCCGAATAACACCGCGCGACATTTCCGGAAGGGATGTATATAGGAACGAGGTGAAACACATGCCGCCGATCAAGTGTCCAAGCGATCTTCTTTGGGCTAGCGGGACTCCGGTGTCTGCAGGCATGGCGGACTACTATCGCCGAAGCACGAGACTACATTTCCCCATATGAGACGCTACCAAGGATAAACAACTAGTTTGTCGGATCCCACACATACCAAGCATTTCAAACATACACACAATATGCTCAATATGTGTAGATACAACATGCGCTACTACAAAAAGGGCTATAGATGGAATGGCCACTAATGGCGCACCTGTGATGTGGTGCGCCATTACTATATTCTAATGGCGCACCATGTCTCAGTGTGCCATTAGTAATATATTACTAATGGCGCACCTGGTGTGTGGTGCGCCATTAGTAGTTTTGAAAAAAAACATAAAAATAAATTTTGTTACTAATGGCGCACCGTTGCATAGTGTGCCATTACTAATTGACATAGTAATGGCACACCACATCCGTCGTGCGCCATTAGTAGTTTTGAAAAAAAAAGTAAAAAAAAATAAAAAAAATTTTTTACTAATTGCGCAACATGTCTCGGTACGCCATTAATAGTTTTAACTAGTAATTGCGCAATTTACACGGGTGCGCCATTACTAAGTTTTTTCAAAAAATCAAAAAATATCAATTTTTTTAAATTTTTTTGTCAAAACTACTAATGGCGCACCGTGGTAGTGGTGTGCCATTACTAGTTGAACTAGTAATGGCGCACCATGCCACGGTGCGCCATTAGTAACTTGGCCACCACTTCCACCGAATGCACCCACCCCCCCGGTGGATCGCCTTTTCAGTTTTAAAAAAATAAAAGAAAATGATGGAAATGTCAAAAAAATAAAAGAAAATATGTTTCCCATGTGATATGTGCTAGTTTTTGGGAAAAATTACAAATATGAATTTCGACTTTATTTGCAAAATGTCTCTTGAAATTTGTAAAATGGGCATAACTTTTGCATACGAACTCGGATGAAAAAGTTTTTTATATGAAAAATCATCTACTCGAAAAGTTACAAAACCTAACAGAAAAAAAGTTACGGGGCTTTCAAGATCTAGCGGCAAAAAATTTCAAAAAATTTCAAACTTACTAGTGGCGCACTGCTTGGATGTGGTGCGCCACTAGTAATGTAAAAAAATTGGTTTTGAATATTTTTTGAATTTTTTCAAAAAATGATACGTAATATGACCTGGAAGTTTGAAATATTTTTCAAAATTTCATCATAGTCATGAACATGAACAAAGTCCTAGACATCAACAAGGTATAACAGGATTGATATGCTAGATATATCAACAAGTGCCTGTGAAGTGAGTATTCTTTGGGGTTGGATGGAACTCTGAAGTTAAGCGTGTTTGGGCTGGAGTAGTGTGAGGATGGGTGACCTTTCGGGAAGTTTGACCACAGAGTGTGATTTGACCTGAGATTAAGCATATTGACTCGAGATTAAGCCATAGTGAAATGAGATTAAGAAAAATTTGAAAAAAAAAATTGAAAAAAATTTGAAAAAAATTTGAAAAAAAATTAAAAAAATGTTACTAATGGCGCACTTCTATGTGGTGCGCCATTAGTATACCAGATACTAATGGCGCACTTCTATGTGGTGCGCCATTAGTATACCAGATACTAATGGCGCACTGTGGGCTATACTAATGGCGCACTACATGGTGCGCCAATAGTATACCAGATACTTATGGCGCACTGTGGTGCACCATTAGTAAAAATTACTAATGGCGTGCTATTAATGGCGCACCACAGATGCGCCATTAATAGCCATACTAGGTGCGCCATTAGTAGGGGTTTTTCTAGTAGTGATGGCATCACAACATAACTCTACGACTCAAATATTTATTCATTAGGCTCCGAGGAGCGAGATATTACAAACATGGGTCTCATGACCCAACACTCAAAGCATACAAGTCAAAGCACAAGCGGAATCTAAACATTTCGAAAGTACGCATAACTATAAATGAAGAAGGCTGAGAAGCCCGACTATCTAATGAATCTGCCGAGGGCACAAGATCGCAGCTGAGGTAACAAGCTAACCGTCAAGTCCAAGCGGAACTACTAGCGAGAACGATGTCTCTCTCGCAAAACATAAAATAAGCAAACGTGAGTACAAACGCATTTCAAAGCAAGACTTACATCAGAACTAGCTACATATGCATCATTATCAAAAGGGGGTAGTGGAGTTTAACTGTAGCAAGCCAGCTTTGACTCGGTGGCTATCCTGAACTACGACTACAAGTAACTCTTTTAAGGTGGCGCACACGAGTCCACATATTCACCATATCAATACACCACTATGGACCCGCCTCCGCCTCCCTACGAGAACGCCATCCATAGCACTCACGCTTATCTTGCGCATTTTAGAGTATCCACTTTCACTTGTCTATGAACTGATATAGGCAACCCAAGTCCTTCTCCGTGGAGATGGCTATTCAATAGATCATATTAACCTGCAGGGTGTACTTCTTCACACACGCTCTCACCACTTACCGCCGTTTACACGACATGTACTCGGCAACCTTCAAGCGGAAGCCCAACGTGGGTGTCCGCCACAGCCTACCTAAACACACAAGTCCCAAGTCCAGGTTTATCGCCTATTCGGGTTCCATCCGCAGGAGTCCGCCGAGGTTTCCCATACAGCCCGAGCGGTGTGTACAGGTTCCCGAGACACCAAGCAGGCGAATTGGTACACCGGCCACGGTGCCTACCGCAACACAACCCACCCCTATGGTCAGCGTTATGCGGCCCCAAAGATACTACAAACACCGTAAACTACTTGCAACTCCCGGACCGGGAACAAGGGTGGTTAAGAAGCCGAGAGGGTCAATTAAGGATCCCAATGCGTGGTAGTAACTGTTTCATGGATCACAAACACGTAACTCGGTTCCCGAGGAGGACTGCAATGAGACAACCCACCATGTACTCCTACATGGCCTCTCACCGCTACCTTTACCAAATCGTGTTCACACACTTAGCTCACACACACAGAGGGACATGTTCACACACCATTCCAATTCATTCCCGATGAATCGACCTGACTCAACTCTAAGCGATGGCAGCACGACAACAAGCATGAATGAGTAGGCACAACATGGCTCAAAACAACTCCTACTCATGCTAGTGGGTTTCATCTAATTCTTGTGGAATGACAGTCATGCAGAGGATAAAGGGGTTCAACTACCGCAGCAAGTAACACATGAGTCGTTGTTGTCCTAATGCAGTAAAATAGAGCAGGGGCGAGAGTGGGATTATATCGGAATGGACAAGGGGTTTTGCTTGCACCGCACTTCAAGATAATATAGTTCTTCATCGATGTCATCGAAAGCAATCGCTTTAACGTCGTCTCATCGAGAGGGGACAAATACCGCAAACAAGAGAGAACACAATCAATGCAATGCACATTCACATGAATGACATGTCATGTTAAGGTACTGAATTCACCTAATGCAAAATCTAGCCAAGTTAATTGAAGTGGAATTCAAACAAGAACAAATTCCAACTCCAAATGTTATTTCATAAATTGCCCTAATCATGATTCATCCTATTCAGTGAGGTTAACTTGTTTAATCATGCATGAAAGTGCCATAAACAGATTCTTCATATTTTTCTGATCATTTTTCATATATAAATTATTTAATTTGGAGTTACGGATTAAAAGTTATGAATATTTGAAGTTTGGGGTATATTATGAAATTTCCTGAATTAAAATAAATCCAGAAAAGGTATTACTGCGTCAGCCTGACGTCAGTGTGACGTCAGTGGTCAACTAGACATGGTCCGGGTCAAACCCGACAGTGGGTCCCGCGTGTCAGAGTAATTAGCTTAACTAAATTTTAATTAAAACTAAACCTATTTAGTTGACAGGGCTGGGCCCCACCTGTCATTGACTCAGAGAGTCAACCAGGCCCACCCGTGGTCAAAGTCCACGTCGGCTGCCGGCGTTTAGCCGCCAGCGAGCCAGCCAGGCGCAAGTGAATTTTGCCATTCCGCGACCAAATGGCCCATGGAGGGCATCTAGGAGGAGCTGGGAGGAGCCAAGCTCTTGGTGGAGTTAGCCGGGTCGGGTGGCGGAATCGGCGCCCGGCGGCGTGTTTGGCGGCGGCCGGAGCTTCAAGCGCTCGGGCACGCTGCTAGGAGGCACGGCAGGAGGTGCGGAGGGTGCTGCGGGTTTCGGTGCTGCGCTGAGCACAGAGGTGGGGTTGGCTTCGAGCCATTGTGGCTCTAGCCACGCCGGCGACGAGGCAAGGCGGCGGCGAGCTTCGGCCGCGGTGGGAACGGTGGATAGAGGAGGAAAGCGAGTCAGGGGAGAGGGGGAAACGACAGAGGAGCTCACGGCGGGTGCAGCGATGGCATCGGCGAGCCTCGGGAGGCACCGAGCCGACGACCGGGCGAGGCGACCGGCGGGTCCGAGGAGGGGAAAAGCGTCGGGGCGGCACCTTGGGGCTTCTCCGGTCGCGTGTGACGGCGGGGAGGGCGAGGATGGAGTGGCGGAGCTTGTGGGCTAGTCGGGGGAGCGAGGGAGGTCCTGTGGCCGCGGTGGTGGCGAGCGGCGGCGACGAGCTCCGCTCGGTGGGAGAGGGAGGGAGCCAGAGGAGGGGAGAGGCCACGGGCGAGGGAGAGAGGGATCAGGGGGGGTGCGTGGCGCTCGGGGAAGCGTCCAGGGGGAGGAGGAGGCAGCCAGGCAGGGAGGAGGTGGCCGGCGTGGGCGCCAGATAATCCAGGTAAGATTCTCTCTCTTCTCTTTTTTTTATTTGTTTTAGTTTTCTAATTTTCTGTAACTTTCAGGGCTTTATTAAAAATACTAATGCTACCCCAGAAATCATGAAACTTGCTCAAGCCTACTGTTTGGAAAATATCCAACAGCAAACATTTAAGTTTATGATTATTTGAGCATTTAAAATATTTTATAGCATTTAAATGCCCAAATGCAAATACTTAATGAATTAATCCGAGGACCAAATATGTCATGAAAAATGTAAAGCACCTCTGGTTCTGGTTTAAAGCATTTTTCCAGAGATGATGAACATTTTCTAAAGCCATTTGAAATCACTGAAAAATATTTTTGGTTGAGCCTATTTGAATTCCTTTAATGCTAGGGTTTAGGCAATCCCCATTTCAAATTTCATGAAAATTAAACATGATGCATGGATGCAATGCCACTAGGTTACAAGAAAGCTCTAGGGCTGTGACAACTCCATAGCACAGATGGTAGTTCTTCTACCTAACAACCCGGTGTCCTCTGCAAAGGGACCATAAGCCGGGGCTTGATGCCTCTCAAGATCTCTTGATTAGCCCTTTCCGCTTGACCATTGGACTGTGGGTGGGCTACTGAAGAAACGTCAAGCCAGATGTGTTCACGTCCGCAGAAATGTTTCATGGCACCTTTGGACAAATTGGTACCATTATCTGTGATGATACTGTGTGGAAAGCCAAACCAGAAAATCACCTTTTTGATGAACTGAACCGCCATGGCCGCATCACACTTGCTAACAGGTTCTACCTCTACCCACTTTGTAAACTTGTCAACCGCCACCAGAAGGTGGGTCTTCTTGTCCTTGGACCTTTTGAAAGGTCCAACCATATCCAGCCCCCAGGTTGCAAACGGCCAAGTAATTGGAATCATCCTCAATTCTTAGGCCGGTACATGAGCAGGTCTGGAAAACTTTTGGCAACCATCACATCGTCTGACCAGATCTTCCGCATCAGCATGAGCAGTGAACCAATAGAAACCGTGGCGGAACGCTTTAGCCACCAAGGATTTTGAACCGTCGTGGTGACCACAATCTCCTTCGTGGATCTCACGCAATATTTCACAGCCTTCCTCAGGGGACACACAGCGTAGAAACGCCCCTGACACGCTGCAATGATGCAATTCGCCATTAACAATGGTCATAGACTTGGATCGCCGGATTATCACCGGCCAACGCCTCATCTTCTCGTAACTCGCCGGTTCATGTAACGCAAGATAAGGAAGCGCCCAATCCGGAGTGACGTGAAGAGCTGCCACCAATTGAGCCTCCGGATCAGGAATAGCCAAATCCGCTTCACCAGGGAGCTTGACCGACGGGTTGTGCAAAGACGTCGAAAAAACATTGGGCGGGACCGGTTTATGTTGAGAGCCCAACCGGCTTAAAGCATCCGCCGCTTCATTCTTCCGACGGTCCACGTGGTCCACCTGATAGCCCTTGAAATGACCTGCAACAATATCCACCTCGCGACAATATGCAGCCATGAGTGGGTCCTTTGAATCCCAAGTGCCAGACACCTGTTGAGCCACTAGGTCCGAGTCACCGAAGCACTTAACCCGGCTTAGGTTCATCTCCCTAGCCATCCGGAGACCATGGAGCAAGGCTTCATACTCAGTTGCATTGTTAGTACAAAGGAACATTAAGCGGAGAACGTAACAGAACTTGTCACCTCGTGGGGAAATTAATACGACTCCAGCCCCCGAGCCCTCCAATTGCATGGATCCGTCAAAATGGATGGTCCAATATGTGTGATCCGCTTTTCTTGGTGCTTGCAACTCCGTCCAATCATTAATGAAATCCACAAGTGCTTGAGACTTCACCACCGTCCGAGGCACGCATTTGCACCGTCTTGGCCCAAGCTCTATAGCCCACTTGGCAATCCGCCGCCGCTTCACAGTTCTCAGTATGATATCGCCTAAGGGAGCGTAATCACCACCGGGATGGGGTGCCCTTGGAAATACTGCTTCAGCTTCCTTGCCATGAAAACTCCATATACCAGCTTACGCTAATGCGGATACCTTTGCTTAGATTCAATAAGTACCTCGCTGATATAGTAAACCGGACGTTGAACCGGATGCTCCTTCCCTGCCTCCTTCCGCTCCACCACAATGGCCACGCTGACCGCCCTGGCGTTAGCAGCAACATATAGTAGAAGCGGCTCCTTGTCAATGGGAGCGGCGAGCACAGGCGGGTTGGCCAATTGCCGCTTTAAGTCCTCAAATGCCTTATCAGCCGCGGGACTCCAGACGAACTGATCCGTCTTCTTCAACATCTGATATAAAGGAATCGCCTTCTCACCAAGGCGGCTGATAAACCGGCTCAACGCGGCAATCCGGTCGGCCACACGTTGAACATCATTAATACACCTCGGTTTAGCCAGGAGGTGATGGCTGTGATCTTTTCCGGATTAGCCTCAATTCCTCCGTCGACACACGAGAAAACCCAATAATTTGCTCGCGGTACACCAAAAACACACTTGGCCGGATTGAGCATCATCTTATACGTCCTCAGGTTATCAAAGGTTTCCTTCAAATCGTCAACCAGAGTCTCCTTCTTCCGTGACTTAACCACAATATCATCCACGTAGTATCAATGATTTGATCAATACGAGGGAGGGCAAAAGGATCTGCTGGACAAGCTTTATTAAGGTCTGTGTAATCCACACACATACGCCAGGTGCCGTTTTTCTTAAGGACCAGCACCGGATTAGCCAGCCACTCAGGATGGAAAACTTCAACAATAAAGCCAGCTGCCAAGAGCCTGGCTACTTCTTCACCAATAGCTTTGCGTCTTTCTTCGTTAAACCGGCGGAGGAACTGTTTCACCGGTTTGTACTTAGGATCCACATTAAGAGTGTGCTCAGCGAGTTGCCTCGGTACACCTGGCATGTCAGAAGGCTTCCATGCAAAAATGTCCCGATTCTCACGGATGAACTCGATGAGCGCGCTTCCTATTTTGAATCCAAGTTGGCACCGATGCTGAATCTGCTTGGACGAATCGCCAGCACGAAGTCAACAAGCTTAGTCTCAGCTGCCGATTTGAATTTCAGGGCCGGATCATGCTCTGTAGTTGGCTTCTTCAATGGAGTCATGTCCGCCGGATCAACATTGTCCTTATAGTACTTCAGCTCCTCGGTGGCACAAACCGACTCTGCGTAAGCTGCATCTCCTTCCTCGCACTCCAAAGCGACCTTACGGCTTCCCTGAACCGTTATGGTCCCCTTGTGACCCGGCATCTTGAGCTGTAAATACACATAACAGGGCCGTGCCATAAATTTGGCGTAAGCGATCGCCCAACAGGGCATGATATGGACTTTGTATTTTACCACTTCAAACGTCAATGTTTCCGATCCGAGTCATAATCATCACCAAAGGCCACTTCCAGAGCTATTTTACCAACAGGATATGCAGACTTGCCAGGTACCACACCATGGAACACTGTATTGGACTGTTTGAGATGTTTATCCGTTAGCCCCATAGGACGGAAGGTCTCATACTACAGGATGTTAATGCTGCTCCCTCCATCCATGAGTACCTTGGTGAACTTATAACCTCCCACCGAGGTGCCACCACTGGCTAGCTGACCCGGATTGTCGACCGGGGAGGATGATCCTCTCTACTCCATATAATGGGCTGCTCCGTCCAGCGTGGGTAATGGGGCACGGCCGGTTCAACAGCGTTGATCGCCCGCTTCCGAACCTTCCGGTCTCTCTTGTCTAAGCTAGTGGTGAAGACATGGTACTGCCCACTATTCAACTGCTTTGGGTTGCTCACGATAACCCGACCGTTGTCGCGGCTGGTTGTAACCACCTTGGTTACTCTCGATTGTTCTGATTGTTATGTCCGCCGATTACCATTAAATCCTGAACCGGAATTTCCTCCATCAGAACCCGCCCGGATAATGAACCGCCGCCAGAGCCGTGATCATACCGGAAAGCATTAGAACTCTTGAACTCCTGCATAATGTAGCAATCCTTCCAGAGGTGGTTTGCTGGCGTCTCCTTCGTTCCATGCTTCGGACTGGGTTGATTCAATAAATAATTTAAGCGATCCGGGTTAGGATTCGGAGCCCCACCACGATTCGCCGCTTTACCTCTGCGTTCCTGACCCTTGTCCTGCGCATTAGTATTAGCCACAAAGTCCATGCTGCCATCCGCTTTACGTTTTCCTCCGTTCCCATGGCCTGCCAGTTTGTGTTGATGCCCCTTGGAGTGGCTGTTCTTCTTTCCCTTCCCTGCTTCGTCATCCTCAGATTCGGGGTCCTTGGTACTATCAGAATCAGCATACTTCACTAAAGCACCCATGAGAGTTCCCATCTCGTTACAAAATCATTTCATACGCCCCAACTTCAACTTTAAAGGCTTAAACCGGCAGTTGCCCTCCAGGTTTAAGATCGCAGAGTCAGCGTTGATCCGGTCTGACGAGTGTAAGATTTTCGAGACGCGGCGTACCCAATGGGTTGTTGATTCTCCTTCCTCCTGGACACAAGCTGCCAAGTCCACTATGGACATGGGCTGCTTACACGTATCTTTGAAATTCTGGATAAACCGGGTCCGCAACTGGGCCCATGAACTGATAGAATTGGGTGGCAAGCTCTTCAACCAAGTACGGGCCGTGCCTTCAAGCATCATGGTGAAGTACTTTGCACACGCGGCCTCATCCACATCCAGCATCTCCATGGCCATCTCATAGCTTTCTATCCATGCTTCTGGAGATAAATCGGCAGTGTAATTTGGCACCTTGCGCGGACCCTTGAAATCTTTGGGCAAGCGCACATTGCGTAAAACGGGGACGAGGCAAGGCACCCCCAAAGAGCTAGAGGTAACCCCAGGCTTGACCGAGATGGTCGGACGAACCGGCGTAAGCTGACGAGCCTGATGCTATGCTGCTAACTCGGCCTCCCTGCGCGCTCGGGCCCGGTCCACCACCTCCTGGGCGTTATCAACACCACCTGCCGGGTTGTTGCCACGGGGCGCACCACGTCGTGCATTACATCATACGGCCGGTTCATCCATGTGCCTGCTATAGCTCCGGCTTGGGCGGGGGGTAGAGTGGATCCGGTCGCGGCTATACGAATACGCTTCCTGTTGGACCAAAGCTGTCCTAAGGAGCTCCTTGACCCGGCGCGTCTCTATCGCCTGTGGTGAATCACCTTCAATTGGAATAGCCTCCAGCCGTGCCGCAGCTGCAACAAGGTTATCCATCGGGTTGGAGTAGTGACCCGGAGGTGTTTGCACAGCTGAGGCTCACCGGGCGTTATGGCGAGGTAGATCTATTAAGCGGGGCTGGACCGCGCGCCGTCACAGTGCTTCCGCCGGTTTACCACCGCGGATTACCGTTCCCGCCCGGGTGTTGAAGAGGTCTCGCTTCAAAACTGAAGGAAAATGGGATCTGTATTTCCTCTTCATGACTTCATGTGACGCGTTCTGATCCAACATGAGCCTATAAGCCTGCGCATCTAAAGCGGCCCGCTCTGCCGTCATCCTGGTGTCTGCAGCTGCTAGATCCGCTTTAGCCTGAGTGATTTGTTCCTTCACATTCGCAATCTCTGCGTTATGAGCGTCCTGATCCGCCGGGTTAGCCTCTACCATGAGCGCAGCCAACGCATCGAACAGATCTGATAAAACTTGAGCCGGCGGGTGCACAGGGCCTCCTTCCTCGGCAGCCGTCGTCGCTGTTGAACCGGAGATCATTGCCACAGCAGTCGAAGAGTGACGCGCTGCTTGTGTACCGGCCATGAATATTCCAACCCGGTTGGCAAGATCGGAGGGGTCCGGAATACTGTCACCATCAGAACAGCCCCCAATCCGGCCATCTTGTAAGTGATATAGAGATTCAGTTTCTCCGGTTGACGACTCGTCGCCAGAGTAGACGACAGTCTCGCCACGAGATTCTGATCCGTCCTCATAACTTCCTCCGTGGATGACTCCCACAAAGGCACGCTTCACGGCCGGTTTGACCTAGGCAGATCGCGCACACTGAGCTGTCTCGACGAGGTCGGTGCAGGTGTCCAACTCAGGGCCCGGTTCACCGATCTTGCCAATAAAAACGTGTATGCCACCAAAGGGGACCCGGTACCCGTACTCAATCGAGCAGGCCTCGGGGCCCCAGCCTGCATCGTCGATATAGAGCTTGCCACGACGACTCTTGGTCATCCGGCCCACAGCATAGCATTCGAGTCCTTCGAGCTTGCCCTCCAAGATCATCAAACCATCGTGCGATAGCCCCACGGTGGGCGCCAATTGTCGTGGTTTTGTCACGGCAGATGTCCTCGTGAAAGGACTTAGTCGTGGAGCCATCGCTACGGGTTAACTTGAAGGGGTTAAAGCGGACGCAAAGACACAAGAGTTTATACTAGTTCTGCCCCTTCGATGAAGGTAAAAGCCTACGTCTAGTTGTGATGGGATTGATGTGGTTTCGATGAATAGGGAGCAAATAAGCTTCGCCTAGGCCTCGAAGTTGTTGTTGTTCGTCTTTGAACCGCCCCGGGTCGTCCCCTTATATACACGGGTGACGCCTGTCGGTTCACAGAGTCCCAATCTCCGGTTCATACTCGTATCCGGGTTGGTCTCTCTCTATTCCTAACTTACAATACAAGTTTACATACCAGGCCGGTTTACGGCTACAGGTTCTAAACCGACAACAGGCCTTGGGCCCTTACCTTCATGCTTGGGCTTTTACACCGTTGAACTACTGATGAAGTTAACCCGGCCCGGATAGGCCGGTTCATGCCCAGTAGTAATATCCCCAACACAACCCATCACCATCCAGCAAGCGTACGATGGAATTACTCACGCACGGTGGTGAGCATCACGAAATTGGTGATGGAGGAAGGTTGATGATGACGACGGCGAAGAATCCCCCTCTCCGGAGCCCCGAACGTACTCCAGGTCAGTCCTCCCGAGAGAGATTAGGGCTTGGCGGCGGCTCTGTATCGTAAAACGCGATGAATCTTCTCTCTGATTTTTTTCTTCCCGAAAGCCAATATATGGAGTTGGAGTTGGCGTCGGAGGGCCACCAGGGGGCCCACGGGGTAGGGGCGCGCCCAGGGGGGGCCCCCACCCTCGTGGACAGGGTGTGGGCCCCCTGGTCTTCTTCTTTGGCAAGGATTTTTTATTAATTATCCTAAGACATTCCGTGGAGTTTTAGGTCGTTCCTAGAACTTTTATTTTCTGCACAAAAACAACACCATGTCAATTCTGCTAAAAACAGCGTCAGTCCGGGTTAGTTCCATTCAAATCATACAAGTTAGAGTCCAAAACAAGGGCAAAAGTGTTTGGAAAAGTAGATACGACGGAGACGTATCAACTCCCCCAAGCTTAAACCTTTGCTTGTCCTCAAGCAATTCAGTTGACAAACTAAAAGAGAAAAAAGAAAAACTTTTACAAACTCTGTTTCCTCTTGTTGTTGTAAACATGAAAAGCCAGCACTCAAGTTTCAGAAAATATTATGGACTAACCATACTAACAATAACACAAAGGTCTCACAATTACTCATATCAATAGCATAATCAGCTAGCGAGCTATAATAATAAAACTCGGATGACAACACTTTCTCCAAATAATCATAACATGATGTAACAAAATGGTATCTTGCTAGCCCTTTCTGAGACCGCAAAACAGAAATGCAGAGCACGTTCAAAGATCAAGGACTGACTAAACATTGTAATTCATGGTAAAAGAGATCCAGTCAAGTCATACCTGAAATAAACCAATAATAATGAATGCAAACGACAGTGTGCTCTCCAGCGGGTGCTTTTTAATAAGAAGGGTGATGACTCAACATAAAAGTAAATAGATAGGCCCTTCGCAGAGGGAAGCAGGGATTTGTAGAGGTGCCAGAGCTCAGTTTTAAAATAGAGATTGAATAACATTTTGAGCGGCATACTTTTGCTGTCAACGCAACAACTATGAGATGACGATATCTTCCATGCTAAACAAATTATAGGCGGTTCCCAAACAGAATGGTAAAGTTTATACTCCCCTTCCTCCACAAGCATCAATCCATGGCTTGCTCGAAACAACGAGTGCCTCCAACATTCAACGGGTCCCAAGGGGAGTTTTGTTTGCAATTATTTTGATTTAGTTTGCATAAAGCATGGGACTGGGCATCCCGGTGACCAGCCATTTTTCTAAATGAATGAGGAGCGGAGTCCACTCCTCTTGAGAATAACCGCCTAACATGGAAGATAAGGGCAGCCCTAGTTGAAACATCAGCTGCTCGAGCATACAAAACAGAATTTCATTTGAAAGTTTGGAGTTTGGCACATACAAATTTACTTGGAACGGCAGGTAAATACCGCATATAGGAAGGTATAGTGGACTCATATGGAACAACTATGGGGTTTAAAGGAGTTTGGATGCACAAGCAGTATTCCCGCTTAGTACAGGTGAAGGCTAGCAAAAGACTGGGAAGCGACCAACTGGGAGAGCGACAACAGTCGTAAACATGCATCAAAATTAATTTACACCGAATACAAGCATGAGTAGGATATAATCCACCATGGACATAAACATCATGAAGGCTATGTTGATTTGATTCAACTACATGCGTGAACATGTGCCAAGTCTAGTCACTCAATTCATTTAAAGGAGGATACCATCCCATCATACCACATCATAGTCATTCTAATAGCATGTTGGCACGCAAGGCAAACCATTATAACTCATAGCTAATCAAGCATGGCACAAGCAACTATAATCTCTAAATGTCATTGCAAATATGCTTACTTCATAATAGCTAACCCAGGAACGATGAATCATCATATTTACAAAAACAAGAGAGGCAGAGTTCATACCAGCTTTTCTCATCCCAATAAGTCCATCATATATCATCATTATTGCCTTTCACTTGCACGACCGAACGATGTGAATAATAATATGGGCTCTAAGTTGAATCTGCAAGCATTCAATAACCAGGAGAAGACAAGTAATATGGGCTCTAAGTTAAATAATCAATCATGCACATAAGAGCCACTTCAACAATTTAATCATGGTCTTTTCCTACTGACCTCCAAAGAAAAGAAAAGGAAAACTATTTACACGGGAAAGCTGCCAACAAGCAAAAGAAGAACGGGAAATATTTTTGGGTTTTCCGTTTTAATTACTACAGCCAAGAAATAAACTACTACTATTTTTTTGTTTTTCTTAAAGTTTATTAATAACACAAGAAGAAAGCAGGAAAAAGAAAATAAACTAGCATGTATATTACAGTGAAAGAGTATGAACACCGACATCTAGCAATGAGTGTGTGTGAACATGAATGTAATGTCGGTGGGAAATACGTACTCCCCCAAGCTTAGGCTTTTGGCCTAAGTTGGTCTATTTCCAGGGATGGCCTGGTGGATACCCGTAGGTGAAGCTGGGGTCATCTTGTGTGAAGAAGGCTCCGGCTGCCAATGGCTGGCAGCCTCCTCTGGATCCCAAGAATAAACAGATAGTCGTGGAGGCTCATCTTGTGGCTCCGGTTCCGGGGCGGTGCAGGATTTTGATAGGCTTGAATGGCCACCCACGGAACGATGTGACGACCTGCAGACAAGTTAAACAAAGAGGGAGCAGGCAAAGTAATAATCTCAGGGTGATGTTTATCAAAGTACAATTTATATTTGAGTTCCCCTTCACGACTCTTAATAAGAAAATCATGCGCTAGCATACTCCTAAAATCTAGATAAGCACGAGGCAGCCATGTTTCCTCTTCCTCCTCATGCCTAATAGGTATTTCAAAATGTTCAGCTAGGCATGAGGCATAAATACCTCCAAAGATGGGGCCTTTAGTACGGTTCAGACTTAACCGCCTAGCAACAGTTCCACCCATACTAACAGAGTTACTTCAATATAAACCATGGAACAAAATGATAACATCAGGAATACTAAGGTTTCCAAAGTTTCCGTGACCTATCAGGCAACGACTAGCAAATTAGGCAAAGTAGTGTAAAACAGGAAAATGTATGCTAGTGATTGTTGCATCAGAAACCTTCCTGGTTTCTCCACCGTGATAGTGTTAATAAAAGCTTCTACTTCATTACAGTGTGGTTCATCCAAGGTGCCCTCAAAAGGTATTTTGCAAACCTCGCAAAATTCAGCTAATGGCATCCGCTTAACAACGTCCTATAAATGAAATTCTACCGATGGAGGTGAACTCTTAGGGAAAAAGTAGAAATTTTGCAGAAAAGTATTTGTGAGTAAGAGATACTGATGACGTTGGTCGCGGAGGAAGTCGGTGAGGCCAACATTCTCAATTAATAAATAGAAGTATTCTTAAATCCCGGGTCTCCTCAAGAAGTCATCGGAAGGCCTTTCATACGGCCGGACCTCCGCGGTGCGAGGCAAGTTAAATTTGGGCTTCTGTTCTTCTTCCTTTTGTTTTTCCTTAGCGCTTCGGCTCGACGAGCCCCTCAAAATCTCTTCATTAATTCTGAAACAATCTGAAATTGTTAGTAACTTCAAATAAAAGTGAACCAACTTCAATAAAATTGATAGCAACAACTCCTGCAAGTGCCTAGAGCCTATATAAAGCATTGGAACTACTTGGAACCATATAAATTTGACATGCAAGCTCAAGAACATGGTCTCCTATGCAGCACAAATTTGCAATGAATAAAGCACTAGAACAAAAACTAATTGGACCAATGGAGGAGTCACATACCAAGGAACAATCTCCCCAAGTAGTTTTGCGAGAGGTGCTTTGAGCAAGGAGATCGAAAATCACAGCAACGGGGGCTGGAACTCATGCTTGAGTTGGTTTTTCGTGTTTGTGTGAGAAAGAGGAAGAAGATGGGTGCAGGAATAAGTGGAGGAGGGCCACCGTGGGCCCATGAGGCAGGGGGATGCGCCCAGGGGGTTAGGGCGCGCCGTCCACCCTCGTGGCCAGGTGGCAGCTCCCCCCGCGGTGATTTTTGCATAGTAAATTCTTAAATATTCCCGAAAAAATCATATTAAATTGGCATGGAATTCTGAGGACTTTTATTTTCAGGAAATTTTTATATTGCACGGGTAAGTCGGGAGACAGACAGAAAAGTACTATTTTACTTTATTTCTACTAAATAACAGAGAATATAAAGAGGGTACAGAAGGTTGTGCTTCTAGTTTCATCCATCTCATGATCATCAAAATGAATCCAATAAAAAGGTTGATCAAGTGTTGTTAACGAGCTCATTCTGATTAACACAGAACCGGAGAAATTTCGAATAGCACTAAGTTACCTCAACGGAGATATGAAAATCCCCAACAATAAGTATATCATACTTTTTCTTGACAATAGGGAGAGGAAATTCAAAACCTCCAAATATAATCTATGGAAATTTTCCAATAGAGTTGATACTGTGGACCTGAGGTTGTTTCCTTGGAAAGTGTACCGTGTGCTCATTGCCATTAACATGAAAAGTAACATTGCCTTTGTTGCAATCAATAACTGCCCCTGCAGTATTAAGGAAAGGTCTTCCAAGAATAATAGACATACTATCATCCTCAGGAATATCAAGAATAACAAAGTTCGTTAAAATAGTAACGTTTGCAACCACAACAGGCATATCCTCACAAATACCGACAGGTATAGCAGTTGATTTATCAGCCATTTGCAAAGATATTTCAGTAGGTGTACACTTTTTCAAGTCAAGTCTACGATATAAAGAGAGAGGCATAACACTAACACCGGCTCCAAGATCACACAAAGCGGTTTTAACATAATTTCTCTTAATGGAGCATGGTATAGTAGGTACTCCGGGATCTCCAAGTTTCTTTGGTATTCCACCCTTAAAAGTATAATTAGCAAGCATGCTGGAAATTTCAGCTTCAGGTATCTTTCTTTTATTAGTAATAATATCCTTCATATACTTAGAATAAGGATTTGTTTTGAGCACATCGCTTAATCGCATACGCATAAAAGATGGGTCTAATCATTTCAAAGAAGTGCTCAAAATCCTCATCATCCTTTTTCTTGGATGGTTTCGGGGGGAAAAGGCATGGGTTTTTGAACCCATGGTTCCCTTTCTTTACCATGTTTCCTAGCAACGAAGTCTCTTTTATCATAGCGTTGATTCCTTGATTGTGGGTTATCAAGATCAACAGCAGGTTCGGCTTCTACATCATTATCATTACTAGGTTGAGCATCAACATGAACATTATCATTAACATTATCTCTGGGTTCATGTTCATCACCGATTGTGTTTCAAAGATCGTAAATAGAAATATCATTTGGATTCTCAGGTGGCTCAGCGATAGGTTCACTAGAAGTTTGCAAAGTCCTATCATTTTTCTTTTTCTTCCTTTTAGAAGAACTAGGTACATCAATATCATTTCTCTGAGAATCTTGCTCGATTCTCTTAGGGTGGCCTTCAGGATACAAAGTTTCCTGAGTCATTCTACCGGTTCTAGTAGCCACTCTAACAGCATAATCATTTTTCTTACTATTCATTTCATCAAGTGCTTCTTTTTGAGCTTTAAGTAGTTGTTCTACTTGAGTGGTAACCATAGAAGCATGTTTGCTAACAAGTTTAAGTTCACCTCTAATATCAGCCATATAATCACTCAAGCGTTTAATCATATAAGCATCTTGTTTTAATTCTCTACCAAAATAAGCATTAAACTCATCTTGCTTAAACATAAAGTTATCAAACTCATCCAAGCACTGACTAGAAATTTTAGTAGGAGGGACTCCAGCTTTATCATATCTATAGAGAGAATTTACCTATACTACCTGTGTTGGGATATCGGGAGGTTCTTCAGTAAATAAGTAATTGAGATCATATACTTCTTCAGAAAGTGTAAATTAAGACCGTGTATTTCTTCAATAGGAGGTAAATTCTTAACATCTTCAGCTTTAATACCTTTCTCTTTCATAGATTTATTTGCCTCTTGCATATCTTCAGGACTGAGAAATAGAACACCTGTCTTCTTCGGAGTTGGTTTAGGAATAGGCTCAATAATTGGCTCAGAACTTGGCTCAAGAGCTGGCTCAGGAGGTGCCCAATTATTTTCATTTGTAAACATATTGTTCAATAGAATTTCCGCTTCATCCGGTGTTCTTTACTTGAAAAGAGAACCAGCACAACTATCCAGGTAATCTCTGGAAGCATCGGTTAGTCCATTATAAAAGATATCAAGTATTTCAGCACTACTACAAAAAGGGCTATAGATGGAATGGCCACTAATGGCGCACCTGTGATGTGGTGCGCCATTACTATATTCTAATGGCGCACCATGTCTTGGTGCGCCATTAGTAATATATTACTAATGGCGCGCCTGGTGTGTGGTGCGCCATTAGTAGTTTTGAAAAAAAACATAAAAAAAATTTGTTACTAATGGCGCACCGTTGCATAGTGCGCCATTACTAATTGACATAGTAATGGCGCACCACATCCGTCGTGCGCCATTAGTAGTTTTGAAAAAAAAAGTAAAAAAAATAAAAAAAATTGTTACTAATGGCGCACCATGTCTCGGTGCGCCATTACTAGTTTTAACTAGTAATGGCGCACTTTCCACTGGTGCGCCATTACTAAGTTTTTTTCAAAAAAAATAAAATAAAAATCAATTTTTTTATTTTTTTTTTCAAAACTAGTAATGGCGCACCGTGGGTGTGGTGCGCCATTACTAGTTAAACTAGTAATGGCGCACCGCCCCACCGTGCGCCATTACTAACTTGCCCCAACACCGAATGCACCCCCCTGGATCGCCTTTTCAGTTTTAAAAAAAATAAAAGAAATGATGGAAATGTCAAAAAAATAAAAGAAAATATGTTTCCCATGTGATATGTGCTCTAGATTTTGGGAAAATTTACAAATATGAATTTCGACTTTATTTGCAAAATCTCTCTGGAAATTTGTAAAATGGGCATAACTTTTGCATACGAACTCGAATGAAAAAGTTTTTTATATGAAAAATCATCTACTCGAAAAGTTACATCAAAATTTAACGGGGGGAACCCGTTAAACATTTTCAAAATACCCAAAAACCTAACAGAAAAAAAGTTACGGGGCTTTCAAGATCTAGCGGCAAAAAAATTCAAAAAAATTCAAACTTACTAGTCGCGCACCGTGGATGTGGTGCGCCACTAGTAACAGAAAAAAAATTGGTTTTGAATTTTTGTTTGTATTTTTTTTTCGAAAAATGTTACGTAATATGACCGGAAGTTTGAAATATTTTTCAAAATTTCATCATAGTCATGAACATGAACAAAGTCCTAGACATCAACAAGGTATAACAGATTGATATGCTAGATATATCAACAAGTGCACGTGAAGTGAGCTGTTGCTAGGGTTGGATAGAACTCTGAAGTTAAGCGTGCTTGGGCTGGAGTAGTGTGAGGATGGGTGACCTTTCGGGAAGTTTGACCACGGAGTGCGATTTGACCTAAGATTAAGCATATTGACCCGAGATTAAGCCATAGTGAACTGAGATTAAGAAAAAATTGAAAAAAAAATTAAAAAAAATTCTGAAAAAAATTTGAAAAAAAAATTGAAAAAAAAAATGTTACTAATGGCGCATTTCTATGTGCCATTAGTATCTGGTATACTAATGGCGCACCATGTAGTGCGCCATTAGTAAAAAATACTAGTGGCGTGGTAGTAATGACGCACCGGTAGTGCGCCATTAGTAGGCAAAACCGGTGCGCCATTAGTAGGCCTTTTTCTAGTAGTGCAGGTTTCTTAAGAGGATGATCAGGCGAAGCATTAAGTAACTTGAGAAGTCTCCCCCAAGCTTGTGGGAGACTCTCTACTTCAATTTGCACAAAGTTATATATTTCCCACAAGGCTGCTTGTTTCTTATGAGCAGGGAAATATTTAGCAGAGAAGTAATGAATCATATCCTCGGGACTTTGCACACAACCAGGATCAAGAGAAATAAACCATATCTTAGCATCACCCTTTAATGAGAACGGAAATATTTTGAGTAAATAAAGATAGCGCGATCTCTCATTATTAGTGAACATGGCAGCTATATCATTCAACTTGTTAAGATGTGCCACAACAGTTTCAGATTCATAGCATAGAAAGGATCGGATTCAACCAAAGTAATTATATCTGGATCAACAGAAAAATCATAATAATCCTTATTGGGAACACAAATAGGTTAAGTAGCAAAAGCAGGGTCGGGTCTCATTCTACCTCTAGGAGATTCTTTACTCCATTTAACTAGCAACCTCTTAAGTTCATATCTACCCTGGCAAGCAAAAATAGCGGCAGAAGATTCTGCATCAAAAAGATAACCTTCAGGAATTGGAGGCATATTTTCATCATCATCTCATCATTGTATTCAGGTGTAATAATTTCTTGTTCTCTAGACCTAGCAATTTGCTCATCAAGAAATTCACCAAGGGGCACAATAGTATCAAGCATAGAAGTGGTTTCATCACAAGTATCATGCATAGCAGAAGTGGCATCATCAATAACATGCGACATATTAGAATTCATAGCAGTAGCAGGTTTAGGTGTCGCAAGCTTACTTATAACAGATGGAGAATCTAGTGCAGAGCTAGATGGCAGTTCCTTACCTCCCGTCGTAGTTGAGGGCAAAATCTTGGTCTTAGCGTCTTTTAAGTTCTTCATAGTGTCCAGCAGATATGAATCCCAAGTGACTCAAAGAATAGAGCTATGCTCCCCGGCAACGGCGCCAGAAAAAGGTCTTGATAACCCACAAGTATAGGGGATCGCAACAGTTTTCAGGGTAAAGTATTCAACCCAAATTTGTTGATTCGACACAAGGGGAGCCAAAGAATATTCTCAAGTATTAGCAGATGAGTTGTCAATTCAACCACACACAGAAACTTAGTATCTGCAGCAAGGTGTTTAGTAGCAAAGTAATATGATAGTGATGGTAACGGTAACAAAAGTAAAGACAGCAAAAGTAATGTTTTTGGTATTTTGTAGTGATTGTAATAGTAATAATGGAAAAGTAAATAAGCGAGAACCAGTATATGGAAAACTCGTAGGCACCGGATCAATGATGGATAATTATGCCGGATGTGGTTCATCATGTAACAGTCATAACATAGGGTGACACAGAACTAGCTCCAGTTCATCAATGTAATGTAGGCATGTATTTCGAATATAGTCACACGAGCTTATGGAAAAGAACTTGCATGACATCTTTTGTCCTACCCTCCCGTGGCAGCGGGTCCTATTGGAAACTAAGGGATATTAAGGCCTCCTTTTAATAGAGAACCGGAACAAAGCATTAGCACATAGTGAATACATGAACTCCTCAAACTATGGTCATCACCGGGAGTGGTTCCGATTATTGTCACTTCGGGGTTGCCGGATCATAACACATAGTAGGTGACTATAGAGTTGCAAGATAGGATCAAGAACTCACATATACTCAGGCCCTAGTGACAAGCATTAAGCATAGCAAAGTCATAGCAACATCAATCTCAGAACATAGTGGATACTAGGGATCAAACCCTAACAAAACTAACTCGATTACATGATAAATCTCATCCAACCCATCACCGTCCAGCAAGCCTATGATGGAATTACTCATGCGCGGCGGTGAGCATCATGAAATTGGTGATGGAGGATGGTTGATGATGATGACGGCGATGAATCCCCTCTCCGGAGCCCCGAACGGACTCGAGATCAGCCCTCCCGAGAGAGATTAGGGCTTGGCGGGCGGCTCCGTGTCGTAAAACGCGATGATTTCTTCTCTCTGATTTTTTCTCCTGAAAGCCAATATATGGAGTTGGAGTTGGCGTCGGAGGGCCACCAGGCCCACGAGGTGAGGCGCGCCTGTGGGGCGCCCACCTCGGGACAGGATGTGGGCCCCCCTGGTCTTCTTCTTTGGCGAGGATTTTTTATTAATTATCCTAAGACATTCCGTGGAGTTTCAGGTCGTTCCGAGAACTTTTATTTTCTGCACAAAAACAACACCATGGAAATTCTGCTGAAAACAGCGTCAGTCCGGGTTAGTTCCATTTAAATCATACAAGTTAGAGTCCAAAACAAGGGCAAAAGTGTTTGGAAAAGTAGATACGACGGAGACGTATCAACCTCCAGAATTGCCGGCAAGTGGAGATGCTCGCTGAGAAGCAGAAAGCCGAGTATGAGCGGCGGGACAAGGAGAAGGGCCAAGAGGGTGCCGAGGGATCCGGCAAGAAGCATGGAGGCCAAGGAGGCCACCGCGGCAAAGATAATCAGCAGGAGAGGCCCGCCCGAGGCCGCGACAAGAAGTAGGAAGGCGATGATCATGACGAGGACGATGAGTCCAGCGACCACAAGTTCCAGAAAGCCATGGGAGCCATGTGCGTCGATGGTGGCGCTTTGCTGCATACATCCCACCCCCAGCTCAAGCAATGGACGCGTGAGATCACAGCGGTAGAGCCGTCGTTTGACGCACGGAAGCTGCTGAAGTGCTCCAGCACGCCTATCAACTTCGACACCGAGGACCATCCTGACCGCACTACTGCGGTCGGGTGCTTGCCGTTGTTGGTTTCACCAACAATCCGCAACCTCAAGGTGATGAAGATGCTGGTTGACAGCGGGGCCGGTCTGAACTTGATCTCGCCTATTGTGATCAAGAGGCTGCAGATCCCGTATGGAGACCTCGAGGAGACGGGCACGTTCCAAGGGGTCAACCCGGGGAGGAGCCAGCCGAAGGGAAAGGTCATGCTGCCCGTGACGTTCTTAGGCGAGCTGAACTACAGGATGGAGAGGATTGTCTTTGATGTAGCCGAGATCCCCTTGCCCTACAACGGGATCCTCGGTCGCCAGACACTAGCCAAGTTCATGGCGGCTTCACATTACGCCTACAACATGTTGAAGATGCCCGGGCCGATGAACATCATCACCGTCCCCTCCGACAAGAAAGACGCATTGATTTGCGCCGACCAACTCTACCGGGAAGCAGTTGCAGCAGCTGCCGCCAAGGCACCCGCTCCTGTCGACGGAGTCCCGGAAGGGAAAAAGACCGGCGAGACCCCTCGCACCCACTCCGGCAAGCGCACCTGTTAGGGGTGTTGCGCTCCCATTGAGGACGTGCCAGAGAGCTCCACCGGCAAGAGGAAGAAGTCCAGAGCTGCACCACCAGAGACCAAGAAGGTGCCCGTCAAGGAGGACGGCACGGGGAGAGCTTTTACCATAAGCTACAACCTCAACAACAAATAGGAAAGCGAGCTCGTACTTTCGTGCGGGCGAATGTCGATGTGTTTGCATGGCAAGCCTCCGACATCCCCAGCGTTCACAGGGAAGTGATTGAACACCATATTGTGGTCTGTCCTCATGCACGGAGCGTCAAGCAGAAGGTCAGGAAGCAAGCTCTGGAGAGGCTGGAGTTCATCATAGAGGAGATCAGAAAACTAGAGGCGGCAGGCTTGGTAAGGGGGGTGCTCCATCCGACATGGTTTGCCAACCCGGTGGTGGTGCGCAAGGCAAACGGTAAGTGGAGACTGTGTATTGATTACACAGACATCAATAAAGCTTGTCCAAAGGATCCCTTCCCGTTACCGCGCATCGACCAGATTGTTGACTCCACAGGGTGTGACCTGTTATCATTCCTCGACGCCTACTCAGGGTACCACTGGATCTTCATGACAAAAGAAGACGAGGAGAAGACAGCGTTCATCACCCCATGTGGTACGTATTGCTTTTTACGGATGCCTTTCGGGTTGAAGAGTGCTGGCTCAACCTTTGCAAGAGCAGTCCAAATTGGTTTTGAGCCCCAGCTACATAGAAATATGGAAGCTTATATGGATGACATAGTGGTCAAACCAAGGACAAAGGAACACTTGTGCAAGATCTGGAGGAAACATTTGCAAACCTGCGCAAGATTAACCTCAAGTTGAACCCTGAGAGGTGTGTCTTCGGTGTCCCGTCCGGCAAGCTTCTCGGGTTCGTTGTGTCAGAGCGCGGGATTGAGGCAAACCCAGATAAGATCAAGGCCATCGAGCAGATTGAGGCACCTAAACGGATCAAAGACGTGCGTCGGCTCACTAGCTGCGTTTCCGCCATGAGCAGATTCATCTCCAAGTCCCCAGAGCGTGCCCTCCCTTTTTTCAAGATCTTGAAGCAGACGGGCCCGATGGAGTGGACCCTGGAGCCCGAGGCAGCACTGCAAGATTTGAAGAAGTACCTCTCCTCTACCCCAGTGTTGGTTGCGCCCATACCACAAGAACCGTTGGTGCAGTACCTAGCGGTAACGAATCAGGTGGTTAGCGCTGCACTAGTGGCGCAGAGGAAGGTCGACGAAGAGGCAGCGTCAGCGGCTGTAGGACCTTGAGAAGAGGTGTCTAGAGGGGGGGTGATTAGACACTAGGTACCAAAGTTGCAGTTTTTAAGTTTCTTTAAAGTTTGAGTGGAGTTTCGACACAAGTTTAACATTCACAACATATAGCAAGCAAACATGCAAAGAGCATATGAGCAGCGGAAAATAAAGTATGCAACTTGCAAGAATGTAAAGGGAAGGGATTGGAGGATTCAAACGCAATTTGGAGACACAGATGTTTTTGGCGTGGTTCCGATAGGTGGTGCTATCGTACTTCCATGTTGGTGGAGACTTCAACCCACGAAGGGTAACGGTTGCGCGAGTCCTCGGAGGGCTCCACCCACGAAGGGTCCATGAAGAAGCAACCTTGTCTATCCCACCATGGCCGTCGCCCACGAAGGACTTGCCTCACTAGCGGTAGATCTTCATGAAGTAGGCGATCTCCTTGCCCTTACAAACTCCTTGGTTCAACTCCACAATCTTGTCGGAGGCTCCCAAGTGACACCTAGCCAATCTAGGAGACACCACTCTCAAGAAGTAACAAATGGTGTGTTGATGATGAACTCCTTGCTCTTGTGCTTCAAATGATAGTCTCCCCAACACTCAACTCTCTCTCATAGGATTTGGATCTGGTGGAAAGAAGGTTTGAGTTGAAAGCAACTTGGGAAGGCTAGAGATCAAGATTCATATGGTAGGAATGGAATATCTTGGCCTCAACACATGAGTAGGTGGTTCTCTCTCAGAAATGGTAAGTTGGAAGTGTAGGTTCAGTCTGATGGCTCTCTCCACGAATGAAGAGGAGGTGGGGGGTATATATAGCCTCCAGACAAAATCTAAACGTTACACACAATCTACCAAACTCGATGGGACCGAATCTTTAAACTCGGTCAGACCGATTTAGCAAATAATGTGACCGTTAGGGTTTTCGGTGGGACCGAAATGCAACTCGGTGAGACCGATTTGGTTAGGGTTAGGGCATAACGTAATCTCGGTAGGACCGATTACACAAACCCGGTGGGACCGATTTTGGTAATAAGCTTTCCAGAGAGTTGGTCAGGCAAACTCGGTTTGACCGATTATCAAACTCGGTGGGACCGATTTTGATAATAAGTTAACCAGAGAGTTTGCATTGTAATCTCAGTAGTACCGATTGCTCAAACTCGGTGAGACCGATTTTGATAATGGACATACACAGAGATATTACAATCCCATCTCGGTGAGACCGAGATCCCTATCGGTAAGACCGATTTGCTTAGGGTTTGTGGCAGTGGCTATGAATTCTTGGAATCGGTGGCGCCGGATAGAAAGAATCGGTGTGACCGATTTTTGCTTTAAGTTTAGGTCATATGTGGATGTGGTAAAGTAGTTGAGGGTTTTGGAGCATATCACTAAGCACAACAAGCAAAAGGCTCATTAAGCAACACCTCATCCATTCTTGATAGTATTGGCTTTTCCTATAGACTCAATGTGATCTTGGATCACTAAAATGTAAAATGAAGAGTCTTGAGCTTTTGAGCTTGAGCCAATCCTTTGTCCTTAGCATCTTGAAGGAGTTCCCACATCCTTTAGTCCATGCCACTCCATTGTTGAATTTATCTGAAACATACTAGATAAAAGTGTTAGTCCAACAAGAGATATGTTGTCATTAATTACCAAAACCACCTAGGGAGCACTTGTGCTTTCAATCTCCCCTTTTGGTAATTGATGGCAACATACATCAAAGCTTTAGATAAAGATATAAAGAATAGCAAGTAAAGCTTTGGAAAGACATGTAACAAGCATAGGCTCCCCCTACATGTATGCAATCATGTCAATATGAAATATAGGAGCATGTGATAGCATAACCATGATAGAGCAGGCAATGTGTTACATGTATCTTGGCTATATGCATCAGAGCAAAAAGTATTAAAGATAATACCTTCATGCCCATGAGTCCTTCTTGCAAACAGTATGTACATCAGCAACAATTCCTCATATACATGATTGTGATGCATATACTTACCTTATAGTCTTGAGTTGGCTTAGGATGGAATGAACCTGCGTAAACAAGGTTATATAACACAGATGCATCTACTAGCCAGAGCAAACAAAAGAAACCACAAGAATACCAAGAATGGGATGACATGTAGAGAGTGAGTACTAAGTACCACATTGGATTAGACATGTCCCCAAGAGTAAAGATATGCAAAGAATTTAAACGATCTCTTTCCCTTAGATGTCTTGCTCCCCCTTAATCTAACATGGGATACTAGGAAAAGATACAGAACAGAAAATCATAGCTGAAAGAAAACAGAGCTAAAAGATATGAATGATGATCAGAACTAAAATTCAGAGCTAATGTATGCTAATGCAAAATTTAGCACAACAGATCATATGAACATGTCTCTCCCCTCAAGAAGACATGTGGACATCTCTCCTCTTGAACACAAAGCATCTGGGATCCTTGAGAAATACTTTCTATTAGTATTCTCTCCCCCTGGAGATCTCTCTCTCCCCCTGAAGGATCTCTCTCTCCTTCTCCGATGTGATCTCTCTCTCTCTAAATGATAAGCTCTGATGTGATCTCTCTCTCCCCCTTTGAAATCAATTTCCAAGAAGGGCTTGGTAAAGATGTAATCTCTCTCTCCCCCTCTGGAATTTGTCGTGTATGGGTTTGATCCTTGAGTCACAACATAAAGCAATGAAAAAAATGTGATGCTTGTAGAGGAAAAGATTCATTGAGTGGAGCTGGAACAGACGAAACACAGAATATGTGGCAAAGTGTTTTTCCTGTTATGAAATCGGTGGCACCGAGTTGTAGGCTTCGGTTGCACCGAAAGGATTGATTGGACCGAAAACAACAAATCGGGTTGAACCGAGTTCATCGCAGAGAAAACACTTGTCACCTCAGCTCACTAGACTAGTAAGATCTCACAAAGATTTGCAAGGAATTAACTGAAAGATATGCAAGGAATTAGATGCTGAAAATGCAGAGAAAACAGAAAGAAATCTAGATGAAGTTTTTTTTTGAAAGGGGAAACACAAATGCATGAGACAAATGCAAAAATTCAGAAAAGAACATAGGAGAACTTCATCTAGATATGGTCGGCGACAAAGTCACCTATGTTAGAGTATATTGACTTAGGAGTCAAGTGAGATCACTTGATCATAGAACATACTCATCGTTTAAGCTCAAAATGGGGTTGCCAATTTTCGTTTAAGCATCTTGATGTATTCACATCTTGTCGAGTTGCTTTAACTCATGACTCGGAGTAAAGCTTCTCTAAGATGGAATAACATACCTTGGTTGGTGGTGTTGTCCATGTAGTTGAACTTGCGTGGGTTGCTCAAGGTTGATGTAGCTCATCAAGAATTTGGAGCACCACTTTGAATTTGAGTCCATCTACCTACATGGGTTAGTTCTTGCAAGGAAGAGCACTTGTATATCCAAAAATGACAATCATGAAACTCAACATAGAATTTGTCAAAGGATATGTTTGAATGGTTTCGTGCTTCCTTGTCTTCAACCACCTCATGTAGAGACTTGGTGATGTAGAGATTGCTCAAGATATGAGTAGGTTACAATCTCATTGAATTGATTCAACCAAGTACCTACATGGGTTAGATAACATGCAAGATACAAATATGTCCAAGACATAAGTTTTTCATCCTAAGAGAAATATCAAGGATTAGTCATAAGCTCATGTCTTGCATGTATCCAATGGAGTTTCTACTCCAAGTTTGAAGCATCAATGATGTTCACAATTCTCCTCTTAACCTGCAAAACACTTTCTCATCAAGAGGTTTAGTGAATACATCCGCTAATTGCTTTTCGGTGCGAACATGCTTAAGATCAATGTCACCCTTAGCAACATGATCTCGAATGAAATGATGACGAACTTCAATATGCTTAGTTCAAAAATGTTGCACAGGATTATGACCAATTTTGATGGCACTTTCATTATCACAAAGCAATGGAACATGTCTCACATATATCCCATAATCTTTAAGAGTTTGGGTCATCCAAAGTAATTGAGCACAACATGATCCAATGACAATATATTCAGCTTCAAGGTGGATAAGGATACCGAGTTTTGTTTCTTGGAGGACCAAGACACAAGAGATCTACCAAGAAATTGACAAGTACCGGTGGACTTTCTATCAACCTTGTCTCCGGCATAGTCCGAGTCGGAATAGCCAACAAGATCGAAGAGGCCCTCTTAGGATACCAAATGCCAAAATTTGGTGTATGGATTAAGTATCTCACTATCCTTTTCACGGCCTTAAGATGACATTCTTTAGGGGCAGCTTGATATCGTGCACACATGCACACACTTAGCATAATATCGGGACGTGAAGCACATAGATATAACAATGAACCAATCATTGAGCGATAAACCTTTTGATCAACCGGTTCACCATCTTTGGTTAAGTCAAGATGTCCGCTAGTAGGCATGGGTGTAGTCATACCTTTGCATTCTTGCATATTGAACTTTTTGAATAAGTCCTTAGTGTACTTAGTTTGAGAGACAAAAGTACCTTCCTTAGTTTGCTTGATTTGCAAACCAAGAAATAATTTGAGTTCGCTCATCATAGACATCTCAAACTTCTCCGACATTAGCTTCCCAAACTTTTCACTAAAATAAGGGTTAGTTGAACCAAATATAATATCATCAACATAAATTTGGCACACAAAGAGTTCACCATTAACCCTTTTAGTAAAAAGAGTAGAATCAATTTTCCCAATTTCAAAGCCTTTTTCAAGAAGAAACTTGGTCAAGCATTTATACCATGCTCTAGGAGCTTGTTTAAGACCATAAAGAGCTTTGTGAAGTTTGTAAACATGATTGGGTTTCTTAGGATTGACAAAGCCGGGAGGTTGTTTAAAACAAACTTCCTCCTCTATTTCACCATTTAGAAAAGCACTTTTAATGTCCATTCGGTACAAGGTAATATCATGGTGATTAGCATAGGCAAGTAAGATGTGAATGGACTCAAGTCTAGCAACGGGGGCGTAAGTCTCACCATAGTCCATACCTTCGAATTGTGTGTAGCCTTGGGCGACGAGACGTGCTTTGTTGCGAACTACTTGTCCATCTTCATCTTGCTTGTTGTGAAACACCCATTTGGTACCGATGATGTTGTGGTTGTTGTCGGGCTTCTCAACCAATGTCCAAACTTGGTTCCTCTCAAAGTTGTGTAGCTCTTCATGCATAGCATTTATCCATCCCGGATCTTCCAATGCTTCTTCAACCTTCATAGGTTCAATGCTAGAGATGAAAGAATAGTTTTCACAAAAGTTAGCTAAACGAGTTTTAGAGCGACTGATTCTCCCGGTTTGAATATCATTGTAGATTTGCTCGACGGGATGGTCTTTAGCAATTCTTGCTCGAACTCGTGAAAGCTTTTGCTTGGGTCTTCGTTGAACATCTTATTCATCTTGTTCTTCTTCTTGGCCTTCTTCATTGTTGGCGTTGTCGTTCTCTTGTCGTGGTAGAGAAGGAGGTTGTTGACGTTCATCTTGATGCACTTCCTCGTTTTCTTCATCTTGGTGTGTCCCACTTGTGGATGCTTCCGTTTCAACTCTTGGTTCACCTTGTCGTGAGTTAGAAGCTTCCACTTGGACGGACGAGGTACTCTCCTTCACCTCCGTTGGACGGACCTTGCCAATAGACAAGTCTTGGATTGCTTCCGAAGGATCTTTGTCTCCTACATCAATTGGCAATTGCTCTACTTGCGAGCCGTTAGATTCATCAAACTTCACATCTACCGTCTCTTCAACCTTTCGGGTGAAATTGTTGTAGACACGGTAAGTGTGATAGTTTGAGCCATAACCTAGTAGGAAACCTTCATGAGACTTAGGAGCAAATTTAGAACAATGATGCTTATCAAGAATGTAGCACTTTGAGCCGAATACTCGAAAGTATCCAACTTGGGGTTTGTTACCGGTGAGTAGCTCAGATGCCGTCTTGCCGAGTAGCTTGTGAAGATACAAGCGATTTGTTGCATGACAAGCTGTCTCAACCGCTTCTGCCCAAAAGTGCTTCGGCGTCTTGTACTCATCAAGCATCGTTCTCGCCATTTCGATGAGCGTCCGGTTCTTCCTCTCAACAACTCCATTAGACGAGAACTCGTGTGAAATCCCTTCTTCGTCAAGAAAGTGTCCACATTTGCATTCTTGAACTCCGTTCCGTTGTCGCTGCGAACCTTCTTGATCTTCACTTCAAATTGGTTTTGGGCCTTCCTAGCGAAGTTTTTGAAGATCTTTTGGACCTGCGATTTATCATCGAGAAAGAACACCCACGTAAATATGGAAAAATCATCAACTATAACTAGACCAAAAGAATTTCCACCGAGACTCTTGTAAGAGTTGGGACCAAAGAGATCCATGTGAAGTAGCTCGAGTGCCCTCTTCGTGGTCATGATGTTCTTCACGGATGCCTTCCTCCAACCTGTTTACACCTTGACAAGCACTGCAAAGTCTATCCTTATCAAATATGACATCATTAACTCCAAGGATCTGATTTCCTTTAATAAGCTTGTCAAGGTTTCGCATACCAACATGACCTAATCGTCTATGCCATAACCAGCCTTTTGAGGATTTAGCAATGAAGCAAGTTTTAGGTTGAGCCTTTTTAGTGAAATCAACAATGTATAGATCACCTCTCGCACACCAAGTAAAGACCATTTTATGATTATCTCGACGAAATACTTGGCAGTCTACTTCAAAGAATAGAACATTGAAACCGAAATCAGCAAGTCTAGAATCTTTGAAAGTAAGTTGTAGCCAAGAGATTCAACGAGCATGACATTTTGTATGGAGCTATCATGTGAGATGGCCACCTTACCGAGGCCAACCACCTTACCCTTTGAGTTGTCACCGAAGGTGACAAACTTTCGAGGACCATCATTTTCAGCAAGCTCACGAAACATGTCTTTATCTCCGGTCATGTGATCGGTACATCCACTATCAAGAACCCATTCCTTTCCTCCTGACATATATCCCCAAGATTGGCCATAAGACCAAAATGTCTCATTGCATCATCAAGATCGAAGTCACTATCATCATCCTCATCATAGTATCCATGTTCAACATCGTCATGTGGTGGATCAAATCCTAGAGAGGGTGATTCATTATAATGAGTTTGACACATATCTTGCTTTTGAATTCTTATAGCTTCGGAAATAATGTCACTAATAATACCAACATTTCCTTTGGCACACATAAGGTTTGTAAGCTCAAATAGACGATCACCAAACATAGGATCACTAGTATTCATTTTGCTCAAAGCAATAGACTTATAGAGAATTTCATCAAGATTTTTCAAAGAATAATCAGGAAATCGTTCCTCAAGAAATTTCCATATAGTGTAGGCACACTCAAAAGTAGGAAAGATTCTAATCAAGTTTCTAGGCAAGCCTCTAGTGATAAGATTAACAGTTCTAAGATTCCTAGTCATGTCAATAGCTTCATCAAGGGTAGGATGCATAGGATCAACACAAGGTGCACAAGGACTAGCAATGTACTTGTTAAAATGATATTGATTGAAAATAACAAGCATCTCATTTTTCCACTCACGAATATACTCTCCATCAAGAATAGGCACTCTATGACTAAGGCTCCCCAAAGTAGACTCATCCATCTTCCTCCAATGGTGATTAAACCAA
This sequence comes from Aegilops bicornis, assembly GCA_021605145.1. NCBI lineage: Eukaryota > Viridiplantae > Streptophyta > Magnoliopsida > Poales > Poaceae > Aegilops > Aegilops bicornis. Next base: position 54,918,227 of record CM038670.1, read on the forward strand.
AGCAATAAAGACCAATGCTCTGATACCACTTGTAGGACCTTGAGAAGAGGTGTCTAGAGGGGGGGGGGGTGATTAGACACTAAGTACCAAAGTTGCAGTTTTTAAGTTTCTTTAAAGTTTGAGTGGAGTTTCGGCACAAGTTTAACATTCACAACATATAGCAAGCAAACATGCAAAGAGTATATGAGCAGCGGAAAATAAAGCATTCAACTTGCAAGAATGTAAAGGGAAGGGATTGGAGGATTCAAACGCAATTTGGAGACATGGATGTTTTTGGCGTGGTTCCGATAGGTGGTGCTATCGTACTTCCACGTTGGTGGAGACTTCAACCCACGAAGGGTAGCAGTTCTTGTGAGTCCCTGAGGGCTCCACCCACGAAGGGTCCACGAAGAAGCAACCTTGTCTATCCCACCATGGCCGTCGCCCAAGAAGGACTTGCCTCACTAGCGGTAGATCTTCACGAAGTAGGCGATCTCCTTGCCCTTACAAACTCCTTGGTTCAACTCCACAATCTTGTCGGAGGCTCCCAAGTGACACCTAGCCAATCTAGGAGACACCACTCTCCAAGAAGAAACAAATGGTGTGTTGATGATGAACTCCTTGCTCTTGTGCTTCAAATGATAGTCTCCCCAACACTCAACTCTCTCTCGTAGGATTTGGATCTGGTGGAAAGAAGGTTTGATTGGAAAGCAACTTGGGAAGGCTAGAGATCAAGATTCATATGGTAGGAATGGAATATCTTGGCCTCAACACATGAGTAGGTGGTTCTCTCTCAGAAATGGTAAGTTGGAAGTGTAGGTTCAGTCTGATGGCTCTCTCCAAGAATGAAGAGGAGGTGGAGGGGTATATATAGCCTCCACACAAAATCTAACCGTTACACACAATCTACCAAACTCGGTGGGACCGAATCGTTAAACTTGGTCAGACCGATTTAGCAAATAATGTGACTGTTAGGGTTTTCGGTGGGACCGAAATGCAACTCGGTGAGACTGATATGGTTAGGGTTAGGGCATAACGTAATCTCGGTAGGACCGATTACACAAACTCAGTGGGACCGATTTTGGTAATAAGCATTCCAGAGAGTTGGTCAGGCAAACTCGATTTGACCGATTATCAAACTCGGTGAGACCGATTTTGATAATAAGTTAACCAAAGAGTTTGCATTGTAATCTCGGTAGTACCGATTGCTCAAACTTGGTGAGGCCGATTTTGATAATGGACATACACAGAGATATTACAATCCCATCTCAGTGAGACCGAAATCACTATCGATAATACCGATTTGCTTAGGGTTTGTGGATGTGGCTATGACTTTTTGGAATCGGTGGCGCCAGGTAGAAGGAATCGGTGTGACCGATTTTGGCTTTAAGTTTAGGTCATATGTGGATGTGCGAAAGTAGTTGAGGGTTTTGGAGCATATCACTAAGCACACCAAGCAAAAGGCTCATTAAGCAACACCTCATCCCTTCTTGATAGTATTGGCTTTTCCTATAGTCTCAATGTGATCTTGGATCACTAAAATGGAAAATGAAGAGTCTTGAGCTTTTGAGCTTGAGCCAATCCTTTGTCCTTAGCATCTTGAAGGAGTTCCCACATCCTTTAGTCCACACCACTCCATTGTAGAACTTATCTGAAACATACTAGATAAAAGTGTTAGTCCAACAAGAGATATGTTGTCATTAATTACCAAAACCACCTAGGGAGCACTTGTGCTTTCAGCGGCAGAGTCAACGGACGGCGAGCTGGAACCCTCCCCGACAGGGCTCGTTCCCGGCAAGACTGAGTCCCCGACATAGGCTGACGCCAGTACGACAGGGCCCGCGCCACTGAGTGAAGTGGCGCAGAAGAAGAAAATGGTGCACCACCCAGTTTAGTTTGTCAGTGCCCTCTTGAAGGGGGCTAGGTCGAGGTACTCAGGTGTGCGAAAATTGCTCTTCGGCCTCCTTATGGCCTAGAGGAAGCTGCGTCATTACTTCCAAGCGCACGAGATCACCGTGGTCACCCGCCTCCCATTGCAACGGATACTGCATAACCCAGATGCAACGGGGAGGATCATGGAAGTGGCCCTGGAGCTGTCGAGTTTTGGTTTAAAGTTCGAGAGAACCTCGACGATTCATAGCAGATTCTTGGCGGAGTTTGTTGCAGAATGGACCTCGACGCCCGTTGAAGAGGTGCATGAGACCACTCTCCCCGGCAAGGAAACAAGCCGCAACTGGATCATGTACTTTGATGGGGCTTTTTCGCTGCAAGGCGCCGGTGCTGGTGCGCTGCTTGTCGCACTCACTGGAGAGCACCTCAAGTATCTCATCCAAATGCACTTTCCCTGGGAGGTGTCAACTAACAACACCGCCTAGTACGAGGGCTTGCTTGCTGGTCTCAGGATCGCGGTGGACCTAGGAGTCAAAAAGCTCATCGTCAGGGGTGATTCGCCGCTCGTCGTCAAGCAGATCAACGAAGATTATCAGAGCCCGTTGATACATCTCCAATGTATCTACTTTTCCAAACACTTTTGCCCTTGTTTTGGATTCTAACTTGCATGATTTGAATGAAACTAACCCGAACTGACGCTGTTTTCAGCAGAACTGCCATGATGTTGTTTTATGTGTAGAAAAGAAAAGTTCTCGGAATGTCCTAAAAATCCACGAAGGCAGTTTGTGGAATTAATAAGAATTTCTTGGTGAAATAAATACACCAGGGGGGCAACACCCTGTCCACGAGACAGGGGGCGCCCCCCCTATAGGGCGCGCCCCCTATCTCGTGGGCCCCCTGGAGCTCCGCCGACCTCAACTCCAACTCCATATATTCCGTCTCGCAGAGAAAAAAATCAGAGAAAAGTTTCTTCGCGTTTTACGACACGGAGCCGCCGCCAAGCCCTAATCTCTCTTGGGAGGGCTGATGTGGAGTCCTTTCGGGGCTCCGGAGAGGGGGATTCGTTGTTGTCATCATCATCAACCATCCTCCATCACAAATTTCATGATGCTCACTGCCGTGCGTGAGTAATTCCATCGTAGGCTTGCTGGACGGTGATGGGTTGGATGAGATTTATCATGTAATCAAGTTTGTTTTGTTAGGGTTTGATCCCTAGTATCCACTATGTTCTGAGATTGATGTTGCTATGACTTTGCCATGCTTAATGCTTGTCACTAGGGCCCGAGTGCCATTATTTCAGATCTGAACCTATTATGTTTTCATGAATATATGTGTGTTCTTGATCCTATCTTGCAAGTCTATAGTCACCTATTATGTGTTATGATCCGACAACCCCGAAGTGACAATAATCGGGATACTTCTGGGTGATGACCGTAGTTTGAGGAGTTCATGTATTCACTATGTGTTAATGCTTTGGTCCGGCTCTCTATTGAAAGGAGGCCTTAATATCCCTTTGTTTCCACTAGGAACCCGCTGCCACGGGAGGGTAGGACAAAAGATGTCATGCAAGTTCATTTCCATAAGCACGTATGACTATTTACGGAATACATGCCTACATTGCATTGATGAACTGGAGCTAGTTCTGTGTCACCCTATGTTACAACTATTACATGAGGAATCACATCCGGCATAATTATCCATCACTGATCCATTGCCTATGAGCTTTTCACATATTGTTCTTCACTTATTTACTTTTCCGTTGCTGCTGTTACAACTACTACAAAAACCCAAAAACTATTATTTTTACTTTTGCCATTGTTACCTTTATTATCATACTACTTTGCTACTAAATACTTTGCTGCAGATACTAAGTTATCCAGGTGTTGTTGAATTGACAACTCAACTGCTAATACTCAAGAATATTCTTTGGCTCCCCTTGTGTCGAATCAATAAATTTGGGTTGTACTTCACCCTCGAAAGATGTTGCGATCCCCTATACTTGTGGGTTATCAAGACTAATTTCTGGTGCCGCTGCCGGGGAGCATAGCTCTATTCTCTGAGTCACTTGGGATTTATATCTGTTTATCACTATGAAGAATTTGAAAGACGCTAAAACCAAGATTTTTCCCTCAACTAGAGGGGAGGTAAGGAACTGCCATCTAGCTCTGCACTAGATTCTCCTTCTGTTATGAGTAAGCTTGCGACACGTAAACCTGCTACTGCTATGAATTCTGATATGTCGCATGTTACTGATGATGCCACTTCCGCTATGCATGATGAAACTACTTCTGTGCGTGATACTACTTAGCCATTAGGTGAATTTCTTGATGAATAACTTGCTAGAGTTAGGGGGAATGAAAATATTGAAGATGCTATTATTGATGATAGTGATGATGAAAGTTCTCGCAATCATTATGTATTGCCTATTGTTCCTGAGGGTTATGTTATGAATGAAGAAGCTGCTAGGGAAATCTTTGCTTGCAATGATAGATATGATCTTAAGAAATTATTAGCTAAATGGAAGCAGCAGTCTCTTAATGCTAGAATGAAACCTGACCCTGCTTTTGCTACTTCACCTATCTGTGTTACTGATAAGGATTATGAATTCTCTGTTGATCCTGAGATTATTACTTTAGTTGAATCTGGTCCTTTTTATAGCCTAGATTCTGAAACTATTGTGGCACATCTTACCAAGTTGAATGATCTACCCTGTTCACTCATGATGATAAATCTCGTTATTTTATATCCTTAAGATATTTCCGTTCTCGTTAAAGGGTGACGCTAAGACTTGGTATAATTCTCTTGCTCCTGGTTGTGTGCGTAGTCCCCAGGATATGATTTATTACTTCTCTGCTAAATATTTCCCTGCCCATAAGAAACAAGCTGCCTTGCGGGAAATATACAATTTTGTGCAAATCAAAGAAGAGAGTCTCCCACAAGCTTGGGGGAGGCTTCTCCGGTTACTTAATTCCTTGCCTGATCATCCTCTTAAGAAAAATGAAATACTAGATATCTTTTATAATGGACTAACCGATGCTTCCAAGGACTAGTTGGATAGTTGTGCTAGTTGTGTTTTCAGGGAAAGAACAGTCGACGAAGCAGAATTACTATTGAATAATATGTTGACTAATGAAAATAATTGGACACTTCCTGAGCCAATTCCTGAGGCAATTCCTGAACCAATTGAGCCAACTCCTCAGCCTATTCCTAAACCCACTCCAAAGAAGAGAGGTGTTTTATTTCTCAGTCCTGAAGATATGCAAGAGGCAAAGAAATAAATGAAAGAAAAAGGTATTAAAGCTGAAGACGTTAAGAATTTACCGCCTATTGAAGAAATACATGGTCTTAATATACCGACTGTTGAAGAACCACATTGTCTTGATAACCCGACACAGGTAGTAAAGGTAAATTCTCTCTATAGATATGATAAAGTTGAAATCCCCTCTACTAAATTTCATAGCCCTTGCTTAGATGAATTTGATGACTTTATGGCTAGACAAGAACGTTTTAATGCTTATGTTGGTAGAGAGTTAAAGAATAATGCTTTCGAGATAGGACGTGTGACCGATAACTTGACTAGAGTTAAACGTGAACTCCAACTCATTAGCAAATATGCGTCTATGGTTGCTACTCAAGCTGAGCAAGTACTTAAAGCTCAAAATGATTTGCTTGATGAATTAAATATTAAAAATGACTTTCCTGTTACAGTGGCTACTAGAACTGGTAGAATGACTCAGGAACCTTTGTATCCTGAAGGCCACCCTAAAAGGATCGAGCAAGATTCTGAGAGAAATAATTTAGAGGCACGTAGTTCTTCTAAAAAGAAGAAAAAGGAAAACGATAGGACTTTACATGCTTCTATCTCTGATGCTCAAACACAATCAGGTGATGAACATGAACCTAGTGATAATGCTAATGATAATGTTCATGTTGATGCTCAACCTAGCAAAAACAATGATGTAGAGATTGAACCTGATGTTGATCTTGATAACCCACAATCAAAGAATCAACGTTATGATAAGAGAGATTTTGTTGCTAGGAAGCACGGTAGAGAAAGAGAACCATGGGTTCAGAAACCCATGCCCTTTCCTCCTAAACCATCCAAGACAAAGGATGATGAGGATTTTGATTGCTTTGCTGAAATGATTAGACCTATTTTCTTACGTATGCGCTTAACTGATATGCTTAAAGTAAACCCTTATGCTAAGTATATGAAGGATATCATTACAAACAAAAGAAAGATACCAGAAGCTGAAATTTCCACCATGCTTGATAATTACACCTTTAAGGGTGGAATACCAAAGAAACTTGGAGATCCGGGTGTACCAACTATACCATGTTCCATTAAAAGAAATTATGTTAGAACTGCTTTATGTGATGTTGGAGCCGGTGTTAGAACTGCTTTATGTTAGAACTGCTTTAAGTTCCAACTATCATTATTGGAGGTTTTGAATTTCCTCTCCCTACTGTCAAGAAAAAGTATGATATTCTTATTGTTGGGGATTTTCATATCCCCGTGGAGGTAACTTAGTGTTATTCGAAATTTCTCCGGTTCCGTGTTATCCGGAATGAGTTTGTTAACAAGACTTGATGAACCTTGTTAGTGGATTCATTTTGATGATCATGAGATGGATGAAACTAGAAGGCACAACCTTCTGTACCCTCTTTTTACTTTCTGTTATTTAAAATAAAAAAAGAAAAAACAGTATTATCCGTCTGTTTTTTTGAATTTTCCATGCAATAAAAAATATCCCAAAAATAAAAGTGCTCCAAATGCCCTGCCAATTTAGTATGATTTTTTATGGAATATTTGAGGATTTTAGGCACTGAAATCACTGCAGGAGGGCAAGCACCAAGCCACGAGAGTGGAGGGCGTGTCCCCCCTATAGGGCGCGCCCCCCTATCTCGTGGGCCCCTGGTGGTCCCCCTCCACTTATGCTAGCACCCACACACTTCATATTCTATCCAAAAAAATCCCCATCCAGCTCAAGCACGAGTTCTAGCTCATTTTGCTGTGATTTTCGATCTCCTTGCTGAAAGCTCCATTCACAAAACTGCTCTGGGAGATTGTTGCTTGGTATGTGACTCCTCCATTGGTCCAATTAGTTTTTGTTCTAGTGCTTTATTCATTGCAAATCCTTGCTGCCTTGGTGACCCTGTTCTTGAGCTTGGATGTTAAATTTATGAGGTTCCAAGTAATTATGATGCATGATATAGGCTCTAGGCACTTGTAGGAGTAGTTGCTACCATTCTTGTTTAGTTTTATTCACTTCTATTTTGAAGTTACTAAAATTTCAGAAAATTTCAGAAAATGTTAAGGAAATTTTTTAGGGGCTCTTCTAGCCAAGGCTCTCAGGAAAAACAAGCCAAAGAGAAGGAAAAAGCCAAGTATAATCTTCCTCGCTTAGCGGAAGTACGGTCGTGTGAATGGCCGTGCGAGGATTTCTTGAAAGAAGCTGGAATTCATGAAGATTTTTATTCTTTGATCGAGACTGCAGGCCTCGCTGGTTTCATCAACGACCGGATTGATCAGTATCTCTTACTCACTAATACATTCGTGCAAAACTTCTATTATTATCCTAAGAAGTCACCGCCTGCAGTATCATTTCATTTATATGACGAATTCAGAGAAATGCCTTTACATAATTTTTGCGTGGTGTGTAGGATACCTTATGAGGGAGAATTAGAGGAACCCCATCATAAAGATGTGGATGGCTTTGCTAATACTATCGCTCTAGAGGAGACAAAAAAGGGTTCCGAGGCAAAAGTCTCTAGCATACACTTTCCTGTTTTACACTACTTTGCCATATTTGCTAGTAGATGCTTGATTGGGCGTGGAAACAGTGGAAACTTAAGTGTCCCCGATGTTATCATTCTTCAACATGCCTTGCTTGGAGACAATACTTTTACTATGGGTGCCGTCGTTGCTAAACGGCTAGCCCTGAATCGTACAAAAGGCCCCATATTTGGAGGTATCTATGCTGCACGTCTTGCTATTCATTTTCTGATACCCATTAGGCATCTTGAGAAAGAGGAGACAATATTGCCTCCTCAAATTTTAGATTACAAGAGCATGGTAGCACACAAGTTTATTTTTGACAACGAAGGGAGGATGCTCTTGTATAAACTTAGATTTAATAAGAAACATTTTGAGATTATTATTTTGCATGCACCTCTGTTGTTTGATTTGATTGCAGATAATTTTCTTCTTACACCGGAGGCGGTGTACACTCATCGAGGCCAAGCATCCACTATAGAACCTGAACCTGAGCCGGAACCTGAACTAGACCCTTATCGTGCATCGTCTGTCAAGTGGGATCTGGAGACGACCAGCCAGTGGTATCCTGATTACACCTCTCATTACACCGGGGAGAGTAGCAGCGGTCCTTTGTATTAGACCAACTTAGGCCAAAAGCCTAAGCTTAGGGGAGTACGTATTTCTCACCGACTTTACATTCATGTTCACACACTAGTTGTCGGTGCTCATACTCTTTCATTGTATTATCCATGTTAGTTTAATTTCCTTTTTTCTAGTTTTCTTCTTGTGTGTTTGATAAACCTTGAGAAAAACCAAAAAAAATAGTTAGTTTAATTTCCATGCTTGTAGTAGAAATTAAGATGAAAAACCAAAAAGATTTCTAATTCTTCTTCTTTCTTGTTGGGAGCTTTCCCGTGTAAATAGTTTTATTTTCTTTTCTTTCCTTTGGGGGTCGAGAAGACCATATTGAAAATGTTTAGTGGCTCTCAAATGCATGATTGTTTATTTAACTTAGAGGCCATATTACTTGTCTTCTCTTTTGAGTTGAATGTTTGTAGATTCTAGCTTAGTCCAATACACGTGCACTCTTATTATTATACACATCGTTCGATCGTGCGGGTGAAAGGCAATAATGACGATATATGATGGACTTATTGAGATGAGAAAAGCGGGTATGAACTCGACCTCTCTTGTTTTTGTAAATATGATGAGTTCATCGTTCCTGATTCAGCTTATTATGAAGTAAACATATTTGCATAACATTTAGAGATTATAGTTGCTTGTGCCATGCTTGATTAGCTTTGAGTTATAATGGTTTACCTTGCGTGCCAACATGCTATTAGAATGATTATGATGTGGTATGATGGGATGGTATCCTCCTTTGAATGAATTGAGTGACTCGACTTGGCACATATTCACGCATGTAGTCGAATCAAATCAAGATAGCCTTCACGATATTTATGTTCAGGGTGGATTACATCCTACTCATGCTTGTATTCGGTGTGAATTAATTTTAATGCATGTTTATGACTGTTGTCGCTCTCTCAGTTGGTTGCTTCCCAGTCTTTTGCTAGACTTCACCTGTACTAAGCGGGAATACTACTTGTGCATCCAAAATCCTTAAACCCCAAAGTTTTTCCATATGAGTCCACTATACCTTCCTATATGCGGTATTTACCTGCCATTCCAAGTAAATTTGTATGTGCCAAACTCGAAACCTTCAAATGAAATTCTGTTTTGTATGCTCGAGCAGCTCATGTTACAACTAGGGCTGCCTTTATCTTCCATGCTAGGTGGGTTATTCTCAAGAGGAGTGGACTCCGCTCCTCATTCATGAGAAAGGGCCGGTAACCGGGATGCCCAATCCCATGATCCAAAAAGATCAAAGCAAATCAAAATAATTAAACAAAACTCCCCCAGGGCTGTTGTTAGTTCGAGGCACTCGTTGTTTCGAGGAAGCCATGGATTGATTCTTGTTGGTGGTTGGGGGAGTATAAACCTTTACCATTCTGTTTGGGAACTGCCTATAATGCATGTAGTATGGAAGATATAGCCATCTCATAGTTGTTGCGTTGACATCGAAAGTATCCCGCTCAAAATGTTATCCAATCTCTATTTTAAATCGAGCTCTGGCACCTCTACAAATCCCTGCTTCCCTCTGCGAAGGGCTTATCTATTTACTTTTATGTTAAGTCATCACCCTTCTTATTAAAAAGCACCCGCTGGAGAGCACACTGTCATTTACATTCATTATTATTGGTTTATATTGGGTATGACTTGACTGGATCTCTTTTACCATGAATTACAATGTTTAGTCAGTCCTTGATCTTTAAAGGTGCTCTGCATTTATGTTTTGCGGTCTCAGAAAGGGCTAGCGAGATACCATTTTGTCATATCTGTTATGATTGTTTTGACAAAGTGTTGTCATCCGAGTTTTATTATTATGGCGCGCTAGCTGATTATGTTATTGATATGAGTAATTATGAGACTTAAGTTCTATTGTAAGTATGGTTAGTTCATAATATTTGCTGAAACTTGAATGCTGGCTTTTCATGTTTTCAACAAGAGTAAACAGAGTTTGTAAAAGTCTTTCTTTATCACTTTCAGTTTATCAACTGAATTGCTTGAGGGCAAGCAAAGGTTTAAGCTTGGGGGAGTTGATACATCTCCAACGTATCTACTTTTCCAAACACTTTTGCCCTTGTTTTGGACTCTAACTTGCATGATTTGAATGAAACTAACCCGGATCGACGCTGTTTTCAGCAGAATCGCCATGATGTTGTTTTATGTGTAGAAAAGAAAAGTTCTCGGAATGTCACGAAAATCCACGGAGGCACTTTTTGGAATTAGTAAGAATTTACATGCGAAAGAAATACACCAGGGGCCCACACCTGTCCACACGAAGGCGCCCCTATAAGCGCGCCCCTATCTCGTGGGCACCCTAGAGCTCCGCCAACCTTGACTCCATGTCGGAGTAATGGGCCACGGGTAGGCTAACCCGAGCCCCCGGACCTTTCAAGACATCGGGGCGGGCTACGCCCCTCAAGACCCCAAGACGACGAGCTGCTTTCTGAGAGTCGGCGGCAAGGCCGCCGACCGCCTCACTTCGGACGAGTCCCTGTGGGCGACTTGAGATAAGCCGACTTCCTAATCGGCGGCTTCCCAGAGAAGCCGGCTATGGGAGTCGGCCCGCGACTCCACCCACCTCCTGCCTTCGCAATAATGGATGGGACGGGTACGGCCACCGCCGCCCATCCCTGCCCTGCTTATGGCGGGCGTGATCATGGCCACCGTACCAACGGAGATCTCCATACGGCGCGGCATCGCTGCTATGCCGCCCGACATCAGCCTCGCGGCGGCGCCTGGCTCACGACGGCCTGTCTATACTGACCCAGAGGCGGCGGGAACCGCTGTCGGCGAAGTCTGAAGGCGGCGAGAGCGCCACAAGACGGACCCGTTGGGAGTCGGCCCCCAGGAGTCGGCTAGCCCCTCCCACAGGCCCCGCACGCCATTAACCAGACAAGACGGGGAATGGCAACCATGATCGCTCGACAGGCGGCGGCACTGTTGCCATGACCCCATGACCAGGCCCACGTCATTAGAAGCACGGCTACAGTAATCCGCAGCCGGCAAGACCGCTTGCGGCCGGACAAAACTGTCGGCTCCGTCGACCTGTCGGCGGGCCCACCAACCGCGGGTCCCAGCGGTCGGCGGAGAAGACGGCTTTGAGAGATGCAGGCTGGGACCCGCGCCTAGCCGGATTACCATTGTACCCCCGGGCGGTAGGCCTATATAAACCCCCCGAGGCACTCATGCAAAGGGTTGGACCTTGATAGTTTTAGACACACATAGAGGAAAAAGGAGAGCTAGCCGTGCCCTTCTCCTTCCTCGCCCCGAACAGCTCTAGGAGCAACCTTGTACCCACTTTGCCATAGTGATCATGTAGAGACCCCGCAGAGCAGCAGTAGGGGTGTTATCTCCATGGAGAGCCCTGAAGCTGGGTAAGATCCGCCGGCGTGCATGTCTTCGCCTCATCCCGTTTCCAGGCACCGGTGACGTTCTACTCGCCCCCACCATCATAAGCCATCCCTTGGCATATGTCGCACCCAACCCCCGACATTTGGCACCCACCGTGGGGCTAGGTGCACCGTCGTCCGGAGACCTGCTCTGGACGGGAACCCTTTTCCTCCCTGGCGAGCGCAGCCAGCCCGGCACGCCAGACGGAGTCTGTGCCGACGAGCTGCACGGTGTTGAAATCGCCTGCACAGCCAGCTGCCTCGCCGAACTTGTCGGCGAGGTTCGCCTCTCCAACGAGCCTGCATCCGACGCAGGCACGGGCGGCCCAGAGAGCCTCCTCGCAGGCCTCCTTGACCAACTCCATGTCGCCGGCGAGCCTGCCGCGGACTTGGAGTCCGTAGGCTCCACGGACCTGATGCTGGTCGACTCCGACACCGCGTCGCTCGACGCGTTCCCCACCAACGTGGTGGTCTATGACGAGCCGCTCCCTCGCGCGGAGAGCGGCGGAAGCACCGTCACAGAGGTGCTCGTCATCGGTCATGGCGAGCATTCCGGCGAAGGAGCTCACGACCCACTCGACGCGGCTCTGCAAGACCTGACCGCGCCTATTCCGGAAGACGCTGACGCCGAGATGCTGGAGGCGCGCCGCCTTCAGCTCGTCGAAGGCGCGAAGAAGCTGGCAAGCATGAGACGCTTGTCAGAAGCCTACCAGCGTGAGATGGATCACGCTGTGGGCGGCTCGTCGGCCCCAACTGGGCCTAGCCACGTAGGCGCGGTCCAGCAGCGCGGCGTAGCCATCGCCAACCTGTTCGGGGCCAATCACCCTATGTACACCACGCCTGCGGAGAACATCCGTGCCGCCCAGGCGGCGGCGGACGAGCTAGACAACTTCGAGGGTGAAGAGCGCCGCCTGATGACGGTGCGCGTCCAGAGTTTCCTCGACGCTGCCGCCGCATGTAATGAAGCCGGCTGTCGCATGCAGGCGCCGCCATGACAAAACGATGACCTGCCTCCCCGCCGAGATCAAGGCGTGACGCCTCGGACACCGACTGGCGGTGTCCGCAGAAGAAAAAACAAGGATCCGGCTGTCAGCCACAGTCGGACTCACATCTCCATCGAGCGCGACCAAGACGGCCGCCCAAGAGCGGTGGAACGGCGGGACGACTATCTGCCTCCTCCTCCTCGCAAAGAAAGGCGAGTCTACCCGCCACCAGTCGAGCATCCGACTCTCCGCGACCGCCTTGGCCGCCGAGAGGGAGTCGGAGAGAACGACGCCCGCCACCGGATCGACCGACTCCACCGATCCCTGGCGCTGGAAGAAGAAGACGAGTTGGGTCCTCCCTATTTCGGACCTCGCATCCGAGACGAGCCCTTTTCCAGAGGGTTCACGCTCCCCCGAGATACGCCCAAGTACACCGGCTTTGTAAAGCCGGAAGACTGGCTGGTTGACTACTCCACGGCCGTCAACATAGCGAATGGCAACAAGCCGTAAAGTATGTTCCGCTCATGCTCCAGGGCACGGCCCGAACATGGTTGAACAGCCTGAAGCCCCGCAGCATCAACAGCTGGGTCGACTTCACCGAAGCCTTCGTCCGCAACTTCACAAGCACGTACAAGCGACCTCCCAAGCCTCGCCAGCTTTCCTTGTGCGTGCAAGGCCCCAACGAGTCAACTCGCGACTACCTCACGCGCTGGGCCGAGCTTCGGAACTCCTGCGAGGGCATGCACGAGGTGCAAGCTATCGAGTACTTCACCTCCAGGTGTAGAGAAGGCACCCTCCTCAAGCACAAGCTCCTCTCCGACGAGCCGGAGACCCTCGACGAGCTGCTGATCATAGCAGACAAGTACGCCACAGCCGACTCCTCCATGAAGGCAGAGATTCAAGTTAGTGCGACCGGCAAAGTGGCCCCTCAGGTTCCCAGAACTCCGGCTGGAGACGCCGGTCGGCGACAAGAACAGAATGATCACAAGCGCAAGGCCCCACAGCCTGCTTCCAGCAGCCGGCAGGTTGCGACAGTCGAAGACCAACAGCCGGAGGGGCAGCCTCCGGCCAAGCGACAGAAAGGCGGCAAGTCCAACTAGTTGCCGGCCTTCTCTTACGAGCAAACTCTAGATGGTCCCTGCAAGTTCCACAATGCGCCCGTCAAACCACACCAGCCGAAAGTGCCACTGCTCACCAGATCGCCAAGGAGACGGCCTCCTGCCTCCCCCTTTCTTTGGCGCCGCCTCCACCGCCCCGCCCAGCCGGCATTTGTCGAGCCTAATCGGCCTTGATACAAGATGAGTACCTAAGAGCACGGAGCCTATGTGGTGTTCACCACAGTGTGGCCGACGATCGACGAAGAAAGCGGCTGCAACAACAAGAGGTGAATGGAGTAGCATCGGATACTCGAAATTCATGCATCGGTCCGAGAAGCCTATCGCTTGAGCAGAGCTGATCACCCGGAGGTGATGCCGAGTCCGGCTCCTCGCCCGGTCTTGGGAGCCACCTTTGCCACAGATAGGGGGCCACTCGCTTCTCGCGAGTGCGGATAGACGGAGGCAGTAGCATCAACATCATGTACAAGGATACCATGGAGAAGTTAGGAATCAAGCAAACAGAGCTTCAGAGCAGCCGGACTGTGTTCCACGGCATTGTACCTGGCCTTTCCTGCTCAGCGATCGGCAAGATCCTGATAGATGTCCTCTTTGGAGACAAAGATCATTTCCGCCGAGAGCCAATTTGGTTTGAAGTGGTGGACGTCGAAAGCCCGTACCATGCGCTGCTTGGCCGACCTACTTTGGCCAAGTTCATGGAGGTTCCCCACTACGCCTACCTCAAAATGAAGATGCCGAGTTCCAAGGGGATTCTGACCATAGCCGGCGACTACAGAAAGTCGTCCGCTTGCGCGGCTGAAAGCAGTCGGCTAGCCGAGTCCCTGGTGATCGCAGCTGAGAAGCGGCTTCTTGATCGGGTTGTGGCGATGGCCGGCAAGCAGCCCGAGATATCGCCCAACCCCAAGGAGTCGGAAGCTGAGGGCCCGCTCAAGCTGGCCAAAGAAACGAAGAAGATACCCTTGGACCCGGAGCACCCAGAGAGGTACGCTGTCATAGGTGCAAACCTTGACAGCAAATAGGAAGGCGAGCTCGTCGATTTCCTCCATGAGAATCGGGACATCTTCGCATGGTCCCCTAAAGACATGCCAGGTGTACCGACGGAATTCGCCGAGCACAAGTTACATGTCCGATCTGATGTGAAGCCCGTCAGGCAGCCCTTGCGCCGCCTGTCAGAAGAGCAGAGAAGAGTTGTTGGAGAAGAGATAGCCCGGCTTCATTATGGAAGTGGTTTTTCCAGAATGGTGCTCAAACCCCGTCCTGGTACTGAAGAAGAACAAGCAGTGGCGGATGTGTATTGACTACACAAGCCTCAACAAAGCTTGCCCCAAGGACCAGTTCGCTCTGCCGAGAATTGACCAGGTGATAGACTCTATAGCCGGATGCGAGTTGTTGAGCTTCTTAGATGCATATTCAGGATATCACCAAATCAAGCTGAACCCGGCTGACAGACTGAAGACCGCCTTCATCATGCCGTTTGGAGCCTTCGGCTACCTAACCATGATGTTCGGCTTGAGGAATGCCGGCGCTACCTTTCAGCGTTGCATGCAGAAGTGCCTCCTCAAGCAACTCGGCAGAAACGCCCACGTCTACGTGGACGATGTGGTGGTGACGATGGAAAAGTGTGGAACACTGCTGGAAGACCTTAAGGAAACCTTTGAGAACCTGCGCCAATTCCAGATCAAGCTCAACCCTGAGAAGTGCGTCTTCGGAGTACCAGCCGGCCAACTCCTTGGCTTCCTGGTCTCTGAACACGGCATAGAGTGCAACCCTGTAAAGATCAAGGCCATCGAGAGGATGGAAGTACCCCGCCGACTGCTAGATGTGCAAAAGTTCACCGGCTGCTTGGCGTCTATCAGCCGATTCATCACCGGTTGGGCGAGAAAGCTCTCCCTTTATACCAGCTCATGAAGAAGACCACCTTCTTCGAATGGAACCACAAGGCGGACGAAGCTTTTCTCCAGTTGAAGAAAATGCTGACTACTCCCCCTGTGCTGGCGGCCCCGACTCCTAAAGAGCCCATGCTCCTCTACATTGCCGCCACCAGCCGGGTAGTCAGCACAGTCATTGTAGTTGAATGCAAGGAGGAAGGCAAGGAGCTACCTGTCCAGAGACCGTTATTACACGAAATGGCATCTTTCGACCTCCAAGCAGAACTACCCCCACTACCGTAAGATGTGCTACGGGCGTGCACTTTGCCGTCAAGAAGTTGAAGCCTTACTTTCAAGAGCATCCAATCACTGTGGTTTGCACAGCCCCACTAGCCGAGATCATCGGAAGCCGAGATGCTTCTGGCCGAGTGGCCAAATGGGCCATAGAGCTGGCTCCCTACACCATCTATTACCAGCCCCGCACCACCATCAAGTCGCAAGCACTGGCCGATTTCGCCGACCGGGCCGAGACCAAAGACATGCCGCCAAATACCGACTCCACCCATTGGCGGATGCATTTCGATGGCTCCGAGATGCGCACCCGCTTGGGAGCCGGCGTTGTCCTCACTTCCCCCAAAGGCGTCAAGCTCAAATATGCGCTGCAGATCCATTTCGCCGCTTCCAACAACGTCGCCGAATACGAGGCGCTCATTCACGGGCTCCGGCTTGCCAAAGAGCTCGGCATTCGCCAGATCCTGTGTTATGGCGACTCCGATTTAGTGGTCGAGCAGTCATCTGGCGATTGGGACGCCAAAGATGCAAACATGGCGAGCTACCGTTTCCTTGTACAGCAACTCAGCGGATATTTCGATGGGTGCGAGTTCCTTCACGTGCCAAGAAATGACAACAACCAAGCAGACGGCTTAGCACGAATCGGCTCCACCCGCCAAGCAATACCATCCGGCGTCGCCCTTCAGCGCCTCCTCAAGCCGTCTGTCAAGCCTTTACCAGAATCAGACTCCATCTTTGTGCCGGCTCCCCCCGAAGAAGTCGGATCCGACTCAAGAGCCCCAGCAGACGGCACGAGAATTCTTACAGATGGCTCCAAGAACGCCGCAGTCGAAGCCGGCCCGGGGACTTCAGAACCCGGCCCGGGGACTGCGGTGACCAGTCCGAAGACTCCAGAGCTCGGCCCGGGGACTGCACCAGTCGGCCCGGGGACTTCATCAATCCAGCAAGCAGCCGCGGACTCCAGCCCGCCGCCTCCCAGCCCAGCCGCCCTCGTCCAAGTAGCAGTGCTGGCAGTTGAAGAAATAGCAGCACCCTCATGGGCCCAGCCCATCCTCAAGTTCCTAGTGAGCAGAGAGCTGCCAACCGATGAAATCTTGGCTCGGCAAGTACAACGCCGGGCGGCAGCCTACACCATAGTCAACAGAGAGCTGGTCAGGCGCAGCGTCGCTGGTGTCTACCAGTGTTGCGTCGAGCCAGAGCAAGGCCAAGCGATTCTCGAAGACATCCATCAAGGCGAGTGGGGCCACCATGCGGCCTCAAGAGCACTCGTCGCCAAAGCCTTTTGACACGGTTTCTTCTGGCCAACTGCCCTAGAAGAGGCCAAGGAATTAGTCCAAAATGCAAGGGGCACCAGATGTTCCGCTCCAAGCCGTATCAGCCGGCTTCCGCACTCAAGACTATCCCCATCGCCTGGCCCTTTGCGGTTTGGGGCCTGGACATGTTGGGACCATTCAAAGCAGCACGAGGTGGCCTAACTCACTTACTTGTCGCGGTGGACAAGTTCACCAAGTGGATAGAAGTAAAGCCCATCAAGAAGTTGAATGGTCCGACTGCAGTGACTTTCATCGCCGACATCACGAGTCAGTACGGCATACCACACAGCATCATCACCGACAATGGCACAAATTTTGCCAAAGGGGCCCTGGCCCGATTCTGCGCGACACAGGGCATCCGACTGGACTTAGCGTCCGTTGCCGATCCGCAGTCAAACGGCCAGGTGGAGCGAGCAAACGGCCTCATCCTGTCTGGCATCAAGCCTCAACTGGTCGAACCACTGGAGCGTTCGGCCGGTTGGCTTGATGAATTGCTACCTGTCCTCTGGAGTCTGCATACGACTCCAAACAAGTCAACCGGCTTCACACCTTTCTTCCTCGTCTACGGTGCTGAAGCCGTCATCCCAATGGACATAGTGTTCGACTCCCCACGAGTCACCATGTAAACCGAGGAGGAAGCAGAAGAAGCACGTCAAGACGGCGTCGATCTGCTAGAAGAGGGCCGGCTGTTGACACTCAGCCGGTCCAGCATCTACCAGCAGAGCCTGTGCCGATACTACAACAGGAAGGTCAAGCCGAGATCTTTCCAAGAGGGCGACCTTGTGCTCCGATCGATCCAAAGAAACAGCCGCCAAAGACAGCCGCCGCCTTTGGGAAGGCCCGTTCATTATCGACAAAGTGTTGGGCAACGACTCCTACTACGATCGACGCCGAAGCCCCGAGCACGCAAGAGGGACGACTCCGGCAAAGAGACGGAACGGCCATGGAATGCAAATCTTCTCCGAAGATTTTACAGTTGATGCAGTATGTACCACGCTACCCTTTGTAGTAAAGTACCAAGACTTTGGGCCCCCCGAGAAAAGCTCGGGGACTGCCGTTTTTGTTATCTGTATGATAAGAATTATGCCTTCGAGTATGCTACTTTTTGTTATGCCGCTTGGCACGGGGTTCGACTAGTCGGCCCGGGGACTCGCCGCCACCCGCTATGGAATGCTTCCTGCAGTCGGACAAGTAGTGTTTGGTGCCTAAGCCTTCTCCTGTCAGAAGCTGCAGCACGCAGAGCGACCGTTTGGTGGGCAGGAGTAAGGAAGAATGGGCGCCCACGTGAAAAAAGGCTAAGGACTCAAATCATAAACATAGCTTAAGCCGGCTTCCAGCCTCTCTTCGCAAAGCCGACCCTTGAGTAGTCGGCTTGCCGCTTTCTATCCAACTTGTTAAAAGGACTCTAAATGGCCAAGTACTTGCCTTCCCAAGAGTGGCCAAGCATTTGATCCAACGGCAGTCCGCAGAGCGGTTGTCCGACTGGCAAGGCGGCGATTAAGGGAAGGCGACAAAGGAAAAAGCCAAAGGAGCAATGAGCAAGGAAAGATAGAATTAGGATAAATATTTACATAACATAGGCCCTTGGCCGAATCTTCAAGCAGAAGTTCAAAATACACCCCGCGGGTGGAATTG
Organism: Aegilops bicornis; assembly: GCA_021605145.1. NCBI lineage: Eukaryota > Viridiplantae > Streptophyta > Magnoliopsida > Poales > Poaceae > Aegilops > Aegilops bicornis. The sequence continues at coordinate 54,937,075 of CM038670.1, forward strand.
TGCGAATTAACAAGTTCTTCAAAGACTACTAAAGCAGATAAAATAAAGGCAAGACTGCAGCCTGGGAAGCGGTAGACTGGTTTGGAGGGTCGGAAGAGACGGCGGTGTCAGGCGCCGGGGCGGCCGGCTGGGCAGTCTCGGTCTGGTCATCTCCGGCGGCAGCCTGCCCGGTCGGGCGCGGCTCGTTGCTGGAGGCGTGGTCGAGCTGAGGCTGGTCGCCCGCTCCGTCTTCTGGTGCCTCCGTCTCACCTCTGTCCTCCGCCTCGCCTTCCTCCTCGGCGCTGTAGCCGATCACCTCCGCCGAGTCCTCGTCATAATCCAGGGTCATTCCGAACCACTCCGGCGGCGCCTCCCCGCTGTCTTCAGCCTGCTCAGGGACGAAGACGCTGGTGTCTGTGTAGTCGGCGATCGCCGCCGCACGCTCGACGAGGGCATCTTCCACAGCTAACAGCTCCGCCTAGGCCTCTGACCGGAACGCGGCCAGCCTGTCCAGATCCAACCCTGGATACCACGCCTTTACGAATTCCAAGGCCCGGTGCGCTCCAGCCCGGGCCGAGGAACCCTTCCAGGCCTCAAGAAGGCCAGCCGCGACCTCCACGGCGGCGATCGGTCCGACCGAGTCGCAGAACCGGCATGTCTGGCCACAGGGCAGCAATCGCCTGGGCGCCGACACGTTGAAGCCGGCGCAGCATCCGATGGGCCGGCCGCAGACGAGCCTCGATGCTCAGAAGCTTCTCATCAAGGGTCCGGGGGGCGTTGGCGGCAATCTCTGCACCATTTGCCCTCCGTGCCTCGCGATCATCCTCGATGGCTTGAGTGGCCGCCTGCGTGTGGCCAGGGAAGAAGTCTGCCAAGACGAAAAAGAAGCAAGTCAAAAAATCAGGAGTCAGCCCGACCTATAGTCAGCAGCTCAAAGAAAGAAAGTAAAGAAACTCACCATCGACAATGTCCTCGATCTCATGGAAGCCGGAGGTCAGAAGTGCCTCCTTGTCTGTCCAGAAGGAGTGCTCGCTTTCGAACTCGGCCAGGAGAGCAATCTCTTTCTTCTCCGCCTCGTCCTGCGCCTTCTTAAGCAGCTCCCTTTGCTCCGCCAGCTGCGTAGCCAGCAGGTCGCGCTCTGCGGCAAGCTTGCTGCACTCCTCCCCCTTGGCACGCAAGGCGGTGTTGGCTTTGCCCAGCTGCAGCTGGAGAGTGGCGTTGGCCTCTGAAGAATAAAAAGAAAAAGGACGTTAAGTCGTCAGCTAAGAAGGTCACCGGGAAGATCCGGCCCGACTGCTCAGCAGTCAGCCCGAATCTCGGGGACTACAGCCCGCGGGTGCGCCAACGTGCCCCCGCGAAGAAGAAAGAGGACTCACTCCGGATCTCCGACAAGTTGGGCAGTCCGCTTGCCCAGCTCCTCAACATTGCGGTAGAAGGCAGTGACGCGGAGGTTGTGATACTCCTATGATAAGTATTTCAGACAAAGGTACATATTTGGAACTCACCAGATGGAGTTCTGAGCCGCTGCTTTCGGCCAGCCGAAACTCGGGGACTACACCCGATGGAGGTTGGCCAGCGCCTCCACAGAGAAGAACAAGAAAAACAAACTCAAAAGAAGAAAGCATACCCGAACGGCTGCTCGCGATGCCAGATGCGCCTTGGTGCAGTTCTGGATGGCGTCGCCCTCGGTTCGCAGCTTCGCCTGAACATCCAGAAGCGCCTGGCACAGCGGCCCTGTGCCGCCTCCTCGCACCCACCCAATGGGCGCGGCGCTCATTGCCTTGGCGTCTGGGATAGCCGAGCTGGCGGCGCCGGTCTCCAAGGGGCGTGGCGCCGAAATCGCCTTCTCAAGACGGCAGCGCACTGGCGAGGCGACTTGAAGGAGCAGCTTCGCCACGGCCTCGTCTTTTCGGCCGGCAAGCACCGCGGGTCCGCCTGCTGTTTACCTTGCGCGCTCCCAGACGGCGGCGGAGGCGGCGGTGGCGGCACGGCCGTGCAAGACATGGAGGTCTCGCCGCCTTCCCTCTCCATGATGGGGTACTCGCCGCGGGCTCCCTCAGTCTGCCCCATGAACTCCGGGGCCGGCGGGGAGCTCAGCAGGATGATGAGCAACGCCGATTGGCGGTGCTCGGCCTCCTCAGCTCGCCGCTTTGCCGCGACGGCGGCTTCGGCCTCATCCAGCTTCCTCTGGGCGGAGGCCGCCGCCTTCTCGGCCTCCGCCTTCTCCAGGCGGGTGGCTTCTTACTCGTCGTACTTCTCCTGCATGTTCCGCTCCGTCGCCTACCGGAGGTCGGCGGCAGGGTCAATCCACCGAGTAGTGGCGGACGTCTCTGCCGACCCCATGACGGAGGCGGCGGCGACCCTCTCCAAAGTAAGGGGAGCCCTGAAGCGAGGAAGGCATGTAAAGGATTTGGACAAGATTCACCAGAAGAAAGCAAGACAAAGGCGGAAGCGCTTACGCAGAGACCAGTGGCGGCCTTTTCACTTCCTTGCGGAAGCGGTTGGCCTTGGAGACCGCCTCTTCCCTCTTGGTCGCGGCGGCCGCCCCTTGAACTTCTTCGACCGGCTGCCAAGCAAGCTCGGCCCGGCCCGGCGCTTCTTCGCGCCGCCTTGACCACCCAAGCCGGCGGAGGAACTCGCGCTCGGCTGGCCGACCTTTGACTGGTGGCGCGGGGCAACTTCCCCCTCGGCGTCGTCATCAGGCCAGTCGGCAAAGGTGGCCGAGGGCCTAAAGTCGCCAGCTCCTCCTCCTCCTCCTTCGGCGTCGGCCTCCTCGCCGCCGCCCCCAAGCCAAGGTCGTCGATGTTGCTCTCCGCTCGGTCGAGGACGAACTGACGGGCCGGCCCCGCGGTGCCGGCTGAAGGCTGGATGAGGGGGTTCTGACTCGAAAAAACCAAAAAAGATCAGAAGTCGGATTCAGCTGAAAAAGAAAACAGAAGAAGAAGAGAGATGACTTACGACAGGAGGGGGGGTTGGCGCGTGAGTACGGCTCCTTGCCGAACTGCCAATCCGCCGTGAGATTGCAGTTTGCGATGTAATTCACCGTGTCCGCCACCTCCGCGTGGGGCATGTCCTTGGAGCACAGCCGACTTGGGTCCCGGTGGCCGCTCATCTGACAGATCAGATGAGGTCGGCCTTGGAGCGGAAGGACTCGGCGCGCCACGAAGGCGGCCAGCAGGTCGGCCCCGGTCAAACCCTCCGACTGCGTCAGCACTCGGAGTCGCGCGACGGCGGCGGCACCAGCGGGAGTCAGCGTCCTGGCCCGGTGGGACCAGCTGGGGAGCCTCCGCCCGGTCGCCCGGCCGTAAAGGCGGCAGATTGACCCAGTCGCCTTCTGGGGCGACGTTCTTCACGTAAAAATAAGATCGCTGCCACATCTTCACCGACTTAATCAGCGGGATGGTGGGAAACGGGTTGTCGGCCACCGATCTCCGCATCGCGATGAAGGTACCGCACAGGGCTGGCACGCCGGCGACGTGCATGTCGAGCTTGGACTGGAAGAACTCCCCCCATAGCTCGATGGTGGGGAGAACGCCGAGGAAGCCTTCGCACAAGGTGGCGAAGGCACCCAGCAGCACCACCGTGTTCGGTGTAAGGTGGTGCGGCCGAGCCCGTGGAACTCCAAGAAGGAGCGGAAGAAACCGCTCGCCGGCAGCCCTGGGCGCGCATGAGGTGCGGCGTGTCGACCCGCCGCCCTCCTCCGGCGCCCGGCGATATTTCTCCAGCGGCGGCCTTGAGCCGCACTAGGTTCTTGCCGGGGAGACGACGCGTCTGGCGAAGGAACTCTATGTGGTCGTCGTCCACCTCGGAGCCGTCCCACACGCCGGAGCGCGCGGCAGGAGGTACGGCGGCGGAGGAAGAGCTCATCGCCGCGGCGTGGCGTGGTTCGACGCGGCGAAGACAAGAGGAAGAAGAAGCAAGAGGAAGCGGAGGGAGTAGGGAAGATGGGCGCGTGCTTCGCCGCCCCCCTCCTCCCGGCGGGCGTGGGATTAACTACGCCCAGCACCCCATGCCTCCCACGATTTACCACACGAAGTTACTGCGCGCAGTTACGACGTGGGAACCCCAACCGTCCGCACGGCCACAACGGATCCGTTCGCGTGCCGAGGCGCGGTAGTGGTGGGTCCCGCCTGACGGCCTGTCCCACGCGACGCAGGGCAGATCGACCACGCGTGGCGCCACGCGACGGGTCCTCAACGGGCAGCTGCCTGGAAGCTTATCAGGCACGCTGCCTGGATCCCACTACGACTTTCAAACTCTTTAAGGGGGAAGACGGCCTTCTACGAGTCCGGCCCCAGCTAGTCGGCCTAGAGGAAGACGCCGAGCAAAGCCCAGATTCCACCAACAGGAGGATGAAACTGTTGAGGCTCCTCGACATGTTGCCCTCGGTGCCTCACCAGCTTCGGGGACTACTGTCGGAGTAATGGGCCATGGGTAGGCTAACCCGAGCCCCCGGACCTTTCAAGATATCGGGGCGGGCTGCGACCCTCAAGACCCCAAGACAAAGAGCCGCTTTCTAAGAGTCGGCGGCAAGGCCGCCGACTGCCCCTCACGGCTGAGTCCCAGGGACGACTTCGAGATAAGCCAACTCCTAACTGGCGGCTTCCAGAGAAGCCGGCTATGGGGAGTCGACCCGTGACTCCAACCACCTCCTGCCTTCGCAATAATGGATGGGACGGGGTACGGCCACCGCGTGGCCCATCCCTGCCCAGTTCGCGAAAGGGCGAGCATGGCCTGATCGCCGTGCATCAACAGATATCTCCATCCGTGCGGCATCATGCCATGCCGGCCTGACATCAGCCCGTGGGCGGCGCCTGTGCGCCTGACGGCTGTCTCAGACGTCCCGAGACGGCGGGACCCGCCTGTCAGTGGGGGTACAGAAGACAGCGCGAGTGCCACAAGACGGACCTGTTGGGAGTCGGCCCCCAGGAGTCGGCTAGCCCCTCCCACGGGCCCCGCACGCCATTAACCAGACAAGACGGGGAATGGCAACAGTGATCGCTCGACAGGCGGCGACACTGTTGCCATGACCCCATGACCAGGCCCGCGTCATTAGAAGCACGGCTACAGTAATCCGCAGACGGCAAGACCCGCCCGCGGAGGACAAGGCATGTTGGCTCCGTACCGGACCCGTCGGCTGGGCCCACCAGTCGGCGGAGAAGACGGCGGCCTGAGAGACAGACGGCTGGGACCCGCGCCCAGCCGGATTACCATTGTACCCCCGGGGGGTAGGCCTATATAAACCCCCCGGGGCACCCATGCAAAGGGTTGGACCCTGATAGTTTTAGACACACATAGAGGAAAAAGGAGAGCTAGCCGTGCCCTTCTCCTTCCTCACCCCGAACAGCTGTAGGAGCAACCTTGTACCCACTTTGCCATAGTGATCATACGGAGACCCCGCAGAGCAGCTATAGGGGTGTTATCTCCACGGAGAGCCCTGAAGCTGGGTAAGATCCGCCGGCGTGCATGTCTTCCTCATCACGTTTCCAGGCACCGACGATGTTCTTCTCGCCCCCACCAAGATAAGCCATCCCTTGGCATATGTCGCACCCAACCCCCGACACTCCAACTCCATATATTCTATCTTGCGGAGAAAAAAACCAGAGAGAAAGTTTCATCGCGTTTTACGACACGGATCCGCCGCCAAGCCCTAATCTCTCTCGGGAGGGCTGATCTGGAGTCCGTTCGGGGCTCCGAAGAGGGGGATTCGTCGCCGTCGTCATCATCAACCATCCTCCATCACCAATTTCATGATGCTCACCGCCGTGCGTGAGTAATTCCATCATAGGCTTCGTGGACGGTGATGGGTTGGATGAGATTTATCATGTAATCAAGTTAGTTTTGTTAGGGTATGATCCCTAGTATCCACTATGTTCTGATATTGATTGCTATGACTTTGCTATGCTTAATGCTTGTCACTAGGGCCCGAGTGCCATGATTTCATATCTGAACCTATTATGTTTTCATGAATATATGTGTGTTCTTGATCCTATCTTGCAAGTCTATAGTCACCTGTTATGTGTTATCATCCGACAACCCCGAAGTGACAATAATCGGGATACTTCTCGGTGATGACCGTAGTTTGAGGAGTTCATGTATTCACTATGTGTTAATGCTTTGGTCCGGTTCTCTATTAAAAGGAGGCCTTAATATCCCTTAGTTTCCACTAGGACCCGCTACCACGGGAGGGTAGGACAAAAGATGTCATGCAAGTTCTTTTCCATAAGCACGTATGACTATTTACGGAATACATGCCTACATTACATTGATGAACTGGAGCTAGTTCTGTGTCACCCTATGTTATAGCTATTACATGGGGAATCGGATCCGGCATAATTATCCATCACTGATCCTTTGCCTACGAGCTTTTCACATATTGTTCTTCGCCTATTTACTTTTCCGTTGCTGCTGTTACAACTACTACAAAAACCCAAAAACTACTATCTTTACTTTTGCCACTGTTACCTTTATTATCATACTACTTTGCTACTAAATACTTTGCTGCAGATACTAAGTCATCCAGGTGTGGTTGAATCGACAATTCAACTGCTAAGACTCAAGAATATTCTTTGGCTCCCCTTGTGTCGAATCAATAAATTTGGGTTGTACTTCACCCTCGAAAGCTGTTGTGATCCCCTACACTTGTGGGTTATCACCCGTTGATGGAAGCTTACATGGATGAAGTGATAAAACTGGAGGAGCTCTTTGACGATATACGAGCAGAGCACATGTCCCCTGGACGGAAAACGACATCCCCGACTACCTGTCAAAGCGTGCTGCCCTGAAGCTACCTGTGGAACTAGGTACTTTTGTGCTTCGGTTAACTCAACCATCCGTCGAACCATCAACAGGGCAGAACAAGCGGAGGAAGCTAGGCCCCGACAAGTACTTCCCCACCGCGATCCCCGGAGCCGCTGGCGAAGGTGTTGCCGCTGATGCCGATCCTGCCACGGGGCAACTGACTCCGGCAGGGCCTCAGGCCATGGCCATAGAGAGGGCCGTTCCCGTGGCAGAAGAGATGCCTTTGGTCCTTGTCGTCGAGCCGCAGGCTCCGGCATGGGCGCAGCACACCGTCCTATTCCTCCAAGTAGGAGAGCTTCCTGAAGAGCAGGAAGAGGCAGAGAGAGTAGCCCGCCGGTCTGCTCTGTACCAATTTGTTGACAACGTCTTGTACAGGAAAAGGCCGAATGGGGTGGAATTGAAGTGCTTCTCCCGGGAGGAAGGATTGGGGCTGTTGGCGGAGATACATGGAGGCATATGTGGCTCCCACATAGGGTCAAGGGCCCTTGCTGGCAAGGCTTTCTGGCAAGGTTTCTTCTGGCCCACTGCCCTCCAGGATGCGGCAACACTAGTAAACAAGTGTGAAGCATGCTAGTTCCATTCGTAGAAGCTTCATCAACCAGCTCAAGACCTTCAAACCATCCCTCTCTCCTGGCCCTTCTCGGTCTAGGGGCTCGACATGTTGGGCCCTTTCCCTCATGTCATCGGGGGCTTTGAGTACTTGTACGTTGCAATTGACAAGTTCACAAAGTGGCCAGAGGTGGAAGCGGTGAGGAAGGTGACAGCGCAGTCAGCCATCAAGTTCTTCAAGGGGCTAGTTTGCCGTTTTTGTGTACCCAAGAGGATCATCATTGACGCACACAGTTCACAAGCCACGCCTTCATGCAGTACATTGAGGATCTCGGCAGCAAGGTCTGATTTGCTTCCGTGGCACACCCACGGAGCAACGGCAAGCGGAGAGAGAGAATGCTGAAGTTCTGCGAGGCTTAAGAACGAAGACTTTTGACAAGCTACACAAGAGTGGAAGGCGCTGGATTGACGAGTTGCCGGCGGTTCTTTGGTCGATCAGAACGACGCCAAATCGTGCCACCAGCCAGACACCCTTTGCCCTGGTCTACGGGGCAGAAGCAGTTATCCCCACGGAACTCATATACGGGTCACCTCGAGTGCTCACTTATGATGAGCTTGAGCAAGAGCGATTGCGGCAAGATGACGCAACGCTCCTTAATGAAGATTGTCTCCAGGCGGCTGTGAGAGCAGCATGCTACCAGCAAGCCTTGCGCCGCTACCATAACCGCAAGGTTCATGCCCGGAGCTTTAAGGAAGGTGACCTTGTTCTTCGGCACGTTCATTCGGCCAAGAATTCCAACAAGTTGACGCTAAAGTGCGAAGGCCCTTATCGGGTAACACGAGTCACCAGGCTCGGCACGTCCTCCTGGAGACCGAAGATGCCATTCCAGTGAGCAACGCCTGGAACATCGAGCATCTTCGCAAGTTTTACCCATAAGGTGCGCCTACCGGGCCTCCCGGCAAGCCACCTTTTGTACAAGCCTTGCCGGCAAGGCATGTAACCCTTTGTACAAAGCCAGACAAAGAGCCTGAGCATAAAAAAATGAAGCACTGGCGCCCTAAGTTATAGCATGCATGCTAGATTGAGTCTCTCCCTCGGTTAGGGTTGATAGTGCTTAGCAGCGACTAATCCCTAGCGTAGAGGTCGAGTTTGCGTCATTTTGTTCCTATCCATCCTTTTTGGTACGCATGGTACATGATATGTTCCCGCCAAGCCAAGTGGAAGGAAGAGAACAAGCCGGCGCTCCAGACCCGGCAGGCCATGCTTGCCGAGGGCTAAAGACACGAGGGTCCACCCACGGCAAGTCAGGGTTGTCGGGGGGCTGCAGATTCAGATAAGTTTTCCCATTCCTTGTCATGCATTTCCGTATAAAACTTGGGACGTACGGAACCTCGTTTTGTTCCAAAGCTGTCGTGCTCCCCTCGTTCCTATCACCCAAGGGATTCTTGGTTCGGAATATGGTTGTAGCCACGGCGGCAAGGAAGCAAGCGTAGGGCCCACCCCACTTCGTCCCTACCTCCGCCAAAGGCGTGAGTATGGACGAACGGAGTGGGGGAACGGCAAGGCCTGCTGTCGGGCAGTGGTGTTTATATTAAAAATAACAAGGATTTATTCCTTGGTATGGGCTTTGCTCACACGCACACACAAGACCTGGCAAGCCCCCCTTTTCCATTAATACGTTCCATACAGGTATAGTGAGTACGGAACATAAACGTGAACAGGGAGATTACAAGTTTTAGATCTAAATAAGGCATGTGGGCTTACAAGTTGAAAAAAGATAAGATGCGCATAATCCCTTTCTTGTCCCTCTCCTCAGGAAATGAAACAAGAAGGCAAAAGGGAAGAAGGAGCGCATAGGCGAGGTACGAGCAGCAGAAGGCACCAAGAGAACATGTCGGCGATCGCCTAGGAGAGGTTTGGTGGTGGTGCCGCCGGAGGAAGAGCTGGAAGATGAGGCAGCGGTCCGTCAATACGCTATGAAGGCGTCGATGCCATCCAACTCCGACTTGACGGCCCGCCACCTGCCTTCTTTGCCTTCTCCGGCCTCCCTACACCAGCCGCCCAAGGAGGCGACCCCGAGAAGTTCAAGGAGCCGGCGACACGGATGATGGGGTCGTCAGTGTCGCCCGGAGCGGCGCCCGACGTTTAGTTGGACCCGGCATCCTGCCGCCCGCTACCCTCGCCGTCGTTGCCACTGTCCTCGTCACTCTCACTCGAGGTGGAATCATTATCGTCGGAGGAGCTCTCCATGCAGCACCTTACGCGAGTCCCGAAGTGCCCAAAGACCTTGACGGAGAGGAGGCCACTCTCCATTAATTTGAAATGGAGAGTGAACCACTCCGTTAGGCTGTGGATGCGGGCAAAAGTCTTCCACCCTTGACGAAGATACATGATGTGAGGGGCGGGGAACTCGACGGCGGCCCACGTATCGCTGTTCCCACAGCCCCTCATATCCAGCCGCAGCGCCTGCGGTGGGTCCAGCTCCATCTCCCACACAAATGGGGTCGGGAGGCGAAGACGACGGTGTGGCGGCTGGCGCAGCCTGATGAAGAACTCGTAAGGGTTATCCCCGACGTGGCCCTCCACCGGGGAAGGGGCCGCTGGCGGAGGCGAGGCCGATCTGCCGCCCCGTCCTCCTCTCCCTCGTGCGCCGCGACGTCCTTGACCTTGACCCTTCCCCTTCCTCTAACGGCTGGCTCTGCCTCCACGAGCTCTTGGGGAGGAGCGATGTGTTGTCTACCCGAGACCCTCGCCACCACCGATGAAGCGTCGCCACGCACCCTCGCCATGGCAGCAGGAATGGAGAGAAGCAGGTGACGAAGGATTGAGGGGCGCCGTTCCTCCCGCTCCACTCCTTATAAAGAGGCAGGGGCGGGGCTTGGCCGCCCCTCTCGGCCAATCCGGTTCGTTGATAACCCACAAGTATAGGGGATCGCAATAGTTTTCGAGGGTAGAGTATTCAACCCAAATTTGTTGATTCGACACAAGGGGAGCCAAAGAATATTCTCAAGTATTAGCAGCTGAGTTGTCAATTCAACCACACCGTGAAACTTAGTATCTGCAGCAAAGTGTTTAGTAGCAAAGTAATATGATAGTGGTGGTAACGGTAACAAAGTAAAGACAACAAAAGTAATGTTTTTGGTATTTTTGTAGTGATGAGAACAGTAGCAACGGAAAAGTAAATAAGCGTAAACCAGTATATGGAGAACTCGTAGTCACCGGATCAATGATGGATAATTATGCCGGATGTGGTTCGTCATGTAACAGTTACAACATAGGGTGACACAGAACTAGCTCCAGTTCATCAATGTAATGTAGGCATGTATTCAATATAGTCGTAAATGCGTGCTTATGGAAAAGAACTTGCATGACAACTTTTGTCCTACCCTCCCGTGGCAGCGGGTCCTATTGAAACTAAGGGATATTAAGGCCTCCTTTTAATAGAGAACCGGAACAAAGCATTAGCACATAGTGAATACATGAACTCCTCAAACTATGGTCATCACCGAGAAGTATCCCGATTATTGTCACTTCGGGGTTGTTGGATCATAACACATAATAGGTGACTATAGACTTGCAAGATAGGATCAAGAACACAGATATATTCATGAAAACATAATAGGTTTAGATCTGAAATCATGGCACTCGGGCCCTAGTGACAAGCATTAAGCATAGCAAAGTCATAGCAACATCAATCTCAGAACATAATGGATACTAGGGATCAAACCCTAACAGAACTAACTCGATTACATGATAAATCTCATCCAACCCATCATCGTCCAGCAAGCCTACGATGCAATTACTCACGCACGGCGGTGAGCATCATGGAATTGGTGATGGAGGATGGTTGATGATGACGACGGCGACGAATCCCCCTCTCCGGAGCCCCGAACGGACTCCAGATCAGCCCTCCCGAGAGATATTAGGGCTTGGCGGCGGCTCCGTATCGTAAAACGTGATGAAACTTTATCTCTGATTTTTTTCTCCCCGAAAGCCAATATATGGAGTTGGAGTTGGCGTCGGAGGGCATCCAGGGGGCCCACGAGGTAGGGGGCACGCCCAGTGGGGAAGGGCTCTCCCCCCACCCTCATGGATAGGGTGTGGGCCCCCTGGTCTTCATCTTTCGCGAGGATTTTTTATTATTTATTATAAGATATTCCGTGGAGTTTCAGGTCATTCCGAGAACTTTTGTTTTCTGCGCATAAAACAACATCATGGCAATTCTGCTGAAAACAGCGTTAGTCCGGGTTAGTTCCATTCAAATCATACAAGTTAGAGTTCAAAACAAGGGCAAAAGTGTTTGGAGAAGTAGATACGACGGAGACGTATCAACTCCCCCAAGCTTAAACCCTTGCTTGTCCTCAAGAAATTCAGTTGACAAACTGAAAGAGAAAAAGAAAAACTTTTACAAACTCTGTTTGCTCTTGTTGTCGTAAACATGAAAAGCCAGCATTCAAGTTTCAGCAATTATTATGAACTAACCATACTCACAATAACACGTAGGTTTCACAATTATTCATATCAATAATATAATCAGCTAGCGAGCCATAATAATAAAACTCGGATGACAACACTTTCTCAAAATAATCATAACATGATATAACGAAATGGTTTCTCGCTAGCCCTTTACGAGACCATAAAACATAAATGAAGAGCACCTTTAAAGATCAAGGACTGACTAAACATTGTAATTCATGGTAAAAGAGATCCAGTCAAGTCATACCCAACATAAACCAATTATAATGAATGCAAACGACAGTGTGCTCTCCAGCGGGTGCTTTTTAATAAGACGGGTGATGACTCAACATATAAGTAAATAGATAGGCCCTTCACAGGGGGAAGCAGGGATTTGTAGAGGTGCCACAGCTTGATTTTGAAATAGAGATAAATTATATTTTTGAGCGGCATACTTTCACTGTCAACGCAACAACTATGAGATGGTTGTATCTTCCATACTACATGCATTATACGCAGCTCCCAAACAGAATGGTAAAGGTTTATACTCCCCCTCCTCCACAAGCATCAATCCATGGCTTGCTCGAAACAACGAGTGCCTCCAACATTCAGCGGGTCCCAGGGGGAGTTTTGTTTAATTATTTTGATTTGCTCTAAATCTTTTTGGATCATGGGACTGGGCATCCCGGTTACCGGCCCTTTCTTGTGAATGAGGAGCGGAGTCCACTCCTCTTGAGAATAACCCACCTAGCATGGAAGATATAGGCAGCCCTAGTAGCACATGAGCTGCTCGAGCATATAAAACATAATCTCATTTGAAGGTTTAGAGTTTGGCACATACAAATTTACTTGGAACGGCAGGTAGATATCGCATATAGGAAGGTATAGTGGACTCATATGGCATAACTTTGGGGTTTAAGGAGTTTGGATGCACAAGCGATATTCCCGCTTGATGCATGTGAAGGCTAGCAAAAGACTAGGAAGCGACCAACTGAGAGAGTGACAACAGTCGTAAACATGCATTAAAATTAATTTACACCGGATACAAGCATGAGTAGGATATAATCCACCATGAACATAAATATCATGAAGGCTATGTTGATTTGTTTTCAACTACATGCGTAAACATGTGCCAAGTGAAGTCACTCAATTCATTTAAAGGAGGATACCATCCCATCATACCACATCATAATCATTCTAATAGCATGTTGGCACGCAAGGTAAACCATTATAACTCATAGCTAATCAAGCATGGCACAAGCAACTATAATCTCTAAATGTCATTGCAAACATGTTTACTTCATAATAGCTGAATCAGGAACGACGAATCATCATATTTACAAAAACAAGAGAGGTTTAGTTCATACCAGCTTTTCCCATCCCAATAAGTCCATCATATATCATCATTATTGCCTTTCACTTGCACGAGCGAACGGTGTGTTTAATAATAAGAGTGCACGTGCATTGGACTAAGCTGGAATCTGCAAGCATTCAACTCAAGAGAGAAGACAAGTAATATGGGCTCTAAGTTAGATAAACAATAATGCATATAAGAGCCACTAAGCATTTTCAATATAGTCTTCTCGACCCCCAAAGAAAGGAAAAGAAATAAAAACTAATTACACGGGAAGCTCCCAACAAGCAAAAGAAGAACGGGAAATATTTTTTGGTTTTCTTTTTAATTCGACTACAAGCAAGGAAAGTAGACTAACTAATTTTTTTGTTTTTTCTTAAGGTTTATCAAACACACAAGAAGAAAGAAAATAAACTAGCATGGATATTACAGTGAAAGAGTATGAGCACCGACATCTAGCAATGAGTGTGTGCGAACATGAATCTAATGTCGGTGGGAAATACGTACTCCGCCAAGCTTAGGCTTTTGGCCTAACTTGGTCTATTGCCAGGGATAGCCTGGCGGATACCCATAGGTGTAGCTGGGGTCGTACTTCGATGCAGCGGCTACCGCCTCCTGAGCTGCAGCGTGGCGTCGAGCTGCCTCTGCTCTCCTCTCGTACTCATCTGCCTCCTCTCTGGTAATAATATAGTTGCCTCTCGCCTGAAAATTAAAGAAGGTAGGAGCGGGAAGAGCTACATGGACAACATGCCGTTTGTTAAAGATTAGTCGATACTGGAAAGGTGGTCCAGTCCTCTCAATGAACTGGTGGGAAAACATGGAAGCAAGATCTAAATAAGAAGGGGGTAACTCCATGTCACCCTCACGAATGTCTACATCAAGAAAATTAGCTAAGCGGGTTGCATAAATTCCTCCAAAGAAATCTCCGTTACGTCCATTATGATGTAACCTACGAGCTACAATGGCTCCCATATGATAAGCTTGGTCCCCTAACACAGCATTTTTGAGAATGCTGAGATCAGGGGCACACATGTGACATGCTTCGTCCTTAGCATTTATGCATCTACCAATGAAGAGAGCAAAATAATGTATAGCAGGAAAGTGAATGCTCCCTATAGTGGCCTGCGCTATATCTCTAGATTCCCACACAGTTATTCTAGCAAGAAAGTCTCTATATTCAGATTTAGGGGGATCCCTGATACTACCCCAAGATGGAAGTTTGCATGCAAGAGTGAAATCTTCTAAGTCCATGGTATAAGATTTGTCATAAAGGTCAAACATGACTGGAGGAGAATTACGAGAACATGAAAAATCAAACCTCCCCACAAATGAACTTGTGAGGTAACGATACTGGGGGCATTTATCAGCTTCAAAGTCCTCAAGACCGGCATTACGCAAATATGCGTAGAATTCTTCTTTAATTCCCACTTGATTCATAAAATTTTCCGTAGGCCATTCACAGGGCCTCACGGGAGCGTCTCTTGGTGGTTCCTCGTCACCATCACGCATTGCAAGCCTGGGACCTTGCTTCCTCGGAGAACCACCTTGGAACATCCTCCTAAGCATATTGTTTTCTCTAAAAAATAATTCTGAAATTTTTAGTAACTTCAAATAAAAGTGAACCAACTTCAATAAAACTGATAGCAACTACTCATACAAGTGCCTGGAGCATAAATCAAGCATTAGAACTACTTGGAACCATTTAATTTGACATGCAAGCTCAAGAAAATGGTCACCTATGCAACACAAATTTGCAATGAATAAAGCACTAGAACAAAAACTAATTGGACCAATGGAGGAGTCACATACCAAGGAACAATCTCCCTAAGCAGTTTTGCGAGAGGTGCTTTGAGCAAGGAGATCGAAAATCGCAGCAAAAGTTGCTGGAACACGAGCTTGAGTTGGTTTTTCGGGTTTGTCTGAGAGAGAAGAAGAAGATGGGTGCAGGGATAAGTGGAGGAGGGCCACCGTGGGACCACGAGGCAGGGGAGCGCGCCCAAGGGGGTAGGGCGCACCCTCCACCCTCGTGGCCAGGTGGCAGCTCCCCCCGTGGTAATTATTGCACTAAAAATCCTCAAATATTCCCGAAAAAATCATATTAAATTGGCATGGTATTCTGGGGACTTTTATTTTTGGGATATTTTTATATTGCACGGATAAATCGGGAGAGAGACAGACAAATACTATTTTACTTTATTTCTACTAAATAACAGAGAATATAAAGAGGGTACAGAAGGTTGTGCTTCTAGTTTCATCCATCTCATGCTCATCAAAAAGAATCCACTAACAAGGTTGATCAAGTCTTGTTAACAAACTCATTCCGATAATCATGGGACCGGAGAAATTTCGAATAACACTATGTTACCTCAACGGGGATATGGACATCCCCAATAATAAGTATATCATATTTCTTCTTGACAGTAGGGAGAGGAAATTCAAAACATCCAAATATAATTGATGGAATTTGTCCAATAGAGTTGATACTATGAACTTGAGGTTGTTTCCACGGAAAGTGTACCGTATGCTCATTACCATTAACATGAAAAGTGACATTGCCTTTTTTGCAATCAATAACAGCCCCTGCAGTATTAAGGAAAGGTCTTCCAAGACTAATAGACATACTATCATCCTCGGGAATATCAAGAATAACAAAGTCCGTTAGAATAGTAACGTTTGCAACTTCTAGCAGCACATCCTCATAAATACCGACAGGTATAGCAGTTGATTTATCAGCCATTTGCAAAGATATTTTAGTAGGTGTCAACTTATTCAAGTCAAGTCTACGATATAAAGAGAGAGGCATAACACTAACACCGGCTCCAAGATCACATAAATCAGTTTTAACATAATTTCTTTTAATGGAGCATGGTATAGTAGGTACTCCTGGATCACCAAGTTTCTTTGGTGTTCCACCCTTAAAAGTGTAATTAGCAAGCATGGTGGAAATTTCACCTTCAGGTATCTTTCTTTTATTTGCAACAATATCTTTCATATATTTAGCATAAGGATTTGTTTTGAGCACACCAGTTAATCGCATACGCAAAAAGATAGGTCTAATCATTTCAGCAAAGCGCTCAAAATCCTCATCATCCTTTTTCTTGGATGTTTTGGGAGGAAAAGGCATGTGTTTCGGAACCCATGGTTCTCTTTCTTTACCATGTTTCCTAGCAACGAAGTCTCTTTTATCATAACGTTGATTTCTTGATTGTGGGTTATCAAGATCAACAGCAGGTTCAACTTCTACATCATTATCGTTACTAGGTTGAGCATCATCATGAACATCATCATTAACATTTTTACTAGGTTCATGTTCATTACCTGATTGTGTTTCAGCATCATAGATAGAGATATCATTTGGATTATCAGGTGGTTCATCAATAGGTTCACTAGAAGTTTGCACAGTTCTATCATTTTTCTTTTTCTTCCTTTAGAAGAACTAGGTGCATCAATATTATTTCTCTGGGAATCTTGCTCGATTCTCTTAGGGTGGCCTTCAAGATACAAAGGTTCCTGAGTCATTCTACCAGTTCTAGTGGCCACTCTAACAGCATAATCATTTTTCTTACTATTCATTTCATTAAGCACTTCTTTCTGAGCTTCAAGTACTTGTTCTACTTGAGTGGTAACCATAGAAGCATGTTCGCTAACAAGTTTAAGTTCACCTCTAATATTAGCCATATAATCACTCAAGCGTTTATGCATATCGGAATTGTATTTCAACTTTCTATCAAAATAAGCATAAAAGTCATCTTGCTTAAACATAAAGTCATCAAACTCATCCAAGCACTGACTAGCAACTTTAGTAGGAGGAACTTCAGCTTTATCTTATCTATAGAGAGAATTTACCTTTACTACCTGTGTCGGGATATCGGGAGGTTCTTCAGTAAATAAGTAATTGAGATCATATACTTCTTCAACAGGCGGTGAATTAAGACCATGTATTTCTTCAATGGGAGGTAAATTCTTAACATCTTCAGCTTTAATACCTTTTCCTTTCATGGATTTCTTTGCCTCTTGCATATCTCCGGGACTGAGAAATAGAACACCTCTCTTCTTCGGAGTTGGTTTAGGAATATTCTCAGTAATTGGCTCAGGAGCTGGCTGGGGAGTTGGCTCAGGAGGTGCCTAATTATTTTCATTTGTCAACATATTATTCAATAAAATTTCAGCTTCATCCGGTGTTCTTTCCCTGAAAAGAGAACCAGCACAACTATCCAGGTAATCTCTGGAAGCATCAGTTAGTCCATTATAAAATATATCAAGTATTTCAGGTTTCTTAAGAGGATGATCAGGCAAAGCATTAAGTAACTTGAGAAGCCTCCCCCAAGCTTTTGGGGACTCTCTTCTTCAATTTGCACAAAATTATATATATCCCTCAAAGAAGCTTGTTTCTTATGAGCAGGGAAATATTTAGCAAAGAAGTAATAAACCATATCCTGGGGACTTTGCACACAACCAGGATCAAGAGAATTAAACCATGTCTTAGCATCACCCTTTAATGAGAACGGAAATATTTTGAGTAAATAAAGGTAGCGCGATCTATCATTATTAGTGAACAGGGCAGCTATATCATCTAACTTACGAAGATGTGCCACAACAATTTCAGATTCATAGCCATAAAAAGGATCAGATTCAACCAAAGTAATTATATCTGGATCAACAGAAAAAACATAATAATCCTGATCAGGAACACAAATAGGTGAAGTAGCAAAAGCAGGGTCGGGTCTCATCCTACCTCTAAAAGATTCTTTACTCCATTTAACTAGCAACCTATTACGCTCACGACTATCCTGGCAAGCAAGAATAGCTTCAGTAGATTCAGCATTAAAAAGGTAACCCTCAGGAATAGCAGGCCTATTTTCATCATCACTAACATCATCGTGTTCAGTTTCAATAATTTCTCTTTCCGTAGACCTAGAAATTTGTTCATCTAGAAATTCACCAAGAGGCACAGTAGTATCAAGCATAGAAGTAGTTTCATCATAAGTATCATGCATAGCAGAAGTGGCATCATCAATAACATGCGACATATCAGAATTCATAGCAGTAGCAGGTTTAGTTGTCGCTACCTTACTCATAACAAAAGGTGAATCAAGTGCAGAGCTAGATGGCAGTTCCTTACCTCCCCTCGTAGTTGAGGGATAAATTGTTGTCTTAGCGTCTTTCAAATTCTTCATATTGTCCAGCAGATATAAATCCCAAGTGACTCAATGAATAGAGCTATGCTCCCCGGCAACGGCGCCAGAAAAAGGTCTTGATAACCCACAAGTATAAGGGATCGCAACAGTTTTCGAGGGTAGAGTATTCAACCCAAATTTGTTGATTCGACACAAGGGGAACCAAAGAATATTTTCAGGTATTAGCAGCTGAGTTGTCAATTCAACCACACCTGGAAACTTAGTATCTGCAGCAAAGTGTTTAGTAGCAAAGTAATGTGATAGTGGTGCTAGCGGTAACAAACTAAAGACAACAAAAGTAATGTTTTTGGTATTTTTGTAGTGATGATAACAGTAGCAACGGAAAAGTAAATTAGCGTAAACCAGTATACGGAAAACTCATAGGCACCGGATCAGTGATGGATAATTATGCCGGATGTGGTTCGTCATGTAACAGTTACAACATAGGGTGACACAGAACTAGCTGCAGTTCATCAATGTAATGTAGGCATGTATTCCGAATATAGTCATTCGTGCTTATGGAAAAGAACTTTCATGACATCTTTTTTCCTACCCTCCCGTGACAGCGGGGTCCTATTGGAAACTAAGGGATATTAAGGCCTCCTTTTAATAGAGAACCGGAACAAAGCATTAGCACATAGTGAATACATGAACTCCTCAAACTATGGTCATCACCGAGAAGTATCCCGATTATTGTCACTTGGGGTTGTCGGATCATAACACATAATAGGTGAGTATAGACTTGCAAGATAGGATCAAGAACACACATATATTCAGGAAAACATAATAGGTTCAGATCTGAAATCATGGCACTCGGGCCCTAGTGACAAGCATTAAGCATAGCAAAGTCATAGCAACATCAATCTCAGAACATAATGGATACTAGGGATCAAACCCTAATAGAACTAACTCGATTACATGATAAATCGCATCCAACCCATCACCGTCCAGCAAGCCTTCAATGCAATTACTCACGCACGGCGGTGAGCATCATGAAATTGGTGATGGAGGATGGTTGATGATGATGACGGCGATGAATCCCCCCACTACGGAGCCCCGAACAGACTCCAAATCAGCCCTCCCGAGAGAGATTAGGGCTTGGCGGCGGCTCCGTATCGTAAAACGCGATGAAACTTTCTCTCTGATTTTTTTCTCCCCGAAAGCCAATATATGGAGTTGGAGTTGGCGTCGGAGGGCATCCAGGGGGGCCACGAGGTAGGGTGGCACGCCCAGGGGGAGGGGCGCGCCCCCACCCTCGTGGACAGGGTGTGGGCCCCCTGGTCTTCATCTTTGGCAAGGATTTTTTATTATTTATTATAAGATATTCCGTGGAGTTTCAGGTCATTCCGAGAACTTCTGTTTTCTGCACATAAAACAACATCATGGCAATTCTTCTAAAAACAACGTCGTCCGGGTTAGTTCAATTCAAATCATACAAGTTAGAGTTCAATACAAGGGCAAAAGTGTTTGGAAAAATAGATACGACGGAGACGTATCATTCGTTGAAGTGACAACGAGCGGGGCCGTCGACCGCCCTCCCCGCCCAATTGAAGGAGCGTGGGAATCAACCCACGCGCGCATGTCTTCTCGTATCCCGCAGGCCTGTCATTCGCTCTGCGTCATGCATGCGGCGTACGTGGCGCGGGAGACGGGGTAATGGGATGCGTGGAGCGACGGTTCCCAGGTAAGGACAGTAAATGAGCGGCGGCCACGTGGTCTCGAAGGGACACGCAAGCCGCCTCTTTACTGTTCACCGCAAGATGACGCAAGCATGCTTCGATCACCCGCGCGCGCGCGACCTCCACGTCACGCATTCAACGCAGATCATAGGGAAGCGCGGCGGACGGAAAGATACTGCGGTAAAAACCGCCCCGCCTGCCCGCGCACCGTTTTGGGCCTAGCCCAACAACGCATTGCGCCTATGTGTAGCCCAGGACCGGGGGCTCCTGTCGGTGTACCAAAGTAGGGGCACTCCTTTGTACCCCTTACTTGTGCACGGGCAGTTAGAGCCACAGGCCGAAGCCACACTTAGCAGGGTAGAAGGGAGGAGTCAAAGCCGCAAGATGGTCAAAGCGACGCCCAGACCAGAAACACCAAGAGCAAGTAGGCAAGGAGGGTCTTGCCGGGGCGACCCCCACGGCCCCGGCGAGGACCTTGCCAGGGCCGCCTGCCCACTGCCAACGGAGCGGACCACCCTTGAGCCCAGGGCTCGGGAGGCGCCTCTGAGATGGCATACAGATCTTCATCAAAACCGAGACCACAGAGAGCAGATGGACGATGCAGGTTTCCCCGACAAGACCCTTGTCGGGACAGCCTCAGTAGCCCCGGCAAGACCCTTGCCGAGGCAGCTCGCCCACACTAGTGGAGTGAGCCACTCTTGAACCCATGATCTTGTGGCGACCGGTTTTCCGGGTAATGAATTCCATGAAATGGCCGTCGTTCTCACCAGCCCCAGGATTACTATTAGCTGATGAGGCACCAACTTGATACAGAAATACCAAGCAAAATACAAAATGTGTGGTACGAGACCCTTCTCGTATGTGAGTACAACAGATGGTTTCTAATGGTTGACGGCGGAAGCGGTTTGTGGATCATCAGCGTCTATGGGACTCCAATATCCACAGGAACAGCTGACCAGGTTAACTCCTATCTTCGCGAGGCTGCTATCTCCATTGTTTAGGTTCCGGGGCTGTCATCGCAACTCTCCTCTTCACGCGAGAAATCTGGCCAAAACAATAGCCAGGGACAAGCCAGTGAGTACTTTGAATGTACTCACAAAGATTATGAACACAGGAATAATATAAATGACAAACATGTATTTGAAATATTCTATGATCATATCGTCAGTTATGAATAAAATCTTTTATGCATGCAAGCAGGTTATTAAAATGTAACAATGAATATGTAATGACGGAGCAGGAATAAAATGCACCATTCGGATGTCTGAAGCGACGTCTCGAATTGATGGTAAATAACAAGCATGCCTCAACAAGGCGTCTGAGCAACACCACATAAAGGGCTCATAAAGTAAAATAAATATCAAGCATGCCACAGTCGGGCGTCTCAGCGACACCACATAAAGGGCTTATAAGGTAAAATAAATACCAAGCATGCCACAGTCGGGCGTCTCAGCGACACCACATAAAGGGCTTATAAAGGAAATAAATAACAAGTAATGCCACAGTCCGGCGTCTTAGCGACACCACATAAAGGGCTTAAAAAAATAAGATAAACACAAGCAATGCCACAGTCGGGCTTCTTAGCGACACCACATAAAGGGCTTAAAAAAACACAGTGAATATCCAGGAGGTAGAACCATCCCAGGGATATTTGATAATTCAAATAATATAACGGGTTAGTCCATAATAAAATAATAATCGTAATCACTTCAAGTCTCAAGTTGCGATCCCAGTTCTGGTTTAACCGTTTCTCCTCCGAAGACCGACACTAAGACCGACACCTGACCCATCCCTGCATCGTAATCCTTACCCCTGGACACGGCTATTCGAATAGATGTAATCTCTGCAGAGGATGTACTCTTTACCCACGAGTAACGGATTCCTTTAGTCCAACGGGACTAATTCCGTCTACGGCCTTTTTGTTGAAAACACACCTAACTTGCACACACCAGCTTAACTTACCGGTGTCTGGAATCACCCACGACACTTGTTAAGCAAAACTCTAAGTGGGGAGGCTACAACCTCGCGTAGCATGGGATCAAATTTATATCGCGCGCTCTAAGGGGTGGCCTCCCCTCTCGGTCCCAACCGGAAACACCCATGCCCCCGGACCAGATGGCATGCCTACCGGCTGCAACCGGTATCTCCCACCATGGCCTCTCTGTACGGTGTGTGCTTGAAAGGGGTTGACGACTTACTGAATAGTACCCTACCTGCGGCAGGGACAAGCGGTAGTACGAGGCAAGTATGGGGTTACTGGAACAAGACTCGATCTACGGTCGACCCGGGAGGGTTATAAATATTCCTTGCATGATATGTATCACAAAAATTATTTCAACCAACAAAATCAACACTCATTATACCTTACTATGCCATACCGGACATAACCGTTCCGACGGAGACGGCGACAACCTCATGCCTACCCAAGGCAGAGGTTTTTCCGGATTTCTTTCCGACATGCATGCAAGGCACATGAGACTGATTACCGTCACAATTATATTCATTTCCAACAGCAAGGAAATCACTATTATGCATCCATGCAATTGATCATAACACATGAATTAACAAGTTCTCCGAAATAAGGTGGTGTTATAAACGTGTCAACTATCACACCAAAATATTATGCCGGGGTTCAGAATGCTTGCCTTCCAGTTGTGGAGGGGTGAGGTGCTCTCCAAAACTTTTAAAAGTTTTCTCCTCTCCTCCAAAAATCCTATTTTCAAAAAAAAATATCAAACAACACATACTTTAAAAACAGCACAAAAAAGTTCTCTGAATTTTTTTTAAATAAATATTAAAATAAACTAGACAATATTTGAGAGAGGTAGGAAAAAGAATCAATTCATTTGGAGTTATAATTAAAAAGATATAGCCAGTCAAAGTTTTGGTCAAAATCTGTTATTTAAAAATAAAACAGAAAAGAAGACGGTTGGAATATAAATGTACACGTCGAAGGCGTATTCTGGAAACGCGCCTCCACTTATCCAGCGTGGACCGTGTGTGGATCACTGACAGTGGGCCTGCCTGGCCCACTGGTCAGGTTCGATTGGTCTTCCCTCCTCTCTTCTTTCTCTGCCCGAGCGGGGGCGGGGCTCCGGCGAGACTCGCCGGCGAACGGCGGCACCGTTCTGGAAACCGAGGCCACCCGTGGTCTCAGGGGATCGAGGCGGTCCCACTGGTGGTTGTTTTGGTCTCTGGGGTAGATGGAGCTGCCGGCGGCGAGGTCCGCAACGGACGGTGGCCGTCGGGCAAAGTGAGGGGCAAAGTGAGTTTTTGGTTCCGGCGGTCCCTGACCAAAATCGAGCAGGGGGATGGACTGACGAGAGGGAGAGGGGGCTCCTGGTGAAGAGAGCGGAGAGGGGGAGGCCCTGGTTGCGCCGAACGGAGCCGGGAGGTGGCGGTGGCCGAACTGGCCGGAATCGGGGAAGACGGCCTCCTCGGTTCGATTGCTGGCCAAGGGGGGGTCCTAGGGAGATGGCTTGAGACTGCCTGCGTGCGGGGATGAGCTCGGGGCTCCTTAAATAAGCGATCGAAGTCGGTTCCGATGGTGGCCGCGGATAAGGTCGCCGGCGACCGCCATTCTGTAGCTAGGTCATCGTGGCGGTGACGAGCGCTAGGGGACACGCTTGAGGATGAGCTCGCACTGCTCCAGGAGGCAGGTGGCGAGCGGGAGAGGCTCGGTCGGCGCTGACCTGAGCAGGGGCTGTCAGGCGGCCGTGGTGGCTAGCTCCTGGCCTGTCGAGACGTGGCGAGGGATGCTTGGCGTGTTGCGGTGAGTAGGGGAGTGTGTGGCGCGGCTCTGCAGTGAGGGCAAAACCAGGGGCGCGACACGTGCAAAACGCGTGCTCTGCTCGCGCCCAGAGCACGCACAGAACATGCTCGACGAAATGCCGGGGCAGCCTAGAGGTCTCGGGTGAAGTTAGCAAGCAACAGGACTAGGTTAGTGATAGAGGGAAGATCAAGGGACACGGTGGTTTGGTTAGGAGACCAAGTTCATGGTGCAAACAAGAACTCATGCCAAATCTGTCCATGCTTTCAAGGTGTTTGACAAAATGCCACAAGCACCTAGGCATTTCTTGGAGTGGCCAAATTTTCCAGACTGGGGTCTCTTTAGATGAATAAGACGGTGGTGAGGTTAGTTTGTCCAAAGCACAAACTTGCTAGTGCAAGTTTTGCAAAACTTCAATTCTGGACAGAATGTAAATGGCATCATTACATGGACCAAAAATGATCCAAAGGGTGCGTGCTCCTGGACTTAGGGGTTTATCAGGGAGGACTACAAGTAGGAAAAGGAATCAAGGATAAAGGAGCAACTAAAAATGCGGTTGCTGTACAAATCCTCAAGTTGGACCAGAATAGAAAATAGGTTGATTCACTCAAAATTTTCAAAGAACAAGGCTGGATTTTTGCATAAGGCTGAATTGCATGCTACCGCTGATCTCCCATAATTTTGGTGGATGTTTTAAAGAAATATTTAAATAGGCTGTAGTGCAAATCTGTCCAATGGACCAGATTTGAAAAACTGGTGTAGATCTCAAAATATTTCATGAATAAAGGATAAATCTGCATAAAAGTGATTTAACAGCATCACATGACATCTCCAAATTTTGGTGGGATTTTTGAAAGAATTTAAGAAAGGGTTGCAGTACAAATAGGACCATAAAATCATGGGAAACCACTTTTTCAAGAAAAAAGAGATTATGGAGATTATTACATAATTAATTCCTCTGATGAAAAGAAAAGATTTTTCTTGAGAGGATAAGTCCAACAACACATTTGGAAAGTTCTCACTTGGGGTAAAACTCCATAATAATTCAAGAAAGGAATGGTTATGAAATCAAGAAAACCAAGAAAAGGAAAGTTAAATTTCCTGGCAAACAATTTTAATTAATAAAACAAGAATAAAAATTTTGGGGTGTTACAGATCTCCAACACCATCAACCACATTGGGACAGGGCTCGGGAGGCACCTCCATGGTGGCATGCAGATCTTTGTGAAGAAAAGAATATTCAAGATCAGATAAGGATTGGCAGGCAACGATCCTCGACAAGATCCTTGTCGAGGA
The DNA here is from genome assembly GCA_021605145.1 of Aegilops bicornis. Classification (NCBI taxonomy): domain Eukaryota; kingdom Viridiplantae; phylum Streptophyta; class Magnoliopsida; order Poales; family Poaceae; genus Aegilops; species Aegilops bicornis. The sequence goes on from CM038670.1 coordinate 54,962,135, forward strand.
AACCCACAAAACCCCCGGCAAGATCCTTGCCGGGGACGACAGCGCGCCATGGCAAGACCCTTGCCGGGCCAACCTGCAAGACCCTTGCCAAGGCCATCAGCGGGGGCCACTGCCGGGCCCGCGTCAACCAAGTCTCCACCGCCGTTCACATGCAGCTGCCAGCCCAACCAGCTGGGCAGGCACCTGCGTGGCAACATGCAGCTTCCAGGCCAACTCAGCACACGCCAGCGTGGCGGCATGCAGATCTTCGTGGAGGCTCCACCACCGCGCCACCTCAGCTGCTTGCCTACCTACATTGCGCCGCATGCATCGCTGGCCAGGGTGCGTGTCGAAGCGAGGGGGAGCAGCGACGGACGGGACGGGCCTCACTCCCGTCCTCGATAAAGCAAGAGGATACCTAAGCTACGCATTAAATGTGTCTTTTCTTGTAATACGAGCGACAAGCTCATAGCACTGTGGGCCTCTCCACCTCCTGTGTGCCGCTGTGGCAGCCCATTTCGACTATAAAAGGAGGCCCATGGCATACTGGAGAGGGATTCGGCTGTTTTGAACCACGTAGCCACCGTAGATAGTTCAAGAGCTCAAGAACACTCAATACATCCACCAAAGCAGGACTAGGGTATTACGCATCCTCGCGGCCCGAACCTGGGTAAACGATCCTTGTGCTGATTGCTAATTCTGCTCTTCTCAAAACCACGTGCCCCGCAACCGCGGAAGGGATCCTTGTGATCACATAGGTGTCGTTTCCCACAGACATCGGGTTTTGGATCCAATAACCCATTAACAGCCCGGACCAATGGGAAATTTCCATGTGTAAAATTCTTATTGGCCGGACGAAACATGTGTCAGCTCGTCAGTGGGTCAGATAGGCACCTATGATATGTTGACACGTGCCATGGCCCACCACTGGCCCATTTACCTTACAAAGCCGGCCCGTTTGACTTGGTCAAAGTTAACGGGCTGGCCCATGAAAAGCCCGTTAACGGTCTCTTTGCAAATAGCCCATTTTACGACCCGGTAACTCACGGCCCGTTAGGCCCTAACAGAAATCGGCCCAACAACATCATGTGGGCCGTCGAATATAACACCGGTCCATTTCACTTTCGGCCCATGTATGGCCCACGACATCTTTCGTCCCATATGAGGCCTTCGTATCTTTAGGCCCTTTAGAGGCCCACGGTGACTCTAGCACATAATAAACAGTAAATTAATTTGTACCCATTAAACGCCCGTGATTCACATGGGCCGTTTCCAGCCCGTGTTAGCTTTCAGCCTATTGACGGCCCATACGTTCTTGGGCTCCTTTCTGGCCCTCGATTACTTCCGGCCCTTTATTGGCCTGGTCCCCTAATGGGCCAAATTCAGCCCATGGCAAGAGTCGACCCGTTTTTGGCCTGTTAACCAGTTGTGCCATTTCCAGCACGTCCTATATTTCGGCCCATTAACGAATTGTTATGCATGTGACATAATTAAGCCTTTGTTGTCCTCCGTCCTATTAACGGCACGTTACCGTGCTGGGCCGATACCAATTACACCCGTTTACGGCCCATGTATACCCATTTATCCCACTGCCCAAGGCCCACCGATTCTACGGCCCTATTGGAGGCCCATTTATCGACGGCCCATAGGACACCCATGGATCCTACGGCCCGTATATGGCCCATGATTGTTGCGGACACTAGCAAACCAGGGAAAAAGAAAACTAGGAATTAAATAAGGCCGAAACTAATGCTAGGCTATTAAGGCGATTGCACAGATTAGATCCACTCGGCATCAAAGATCGCCGCCAGTGCAAATATAGGGAACACCCTACACTATACAAAAATGGCTTGCTGTTTTCTTCAGCCGGTGGCTGCACGTTAAAAACAAATTTTGTATCACACCAAAACAAATTACAACTATATAACAAAAGGAAGGTTGGCATAAAACTTAACAGTCTAGCAGATAAATGCACCACCAGAAGTTCAGAAGCTCAGTTCATTTGACCTGATTGTTATGTTTTCATGCTGTATTGTCCGACGGAGCACCATAACCCTCGTCTTCATTTCTCCTAGGGTCCTGAACAACACAGCAATTGTCTGATAGTCTGGTTTCAAAACCATGCACATCTTGACGACATCGAACAATGTCTCTCTTTGTTTCACAAAGGGTCTCTGTTAGGGAATGGACTTGTGTCTGGAGTGCAGATACAACATTGCTTTGAGCTTGCATATCTTGATCATGAGGTAGTTTGGACGAGATTGCCTTAACAACCAACCCAGTATTACGCAGAACGTGCTTTTGGTACAGTTAGTGGACATGTACTGACCCACTGCAGCAAGAGCTGACATTGTGGTTATAGTTGCCTCGCCACCTTCAGAAGGTGGCGGTTCCACCATTTTTTCCATAGCTCGCTGAAAAGTTGAGTTTTTACATTAGTAGTACCAGAACAAAAGATATTAAGGAGGCAGAAAAACCAAACAAAATAGCTTTGGTCTATATACAGAACTTATTCTAGTGAACCCATGTAAAATATTAGTTGTATTTTATTGCAAACTGCATAATAAAACCAGGTTCCAAACATATGACCATGTACCATCGCTAATTTATTTTCTATTTCTTCACATTGTATTGAGGGCTAAGGATAAAGAGACGAAGTTATAATACGGTAAGCATAGTATGACATCATTCATATCACAAAACAACTAAGAACGGACAAACATGCAATTGTAACATTGTGTCGGCAAGTCCAGCACGGAACTAGATTACAGGTCAAGATCAAAGGAACATCACTCCTCTCTTTTAAACCTTGTAAGGTGCAATGAAAAGAGTAAGTAGTAGATATTGGCTGCAAACCATGCAGTTCAAGGCACAAGTCAGAGTAAGTAGTAGTTAAAAGGCATGAGGATTAAGGACTTACAACATCGGCTTTGACTGGTGTGACAGTCCTTGAAGATTTCCACAACATTTGGTTCAGGTACTTTTTGGTCCTTGCGGGCTTTCCTCTGCATTTGGAACAAGTCAATATAGATCTGATAATATGGTACAACGAAAAGAGTGAAACAACAGCTAATTACAAGAGCCTCACATTGTGCAATATAGCTATGAGATCCCGTCGTTTGTTGGAATTTCACTTTCGTACGGCTGGCCTTGTTCTTTGAACAGTTCACCTACAAGAAGATAGATTTGTGTGGCACATGTGTAAATAGGACTTCAACATGTGATATGATCACATATATATATAATGTACCTGATACTTCGGATCAGACCAGTGTTTAACGAGGCCCCTCCAGTCTTCATCCGATATATTTTCCACTGGAGATGTTGGGGAAAGTTCACTGTTAGCCTTGCCTTCAAAGTGAGTTTTCCTCAAGTTATACCGATATTGTCGCAGAGTAGACTTGAAAACATGGGTGCAAGCTTCTCTGGTTGCATCATCTTGGCTATCCAACTTGAACCTCACACTACTAGGAAAAACACTACCAGTAGCGTAGGTTTTTGGCATACGAGTAGCATGGGTTCCTGCACTACTACTATGACGCTACAGCTAACTTTTAGCAGTAGCGCGTTTTTTACCCTGCGCTACAGCTAAAAAGTTAGTAGTAGCGCATGCCACCCACGCTATTACTAATCCACATCTACGCTACTACTATCTATGTACTAGTAGTGCACCCATTTTTCCCAACGCTACTACTATCTATGTAATAGTAGCACACCTTTTTCCCCCAACGCTACTGCTAACTAATCAGAAATTAAAAAAAATTGATGCAGTATTCATGGATGGAAATCAAGACAGGTCCAAAGCAAAATAAACGAAGGACTAAGGTCAAAGAACAATATTAGCACTTGTAGTGTTCATGGACGCAACATTGAACATCTCAACTCGTAGAGATCATGAGATCCCATTTAACATCAGACGCAAACAACCAGACCATTTCTCTAGATGTATCTACCAAGCCTCGGAGTTCAAACGCCAATGGACCTGAATCCTCCTAGACGATCATCGGCGCCACGCAGTCTTCGGGCTTCACGGCGAAGTCCATCTCCAAATGGTTGAAGAGCACAACACCCACCGGGTTGTGGTAGTACTGTGTTATCTCTCCTGCTTGAGGAGTGTTTCCGGTGATTGAAGATTGTTTCCGGTGGCGTGGAGGTAGTCTTGTGTTATCTCTCCTGCTTGGTCACCATACCTACAAAAAGGAGAAGACAATATCAACGACCCTATCAACTGGTGGCATCAATCGGTCATTACTGCGCAAAAGATTTTGGTTGACTAGGTGTTGCTGAACCAAAAACATTTGAAATTTTGGAAGCATGGATGCAGTGCAGTCTATGTTTAAAAGACGGTAGTTTGTTTTGGTAACGGTACATTCGCGTAACATTCCCAAGAAGTTCCTCTATTTGTTAACTCTCTAAGTATATTGGAAATATAAATTTAATTGGGGAACACACAATATTACAAATGAAATCAATAAACAAAACTGCTTTGTACCTTCTTTAATTTGTTGCATAATTATTGAATGCTAGAGAGATAAGTATGGTGTATATAATCATGTCATTTTGCCAAACAATTAAAAACATGAGTGCAGGGTAAGTTGAGAAACATATGATTTCTTCCTGCATACTTGTTCTATATTATCCAGTTGGAATTGTTGAAAGATAGCATTTATGTGTTCTCATTGGTACAAATTTTCTCGTGTACATTGTTTTTAAAGTTGTAACTATGAAAACAAATCAGGATCATAAAACTAAATAATTTATTCCATAAATTGAATTCAATTATCAAAAGCTTTAGTACAGAATAAAAAGGTTAAACAAACTTTGTAGGCAATTGTCCACATACATAAGATCCCTTCCCTTAACCCATTTCTCTAAGCTCGGAGATCAAGTGGTTTGCAAGAGTATATTTTTTTGAAAGACATCTATAATGAACTAAAAATGTAATAGAAATTTTAGTAAAACAATTGGTTGGGAAGAACTAATCCTTATAAGATTAGAAGAGAATGATACAGTAACCTCGGAAAGGTTTCCCGATGAATAAATATACCTCTCTTTGCATCAAAAATTCTTCAGCTTAAGACGTTGTAGAAAAACTGAAAATATGAGATAAGACTATCAACTACGCTGAAAAAATTTCTAAGCTAAAGCATGCCGTCTAACTGAACAGAGGGCCACATGAGGCACATGCTACCGTGTCCACGATTTTGTTTCTTGTGTCTTTCATCAAACATAGATGGCATAATTAACTATTGTTGATGGACAGCAGAAAGCCATAGCTTACAAAATATGGTCATACCAATGGTTAGAATTATTATCATAGTCCAAATGATGCATACCTGATGATGGTTTTTTCTAGTCCAAATGACAATTCCAGTTGTGTTCAGGAAACATATATCTGATGGCCATATATACTCTGGACTCTGGAGACTCTAAAACAGAAACTGAATGATAAAATTGGTCGTGTTGTGTCAAGTAGAAAGGAGAAATCTCACCTAGAACATGCACTTGGCAACATGGGCAGATGGTCAGATCGCACCACACACCCCACTGTTTTTACATGGGAGAGATCTGATCAATGTTAACATGTAGGAATGAACTTGTAACTCTGCTGATCCAACACGAGCCAGATGCATAACATTGAATCCAATCGATTCCATGACGCAATTTTAGTCCAATAACTACCCTATATGAACTTAATAGAGACGTCGATCTACAAGGATGATTCAATCACACGCTGCCAAAGATTTTAGCCCATAGAACTCACCTCCAAATCTCGAGATCCAGGACCTCGCGATCTGCCAGACTTCGCCACCGAGCGCTCCACCGACGAGATCCACGCCCTCGCGATCTGCCGGACTCCACCAATGATCTATGCCCACACGAACAGCCGGTCTCCTGCCACCGAACTCCGCTCCCTCTTCTCCGTTGCCAAGCTCCTCGCCCAGCCGATGCACATTGATCTTCGTCGACGAGCTTTGTGGCCCTAGCTCGCCCTGATTTCCTCTGGATTCGGGGAACCTAGCAAGCTATGGAGAAGACAGGAGGTGGAGGGGATCTGGATTGGGGGTGAATGGAGAAGACAGGAGGTGGAGGGGATCTAGATCGGGGGTGGGTGGGCTGTGGGAGTGGGAATGGATCGAGGAGTGGTCTAGTATTGTACTTTCTCTAGCGGTAGCGCCTGGTGGCTCGCCGGCGCTACGGTTATCCAATTAGTAGTGTCATAGGTTTAGGAACCACGCTATTGTTATGGTTTGTCCGCAGGGCACAATCGAGAATTATTTACCAGTAGCGTGCCTAAAAGAAACCAACGCTGCTGCTAAACCATACCTGTAGCATGCTTTGTACCCAGCGCTACTGGTAACTACCAGTAGCGTGGGGACACAAATAAACGCTACTGGTAAACTTCTATGTATAAGCATTTTCCTAGTAGTGTCATCTGTTGAAAATTATGGGAGTCTCGTTATTAGCAACCTAGAAAGTATGGGATAGAGCAAGACGATATTACTAGTTTCAATACATAACCGTACTTACAAATAAATGGTCGAGGAAGGTGTTGAACTAGGTTTCCTCTTTTTCATTCCTGGACTGAATCCATGTTGGGAGGATACATACATGACACCTAACGGCAACTGCTGCCTCTGGTACTAACTTGGCTGACTCTGTAGCATCACGTGGCCTTTTTAAACCTGCCTCAAAACGGATCTCCATTCTTCCTCCTCTTGCGCCTAGGTGCTAGTCCAACAACGAACGTAGGAAGTGTTAGTGTACATCAAACTGTGAGACTACATATAAAGAAACATGCAACTGTAACTTGACTCCAGCAAGTACCTTCTTGCTGTTGAAGCTCACAAGGTTCATCTGATCTTGCCAACTTGTCTTGTGTCAAGAGTGCTTGGGAAGTAGTGTCAGGTGGCAAGGGAGCTTGGGAACGTGCTGCTAGCTCAGTTGACGCACGAGTAACTCGTGCAGCTGGTAGTACTGTGGTAGGTGTTGCAAGAACTAGGGTTGTCTCTGCTTGTTTGGTGGCAGCTATTTGTTTCTGTTTGGCTTTTTTTGCAGCTCGTGTAGCATGGGATACCCTGTTTGTAGAATTTTCCGCTGGACTTTGACCTTCTATTGCACCATCAGTACCAGCAGAATCTGCAGGATCCGTCCACTTCTCATTCCCTGCCATTCAGTGTTTCTTCCTCTTTCAGTGTGCCTTGTTAAGTCAAGTTGACAAGAAAAATGAATAACAATTAATTCTTCAGAACAAATTGATGTGTGATGCAGACGAACTGAACTTTGATGTTAGACAACCACATGATAGGAGGATGTAATATGTACAAAAAATAGGACGAAAGAGATAACCAGAACTATGATGTGTAAACTAAGAAGAAGACATTTCACCAAATTAGAAGCAATGCAATGGAAGGTAGACACCATATGAAAGATGCTACAAATATCGCTCTGCCAAGTTAACAGTGTCTCATCATAAATGGCGTTTAAACAAATGTGAAGCAGTACAAGAAATAAATCATATGCAACATTCAAACAACATCACACTACAAGTTAAAGGTCTCTCGTCATTAGTGCCATTGCATATTCACAACATTGCATATTCACAGCTTATGATGTGTAAACTAAGGAGAAGGCATTTCAACAAATTAGAAGCAATGAAAGCTAGACACCATATGAAAGATGCAATGAATATCACTCTACCAAGTTAAAACTGTCTCGTCATAAGTGCCATTTCAACAAATTAGTAGTACAAGCTAGAAAAGAATGCGAGATGTAACCTATATCACACTCCGAAGTCAAACGTGTCTTATGATAAGTGATTGTTGCAGGTTACACAACAGTAGTAATTTGATGTAAGAACATGGTGTGATAGATAGATATTGTATGTTCTGTAAATAGTAACACGTGTCTTATTCAAGTATAATGTGTAAAGTAAGCAGATGTGATTCAACAAAATTAGAAGCAATACAAGCTAGACATCACACATAACATGCAACCACATATAACAGTGCCAAGTTAGAGGGAGGACCGATGATGGTGCACTAGGGGAGACGTGCTCATCATAAACACAACTACGTTGAGTGTTATGCATGTGTTGTCTTGGAAATCATCTTGGGGGGGGGGGGGGGGGTGGAGGAGTAAAAACTGTAGAGGCCCACCGCTTGGAAGGAGCACCTTTATCCACTGCCTTGCTAACTTCCTTCCGCTTTATTGATTTTGAATTGTCAAGTAAAACCGACAAGAAAAAGCAATAAAATTCTCTCTTCATAACTCATTCAGGCATGATACTGACAATCACTACTTTGATGTAAGGCAAGCACATTATACCAGGATGGAATATGTACGAAAAATAGGACAACATGGCATGTTCACAACTGTTTGTGTAAACTAAGAAGAAACCATTCCAACAAATAAGAATCAATTCAAGCTAGACACCACATGAAAGATGCAACCAATATGACTCTGCCAAGTTAAAAGCGTCCCATCATAAATGAATTTCAACAAATTAGAAGCAGCGCATGCTATATATCATATGAAAGATGCAACTAATATCACATTGCATATACTAAAGGTGTCTCGTCATATTGATTGATGCAGGATACAAAAAAACAATAGTTTTATGTAAGGACATGCTTAATAGACAGATGTACTATGTACTAAATACAGGAAGGCAAATCACATTAACACGTATAATGTATAAGCTAAGCAGAATAGCACATGCAGATTAACCAGATTACAAGAATTACAATCTAGACACCATATCCAACATGCAACCACATATCACTCTGCCAAGTTAGATCAAGCACCTGCGATGCTAGTGTAGGGGAAATGTGGTAATCAACTACAGAGCTACGTTCACTATCTTCGTCTAGCCTTGCTGTTTCTTGAGAATCATGTCAGGAGGTTGACACTGCATTCTTTAAATGAGGAGTAGTCCACTTGCCTGACTGCCTCATCATAAGTGATTGATGAGGGATACACAAGAACATTAGTTTGATGTAAGAACATGGTTAATACACAGATGTAGTAGTATGTACCAAAAACAGAAAGGCATGTCATATTCAAAGGTATAATGTGTAAGCTAAGGAGATGCAATTTAACCAAATTGGAAGCAATACAAGCTAGACATCTGGCTGGAGTGGTGAGCATGATCATCTAGGACCTGAGAGCCTGGTGGGAGGCGGGCTGCTTCGCCACCATCGCGGCTTTTTAGTTGGCTTCCAGGTGATGCATGTCTTTGCTGGGCTTGTCACTGGCTCGGCCAGTGCCCTGACTAGCTATTTGTCTTCTGGTGCTCACGGGATGGTGGTTCATGTAAAAAATATCTTTCCTTATCTTAATAAAGACTGACTTCGGCCTTTCGAATAAAAGCTAGACAACATATGGAACATGCAACCACATATGACACCGCGTAGTTAAAGCAAGCACCTAGGATGGTGGTTCATTGCGAGCGAGGTTCCAGATCTACATTTACCGCCTCTATCTGCTGACACTGCACCCTTTATAGCGCTGTAAAGTGTCGTGCCTACCCGCGAAGAAAGCTGGCACGACTTCTCTCTTTTCTTTGGTGTGTCTCTCGAGGCAGACTCTAAAATACCCTTGCATAAAAACACAATAGTGAGTGTATGGGTAAAGTGTGTGCAGAACTAGTGCACTGTAAAAGTAGCAGATAGCAGGTGGCTGAAAAATAAATGACAGGAGACATATGATAGCTCTACAACATTGCATGGCAAACAAAATTAGATTCTACTCCGTATGATTTTGTAATATATGAGCACAGGAAATGCAGGTACTCGTCCAGCACACAACCACATGTGGTCATATCTAAGATAACAGTCGACTGAAAATAAATAGGTCAGTCGATTTTCTTAATGAACCGTCTAATCTATAAGGAACGGGCAGATGGCCTTCGTCTACCAACCGCCAGTCACTGTTGACGATCTTTCTTGAACCGGCAGCGACCACTGGCCCAGACCCCTGCCTCCGCCGGCCTGCCCTCTCCTCGATCTCACACCACCGCCGTGCTTGGCAGCGCCCCCAGGCCATCCCTTTAATCCCGGCCAACCTCCAGATCGGGCGCCAGTAGCTCTAGGCCCCACACACCCCTAAGATAAACACCGAGGTGCTGCTTCCCCGGCGTGATAGGCGTACTAGCGCCTGTTACGCCGGGGAATGCTTCCGTTAATTGGGAACCAACTGACCATAAATTGAAATTCAGGGGGGCGAAGGACCTCTAGCTAAGGTGAACTAGATATGAGGATAAACCTTGTGCATCGCGAGTTACTAGGAAAATCTTGTATCAAGAAGAAGCGGCCAACTAGTGTCTTCTGTGGTATGAATACCGTACAAGAAGACACGTAAGATTTGCACGAATAAGGGAAGAGGAGTACCCTTATCAGTTTCAAATGTGGTCTCCTCCATATGTCGCGGCGATCTTCTTTTTTCTCCCAGGGGAACCGATGTTTTGGAGAGCCGTGGATCCTTGGACAAACCCATGGCCAAATTGTTGACTATGTTGCCGTGGCCGTATATCGGCAGTGGGGAAGAAGATCCGAGGCGGCGAAGGCTGGCGTAGAAGGAACACCTCCGGTGCGGTGGACGGTGGCGAAGTTGGAGCGGCAGCGGTGAGGCGCAGGACGGCGTGGTTGAACTGGCTCGGGTGCGGATGGATCATCCTCGGCTTCAACTACTAGACGTGGAGGGTGTTGCGGTTGAGGTTTTGTTGGATGACGACATCGGGGTATCAGCTCCGGCGTGACGGAGGAGGGCGGCGGTTGATGGGTGGGATGGGGTGGCGGAAGGAGGACGCCGGGGTTTCACGGCTGGTGGAGTGGTAGTTTTTGCGCCCACGGAGTATGAATTGGGAATCGGACGGGTGGGCGGGGGAGGGGGAGAAGAGAGAACCATGTTTTGGTCTGGGACGCGCTTGTTTTTGGCTTTTTGAACAGAAGATGGGACGCGCTTGTTTGAAATTTGGGGAAAGTACAAACTTTGTCCCCCTCTTAAATTTCGGACATACTGCGGGTCGGGGTAGGATGGTAATCCCAGTTGTCCCAAATAGTGGGCGGGAGCGATTTCGGCCGCGCGCATGTGTGCTTAGGCAGGCATTGTGTATGAATGTTTTCCGGAGGCGGTTGCATGGCGTCTAGATGAAGCTACAAACCTACCCCGGTTTAGACCGTTGGACGTCGGGCCGGTAGGCTTCACGGGTCGGAGTTATTAGAAAAGTAATTTCCTTGTACTACCAAACATTGGTCTCACGCGGTTTCGGGCATGTAGAGGCTCTTTTGGCGCTTCGTTTGAAATTTTGAAACACAAGCATTCACGTTTAGAGTACTCTTGAACTATGAGGGTTGACCTAAATAGACAACGTTATATTTGACCTTGTATATTTGAAAACATCATTAAATTATCCACTTCTTTTTGAAATTTTGACACTTGAAAATCCTATAACTATGATTATTTTGGAATGGAGGAGCTAAATTTGAATCTATTTTGTACACGACTACATATGCTATTATGTACAAAATCAGAGCAAAGATTGGTGCCCCCATAATTTAGGTATGATTTACAAATGCCATGATATCAAATTCAAATAATTGAATGGACTTCATGTTGAATTCGATTTTTTTAAACCACCTTAAGTTGAATTCAAATGTATGCTAGTTCATGTTCATTGTGTAACTTTCGTATGTATAATGTGCTTTACACACACAACTTGAACTATACTCACGTTTATATTCGATTGCTAAAGCGATGCATTGTCTGGAGTTCAAAATACTAACTATGTGGATCAATTGTGTCGAATAATAACATAGACATGCTCAAATTCGATAGAATCTAGATGTCTGATGGATCAATGACAATTCCTTACGCGAATTGCAAATATCATGATCCCATCATAAATATTTGGATACAATTTATACCTTTAATCAATATGTAGTTTCAGTCTCCGTTGGTGGTCTCTCACACATGCTCACACACTCTCTCTCTTGAGGTGTCTTTCTCGCACACATGCTCTCGATATAACCCTCCCTCCCTCTCGTAACCATTTACGACTATTTTCACTAACCTTTCTCACAAGCACTCTTCCTCTCGCAAGCATACACACGCACAATCCCCATCGACCCTTTCTATATACGTAGACCTGCCTACATGTCTCATGTATGCACATTATCTTTAGGCATGTCTGTCATGCACTGTCTCACACCTCTCCTCCTAATCGACGAGTATGATTCTAGCAGAGCATTCTGTAGGATGCCCCCTAAAGTTAGGTTGGATGAATAGTAATATCAGAGATAAAGAGGTTACCTTAGTCCGAGAACCTAGGGTTACTAATCCTAGCCGGCTTTGTCAGTGGACACAGAGTCCTTCACAATTCTGCTATCTTTGTCTTGTACGACTAGTCATCCATGGGTCTCCCTAAATGCGTCACGGGCTGACCAATAGGGCACAGGATGGAACCGAATGAAGGGCCTCACCTCGACCCACCGGACCTCACGCGGTGACACACCCTCTGCCCCCACATCACGTTATCTTCTCACGCCCACACATACCAACACAAACACAACACACACAAAAAAATTCTCCTGGTGCCTCTATCCCCTCCCCCCTTGCATATACACACTCAAGGGAATCTCTGCCAGGATGTCATATTCGTCTCTCTCTCTAGACCACTCTCATTTCTCATGCTATCTCTCCCACACCCCTTGGCCCCTCTATCCATGCCTCTCTCGAATACATAATACACACACATACCTCTCTATGACCCGCCAAATGCATCAACTACACATTCACACATGTTACATCACGTACCCCATTGATCTAAAAAGCCCTCTCTTCCGTTTTATTTCGCATACACCATTCCTTTTGAATAAAGTGTGGCCAAAAAATTATTTTAGAATTTCTACATATATACAACATTACAAAGTTATATGGAGGACTACGAACGCTAATTTGCATTGCATGGTGCCCACAATGATATTTATTCCGCACTGTGAATTTGTATATTTTTATACTATATACAAAGTTTGTCATAATAAAGAGAAACAAAGAGCATCTCTCTCTCCATCGCATACCCCCCCCCCCGCTACGCCCCTTTCACGTATGCACAGAAACTATCTCCAGGTCCTCTAAAAGTAAGCCCCCAGCACATTGACGCATGTTTCATCTTTCTCTCATGATATATACAATGACGATCATTGTATTTTAAGCGAAAGCACGATACGTACATTGGACTTCAGAATCCACTCATTACGGCACCGTTTACGTTTTGTGGTTATTATACAGTCACGGGCTCACCGTACAACTCTGTATTTTCTGAAGACATGACTAGTTGACTAGTTAAACGCTCCACGTGGCACCTCTAGTGTTGCATCACATTATCTCACTACCATCGGGCCCACCTGTCGGCTTGTGTCTACTCTACATCTACACTCTTATAAAATACACTCTTATAAAAACAGAGTTGGTGATGATGGTGTGCCTGCCATCCTGCAATATAGGCCGTCCGATTTATATCTGACGGATAGGAAAGAAACTATGGCAATTTTGCAAAAAGGTACCCACACACCTCTCCACATTTGCAAATAAGGCCTTCCCTCGTTCATCCTTTTCTCTCACAAGATAAACTAGTCATACAAATGCATCTTGATGTTACGTGCAACGCACGGGCATCTTCCTAGTAGGAATGAAAACAAACGACAAAAAAATATTGGACGGTGGTTCAAAGTCATGACCGCGGGCACAGCAGACAAGGTGGTCTTGTATTGGTATGCTAAGCCGTCTGTTTTAACACACATGAGCTGGTGTGGTTATTATACACACACGCACGCATGCACGTGAACTGCATGCACGCAACAGTCAGACGAACACATGCACCCAGGCACGCACGCAACGCTCACACGTACACACGCAGCCACGCATGCATGCAACACTCACACGCACACACGAACGCATGCATGCACACACCAGTACACCACACGACCAACACACACTCTCACGCTCAAGTGCTCAACCTACACGTGCATGCGCACACATCAGGCCAACAACCAGGTGATTCCCGCGCACGGGTTGGAGTCTTGTCGCCCTGCGTAAATTTGTGTTTATCTAACCTTTTCCCTATGCAAACTGAAAGATGGGACCCACAAGGAACATGGTCAATTTAACTAGTCAACATGGCGCCACGCAGACCTTTTGGCCGGTCAGCAAAGTGCAATCCGATGTTGAACCGTGAGCAAGTGACTGTATAATCACCGCAAAACGTATATAGTGACCGTAATCAGCTTATTCTAAAGTTCGGTGACCGTATTACGCTTTTCTCTCTATAGGCCCTCCAGAACTACATCTCTACACGTTCTCGCATGTTACATCTAACAACTATGCAATACGTCACTACTACTACACTCTAACACCATAAATCATATGTGTTTTTAGTTTTACTAGATATCATATTGTTACTTAATTATTCAGTTTGCATACATTAAAATTGCCTTTGAAATGTATGGCCAGTATCATCTACCGCGCAGGAAAAATCCCACCCTTTCATGTTTAATCGGGTTTGTATTGATGGATCGTGTGAAACAGCAAAACTATAGTACTATACAGTACAAGTGACAGTTCACTGGGCCGTCGTGTCGTGTGCTCCTCCGTTGTAAGAGTGGAGCACTCGCTTTCATAAATCTTCTAGTCCCTTTCGCCTACATGTGGGACATCAAGCTACCGGGTCCACGTGCCATACCGTAATACATTGTAGAGCAGCCAGGGTGAAGCACCCCAGTCATGGCGCCGGCGTAGTAATGAGCTATGAGGCGTCAAATCACAAAGCTACACCTTTCCCGCAGTTAAGTTGGAGGGATGGAATAATAATGCTAAAAAAAGAAGTTGGAGGGACGAAGCAACCATCATTTCACTCGTTGTTGATTCCGCTTCTCCCTCATCTTCTTCAAGTTAACCACGTGTTGCTTCTGTCGTTGTTCTGCCTCATGTGGGACGCAGATCGGCTTGGTAAAGCACTAACACATGGGACCGCATGTTAGCAAACCGCCAGCACAACGTCCCCTAAAAGAAACCTCCCTCGCCATCCGCGTGGCAAAATCACCTCCTTTTTACTAATCTTGATTCTATAATTATTTAGATCAATATAATTGAGATTTGTATAGATAGCACACAGGAGCAAAACCAAGTGGTACGGTTAAGGGCATCCACAATGTATAGCTAAATGTGAAAATAGCTTTTGGCATCGTGGAACCATTGTGGACGGTGTTTCCAAAGCCAAAAAGATGGAACCAAAGCTCCCTGATTGATTGATTGAAGGGATAGAAAAATGCAAAGTCTCTCCTCTTTCTCCTATGCTTGGACGCATGTACAGTATACAGCACAGAGTCTACTCCGTTGTCCCTTCTATCACAAATCACAAAGCAGTGAGGCGTCAAATCACAAAAGCACGGACGAAGCAACCATCATTTCACTCTTCGCTGACTCCGCTTCTCCATCGTCTTCTTTGAGAAACCATCTCACCGCACTAAGCTGGATGGACGACGCTATTGTGTACTAGTAGTACTAGTACATTTACGCGTCTTTTGTTTCAACGGACTTCCTGGATGCAAATAAGGCGGTTGTCTCGGCTTGCAGGCGGCACTTGCGAATGACTTACCGTGGTCTCCCTCAATGGTGTTCTCCGTCGAACGCACTTCGCCAAACCACAACGTTCGAGATATCGTCGACGTCACCACAATGGGGAAGGAAGTCAAATATAGTTACTACCTCCATTTTTTTGTACACAAGGCCAGTATATCAAAATTACAATTTGCAAAAGGCCACTAACACTGATCGAGGAAAAATTGATGGGGTTTGCCTCGTACTAGCAACCAAGGACATTAATATCCCCTGCATGCATGCGGAAGTGAGAAGGTTGGTTTGCATGGTGCTGCATTAATTAAGCAATGAGGAGTGAGATGGTTAGCTCTTTTGTCTTTGGAGAAAAAAATACGCATTAATTTACACGTGAAATGAGGATTTGTATCGATTAATCCCGCGAAGGAAAACCCCACCTTTCTTTTTTAACACTAGTACTCCTAGTACGTACGTACTTATCCTGTTTGGGTCTAGGCCTTGCATTGCCATACTTCGCCACACATTTTTTCCAAGCTTGCCTAAAGTTTCCAAAATGAAGGAGGTACACTTGCGCACGGCTGTCGCGGTCGCACCGCACCCTCACACGGTCGCTCTTGCATGCCTCGGTCGCACCGCATCCTCGCACAGTCGCTCCTGCACACCGAGGTCACATTGCACTCTCACACAGTCGCTCCTGCATGCTGCAAACCCAACCAAGGGAACGCACCCTCACTGACACGTGTTGTCGCATGTGAACAAACCAAACTCAGCCATCCTACCGATGACACATAATTTTCGTTCATAGAGTATGTTTATCCAACCGCATGTTGGGGAGTATCCGTCTGACCCGTGCGGTGGTGCATTGGGGAAGAAGAAGAGGTGAGGAAGAAGGGTTAGGAGACATAGGATATTCATCCAACCGCCTGAAATGGTAGAATGACCCAAGTCAGGCGACTTGCATAACAATATATGTTTTTACACAGCAAAAGAACCATAAAAACAACAATATAAAAAAATTATCACTGCTCGTGGAACGAGACAGCCTCATCGTCTTTGGTTGCCGGCGCGAACCAGCCGTAGCTGCCGACGTGTGTCTCCACACCTGGTTGTCCTCGGCCTCCAGCTACTCGTTCACGCTGAGCGTGCGGGCGCACTGCATGGACGATAGCACAGCCCGGTTCAAGTCGAGGACATCCGGTTCCGCTTGCAGGAGGGCCTTGATGGCAGCGGCATCCGCGCGCTCCACGTCGTGTCGAGCCTCCGCCGCCTGGTTCAAGTCGAGGACGTCCGGTTACGCCTGCAGGAGGGCGTCGATGAGAGTGGCATCCGCGCACTCCGCGTCGAGTTGAGCCTCTGCCACCCGGTTCAAGTCCAGGACATCCGGTTCCGCCTGCAGGAGGGCCTCGATGGCCGCGGCATCCGCACGCTCCGCCTCAAGTTGAGCCTCCGCCGCCCGGTTCACATCCACGACATCCGGTTTGGCCTGTAGGAGAGCCTCGAGGCAACGGCATGCATGCGCTCCGCGTCGACTTGAGCCTCTGCCTCCCGGTCCTTCTTTAGTATCGCCATGTTGAAGCGCTGGTCTGCCTGCACCATGGGGGACTCAGACGCCGGCACGAAGTCAACGTCCATCGTCTCATACCCATGGGGGCCCTTTTGCACTGCGACCTCCGCCATGGACATTGGATCGGCTTCCTCCTCCTCGTAGCTTGGCTCCAGAGAACTTGGGGATTGGCCCGCCGCAAAGTGAGCTTGGGAACAGAGGTCTGTGGCGCTGACCACCACCGCGATTTCTGCGTGGCGCTCCAGCGTCAGCATCTTGTAGTAAGTGATCTTGCGGCGCACCATGGCTTTCCGGCGAACTAGGGGACGCTTGATGCGGGCTAGGGGATCGAAAGGTGGGGGAACGGGCTGGAGATTATGTTTGGTTTTAGGGCAGTGGCTGGCGTAGGCTGAGCAGCGAAGGTTCTGGTGTGAATAGTGGTTCCAGTGATGACCGGTCAATCAGTTTTGACTGTACATCGCTCTTGTCGCATTCGCGTTGCAGCCCGGCATGCTGGACCATCGATGTCACTCACCGAATGGAACACGCTTCGTCTTGCGTTTTCGCTCGCTTGTGGGACCGCAGTTGAGAGCAAACCGACGTCCCTCCCCCTCCCCCGCCCGCGTCATTTATACTACCACTCTCTCCGTTTTATGCAGAGTAAATAAAAACAGACGGAGTATACTAAGGATGAGGATCCCTTGACGTGGTCGAACCCATTGAGTTACTGACATGCAGGGCCTAGCAAGCATGGGTCCGCCAGTAAGTGACCGAAAGGGAGGGTAAGGCAGGGATACCTATGTCAGAGGATCCACTTCCACTACTACTCCCTCCTTCCATTTACTATACAGCGCCTAATGCGTTTTTTGAGGCTAACTTTGACCAATTGTTAGAGTAATAATATATGCCATGCAACTTACACAAAGCATACGGTCAAATACGTATGTGGAAGGAGCTTCCAATGATATAATTTTCACATTATACATCTCATGTACTATTAATCTTGTCAATAGTCAAATGCGGTTTTCAAAAACGCATTAGAGCATGGTTAATAATATAGCCAGTCGATGGCTATGAGGGACTGCCATGTCATCTATAGCCATCATCTATTATAAGCACTCATACAGTAGTGTCGGCTATGAGGTTGGCTATTTCCCGCAAAAAAAAATTATAAGGTTGGCTATTGTATTAGTAATTTTTCCCATCACCTCTCTATCTCTTTCTTCATATTTATTGTATTTAACTAGGAATGCGTATATAGCTAGGCTCTTGCATGAGAGTTCACTCCCCTTACTTTTTCACATCCCTCTCCTCCACATAGGCCCTATATAAATGGAAGGAGGGAGTACTACTATGAGCACTGCATACTCTAGTACAGATGTTGTCGATACTCCACTAGTACTATTGGACAGGAGCTTAAAAAGTTACTATTGGACTGGCTATACATGGCGAAATCCTAGTAGGAAGAGCATCTTGCGAGAACAAGCACATTCACGTGGTTGGAAACAAATTGGAAACCATCTCGAGTACAAATCTAGGAGTATGCGTCTGAATCTAACAATATTGATTGGGCATTGTTGAATGTTGATACTTTTTTGATCAAAGTAGAGATACTTTGACTACACATAAAACTTATATGTAAACTAGATATGATAGGAGGTAGTATATTGTATGTTCAAAAATGAAACGAACATTGAATACCCTTTATATATGATTTGCGGATGCTATGATCACCGGTTCAAAATTTTGAATCCACCTTAGGTATCACGTGCCCCCACTCGTTCTCTCTCGATTTCATCTCGGGGTCCGGAGATCGATTGAAAGAGGACTAGGGTGGGTACAATACGTTCTCTTTGCTTATGAACGTAAAATATACACCCTATGATCCCCACAGACCCCCCCCCCCCCCGCGCGGGTCATTTCTATCATAGAAATAGACCAAACCTTTATCTCCTTGCACGACACGCAATTGATCTCTGAACATCAATCGATCTCGTCAACATGTGTTGGGGCATGAACCGAACGTGAAACAACACGTAGTGGAGGCAAAGTGAAACTTTAAACAAACCGTTTGTTTGTATGCACGTCGGACAAATTACAACATTGGAAATACAAGCATGGTCTAGGCCCACATGCGAATGATACTCGACGGAATGTTCAAATGAGGCATGCGGGAGGATAGACTCGTCCGGAGGGCGACATGATCAATGGAGAAGAGGGTTGGAGAGGAATGAGAAATAAGCAAATACCACATGATTATACTTGAACGGCTCAAATAAACAATAAGTTGTCTCGCATGGCCTACATAGTGAAAGGCCTAATGCGCAACGTGGAGCACTGACGCTCGAATATGGACGGGAAAACAGGGAAACCGACATGTGGGGAACAGCCGTCAAGATGACATAACACAGACTAGTCCAATGGAGGAGATGGCCCACGACCAACTCGCCACCAACGATCGTTCATGTGGGTCGTGGGGGCCAACAACGTGGCGCAGCTCCAGCACCGCCTCTGGACACGGTGACCGTGATGAGCAACACACTCATCGTCGCTAGACACGGTTGGTTTCAGTGTACCAAGGGTGGCGTTAGTGCTGTGGCATGACCAACAGTATGTTTGGTTTGTGCCCAAGGTTGCCCCATCAAAGTATTGGGTAGCCAAAATTTTGGTTGAGATTTTGGTTGCCCGTGATTTGGCCGACATTGGCAAGAAAAATGAACTAGAGTTGGCTAGAGTTCATTGGCATGCCAAAAAAAATGGCAACCATCCAAACAAAAACCAATCTTTGGGTCATGACCAAAATTTTGGTAAGGTGCACTTTGGCCACAATCCAAACACACCCCCAACACCCGGCTCGTCGAGTATGCACGGGGCGCCGCGACGCATCCGTGGAGTGGTGTAGCACAGCCTACTGCATCCTCAGGACCTGAGACCATGCTGGGTCGTCTTGCTTTTCCAATGACATGCGGGGATCGCATGTGAGCAAAGGGCATCTCCAACGTTGCCACGACCGCAGCTAACTACCATGGCACACCAAAAACCTCGTCCCTCACGTCGTCGCGCGGTGTGTTCCCATCCGGTGCCAGCTGCCCGCATTCATGCTGTCCGTTGGTATGCCGTCGTTAAAAGGCTCGGTGCCCGAGGAACCAACTCCGGCGACATAATGACGCACCCGGACGCTTGGCCTCACCGGAATGTGCTACTTAAAGCGGCAACGCCCAGCTAACCTCCACACCATAGCGCATCATCCTCTGATATGTCTCCATTGTATCTATAATTTTTTATTGTTCCATGCCATTATTCTTCAACTTTCATATACTTTTGGCAACTTTTTATACTATTTGTTGGCACTAACATATTGATCTAGTGCCCAGTGCCAGTTCCTGTTTGTTGCATGTTTTATGTTTCGCAGAAACCCAATATCAAACGGAATCCAAACGGGATAAAAATGGACGGAGAATTATTTTGGAATATTTGGGATTTTCCAGAGGAAGAATTAACGTGAAACTGTGCCCGAGGTGGCCACGAGACAGGGGGGCGCGTCCTCTCCCCTGGGCGTGCCTGGCACTGTCGTGGGCCACCCGTAAGGCGGTTGACGCTCTTCTTTTGCTGCAAGAAAGCTAGTTTTATGAGAAAAAACTGGGCGAAAGATTCACCCTAATCGGAGTTACGGATCTCCGGATATAAAAGAAATAGTGAAGGGGCAGAATCAGAGAACGCGGACACAGAGAGAGACAGAGAGATAGATCCAATCTCGGGGGCTCGGGGGGGGGGGGATCTCCTCCTTGCTTCCGGTGGCGCCGGAACGCCGCCGGGGGCCATCATCATCACCGCGATCTTCACCAACAACTTCACCTCCTTCATCACCAACACTTCCCCCCTCTATGCGGTGTAACCCCTCTCTTAGCCGTTGTAATCTCTACTTAAACATGGTGCTCAACGGTATATATTATTTCCCAACGATGTATGGCTATCCTATGATGTTTGAGTAGATCCGTTTTGTCCTATGGGTTAATTGATGATCGTGATTGGTTTGAGTTGCATGTTTTATTATTGGTGATGTCCTATGGTGCTCTCCGTGTCGGCATAGCGTGAGGGATCCGCTGTAGGGTTTGCAATATGTTTAGGATTTGCTTATGGTGGGTGGCGTGAGTGAACAAAAGCACAGACCCGAGTAAGTAGGTTGTTTGCGTATGGGATAAAGGGGACTTGATACTTTAATGCTATGGTTGGGTTTTACCTTAATGATCTTTAGTAGTTGCGGATTCTTGCTAGAGTTCCAATCATAAGTGCATATGATCCAAGAAGAGAAAGTATGTTAGCTTATGCCTCTCCCTCAAATAGAATTGCAATAGT
This sequence comes from Aegilops bicornis, assembly GCA_021605145.1. NCBI lineage: Eukaryota > Viridiplantae > Streptophyta > Magnoliopsida > Poales > Poaceae > Aegilops > Aegilops bicornis. The sequence goes on from CM038670.1 coordinate 54,983,628, forward strand.
GATTACCGGTCTAGTTATCGATTGCCTTGGACAAATAACTTTCTCGTAACAAAAAGCTCTCTACTAATACTTACTTTATTGCATCTTTATCTAAACAGCCCCTAGCTTTTATTTACGTGCTCTTTATTATCTTGCAAAACTATCCTATCACACCTACAAAGTACTTCTAGTTTCATACTTGTTCTAGGTAAAGCGAACGTCAAGCGTGCATAGAGTCGTATCAGTGGCCGATAGGACATGAGAGAGTATTTGTTCTACCTTTAGCTCCTCGTTGGGTTCGACACTCTTACTTATCGAAAGAGGCTACAACTATACCGTATACTTGCGGGTCATCAAGACCTTTTTCTAGCGCCGTTGCCGGGGAGTCATAGCGTGGGGTGAATATTCTCGTGTGTGCTTGTTTGCTTTATCACTAAGTAATTTTTATTTGCTATTCTTAGTTGTTTTCTATCTTTAGTTATGGGTAGGAAACGAAAAATACCAAACAAATTAGTTGTACCTACTGAACCAATGGTTGAAGAACCACTCAAAATCTATCACACTCCTGAGCCTTTTTACTTGGATCATCTTTGATCCCTTTGTGCTCGTGCTGAAATCCCAACTAGCTTAGTTGAGGGCAAATCTTTAGATGAGCATGCTTGTTATGTGCGACACCGTATATCTGAAAAAGGGAAACTCTTACTGGATCAAATTCATCATTTGCAATGCTATGCTTGGAATTTATGTGAAATATATGATATTACTTGTTGTTCTGAAAACCATAAGAAACACCTTCCCTACCAATGTGAGTTTACTGATAATGGAATCATATCTTCGTATGCTAAGGGTGTTTATAATTACTATGATGTTCAACAAATTGAAGAATTTGTTGCTTTTAAGGTTGCTTATGTAATTGCTTCTTTGATTGAAAAGTATGATGCCACTCTTTACAAATCTAAAAAATTTGCCATACTTGAATATTGTTATAATAATTATGCTTCTAATGCCTATGTTAAACTATATATTGAGAAATTCTCCGCTGTCCAAGAAGAGACTAATATTTTGCAGGAAGCTATGGAAGAAGAAATTGATGAAACTGTGAGCTCATTGGATGAAAAAGATGATGAGGAGAGCGAAGAACAAAAGGAGGAAGAGCGGATTGATCACCCGTGCCCACCTTCTAATGAGAGTAACTCTTCAACTCATACATTGTTTAATTCCCCTTCGTGCTTACCGAAGGATGATTGCTATGATGATTGCTATGATCCCGTTGATTCTCTTGAAATATCCCTTTTTGATGATGCTTGCTATGCTTGTGGCCAAGATGCCAATATGAATTATGCTTATGGAGATGAACTTGCTATAACATGAAATTGTTGCTATTGCACCCACGCATGATAGTTCTATTGTCTTTTTGAATTCTCCAAACTACACTATATCCGAGAAGTTTGTGCTTATTAAGGATTATATTTATGGGATGCCTTTTACCGTTGCACATGATAATTTTGATAGATATAATATGCATGTCCTTGCTGCTCCTACTTGCAATTATTATGAGAGAGGAACTACATCTCCACCTCTTTATGTTTCCAACACGATAGAATTGCAAGAATCTACTTATACTATGCATTGGCCTTTACTATGTGTGCATGAATTGTTCTTTTATGACATGCCGACGCATAGGAAGAGAATAAGACTTCGTTGCTGCATGATATATGTTACTTTTTGCTCACTACTAAATTACAAATCATTATTAATTAGAATTGGCTTTGATATACATTGGGATCCGGGTGGATCCATTACTTGAGCACTAAATGCCTAGCTAAATGGCTTTAAAGAAAGCGCTGCCAGGGAGACAACCCGGAAGTTTTAGAGAGTCATTTATTTCTGTTGAGTGCTTTTATATAGTCTAAAAACAAAAAAATAAAAAGGGGAACCTAAAAACTTTTCAAAAAGGAAAGTGAAAGTGAGAAATAGAAGCATTGTTGAAGTGGGAGCTAGCCTTGAACTTTGTTCATGCTCACGGAAACTTTGTGAATCTTGATTACAGAAACTTTTCAACAAAAATAATTATCCCCTTGGACAATTCCATTGTACTCCCTCCATTCCTTTATATTAGGCGTATTTGTTTTTTGATAAAATTCCACAATGTAAGGTGCATTTGTGCTAATTCCTCGTAATTCCGTTCTTGGCCCTCTTGAAAAAGGTAAGTATCTCTCACCTGATTGCACGTATCCCTCCTTGTAGACAAAAAAGGAAACTATCTCTCTCCTGATAGTGTATATCTCTTCCTTTCCTAGCCTAAGTGATTTACTTGTCGCTAATCAATGAATTAGACAAGGGTAATTTCGTCCTAATTGTCTATAATCATGTGCCTTGGACACCGTGCCGAAAATAATACACCTTACATAACGGAATGGGGGGAGTATTATAAAAATAATGTGCTAAGGTTTGCCTTTAGGATGTTTACAATGCTTGTTGGTTTGTACGGTGCAGGATAGAAACTTTGGCTGTAGTGCGCGATTTTACATTTTTAACTGGAACGTCAAACGTTTCTGATTCCTTTTGCACTATCTTTCTGTACAAATTGTTTACTTTTTGCTATTTTTGGTAGGATTTCTGGTGTACCATAAGTATGGTGAATGTTCAGATTGCAACCGACTGTTCTGTTTTTGACTTATTCTGTTTTTGATGCATAGTTTGCTTGTTTTGATGAATCTATCAATATATATGAGTGGATTAAGCCATGAAAAAGTTATGTTACAGTAGACACAATGCAAAAACAAAATATGAATTGGTTTGCAACAGTACTTAGAGTAGTGATTTGCTTTATTATACTAACAGATCTTACCGAATTTTCTGTTGAAGTTTTGTGTGGATGAAGTGTCTAATCGAGGATGTCTCGATATGAGGAAAAGGAAGAGAGGCAAGAGATCAAGCTTGGGGATGCCTGAGGCACCCCAAGTAAATATTCAATCAGACTCAAGTGTCTAACCTTGGGGATGCCCCAGAAGGCATCCCCTCTTTCTTCAACAAGTATCGGTATGTTTTTGCATTCGTTTCGTTCATGCGATATGTGCAAGTCTAGGAGCGTCTTTTGCATTTAGTTTTCATTTTTCTTTTATGCACCATGATGGTATGAGATAGTCCTTGGTTGATTTATAGAATGCTCATTGCACTTCACTTAAATCTTTTGAGTGTGGCTTTATAGAATGCTTCATGTGCTTCACTTATATCATTTGATGTTTGGATTGCCTGTTTCTCTTTACTTAGAAAACCGCCATTTGTAGAATGCTCTTTTGCTTCACTTATACTTGTTCGAGCATGGGCACATCTTTTGTACAAATAATTGAACTCTCTTGCTTCACTTATATTTATTTAAAGAGATGACAGGAATTGGTCATTCACATGGTTAGTCATAAAATCCTACATAAACTTGAGGATCACTCAATATGATATGTCTGATTCCTTACAATAGTTTTGCGATATAGTGATGATAATATGTGGGAGGTACTAGTAGATGGTTGTGTTTAGTAAGGATGTAGGTGTTAAGGTTTGTGATTCCCGAAGCATGCACGTATGGTCTACTAACTATGTAACTAATTTGACGCGCATTGTATTTTGATTGTTTATCTTTGCGTGAAGGTCGGGGGCGCGCGATGGTTAACTCCTACCAACCTCCCCCCGAGGAGCATGCGTGTAGTACTTTGTTTCGAGGGCTTTTAAATTTTTGCAATAAGTATGTGAGTTCTATATGACTAATGTTGAGTCCATGGATTATACGCACTCTCACCCTTCCATCATTGCTAGCCTCTTCGGTACCGTGCATTGACTTTCTCACCTCGACAGTTGGTGCAAACTTCGCCAGTGCATCCAAACCCCATGATATGATACGCTCTATCACACATAAGCCTCCTTATATCTTCCTCAAAACAGCCACCATACCTACCTATTATGGCATTTCCATAGCCATTCCGAGATACATTGCCATGCAACTTCCATCATCATCATATTCATGACTTGATCATTCATTGTCATATTGCTTTGCATGATCGTAGCTAGCATGATGTTTTCATGGCTTGTCCATTTTTTGATGTCATTGCTACGCTAGATCGTTGCACATCCCGGTACACCGCCGGAAGCATTCATATAGAGTTATATCTTTGTTCTAGTATCGAGTTGTAATATTGAGTTGTAAGTAAATAAAAGTGTGATGATCATCATTATAGAGCATTGCCCCATACAAAAGAAAAAAAAGAAAAAAAGAAAAAAAAGGAAAGGCCAAAGAAGCCTAAATAAAAAAGGGGGGCCAAAGAAGCCCACCCAAAAAAAGAAAAAAAAGAAAAAGGAAAGGGGCAATGTTACTATCCTTTTACCACAATTGTGCTTCAAAGTAGCACCATGTTCTTCATATAGAGAGTCTCCTATGTTATCACTTTGATATACTAGTAGGAATTTTCATTACAGAATTTGGCTTTTATATTCCAACGATGGGCTTCCTCAAATGCCCTAGGTCTTCATGAGCAAGCAAGTTGGATGCACACCCACTTAGTTTCTTTTGTTGAGCTTTCATACACCTATAGCTCTAGTGCATCTGTTGCATGGCAATCCCTACTCCTCGCATTGACATGAATTGATGGGAATCTCCATAGCCCGTTGATTAGCCGCGACGATGAGAGACTTTCTCCCTTTTTTTCTTCTCCACATAACCTCCACCATCATATTCTATTCCACCCATAGTGCTATATCCATGGCTCGCGCTCATGTATTGCGTAAGAGTTGAAAAAGTTTGAGAATACTAAAGTATGAAACAATTGCTTGGCTGACACCGGGATAGGCATGAGGGGTACCTTGTGTTAATAAAAGGGAGCATACAAGACTATATGATTTTGTAGGGATAACGTTCTGAAGCATTGATATTTTGAAAGACATGATTGTTTGTTGGGATGCCCTAAGTATTATTGTTTTTATGTCAAATGATAGACTATTGCTTTGAATCACTCATGTCTTAATATTCATGCCATGATTAGATATATGATGAAGATTATGCTAGGTAGCATTCCACATAAAAAATTATCTTTTTTATCATTTACCTACTCGAGGACGAGCAGGAATTAAGCTTGGGGATGCTGATACGTCTCCATCGTATCTATAATTTTTGATTGTTCCATGCCAATATTCTTCAACTTTCATATACTTTTGGTAACTTTTTATACTATTTTTTGGGACTAACATATTGATCCAAAGGCTCAAAGTGCAGTTCCTGTTTGTTGTATGTTTTACGTTTCGTAGAAACCCAATATCAAACGGAATCCAAAGGGGATAAAAACGGATGGAGAATTATTTTTGAATATTTGGGATTTTCCGGAGGAAGAATCAGCGCTAAACGGTGCCCAAGGTGGCCACGAGACAGGGGGCGTGCCCTCCCCCCTGGGCGTGCCTGGCACTCTCATGGGCCACCCGTAAGGCGGCTGATGCTCTTCTTTTACCGCAAGAAAGCTAATCTTATGAGAAAAATTTGGGCGAAAGATTCACCCCAATCGGAGTTACGGATCTCCGGATATAAAAGGAACGGTGAAGGGGCAAAATCAGAGAACATACACACAGAGAGAGACAGAGAGATAGATCCAATCTTGGGGGTCCCTCTCACCCTTGCTTCCGGTGGAACCGGAATGCCGCCGGGGGCCATTATCATCACCGCGATCTTCACCAACAACTTCACCGCCTTCATCACCAACACTTCCCTCCTCTATGCAGCGGTGTAACCCCTCTCTTACCCGCTGTAATCTCTACTTAAACATGGTGCTCAACTCTATATATTATTTCCCAATGATGTATGGCTATCCTATGACGTTTGAGTAGATCCGTTTTGTCCTATGGGTTAATTGATGATCGTGATTAGTTTGAGTTGCATGTTTTATTATTGGTGTTGTCCTATGGTGCTCTCCGTGTCGCGCAAGCGTGAGGGATCCCCGCTGTAGGGTTTGCAATATGTTTATGATTTGCTTATGGTGGGTGGAGTGAGTGACCAAAAGCACAGACCCGAGTAAGTAGGTTGTTTGCGTATGGGATAAAGGGGACTTGATACTTTAATGCTATGGTTGGGTTTTACCTTAATGATCTTTAGTAGTTGCGGATGCTTGCTAGAGTTCCAATCATAAGTGCATATGATCCAAGAAGAGAAAGTATGTTAGCTTATGCCTCTTCCTCAAATAGAATTGCAATAGTCATTACCGGTCTAGTTATCTATTGCTTTGGACAAATAACTTTCTCGTAACAAAAATCTCTCTACTAATACTTACTTTATTGCAGCTTTATCTAAATAGCCCGTAGCTTTTATTTACGTGCTCTTTCTTATCTTGCAAAACTATCCTATCACACCTACAAAGTACTTTTAGTTGCATACTTGTTCTAGGTAAAGCGAACGTCAAGCGTGCGTAGAGTCGTATTAGTGGCCGATAGGACTTGAGTTCGACACTCTTACTTATCAAAAGAGGCTACAACTATCCCGTATACTTGCGGGTCATCATCCTCCTACCCGGCACCACATCCGCCATGACCGCAAGCGTGAACGCTCTGCGGAATATCTTGTCTTCAGGGATGAAGCTCGAGGTCGCCGCCCTCGCTCAAGTCGCCTATCGCGACGCAATAGCAGCGTAGCCAGACGCGGACATGACCGCACAAGCGGTGACCACGCTGGCGGCCGACGACGGGAGCACCGTCAGCCACGCGTCCTACTTGCCGCCGTCCAACGTCCGGCACCGCCGAGGTCGGGGACTCCTCCGAGGATGAGTAGGGAATGGGAGGCGGCAGGGCATGGGTGTGCCAACTGGCCCGTCCGTATCCCGTGTTCTACTCTTCCTCGTCGGAGACCGCACCTTCACTTCACGGGTCTTGAACCCCACCCTCGTACATAGAGATCGCAGATGGAGGACGTCGGTCGCCGCCGTAGAATAGGTTTAGGTTCGGGTTTCCTTTATTTTTCTGTCCTATAGAAGTTTGAAATGTAATGAAAATCTGTCGTGTTTGCATTATCTCGGCCGGTGTATATAAACTTTTACAATAATATAGTATATTGTAGGAGTACTAGCAAGATGCCCGTGTGTTGCACGGAAGATCATGATCTTGTGGGAGAAAAGGATGAACGAGGGAAGGCCTTATCAGCAAATGTGGAGAGGAGTGCGGGTAAATTGTCATAGTTTCCTTCCTATCCGTTGATATAGATCGGACGACCTATATTGCAGGATGACAGGCACACCATCATCACAAACTCTGCTTTTTATTGAACCGAGACAAAGCTAACATGAGAAGTAAAATAAACACATAGGGTCTATACATACACAATTTATCTTAGGCACTGCAATAGTACGTCCACTACACATTCACGCATTTCACATCTTTCAACATCTACGGGAACCTACGGAAGGGTTAACGTAAATTGCCTCTCTCTCTCTCTCCTCCCCTGATATTCATGGTGGTGGGCCCCTCCCTCCCTCCATTCTACAATCAACGTCTCACACGTTTCACATTAAGTTAATTACATAACTGGGATTACGTAGGTGCAGCATTACTCGTCCTAAAAAAACCCAACTAAGCCAACCTCCCAGCATATCGCGCAGGAAAAGACCCAGCCGCACTGTTTTAGTCGGGATTACCAGATTACTAGTAGTAGTATCGATGGATCGCGCGAAGCAACAAGTTTTTTTAGGGGACAAAGCACCTAGTTTAAAAGGAAAAAAGGCGGTACACTCACAGCACTCCTATCGCGGTCGCATTGCACTCGACACACGTTTGGTCCTGAACATGGCTCACGCAAACGGAACGCGCTTCAGCTTGCCTCTTCACAGACACGCGGGACTGCACTTGGAGAAACCGACCATGCGCCAAACTCCCCCCGCCCACCGCGAGAAAATCCTCCCCCCACCCACCAAAAAATTCCCCCCAAATCCTAGATTCAACCGCCCTTCGGCCAACTAGCCAATAATATTCCACAAACCCCCCTCCCCCTCGTCCCCCTCCACTGCATTCGCTCCGGTAAAGCCGCCATCCCCGCCACGCAGATATGTCGGCGCCGCGGTTCGTCGAGGGGACGCACGGCGATCCTCTCGCTCCCACAGTATGCTCTCGTAGACTGCCGTCCTCTAGCCGCGCCGCCACCGTTGCCGACGTTATTCTGGAGGCGCACGGTGGTCAGCGCCACCACCTCTGGCGATGTTCGTGTGGAGACGCATGGCTGTGAGCTTCTCCCACGGTACGCGCATTCTAAACTAAGTCCCCGTGCATGTCGGTGTAGCGCTGAATGTTAGCTGATAGATGTTATTAATCTCACTGTTTGCCGAAGTAGTTTACAGTCAATATGCTCTACTTAAGAAGTTTCCTTGCCCTGTTCTGCACTCAATTTGCTAAGTTGAGATGGCATGCCAAGGCCGATTAGTTGCTAAAATATCCTGCCATATATTTACTGTGACGTAGATTGCCATGGTCTAGTAGCCAATCTGTTAGGTGAAATATCTCTACACCGTTTTATACTCGATCATTGTTGCTGCAATGGCCTTCGATAGTTTGATGGTTGTGTTCTCGGCCTCATTGACTGCTGAAATAGCTTGCGATAGTTTAGCACTCAAATCTTTTTGCTGAATTAGCTTTACATATATTTCATTACATAGATCTGCTCGTCCAAATATCTTGCCATAGCTTTAGACATCGACCTAGGTATTTTTTATGGACTTCATAAAAAATCATATATGTTTTTCCTGTAATATCTAGTAGAATAACTAATTTGTATGTCTAACAGATGGACAGGACTTGGATAACTTCTGCTTGAAGATTCTCCGCTGCATATGTCGAGGGGGTTGAAAACTTCATGAACTTTATCAGAGTTGAGTATGGTGGTCCGAAATCAGATGTGCTCTGCCCATGTAGCAGTTGTATGAATTTAGTTACAAGACCCCAGTCAACTGTGCAAAATCATCTACACTTGTATGGGATGTCGATCACATATACTAGGTGGGTTCATCATGGTAAAATTGTGAACGTCAATGTTATTGACTACGTGGAAGTAGCAGATCACCATCTTGATATGCATGATGCTCAGGTGGAAGAGGAGGAGGAGGTGGTGGTGGTGGAGCCAGTGAGTTTGACCAACATTGAAACAATGCTACGAAATGCTCGTGCATTGCGTGAACTTTCACCTGCAGAAGAAAAAATGGTGGGCCCGCATGTTGGAACAATGCAACGTGGCTGTCACCGCAGGAAATAAGTTGTCAGTATTCTCAGCTATGGTCACCTTTCTTCAGGTGAACACATCTGAGCGGATGACGAACAAATCATTCGATGCGATGTTGGCTGCTTTCCGCAAATCTTTTCCAGATGCGTCTGAGCTGCCACACACCTACAGTAAAATGAAGAATTGCCTTCATGCAGTTGGAATTGGATATCATATGATCCATGTTTGTAAGAATAATTGTGTTCTGTTCCGGAAGGATTATGCCAACTTAAGTGAATGCCCGAAATGCAAATCATCAAAATAGAAAGAAGGCGATGCTATGAAGAGGATTCCTCATAATGTTCTGAGACATTTTCCAATTATACCAAGATTGCAGAGGTTGTTTCATGATGCTGAAACAAGAGAGGATGTACTGTGGCATTCTAGGAACCAGGAGTACAGAGATCAGAATGTAATAATCCATCCATCTGATGGTAGTGAGTGGCAAATCTTCAATCATAAACACAAAAAGTTTTCTGCTGACCCGAGAAACATTAGACTTGGATTAGCTTCAGATGGATTTAACCCATTTGGCCACCAGAGCGCCACATATAGCATGTGGCCAGTGCTTTTTATCCCTTACAACATGCCTCTAAATGTCTGCACCAAAGAATCAAACTACATGATGGCCTTGCTCATCCCAGGTCCAAATAGTCTTGGAAAGGATTTTGATTTGTTCATGGAGCCTCTTGTGGAGGAACTTCAATAGCTATGGAGGGGTGTTCTCACTCAAGACCTATATAGCAGCCCACCAGCTGATTTCTTTCTGCGTGCTGTTATAATTTGGGGCATCCATGATTATCCTACTTTGGGCACTATGTCAGGGCGAACGACACATGGTTACAATGCATGTGTTCGCTGTGACACGAATCCGCTGTCATACGCAATACTTAGCAAGATTTGTTACATTGGACACCGTCGTTTCCTTGCCAAGGAAAAGCCGCAACCTAGAAAATACCGAAGACATGTGTTCAATGCAAAGCATGAAAATCGTGATGTGCCAAACAGGCTCACCGCCAGTGAGTTGCAAGTGGAATTAGAGAAGGTCGGGCATATTACACCAGGAAACCATCCTAGTAATAGTAGTGGGAAAAGGAAGCGTGGCAGGGCAGAAGAGAGATTATTGTTTACCCGCAGGTCCACTTTGTGGGACTTGGAGTATTGGAAAGATTTGGATCTGCGGAATAATCTTGATGTGATGCACATCGAGAAAAATATATGCGACAGCATATCGGCACACTTCTTAATATTAAAGGCAAGATGAAAGATACCTTAAAATCTAGGATTACCTAGGTATCAGACATGATTTGCAGGTGCAAGATGAAGGTAAACCACGGGATATGGCACCAGTTGTGTACGTCTTGGACAAGGTAAAAAGAAAAGAATTCTGCGAGGTCCTGTCACGTGTAAGATTCCTACATGGATTTGCTTCCAACCCTGAAAGGAGAGTCAATGCAGATGGAAACAAGGTACAAGGGTTGAAAACTCATGACTGACACGTCCTACTTCAAATGGTTTTACCTGTTATCCTTAGAGGATTGGGCCGCCCTGACTTATACAGATCAGTTGTAGAGTTGGGACAATTCCTCAGGGAATTCTGCAGTAGAAATATCAGGATAGATGCTTTGGAGTGTCTTAGAGACAAGATACCAACTATCCTATGCGACCTTGAGAAGATATATCCTCCAGCCTTCTTTGATGTGATGGTGCATTTGGTTGTTCATCTACCTGATGAGGCACTACTTAGAGGTCCAGTACAGTATGGTTGGATGAACCCTATTGAAAGGCGGCTAGGCACTTTCAAGGGCTATGTTAGGAACAGAGCTAGACCCGAGGTTTCCATTGCAGAGGCCTACATTGCTATAGAAGCGTTGAAATTCTGCTCAAAATACATTGTAACAGCTGATCAGCTTAGCAAAGAGGTGGGTGAAGACAATCCCGGGCTCAATGTTTTCGATTATTCTGTTTGAGTTATAGGGAAGAGTCGACAAGAGGACAAACCTAAAGATTTGGACAAAATGGTTTGGTATGTGTTGAATAACTGTCCTGAGATACTACCTTATATCAAGTAAGTGCTATGTACTGCAGCTTATGTATCGTAATCTACTAAACTTGCAGCACATTCTTATATATTTAGATGTTTGACGCGATCACTATGTTGTGCGGCATCTACAAAAAGGAGTTACTTCCGCAAAATCCAAGAAACATTGACAAATTGGTTATGGCAGGATTTGCAAAATGGTTTAAGAGCCATGTAAGCTTTTGAATTGCACTGTCAGTTTTTTTAATATATTGAGTACATAAGATGATCAACTTGTCTATTTTCTAACCATATGTTAAGAAGATGCGGGAGGATGGGCAGGCAGTTGATGATGCCCTTTACTCACTAGCAATGGGTCCTGATACTCGGGTAAGACATTATGAATCTTGCGTTGTTGGAGATGTGCGCTACAACACCCTTGCACGAGATGAAGGCAAGAAGACAAAAAATAGTGCCATCATGAGCACGGATACGTATGACAAAGAGACAACTGAAATGTATGCTAACGTAACAGACATTGTTCACTTACAGTATATCTTAAGTTTCGAGGATCATCGGTGTGTGTCTCTGTTGTGATGTCGTTGGTATAACCTGTTTTCCAGGATCACAAAACCCAGAGCGGATGATTATTTCAAATCCATCAATGTCAAGGCGGCGTACCAGACCAACGAGCCTTTTATTTTGGCAAATCAAGCAACACAGATATTTTTCTTGGAAGACACATTTGCACGTAGCGATGACTGGAGAGTATTGCAAAGTTTTGAGTAGAGGAATTCATTTAATGAAGTTGCACAACAAGATGATGCTTACACTACTCCTGATGTACAAGATAACACAGATGTTCCTAATATCTTTGAGAACCATCACGTCAATGACGCTGGCGAAAAGATTGCCTGTCGTGCTGTGGACATACAAGAGTTGATCAATAAGAAGCCAACATTCGAGGACGTTGAGGACGAAGAAGAAGATGACACCGTGGGGAATTATGATTCAGACTGATACAAATGGCGAAGATGTTGACGCTGCTGCTGCGGATGATGATTACATTGCTTTTGTCGTATTTGCCTGTCAGAAGACATTTTTTATCTACTATGTGAAATTGTGTTTGCTATGACAACTGAAACCTGAACATGTTGTTTCGTATTTTGTTGTGAGAACGTCACTTGTTATGTATGCTGATTTGTGTTTGGTGATTGCACGACGATTAAAACATGATGACATTGTTGTTTAGTTGTACTCATATTTGGTTGTGAAACTTGAATTTGATGACATAGTTTGCTGTTGGACTGCAATTTGCTCGATGTCTTCGAATGAGAACAAAGCTGACCCGACAGGGCCTCTGCTAATTTATTTATTTATTACCACAAGAGCCTCTGCTATTTATTTATTTATGAGCAAAAGGGGATACCCCCTGATTTCCATTAATTTAAATCATTTGATGTTCACAACACTACGCCCAGCCTGCTACATAGGTTTCATTCATTACTAGTTTCAGCAAAGTGCTCATGGCATAGCCACTGAATACATCACGAGTGCTACATGCACTGCAAATAAAGATACAATCATCCTACAGAGCACATCGATTTTGCCCATTATCTTCACAAGCTCTTTCATCTCCTCATTGATGTCAAGGCCGTTCAGCATCTGTTGCTTGGCCATGATCAGAGGAACTGCATCTTTAACTTTCTGCTCTGCATCTTCCTGTTCTGTCGTTCCTTCGGTTACTTGTCCAACACCCCAACCTGCTTGTATTGGGATTCCTTGGCTAACCAAATAATCAGCGTAGTTGCATTCCCTCTCATCAGCAAATTCCCAGAAATACAAATCACATGAATCTTCCCTTTTCTGCACAAATCAAATTTGAAGATCATCAACCAAACTATTAAAAAATCAGCAATTGAAATCAGCAGAACAACACTTAAACATACTATTACCCCATGATTCGGGCATTTGTAGAAGACTCGGCCAGGGTTGAGGATTGTGGTTGAGACGCGACGGATGATTCTGCGTGATTTGCAGCAGTGGCACCACACCAACAGTAGCGGGTTGCGATGAGCAATCGGCTGCGGTGCGCATGCGGGCGGGGGTGTGATGAGACCCACAGGCGATGGTATGGGTGGCGACTTGGCGCATATCTGGTTGTTGCCTTGTGAAGACCTGGTGGATGAGCAGCCAGTGGACATGGATGGTGCGGCCAGAGGTTCTAATGCTAGGCAGAGTAAGTAGAGAAGAGGAGAAGCGAACATTGGATATGTCAGTTTCATTACTTGCAGAGTAGCATAGCACCATATATAGTCATAGTCTAGGTTTGGATTCGAACCAGCTAGAGGAGCACGTCTCTCTTTTTTCTAAAACTCAGCAACGTCTATTTACTGGTACACTAGCTTGTTCTGTACGCCTTCTCAAGTCTTTGATTTTCTTTCCCTTTTTTTGCGAGGAAGGAAGGAGGACAAACTTGAGACTTCCTGGGACTCGAACCGAAGACCTTTCAGTTGAAAACCAAGGGTGCTAGTCAATTATGTGGCGAACATTCCCTGGGAGGAGGACGGTAGACGAACGCATTTTCCTCGCAGCTTTAATTGCGAAACAAGATCAAACGGTCACAGTTTCGGGAATGTTATCAAGCGAACGAGCGCAGTTTTTCTTTTCTTCCTATATGTAAAAAAATATGCTACTTGGTGTCGGCTTAATCAACAAACGATTGTGCCATCCTTGACCGTTTGATTGACATTCAACGTCTATCATGTTTCTTCAGTCTCTTCTTCCTCGAGCCGCCAAAGCCAAACCAGCACCGGCGGGACCGCCTGCTCCCGCCTCCCACGGCTGGTTGTGCTGCCGCCTTGTCGTAACCACATCGCACCCTAAAACTCTGCGCATCTTCCCTGGATCCTGTTCGTTCCCATCTGAGGCCTCACCATCACCCTCCACCTTGGTTCGCTCGCCGCGGCGCCGCCCTCCGGTGTTGTCAACATGGTCAACAACCGAGAGGAATAAGGAGATGACTGTACATGGTGAGGATGATAGTAGGGACCCAAAGAACGCGATAATTTTGTTTTTCGGGACGGAGAAGGGTATCAAGCTGGGTTGTGCGGGACACATGGCCCGTCTAGCCCAGGCTTTTATTTCATATGTTTAGCACATGACCAGCCCAGTTTTTTTTCCTTTCTGAAAATGGCTAGCCAGCTATTTTGTTTTTTGCAGAATAACCAACGTAGGCGTACTTGCTTTTTTATGCCCTGCTGGGCCGGAAATCTTTCAAGAGGAGGAGGGATGCATTTTCCTAGAAAATGGACCATAAGTAAAAAAGAAATGGGCTATAAGTAATAATAAATGGGCTGTAAAATGAAAAAATATAGCAAACATGCAATTAGTTCTAAAATAATTTTTTCTTTCGGATTTTGATATTTTAAATTTCATTGTTTTTGTGTGGGCAAAATTTCATTGAATTTAAATTAAGGTATATTTAGTTTTAAAATTAATTTGAATCTGGCTAGAAATTTGAATTCGTATCTTTGTTTGGGACAGATTTGGAGGCTGACTTGTGGGTCTACTAGGTTGACTTGTACGAAAGGCTTTGTCAACTTAGTCCACAAACGATTCTAGCAGCAGTTACCGTTGGATGTTAATCCAACGGCCGTGCTGCTTCTTCAATATCTAATCTTCTTGTTCTAGCCGCCCAAACCAGCACCGGTGGGACTGCCTGCTCCCGCCTCCCGTGGCTAGCTATGCTGCCGCACAGGCCGCACCGCCCCACCCTACTTCATTGCTGGCCAGGCCATTCCTCTACTCACCCACTCCTCCTGTTATTTTTCGGTGACGGCAGCCAGACCAGTAAACCCTCGTACTCCCCACCGCGTGGGCAACCATTGTCGAGTCTTCCCCAGCTCCGTGTCATTCCCTTCATAGGCAACGCCGTCGTCCACCGCAATGGTGCTCTCGGCGCGGCCTGGTCAACGTGGTCAATGAACGACATCCATCGGACGTGGATTGTACGTGGAGAGGCTGACAGCTGGGTCCATGGCCGCACACAAGGAAATGCCTCCTTATTACGCGCAAACTAATGATTCCTCCACCAGACAGCTGGGACCCACCGGAAGGGCCTCTGTATTTCGCGAAAAAAATGTCCCCCCCGCTGACAGGTCAGACCCACCAGCTATATCTTCGCACACAAGGAAGTGCCTCCTTATTATGCACAAAAAAATGAATACCCCCTGCTAGCTGGGACCCACCATAGCGGGAGGCTGACTTGTGGGCCAACTAAGCTAACAGGTCCGGAGGGCTTTGTCAACTTAGTCAATATGAACGATTCTAGCTCCAGTGACCGTACGATGTCCATCCAATGGCCGTAGTGCTTCTTCAACCTCTGGTCTTCTTGCTCCAGCCGCCCAAACCAGCGCTGGTCGTGTCGCGTGCTCCTGCCTCCCAAACAAGCCGCCATGGAGGCCTCACCTCCCCCTACTACTCCCACCGCTGGCCAGGCCATCCCTCTAAGCACCCACACCTCCTGTTATTCTGCGGCGACGACAGCCTGAAACCGCAACCGAACCAGTGAACCCTCGTACTCCTCTCCGCGCGGGCTTCCACTGTCGCGTCTTCCCCGGCTCCGTGTTGTCCCCTTCCAAGGCCTCGCCGTCATCCACCGCTGTGGTGCTCTCGGCGCGGCGTGGTCAACGACCGACTTCCATCGGAAGAGTACTGTACGTGGAGAGGCTGACAGTTGGGTCTAGGGCAGCCGCAAGGAAGTGCCTCCTTATTACGCAGAAAATAATGATTCCTCCACCTGACAGCAGGGACCCACAAGATGGGCCACCGTATTTCGTGAAAAAATGTTCCCCCTGACTGTTGGGACCCACCAACTACATCTTCGCACGCAAGGAAGTGCCTCTGGGCAAAAAAAATGATTCGCCCCCTGATTGCTGGGACCCACCAACTACATCGTCGCACACAAGGAAGTGCGTCCATATTACAGGCAAAAAAATGATTCGCCCCCGGACTACTGGGACCCACCAGCTACATCCTCGCATGCAAGGAAGTGCTTGACAGTCGGGACCCACCTGGTCGAAGCATACGTAGCGTTGTCATTCTGATCGCGAACGTGTACGTACATACTGGTTGATGTAGAGGCTCGCACGTGTCGTAGTAGAGGCGCGCACATAGCATATACACGTACGTACATCGGCCAGGGTGCAAGAAAGTAAATACGGCCACGTACGTACATATGGGCGGGGTCTCGAACGCCTACTCGCGCATACGTACGGCCAGGACTCGTGTATATGGCTGGGTCGGAACGGAGAAACTGCGTTGTCGTCGTGTTCATGGGGAGGCAACGGAATGCGTCGTGTTCATCGGGAGGCAACGGAATGTGTCGTGTTCATCGGGAGGCAACGGAACGCGTGGGAGCCAACCGGCTTGGACGGAACAACCGATGGGAACGAGGTTTGGTGTACCGCAGAACGAAGGAAACGGCCTTGTGTTTGACCGGCCACATTCGAAACGGGATCCTGTTCATTGGGAGGGGTTTGGTATACCGCAAAACAAAGGAAACCGACATGTGTTGGACCTCATACGGTCGAAACGAGGTCCTGTTGATCGAGAGGGGTGTGGCGTACCGCAAAACGGAGGAAACGGACTTGTGTTGGAGCGCTACGGTTGAAACGGGGGTCCTGTTCATCGGGAGGCGTGTGGCGTATCGCAAAACGAGACTCCATGGAATACTATTCATCTCCACCTTTGACCTCCTCCAGCCTCCACGGGCTACTATTCATCCACCGTCGACCTCCTCCAGCCTCCACCTGCGACTGTTCATCCATGTGCTCCTGTTCATCCGGCCTCCACCGTGCGCTACTCCACCGGCTACTGTTCAACCAGCCCTCTCCACGGGCTCCTGTACAACCACCCCTCCACGGGCTACTGTTCATCCACCCCTCCATCGTCTACTGTTCATCCACCCCTCCACGGGATCGTCCTGTTCATCCAGCCCTCCACGGGGTCCTGTTCATCCTGCCCCAACCGGCTTAATTGATCGGGGTCCTATTCATCCAGAGGCAACAGCACGGGGTCCTGTTCATCCACCCCCACCGCTCACTGTTCATCCAACTCCCCCCCCCCCAGCAATGCTCGCTGTTCATCCAGAGACAGCATCGATCGGCTTCAGTTAGCAGCAGTAGCGAAGGAATCGCTCGATCGCTCTGGTTCAGTAACGCGTAGCCTGAAGTGCAATCGCTCGGGTTCAGTTAGGCGACGCCTCGCTCGGGTTCAGTTAGAGCCCAACGCCTTGCACACACGCGCGTACGTGTACAAGGGAAACACGCATCGCTTGGCCCCAGACCACCCACCATAACCAGGAACTCCCCGAAATTTTCCTCACCCTCGCTTCTATAATGGTTTTTTCCGTCATGGACGGCCCAAACAATGTCATGCAGCTGGGTCTTTGGCCCGCCCAGGACGAAAAGCCCATTTTCTGTCATGATTTTTTGTCATAGAAATAGGAGCCCACCACATCTATGATGATACCGGGTTTTGTCTTGATTATCGTCATAGAAGTGTCATAAGTATGACAGGAAAAAATTTCGTTCGGCCCAAAATGTCATGGATGTGTCTTTTTTTGTAGTGCATCAACAACTCCATCATCACCACCCCCGAAGGAAGAGACATAAACCCATGGGTATGGGCACTCCCCTTGGAAACTCCCAAGCTTGGGGGAGGTGCCCCGGTATAGTATCACCATCACACTTCTATCTTTATTGTTTTTCTTAGTTTGATCATTTTGGTTATATCTTGAGCTAGTAGAATAAAGTTTAGTATGATCTAGCTTCGAGTTTTTGTGTTAATCGAGTCCTTGAGCTATATATAATAAAGATTAGTTTCGAGTTTAGGACTTTGCTATCTTTCTGTGATCTTGAGGGAGTAAAATAAAAAGAAATAATAAAAAGAAATAAAAATATCATATTGATCATATGGAGAGTGATGACTTCACATACAAATAGTATGATGAATAAAAGCTGTTGAGAGTTGACAAACATAATTTTGGTCATCGTAGCAATTAATAGGAAGTAATAAATAAAGAGAGGTTTTCACATATAAATATATTATCTTGGACGTCTTCTATGATTGTGAGCACTCATTAAAATATGACATGCTAAAAAGTTGATGTTGGACAAGGAAGACAACGTAATGGGTTATGTTTTCTTATATCCGAAATAAACTATATTGTCATGGATCATCCAACATGTTGATCTTGCCTTTCCCACTCATGCTAGCCAAACTTTTTGCACCAAGTAGAGATACTACTTGTGCTTCCAAACATCCTTAAACCATGTTTTGCCATGAGAGTCCACCATACCTACCTATGGATTGAGTAAGATCCTTCAAGTAAGTTGTCATTGTTTCAAGCAATAAAAATTTCTCTCTAAATATGTATGATCTATTAGTGTGGAGAAAATAAGCTTTATACGAGCTTGTGATATGGAAGAAATAAAAGCGATGAACTGCATAATAAAGGTCCCTATCACCAGTGGCAATATAAAGTGACATTCTTTTGCATTAAGATTTTGTGCATCCAACCCTAAAAGCATATGACAACCTCTGCTTCCCTCTGCGAAGGGCCTATCTTTTACTTTTGTCTTCTACTTTATACAAGAGTCATGGTGATCTTCACCTTTCCTTTTTACACTTTATCATTTGGCAAGCACTATGTGTTGGAAAGATCCTGATATATATACCCAATTCGATGTGAGTTTTCATAAAGCATTATTGTTGACATTACCCTTGAGGTAAAAGGTAGGGAGGCAAAACTATAAGCCCCTATCTTTCTCTGTGTCCGATTAAAACTTCATACCCATAAATATCGCCTGAGTGTTAGCAATTGTGAAAGACTAAATGATAGTTGAGTATGTGGACTTGTTGAAAAGCTCTTATATTTGACTCTTTTCGATGTTATGATAAATTGCAATTGCTTCAATGACTGAGATTATAATTTGCTAGTTTTTAATGAAGTTTCTGATTCAGACTTGACATTCTGAATACATTGTTACTTTAAGAATAAGAAATCATATGACAATATATATATATATGTGTGTGTGTGTGTGTGTGTGTGTGTGTTGCTGTTCTAAGAATGATCATGATGCCCTCATGTCCACATTTTATTTTATCGACACCCCTATCTCTAAACATGTGGACATATTTTTCGATATCGGCTTCCGCTTGATGACAAGCGAGGTCTAAGCTCGGGGGAGTTGATACGTCCATTTTGCATCATGCTTTTATATCGATATTTATTGCAATATGGGTTGTTACTACACATTATGTCACAATACTTATGCCTTTTCTCTCTTATTTTTTTACAAGGTTTACATGAAGAGGGAGAATGCCGGCAACTGGATTCTGGGCTGGAAAAGGAGCAAAATATTAGAGACATATTCTGCACAACTCCAAAAGTCTTGAAACTCCATGAAAGCCAGTTTTGGAATATATTAAAAATATTGGGCGAAGAAAGCATCAGAGGGGGGGCACCCACTATCCACGAGGTGGGGGCGCGCCCCCTTCCTCGTGGGCCACCTGGAAGCCCCCCGATGCCCATCTTCTGGTATAAGGTGTCTTTTGCCCTGGAAAAAAATCATAAGGAAGCTTTCGGGATGAAGCGCCGCCGTCTCGAGGCGGTACTTTGGCGGAACCAATCTAGGGCTCGTGGAGCTGTTACTGGGAAACATCCCTCCGGGAGGGGGAAATCGTCACCATCGTCATCACCATCGATCCTCTCATCGGTAGGGGGTCAATCTCCATCAACATCTTCACCAGCACCATCTCCTCTCAAACCCTAGTTCATCTCTTGTATCCGATCTTTGTCTCAAAACCTCGGATTGGTACATGTGGGTTGCTTGTAGTGTTGATTACTTCTTGTAGTTGATGCTAGTTGGTTTATTCGGGGAAGATCATATGTTCATATCCTTTATGCATATTAATACCCCTCTGATTATGAAAATGAATATGATTTGTGAGTAGTTACGTTTGTTCCTGCGGACATGGGAGAAGTCTTGTTATAAGTAGTCATGTGAATTTGTTATTCGTTCGATATTTTGATGAGATGTATGTTGTCTTTCCTCTAGTGTTGTTATGTGAACATCGACTACAGACACTTCGCCATTGTTTGGGCATAGAGGAAGGCATTGGGAAGTAATAAGTCGATGATGGGTTGCTAGAGTGACAGAAGCTTAAACCCTAGTTTATGCGTTGCTTCATAAGGGGCTGATTTGGATCCATATGTTTCATGCTATGGTTAGGTTTACCTTAATTCTTCTTTCGTAGTTGCGGATGCTTGCTAGAGGGGATAATCATAAGTGGGATGCTTGTCCAAGGAAGGACATTACCCAAGCACCGGTCTACCTGCATAACAAATTATCAAAGTAACAAACGCGAATCATATGAGCATGATGAAAACTAGCTTGACGATAATTCCCATGTGTCCTCGGGAGCGCTTTCCTTTATATAAGAGTTTGTCCAGGCTTGTCCTTTGCTACAAAAAGGATTGGGCCACCTTGCTGCACCTTGTTTACTTTTATTACTTGTTACCCGTTACGAATTACCTTATCAAAAAACTATCTGTTACCGATAATTTCGGTGCTTGCAGAGAATACCTTATTGAAAACCGCTTGTCATTTTGTTCTACTCCTCGTTGGGTTCGACACTCTTACTTATCGAAAGGACTACGATAGATCCCCTGTACTTGTGGGTCATCAGGTTCGTGCATAAATCAGCAGATCCAGGCACTAATTAGCAGTTCGGCCTCTGCCGATCACCCCACCAGGTTGTGGCTCATGTACCGCGCGTACATAATTACGCACTAAAAATACCCTGGGCGACGTCGGAGGCATGCTGCGGAATAGGTCCATTACACGGCTTGACTATAAATGGACCACATACACCCTTTTTAATTTAATGCAGGTTCATTGAGAGCCCTACTTACAAGATGGTTGTCGCATGAGATCCCTTTAATGCTAGCATGTCCCAACCATCAAATGCTCCTCTCAAAGGAATCACTACTAAGGAGGAAAGGCGCAGACGTGCGTCAGGGCATCATTGAAGTTTCTTTTCCGAACTGTGGTTTTTTAGGCCTTGTGTTAGACTTTCCCTTATGTAAATTTTTCTCTTTTTTGGGCATGTAATATGACCTTAGTATTGAACGACATCGTCTGTCATTGAAATATCAATAAAGATATAAAGGGCACAAATGATTACCACCCTCTTGGTTGGGTGTTAGATATTTTCCTTGACATCTGTGCTATTCCTTATGTTCGACTGACACACGTGGTTCGACACGGTCTTCATACTAGGGGATGTATTCGGCCCCGCTAAATTCTTAAGTTCGAACACCCATAGGGAAATCTTCAGCATCCTGGATATTGCGTTATATGCATCTGCTCTGAATCATGTCTTTGGTCTATAGTTGGGTTTCCCGGCTCCTGTGTTCTCCACCTTACATTTCGCAAGCTCGGCTAAGGTAGTAAAGAGAGAACTACTACGATTTTATTTCCGGTTCGTCCGGTCAAGTACCTCAGTAGTGAAAGCTGAAAACTAACTGTCATTATAAGCGAGAGCGGGTCAACGATCCGTTGAGTTAGTGTTATACTACGAATCGCTCGCGATTTACTCTGTGATATATGAGGGGCTGGGCTTTTTGACCAGCCGCGTTGCAAAGGCGCCGCACTCCGGACTGCCGATCATGCAACAAGAGGATACTACTTAGCGACACCAATGGACTCTTATGGCTAAGTGAAAGTACTAAAGCCGCATAGTCTGATTGCCTAGTTCATTCTGCAAGACGCCTCCTACATCGTACCAAGATGTTAGATTAAGTGTTGTCATGCGTTCCCGAACACCCCCATAATATTTACGTGGGGGCTGAAGCCGACGACTGGTAAACTTTCAGACACATAAATGGCCAAAATAGGAGGATAAACTACTCATAAATGCATAATCATAAATATATTACACCATGAGTTCGTTACATGACTCTTACAACCGGACACAACTACTCAAATATTATGTCCTTGGAGCACTGGCCTTCTACAATATGGGCTCCCTCGAGGACCCCGTCGTAGTACCTCTCCGGCCGCTGGTGCTCCTTGCCCTCATGTGGCCCTGCGGTCGCGATCTCGATGGCTTTCATATTCGCCCACTGAACCTTCAGACGGGCAAAGCCATCCGACCACCCTCAATACAGGATGACCGCTAAAGGGCATCAATCCGAGGAAGTGCCTCCACAAGCCTCTTCACGAGCCCAATGTGGCTGCTGGGTATGGCTTCGGCTGGACATAGACGAACTATTACGTCCTTCATGGCCAGGCCGGCCACCCTATGCAGTTCGGACAGCTACTTCATCTGGTCGGTAAGGGGCACTGGAAGCTCTAGCGCAAGGTATTGCGACTAGAATAGCTTCTCTGTTGAGCTCCCCTCTTAGGCTCGGAAGAATGCGGCGGCATCCGCAATGCTCCTTGGTTGGTCGGTAAAGGCTCCTGAAGAACTCCGAACTCGGGTTAGTAAAGTATATCTTCTACTGGCATACCTACTCTGCATAATAAAGGCCTTACCAGCCGCAATCCACTTCGCCTCTTGGATCTCTTGTCGAGCATCTTGGGCATCATCCCAGGCTTCCTTCGGACTCTCATAGGCTTTGGTAAGCTCGGAGGCTTGCTCCGAACTCATCTGCTCCAAGGACTCGCATCTAGCAATGGCGTCCTTGAGCTCTTTCTCAACCTCACCCACCCACGCCTCATGTCATTGGTGGGTGATCCGCTCCTCCTCTAAACTTTTGGCTGCCTTGTCTGCGACCGCCTTACTCGCCTCTGCCTCCCTCTTGGCTTCGACGAGGGCACTTTTGAGGGACTCGACCTCATCGGCGCCAACTGCGAGCATAGTTAAAACATTTGTTAGTCTGTTTCAAACAACTAACACATATACAATTGGAAATATATACTCAATGCACGCATACCTTGTGTCTCCTCAAACCGCTTGTTGATGCGGATTACTTCTTCATCAGCCAGCTGCAGCTTCTGAGTGAGTCAGAAAACTTCAGCGGACTAGGCGCTTGCCACCAGCAGGGAAGCCTCTTGTACAATAGAGTGTCGCCTCTTCCGAACGTTATGTGATCCTCTGTCCGGCTTCTTCAAAACCGGACAGAGTCTCAGGGGAAACTATCTATACACAAGCATATTCCTTTATTAAAATCGATTAGAAAATTACATTGTATACCTCAAAGCCTGTTAACAGGCTGGTAAAGGCTTTGTTCAGCCTGCTCTTGGCAGACTGAATCTTCTCAACCACCGTACCCATCACGGTACAGTACTCTTCCACGACGGAAGAACAATGAACTACTTCCACCAAAGTATCCGGCGCCTCCAGATTGATGGAGGCCATCGGTGGAGTTGACGCTCCCTCCTCCTTCAAAGGGGGTCGCTGGCCCGATTCCGGAGCGTTATGGGTCTCCGAAATGGTGTTGGTGAAATTTGGATTGGTCATGGCCCCCGTTGTCAGTCTCCATGGGGGTAGGTCCCCCATGTCTTCGGCTGCCGAGGTGTTACCCTATGGCACCGTCTTGACGGCCTCCCGCCTCTCTCCATGTCCTTGAGAGGCTCTTCGGGACAAAACCTCGGTTTCATCTGTGGCGGTTGGCAAGGAGGCCCACGGAGGCGTTTCGCTCTCCACCATCCCTGGCTCCAGCAAATTCCCCGGAGACGATATTTGAGGGAGATCGCAGACTGGACTGAAATGCACAACATAGTGTATTAAAAAACTACAAATCATAAAGGCCGATATAGGAGAAAGCATCCTTGGATACTTCCGAGTTGGCCAGGGGCTTCGACCTAAGGCGCCGCTCGGGGATGACTTCGGCATCCGAATCTGAGTCGTCCGGGAGGGATATCTTCCTCCGTTTGGATGCCTCCGCCTCTGGGTCTTTGGACGACGCTCTTTTCTTCCTCCTCCCCTTTTTTTGAGGAAACACGGTGGGGAAGACCCCCACTGTAACTCATTTTCTATTAATTGATGGAGCAATTATAGATGGTTATACACAATCACATCAAGTAGTGTATAAATGAAAAATTACAACGTGTCTAGCCAAGTTTGCATTCCCTCTTTAGGCTAGGTCTTGCCTTCATAATGATAATGTTGATGTGCTCCTTGAAACAAGATATGCAGTATACAATGTCTTTGTTCTTATTGTCAAAGATGATAGCATTCATGTTCTTCCATATGCTCCAACATCCTGCCATAATGCACTCTTTAAACCCTATTAGCTTGGTTCTGTTTTTGGTTTCTATCATCATATCATCAAATTTTGGCTGAAATCACAGTTGAAGAAGAGATGTTTGAGGTATTCATTAGGCTCCTCATCACATAGAACACAACAACTATCTTCAATGAAAAATTGTTTCCTCATCAACATGTCTCTGGTATTGAGTCTATCCAGTAGTAATAACCAGAAGAAGAACTTTTGCTTTGGCAGGCTGCATGATTTCCAAATCCATTGGAAAGGTTTAGGAGCCTCGGGTGGTTTTCCAATAAGATGCAGATATATTATTTTATTGGAGTAGTGCTTAGATTGCCACTCTAACTTCCATGTATCATTATTGTCTCTACTGATGTCACTTCTCAAAATGTTGTACGGAAATTGACTTTTTTGCAATGAAATCAAGGACATTAGTAGGTGAAACATGCTGTAGAAATCATTCTCCGTAGCATCTATTGCATTGGCAATGGTGATGTTCTCCTCCTTTGCAAAAGAATGAAGCTGTGGAAAGATGTTAACTAGAGTATCTTGCTGCCAAACATCCTTCCATAACAAAACAGTGTTACCTTTAGTTGGTTTATAGATTGCCATCTCTTTGAAATCATCTAGAATAGCACAACAATCCCTCCACCAGAATGATCCTACTCTGGTTGGGTAGGTGGGAACAGAACCATCAGAGTAGTAAGTATCCCATATCATTTCAACCCATGGTATATCCTGTTTATTGAAAAAAATATATAGGAATTTAACTAATAAAGTTTTCTTTTGCTTTCTGAGATCAAGTACTCCTAATCCTCTTGATTTCTTTGGATGATATACTGTCTCCCAATTAACCAAGCATTTACCCTGCTTGTTTATTTCATTACCATACCAAAGAAAGCTTGTTCCAGATTTAAATCAAGAATTGTGAATGGGACTCTGATGGAGCACATAGAAAAGATAGGAAGAGCTCCAACAATTGCTTTAAAATGAACCAATCTCCCTGAATAAGTCATCATACCTGCTATACCAGATAATCTTTTATCAAGTCTTGACACCATAGGCATGAGATCATAAACTTTTGGTCTGGTTGACCCCATAGGGAGGCCCAAATATGTAAATGGCATATTTTCTTTCTTGGATCCTATGATATTGGCCAAGTCATATGCAATGGTGTCACCGATGTTAATGGGGACAATTGATGATTTTCTATAATTTACCTTAAGACCAGTAAAAGATGAAAAGATCTCAAGTATCTCTCTCATTTTTATCAATTGTGTTGGGTCAGCAGGCATGATAATTAATGTATCATTAGCATATTGGATGATAGGATATCTTTTAGCCCCAGGATATTCAACTGGTAGATTAATTTCTCCTTGCTTCCATGCTTTGTTCACCAGGATTTGCAGGAGTTCTGCTACCATCACATATAGAAGAGGAGAGTATGGATCACCTTGTCTTACACCTCTTCTACATTTTATAACTTTACCAGGTATACCATTAAGGATAACAGATGAAGTGGCAGTGTTGAGCAACATTATAGTCCATCTGATCCATTTATCACAAAAACCAAGATGTTTCATCATGAAGTAGATTGCATTGTGATCCACTTTGTCAAAAGCCTTTTCAAAATCAATCTTGAAAATTATAGCTTGATTTTTGGATTTGTGGCACATGTGGATATACTCAAAACTCCATGCCAAACAATCCTGGATATTTCTTCCTTTAATGAAACCATATTGGTTCTTGTTGATGACAGATAAGATGATCTGCTGAGATCTATTGGCCAGAAGTTTATTTATGATTTTTGCTGGCATGCTGACCAGAGAGATAGGCCTAAAATCATTAGGTATATCTGGATTGTCATTTTTAGGAATGAGAGAGATGAAAGCACTGTTGATGGGCTCCAGATTGACTTTTTCATCTTGGAAGTCCTTAATTAAACTATAGTAACATTCCTAATAATGTGCCAACATTTTTCATAAAGAGTCCATTAAACCCATCAGGTCCAGGAGATTTGTCATTAGGCATGCATTTAATGACATTTTCAATTTCCTCTACTGTGAAAGGATTTGTTATGTTGTCATCAATCTCCTGTAGAGCCATGTTTTCAATGTCAAAATGCTGAACAGTATCCTCTGTCTTACCAATTCTATCTTTGAAAGAATGCCATAGAATAGCAGCTTTCTGTTCATGTTCATGGACTTCTATGCTATCAGATGACTTGATAAAGGAAATGTAGTTATGTCTGAAAACTTGTGTTGCAATAGCATGGAATTTTTTTGTATTTTCATCTCCAAGATTAGCCCATCTAATGTTGGCTCTGATTCTCCAATATTTTCTTTTGGCTTCAAGTAGCTTATTAGTGTGCTTGATCAAAGCCTTCCTGAAATTACTCTCAATCCTGGTAAGGTATCTCTGATCTTCCACACCATCCAGCAGTTTAACATAGAAGCAACAGTATTCTATAGTTTTACGTAGTTGAGAAATTTTCTTGCTCCAAACTTTGAGACCTTTTCTGATAGATTTGAACTTGGCCACAATATTTTTTGCAGAATCTATGAAGAAAGTGATGTTCTTCCAATGATTTTCCACAGTTTCAATAAACCCCTCAAATTCAGTCCAAAATTCCTCAAACCTGAAAAGTTGACTTTTAGGGATTTTGCTGTCAATTTGTACCTTAATAGGTACATGATCTGGTGAAATTTTAGCCAGAGGAAATGCCATAGTGTTTGGATGATCAGATGTCCAATCAGAGCTGGTGAAAATCCAATCATGCTTTTCCAGATGAGGTGAGTCCTGCATATTACTCCAAGTGAAAGCTCTACCTTTTAATGGGATTTCAACAAGATCATGGTTGATAATAATATTGTTGAAAACCGTCATATTATTATGGTCTCCACCAGCCTTGTTTCTATTCTCAGGTCCTCTAATAAAGTTGAAATCTCCAAGGAACATCCAATATTTAGAGGAGCTGATATGCAGATTAGTAAGCTACTGTGTGAATTCATTTTTGCCCTCAGTAGTGTTTGGTACATAGATATTGGTTCGCTGCCATTTAGAGTTATCCATGGTGGATGTGAACTCCACAGTAATCTGAAAGTAACTCTGTGAGATTAGTTTACCTGTGAAATGACTGCCATTCCATATTGTTATAATACCTCCTGAACTGCGAGATGATGGAACATGCAGAAATTTATTAAACCTCCTAGGACAGAATTTTTTATATATGATATATCAAATTCCTCTCTTTTTGTTTCCTGTAGTGCAACGATGCTACAAGCACTCTCCTCAATTTTTAATCTGATGTCATCCCATCTTTCTTGAGAGTTGATACCTCTCACATTCCAGCATAGTACATTCCAGCTTCTATTCATTATAAATTGACTTGCATATTCTGATCTCATATATGTAGTAGCATAATATGAGGCATGGAAAATAAAATCCTTTGGGAAGAACATCATATTATTTTTCAGATGTAGGAGAAAACTGAACTTTTCGAGCAAAGCAAAATAACTGCATTGAAAGCCTAGACAAAATAACAACTTGTCCAGAGGTGGCACCTAAGATCTCAGTAGTACCATTATTACAAACCAAGGTGTTCCAGGGTGCATGCAGACACACAGACCAAAATAGAGGAAACATGGCATAATTCAAACTGAAAGAAAACATAATTAGATGACATTTAAGGTGGTCATCTAGCACAAGACGCCCAGAAGAAGCTTTATTCATCTGAACTTCCTCCTCCAGTTGGGGGAGAATTGCTCTCTTCCTCCTCCTGCTTGTCATCTTCATCTCCCTCGTGGGAGGAAAAGGCTTCGGAATCCCCGGACATAGCGTCCGGAGGACCCTTACGGTGGGGGCCGCTTTTGGCCTCCTTGCCATTCCTCTTGCTTTTGTTCCCCAGCGCCTGGTACGGTGATACGTCTCCAACGTATCTACTTTTCCAAAAACTTTTGTCCTTGTTTTGGACTCTAACTTGCATGATTTGAATGAAACTAACCCGGACTGACGCTGTTTTCAGCAGAACTGCTATGATGTTGTTTTATGTGTCGAAAAGAGAAGTTCTCGGACTGTCCTGAAAATCAACGGAGGCACTTTTCTGAAAATATAAAAAATACTGGCAAATGAATCAAGACTAGGGGGCCCCACACCCTGTCCAAGAGACAGGGGGGCGCGCCCCCCTCCTGGGCACGCCCCCCTATCTCGTGGGCCCCCTGGACCTCCACTGACCTCAACTCCAACTCCATATATTCACGTTCGGGGAGAAAAAAATCAGAGAGAAAGTTTCATCGCGTTTTACGACACGGAGCCGCCGCCAAGCCCTAATCTCTCTTGGGAGGGCTGATCTGGAGTCCGTTCGGGGCTCCGGAGAGGGGGATTCGTCGCCGTCTTCATCATCAACCATCCTCCATCACCAATTTCATGATGCTCACCGCCATGCGTGAGTAATTCCATCGTAGGCTTGCTGGACGGTGATGGGTTGGATGAGATTTACCATGTAATCAAGTTAGTTTTGTTAGGGTTTGATCCCTAGTATTTGTTAGGGTTTGATCCCTAGTATCTACTATGTTCTGAGGTTGATGTTGTTATGACTTTGCTATGCTTAATGCTTGTCACTAGGGCCCGAGTGCCATGATTTCAGATCTGAACCTATTATGTTTTCATGAATATATATGTGTTCTTGATCCTATCTTGCAAGTCTATAGTCACCTATTATGTGTTATGATCCGACAACCCCGAAATGACAATAATCGGGATACTTCTCGATGATGACCGTAGTTTGAGGAGTTCATGTATTCACTATGTGCTAATGCTTTGTTCCGGTTCTCTATTAAAAGGAGGCCGTAATATCCCTTAGTTTCTGCTAGGATCCCGCTGCCACAGGTGGGTAGGACAAAATATGTCATGCAAGTTCACTTCCATAAGCACGTATGACTATTTACGGAATACATGCCTACATTACATTGATGAACTGGAGCTAGTTCTGTGTCACCCTATGTTATAGCTATTACATGAGGAATCGCATCCGGCATAATTATCCATCACTGATCCGTTGCCTACGAGATTTTCACATATTATTCTTCGCTTATTTACTTTTCCGTTGCTACTGTTACAACTACTACAAAAACCCAGAAACTATTATCTTTAGTTTTGCCACTGTTACCTTTACTATCATATTACTTTGCTGCAGATACTAAGTTATCCAGGTGTGGTTGAATTGACAACTCAACTGCTAATACTCAAGAATATTCTTTGGCTCCCCTTGTGTCGAATCAATAAATTTGGTTGAAGACTTTACCCTCGAAAGCTGTTGTGATCCCCTACACTTGTGGGTTATCATACGACGCCGGAACCAGCAACCTCGTCAGCAGAGAGTCGGCTGGGTTTACGGGCGGCAGAGCCGGACACTTGATCCGCTCCGCCTTCTTCGTCCATCCCTGTTTAAAGTATGAAAAT
This sequence comes from Aegilops bicornis, assembly GCA_021605145.1. Taxonomy (NCBI): domain Eukaryota; kingdom Viridiplantae; phylum Streptophyta; class Magnoliopsida; order Poales; family Poaceae; genus Aegilops; species Aegilops bicornis. Next base: position 55,013,634 of record CM038670.1, read on the forward strand.
ATCAATACACCCCTGTGATTTCCGGACTAAGTTACGTTCAGAAACTAAGAAACTTATCGGAGTAGCTGGGTGAGAACAGTCGAGGCCAATGTCATCGATCGTCTCCGGCCATGATTTCTGCTTCCGGACCTTGAAAAGAAGCCTCCAGATATCTCTGTGTGTCATGTCGAAGAATCGCTGCAGGGTCCGCGGCCCTTCCGGATCGAACTCCCACATGTGGAGAGGCCGGCACTGGCAGGGAAGGGTCCGGCGGAATAGCATCACCTGAACCACGTCGGTGAGGTCGGTGTTCCTTTCTATGATGTTTTTGACGTGCTTTTGCAGCATTAACACCTCGTCAGCTGACCCCTAGTCCAGACCCTTGTTGATCCATGATGCTAGCCGCATTGGGGGTCCAGATCTAAACTCAGGAGTTGCCACCCAGTTGGCGCCGCGAGGTTCGGTGATGTAGAACCACTCCAGCTACCATATCTTCACAGTTTCCACAAAAACCCCTTTGGGCCATGTGACGTTGGGAAGTTTGCTCACCATCACGCCTCCGCAGTCTGCGTGCTCCCCGTCCACCACCTTTGGCTTCACGTTGAAGGTCTTGAGCGAAGAAGTCAAGTGGGGATCTGAAGGCGCCCTCGCCTGACGATAAACGCCGAGATGTGGAGGAAGGAGTTTGGGGCTAGATAATGGAAATCTAGCCTGTAATAGAACATAAGGCCGCGGACAAAAGGGTGAAGTGGAAACCCTAGTCCACGGAGGAAGTGGGGGATAAATACCACCCTTTCGCCGGGCTCCGGGGTGGGGATGACCTGGTTCTTGGTAGGGATCCTGTACGCGATGTCCGTACACAGGTACCCCGCATCCTTGAGCTCCTTGACGTCCTTCTCCTGTTGGGGAATGTTGCAGAAAATAAAAAAAATTCTACGCTTTCACCAAGATCAATCTATGAGTTCATCTAGCAACGAGAGAGAGGAGTGCATCTACATACCTTTGTACTCGTCGTGATCCAAATCACCGATGATCCTAGTGCTGAACGGACAGCACCTCCGCATTCAACACACATACGGTTGGGAAGACGTCTCCTCCTTCTTGATCCAGCAAGGGGGAAGGAGAGGTTGATGAAGATCTAGCAGCACGACGGCGTGGTGGTGGATGCAGCAGCGATCTCGGCAGAGTTTCGCCAAGCTTCTACGAGAGGGAGAGGTGTAGCAAGGGGAGAGGGAGGCGCCAAGAGCATGGGTGCGGCTGCCCTCCCTCCCCCCCTCTTTATATAGGCCCCCTAGGGGGGACGCCGACCCAAGGAGATGCAATCTCCAAGGGGGTAGCTTGCCCACCAAGCCAAATGGAGGCGCCCCCCACCCCTAGGGTTTCCAACCCTAGGCGCAGGGCCCAAAGGGGGGCGCACCAGCCCATTAGGGGCTGGTTCCCCTCCCACTTCAGCCCATGGGGCCCTCCGGGATAGGTGGCCCCACCCGGTGGACCCCCGGGACCCTTCCGGTGGTCCCGGCACAATATCGGTGACCCCCGAAACTTTCCCGATGGCCGAAACTTGACTTCCTATGTATAATTCTTTACCTCCGGACCATTCCAGAACTCCTCGTGATGTCCGGGGTCTCATCTGGGACTCCGAACAATTTTCAGGTTACTGCATACTCATATCTCTACAACCCTAGCGTCACCGAACCTTAAGTGTGTAGACCCTACGGGTTCGGGAGACATGTAGACATGACCGAGACGCCTCTCTGGTCAATAACCAACAGCGGGATCTGGATACCCATGTTGGCTCCCACATGCTCCTCGATGATCTCATCGGATGAACCACGATGTCGAGGATTCAATCAACCCAAAGATACAATTCCCTTTGTCAATCGGGTACGCTACATGCCCGAGATTCGATCGTCGGTATCCCAATACCTCGTTTAATCTCGTTATCGGCCAGTCACTTTACTCGTACCGTAATGCATGATCCCGTGACCAGACACTTGGTCACATTGAGCTCATTATGATGATGCATTACCGAGTGGGCCCAGAGATACCTCTCCGTCATACGGAGTGACAAATCCCAGTCTCGATTTGTGCCAACCCAACAGACACTTTTGGAGATACCCGTAGTGCACCTTTATAGTCACCCAGTTACGTTGTGACATTTGGCACACTCAAAGCACTCCTACGGTATCTGGGAGTTGCACAATCTCATGGTCTAAGGAAATGATACTTGACATTTGGAAAAAGCTCTAGCTAAACGAACTACACGATCTTTGAGATATGCTTAGGATTGGGTCTTGTCCATCACATCATTCTCCCAATGATGTGATCCCATTATCAATGACATACAATGTCCATAGTCAGGAAACCGTGACTATCTGTTGCTCAACGAGCTAGTCAACTAGAGGCTCACTAGGGACACGTTGTGGTCTATGTGTTCACACGTGTATTACGATTTCCGGATAGCACAATTATAGCATGAATAATAGACTATTATCATGATACTAGTAGAAAAAGGGTCAAACGTGAAGCACATTAGTGCCGGTTTGAATTTGAGCCGGCACTAATGTATACATTAGTGCCGGTTCCAACGGCTAGCCGGGCCGCTTTCATTAGTACCGGTTCGTGGCTAACCTTTAGCACCGGTTCGTGCCACGAACCGGTACTAATGGGAGTGGTGGCAGGATGTTGTCAGGCTGGGGCCGCTCCAGCCCTTTAGTACCGGTTCTTGCACGAACCGGTACTAAAGGGCTTCCTACATAAACCCTTCGTCCACCCGAGCTCGCTCTGTTCTTCCCCTTTCCCTCTCCTCTCTGTTCTTCCCTCTTCCCTCGAGCTCATCACACATTTTGCCCAAAATTTGTCAAGATTTTAAGGCCCCATCCATTCAAATGATCACAAAGGTTAGCAACTTTGTCCTTTCATCTCTCATTGCTAGATTAGCTCTTGCAATGCTTTATGTAGTGATTAATTTGTGAGTTTAGTAATTTGGGAGGAAATATATATATGTGCTAGTATTTGATTTATATGCAATTTGAGGTCAAAATAACACTTAGTTTGCATATGTAGGTGTGTTTTACTTAGTGCCTTCTAAATCTCCGTCAGTAACCACCGTCGATCGCCACTGCAGTCCCGTCAGCTGCACCACCTTGTGGTGAGCCTCTTGTTCATTATTTATATAAAAAATTGATGTTTGTGTGATTTGGATATATAGTTACTCGTATAACTATCTTACCCGTACGTTGTTTGTTATACATAGTGCCATGGTTTTGATATCCGTCCCCGTCGGCCCTCGTCCTTGTTATGATTCGGATGTGGTATATTCTCTTTTAGAACTATTTGTTGCATTTCGTGTTTATGACAAATTATGCCCATCAAGTTGACATAGATATTTTTATCTAGGAGGTATGTGAACCGGAAATTCCAACCGACCCTATTGTCGAGAGAGTAACTTTAGTTGAAAGAGAAAACTAGTACTTGAAAGAAAAATTGAAAAGAATTGAGGGGGAGAAGATGGAATTGGAGTTGCATGTTGCCGATGTCATCGATGAGCACAAGATCAAGATGGAGAAAATGCGCTTGAAGATTAGAAAGATTAGAAAATATGCCATCGATAGTGAGGCTAGGTATCATTATGCTTTTGGATCAATTGTTACCTTAGTTGCGATCTTGATCGCATTTGTTGTTGCATTTAAATGCTTTAGATAGAGAGTTATTTGTTTGTTGCATTTAAGTGTTGTATGAACTTTATGTATGAACTTGTATTAATTTGGTCTATTCGGTGTTGTGTAATGAAGATGAGCCGCAATGGATGTATCGATGACCGATGCTCTCCCGATTCGTTGAGGGCGTGCATAATTTTCTACTTGCGGCTGAGGCAAACAAGCGGGCGGATGGTTTTATGCCTTGTCCATGTGCTGGCTGTAAGAATGGTCACAATTACTCTACGTCAAGAACCATTCACGTCCACCTGTTTGAGTCCGGTTTCATGCCCCACTATAATGTTTGGACCAAGCACGGAGAAAGAGGGTTATGATGGAAGACAATGAAGAAGAAGAGGACGACTGACAGCTATCCTGGCCATGGGTTCCCTGAATACGATGATACAACAATGGGGGAAGAAGCTGAGCCGTGTAATGCGGAAGAAGCTGAGCCGGCAATGCGTGAAGAAGCTGAAGAAGAGGCATCGGATGAGCCCGTTGATGATCTAGGTCGGGCCATTGCTGATGCAAAGAGAAATCAAGGCAAGTGATTTGGAGAAGAAGAAGTTGCAGCGCATGTTAGAGGATCACAAAAAATTGTTGTACCCGAATTGCATAGGTGACAAGAAAAAGCTGGGCACCACACTGGAATTGCTGCAGTGGAAGGTAGAGAATGGTGTATCTGACAAGGGATTTGGAAAGTTGCTGGTAATGATAAAGGATATGCTTCCAAAGGACAACGAATTGCCCGAGAGTACGTACGAAGCAAAGAAGGCTGTCTGCCCTCTAGGGTTAGAGGTGCAGAAGATACATGCATGCCCTAATGATTGCATCCTCTACCGTGGTGAGTACGAGGATTTGAACGCTTGCCCGGTATGTGGTGCATTGCGCTATAAGATCAGCCGCGATGACCCTGGTGATGTCGAGGGCGGCGCCCAGAAGAAGATTCCTGCCAAGGTGATGTGGTATTCTCCTATAATAACATGGTTGAAACGTTTGTTCGAAAACAAAGAGCATGCCAAGGCGATGCGATGGAACAGAGAATACCGTAAGAAAGAAGGAAAGTTGAGAGTACCCGCTGACGGGTCGCAGTGGAGAAAAATCGAAAGAAAGTACGGGAAGGAGTTTGCAGATGACGCAAGGAGCGTATGGTTTGGTCTAAGCGCAGATGGCATTAATCCTTTTGGGGAGCATAGCAGCAACCATAGCACCTGGCATGTGACTCTATGTTTGTATAACCTTCCTCCTTGGTTGTGCATGAAGCGGAAGTTCATTATGATGCCAGTGCTCATCCAAGGCCCTAAGCAACCCGGCAACGACATTGATGTGTACCTAAGGCCATTAGTTGAAGAACTCTTACAACTGTGGAATGGAACAGGTGTACGTGCATGGGATGAGCACATGGGGGAAGAATTTGACCTAAAGGCGTTGTTATTCGTGACCATCAATGATTGGCCTGCTCTCAGTAACCTTTCAGGATAGATAAACAAGGGATACCGCGGATGCACGCACTGTTTGGATGATACCGACAGTATATATTTGAATAGTTCTAAGAAGAATGTGTACCTGGGACATCGTCGATTTCTTCCGAGCAGGCATCCCGTAAGAAAGAAAGGCAAGCATTTCAAAGGTGAGGCGGATCACCGGACGAAGCCTCGCCACCGTCTTGGTGCTGATGTACATGATATGGTCAAGGATTTGAAGGTGATATTTGGAAAGGGTCCCGCGGACAACCTGTTCGAAGGACGCCGACGGACGCGCACCCATGTGGAAGAAGAAATCTATATTTTGGGACCTGCCATATTGGAAACACCTAGAGGTCCGCTCCAATCGACGTGATGCACGCGGACGAAGAATCTTTGCGTGACCCTGCTTGGCTTCTTGGGCGTGTTTGGGAAGACAAATGTTTGTCCTGTGGGACGGGAGGTACAGCAACGTATGCACGGAGTAGACGGCTTACATCAGGGTCATGCAAGCTACGCTCTTACCTAAGAAGAGAAGGAAATCTTCTTTGAATGCCTGCTCGATATTAAGGTACCGTCGGCTTCTCGTCAAATATAAAGGGAATAATAAACATGGCAGAGAAAAGTTCCGTAACCTAAAGTCTCATGACTGCCACGTGATTATGACGCAACTGCTTCCGGTTGCATTGAGGGGCTTCTACCGTAAAACGCTCGATTAGCCATTGTGAAGCTATGTGCATTTCTCAATGCAATCTCTCGTAAGGTAATCGATCCGTAAATCATACCAAGGTCATAGAATGATTTGGTGCAATGTCTTGTCAGTTTCGAGTTGGTGTTCCCACCATCCTTCTTCAACATCATGACGCACGCCCTAGTTCACCTATCTTGAAGAGATTAACGTTTTGGGTCCTGTATTTCTACACAATATGTTCCCTTTGAGAGGTTCATGGGAGTCTTAAAGAAATATGTTCATAACCGTGCTAGGCGAAGGAAGCATCTCCAAGGGCCATCAAAATGAGGAGGTCATTGAGTTTTGTATTGACTTTATTCCTCACCTTAAGCCGATTGGTGTTCTGAATCATGCATAAGGGCAGACTGGATGGAAAAGGCACGCTAGGAGGGGAACAAACAATATGTATGGACGGACATTCTCTCACTGAAGCACACTACACAGTTCTACAGAATTCTGCCTTGGTGGCTCAGTATATGGATGAACACAAGAATTTGCTACGCTCCAAACACCCGGAGCGGTCTGATGACTGGATTACACGTGAACAAACCAGGAGTTTCGCCAGCTGGTTGCAGACACATACCATGCATGACACCTCTATTGAATATAATGACTTTCAAAGGGTACGAGATAAATGGTAATACATTTTACACGATCACCCAAGATAAGAAGAGCACCAACCAAATCAGTGGTGTCCGCTTTGATGCAGAAACCAAGACGGGAAAGGAAACATATTATGGTTATATACAGGACATATGGGAACTTGACTATCGACGTGGTTTAAAGGTCCCTTTGTTTCGGTGCAAATGGGTCAATAAGACACGAGGCGGGGTAACGAAAGACCCGCGGTACGGAATGACAACAGTGGATCTCAACAATCTTGCGTATGCAGACGAACCATTCGTCCTAGCCAATGATGTGGCACAGGTAAGGAAGCGAATGCGTCGTACGATGAGCCAAAGCAGCACATAGTTCTTTCTGGGAAGAGAAACATCGTGGGAGTGGATGACAAGACAGACAAGTCAGAAGATTATGAATAGTTTGATGAAATTGCTCCATTCACAGTGAATATTGACCCGAGCATCCCGTTAAATGATGAAGATTTTCCAGGGTTACGGCGCAAAGGGACACACGCGAAGAAAAAGTTTCACACCCAAAGATCTGGGATGTGATCGGCTTCACTATCATCACTTTCTTCTGTGTTTCACACCCACAGGGGAATCTCTGTAATAGTTAGGGTAGTTATGTGTTTTGGCATTTGAAACGCGAAGAAATTTTATGTGCAAACAAATTCTTTCATGCCTTTACTGATTTTTAAAGTTAAGTTATTCACAAACTAGTGATTCACACTAATTTCAAATAATTCAAAATTTAAACTATTCAAATTTGAAAACTACGGGCACTAACAGAAAGTTTGTAATTTTTTGTACCTAAAGCAAAAATATTCACAAAGAAACTCTAAATACACAAAAAAAACAACACAAAAATAAATAAAGCAAAAAAATAAAAAAGCCCGCCTACTAGGCTAGAGCGGCCTGCATACGACTAGAAACCCAACCTATAGTTGGGAGCCAAGTGGGCCCACAGGGCAGCAAAGAACACGTAGGCCCAGTAAGCCTGCTTTGGAGAGGAGCTCGAGAGAGCGACCGCACGGGGGTTTATAAACCAGTGCGGTCGCCCCTCGGCTAGCGAGGTGGGACTAAACTTGTCAAGATCAAGACTGCTGCTACAAGATTTCTTTAGTACCGGTCGTGGCACAAACCGGTACTAAAGGGCCTTTAGTACCGGTTTGTGCCACCACCCGGTACTAAAGGGTCGCTTCCCACGCTTGGGCTGGCCAAAGAGACCTTTAGTACCGGTTGGTGGCTCCAACCGTACTAAAGGTGCCTTCTATATATACAACACTTGAAAAATTTCATTCTCCCTCTGCTTCTTCCTCTGCTTCCCATTGAACCGCTTCACCGATCGATCGACGCCGTCAACGACCCGTCGTCGTCGCCGCCCGTCCCGTCGTCGCCCGTCCCGTTGCCGCCCGTCCCGTCGCCCGCCTGGGCCCGTCCCGTCGCGCCGTCCTGCGTCGCCGCCCAAGCATCACGCCCGACCCGTCGCTGCCCCGGCGTCGCCTCGCCGTCGCCGTTGCCCCGCTGTGAGCTCTCCCCCTCTAACCCATCTCCCTCGCCCCCGGCGGCCACCATGGGCGCCGCCCCTCCCCGAGCCCATACACACACACAAGCATGATGAACACACACACACACACACACGTATATATGTATGAATGCATGTATATATTAGTATATACGTATTTTGTATGTTTAATTAGTTTAGATTTCTTAGATTATTGTTTTTTCACTAGTATATATGTATGAATGCATGTTACATGGATATAATTAGTGTTTAATTAGTATGGAATTTTTTATATAATGTTGTTTTTCTGTTTTTAATGGATGTATAGAAGTTGTTTTTTCTGTTTTTAGTTTTAGATGCTTAATTAGTATGAAATGGCATATAGAATTTTGACATATGCTATGATAGCATAATTAGTGTTATATAGAAATGTTAGTTATCAAAATACAATCATTAAAAAATGTTACTTTTTATGGCATACAGCTAGTATTTGTTCTCGACGATGCCCGGCCCGCATCCTCGCCGTCGACCCTTCCGCGACGACGTCCGGCTGACCCATGTCCGGGACTGGGCTCCGCCGGGATGGCACTGGGAGGTGCTGCCTGGAGGGGCGCGCCGCTTGATGAGGAACCCGACCCCGGGTCCCGTCGTCGACCCTGATCTTGTTTGGTGGCGGTTGCATTCAAGAACCACAAGAATCGTGAATGGAACAAGTACGTCAAGGGAGGAAGGAAGACTCCAGTATTCGAGGGAACACTAGAGAACCAACGTGCTCATTGGGACGATTTCGTGAAATTCAAGGATTCGGAATTAGCTAAGGAACGGTCGAGAATAAACAAGAAGAATGCCGAAAAAAAGGATAAGTTCCATAAGTCGGGCCAGGTGGCTATCACGGTGGCAATGCCTAAGTGGGATAAGTCTGAGAAAGAGATGGAGGATGCAGGTGTCACTCCGGTTACTAGAGCTGGCCCCCAGTGCGGGACTTGGTTCTATGCGCATGGGGGAGTTGGACCCGATGACGAGCAATGTTTCGACGAGGGCAAGTCTGAAGGGAGCCGACGATGCGATACTTGTTGCAATAGAAGAGGCACGATCGGGGTGTTCCAGCCCAGAGAGAACGACGAGCTTACGCGTGCCACAGAAATCCTGAACACCGGAAGAACACGAGGCATGGGCGCTATTCCGTGGTATCGTGGGTTTTAGACTGGAACAACGACTACAGAACCCGTGCGAGAAAGAAGATTGCGGAGGAGAAGAAGAGGAAGATGGAGGTGGAAGCAGGAAGCGGGACTATGAACGCCTTCAAGGACTAGAAGCAAGTCAAGCGGAATTGGCGGTCAAATTCCAGCGGCAGCGAAGCGGTCGACTCACTTAGCCAGCAAAGGGGGTCTCAGCAGCTGCAGCAGCTAGCGGTTGATCCAGCATTGGATAGCACCACCCCATCCATGCCGAGAAGCAGCGTGGGTTCCGCCCCGAATGACGAATTGCTGGATAGATACCCCGTGGATGACATCACGGATAAAACTAACTGCGAGCTACATGTCAAAATGAAGAACATATCCATGAAGGTGGCGGATGCCGTTACTTTTACAAATCCCCCCAAGGCAACCTTCCATTGCAACCAGATTCCAGCGGGCTATGCTCGTGTCTTGGTTGATGAGGTGGTGGACCCACATTCGGACCTAGAGCTTGACATTCCCGGAGGTGACGACGAGCGCTTTCTCGGAGAGGCCAAACATCGTGTCATCCTATGGAAAAAGGATTGCATCATCTTTCGAAGGCCACCGACACCGCATCAGCCGACTCCTCGTCAAGTCCGCTCTGAGTCAGCAGACTCCGCTCACCAAGTCCACCAAGTCCGGCAAAGTGTTAGGCCACTCCTCCTCCAAGTCCCGGCAAAGTGTCGCCACTCCTCCTCCTCCAAGTCCGCAAGAGCGTCAGGCGTCCACTCCTCCTCCAAGTCCGCACAACCTCAGGCCACTCCTCCTCCAAGTCCCGGCAAAGTGTCGCCACTCCTCCTCCTCCAAGTCCGCCCACAGTCAGGCGTCCACTCCTCCTCCAAGTCCGCACAACCTCAGGCCACTCCTCCTCCAAGTCCGGCACAGCTTCAGGCCACTCCTCCTCGTCCAACTCAGCCCCGTCAGCCGTCTCCGCTGCCTCATCAATCGCAGAAGAGACACCCCGCAGCTTTGGTGCGTACACGAGTCGAGGTAGTAGAGGCGGAGGCAAGCGATATAAATATGGTCCAAGCCTCAAGCCTCTTCCGCAGAGGCCTTATGACAGGTCCGAGGAGGAAAACGCAGCCATATCGAAGGCCCAGGTGGAAGCCCATTTTGCACCGAAACCGCAACCGCCGCCAAGGGAGAAAGTGCCTAAGGAAACGATTGACCACTTCATTCGTGTATGGCTCAACCACCAGCTCCCAAGCCTGTTGACACAGACTATGAGCGCCACATCGGGAAGTTAAATCGAGCACGTCTACGTAAGGAGGCGAGCTCGGGATCGAGCAAACAACAAGCAATGTCGGAAAATGCGGAAAACCATTCCCACTTGGGAGAACAGAGCGGCGCATCGACCCCCTCGCTTGTTGTGCCAACAACACGTGATAAAGACGCTACGCCCAATATTATTGTGGGCAAACAGTTTACCTTCGAGGTGGGCAATGTGGTAATAACGAAGGACCATATAATGCAGGCTGAAGTTCTCAACATCATCATTGGACAACTCCTCGAGATCGAGCCCATGCCTGTAACTACAGAGGATGAAATAAAAGCGGAAATATGTCCGGGCCAACCTTTGGTCAAGCCAGACAAGGTCAAGAACCTCCCAACGAGAATGTATGAATTGCATCAATGGTACATAAACATTACCAAGATTTCCAATCGATTGTCCCTCATGGTGAATGTCAAGGAGGAGCATTACTTCCATGAGAAAGCTCTATCCGTTGAGTATTATGAACTGATTCAGTTATACAATCAAGACGCACTCGACAAATCTATCGTCAGTTGCTATTGTCTGTAAGTGATTTCTTTCTGTAATTTAAGTCTCAAGCTAGCTGTAGTGATCCTTTTGATCAATCATTACCTGTAATTATCCTCACTATATTCTTTTTGTGGTATTATGCGGGATGAAGATATATGAAATGAGAAAAGGTGGGCGCTTTGGCATTGGGTTCATTGACCCAAACACCGTTAATGAATACACATGGAAAATAAATGCACATCATCAAAAGGCCGTGAGAGGACAACATGCTAGAGTTCTTGAAGCGCCTCAAATACAATGAAGATATACTACTTCCTTACAACTTCCAGTGAGTCACACTGTCTTGTACTACAAATTCTCTGTTTTTGCCTACTAGCTAGCTACATGTTTTTGCTTACATGTGCCCGCTTAATTAAGACATGCGTGTGTGCATGCAGATTTCACTGGATCTTGTGTATCATTAAAGTTGGCCTTTAATAGTTGAAATACTGGACTCACTACTCAAAGCAAATACTGACTATAACAACTTGTTTGGGATAGTCAACAGTAAATTTCAATCATTATTAACTATATATCTCGGCCTATTTAGTTCGTCATTTCATGATATGAACTATTTAATAACCCTTTATTCATTTTCTTTGTCGGCGGGCAGGGCTTGGGCAAGGTTCATCAGCCTCACGGAAGGCGAATGGAAAAAAAAGCTTAAATGGTTTTGACCCAAGGTAAGTAATTAAGTAGTACTAGCTAGCTAGCTAGCTGCCATCTCTTTAATTATAATGCTTGATTAATTATTATTTTATCAAATTCCATTCTCGTAAAGGCCACAAGCGTGCGCAGGGACTGATCTGTGTGCATTCTGCGTTTGCGAGAACATTCGCATGATGGCGTCCGAAAGGAGCAGATCTCAAAGACAGGAATGGGTACGCTTGTCAGTACACTATTCACAATTTTTACACCATTATCGATATCTAGTCCCACAACTAATACACATGCATATTGATCTCCTTCTTAACAGTTCACAGAGGTGCGGGACAAGCTCATAGAAACGGAGCGCGCAGAAGCACTTCAAGAGGAAATAGCGGGATTTTTGCTCGACCAGGTCATAAATCCGAAGGGAGAATACTATTACCCGCTACCGCCCCCATGAAAACCACTTCCAATTGTCATCGTGCTCTGAAGGCATCAATTAGGCTAATGCCACTGGCTCCAAAGGCAACATGCATATGTCGGAGAAATTGTATATAGCTATACATGTGTGTTTGTGTGAATTAATTAATATGGTGGTTTGTGAGACATTGATGATATATATATGCATGATTGGTTCTACTAGAAATTCTATTTATATATATATATGTATGTATGTATGCATAACGTGTACAATGTGTAGTATCGTAAAATACCAGCAAACGAAAAAGAATTAAAATGGAAACACAAAATTAAATGAAAAAGAAATCATAAAACTAAAACCCTCCCAAACCTTATAGTACCGGTTGGTGTAACCAACCGGTACTAAAGGGCTCCCTGCCCCTGGAGTGGCCTCGTGCCACGTGGTTGGCCTTTAGCACCGGTTCGTGATGAACCGGTACTAAAGGGGGGGGCCTTTAGTGACCTCACTTTAGTGCCGGTTGTGGACCCGGCACTAAAGGGCGTTACGAACCGGTGCTATTGCCCGGTTCTGCACTAGTGTGAACAAAGAAATATAATGATAACCATTTTATTATTGCCTCTAGGGCATATTTCCAACATCTCTTTCATGGAGGAGGCCACCCACTTGCTTTGAAAGCCGGATCCAGACATGAATGGAGAGGTTGGTAGCGATGGGAAGGACCGAAGCTTGGGCACTGGAGTTCGAAGGTGGGAAGAGGAAGAAGGCGTGAGAAAGAAAGGATGGATCTTTGTCTGCTTATATAGGCCGTGAATGCCAAACGCACGCTCCCCTAGCCTTAAAACCTCGCCTATTCCAACCGTGGGTATGCGTGCAGTCGGTTGGATTACCCAAATATCAGTGATATACAATCCCGTATTAAGTGGGCATGATCTCTATTTTGACAGGAGGTGCCAATGGGCGTGGCCTCGAAACACGGGACGCGGGTGTGAAAACAGTTCGAAATGCCAAAAGGTCAAGTCTGAAGCTTCGTCGAAAAAGTTGTCAGTAAAAGACATTGTTCTCATTTTTTATATATCTTGCCTTCGCGCCTAAGGGTTGTATTTATTATGAAAAGCCGGATACTATTCTTTTACAGAGGAAAGCCGACATGTATTCTTTAAGGAACCCGCCTTGCAATGTCGAAGACAATCTGAGCGCCAAATATATCATCATTGAAGACAGGTTCAGGGGCTACTGTGGGAGCCCTGGATTAGGGGGTCCTCGGGCGTCCGATCTATTGATGTGGGCCAGACTGATGAGCCGTCAAGATACAAGACAGAAGATTATCTCTCATGTCCAGTGGGGACTTTCACATGCGTGGATGGCAAGTATAGGTGTTCGGATATTTTATTCCTTTCTGTAAAACCGACTTTGTACAACCCTAAGCCCCTCCGATGTCTATATAAACCGGAGGGTTAGATCGGAGGCAGGATCACAACATTGCTAGGCTAGCTATCTAGGGTTAGCTGAATCAATCTCGAGGTAGATCAACTCTTGTAACCCCTATACCCTCAAATATAATCAAGCAGGAGTAGGGTTATACCTCCGTTAAGAGGGCCCGAACCTGGGTAAATAATGTGTCCCTTCTCCATTGTTACCATTGATCTTCACAAGCACAGCTTGGGCCCTCCTACCCGAGATCTGCCGGTTTTGATACCGATAGTCCGTTCTGCCACCGGGTTGGATCCAAGGTGATTGGATCTTCTCGCCGGTCATAGAGGAAGATTTGGAGGGGCTCGTCGCCGACGGCCTGTTGGCGGCCGGATTGCCAGAAGGGGAACTCGAGCCCTCACGGCGCGAAGGCGAGCGGGTTCTTCTTACGACCCGTGGAGCTCCACCTTTAGTCCCGGTTGGTAACGCCAACCGGGACTAATGGAAATTTTATGATTTTTTTTTGAATTTTTTTTTTGAAATTTTTTTTGAATAATTTTTTATTTTCAAATTTCTGAATTATTTTAATCCCTAATCTCTAATCAGCACCCCTCATCACTGCTCAATTTATCCTCTTCTCTAATCACCCTCATCATTCCAAATCACCTAACTTCCCGAACGGTCACACATCCTCCCACTCCCCCAGCCTGAGGACGCTTAACTTCCGGGTTCTATTCTCCCTTGTTTCCAAGTCTGCACTTGTTGTTTTCCTGACAATAGTAAGATGTCAATCCTATTAACCCTCAGGAATTTTGCTTGAGCATGAATTGACACATTTCACTGTTTGAGTTTCAAACTATTGTTTTCAAAAACAATAATTATTTAGAAAACAATAGTTATTTTGAATAATTAGTTTGACCATGGTTTGACCATAGTTTGACCACAGTTTGACTACAGTTTGACCAGATTTGACCAAAATTCAAAATAACTGAACAAATTAGTTAGTAACACTAATATTCTAGAATAATTAGTTTGACCATGGTTTGACCATAGTTTGACCATTGTTTGACCATAGTTTGACCATAGTTTGACCAGATTTGACCAAAATTCAAAATAACTGAACAAATTATTTAGTAACACTAATATTCTAGAATAATTAGTTTGACCATTGTTTGACCACAGTTTGAAATTTTTTCGATTTTTTCCACTCTAGATATTAAAAGCCCCGTAACTTTTTTTTCTGTTAGGTTTTGGAGGATTTTGAGTAGATGATTTTTCATATAAAAAACTTTTTCATCCGAGTTAGTATGCAAAAGTTATGCCCATATTTACAAATTCCAGAGAGATTTTGCAAATAAAATCGAAATTCACATTTGCAAATTTTCCCAACAACTAGACCACATATCACATGGGAAACTTATTTTCTTTTATTTTTTGACATTTCCATCATTTTCTTTTATTTTTTTAAAATTGAAAAGGCGATCCACGGGGTAGAGTTTGAAAATGGGACCTTTAGTACCGGTTCGTGGCACGAACCGACTAAAGGTCTCAACAATTAGTCCCGGTTCGTGCCTCAAACCGGGACTAAAGGTCTACTCTTTAGTCCCGGTTTGAGGCATGAACCGACTAATGGTATCGCACTTTTAGTCCCGGTTTGAGGCACAAACCGACTAAAGGGCACAGTGAACCGGGACTAATGCCTTAGCCGCACGAACCGGGATAAATGCTCACATTAGTCCCGGTTCTGGATTGAACCGGGACTAATGGGCTAAACTGGCCTGGACGAAAGCCCTGTTTTCTACTAGTGGCACACCCGTGATTTGGGATCTACCTCTGGTTCTGGTTCTCAGAAGCACCGGATTTGGGTTCCAAACTCCGCTCTTCCTTCTGGATATGCACAGAGACCATCCTATGTGGTGCCTCCCCCAGCTCAGTCGTATGTTCCACCCAGGCCTACTGGTAGACCGCTTGTCAGTGTGGGTCCACGTTCAACTTTAGGGACTTGCTTCACATGTGGGAAGCCAGGACACTATGCACGTGACTGCCCTCAGGCCAGTTATGTTCCACCCCAGCCCGAGAAGCCTGTTGGCTGTGTTAAGCCATCAAGCAAGACGATCAGTGCTAAGCCAGCTTGCTCTAAACATGGACGTGTGCATCACGTCTCAGCTAGAAATGCTCATGATGATCCCAATGTCGTTCTTGGTACACTCCTTGTCAATTGTCATCCAGCATCGGTTCTGTTCGATACTGGAGCATCTCACTCCTTCATTTCTGAAGGCTATGCTCGTTTGCACGACATGTCATTTTGTGATATGCCAACTCCGCTTGAAATCCAAACCCCAGGGTCTAGATGGCAGACCACTAGAATAAGTTATGGAAATGAAATCCTTGTTGATAGACTTGTATTCCTTGCATCACTTGTAGCCCTCAAGTCCTCAGATATTAACATCATCTTGGGTATGGACTGGATGACAGCTCATCATGCCAAGATTGATTGTTACACCAGGTCTGTTCAGCTTACACACCCATCTGGCAAGATAGTCACTGTCTCCACTAGAGTTGCAAAGCGTTAGCTCTATTCTCTTAATGCCAGCCCTCTTCCAGACATTCAAGATATCCCGGTAGTCCGTGACTTTCTGGATGTCTTTCTAGAGGAACTGCCAGGTGTTCCACCTGAAAGAGATGTAGAGTTCGTCATAGACATTATCCCAGGAACCGCTCCAATCTCTAGGAGACCTTATAAGATGGCCCCCTTAGAACTAGCCGAGCTTAAGAAACAACTTGATGAGTCCTTGCAAAAGGGTTTCATCCGTCCTAGTTCTTCTCCTTGGGCTTGCCCCGTCCTCTTCATCAAGAAGAAGGATGGTACGGACCGGATGGTTGTAGATTATCGTCCCGTTAATTTGGTCACGATAAAGAACAAATATCCGCTTCCCAGGATCAACGACCTGTATGATCAGCTCGCTGGATCCTCAGTCTTTTCCAAGATGGATTTGAGGTTAGGCTACCACCAAATCAAGATCAGAAACGGGGACACTCCTAAGACGGCCTTTGTCACTCGTTATGGCCAATACGAGTACACTGTCATGTCCTTCGGTCTAACCAATGCTCCAGCTACCTTCTCCCGCTTGATGAACTCGATCTTCATGGAGTACTTAGATAAATTCATCATGGTTTACCTCAATGATATTCTTATTTACTCGAAGAACGAGGAAGAGCATGCCGAACATCTCAGACTTGTATTAGAAAAACTCAGAGAGCACCGCCTTTATGCCAAGTTCTCCAAGTGTGAATTTTGGTTGCCAGAAGTGACCTACCTAGGCCACGTAATCTCTGGTAAGGGCATTGTGGTCAATCCCAAGAGAGTTAAGGCCGTTCTCGATTGGACTCCACCTGAAACTGCTAAACAAGTTAGGAGCTTTCTTGGTGTAGCCAGCTATTGTCGCCGCTTTGTTGAAAACATCTCCAAAGTAGCTAAACCCCTCACAGAACTTCTCAAGAAGGATAAAAAGTTTGAGTGGTCCCCACAATGTGAGTACAGTTTTCAAGAACTGAAAAGATGCCTGACTTCTGCTCCCATACTTGTGCCACCGGATTTCACTAAGGACTTTGTTATCTACTGCGACGCCTCACGACAGGGACTAGGTTGCATTCTTATGCAGGATCGTCATGTGATTGCCTATGCATCTTGACAGTTGCATCCACATGAGGAGAATTATCCTACACATGATCTAGAGCTTGCAGCCGTAGTCTATGCACTCAAGACCTGGCGGCATTACCTTCTTGGTAAACGTTGCAAGATCTACACCGATCACCAGAGTCTCAAGTATATCTTCACCCAACCAGATCTGAACCTTAGGCAAAGACGTTGGTTGGAAGTGATCTCGGATTATGATCTAGGGATTACTTACACTCCAGGCAAAGCCAATGTCATGGCTGATGCTCTAAGTCGTAAATCCTATGCAACAATCTCATGTTGCAGCAGGGCCAACCACTTCTCCATGAGGAATTCTGTAAGCTTAATCTTCACATTGCTCCTCACAGATTCCTTTCTACCTTGGTGGCGAAACCTACTCTTGTGGATCATATCATAGAAGCCCAGAAGCATGATACGGGTATTACCCGGATCAAGAGGAACATTGCCAAGGGTATTGCTGGTAGTTTCTCTATAGATGATCGAGGTGTTGTTTTCATTGGGAACCGCTTGGTGGTCCCCAAGAAGCAACATCTTCGACAACTAATCCTTAAGGAGGCGCATGAATCTCCTCTCATGATTCATCCCGGTAGCACTAAGATGTATCAGGACCTACGCCGGAGGTTCTGGTGGACTAGGATGAAGAGAGAGATTGCTCGGTTCATTGCTAACTGTGACGTTTGTCGTCGCGTTAAGGCAGAGCATCAAAGACCTCTTTGGCACCCTTCAGCCTTTAGCTATTCCTGAATGGATATGGGATAAAGTTGGTATGGACTTCATCACCGGCTTCCCCAGGACCAAGAGAGGGAATAATGCTATCTTCGTAGTCATTGATCGTCTCTCCAAACTAACGCACTTCCTACCTGTTCGAGAGAGTATCACCGCTAGCCAGCTTGCTGACTTATACATTTCCCAAATAGTGTCACTTCACGGTGTTCCACTAGAGATCAATTCAGAACGTGGTAGTCTTTTCACTTCTCCTTTCTGGGAGAGTTTCCTAACTTCCATGGGAACCCATCTTTCCTTCAGTACCGCTTTCCACCCTCAGTCGAGTGGTCAGGTGGAAAGGGTCAACCAAATTCTCGAAGACATGCTTAGAGCTTGCGTTATCTCATTCGGTATGGATTGGGAGAAATGTCTTCCTTTTGTTGAGTTTGCTTATAACTATAGCTATCAATCCAGTCTCAAGAAAGCTCCTTTTGAGATTCTCTATGGGCGAAGATGTCGAACACCTTTGAACTAGTCAGAAACCGGTGAAAGACAATTCTTTGGACGGGACATGATCCAGGAGGCAGAAGAGCAAGTTCGCGTCATTCGTGAGAACTTGAAAACAACCCAGCCTCGTCAGAAGAATCGGTATGACCGTCATCATAAGGATATGACTTATGAAGTTGGCGACAAAGCTTACCTTCGGGTTACTCCTTTGTACCCATCGTTTTGGTATCAAGGGCAAGTTGGCTCCTCGTTACATTGGTCCTTTTCGCATTCTCGCTAACCGAGGAGAGGTTGCCTACCAGTTGGAACTACCTCCACATCTTTCCAGAGTGCATGATGTCTTCCACATCTCTCAACTCAGGCGTTGCTTCTCGGATCCTATCCGCGGAGTGGACCACAAAATGCTTGATCTCCAAGATAACCTCACATACCGAGAGTACCCGGTTCTCATTCTTGATCAAGCAAAGCGTGTCACCCATCGTCAGAACATCAAGTTTCTCAAGGTTCAGTGGTCTCATCATTCCGAGAGAGAAGCTACTTGGGAGCGAGAAGACCGTCTTCAACTGGAGTACCCCATTTTTTTCCATGGACCCCTGAATCTCGGGACGAGATTCTTTCAAGTGGGGGCGAGTTGTCACATCCCTAGTTCTGGTATGCTCAAGGCTAGCTAGTCATGTGTGCATCATGTTTAAATTCCATTTAAATTTGAAATGGGATTTGTGAAACCCTCAGAATCATCTCTGGAAATGACCCAAATAAAAAGTGCACCAAAAAGGTCCAAGAAAATACTCAGGTTGCTCTATGAAAATATTGGACAGAGATAAAAATCAAACCAATATTTTTAGGAGCTCATAAGTATTTATTTTGGGCATTTGGAATTAATGCATAAATATTTTCATTGGATATATATTTGTTATATATATAATATATGTCCAAAAAATATGCCATTTGTTGAGGAGCTCTGGAATAATACCACTAGTTCCTACAAAAATTGGCATAAGGAAATAAGATGATTAATATTTTTATTAAATCAAAACAAATGTCAGAAAATAGAAAAGAAAACAAAATAGAGAAAAGGGAAACCTACCTGTGCAGCCACCTGGCGGCCCAAGTGGCCAGCCCAGCAGCAGCCCAGCTGAGGGAGTCCCGGACTAGGGGGTGTCCAGATAGCCAGACTATCGTCACGGCCGGACTCCAAGACTATGAAGATACAAGATTGAAGACTTCGTCCCGTGTCCGGATGGGACTTTCCTTGGCGTGGAAGGCAAGCTTGGCGATACGGATATGTAGAACTCCTACCATTGTAACCGACTGTGTAACCCTAACCTATCCGGTGTCTATATAAACCGGAGGGTTTTAGTCCGTAGGGACGAACAACAATCATACCATAGGCTAGCTTCTAGGGTTTAGCCTCCTTGATCTCGTGGTAGATCTACTCTTGTACTACCCATATCATCAATATTAATCAAGCAGGAGTAGGGTATTACCTCCATCGAGAGGGCCCGAACCTGGGTAAAAACATCGTGTCCCTTGTCTCCCTGTTACCATCCGCCTAGACGCACAGTTCAGACCCCTACCCGAGATCCGCCGGTTTTGACACCGACATTGGTGCTTTCATTGAGAGTTCCTCTGTGTCGTCACCAATAGGCCCGATGGCTCCTTCGATCATCAACAACGATGCGGTCCAGGGTGAGACTTTTCTCCCCGGACAGATCTTCGTGATCGGCGGCTTTGCACTGCGGGCCAATTCGCTTGGCCATCTGGAGCAGATCGAAAGCTACGTCCCTGACCGCCAGGTCAGATTTGGAAGTTTAAACTATACGGCCAATATCCGCGGAGACTTGATCTTCGACGGATTCGAGCCGCAGCCAAGTGCGCCGCACTGTCTCGATGGGCATGATCTAGCTCTGCAGCCGAGCAAAGGCCTCGAGGCCGCACCAAGATCCGCTCCGACCCTTAATCCGGAGCCGGATTCCCGATCGAGGATGAGTGGTTGGACACCGCCTCGGGGGCTACAATCTCTATGGCGATCGAGCCGAACTCCATCCCTGTCCTTTGCGAAGACCTCGACTCCAGGGTGCTGGACTCCTCTCCGGACTCCGAACCCTCCGCGCCCTCGTCAACCAATCCATGCCTAGGATTACAACCAAGGTCTGGGTTTCCAACACTATGAGGTCTGCGGGAAATTTATGGTTTCCGATGTTGAGGGTTGCATGACAGCCTAAACCTGCCATCATTTCTCCTCCTGCGGGCCCGGCGAAGGGGCTTCTAAGGGTTTTAGTGGGCAACCCGTACTTTTCCACAACTACCCTTGATATGAATGAATGCGTTGCACCGTAATCAAAGAGTACCAATACTGAACGTGAATTCAATAAAACTTACCACCCACGATTGTCCGGCTGATCATAGACGTCCTCCACGTCAATGTGGTTCACCCGCACGAGGGAAAGGGTTGGGCTTCTTTGCTGAGCTTCCATTGCCGCTTTCCATTCCTCCGCTTGGCCTCCGGGCAGTCGGTGGCGTAGTGCCCTGTTTTCCGGCACTTGAAACAGTGATGTGACTCGAGATCCTTCCGAGCGGGCGGGGCGATGCTGGTTGCCATTGCCGTTTCCATTGCCATTGCCTGACTTGTTGTCGTGGTTGCGTTGTTCCCATTCCCTCCATGGTTATGTCCTCCATGATTATGTCCTCCATGGGTGTGAGGGGTATGCCCTCCCGAGTATGGGGCATAACGGGCTTCTGAGCTCCGAGTTGTACTTCCCCGCCATACTTCCGCTATGCGGTTATCAATATGCTGCTGCTTGCCTTCAAGTATGGTGGCCTTGTCTACCAGCTCACGGTAGTTGGTGAAGGTAGCCACCATTAGCTGCATACCCAGCTAAATCATTGAGTCCTCGAGAAACTTCTCCTGCTGCGGCATCTGTGGCCACATCATCCGGGCATAGCGAGCTAACTTGCTGAACACATCCACGCATCGCCCCACAAGACGGTTCCCTGGCGTAAGTTGCGGAACTCACGCTTCTTCGCACTCATGGCTCCAGCTGAGACATGAGCGGTGCGGAAAGCTTCTTTGGAACTGATCCCACGTGATGGTGCCGATGGGATAAGTGGCGGTGTAGTTCTCCCACAAAGAAGCTGCAGGTCCATCAAGTTGATGTGCGGCAAAGCGCACCTTCTCTCGCATCGGTGCATCCAACAGTGACTAACTCCTTCCGACCTTATGAGCCAATCATCGGCCACAATCGGCTCGGTTGCTAGAGAACACCGGCGGATTAAGCCTTAGGAACCGAGTCAAGTTGTCAGCGAGGGTGGTGGCGGTGGATTGTTGTCGTTGTTGTTCTGGTTCGATGAGCATCTCGCATGAGGGCATTCTGCTGCTGAATCAGCTGGGTGAGTTCCGGGAAGTTGAAACCGGGTCACGCCTCGGAGGCATCCGTGTTTTGGATTGGATGAGAAAATTAGAATAGAACAATGGTCTAATGAGAAAATATCACTACCCATATGAATGCACAATCATAATCACACCAATCATTTATTCATTCCACTCAAACATGGTTCAATCTCGGATTACAAAATATCTCACGACTAATCGAAAATAACGGCCTAACTGATCGACGGAAAATAAAATAACATGGTGGTCGGCTAGATGTCTTCATCAATAATCCTTGCGTCCTCTGGTGCGGCGTCCTCCGGTGGGGCGTCCTCTGATGCGGCGCCTCCTCTTGCGGCTTTCTCCAGTGGAACTCCCTTCATAATCCTGATCATTGCTCACGAGAGGTCCGTCATCTCCACTCGGAAAAGGTCCTCTCCCAAGTCCATCTTTTCCTCTAACGCGGCAACCTTCATCTTCGTGTCGTCGACTCTCTCCATGAAGTCCACGATTTCTTCCTCATGGTCAAGGAAGTCTGCGTGTGCCTTCGCTCCAGCCCAGTTCACGGAACAACAGCCTCCTGTGTACCTTCGAAGTTACGGCGAAGTCTCGATCTCCTGCTTTCTGAGGAGACACTCCAAGTCTTGGACATACGAGAGAATGAAGTCGCCCTCACGGCACGGATGATATCTCCATTCCTTGCTCTGCGAGAAACCATGGCGCAGGTCCGATGGATCGAGCTCGCCCTGTACTCTTCTCGAGATGTCCAAGTGCACGATAAATCGCCATGTCTCTTCCGAGGATCCAGTTGAATTCGGTAAACTCAAAGTCAATAGGCTCAGATGTCCTCCGAAGGTTCTCCTGGAATGTGCACCTCGATCCTCAGAGCGGGTATCCGCCGGAAGTGCATTGGTAGGCTTCCGGTGATCGAGGGCGAGCAATCTTCAGCTTCTTCACGATCTGGACCAGCTTCCTGCCGAAGGGCATCGTCTCATCTGGCTGGCAAAACTCCGGTAGCAAAACTGGGGTGAACTCGACGGCCATCTAAAATGTTGAAAATCGGAGAGAAGTCAGAAATGAACAGGGGAGAATTACGGAATGATAAGGACATAAAATAAATAGTCTCTTCCTATGGCTTTCCGATCCTAGGGGTTACGTCCTACGGTCGTGGTGCTCAATACCATCTCTGTAGCGACCTGACCCAAAATCGGTCAAGTCTCGTGGATCGCATTCATCCCAAGATCATGTTGGCACTCACAGTACATTGATGAAATAAACAAAGTTCAATCACACCTGAATTTATTACACGAATCTCATATCGAGTCTTTATTACAATAGAATAAATTCGGCCGAAGGCCAACTCATGAGAAATAAACTAAGTAAAGTTGCGGAAGCGTAGAAGAATAGCGAGTCCATCCGACTCCAAAGGGCAATCGCCAAGCGCCGGATCGTAGCCTCAATCCTGATCGAATACTCCTTCCGCAACATAAGACGTTGCAGCCGTGTAGGTCAGCATTTTGAATATGCCGCAAGTCATGAAGAGAGAACAATAATAAAATTACTAACACTATATGCAATTTGGCAGTGGGGCTCTAAGTTTCATCATTTTGCGGAAAAGCCAGTTTTTTCCTACTACAGTGGACTTGCTTGCAAATACTACAAAATTGTTGGTAGTTATTGAGATGGTTCCGCCAACCAATGTCTCATTCCCAAATTATTAAGTCATAACCCCTCAATTAAATTATTAATTTCAGTGTTGAGATTTACGAATAATTCCAAGTTCCAGAGGCTCAAATTGTCCGTAATCGGGGACACGGCTAATCGATTAGATCTTTTCTCTGCAGAGGTTTGCACTTTACCCGCAAGAATCGTTCCTCCTTTTAAGTCTTCGCACTCCATGGTGTTTGAAGATCGGACGAACGTAAACAGGGTCTTCCAAAGAGTTCCTCCGACCAATCGCCGGTACCCATCCAATCCTACCGTTCTTCTACATCTCGTAGTACCGCCCAGCCAGAGTCACACCTGTGGTCGACCTGGCCAGAGCCCATAATGGCTTGCGGCTGCACAGGTAAGCTTCCGTCAATGGGGTATCCATCCGCCTCTTCGTGGCTGGGTGAAGCTTTCCGCAAGATGTCATGGCACTTCTCCATGCATCTCGCCAACCACCGGGTTCTCCAGGTGCCCGTCAACCGTCCTCCACCCAAAGAGTGAATTTCAAGTCCATCTTGATCTTGAAGTCATGGGGTTGTCATCATCTTTAAGACTCTCACATCTCCCTTATGAATTCACTCAACCAACCCCGCTTCACGAGCATAACAAAAATAAACTACTTCGTCCCGGGTCATGGTAACAAGGGAATTGGTTCATCCTACCTCATGATACTACTCAAGAACATAACTTCAAAATTTCACCTACTGCATGCATGGTGGGGAGGTAATTCTAATGCAATAAAAATCATAGGTATTGTAAAGAAAACATGATCAATGACTTGCCTTGTTGACGATCTTCGTAAGCTAGGGACTCGTGGTAGCAAGCTTCAGACTCGGAAATTCTACCGAGGCAAACAATAACCACAATAAGCATACAACATATGATCACTTACATAACAGCATAGTAATATGAAACACACAAAACAGTATTTAATCAAAACCCAAAGGAAAACTCAAGAAATCCAACTCAATGTTTTCCTACTTCAAGCAACAACTAAAAATAGTTTTACATAACAAAAATTTCTTAACAGAACCTAAGCATGGGTTTATGCTACCTAACAGAAAAGGATTCATCAAGCAACTAGGAGCAAAAGAATCACTTCAAAATCTATTATAAAACTCCTATTAGGCCTAAAGCAAATTCTAGTAGGAAAAATAAAATAAAAGTTTTATTTATCATAAATAAAAGTTCATGCTCTAAAGTGACAGAAACTAACCTAGAATAATCTATCACATATGAAAAATAAATTTATTTGCTAAGTAAAACAATAGGAAAACAGTAGCTAGTTAATTAATTAAGAATAACATGATTCTGATTAAAACTATTTTTTATTAATCCTAAAATGCCCAAATAAATTCCTACGGTTAGGTAATGTCAAAACAAAGTTGTGACAAAAAGAATCACTAAAAAATAATTTCCCTAACTCACTTTATAGCAGATTTACTATTCTGTCTAAATCTAAAATAAAGCAATTCTAAATAATTTTAATATAGCTAATTATATTTTCTACAGAAACTATAAGAAATTTTCAAACCAACACAAAAAAAATCACTAAAAAATATTAAGTAGATTAAAAGATATGAATTTTACAAAACTGAAACTATTCTGTTAAAACAGAAAACGAAAAATAAAACTAAAACGAAAAACGGGCTAATGGGCCTATATAACGCTTCATGTAATATAACTAAATAGCGCACATGGTTTTAAATCGAGTCGGCCGTCCAACTAAACCCTAACTAAAACCGAACTAACCAGTTTATTTGAAATAAACCTACCCCTTCGGGGATCTAATCTACACCGCACACCTAGATCCAACGGCGGGAGGGTCCGGCGACTTACCGACGGGTCGACGGCGACGGCGGCTCGGCGGCGACAAGGCGCTCGGTGGTCGGGGACGTCGGCTGGGATCCCGGCGGGCGCGCCGAGGTGAGCTCGGGGTGGGGTCAGGTGAGCTCGGGTGGGTCGGAACGGAGCTAATGGCGGCGGCGGCGGCTCGGTTGCTCCGGCGAGCGTGTGCGGCGAGAGGGAGGGGTTAGGCGAGGGGGCGAAGGAGAAAACGGGGTCGAGGGGGGTATAAATAGGCGGGGGCCTCGACTTGGACGAGGGGCAACGCGGGCGAGGATCTCGGCGATCCCGGATCTCGCGATCCGCGAAGCGGCGCGGGCGGGTGGCGGGCGAGGGAAGAGGGAGGTGGGGCCGGGTGTCGGTGGGTGAGGGGAGGCGCGTCGGTCGGGCGACCGATGCGGAGGTGGTTCGCTGGGCTCGGTCGGCCGTTGGCTGGGCACTCGGCGGGCTGGCAGCGCTGGTGGGCTCGCTGCCGATGGCTCGGGCCGCCTGGGTGCTGGCTGGGCCGGTTGGCCTGGCCGGCGCCCGGGGCTTTCCTTTTCCATTTTTTTTGAATTTTTAGAGAGAGAGAAAAATATATAAATATAAATATTTTATATAGGACATATATATATCAAAATGATCAGGGGAATATTTCCTATCATTTGAAC
The DNA here is from genome assembly GCA_021605145.1 of Aegilops bicornis. NCBI lineage: Eukaryota > Viridiplantae > Streptophyta > Magnoliopsida > Poales > Poaceae > Aegilops > Aegilops bicornis. The sequence goes on from CM038670.1 coordinate 55,039,612, forward strand.
ATTTTTCCAGGGGCAAAACCCAAACTTTATAAAAATTTATTTTTTTCAAAATTCAAATAAAACTCAAATTTGAATTCAAACCTTTTGGCAATGTTTTTCCTCTGATATTTTTGGAGTGTCATGTTTACTCCTCTCATACTTTTTCTCAAGTATTTATCAGGCATAGTTTTTGAAATGATTTCCACTGCCAAAATTTGAATTCAAATTCCAACAACTCCAAAAACTTCAGAAACTTCAAATGCCACTCAAATTCAAACAGAATGCATAGATGCTTAGCTATAATTGTAAAACATTCTAAATAGGAAATTTGGGATGTTACACAATACTAATGGTTATGGAGTTTTAATTGGACACTGAGAAAGATAGGGGCTTATAGTGTTGCCTCCCAACGTATTCACCTTTGGGTGAGGTCAACAGTAATAGTTCATGCTAACTTACATCCAATTGGATATATTTACCAGGATCTTTCCAACACGAGGTGCTTGCCAAAGGATAAAATGAAAAAGGGAAAGGTGAAGATCACCTTGACTCTTGCATAAAAGTAAAAGATAGGCCCTTCGCGGAGGGAAGTAGGGATTTGCAGAGGTGACAAAGCTCAATTTTGAAATAGAGATAAATAATTTTGAGAGGTATGATCTCATTGTCAACATAACAACCAAGAGTTCCCAATATCTTCCATACTACATACATTATAGGCGGTTCCCAAACAGAATGGTAAAAGTTTTTACTCCCCCTCCACCAACAATCATCAATTTATGGCTTGCCCGAAACAACAGGTGCATCCAACTAACATCAAACCTGGGGGAGTTTTGTTTGCAATTATTTTTTATTTGATTTTGATCTTTTGATCGTGGGACTAGGCATCCCAGTTACCAATCATTTTTCTCGTGAATGATGATCGGAGTCCACTCATCTTGAGAATAACCCACCTAGCATGGAAGATACTGACAGCCCCTAGTCGCTACATGAGCGATTCGGGCATACAAAACAGATTATTGTTTGAAGGTTTAGAGTTTGGCACATGCAAATTTACTTGGAATTGCAGGTAAATACCGCATATAGGTAGGTATGGTGGACACTCGTGGCAAAAACTGGGTTTAAAGATATTTGGAAGCACAAGTAGTATCTCTGCTTGGTGCAAGGAATTTTGGCTAGCATGAGGGGGAAAGGCAAGCTCAACATGTTTGAATGATCCATGACAATATACTTTAACTGAGATGTGAGAAAACATAACCCATTACGTTGTCTTCCTTGTCCAACATCAACTCTTTATCATGTCATACTTAATGAGTGCTCACAATTATAAATGATGTCTAAGATAGTATATTTATATGTGAAATCTCTCTTCCTTCAATATTCTTTCATGAATTGTTCAAATGACCCACACAATGCTTGCTAACCTACAACCTCTACTTCTTAGATGTGAAGTCATTACTCCCCATGGGATAAGCAAATGAGACATATATAATTTCAGATTTATGACATTCAACTCATTCAACCATTTACTCATAGGATATAAGTGAAGCACACGAGTAAATGACAAACTACTCCAAAAAATATATAAGTGAAGATAAATGAGTAGCTAAATAATTATGTAACTATGTGAAGACTCTCTCTCAATTAAGAATTTCAGATCTTGGTATTGTATTCAAACAGCAAGCAAAACAAAATAAAATGACATTGCAAGGATAGCAAAACTCATGTGAAGAAGCAAAAACTTAGGTTCAACCGATACTAACCGATAGTTGTTGAAGAAGAAAGGTGGGATGACTAACGGGGCATCCCCAAGCTTAGATACTTGAGACTTCTTGAAATATTATCTTGGGGTGCCTTGGGCATCCCCAAGCTTGAAATTTTGTATCTCCTTAATTCCTCTCATATCATGGTTTCTCTTTTTACCAAAAGCTTCATCCACACCAATCTCAACAAGAACTCGTGAGATAGGTTAGTATAAACCAATGCAAAACCTTATCATTTTCTACTGTAACAAATCACTAAAATTATTATTCAACATTTCATACTAAATGCCTCTGCATATTTAATACTCCTATCCTCAAATAGAATCAAAAACAAGCAAACATATGCAAACAATGCAAGCATAACAGCAATCTGCCAAAACAGTACAGTCTGTAAAGAATGCAAGATTCATCATACTTCACTAACTCCAAAAAATATGAGGAAAATACTACCCTGTAGAATATTTATCAGATCTCAATATGCAAAAAGATTCAACATTATACCATTCTCTGAATTTTCTAGGGAATTTTTGCAACAGCGTAAACTTTTTGTTTTCAAACAGCAACATGTATACTAGCAAAATAAGCATGGTAAAGGCTATCCTTGACATTTTTATTGAAAATAAAGATGCAAAAAAATATTCTAAATAACATCAAGTAAAACTAACAAAAGAAAATGACGCTCCAAGCAAAACACATATCATGTGGTGAATAAAAATATAGCTCCAAGTAAAGTTACCGATGAACGAAGACTAAGGAGGGGATTCTTTCCGGGGCATCCCCAAGCTTAGGCTCTTGGTTGTCCTTGAATATTACCTTGGGGTGCCTTGGGCATCCCCAATCTCAGGATCTTTCCACTCCTTATTCCGTAGTCCATTGAATCTTTACCCAAAACTTGAAAACTTCAACCAGACAAAACTCAAAACAGAACTCGTAAGCTCCGTTAGTATAAGAAAATAAAACCACCACTTAGGTACTGTAATCAACTCATTATAAATTCATATTGGTGTAATATCTACTGTATTCTAAATTCTCTATGGTTCATATCCTCCGATACTACTCATAGATTCATCAAAATACGCAAACAACACAATGAAAACAGAATCTGTCAAAAACAGAACAGTCTGTAGTAATCTGTATAAAACGTATACTTATGGAACTCAAAAAATTCCTAAATAAATCGTTGGACCTGAGTAATTTTTCTATTAATCATCTGCAAAACGAATCAACCTAAAATCACTCTCCAGTAAAAAATGACAGCTAATCTCGTGAGTGCAAAAGTTTATGTTCTTTACAGCAAGATCACATAAATTTCACCCAAGTCTTCCCAAAGTTTCTACTTGGAACAAACACTAATTAAAACATGAAACCACATATAACCAGAGGCTATATAAATTATTTATTACTAAACAGGAACAAAAATCAAGGAACAAAAGTAAAGTTGGGTTGCCTCCCAACAAGCGCTATCGATTAACACCCCTAGCTAGGCATGATGAAATGATGCTCACATAAAATATAAGAATTGAAACATAAAGAGAGCATCATGAAGAATATGACTAGCACATTTAAGTCTAACCCACTTCCTATGCATAGGGATTTTGTGAGCAAACAACTTATGGGAACAATAATCAACTAGCATAGGAAGGTAAAACAAGCATAGCTTCAAAAAATTTAACACATAGAGAGGAAACTTGATATTATTGCAATTCCTACAAGCATATGTTCCTCCCTCATAATAATTTTCAGTGGAATCATGAATGAATTCAACAATATAACCAGCACCTAAAGCATTCTTTTCATGATCTACAAGCATAGAAAATTTACTACTCTCCACATAAGCAAATTTCTTCTCATGAATAGTAGTGGGAGCAAACTCAACAAAATAATTATCATGTGAGGCATAATCCAATTTAAAACTAAAATCATGATGACAAGTTTCATGGTTATCATTATTCCTAATAGCATACAAGTCATCACAATTATCATCATAGATAGCAACTTTGTTCTCATAATCAATTGGAACCTCTTCCCAAATAGTGGAATCATCACTAAATAAAGTTGACACTCTTCCAAATCCACTTTCATCAATATAATCATCATAAATAGGAGGCATGCTTTCATCATAATAAATTTGCTCATCAAAACTTGGGGGACAAAAAATATCATCTTCATCAAACATAGCATCCCCAAGCTTGTGGCTTTCCATATCATTAGCATCATGGATATTCAAGGAATTCATACTAACAACATTGCAATCATGCTCATCATTCACATATTTCATGCCAAGCATTCTATGTAATTCTTCTTCTAGCACTTGAGCACAATTTTCCTTTTCATCATACTCACGAAAGATATTAAAAAGATGAAGCGTATGAGACAAACTTAAATCCATTTTGTAGTTTTCTTTTATAAATTAAACTAGTGATAAAACAAGAAACAAAAAAATTCGATTGCAAAATCTAAAGATATACCTTCAAGCACTCACCTCCCCGGCAATGGCGCCAGAAAAAAGCTTGATGTCTACTACACAACCTTCTTCTTGTAGACGTTGTTGGGCCTCCAAGTGCAGAGGTTTGTAGGACAGTAGCAAATTTCCCTCAAGTGGATGACCTAAGGTTTATCAATCTGTGGGAGGCGTAGGATGAAGATGGTGTCTCTGAAACAACCCTGCAACCAAATAACAAAGAGTCCCTTGTGTCCCCAACACACCCAATACAATGGTAAATTGTATAGGTGCACTAGTTCGGCGAAGATATGGTGATACAAGTGCAATATGGATAGTAGATAAAGGTATTTGTAATCTGAAATTATAAAAACAGCAAGGTAACTAATGATAAAAGTGAGCGTAAACGGTATTGCAATGGTAAGAAACAAGGCCTAAGGTTCATACTTTCACTAGTGCAAGTTCTCTCAACAATAATAATATATATAGATCATATAACAATCCCTGAACATGCAACAAAGAGTCACTCCAAAGCCACTAATAGCGGAGAACAAACGAAGAGATTATGGTAGGGTATGAAACCACCTCAAAGTTATTCTTTCGGATCAATCTATTCAAGAGTTTGTACTAGAATAACACCTTAAGACACAAATCAACAAAAACCCTAATGTCACCTAGATACTCCATTGTCACCTCAAGTATCTGTGGGCATGATTATACGATATGCATCACACAATCTCAGATTCATCTATTCAACCAACACAAAGTACTTCAAAGAGTTCCCCAAAGTTTCTACCGGAAAGTCAAGACGAAAACGTGTGCCAACCCCTATGCATAGACTCCCAAGGTCACGGAACCCGCAATTTGATCACCAAAACATACATCAAGTGGATCACGTGAATATCCCATTGTCACCATAGATAAGCATGGCAAGACATACATTAAGTGTTCTCAAATCCTTAAAGACTCAATCCGATAAGATAACTTCAAAGGGAAAACTCAATTGATCACAAGAGAGTAGAGGGGGGAGAAACATCATAACATCCAACTATAATAGCAAAGCTCGCGATACATCAAGATCGTGCCATAGAGAGAACACGAGAGAGAGAGAGAGAGAGAGAGAGAGAGAGAGAGAGAGATCAAACACATATTTACTGGTACATACCCTCAGCCCCGAGGGTGAACTACTCCCTCCTTGTCATGGAGAGCACCGGGATGATGAAGATGGGCACCGGTGATGGGTTCCCCCTCCGGCAGGGTGCCGAAACAGTCTCCCGAGAGGTTTTTGGTGGCTACAGAGGCTTGCGGCGGCGGAACTCCCGATCTATCTTCTCCTACGATGTTTTTAGGGTACGTGGACTTATATAGGCAAAAGAAGTCGATCGGGGGAGCCTCGAGGGGCCCAGTAGACAGGGGGCGCCCAGGGGGGTCGGCGTGCCCTCCTATCTCCTGGCTTCCTCGATCCTTCCCTGGCTTGAACTCCAAGTCTCCAGGATCATATCCTTTCCAAAAATCACGCTCCTGAAGGTTTCATTCTGTTTGGACTCTGTTTGATATTCCTTTTCTTCGAAATACTGAAACAGGCAATAAAACAGCAATATGGGCTGGGCCTTTGGTTAGTAGGTTAGTCCCAAAAGTAATATAAAAGTGTATAATAAAGCCCGTGATCATTCAAAACAGATAATAAAATAGCATGAATGCTTCATAAATTATAGATACGTTGGAGACGTATCAAGCTCTTTAATGGCCCAATATGCCTTATGTTCTATTTCGAGAGGTAAGTGACATGCTTTTCCATCAACCATTTTATATGGAGACATACCCATAGGATTCTTATATGCAGTTCTATAAGACCATAATGCATCATCAAGTTTCTTGGACCAATTCTTTTGCAAAATTAATTTAAGCTCTCTATTACTGAATTCTACTTGAACACTGGACTGTGGGTGATATGGAGATGCAATTCTATGATTAACATCATACTTAGCAAGCATTTTACAAAAAGAACCATGAATAAAATGTGAAGCACCATCAGTCATTAAGTATCTAGGGACTCCAAACCTCGGAAAAATAACTTATTTAAGCATCTTAATAGAGGTATTATGATCAGCACTACTAGTTGGAATAGCTTCTACCCACTTAGTAACATAATCAACAACAACTAAAATATGTGTATACCCATTAGAGGAAGGAAACAGTCCCATATAATTAAAGCCCCAAACATCAACTGGTTCAATAACAAGAGAACAATTCATAGGCATTTCTTTGATGTATACTAATATTACCAATTCTTTGACATTCATCACAGGACAATACAAACTTACAGGCATCTTTGAAGAGAGTAGGCCAATAAAAACCGGATTCAATACCTTGTGTGCAGTTCTATCTCTAGCGTGGTGTCCTCCATATGCCTCGGAGTGACACTTGTGTAGGATCTGTTCCTGTTCATGCTTAGGTACACAATGTCTAATGACACCATCTACTCCTTCTTTATAAAGGTGTGGGTCATCCCACAAGTAATGTCTTAAATCATAGAAAAACTTTTTCTTTTGCTGGTATGTAAAACTAGGTGGTATAAATTTAGCAACAATGTAATTAGCATAATCAGCATACCATGGAGCAGTACGAGAAGTATTTCTGATAACTAATTGCTCATCAGGAAAGCTATCATCAATATGTAGTGGGTCATCAAGAACATTCTCTAACCTAGACAAGTTGTCTGCAACGGGGTTCTCAGCTCCCTTTCTATCAATAATATGCAAAGCAAATTCTTGTAGTAGGAGAACCCATCTAATAAGTCTAGGCTTAGCATCTTCCTTTTCCATAAGATATTTAATAGCAGCATGATCAGTGTGAATGGTTGCTTTAGAATCAACAATATAAGGTCTAAACATATCACAAGCAAATACAACTGCTAAGAATTCTTTTTGAGTAGTAGCATAATTTCTCTGGGCGCTGTCTAGAGTTTTACTAGCATATTGAATAACATTTAGTTTCTTATCAACTCTTTGTCCTAGAACAACACCTACAGCATAATCACTAGCATCACACATAATTTCAAAGGGTAAATTCCAGTCAGGTGGCTGAATAATAGGTGCAGAAATCAAAGGTTTCTTAAGTATTTCAAATGCTTCTACACAATCATCATCGAAGACAAAAGGAATATCTTTTTGTAAGAGGTTAGTCAGAGGACTAGAAATTTTAGAGAAGTCCTTAATGAACCTCCTATAAAAACCAGCATGACCAAGGAAACTTCTTATACCTTTAATGTCCTTGGGACACGGCATCTTTTCAATAGCATCAACCTTAGCTTTATCAACTTCAATACCTCTTTCAGAAATTTTATGCACCAAGACAATGCCTTCATTAACCATAAAGTGGCACTTCTCCCACAAGACGAGACTAGTATCTTCACATCTCTGCAAAACTCGATCAAGGTTGCTCAAGCAATCATCAAAAGAAGACCCTTAAACGGAGAAATCATCCATGAAAACCTCACAAATCTTTTCATAGAAGTTAGAGAATATAGCGATCATGCATCTTTGAAAAGTAGCAGGTGCATTACATAAACCAAAAGGCATACGTCTATAAGCAAAAGTACAGAAAGGGCAAGTAAAAGTGGTCTTTTCTTGATCCTCTGCTGACACAGGTATTTGAGAGAAACCAGAGTAACCATCTAGAAAGCAAAAATGCGTATGTTTAGATAATCTTTCTAGCATTTGATCAATAAGAGGTAGAGGGTAATGATCCTTTTTAGTAGCTTTATTTAACTTATGGAAATCAATTACCATCCTATAACCTATAACAATTCTTTGCGGGTCAATTCATCTTTTTCATTAAGAACGACAGTAATACCTCCCTTCTTAGGGACACAATGGACAGGACTTACCCACTGACTATCAGCAACGGGATAAATTATACCTGCCTCGAGGAGCTTTAGTATTTCCTTTCTTACCACTTCTTTCATCTTAGGATTTAATAGTCGCTGGTGATCAATAACTGGTTTGGCATCTTTCTCCAAATTTATCGTGTGTTGACATAAAGTAGGACTAATGCCCTTAAGATCATCAAGAGTGTATCCAATAGTAGCACGGTGCTTCTTCAGAGTTTTCCATAATCTCTCCTCTTCCTGCTCTGAAAGGTTAGCACTAATAATAACAGGATATATCTTCTTTTCATCAAGATAAGCATATTTAAGGGTATCAGGTAATGGTTTAAGCTCAAACACGGGATCACCATTGGGTGATGGAGGATCCCGTAGAATTTCAACAGGTAAGTTGTGTTTCAAAATAGCTCTCTGTTTAAAGAATACTTCATCTATCTCCCTTCTTTCATTCATAAACATATCATTTTCATGGTCTAGCAAATATTGTTCTAAAGGATCATTAGGAGGCACGGCAATAGAAGCAAGACCAATAATTTCATCCTTACTAGGCAATTCTTTGTCATGGGGTTGTCTATGAAATTTAGCAAAGTTAAACTCAAGAGACATATCTCCCAAACCAATAGTGACAACATCCTTTTCACAGTCTATCCAAGCATTAACAGTATTCAAGAAGGGTCTACCAAATATAATGGGACAAAAGTCATCTTGTGAGGAACCAAGAACAAGAAAATCAGCAGGATATTTAACTTCCCCACACAAGACTTCAACATCTCTAACAATCCCAATTGGTGAAATAGTATCTCTATTGGCAAGGTTAATTGCAACATCAATTTCTTCTATCTCAGCAAGTGCCATATCATGCATAATTTCTTTATACAAGGAATGAGGTATTGCAGTAGCACTAGCACCCATATCACATAAGCCATGATAACAATGATCTCCTATTTTAACAGAAATAACAGGCATGCCTACAATAGGTCTATGTTTCTTAGAATCGGGTCTAGCAATTCTAGCAGCTGCATCACAGAAATAAATAACATGCCCATCAATATTATCAACCAAGAGATCTTTCACCATAGTAATACTAGGTTCAACTTTAATTCACTCAGGTGGTGTATATGTTCTAGTATTACTCTTACGAACCACAGTTGAATCTTTAGCATGATCCTTTATCCTAGCAGGGAAAGGTGGTTTCTCAATATAAGTAGCAGGAACAATAGGATTAGTATAAGTGATAGTCTTTTCTTCAAATTTAATAGCAGCATCTACTTTTACTTCAGTGGGAGGATTATATTTAAACCACTTCTCCTTAGGGAGGTCAACATGAGTAGCAAAAGATTAACAGAAAGAAGCTACTATCTCAGAGTCAAGTCCATATTTAGTGCTAAATTCATGAAAATAATCGGTATCCATAAAAGATTTAACACAATCAAACTTAGGTGTCATACCTGACTCCTTACCTTCATCGGGATCCCAATCTTCATAATTGCGTTTAATTCTTTCCAATAAATCCCATTTGAATTCAATAGTCTTCATCATAAAAGAACCAGCACAAGAAGTATCAAGCATGGAGCGATTGTTGAGAGAAAGCCGAGCATAAATTTTTTGAATAATCATTTCTCTTGAGAGCTCATGATTGGGGCATGAATATAACATTTACTTAAGCCTCCCCAAAGCTTGAGCGATGCTTTCTCCTTCGCGAGGCCAAAAATTATATATATATAATTACGACCACGATGAACAAGATGCATAGGATAAAACTTCTGGTGAAATTCCAATTTCAATCGGTTGTAGTTCCATGATCCCATATCCTCACATAACCTATACCATGTCAATGCATCTCCCTTCAAAGATAAAGGGAAGACCTTGTTATTGATAACATCATCGGGCATACCTGCAAGCTTAAATAATCCACAAACTTCGTCCACATAGATTAGGTGTAAATCGGGATGCAATGTTCCATCTCCTGTAAAGGGATTAGCTAGCAGTTTCTCTACCATACCCGAAGGAATTTCAAAGTAAACATTTTCAGTAGGTTCAGTAGGTTGAGGAGCAACTCTTTGCACTACTGGTCGAGGTGAAGATACACTAGTAGAAAAGGGGCCTATTGACCCGGTTGGTGAGGGCCTTTAGTCCCGGTTCATGAACCGGGACTAAAGGGTCGGTACTAATACCCTAGCCCTTTAGTCCCGGTTCAATCTGAACTGGACTGATGGGCCTCCACGTGGCCTGTGCCCTGAGCCCAGTAAGAGGGTTTTGGTCCTGGTTGGTGGCACCAACCGGGACCAATAGGCATCCACGCCACAAGATTTACGTGGCTAGGGTTTTGTTTTTTTTAAGGGGGGGTTTGGGGGTTTTAGGGGGTTAATTTAGGTGTTTCATATATTGTGTTAGCTAGCTAATTAATAGAGAGAAGTGTCCTCTTTTTTGTCCGTGCTTGGTCGATGCTACGTACTATACATACGTATAGAGAGGACTAGCTAGACACGCTAGCTAGCTAGTAAGCAAACGAAGGAAACAGAAGATCGTCATGAACATATATGAATACAGAGGGAAGTGATATCGACCACCTCTCCTTCTCCGAGAGATTGGTCGAACAACAATTCTCGTATATCTATCCGACACTACCGGCTACATATATACAATAATTATCTTTTACAAAAATAATCTCCTAACATACGGACGCGTGGTCCACATAGTATTCTCCGTCGTCAGCGATCACGTGGTCAAGAAAGAATGCCGCCAATTCCTATTGAATTGCTCGCAGGCGATCTGGTGCTAGTAGTTCATCCCGCATCCGAAACATCTAATTTTAAGAAGGGGGTCAATACATATATATATGAATGAATGAAACTCAACACAAATGATGGTAATAAAATAAAATTGTGGATATTGTTATTTACGCACTTCATATTGTTTGTCGAGTAGCCCGCTCACGGGTCGTGTGGCGGATGGACTCGCAAATGTAGTATCCACGTAAATCATTCCCTTGTTCCTGCCACAACCACTTTACAAGAAACAGAGGTCAATCAAACTGATAATTAGCAAGCATGTTAAATGGTATTGATGAAACTAGCGCTTGAATCACTAGGAGATGCGTGGAATGTGCTACTATAGTACTTACTTTCGGGTGTCTAAATTGCAGCTTCTTCGGCAGTCCCGGAGCTTTTTTGGTGAATTTTGTCCAAACCCTGCCATACAAAGAAAACAATTACTTGATATCAGAAATGAACAAAGTTGCTGATATGGTGGATAATGATCGATTTAACTTACTTCTCGAGCATTTCATTCATGTCCGCATACTCCTTGGGATCTTTTCGTTTGGAGTCTAAGACAGTTACTACTCCATGCTCAAGCTTAATCTCTAGGAGAATATAGTGGTACCTGCGCACGCATGCATAACTCATCACTATTACATTACTATAACTTGGACTAATAAGGGAAACCGAATATGCCACAAGACAGTAACACTCACTTGAAGTTGTAAGGAAAGAGTATTATATCCTTGTGTTCATTTATTACAAACGATTGTAGCAAGTTGTCCTCGGTATTTTTGGCATGAAATTCAACCTCAGTTGCATCTATGAGATATGTGTTAATGAACCCAATATCACCCACTTGTCTTTTCTTCAATTCGGCGATCTTCAATCTGCATAATATAGTGAGGATAATTATAAATACATGCAATGAAAGAGCTGAGTTATATGGAGAGACGTAATGACAGAAGTAGTACTACTTACAGATAGTAGCCAGTGACCGTTGCTTTATCGAGGGCCAATTGATTGAAAAACTGATAGAACTCCTCAAATGGAATAGGCAGCAGTTCAATTCCAACGAGGTCATGCTCCTTTTAACTCTCACATACAAAGTACTCCTCCCTCGGACTCTCTGCAGGTTTTCATGTACCAATCATGCAATCATCGCATCATCGTTGATAGAGAGCTTTCATCTTTGACGAGAGGCTTCCCGTACTCGTATCTTTGTATCTGCACCTCCAAGAAATCATAATGTACATCGTCGGGCAGGTAATCTTCAGGATTGCCATAACCGGACACCATCCTCGGATCGACGATGTCGCTAGCAGGCACCTTTGAGCGGGAGCACGATTGTTGGCTTCGCCGAGCTGGGCAATTTGTTTCCAGCTCGTCGTTCTTTCATTCTTTGATCACTTTTAGTACTTCCCGACCTCTCCGCTTCGGCAAATGCCTTTCCAATAATGCGCTCATAGTTGCCTTTCGGCGGAGACTTGGGTGGTTTTGTCACGGCAGCCAGAGTGCGCTTCGCTTTCACCAGATCTACCTTCTCCTCCGTAGGTGGATGTCTCTTTGCTTTCAACCCTTCAAACCAGTCATGCACTTCGGTCTGCGCGATCTTCGCGTTTTCCTCCTCGGTCATCTCGTACGGTAACTTCTCTGGATTCTTTAGAGAAGGACCGAATCTGTATCTCCTCCCGCCTTTGGCTGTACTGCTAGACGCCGGCAGAGCAGACGGAGCGAATGTCTTCTTTCCTGGCTTACGAGGCGGAGGAGAAGGACTACGACGCGCCGGAGCAGCCGGAGCGGCGGCGGGTCTCTTCCGCCCTTGCTGACGAGGCGGAGAAGGAGGAGGTTGGCTGCTCGGGCGCGCCGGTGCAGGCGGAGAAGGAGGCGGAGTGCCGCCACGCCACGGAGAAGGAGCTGGCCGAGTGCCCTGATTGTCACTCGGAGGAGGAGGCGGTGGAGGAGGCGGAGTGCCCTGACTCACGGGAGGAGGAGGAGGAGGCGGAGGCGTCTAGTTCGGAAGGTTGATGAGATCGTTCCGCCATAGGCATGGAGTCTTGAGCGTAACCCAGCCGATACGCCCCGTCACCGGTAGGGTGGTCACGCCGGAGGTCCTCAAATCCCTCCGTTATTTCATCCACCATCACCTTAGCATATCCTTCTGGAATCTGCCGGCAGTGAAAAGTTGAGTCGGGTTTAGTAGGATAAACAGAGCCAACAGCCGCCTTGACCTTCAAATTGCTCCATTGCACCATAAGGTGGCAATTTTGAGACTCCGTGATAGCATCCACGGGATAGCTGGCAGGAGCCGTCAAGGCATGCTCCGGCTGAAGCAGCTCGGTGGAAGCCACGCTGCTTCTCCGCTGAGATGGCGGGGTAGCTTCGGGGAAAGCTTCGGCAGGTCATTTGCTCCGTTGTTCTTCTCGTTCCTCTAGCCCCATTACCCTTTCGTGCAGCGCCTACATTTGGCTCTGCTCCAGTTTCTTCCTCCTCTCATGGGTTTTGTAACCCCCTGCGTCCGGAAATCCAGCCTTCCACGAAACGGAGCTGGCGTGCCTCGTGTCCGTCCGTGGTGCTCGAGATTCCCGAGGGCCATTGTGAGCTCGTCCTTCTCCCTGTCTGGAACGAACTTCCCTTGTTGCGCCGCTTCGATATATTGCTTTAGCCTCTTGGCTGGTATGTCCAATTACTCGTCCGTCCAAATGCACTTCCCTGATACAGGGTCCAAGGTTCCGCCAGCCCCGAAGAACCAAGTCCGGCAACGGTCTGGCCAGTTCATTGTCTCTGGTTCGATCCCTTTATCAAGCAGATCATTCTCATCCTTGGCCCACTTAGGCCAGGCTATGAGGTAGCCACCTGACCTCGTGCGATGGTGAAGCTTCTTCTTCGCAGCATTTTGCTTGTTTGTCGCTGACATCTTTTTACTCTTTTCCGATGTCATGTGGGCCACAAATGCGGGCCAGTCATCTCTGATCTTCTCATATTTGCCCTTGAATTCTGGTGTCTCTTTTTTATCGACAAACTTATTCATGTATTTCTTCCAATTCCTGAATAGGTCTGCCATCTTCTTAAGAGCAAAAGACTTGATTAATGGCTCTATAACTGGCTTCTCCGGATCATCTTCTGGCGGTAGGGTGAAATTTGACTTCAGCTCAGTCCAAAGATCATTTTTCTGCAGATCATTGACATAAGACACGTCAGGGTCTTCGTTCTTAGGCTTATACCATTGCTGGATGCTGATCGGGATCTTGTCCCTAACCAGAACCCCGCACTGAGCAACAAATGCCTTCTTTGTCCGGATAGGTTCAATCGGTTGGCCGTCGCGCGCGATTTCTATGATCTCAAACCTTTCATCCAAGCTCAACTTTTTCTTCGGGCCTCATCTCCTTACCGAAGTTGTGCTCGATCCGGAGGGCTAGACAAAGGAAGAAAGACGAGAGTTAATTAATATGTGTACATACCAAAACAATGAATGCATCAATTAGCTAGTCAGCACAGGCTTAACTAATATATATACCTGGCCGGACTCAGTTCGGTGATCACCAGAGTAGTCCTCACGGTCTACTTCTTCACCCTCTCCTTCTTCCACCGGCATTGGGTCATCGGAGTCATCATAATCATAGCCAGCTGGTTCTTCACCCTCTCCTTCCATACCATCGGTGTCGTTGAGAAACATCATCGAGTTGACGGCATCACTTCCTTCTGCTATTATGTGCCTCAACAATGCTTCTTGTGCTTCGTCTCGGGGCGGGGTGTCCATAGTTTCTACAAATATTTACAACATGGCAATTATTATTCAAACATGACAGATATGGATATATTAGTGGCTAACGTAGAACTAGCTAGCTAATCACAATAAGGAATCATATTAATTAGTGGCCTCGACGCTGCTTCTCTAGGGTTTCGGGTGTCCTCGACAACGCTTCAAGGTTTAGGGGGTGGCCTCGAGAACGCTTCAAGGAGGGGGTAATATCGACCCCCCCCCCTCCCACACGTGTTGAAGCTATCGGGAGGGGTTAGGTGTTGAACACTACATCTATGTCCCACAAGTGACGTGGGCATCGACGCCCATGATGAGGGTAGAGGGTCGTGGATCACCCGGCGATCGAGGTCGAGGGTCGAGGATCGCCGAGGTCGGGAGGTTGCCTAGTGTCAAAGGATTCAACAAAACCATATCTTCATCATTAGTAAAGTAACAGGTGCATGATGATGAAAGCTCTCCAAAGTTATTTTGGAACGGAGTCCTAGATAGGATAATTCGCTTTTGGTACAAAGTTCAGCAAGAACCTTCCGAATATCGTTATTTGGAAGGCCTTTGCTGAAATTGCATAAAAAGGAAAATTATCCTATCCGGGACTCCATTCCAGAATAACTTTGGAGGACTTCGTACCATCATGCCATGGTTACTTCCGGCTAATAATGAAGCCATGGATTTCTTCAATACTTTGACACTAGGAAACCACTCGACCCCTCGGCGATCCTCGACCCCTCGAACCCTCGACGACCCTGGAACCCTCGACCCCTAGACAACCCTGGAACCCTCGACCCTCGATCCCTCGACACTAGAACCCTCGAACCCTCGACCCTGAAACCCTCGACCCTTGACCCCTTAACGACCCTCGACCCTCTACCCTAGTTCCCGACCCTCGACCCCTCGGCGATCCTCGACACCCTCGTTCCTGATAAAAATTAAGAAGAAGAAGAAAAAAAAGAGGAGAAAAAAAAGGAGAAGAAGCTCCTCTATTCCTTCTTCTTCTCCTCTTTTTTTCTTCTTGTTTCTCTTCTTCCTCTCCTCGTCTTCTCCTTCTTATTCTCCTTCTTTCTCTACTTATTTTCCTTTTCCTTATTTTACTTTTTCCTCTCCACTAACATAAAATGCACTAACCTAAAATGCAACAAACATAAAATGCACTAAATCGATCAACTAACCTAAAATCAGTGATAAAATGCACTAACCTAAAATCGATATTTACTAACAACTTAAAAAAATACATATATGAAAAAATGCATATATGAAAAAAAAACATCATCATATCATCAACAGAAAAAAATAGTATTTTTTCTAAAAATCTATTTTTGCATATATACATCAACATATATATACACTAACCTAAAATGCACAAAATGCTATCGGAGAGGGGTATATCGACCCCCCTCATGTATCCACATACATACATCTATACATGCATATATACTTACATATATGTATAAATTTTTGCATATATAAAGTTTTTCTAAAATCTAACTTTTGCATATATGAACATATATACATAGAGAACATATACATATATACACAGAGAACATATACATAAAATGCACAAAAAAATAAGAGGAAAGGGAGCCGGCGGCCGGACCGAAGGCGGCGGCGTGTGGTCGGGACGACGGCGACGGGTCAGGAAGGGGCCAGCGACGGGCGACGGGTCGGAGATCGGGTGAGCAAGGGCGACAAAGTGACGGGTCGAGCAGGCGGCACAAGCGACGGCGAGGTCAGGAAAGAGGCGGGCGACGCGCGACGGGCGACGGTCGGGAACGGGTGGCCAGCGCGACGGCGACGGGTCGGGGCAGGGCGGCGGGCGCGGCGACGGTGTCGGGGCAGTGGCTCGGCGGCAGCGACGGCGAGGTGGACCAGCCTGACGGCATCGGGGCAGGGCTCGGCGGCGACGAACGACGAGGAGCAGAAGGCGTCGGGGTGAGAAGAAACAGATGGATTTTGGAGAAAACTGCTAAGTGTTGTATATATAGCAAGAGCATTGGTTCCGGTTCGTGGCACAAACCGGGACTAATGCCCCCCTTTAGTTCCGGTTGGTGCCACCAACCCGGACTAAAGGGGGGCATTAGTCCCGGGTCGTAGCACCAACCGGGACTAATGCACCCCTTTAGACCCGGTTGGTGCCACCAACCGGGACCAAAGACATGTGCTGCCCTGAACCCAAATATTTAGTCCCACCTCGCTAGTTGAGAGGGAGGCGCACCTGTTTATAAGGTGTGGTGCGCCTTCCCTCTCGAGCTCCTCTCTAAAGCAGGCTTTCGGGCCTGACCCTGCAATCTGTGCCTGTGGGCCTACTGGGCCTCCCATGGCCTGAATCTCAGCCCATGGTAGGGTTTCTAGTCGTATTCAGGCCGTGGGGCCCGATGGGTGGCACTTTTTGTATTTTTGTTTTATTTGTTGGTTTATTTAGTTTATTTTGTTTCTATTTACAACAAAATACTTATTGTTGCTATATTTATTTATTTTCCAGTTTTTTGTTTTGTTTTCTGCATTATTTATTTTCTTTTGTTTTTTGCTTTATTTTTTAATTCTTTTTGCTTTTAGTTTTAGAAAAATTATAAACTTTTTGTTAGTGCCATTAGTTTTCAAATTTGAAAACACTTTTTTTGTTTTCTTTGTTGCTTTATTCATTTTATTTTGTTTTTACTTACAACAAAATACTTATTGTTGCTATTTTTATTTTTATTTTCCAGTTTTTTTGTTTTGTTTTCTGCATTATTTATTTTATTTTGTTTTTTGCTTTATTTTTAATTCTTTTTGCTTTTAGTTTCAGAAAAATTATAAACTTTCTGTTAGTGCCATTAGTTTTCAAATTTGAAAACACTTTTTTTTTCTTTTTTGCTTTATTCATTTTATTTTGTTTCTACTTACAACAAAATACTTATTGTTGCTATTTTGTTTTTTTCCAGTTTTTTTGTCTTGTTTTCTGCATTATTTATTTTCTTTTGGTTTTTTGCTTTATTTTTAATTCTTCTTGCTTTTAGGTCAGCAAAATTATAAACTTTCTGTTAGTCCCATTAGTTTTAGATTTTCTGTTTGTGCCATTAGTTTTCAAATTTGAATAGTTAAACTTTAAATTCTTTGAAATTCATAGTTTTCAAATGAACTCTGAAAAAGTTGGCATAGCATGTGCATGTACAAAACGGACAATGGTATCATACAAATGCTGTTACAAAGTTGGCATGGTATCATCATAATAGTTATGGAGAAAGTCTTCATTTTTTCTTCGCTTGTGTCATTTGCTTATTGCTCCGTAACCATGGATAATCTTCATCGTTTATCAGGATGCTTGGGTCAGCCTTGACTTTGAAGGGAGGAATTTCATGAAAATTTTGATACTCTTCAGACATGTCTGTCTTGCTCTCCACTCCCAGGATGTCCCTTTTTCCTGAAAGAACTATGTGGCGCTTTGGCTCATCGTATGATGTATTCGCTTCCTTTTATTTTCTTTTCCTCGGTCTGGTAGACATGTCCTTCACATAGATAACCTGTGCCACATCATTGGCTAGGACAAACGGTTCGTCAGTGTACCCAAGATTTTTTAGATCCACTGTTGTCATTCCGTACTGTGGGTCTACCTGTATCCCGCCTCCTGACAGATTGACCCACTTGCAGTTAAACAAAGGGACCTTAAAATCTACTCCGTAGTCAAGTTCCAATATGTCTACTATGTAACCATAATATGTGTCCTTTCCCCTGCCGGTTGCTGCATCAAAGCGAACATCGCTGTTTTGGTTGGTGCTCTTTTGATCTTGGTCAATCGTGTAAAATGTATTCCCATTTATCTCAGATCCTTTCCAAATCATTACAACGAAGATGGTCCTCGGACAACAAGTACAGCTCATCACAAACAATGATGTCACCTCCGAGACGTGTTTCCAACCAACTTCCGAAAGTCCCGATGTGTTTGCATGTAATCCGATTAAATCGCCTTGCTCCGGTGTTTGGAGCGCAGATCGTTCTTGTGTTCATCGACATACGTGGTCACCAAGGTAGAGTTCTCAGAGAACTGTGTAGTGTGCTTGAGACCAAGAATATCCGCCCCTGCATATTATTTAGTCCCTTCCAAGCGTGCCTTTTCCAAATACTCCCCTCATACCATGATTTAGGGAGACCTGTCTTCTTAAGGCCAGGAATGAAGTCAACACAAAACCCGATGACATCCTCTCGCTTGATGGCCCATGGAGATGCTTCCTTCGCCTAGCGCGATTCTGAACATATTTCTTTAGGACTCCCATGAACCTCTCAAAGGGGTACATATTGTGTAGAAATACGGACCCCAGAATGACAATCTCGTCGACTAGATGAACTAGGACGTGCGTCATGATATTGAAGAAGGATGGTGGGAACACCAGCTCGAAACTGACAAGACATTGCGCCACATCACTCCTTAGAGTTGGTACGATCACCTTCTGAGATATTGCATTGAGGAATGCACATAGCTTCACAATGGCTAATCGGACGTTTTCCGGTAGAAGACCCCTCAATGCAACCGGAAGCAGTTGCGTCATAATCACGTGGCAGTCATGAGACTTTAGGTTCTGGAACTTTTTCTCCGCATATTTATTATTCCCTTTATATTCGACGAGAAGCCGCCGGGACCTTCATACTGAAAGCAGACATTCAAAGAAGATTTCTTTCTCTTCTTTCGTAAGAGCGTGGTGGCGGGACCTTCATATCGTTATGGAGGCATGCCCTCTTTTTCGCAAGTAAGCGTTGCAGGTCCTCCCATGCCTCAGGTGTATCTTTTGTCTTCCCATACACTCCCAAGAAGCCTAGCAGGTTCACGCAAAGGTTCTTCGTCACATGCATCACGTCGATCGAAGAGCGGACCTCTAGGTCTTTCCAGTAGGGTAGGTACCAAAATATAGATTTCTTCTTCCACATGGGTGCGTGATTGTCAGAGTCATTTGGAACAGCTAGTCCGTCGGGACCCTTTCCAAAGATTACGTGTAAATCATTAACCATAGCAAGTACGTGATCACCGGTACGAATGGTGGGCTTCTTCCGGTGATATGCCTCGCCTTTGAAATGCTTGCCTTTCTTTCGACATTGATGGTTGGTCGGAAGAAATCGACGGCGGCCAGTACACATTCTTCCTGCAGCTTCCCAGGTATATACTATCAGTGTCAAGTAAACAATGTGTGCATGTGTGGTATCCCTTGTTTGTCTATCCTGAAAGGTTACTGAGAGCGGGCCAATCGTTGATGGTCACGAACAGCAACGCCTTTAGGTGAAATTCCTCCTTTTTGTGCTCATCCCACGTACGTACACCGTTTCCATTCCACAGCTGTAAAAGTTCTTCAACTAATGGCCTTAGGTACACATCAATGTCGTTGCCGGGTTGCTTAGGGCCTTGGATGAGAACTGGCATCATAATGAACTTCCGCTTCATGCACATCCAAGGAGGAAGGTTATACATACATAGAGTCACGAGCCAGGTGATGTGATTGCTGCTCTGCTCCCCGAAAGGATTAATGCCATGCGACCCGTCAGCGGGTGCTCTCAACTTCCCGTCTTTCTTACGGTCCTCACTGTGCCATCGCATCAACTTGGCATGCTCTCCGTTTTTGAACAGACGTTTCAACCGTGGTATTATAGGAGCATACCACATCACCTTCGCAGAACCCTCTTCACCGGAGGCTCGCCACAACATCACTGTGGTCATCTCGTCGATCTTATATCGCAATGCACCGTGATACCGGGCATGCGTTCAGATCCTTGTAGGCACCACGGTAGAGGATGCAGTCATTAGGGCATGCATGTATCTTCTCCACCTCCAATCCTAGAGGGCATACGACCTTCTTTGCTGCGTATGTACCGTCGGGCAATTCGTTATCCTTTGGAAGCTTCTTCTTCATTATTTTCAGAGCTTCTCAAATCCTTTATCGTGCACAACATTCTCTGCCTTCCACTTTGCAACAATTCCAGTACGGTACCGAGCTTTGTGTTGCCATCTTCGCAATTGGGGTACAACCCTTTTTTGTGATCCACTAACATGCGATCAAACTTCAGCTTCTCCTTTTGACTTTCGCACTGTGTCCTTGCATCAACAATGACCCGGCGGAGATCGTCATCATCGGGCACATCGTCTGGTTCCTCTTGATCTTCAGCATGCCTGCTCCAGACCATCGTGCACGTAAATGTCTGTGCATCTTGATGTTCAAGAGCATCACCGTATTTAGGGGCACATAGTTGTCATCGTACTCTTCTTCCTCGCCGTCTTCCATCATAACCCCTATTTCTCCGTGCCTCTTCCAAACATTATAGTGTGGCATGAAACCCTTGTAAAGCGGTGGGTGTGAAGGATTTTCCGGTCGAGTAAGACTTCAGATTCCCACATATAGGGCATGGACAACACATAAAACCATTCTTCTTGTTTGCCTCAGCCACTTCGAGAAAATCATGCACGCCTTAATGTACTCTCGGAGGTGTGTCTCTCACCGTACATCCATTGCCGGTTCATCTGCGTGCATTATATATAATTAAGTGTGTCAAAAATCATTACAGAACATCATGAATAGATAATTAAGTGACCAAATTAATAGAAGTTCATCATCACATAAAAACCAAAGTACATACATAGTTCTCATCTACAACATAAAGCTCTGCAGAGCATCTAAATTAATTAAACCATACATTGAAACTATGTAAAACATTTCAATGCGAAAACAAATACGATCATAATCGCAACCAAGGTAACAACTGATCCAACGGCATAATGATACCAAGCCTCGGTATGAATGGCATATTTTCTAATCTTTCTCATCTTCAAGCGCATTGCATCCATCTTGATCTTGTGATCATCGACGACATCCACAACATGCAACTCCAATATCATCTTCTCCTCCTCAAGTTTTTTTATTTTTTCCTTCAAGAAATTGTTTTCTTCTTCAACTAAATTTAACCTCTCGACAATAGGGTCGGTTGGAATTTCCGGTTCAACAACCTCCTAGATAAATAAAATCTATGTCACGTTGGTCGGCATAATTTTCATAAACAATAAATGAACCAATAGTTATGAAAAGATAATATATACCACATCCGAATCATAGATGTGATTTACCGATGGGGCGGATACCAAAACCATCGCACTATATAAGATGCAATAATAAAAGTAAGAAAATAATACAAGTATCTATTTAAATATACAAGTAAGAATATTTTTCCTTTCAGAAAGAAGATAAGAACAAGAGGCTCACCACGATGGTGCCGGCGATGAGATCGGCGCGGGTGATCGACGGCGATGAAGACGGGGATGGGGCGTGACGGACCGCTAAACCTAGATAAATATTGAGGAAAATGGACCTTGGCGGTCGAGCTTGGAGAGGAGAAACCTTAAGTAGCGTGGCTCGG
The DNA here is from genome assembly GCA_021605145.1 of Aegilops bicornis. Classification (NCBI taxonomy): domain Eukaryota; kingdom Viridiplantae; phylum Streptophyta; class Magnoliopsida; order Poales; family Poaceae; genus Aegilops; species Aegilops bicornis. The sequence continues at coordinate 55,061,561 of CM038670.1, forward strand.
GCATTCCATCGAACACCTTGTGTGCATAGGAGGTGAGCTAGAGCACCACCAAGCCCTCTCCCCCTCGGCCAGAAAAAACAGAGCAGTGTGCTCGCTTCTTGCGCCGAGGGGGTATATATAGGCACCACCATTAGCCCCGGTTGGTGGCATGAACCGACTAAAGGGAAGCCTTTGGTCCCGGTTCAAGCCACCAACCGGGACCAATAGTGGTGGGCCAGGAGCCAGGCCCATTGGTCCCGGTTCGTCCCACCAACCGGGACCAAAAGGTCCGGACGAACCGGGACCAATGGCCCACGTGGCCCGGCCGGCCCCCTGGGCTCACGAACCAGGACAAATAGCTCCATTGGTCCCGGTTCTGGATTGAACCGGGACTAATGGGCTGAACCGGCCTGGGCCATTGCCCCCTTTTCTACTAGTGATACCCCGAACAAGGCCCTCAAAGGATTATGTTCCATAGTAACAAGTGACAGTAAATTTCAGCACACTATATAAATTTTTCCTTACCAAGTTCCACTTACCAAAGGCGCTACACTCCCCAGCAACGGCGCCAGAAAAGATTCTTGATGACCCACAAGTAAGAGTGCCGAACCCAACGAGGAGCAGAAGGAAATGACAAACGGTTTTCAGTAAGGTATTCTCTGCAAGCACTGAAATTATCAGTAACAGATAGTTTCGTGATAAGGTAATTTGTAACGGGTAACAAGCAATAAAAGTAAATAAGGTGCAGCAAGGTGGACCAATCCTTTTTGTAGCAAAGGACAAGCCTGGACAAGTTCTTATATAGAGAAAAGCGCTCCCGAGGACACATAGGAATTATCATCAAGCTAGTTTTCATCACGCTCAGATGATTCGCATTCGTTACTTCGATAATTTGATATGTGGGTGGACCGGTGCTTAGGTACTGCCCTTCCTTGGACAAGCATCCCAATTATGATTAACCCATATTGCAAGCATCTGCAACTACAAAAGAAGTATTAAGGTAAACCTAACCATAGCATGAAACATATGGATCCAAATCAGCCCCTTACGAAGCAACGCATAAACTAGGGTTTAAGCTTCTGCCACTCTAGCAACCCATCATCTACTTATTACTTCCCAATGCCTTCCTCTAGGCCCAAATAAAGGTGAAGTGTCATGTAGTCGATGTTCACATAACACCACTAGAGAAGAGACAACATACATCTCATCAAAATATCGAAAGAATACCAAATTCACATGACTACTAATAGCAAGACTTCACCCATGTCCTCAGGAACAAATGTAACTACTCACAAAGCATATTCATGTTCAAAATCAGAGGAGTATTAATATGCATTAAGGATCTGAACATATGATCTTCCACCGAATAAACCAACTAGCATCAACTACAAGGAGTAATCAACACTACTAGCAACCCACAGGTACCAATCTGAGGTTTTGGTACAAAGATTGGATACAAGAGATGAACTAGGGTTTGAGAGGAGATGGTGCTGGTGAAGATGTTGATGGAGATTGACCCCTTCCCGATGAGAGGATTGATGGTGATGACGATGGTGATGATTTCCCCCTCCCAGAGGGAAGTTTCCCCGGCAGAACAGCTCCGCCGGAGCCCTAGATTGGTTCCGCCAAGGTTCCGCCTAGTGGCGGCAGAGTTTCGTCGCGAAAGCTTGCTTATGATTTTTTCCAGGGTAGAAGACTTCATATAGCAGAAGATGGGCACCGGAGGGCTGCCAGGTGGCCCATGAAGCAGGGGGCGCGCCCAGGGGGGTAGGGCGCGTCCCCCACCCTCGTGCACTGTGGGTGGCGCCCCACTGGTATTTCTTCCGCTCAATATTTTTTATTAATTCCAAAAATGACTTTCGTGGAGTTTCAGGACTTTTGGAGTTGTGCAGAATAGGTCTCTAATATTTGCTCCTTTTCCAGCCCAGAATCCCAGCTGCCGGCATTCTCCCTCTTCATGTAAACCTTGTAAAATAAGAGAGAATAGGCATAAGTATTGTGACATAACGTGTAATAACAGCCCATAATGCAATAAATATCAATATTAAAGCATGATGCAAAATGGACATATCAGGACCCACCGGACGGGCCATTCTATTACGTGAAAAAAAGTTTCTCCCCTGACTGCTGGGACGCTCATGCTACATCTTCGCACGCAAGGAAGTGCCTGATAGTCGGGACCCACCTGGTCGAAGCGTATGTAGCATTGTCATTCTGGTCGCGAACGTGTATGCACATATTGGTCGATCGGTCTGTCTGCAGGTTGCAGCGATGAACCGTGGCCAAGTAAGGAAGGGCACGTGTCGTAGTAGAGGCGCGCACGTAGCATGTACACGTACGTACAGCCAGGGTGCAAGAAAGTAAATACGGCCACGTACGTACATACGGGTGGGGTCTCGAACGCCTACTCACGCATACGTACGGCCAGGGATCGTGTACATAAAGAGGCAGCGACGGCGTCCTATTCATCAGCAGCCAACCGGCTGGGTCGGAACAGAGAAACTATGTCGTAGTGTTCGTCGGGAGCCAACCGGCTTGGACGGAACAGCCGATCGAAACGAGGCCTGGCATACCGTAGAATGGAGGAAATGGCCTTCTGTTCGACTGGCCACAGTCAAAACAGGATCCTGGGAGGGGTCTGGCGTACCGCAAAATGGACGAAACGGACTTGTGTTCGAGTACCTACGGTCAAAACGGGGTCCTGTTGATCGGGAGGGGTGTGGCTACTGCAAAACGGAGGAAACGGACTTGTGTTGGAGCGCTATGGTCGAAACGGGGGTCCTGTTCATCTCCACCATCAACTGCCTCCACGGGCTACTGTTCATCCACCGTTGACCTCCTCCAGCCTCCACATGCGACTGTTCATCCACGGCGTCTCCCCCCCTGCTTCCACCAGCCACTGTTCATCCATGGGCTCCTGTTCATCCAGCCTCCACCGCTCCTCCACCGGCTACTGTTCAACCATCCCTCACCATCGGGTCCTGTTCAACCACCCCTCCATGAGCTACTGTTCATCCAGCCCTCCACCGACTACGGTTCAACTAGCCTCCACGGGGTCCTGTTCATCCACCTCTCCACGGGGTCCTATTCATCCACCCCCAACTGGCTCGACCAGGGTCCTTTTCATACAGCGGCAATGGCCTCTACTACCACGGGGTCATGTTCATCCAACCCCCCACCGGGAACTATTCATCCAACCCCCCCCCCCCCCCAAAAAACACTCACTATTCATCAAGCGAAGGAGGCAGCAGGTTCGATCAGCTTCAGTTAGCAGCAGTAGCAAAGGAATCGCTCGATTGGGTTCTGTTAACAGTCAGATCGATCGATCGCTCTGGTTTAGTAACACGTAGCCTTTAGTTCAATCGCTCGGGTTCAGTAGGCAAACGCCTCGCTCGAGTTCAGTTAAAGCCCAACGCCTCGCACCCATGCACGTACGTGTACGAGAGAAACGTGCATCGCTCAGCCCCCAACCACCCACCGCAATCAGAAACTCCCCAATATTTTCCTCGCCCTCGCTTCGACCACGGTTTTTTCCGTCATGGACGGCCCAAAGAATGTCATGCAGCTGCGTCTCCGGCCCACCCAGGACGAAAAGTCCATTTTCTGTCATGATTTTTTGTCATAGAAGTAGGAGCCCACCACATCTATGATGATACCGGGTTTTGTCACAATTATCGTCATAGTAGTGTCATAAGCATGATAGAAAAAAATTCCATTCGGCCCAAAATGTCACGGATGTGTCTTTTTTTTGTAGTGAAGAATCTAGGACGACCTTCTGATCCAACCATCGGCGTCCAGTTTTCGGCCATGGCACTCCTCCCCGCACCCTCCACATCCACCGTCTACCACTCCTCATGCAAAAGACGTGGCAGGTGCGTGTGAAACGGGAGGCAAGTGGGATGGCGGTTTTCTCCCCGTGATCGTGGGGCGTGGGCAATCCACGAGCCACGACCGGAGTTCTTCCACAGCGTTGCGAGCGACGCGCAGGAAAATCGGAAACTGGCCTGGACCCAAGATTGATGAGGGAACAAAGAATACCTTAGGAGGTCTGCCTCTTCAGCAACCCCGCATGTGCACTTGTTAGGCCCTACCGCGACGATGCTCGGCAACGCGTTCAGGGCAGGACCGGGGGCTTCTGTCGGTGCAACAAACCCTGGGTCTGTTGCCCAGATTGTTCACACGCACGGGAACTGGATTGATGCATCAACCCAAGTCATAATACAAGAAACCAAGAGCTTCAAAGGACTAACATACAAATCAAGAGGACCAAGACCAAGCCATAGAAGCAAGATGCCACCAGGAGAAAAGCCTCCCTTGCCAGGAAAGCGAGCTCGACAGGGGCGGGGTCGCCCCCGGAAGAAGACGCCCAAGACGTCTTGGAAGGGATTGCCGGGCCTCACGAGAGCAAAACCACCTCACCCAAGTACACCACCATGACTCGCATCAACAATCAGTGCGGTGTCAAGCCGCAGAGTGACTAAGTGGCAGCCATTTGCCACATGGCAACTTTTCTCTATAGAAGATGCCCAAGAACGACCCTCGTCCTGCGACGTGTCAAGCGAGCAGGTATGAAGCTCGGAAAATGTCCGGGCAAGGCTTGTCGGGCAACCAACGACGTGGCGTTAAGCGGTGCATTAAATGCGCCCTGTCAGCCTGCAGAATTAGGTATGATAGCATTGTTTGCTATCTTATCAGTGCACAATGACCACTTTTGCCATTGTGGTGACCCCTTAATCTATAAAAGGAGGCCCATGGCAACCGTAGAAGGGGTTAGAAGGTTGGATAACAAACACGCCCATACGCCTGTAGTCACTGCTTCCCCTGTCGGGCAAGTGTACTACACTCCACCATTCTTACACCATCAATCCACCAAAGCAGGAGTAGGGTTTTATGCCTGACGGCGACCCAAACCTGGGTAAAATTGCTTGTGTGATCTCTGTTGTGCTGCCCCACGCTCGTCTGCTCTTTGTGCAATGCGACATCCTCCCTGCCGAACCAGCAAGGGGCCCTCTGGTCCCATAGCTGGTCATGGTTTCCCACGACATCTTTGGCGCGCCAGGTAGGGGGATCGCTTGCGCCAACCTGAAGGTGTGTGCAGCGCGTCATCTTCACCACCGTCTTCACCTTCGACAATGCCATCGACCATGGCGCCCAAGAAGAAACCCGGTGCTTCGGCTCATCCATCCACCTCGAAGGCTCCGCCACCCGTGGCCTCTAATGCTGCGGGGGGTGCGGGAGCATGCGAGGATGTGGACGTTGTTGGGGACGTGGTCGGGGTAGGCGGCACCGTCACCACCTCCCCCGTGGCCGACACCGGAGTAGGGGACATCGGAGAAGAACAGCATCAGCAGCGCCCCGGCGGCCACGCTCCACAAGGTACGGAAGAGGGGGTTACTCCGTCTGCGTCCCCTCCTCTTGCCGACGAGCAAAGACGCAGCAACGGTGCTCGGTCCGGGGCGACTCGCCACCCTTCGGCCGCACCCACCACGGGAGCGATCGCAGCGCGTGCGCCTCTGATACGTCTCCAACGTATCTATAATTTTTTATTGCTCCATGCTACTTTATCTATTGTTTTGGACTATAATGGGCTTTATTTTCCACTTTTATATTATTTTTGGGACTAACCTATTAACCGGAGGCCCAGCCCAGAATTGCTATTTTTTGCCTATTTCAGTGTTTCCAAGAAATGTAATATCAAACGGAGTCCAAACGGAGTGAAACCTTCGAACGTGATTTTCTCACCGAGCGTGATCCAGGAGACTTGGACCCTACTCCAAGGAGTGCGAGGCGGTCACGAGGGTGGGGGCACGCCCCTTCCCCGGGCGCGCCCCCGCCTCGTGGGCCCCTGACGCCCACCGTACTCCCTCCTCCTATATATACCTCACGCACCCCAAACAGATCGGGACGGAGCCAAAACCTAATTCCACCGCCGCAACTTCCTCAGTATCCACGAGATCCCATCTTGGGGCCTATTCCGAGCTCACGGAGGGGGCATCCACCACGGAGGGCTTCTACATCAACACCATAGCCCCTCCGATGAAGTGTGAGTAGTTTACTTGCACCTTCGGTTCCATAGCTAGTAGCTAGATGGCTTCTTCTCTCTTTTTGGATCTCAATACAATGTTCTCCCCCTCTCTCGTGGAGACCTATCCGATGTAATCTTCTTTTTGCGGTGTGTTTGTTGAGACCGATGAATTGTGGGTTTATGGTCCAGCTTATCTATGGAAAATATTTGATTCTTCTCTGAATTCTTTTATGTATGATTAAGTTATCTTTGCAAGTCTCTTGAATTATCCGCTTGGTTTGGCCAACTAGATTGGTAGTTCTTGCAATGGGAGAAGTGCTTAGCTTTGGGTTCAATCTTGCGGTGACCTTACCCACTTGTGACGTAAAGGGTTGCAAGGCACGTATTGTATTGTTGCCATCGAGGATAACAAGATGGGGTATTTATCATATTGCATGAATTTATTCCTCTACGTCATGTCATCTTGCTTAAGGTGTTACTCTGTTTTTAACTTAATACTCTAGATGCATGCTGGATAGCGGTCGATGAGTGGAGTAATAGTAGTAGATGCAGAATCGTTTCGGTCTACTTGTCACGGACGTGATGCCTATATACATGATCATTGCCTGGATAACCTCATAACTATGCTCAATTCTGCCAATTGCTCAACAGTAATTTGTTCACCCACCGTAGAATACTTATGCTCTTGAGAGAAGCCACTAGTGAAACCTATGGCCCCTGGGTCTATTCTCATCATATCAATCTCCATCACTTTATTTAATTGCTTTGCTTTTACTTTTTACTTTGCATCTTCATACCAAAAATACCAAAAATATTATCTCTATCAGATCTCACTCTCGTAAGTGACCGTGAAGGGATTGACAACCCCTAAGCGTTGGTTGCGAGTAGCTATCGTTTTGTGCAGGTACGAGGGATTTGCGCGTGACCTCCTACTGGATTGATACCTTGGTTCTCAAAAACTGAGGGAAATACTTGTGCTACTGTGCTGCATCATCCTCTCCTCTTCGGGGAAATCCAACGCAAGCTTGAGACGTAGCAAGAAGAATTTCTGGCGCAGCTGTCGGGGAGGCTTACGCAAAAGTCAAACATACCAAGTACCATCACAATCCCTATCTCTCGCATTACATTATTTGCCATTTGCCTCTCGTTTTCCTCTCCCCCACTTCACCCTTGCCGTTTTATTCTCCCTCTCTTTCCCAATCTCCTCCTCTTTTTCCCTTTGCCTTTCGTTTGCTGTGTGTTAGTTTGCTCTTGTTCGTCGCGATGGCTCAAGATGCCACCAAATTGTGTGACTTCACCAATACCAGTAATAATGATTTCCTTAGCACTCCGATTGGTCCTCTTGCCAATACCGAATCTTGTGAAATCAATACTGCTTTGTTGAATCTTGTTATGAAAGATCAATTCGCCGGCCTTCCTAGCGAAGATGCCGCTACTCATCTGAATGGCTTCGTTGATTTATGTGATATGCAAAATAAAAAGATGTCGATAATGATGTCGTTAAATTGAAGCTATTTCCTTTTTTCGCTGAGAGATCAGGCTAACGCGTGGTTTTCATCTTTGCCTAAAAATAGTATTGATTCTTGGAACAAGTGCAAAGATGCTTTTATCTCTAAGTATTTACCTCCCGCTAAGATTATCTCTCTTAGGAACGATATTATGAATTTTAAGCAACTTGATCATGAACATGTTGCACAAGCTTGGGAGAGAATGAAATTAATGCTACGTAATTGTCCTACTCATGGTTTGAACTTATGGATGATTATACAAAAAAATTATGCTGGATCGAATTTTGCTTCTAGATATCTTTTAGATTCGGCCGCGGGAGGCACTTTTATGGAAATCACTTTAGGAGATGCTACTAAACTCCTAGATAATATTATGGTTAATTATTCTCAATGGCATACTGAAAGATCTACTAATAAAAAGGTGCATGCTATAGAAGAAATCAATGTTTTGAGTGGAAAGATGGATGAACTTATGAATTTATTTTCTAAGAGTGTTTCTTCTAATCCCAATAATATGCCTTTATCTACCTTGATTGAGAATAATAATGAATCTATGGATGTGAATTTTGTTTGTAAGAATAGTTTTGGAAACAATGCGTATAGAGGGAATTTTAATCCTAGGCCTTATCCTAGTAATCCTTCTAATAATTATGGAAATTCCTACAACAACTCTTATGGAAATTTTAATAAGATGCCCTCTGAATTTGAGAGTAGTGTTAAAGAGTTTATGAATTCACAAAAGAATTTTAATGCTTTGCTTGAAGAGAAATTACTTAAAGTTGATGACTTGGCTAGGAACGTTGATAGAATTTCTCTTGATGTTGATTCTTTAAAGCTTAGATCTATTCCTCCTAAGCATGATATCAATGAATCTCTCAAAGCTATGAGAATTTCCATTGATGAGTGCAAAGAAAGAACCGCTAGGATGCGTGCTTCCAAAGATGCCTTTATTAAAGCGTGTTCTTCTAATTCCTATGAAAATCAAGATGAAGATCTAAATGTTATTGATGCGTCCCCTATTAAATCTTTGTTTTGCAATATGAATCTTGATGAAACTGAATATGATCTTCCATTACCTAGAAGGCGTTCTAAGAATTCGGAGTTTTTAGATCTTGATGATGAAATTGATAAAAGTGGGATTGAAAGAAATAAAAATCTAGATGTTGCTAAACCCACTATATTGGATCCCAAGGAATTTAATTATGAAAATTGCTCTTTAATTAATTGTATTTCCTTGTTGCAATCCGTGCTAAATTCTCCTCATGCTTATAGTCAAAATAAGGCTGGTACCGAACACATTGTTGATGCCTTGATGCAATCTTGTGAAGAAAAGCTTGAGTTGAAAATTTATATCCCTAGGAAACTCCATGATGAGTGGGAACCTACTATCAAAATTAAAATAAAAAATTATGAGTTTCATGCTTTGTGTGATTTGGGTGCTAGTGTCTCTACTATTCCCAAAACTTTGTGTGATTTGCTAGATTTCCGTGATTTTGATGATTGCTCTCTAAACTTGCATCTTGCGGATTCCACTATTAAAAAATCTATGGGAGAATTAATGATGTTCTTATTGTTGCAAATAGGAATTATGTGCCAGTAGATTTTATCGTTCTTGATATAGATTGCAATCCTTCATGTCCTATTATTCTTGCTAGACCTTTCCTTAGAACGATTGGTGCAATTATTGATATGAAGGAAGGGAATATTAGATTCCAATTTCCATTAAAGAAAGGCATGGAACACTTTCCTAGAAAGAAAATAAAATTACCATAAGAATCTATCATGAGAGCCACTTATGTATTGCCTACCAAAGATGGCAATAACTAGATCTATCCTTGCTTTTATGCCTAGCTAGGGGCGTTAAACGATAGCGCTTGTTGGGAGGCAACCCAATTTTATTTTGTTTTTTGTTTTTGGTTCTGGTTAGGAATAAATAATCCATCTAGCCTCTGTTTAGATGTGGTTTTATCTTTTAATTAGTGTTTTTGCCAAGTTGGACCTATTGGATCTTCTTGGATGATAGTTATTTGATCTTGCTGTAATTTCCAGAATCTTTGTGCTCAGTGCCCGAATTGTTAAAACTCACCAGAACGTGATAAAATACTGATTCCAATTGCTGATGATCAATAAACAAATTGTCTAGCTCGTCTAATTTTGGTAGAATTTTTTGGTTTCCATAAGTTTGAGTTAGTTATAGATTACTACAGACTGTTCTGTTTTTGACAGATTTTGTTTTGCGTGTGTTGTTTGCTTATTTTGATGAATCTATGGTTAGTAAAATATTTTATAATCCATAGAGAAGTTGGAATACAGTAGGTTTAACACCAATATAAATAAAGAATGAGTTCATTACATTACCTTAAAGTAGTCTTTTGTTTCCTTTCTCTAACGGAGCTCACGAGATTTCTATTGAGTTTTGTGTTGTGAAGTTTTCAAGTTTTGGGTGAATTCTTTTGATGGATTATGGAAAAAGGAGTGGCAAGAGCCTAAGATTGGGGATGCCCATGGCACCCCCAAGATAATCCAAGGACACCAAAAATTAAAGCTTGGGGATGCCCGGAAGGCATCCCCTCTTTCGTCCACTTCCATCGGTAATTTACTTGGAGCTATATTTTTATTCACCAACATGATATGTGTTTTGCTTGAGCGTCTTGTATTATTTGAGTCTTTGCTTGTTAGTTTACCACAATTATCCTTGCTGTACACACCTTTTGAGAGAGCCATACATAATTTGGAATTTGTTAGAATACTCTATGTGCTTCACTTATATCTTTTGAGCTTAATAGTTTGCTCATAGTGCTTCACTTATATCTTTTGAGCGTGATAATTTTTGCTCTAGTGCTTCACTTAGATCTTTTAGAGCGGTGGTGGATTTGTTTTAAAGAAACTTGATCTCTCATGCTTCACTTAGATTATTTTGAGAGTCGTTAATAGCATGGTAATTTGCTTAATGTTAATATACTTGGTGTTCAAGATATGTGAAACTTTCTTTTGAGTGCGTTGAATACTAAGATAAGTTTGATGCTTGATAATTGTTTTGAGATATGAAGGTGATAATATTAGAGTCATGCTAGTTGAGTAGTTGTGAATTTAAAGAATACTTGTGTTGAAGTTTGTGATTCCCGTAGCATGCATTATGGTGAACCGTTATGTGATGAACTCGGAGCATGATTTATTTATTGATTGTCTTCCTTATGAGTGGCGGTCGGGGATAAGCGATGGTCTTTTCCTACCAATCTATCCCCCTAGGAGCATGCGCTAAGTACTTTGCTTTGATAACTTCTAGATTTTTGCAATAAGTATATGAGTTCTTTATGACTAATGTTGAGTCCATGGATCATACGCACTTTTTCCCATCCTTCCACCATTGCTAGCCTCTCTAATACCGCGCACTTTTCGCCGGTATCATACACCCACCATGTATCCTTCCTCAAAACAGCCACCATACCTACCTATTATGGCATTTCCATAGCCATTCCGAGATATATTGCCATGCAACTTTCCACCGTTCCGTTTATTATGACACGCTCCATCATTGTCATATTGCTAGCATGATCATGTAGTTGACATCGTATTTGTGGCAAAGCCACCGTTCATAATTCTTTCATATATGTCACTCATGTTTCATTGCATAACCCGGTACACCGCCGGAGGCATTCATATAGAGTCATATTTTGTTCTAAGTATCGAGTTGTAATTGTTGAGTTGTAAGAAAAATAAAAGTGTGATGATCATCATTATTAGAGCATTGTCCCAAGTGAGGAAAGGATGATGGAGACTATGATTCCCCCACAAGTCGGGATGAGACTCCGGACAAAAAAAAAGAGGCCATAAAAAAAGGAAAAGTCCCAAATAAAAAATGAGAGAAAAAGAGAGAAGGGACAATGTTACTATCCTTTTACCACACTTGTGCTTCAAAGTAGCACCATGATCTTCATGATAGAGAGTCTCTCATTTTGTCACTTTCATATACTAGTGGGAATTTTTTATTATAGAACTTGGCTTGCATATTCCGATGATGGGCTTCCTCAAATGCCCTAGGTCTTCATGAGCAAGCGAGTTGGATGCACACCCACTTAGTTTCTTTTGTTGAGCTTTCATATACTTATAGCTCTTGTGCATCCGTTGCATGGCAATCCCTACTCGCTCACATTGATATCTATTGACTCCATAGCCCTTCGATATGCCTAGTTGATGTGAGACTATCTTCCCTCCTTTTTGTCTTCTCCACAACCACCATTCTATTCCACATATAGTGCTATATCCATCGCTCACGCTCATGTATTGCGTGAAGATTGAAAAAGTTTTTAAAATGTTAAAGTATGGAACAATTGCTTGGCTTGTCATTGGGGTTGTGCGTGATTTAAATACTTTGTGTGGGGAAGATGGAGCATAGCCAGACCATATGATTTTGTAGGGATAACTTTCTTTGGCCATGTTATTTTGAGAAGACATAATTGCTTTGTTAGTATGCTTGAAGTATTATTATTTTTATGTCAATATGAACTTTTGTCTTCAATCATTCGGATCTGAATATTCATATCACAATTAAGAAGATTTACATTGAAATTATGCCAAAGTATCACTCCGCATCAAAAATTCTCTTTTTGTCATTTACCTACTCGAGGACGAGCAGGAATTAAGCTTAGATGCCTCGATACGTCTCCAACGTATCTATAATTTTGATTGCTCCATGCTACTTTATCTATTGTTTTGGACTATAATGGGCTTTATTTTCCACTTTTATATTATTTTTGGGACTAACCTATTAACCAGAGGCCCAGCCCAGAATTGTTGTTTTTTGCCTATTTCAGTGTTTCGAAGAAACGGAATATCAAACGGAGTCCAAACGGAATGAAACCTTCGGGAACGTGATTTTCTCACCGAACGTGATCCAGGAGACTTGGACCCTACTCCAAGGAGTGCCAGAGGCGGTCACGAGGGTGGGGGGCACGCCCCTCCCCCCTGGGCGCGCCCGCTGCCTCGTGGGCCCCCTGACGCTCCACACACGTACTCCCTCCTCCTATATATACCTACGTACCCCCAACAGATCGGGGACGGAGCCAAAAACCTAATTCCACCGCCGCGACTTCCTCAGATCCACGAGATCCCATATTGGGGCCTGTTTGAGCTCACGAGGGGGCATCCACCACGGAGGGCTTCTACATCAACACCATAGCCCCTCCGATGAAGTGTGAGTAGTTTACTTGGACCTTGGTCCATAGCTAGTAGCTAGATGGCTTCTTCTCTCTTTTGGATCTCAATACAATGTTCTCCCCCCTCTCGTGGAGACCTATTCGATGTAATCTTCTTTTTTGCGGTGTGTTTGTTGAGACCGATGAATTGTGGGTTTATGATCCAGCTTATCTATGGAAAATATTTGATTCTTCTCTGAATTCTTTTATGTATGATTAAGTTATCTTTGCAAGTCTCTTGAATTATCCGTTTGGTTTGGCCAACTAGATTGGTAGTTCTTGCAATGGGAGAAGTTCTTAGCTTTGGGTTCAATCTTGCGGTGACCTTACCAAGTGACAGAAAGGGTTGCAAGGCACGTATTGTATTGTTGCCATCGAGGATAACAAGATGGGGTATTTATCATATTGCATGAATTTATTCCTCTACATCATGTCATCTTGCTTACGGTGTTACTCTGTTTTTAACTTAATACTCTAGATGCATGCTGGATAGCGGTCGAAGAGTGGAGTAATAGTAGTAGATGCAGAATCGTTTCGGTCTACTTGTCACGGACGTGATGCCTATATACATGACCATTGCCTGGATAACCTCATAACTCTGCTCAATTACATCAATTGCTCAACAGTAATTTGTTCACCCACCGTAGAATACTTATGCTCTTGAGAGAAGCCACTAGTGAAACCGATGGCCCCCGGGTCTATTCTCATCATATCAGTCTCCATCACTTTATTTACTTGCTTTGCTTTTACTTTTGACTTTGCATCTTTATACCAAAAATACCAAAAATATTATCTCTATCAGATCTCACTCTCGTAAGTGACCGTGAAGGGATTGACAACCCCTAAGCGTTGGTTGCGAGTAGCTATCGTTTTGTGCAGGTACGAGGGACTTGCGCGTGACCTCCTACTGGATTGAGACCTTGGTTCTCAAAAACTGAGGGAAATACTTACGCTACTGTGCTGCATCATCCTCTCCACTTCGGGAAAATCCAACGCAAGCTCGAGACGTAGCAGCCTCCCCCGGGACGGGTCGACCAAGTTGTTGCGCCTGACGGAGCCGCTGACCCTCGAGCGCCTTCGCTGCACCCCCATGCCATCCAGGTGGCCGCTCCACAACAGCAGGGGCATGATGCTCCCGTTGCTGGCACCGTCAGGAGCCGAGCGACGATGCAATCTACTTCATCATCGCCCGTGCCAAGTATAGCCACTGAAGCCATGGCGCGGGCTCAGCTGCTGCTGAGGTTTCCGCCAGCGGCCGAGCAGATGGATGAATGGCGTGCAACCATCCAAAGTCTGCTCGGTTTCGCCGAGGCTGGGTGCTCAAAGCGAGCCGGCCCGCCACGGCCTCCCCAAGCAACGACAGCGGCTCGTGCTGCTGGTCGTACGGAAGGGGCCACCCAACGATGTAGTCCCCACCACGGCAGCCAACGCGAGCACAGCAGAATCAAGAACCCGGCAATGTCCCGATGGCCTCTTCTGACCCTCGAGCACATCCAGGCCGACGGTGAGCCCCGGAGGATAGGTGGGAGGGAGACACACCCGTCGTCGTCGAGCGACGCCACAACGACCACTGCTGGACCAATGGGTGTGATGGCCTCGACATCGATGATGCCCAGGCTTTGCGGGTCTCCCAGCTTCTGAATTGTTCCCTGGGCTCCTTCCCCTTTAAATAACTGGGCCTTCCTATTTCTCCGGATAAACTATGTGCTAAAGACTTCGCCCCTGTGGTAGCTAAGGTGGGCAATAGGGTAATGCCTTGGAGGGGCACATATAACACCAATGCTGGTAAAGTTGCCCTCATCAATGCTTGCCTTTCCTCCCTCCCAATGTTTATCATGGGATTTTATCTTCTCTCGGGTAGTATTCATGGTGGTTTTGATAAGCATAGGGGTGCTTTCTATTGAAATGCTTTGGATAATAAACGTAAATATAGGATGGTTAAATGGAAAGACATATGTAGGCTCAAAAACCTTGGGGGTTGGGGATTCTTAACACTGCGATTATGAACAAATTCCTCATGGTCAAATGGTGGTGGAAAATAATGTCGACTGAGGACACCTTATGGCTCTCCACCCTAAAGGCTAAGTACTTCCCTCTCTCTAGCCCCATGTTTGCTCCCTCTCGGGGAGGCTCTCAGTTTTGGAAAGATCTTGTCAAGGTTCTCCCTCTTTTTAAGGACCACGTTAAATTTGTGGTCGGTAACGGTAATTCGATTCGTTTTTGGCTTGATCGGTGGTCTAGGGATTCTACTCTCTCTGTGGCCTTCCCCACACTATTTTCATACTGCCCGAACTCGGGGATTTCCATCTCTGAGTTCTCTGACAATAACTGGGACCTGGCCTTTTGTCGCTCGATGTCTTTTGTAGAGAGAGAAGACCCGGTGGTCTGGCCCCATTCTTCGTCCAGCCGATTTTCCGTTAAGTCTTTGTACTCCAAGTTAATTGATGGTACCCCCACTAATAAGTTTAGACCTATTTGGCATGCCCAGATTCCTCCCAAGGTGAAGATCTTTTTATGGCAAGCCTTCAAAGGCCGCATGCTGGCGGTGGATCAAATTCGTAAATGTAATGGCCCGGGCTCAGACAGATGTGTGTTCTACGGAGACCTAGAGGACATGAATCACATTTTCTTCCATAGTGTCTTGGCCAAGTTGATCTGGTGTTGGATTAGGTCTTGGCTTCGGGTCTCATGGAGCCCTTCCTCTTTCTCTGAGCTTCGGGTCTTATCTAATAGCCTAGTGGGGTCCACCAAACATTTGTTTTGGGTCGGCCTAGCTGCGGTTTGCTGGGCACCATGGACAATTAGGAACAGATTTACCATTGAGCATATTTTTCCTGCTAAACCTGCTGATTGCTTTAACGCGTGCATGTTCTTGCAGCAGTGGAGATCATTGACTAAGACAGAAGACCGCGATGCTTTCAACCTCCTATTTTCTAAAATTCAGGCTTCTGCGTCTCCTATCTCGCGGCAGGAGCCAGGTGGCTAGTTGTCCTGGGCGACCTTTTGGCTTTCGTGATTTCTTCGTGCGACTACCTTCCTTTTCAGCCTCTCTTAGTTCCGGCATGCGTGCCGATGTTGTGGCATGTGCGCCCTGTATCTCTGTACTACACTTTGCCTTCTGGGTGTGGCCGACTGTCTGTTTGGTTGGCTGTGGTTTGATTGTCTTGAACTCTGCCTGGTGGCTTTATTTATAAAGTCGGGTGGATGCCTTTCCTCTAAAAACATCAGATCCGAGCAAATCCACCGAGGATAGATCCGCCAGAGACACACCTCCACACGCCCACCAAAGATGCTAGACGCATCATCAGAACAGAGGCTAGGCCAGGAGACTTTTATTCCATCTACAGGGAGCCACCACCGTCTCATCTTCCTGATCAGAACACAAACCTTAACAAAAATCAAAAAAACGACTAACAACGGAGCCTTTCCGCCGGCCCTTGCCAGAATCCATCGCGCCCCCAATGGCCCTAGGGCCACCGGAGGCGAGGCGGACCTGTGTCAGCATCGGCGAAAAAAAAAGGGAAATCTGGAATAACTGGAAACTTTATTCAGGAAAGAAAAATATGGCATCTAGTAGTAGCAGTATCTCAACCGCGGTTCAGTTTAACCCCAAACCGGGAGGGCCCACCGGATCAGTAAGGAGGCTGGACAATAACCGGCTTGCCCTCGTTCAGAAATACGATCTCGCGACTCGCGAGCCGCCGCCAGCCAGCCATGGAGGGATCCTTCACGGCCGCCTCCTTCCAGCCTCCCGCCATAGATCCTGCCGGCGCCAACCACTCCCGCTACCCCTTCTGGGTCCTTCTTGACAGCAGAGCCTACTTCGCCGACCGCGACAACGCCACCACAGTCCAGGCCACGACGAGCACAGGCCACGACGTCAAGGTCACCTTCTGCCTCGCTGACCCGCCTGCCGTCTCCTACTTCTGCGTCCACTGCGCCGCGATCAGCATAGAAGATTTTTGCGCCACGGAGCCCCGCGTCGTCTCCTCCGCCAAGGACCTCGCCCTCCTCTGCTTCGCCTTTAAAACCGACCTACGTAGCACACACAAAGACTCCCATCAGCTCGAATACTTCGTCTACAAGGCTGCCCCCGGTGGCAAGCACACCATCAGACCGGTCCCGTGTTCTCCTCCAGCCTACACGCACTCATGGCACGCGGCCATCGTGCCCCGCGACGGCGACAATTTCTTGGTCGCTGATCTATCCCCAAATGGGGACCTTGGGCACTACAACCTGCACATCTTCTCATCGGAGACGAACGAGTGGAGCACCAAACAATTGCAGCTGCAGACGCCTCCCGATGTCTTGTCACTGGACCTGCCAAGCCAAACCGACAAGGTGATCACTCTCGGAGAAAGCATGGTAGGATGGGTCGACCTCTGGCGCGGCATTGTCGTCTGTGATGTGCTTCAGAACCAGCCTCTTCTCCGCTTCCTCGCGCTGCCCAAGGCCGATTTCGACCTGCACCAGAAAAGCCGAGCACGGCAAGTGCGGGACGTCATCGGCTTCCCCGATGGTTACATCAACTTCGTCGAGATCGAGCACTGCCTCAGATGGTTCACCGTTGTCAGAAAGATCACTATGAAGACGGCCATGGTTTTTGATGTTGAGGATACCATCTCTGACGAGGACCTCCTCAAGCCTTATGATATGGACGACCTTAAAGATGACCATCCTGTACGGCATGCACCCGCTGGCTGGAAGCTCCGGACAATGGTTAGGAGCGTCCACTGGGACTATTGGGAAAGTAGTAAAACTCTCCATGTCGACGACATATCAGCCTACCCACCTGAACCCTCCAAGCTGCTGTCTCATCTAATTAATAATAAAGACGGGAAATTGACATTGGGAAACCTAAAGACTACAGGCTTCCCGACCTTCAGTATTTACGGTGGTAATGTTGTCCACCTCGTCTCTAAGCTGGAGTCTCCGGATGAAGACGCATTGCTTGTTGGTGTTGATGTTGGAAAGAAGAAGCTGGAAGTCATGGAACCATATTGCTGCGGGAGATCCATTCCTTTCGACCCCTTTCCGGTTGTTGGTTTTGATATTGAAAACAAGCTGGAAGTCATCGAACCATATTATGGCGGGAGACGCACTTCTTTCGATCCCATTTCCTGTGCATTCTCCGAATATCTTAATACCACTCCAACTCCAAGGCATGATTTTCTTTTGCTCTGCTTCTCTTTACTCTACGCTGTTAACCTTCACCATAAACTCAACAAAAAAGATTTCTTTTGTACTCGACTTATTTTACCACAATGGCGCCTGAGACATTTTGCCTCTTAATTTTCTTTAGGCCATGTGATGAGGAAGTTGCAGTTGCAGCAGACTCTGCTCAGAATGGTGTGTCGAATGATCATCTTTCATCGGATGACACTGTTCCAAGCAATGATGAGGAAGTTGCAGTTCCAGCAGAGTCTGCTCAGAATGGTGTGCCGAATGATCATCTTCCATCGGACGATACTGTTCCAAGCAATGATGAGGAAGTTGCAGTTGCAGCAGAGTCTGCTCAGAATGGTGTGCCGAATGATCGTCTTTCATCGGGCCATACTGTTCCAAACTATCTGGTAAGCACGCTGTAATTAATCATCTTGCTGCTATATATTATAGATGTCTCCATTTAATTTACCATCTCCTCCAATAAGATGTATATATGTAAACCCTTCTTACACAGCAAACCCAGCAAAACACGTGGAATGGGGATGGGCCCTATGGGAGTTGGAGCCAGTACGGTTATGGTGTGCACCCTGGATACTACGGCAACTATCAGCAGCCAACCCCATTCCAGCCACCCATGTGGTCTTCAACTTCAACTCAATTAGGTATAAACATTGTCAATGCTTATAATATGGTGCCATTCTTTTATCCTAGTTCTTTTTGGCTCAAACAAAATGTTTAACTATAAAATGTTAGAAAGTATTGAACATTAACATTTGATATCATGATTTTAAAAAAATTGTGGAAGACTTGCATCACCATGTTGCCTTTGTTGCTGTATATGGCAGAATACAACCTTGCAATTGCAAATTTGCCGTTGCAGCAAAGCTGAGTTCAAAAGCTAGCTTTGATCAATGAGTAAACTTACTAGCTCATGGTTTTACAATACGAAAGTTTTAAGATATTATGTGGGCTAATGATGGGAATCTTGGTTTGTTTATGTGAATGACTCAGCGCTGTGTGATATATTAAACTCTAGAGTATTTCCTTGATTTGTGATGATTTTTTTATCTACTGTATTTTGGATTAACTGGAGCCGAGATTGTTATTTAAACTAGTTGTTTGTTTGAAAATGTGACACTGAGTTGCTTGATGCTTGGCTTTAAGAGTTCATCCACGGTACTGCGATAAATTTGATATTGGATAATTGAATTAGAACAAACATATATATGATTAAGTGATAATGTTCCCTCCAATTTTTCTAGCATGTGAAACCCTTTCAATTTGATTGAATTGCTTCTCTTGATGAAAGCCTCAGTCCATGCATTGAATAATATGAATTAGTTTTTATTTATTATGATATAACTTGCTCATTTTACTTTTGCAGAAGGGTATATCTATGCCCGTTGGACTTTGCCAGATGCCTATGGACGGATATATTTATCAGTACCGTTCAATGACATGTATAACCCCTTTGCCCTATGGATGCCTCCAATGCCAGCGCAGCCACCGTTCGCCCAACCATTTGTTCCAGGACAGTTCTTTGCAGCACCGATGACTCGACGATAGGATATTATGGTGTCCTCAGCCATGGCCAAGAGCACCACATAAAGCCATTTTCATCTCTTACACATCATGAGCAGGTGGAATATCATGGTCCTTGCCACCAACCGGATTTTCATGGTTGATGTTCTGGAACGTCAACAAAGTGCTTATTGGTTGAGAACAATTTCAGTTTCTCACACAGCAAACATCCTATCAGTAGCTTGCTTGCGGTGGCATTTAACAGCTTAATTTCCTCGAGCAGTAGGGATTTCTTTCAGTTTGGATGATGCAAGAATGATAGAAAATTCAAACCTAGTTGTACATACTAAGAATCTAAGATGCACCACAGTGGACTCTCACAAAATGTCTATATGTGCCTAAGAACACTCCACCATGGCCAATTCTTTTTGTCAGGCTCAAGGATGATCCTCCTTGGATGCAGTGTGTCCCAAGACTCCCAATGGGGTTTGAAGAAAAATAAGGTAAAACAACGAAGCAGCGGGAGTAACATACATATCTCAAATGCCAATTAGCATGAGCAATTCTTAGTTTGTTTCATAAAATTATACAGGATGATCAAATTGAGGGAAAACTCAGAACTACTTAGGTCTCCGCAGTTTTCTCATAGATATCCGGAAAAAAAATACTCCTGCAAGAGTTATAGCAATTCCATTAGAGAAAATAGTTATATCTGCACTAGTACAGCATCATTGTGGTTTGGCAAAAAGTATTCAAATATTGAAGGAAAATAAGTAGTGCCTTACCTCTGAAAGCATGCAACGGTGTAGGCTTTTATCATCGCCTTGCCCAATGTATACAACAAATTACGGAAGATCTTACACCTCTATCAAAACAAAGCTTGAAAAGACCTTGATATCCAAAAAAAGCTTGAAAATACCTCCCACATTTCAAGCTGAAATTTTGGGGCAAAGACTTTAGTGTAGCTATCATTTTCCAAACAAATTTCTGATCAAAATTTGTGTGATTATCAACATGCTCCTCTGTTGGGGCTCTCCGCTTCACGCCGTTGATCTCTAGCGTTTCTTCTGATCTTCGGCTGATGCAGCCAGGGGCGGAGGAGCCGCCAAGGTTGGGCGGCCGACCCAGCTTGATTTTCTGCAAAAGCGTTTATATAGGTGTATGTTGTGTATATGTCATGGCCATAGACGGACAAGTTAGACTGACAAGCAACCTTTGCCCATGGTCTCGCTGGGAAAATAAGATAGACGGACAAGCAACCTTATTTGGCATCTCTAGAAGATCCCGCAAACGCGCGTCCTATAAAACGTGTATAAGGGCTCCCGCAAATTGTTTTTACGATGCGGCGACCGCTCTGGCCGGACAGATCCCGCAAACGCATTCCGCAAATGTTTTGCGGGACACCTTTGCG
The DNA here is from genome assembly GCA_021605145.1 of Aegilops bicornis. Lineage (NCBI taxonomy): Eukaryota > Viridiplantae > Streptophyta > Magnoliopsida > Poales > Poaceae > Aegilops > Aegilops bicornis. Next base: position 55,082,366 of record CM038670.1, read on the forward strand.
GGATCTGTTCGTCCGGATTGCTCGCCGCACCGTAAATTTTTCATAAAACATCATACAAATTGCACATTTCACAATAATGTCAACTGAATGGAATCTAAAATAAATTCAACATACAAATATATAAATGGTCAAGCAAGTCACAATACAACAGTAGTCATCATTACAACAAATATTTGAATTCAAATAATTATTACAACGCCAAATTATTCAAATCTCACACGAATAGAAATGGATACAAATGGGGATCTATCTCCCCCGTAGAGCTACCACCGATGCTCAATAAGATCATGTTGAATTTGGTTATGCGAATCACGGTCCTTGATCTTGTGGTAGGTCTCAAGAAATGCACTGATCTCATCTGCATCCCTGGACGGCTTCGCACAGCTACCAACATTGGCATAGTTGTAGTCCAAGTCCAAATCCCCCTCTTCCTCGATGATCATGTTGTGTAAAATTACACAAGCATTTATGACGTTTCAAAGGGATTTTTTTTATCCCAGAAGCGAGCGGGACATGGAACAATGGCAAACCGATCTTGCAACACACCAAGTGCCCTCTCAATATCCTTTCGCCAAGCTTCTTGTGGTTTCGCAAAAAAATTGTGCTTCTTGATTTTGGGGTCACTAATGGTCTTCACAAATGTTGACCATTTTGGGGTATAGTTGCAAGCTGGAGCGTTTCCACTAGCTAGCTGAGCAAACAAAATGAGATCGCTGCAAAATGTTGATATCATTATGAGACCCTGGCAAACCAGAGAAGCAATGCCAAATCCGTAGATCATGTGAGGCCACGGCTTCAAGCATGATGGTGGGTTTGCATTTGTGGCCGGTGTATTGCCCTGCCCAAGCCACTGGGCAGTTCTTCCACCTCCAAGGCATGCTATCAATACTACCTAGCATGCCGGCCATCCCATTGCTTCGTTCATCGCCATGAGTTTCTTTACGTCATCTTTGTTTGGAGCACGAAGATACTCCGGGCCAGAACCCGGATTATTGTTTTCGCAAAAACAAGGAATGTTGATGGTACTCTTGCGCTTTTTTTTTTGCAGGAAAGGAACTTTCCATTAATCAACCATGATGATTACATTCAGAGTCCAAAATGCTAGCTATCTCCATAGGCGATTTCCGAATCCAGCACGCCCGTCGTTGTTGCTGCGAACGGCCCATACAAGCAAGAGTATGACTCGCCATGTTCGTGTGCCTACTGATCTTAGCTAGACTAATGTTCCTTTCTAGAGTCAGAATGCTTCTGATCTCATTAATACGAAATGCATGCCTCGAACGGTCCGTACCTTTAGATTGCACCATCTTCAACAACTCGGCACAATCCGTCTCAACAATCAATGGTAGGTCCGACCAGTGGAGGGCAAGCCGAAGCCCTTCTTCCATTGCCACCATTTCAGCTTCTAGGGGGTCACCGCAATTGAAGAGCACCCTTGTCGCTGCGAAGATCACAGCACCTTCATGATCCCGCAAGAGCATACCAGCTCCAGCCGTTCCATCTTCCTTCAGAAAAGAACCATCAATGTTCAGTTTTGCATGACCTGCTGGAGGAGCCTCCCAGCGTGGAGTGTGTGTTACTTCAGGTACGTTCACCTGCCGACTGCTTGAGAAGTTGATCACCTGCTTGCCCTTTGTCATGTCGGCCTTCGGATGTTGCTGAATGGCCAGCAGGGACGTGATATAGCTAGTAAGAAATCTACGCGAAGCCTCAATCGGGACTGGTGGTTTGTGGTGAGTAACCTCATTTCTAGCATACCAAATTCGCCACATAATCATCAGACACGCCAGCCGCTGGACGTCAGAGAGTTTCTCCAACAGGCGAAAGATCCAGTCAGGTTCGGCATTGCGCAGGACAACAGTAGATGGAAGATCCCGCAGTTCACGCATAGCTTCCCAAAGTGCCACTGCGTGGGGGCACTGGGTGAGGGCGTGGTGTACATCCTCCGTTGCATGACCACACATCAAGCATGCAGGGTCGTTTTCCATATGTCTATGATGCTTGGTGGCTTGCGTTGCAAGGGACTCACGAGCTGCAAGCCATGCAAAAACACGAACTTTCGCTGGAGCTGCGTTCTTCCATATCAGGTCCCAAACCGGCCGTCGTCCGTCCGGCCGTGTGCTCGAAGCTACCAAATCTTGCGCCTCCATGTGTTCCTGCAACCCCAGGTAATAGGCACTACGCACCGAGAAGCAGCCTCGTTTGTCGGGGTGCCACGCAAGGAAGTCCGCTTCATGTCTGTTGGACGTCTTAATCCGGAGGATACTCTCAGACGTCTGGCTGATAGAAGTGCTGCTGTAACAGGGCATGGTTCCATGTGCCATCGGGATTGAGAAGATCAGCGACCCACTTTAGTCGACAGCGTCGCTTCGGAGTCATCGGTCGCCGTGAGTGGTCACGAGGTATCCAAGGATCACGCCATATTCGAACTTGGGACCCGTTTCCAATCCTCCAAATGGCCCCTTTCTTGAGCAGCTCCAGTCCATATTCAATGGCTTGCCAGGTCGACGACGCATTGCCGGTGAAGACGGTATCCACCAAGAATCCGTTGGGGTAGTATTTCACCTTGAGCACCTGCGCACATAAACTATGGGGGTTGACAATTAGCCGCCAAGCCTGCTTAGCAAGCAGCGCTTGGTTAAATAGTTTCATATCGCGGAATCCAATGCCTCCATGAGATTTGGGCCTAAGCATAATGTCCCATGACACCCAGTGAGTTCGTCGTTGCCCTTGAGTCGCTACCCACCAGAAATTCCGTATCATTTTTGTCAGGTCCTCGCATAGTCCATCTGGGAGTTTAAAAACACCCATAAGATAAGTGGGGAGAGCTTGGGCAACCGCCTTGATAAGCACCTCCTTCCCACCCTTCGATGACTCGCCCATAGCACGAATCTCTTGAGCATTTTAGCCTGAATTCCTTGGAATTTACCTCGGTGCATCCTTCCTTCCGGCATCGGAAGTCCAAGGTATTTAGGCTCAAATTCAACTTGCGAGACTTGAAGGACAGATTTGACCTCCTCTTGAATTTGGTCAGGGCAAGATTTCCCAAACATGAGTGAACACCTATCAAAATTTACCAGTTGTCCCGTACCTTGGGCATATGAAGTAATGACTTGTCGAATCCTTGTAGCTTGCTCTGCATTCGCCTTAAAGAAGAGCAATGTGTCGTCGGCGAATAGCATATGAGAGATACCCGGGGCGCCCCGGCATACCTTTAGAGGGGCAATGTTTCCATCATTAATTTCTTTTTGCAACAACGCTGACAGACCATCTGCAACAAGCAGAAAGAGGAATGGCGAAAGAGGATCGCCTTGTCGAAGTCCACGGGTTGGTGTAAACGAATCCAGCAAGGTTCCATTAAGTTTAACCGAGTAGCTCACCGAGGATACACATGACATGATCCAGCTAGTCCACCGATGAGCGAAACCTAAGCCTTTCATCGCCTTCTCCAAGAAGTCCCAATCCACACGGTCATAGGCCTTCGACAAGTCAATTTTGTAGGCACAAAAATTCTTCCCAGGATTAGTATTATGCTCAATGAAATGGAAGCACTCAAATGCGACCAAGGCATTGTCTGTAATCAATCTGCCGGGCACAAACGCACTCTGATTGACAGAGATAATATCTCCAAGCAGTGGTCTCAACCTATTTGCAAGACACTTGGCGATCACCTTATACAGAACAGTACATAGGCTGATAGGACGAAATTCCTTCAAGGTCGTAGGCTGGTCCACTTCAGGAATTAGGACAATGGCTGTATGGTTCACATTCGAGGGCATGTGCCCAGTGGCAAAGAATTGCAGAACCGCGGGAACAACTTTGTCCTTGAGAACTCCCCAATTTCGTTGATAGAATTTTGCCGGAAAGCCATCTGTGCCCGGTGCCTTCAAGGGCCCTATTTCAAACAGCGCGTCCTCTATCTCCTTCTCTGAAAAATCCCGGCATAAAAGTACATTCATCTCAGGAGTCACCTTGGTTTCAAACAGCTGTACAATCTCCTCATGGTGCAAGTTGGGGTCTCGGGTGAACAGTTCCTGAAAATAGCTCGTTACCAATGCTTCAATCTCGTCCGGTGCTGTCACCCAGTTGTCACTCGCATTTTTCAGCTTGGTAATCTTATTTTTCTTAGCCCGCCAAACTGCTTTTTTGTGAAAGAATTTCGTGTTCCGATCGCCCTCCTTCAGCCAGTTAATACGGGACCTCTGAAGCCATAACATCTCCTCTTTGTACAGGAGTTCGTTGAGCTGATCATTGACTCTACGAACCTCAGCTCTGTCCGCCCCGCTGCCGAGGAGACGATCTAGTTTAGTACGCAGTTCTTTAAGCTTCCTCAAAATATTACCGAAGCGCTTGTTACTCCATGCATGGAGGGAGTTCATGACCGAGACGAGGCAAGCTTGGATGGCGCCTAGATCATCCTTCTCCCCGGCTGCACTCCAAGCCTGTTCAATGATCTCTGGTAGGTCAGACGGACGCTCCCAGAACAATTCATACTACCGACACCTCCTTTTGTTCTGAACAATTTGTTCAGCATGAAAACGGATGAGTAACAGACAGTGGTCAGAACAAGAAGATACCACATGTTCCACTGAAGCGTGTTCAAACATGTTGCGCCATGATTGACTTGCGCTCCTGGCATGTTAGAAATGAAATCGTCCACGACAAACATCCGTCCCCAGTTGAAGTATCATGTCGATTCTTACTCAGCTATGAGTCGTCGTTGCTCGCTATCAAGAGGTATCCTTCAGGTGATCTCATGAAAGGTAAAATGGTGATTGATGATGCAGGTCGGTTGCCGTTGCTATCACATGTAGAGAGCACTCAGACTCCCCCAATCAAATGGCAACCTCCAGTTCATGGTCGTGTAAAATTAAACATTTATGGTTCCTACTATGAAGCTTCTGGAGAGGCAGGTGCGGGCATGATACTGTGCGGCACTAATGGAGCCATCATTTTCTCGGCTTGTAGAAGCCTGCTGAACTGTGCAAGTCCCTTGCAAGCTGAACTTGCAGCCTGCTTGGGGGGTCTAAACTTTGTTATGCAATGGTCGATACTTCATGTGGATGTTGAGATGGATTGCTTGGTTGTTGTGGGCTCGATTCGGGCACCAATTGAGGATAGGTCGTTGCATGCGATGATAAGCAATGAAGCGAAGTCGCTTCTCGGTGATAGGGATTGTTCTATTGCTCATATTAGTAGGTGTCAAAATACTATCAGTAATTTTAAGGCCCCAAGCCCCCGTGTTGCCTTTCCCCTCGGTGAAATGGGCGGCGGCTCTGCCGGCCCCAACACCCCTCCCCCACCACCACCACCAGACCTCCTCCCCTCGCCACCGCTGGTGGCCTCGCCGGGCAAAGCCCGCCGGTGGCGGCGGGGCTTTCCTCTTCCTTGTCGTCGGGTTGCGTTGCGCACGAGCAGGGGAGCTAGTGCTGGTGGGTGAGCGGGCCGTTGGCGGCGGGCGTGCGGGCCGGCGGCAGCGTGGTGGCTGGACCATGGATCCCGCGTGCTCGTGGGGATGCATGCTCTTAGTAGCTTGCTTACTATCCTGAACAAAATTCGGTTTCTCACACAACAGATATCCTGAACATTAGTAGCTTGCTTATTGTCTGCAGCAGCATCTAAAATGTTAATGTCCTCAAGCAGTAGGGATTTCTTGCAGTTTGGATGGTGCAACAACGATAGAAGATTCAAACCTAGCTGTACATACTAAGATGCACCAGAGTGGAGTTTCACAAAATGTTTAAATGTGCTTAAGTAGAGATGGGACTTAGCTCAGTTTCATATCCGTGAAGGCAAAGAAATAACTAAGCACAAGAGTGTGCATGATAAGTAGATGCTATTTGTTCTACCGGACCACGGCTAGCTACTCAAACAACGCTCTTCTGGATATGCATGGCATGGGTAGAAGTAGTTCAACAAAACTATGCTTGGGCTGTTGTGTCCAGCTCCCCATGGTTCGTACAAGAGCTATTGTGTAGTTGTCTCCAGGAGCTTCAATCATGGAGAAAGGGTGCCTGAAGCCAGTGATTACTCAAGATCACAAGAAAGTAGAATCCAGGAACTCCAAGGTTAAAATAATTTTTTTTCACAAAACAGACATCATGAAGTAGGAGCAACCAAACATCAGCAATTTATAACACAACTTCATACGGGCAAAAAAAAAACTTGGGCATGCTACAAAGCATCAAGATGCGAGGATACACACTTTGTTTACACCGCGGGACATCAACCATGAAATCCAGCTGGTGGTGTGGACCATGATTTTCCACCTGCTCACGATGTGTAAGAGATGAAAATGGCTTCATGTGGTGTTGTTGGCCGTGGCTGGGGGCAGCGTAACTTCCCGCCATCGAAGTCATCATCGGGGTGCGAAGGATTGTCTTGGAGCCAACGGTTGGGCGAAGGGTGGTTGTGCTGCCATTGGATGCATCGATGGGACCAAGGGTGGGGCAACCGTCGCCGGCTTATACATTTTCTTCAACTGATAGATATACCCTTTTGCAAAAAAACAAGATGAGCATGTTATAATAAAATATAAACTAAAATCATACGTATTATTAAATGCATGGTCTGAGGCAGTAATCAAGTGAAGCAATTTGATCAAATGAGACAATTCCTTGTGCCAGAAAAAATTAGTCGAATTTTTTTTACTTGTTCCTTTTGTCCTGATGCTATTATCCAACAGAAAATTTGTTGCAATACCGCAGACAAATTCTGAATCCCTAAAATCCACCAACTCAAACATCCAATGTTGGCACATTTTCAAATACTCGTGTAGTTCAAGTAATAAGCTCGTTACCCAGAAGTCACTCACTACTGGAAAACGGTCCTACGCCGACGGCCAAAACTATGCCGACGGCAGCCGTCGGCCTACTTGGAGCTATGACGACAGCCTAGTCCTGGCCGTCGGCTTATCCTGGCCGTCGGGCTACCCCGATCTACACCGACGGCAGCCGTCGGTAGAGAACGGCCGTCGACCTGGATGCAGACACGCCGACAGCAGCCGTCGGCATACCTATGGGCCCGGCGACCCCGCCCATGACCAGCGGTTAACGCCGTCAAACCTATGCCGACGGTCGGGACGGGCGGCCGTCGGCATATCTCCGCACGCCCACGTTATCGATCCGCTGCCTAGATATGCCGACGGCAGCCGTCAAGATAGGCGCCCACGTCACCGATCATGCACGGCGCCCACCTAAACCCTGCCGTCTCTATGCCGACGGCAATGCCGTCGGCATAGTTATTTGTTTTATATGTGTTTTTTTTACATATGTTTTTATGCTTTTTTAAAAATATGTTTTTATGCTTTTTTATGTATTATATGAAAATATACGTAGTTTGTAATTTTTTCCATAGATTATGAATATATATATATATATATATAGTTTGTTCGAGCACATTAATAATGTGCCGTCATGTTCTTTTGAATATAGGTCCTTATATTTTATTAAAATCAAAAACACCTATGCGACAATGATTTAGTGGCGGTTGCAAACGCCCGGGCACCGCCTCCTGAGTGTGCCCTCACAGACGGCGCCGCCGCTAGCATCCTGGAGGGCGGAAACAGCAAGACGGGTCTATAATGGAGGGACGTTGCTCCTAAGTGTTTCTATGGATGACCTACCACAACAGGTGGTGTTGTGGCATGTTCAAGAGGCGGCACGCATCTTCGGGCGTGGCCTCCCTAACGTCTGGCGCCCACCCGGCACCGGAGGGGGGAAAAGCAGACGCCTATCAGGTCTACACGGAGGGGATGTAGCTGTCGGTTTGGCCCGGATGTTGCTCCCAGGTGTCCCTCTGAGCTGACCTGACACAACTGGGTGGAGTGGTCCACTGTTCAAAGCACGTCCGTGGAAATTCAAAGAGTTAGATCTCGTGGTCAACCGCCTGTGGTTAGGGCGGACGGGGCCCCGGGGGAGGGGGTAGCAATGCCACCGGAGGCCGCAAGACCGCCCCTCATACATGCAGGTGGTGTGGTGGCATGTCTGAAGAGGCGGCACGCGTCTCAGGTTCGCCCCCTCACGGACGGCGCCATCGCCGCACCGGAGGGGGAAACGGACGCTGCCGGGTCTACACGGAGGGGATCTTGCCGTGGACCCGCCCGGATGTTGCTCCAAAGTGTTCCTATGGGCTGACCTAACACAACCGGGTGGAGAGGTCCACCGTCAAATCCCGTCCGTGCAAAGTCAAAGGGCTAGATCCCGTGGTCAAACGCTACAGGTTAGGGCGGACGGGGCCCCGGGGTAGTAATGCCACCGAGCGTCAGACCGGGCCCTCATACATGCGGGGTGGTGTGGTGGCATGTCCGAAGAGGCGGCACGCTGCGTCTCCGGGTGTGGCCCCCCCCCTCACGGGCCGGCAATGACACGGTAGTAGACGCTCATGTAACGATGCAGCGTGAATATTATTAAATACTTGGAGCGCGATAAAATAATGAGTTTTTTACACAACGTGGGCACATGTGCTATATGACTGATGGTAATTTTTCATAATTTTTTGTGATGGAGAAGTATCTGAACACTTCACTCTACGCGGATTGCTCTTCGCACGTCTACGACTGTGGCCGGCGGCCTCCAGGGGCTAGCATACCGTCAAATCTTGCGTAGGCGGCCTCTCACAAGTCTGGAAGTGTTGAGGCGGTTGCAAACGCCCAAAGCACGCTGCCTCCGGTGTGCCCTCACGGACGGCGCGCCACGCCGCACCGGAGGGGGGAAACGGACGGCCGGGTCTATACGGAGGGGATCTTGCCGTGGGTCCGCCCGGATGTTGCTCCAAAGTGTTCCTATGGACTGACCTAACACAACCGGGTGGAGAGGTCCACCGTCAAATCCCGTCTGCAAATTCAAAGGGCTAGATCCCGTGGTCAAACGCTACAGGTTAGGGCGGACGGGGCCCTGGGGTAGTAATGCCACCGAGCTGCCGCACCGGGCCCCTCATACATGCGGGTGGTGTGGTGGCATGTCCGAAGAGGCGTGCACGCTCCGGGTGTGGCCCCTCACGGACGGCAATGACACGGTAGTAGACGCTCGCGGTAACGATGCAGCGTGAATATTATTAAATACTTGGAGCGCGATAAAATCATGAGTTTTTACACAACGTGGGCACATGTGCTATAGGACCGATGGTAATTTTTCATAATTTTTGTGATGGAGAAGTATTCAACACTTCCCTCTACGCTGATTGCTCTTCGCACGCTTCACGACCGTGGCCGCGGCCTCGGGGCCAGCATAGCGTCAAATCTTGCGAGGCGGCCTCTCACAAGTCTGGAAGTGTTGAGGCGGTTGCAAACGCCCAGACGCTGCTCTGGTGTGCCCCCCCCCTCACGGACGCGCCGCCACGCACCGGAGGGGAAACGGACGCGCCGGGTCTATACGGAGGGGATCTTGCTGTGGGTCCGCCCGGATGTTGCTCCAAAGTGTTCCTATGGACTGACCTAACACAACCGGGTGGAGAGGTCCACCGTCAAATCCCGTCCGTGCAAAGTCAAAGGACTAGATCCCGTGGTCAAACGCTACAGGTTAGGCGGGGACGGGGCCCTGGGTAGTAATGCCACCGAGCTGCCGCACCGGCCCTCATACATGCGGGGTGGTGTGGTGGCATGTCCGAAGAGGCGGCACGCGTCTCCGGGTGTGGCCCTCACGGACGGCAATGACACGGTAGTAGACGCTTCGCGGTAACGGATGCAGCGTGAATATTATTAAATACTTGGAGCGTGATAAAATCATGAGTTTTTTACACAACGTGGGCACATCTGCTATAGGACTGATGGTAATTTTTCATAATTTTTTGTGATGGAGAAGTATCTGAACACTTCCTCTACGCCTGATTGCTCTTCGCACGCTTCACGATCAGGGCCGGGCGGCCTCCGGGCCAGCATAGCGCCAAATCTTGCGAGGCGGCCTCTCACAAGTCTCGAAGTGTTGAGGCGGTTGCAAACGCCCAAAGACGCTGCCTCCGGTGTGCCCCTCACACGGACGGCGCCGCCGCCGGCACCTGGAGGGGGGAAATGGACGCGTCGGGTCTATACGGAGGGGATCTTGCTGCGGGTCTGGCCCAGATGTTGCTCCAAAGTGTTCCTATGGACTGACCTAACACAACCGGGTGGAGAGGTCCACTGGTCAAATCCCGTCCGTGCAAAGTCAAAGGGCTAGATCCCGTGGTCAAATGCTACAGGTAGGCGGGACGGGGGCCCTGGGGTAGTAATGCCACCGAGCTGTCGCACCGGCCCTCGTACATGCGGGTGGTGTGGTGGCATGTCCGAAGAGGCGGCACGCTGCCTCCGGGTGTGGCCCCTCACGGACGGCAATGACACGGTAGTAGACGCTCGCGGTAACGATGCAGCGTGAATATTATTAAATACTTGGAGCGCGATAAAATCATGAGTTTTTACACAACGTGGGCACATGTGCTATAGGACTGATGGTAATTTTTCATAATTTTTGTGATGGAGAAGTATCTCAACACTTCCTCTACGCTGATTGCTCTTCGTGACGCCCACGACCGGCCGGGCGGCCTCGGGGCCAGCATACCGCCAAATCTTGCGTAGGCGGCCTCTCACAAGTCTGGAAGTGTTGAGGCGGTTGCAACGCCCAGCACGCTGCCTCCGGTGTGCCCCCTCACACGGACGGGCGCCACGCCGCACTGGAGGGGGGGAAACGGACGCTGGTCTACACGGAGGGGATCTTGCCGTGGGTCCGCCCGGATGTTGCTCCAAAGTGTTCCTATGGACTGACCTAACACAACCGGGTGGAGAGGTCCACCGGTCAAATCCCGTCCGCAAAGTCAAAGGGCTAGATCCCGTGGTCAAACGCTACAGGCTTAGGCGGGACGAGGCCCTGGGGGGTAGCAATGCAATCCGAGCATCGCACGGGGCCCTCGTACATGCGGGGTGGTGTGGTGGCATGTCCGAAGAGGTGGCACACGTCTCCGGGGTGTGGCCCTCCTCACGGACGGCAATGACACGGTAGTAGACGTTCTGCGGTAAGGATGCAGCGTGAATATTATTAAATACTTGGAGCGCGATAAAATCATGAATTTTTTACACAACGTGGGCACATGTGCTATAGGACTGATGGTAATTTTTCATCATTTTTTGTGATGGAGAAGTATCTGAACACTTCACTCTCTGGATTGCTCTTCGCACGCTCACGATCGGCCGGGCGGCCTCCGGGCTAGCATACCGTCAAATCTTGCGACGGCCTCTCACAAGTCTCGAAGTGTTGAGGCGGTTGCAAACGCCCAAAGACGCTGCCTCCGGTGTGCCCCCTCACACGGACGGCGCCACGCCGCACCGGAGGGGGAAACGGACGCCGGGTCTATACGGAGGGGATCTTGCTGTGGGTCCGCCCGGATGTTGCTCCAAAGTGTTCCTATGGACTGACCTAACACAACCGGGTGGAGAGGTCCACCGTCAAATCCCGTCTGCAAAGTCAAAGGGCTAGATCCCGTGGTCAAACGCTACAGGGTTAGGGCGGACGGGGCCCCGGGGTAGCAATGCCACCGGAGCGCCGCACCGGCCCTCATACATGCGGGGTGGTGTGGTGGCATGTCCGAAGAGGCGCACGCTGCCTCCGGGTGTGGCCCTCACGGACGGCAATGACACGGTAGTAGACGCTCGCGTAACGATGCAGCGTGAATATTATTAAATACTTGGAGCGCGATAAAATCATGAGTTTTTACACAACGTAAGCACATGTGCTATAGGACTGATGGTAATTTTTCATAATTTTTGTGATGGAGAAGTATCTCAACACTTCCCCACGCTGGATTGCTCTTCGCGACGCTTCACGACCGTGGCCACGGCCTCCGGGGCCAGCATACCGTCAAATCTTATGCGAGGCGGACTCTCACAAGTCTAGAAGTGTTGAGGCGGTTGCAAACGCCCAAAGCACGCTGCCTCCGGTGTGCCCCTCACGGACGGCGCCGCCGCACCGGAGGGGGGAAACGGACGCTGCCGGGTCTACACGGCGGGGATCTTGCCGTGGGTCTGGCCCGGATGTTGCTCCAAAGTGTTCCTATGGACTGACCTAACACAACCGGGTGGATAGATCCACTGCTCAAAGCCCGTCCGTGCAAAGTCAGAGGGCTAGATCCCGTGGTCAAACCTACAGGGTTAGGCGGGACAGGGGCCCTGGGGGTAGCAACGCCACCCGAGCGTCGCACCGGGCCCTCATACATGCGGGGTGGTGTGGTGGCATGTCCGAAGAGGCGGCACGCGTCTCCGGGGTGTGCCCCCCTCACGGACGGCAATGACACGGTAGTAGACGCTTCGCGTAACGATGCAGCGTGAATATTATTAAATACTTAGAGCGCGATAAAATCATGAGTTTTTACACAACGTGGGCACATGTGCTATAGGACTGATGGTAATTTTTCATAATTTTTGTGATGGAGAAGTATCTCAACACTTCCCTCTACGCTGGATTGCTCTTCGCACGCCCACGACCGTGGCCGCGGCCTCGGGGCCAGTATACCGCCAAATCTTGCGTAGGCGGCCTCTCACAAGTCTCGGAAGTGTTGAGGCGGTTGCAAACGCCCAAAGACGCTGCCTCCGGTGTGCCCCCTCTCACGGACGGCGCCGCCGCCGACACCTGGAGGGGGGAAACGGGCGCGTCGGGTCTACATGGCGGGGATCTTGCCGTGGGTCTGGCCCGGATGTTGCTCCAAAGTGTTCCTATGGACTGACCTAACACAACCGGGTGGATAGGTCCACTGCTCAAAGCCCGTCCGTGTAAAGTCAAAGGGCTAGATCCCGTGGTCAAACGCTACAGGGTTAGGCGGGACGGGGCCCTGGGGTAGTAATGCCACCGAGCGCCGCACCGGGCCCTCATACATGCGGGTGGTGTGGTGGCATGTCCGGAAGAGGCGGCACGCTGCCTCCGGTGTGGCCCTCACGGACGGCAATGACACGGTAGTAGACGCTCGCGTAACGATGCAGCGTGAATATTATTAAATACTTGGAGCGCCGATAAAATCATGAGTTTTTACACAACGTGGGCACATGTGCTATAGGACCGATGGTAATTTTTCATAATTTTTGTGATGGAGAAGTATCTCAACACTTCCTCTACGCTGATTGCTCTTCGCGACGCTCACGATCGCGGGCCGGGCGGCCTCCGGGGCCAGCATACCGCCAAATCTTGCGTAGGCGGCCTCTCACAAGTCTCGGAAGTGTTGAGGCGGTTGCAAACGCCCAGCACGCTGCCTCCGGTGTGCCCCCCTCCTCACGGACGGCGCCACGCCGCACCGGAGGGGGAAACGGACGCCCGGGTCTACACGGAGGGGATCTTGCTGTGGGTCCGCCCGGATGTTGCTCCAAAGTGTTCCTATGGGCTGACCTAACACAACCGGGTGGAGAGGTCCACCGTCAAATCCCGTCTGCGTAAAGTCAAAGGGCTAGATCCCGTGGTCAAACGCTACATGGGTTAGGGCGGACGGGGCCCCGGGGTAGTAATGCCACCGAGCGTCCGCACCGGGCCCTCATACATGCGGGGTGGTGTGGTGGCATGTCCGAAGAGGCGCACGCTGCCTCCGGGTGTGGCCCTCACGGACGGCAATGACACGGTAGTAGACGCTCGCGGTAACGATGCAGCGTGAATATTATTAAATACTTGGAGCGCGATAAAATCATGAGTTTTTACACAACGTGGGCACATGTGCTATAGGACCGATGGTAATTTTTCATAATTTTTGTGATGGAGAAGTATCTCAACACTTCCTCTACGCTGATTGCTCTTCGCGACGCCTACGACCGTGGCCGGGCGGCCTCCGGGGCCAGCATACCGCCAAATCTTGCGAGGCGGCCTCTCACAAGTCCGGAAGTGTTGAGGCGGTTGCAAACGCCCAAAGACGCTGCCTCCGGGTGTGCCCCCTCAACGGACGGCGCCTACCGCACCGGAGGGGGGAAACGGACGCCGGGTCTACACGGAGGGGATCTTGCCGTGGGTCCGCCCGGATGTTGCTCCAAAGTGTTCCTATGGGCTGACCTAACACAACCGGGTGGAGAGGTCCACCGGTCAAATCCCGTCTGCAAAGTCAAAGGGCTAGATCCCGTGGTCAAACGCTACAGTGGTTAGGGCGGACGGGGCCCCGGGGTAGTAATGCCACCGAGCTGCCGCGACCGGCCCTCATACATGCGGGGTGGTGTGGTGGCATGTCCGAAGAGGCGGCACGCTGCCTCCGGGTGTGGCCCTCACGGACGGCAATGACACGGTAGTAGACGCTCGCGTAACGATGCAGCGTGAATATTATTAAATACTTGGAGCGCCGATAAAATCATGAGTTTTTACACAACGTGGGCACATGTGCTATAGGACTGATGGTAATTTTTCATAATTTTTGTGATGGAGAAGTATCTCAACACTTCCTCTACGCCGGATTGCTCTTCGCACGCCCACGACCGCGGGCCGCGGCCTCCGGGGCCAGCATACCGTCAAATCTTGGCGAGGCGGCCTCTCACAAGTCTCGAAGTGTTGAGGCGGTTGCAAACGCCCAAAGCACGCTGCCTCCGGGTGTGCCCTCACGGACGGGCGCCGCCGCCGCACCGGAGGGGGGAAACGGACGCGCCGGGTCTACACGGAGGGGATCTTGCCGTGGGTCCGCCCGGATGTTGCTCCAAAGTGTTCCTATGGGCTGACCTAACACAACCGGGTGGAGAGGTCCACCGTCAAATCCCGTCTGCAAAGTCAAAGGGCTAGATCCCGTGGTCAAACGCTACAGGTTAGGGCGGACGGGGCCCCGGGGTAGTAATGCCACCGGAGCGCCGCACCGGGCCCTCATACATGCGGGGTGGTGTGGTGGCATGTCCGAAGAGGCGGCACGCTGCCTCCGGGTGTGGCCCTCACGGACGGCAATGACACGGTAGTAGACGCTCGCGTAACGATGCAGCGTGAATATTATTAAATACTTGGAGCGCGATAAAATCATGAGTTTTTACACAACGGGCACATGTGCTATAGGACCGATGGTAATTTTTCATAATTTTTGTGATGGAGAAGTATCTCAACACTTCCCCACGCTGATTGCTCTTCGCGACGCCTACGATCGTGGGGCGGCCTCCGGGCCAGCATACCACAAATCTTGCGAGGCGGCCTCTCACAAGTCCGGAAGTGTTGAGGCGGTTGCAAACGCCAAAGACGCTGCCTCCGGTGTGCCCCCTCACGGACGGGCGCCATCGCCGCACCGGAGGGGGGAAACGGACGCGCCGGGTCTACACGGAGGGGATCTTGCCGTGGGTCCGCCCGGATGTTGCTCCAAAGTGTTCCTATGGGCTGACCTAACACAACCGGGTGGAGAGGTCCACCGTCAAATCCCGTCTGCAAAGTCAAAGGGCTAGATCCCGTGGTCAAACGCTACAGGTTAGGGCGGACGGGGCCCTGGGGTAGTAATGCCACCGAGCGCCGCACCGGCCCTCATACATGCGGGGTGGTGTGGTGGCATGTCCGAAGAGGCGGCACGCTGCCTCCGGTGTGGCCCTCACGGACGGCAATGACACGGTAGTAGACGCTCGCGTAACGATGCAGCGTGAATATTATTAAATACTTGGAGCGCGATAAAATCATGAGTTTTTACACAACGCGGCACATGTGCTATAGGACCGATGGTAATTTTTCATAATTTTTGTGATGGAGAAGTATCTCAACACTTCCCCACGCTGATTGCTCTTCGCGACGCTTCACGACCGGGCCGGGCGGCCTCCGGGCCAGCATACCGCCAAATCTTGGCGAGGGCGGCCTCACAAGTCCGGAAGTGTTGAGGCGGTTGCAAACGCCCAAGACGCTGCCTCCGGTGTGCCCCCTCACGGACGGCGCCACGCCGCACCGGAGGGGGGAAACGGACGCTGCCGGGTCTACACGGAGGGGATCTTGCCGTGGGTCCGCCCGGATGTTGCTCCAAAGTGTTCCTATGGGCTGACCTAACACAACCGGGTGGAGAGGTCCACCGTCAAATCCCGTCTGCAAAGTCAAAGGGCTAGATCCCGTGGTCAAACGCTACAGGTTAGGGCGGACGGGGCCCCGGGGTAGTAATGCCACCGAGCGCCGCACCGGCCCTCATACATGCGGGTGGTGTGGTGGCATGTCCGAAGAGGCGGCACGCTGCCTCGGGTGTGGCCCTCACGGACGGCAATGACACGGTAGTAGACGCTCATGTAACGATGCAGCGTGAATATTATTAAATACTTGGAGCGCCGATAAAATCATGAGTTTTTACACAACGTGGGCACATGTGCTATAGGACCGATGGTAATTTTTCATAATTTTTGTGATGGAGAAGTATCTCAACACTTCCTCTACGCTGATTGCTCTTCGCACGCCCACGATCGTGGCCGGGCGGCCTCCGGGGCCAGCATACCGCCAAATCTTGCGAGGCGGCCTCTCACAAGTCTCGAAGTGTTGAGGCGGTTGCAAACGCCCAGCACGCTGCCTCCGGTGTGCCCCCTCACGGACGGCGCCGCCACGCCGCACCGGAGGGGGGAAACGGACGCTGCCGGGTCTACACGGAGGGGATCTTGCTGTGGGTCCGCCCGGATGTTGCTCCAAAGTGTTCCTATGGGCTGACCTAACACAACCGGGTGGAGAGGTCCACCGGTCAAATCCCGTCTGCAAAGTCAAAGGGCTAGATCCCGTGGTCAAACGCTACAGGTTAGGCGGGACGGGGCCCCGGGGTAGTAATGCCACCGAGCGCCGCACCGGGCCCTCATACATGCGGGTGGTGTGGTGGCATGTCCGAAGAGGCGGCACGCCTCCGGGTGTGGCCTCACGGACGGCAATGACACGGTAGTAGACGCTCGCGGTAACGATGCAGCGTGAATATTATTAAATACTTGGAGCGCGATAAAATCATGAGTTTTTACACAACGTGGGCACATGTGCTATAGGACTGATGGTAATTTTTCATAATTTTTGTGATGGAGAAGTATCTCAACACTTCCCTACGCTGATTGCTCTTCGCACGCCTCACGACCGTGGCCGGGCGGCCTCCGGGGCCAGCATACCGCCAAATCTTGCGAGGCGGCCTCTCACAAGTCTCGAAGTGTTGAGGCGGTTGCAAACGCCCAAAGCACGCTGCCTCCGGTGTGCCCTCTCACGGACGGCGCCGCCGCCGGCACCTGGAGGGGGAAACGGACGCGTTGGGTCTACACGGAGGGGATCTTGCCGTGGGTCTGGCCCGGATGTTGCTCCAAAGTGTTCCTATGGGCTGACCTAACACAACCGGGTGGATAGGTCCACTGCTCAAAGCCCGTCCGTGCAAAGTCAAAGGGCTAGATCCCGTGGTCAAACGCTACAGGGTAAGGCGGGACGGGGGCCCTGGGGTAGTAATGCCACCGAGCGCCGCACCGGCCCTCATACATGCGGGTGGTGTGGTGGCATGTCCGAAGAGGCGGCACGCTGCCTCCGGGTGTGGCCCTCACGGACGGCAATGACACGGTAGTAGACGCTCGCGTAACGATGCAGCGTGAATATTATTAAATACTTGGAGCGCGATAAAATCATGAGTTTTTACACAACGTGGGCACATGTGCTATAGGACCGATGGTAATTTTTCATAATTTTTGTGATGGAGAAGTATCCGAACACTTCCCCACGCTGGATTGCTCTTCGTGACGCTTCACGACCGTACGGGCGGCCTCCGGGCCAGCATACCGCCAAATCTTGCGAGGCGGCCTCTCACAAGTCCGGAAGTGTTGAGGCGGTTGCAAACGCCCAAAGCACGCTGCCTCCGGTGTGCCCCCTCACGGACGGCGCCACGCCGCACCGGAGGGGGGAAACGGACGCGCCGGGTCTACACGGAGGGGATCTTGCCGTGGGTCCGCCCGGATGTTGCTCCAAAGTGTTCCTATGGGCTGACCTAACACAACCGGGTGGAGAGGTCCACCGGTCAAATCCCGTCTGCAAAGTCAAAGGGCTAGATCCCGTGGTCAAACGCTACAGGTTAGGGCGGACGGGGCCCCGGGGTAGTAATGCCACCGAGCTGCCGCACCGGGCCCTCATACATGCGGGTGGTGTGGTGGCATGTCCGAAGAGGCGGCACGCTGCCTCCGTGTGGCCTCACGGACGGCAATGACACGGTAGTAGACGCTCGCGTAACGATGCAGCGTGAATATTATTAAATACTTGGAGCGCGATAAAATCATGAGTTTTTACACAACGTGGGCACATGTGCTATAGGACCGATGGTAATTTTTCATAATTTTTGTGATGGAGAAGTATCTCAACACTTCCTCTACGCTGGATTGCTCTTCGCGACGCCCACGACCGTGGCCGGGCGGCTCCGGGGCCAGCATACCGTCAAATCTTGCGAGGGCGGCCTCTCACAAGTCCGGAAGTGTTGAGGCGGTTGCAAACGCCCAAAGACGCTGCCTCCGGGTGTGCCCCCTCACGGACGGCGCGCCACCGCCGCACCGGAGGGGGAAACGGACGCTGCCGGGTCTACACGGAGGGGATCTTGCCGTGGGTCCGCCCGGATGTTGCTCCAAAGTGTTCCTATGGGCTGACCTAACACAACCGGGTGGAGAGGTCCACCGTCAAATCCCGTCTGCAAAGTCAAAGGGCTAGATCCCGTGGTCAAACGCTACAGGTTAGGGCGGACGGGGCCCTGGGGTAGTAATGCCACCGAGCGCCGCACCGGGCCCTCATACATGCGGGGTGGGGTGGTGGCATGTCCGAAGAGGCGGCACGCTGCCTCCGGGTGTGGCCCTCACGGACGGCAATGACACGGTAGTAGACGCTCGCGGTAACGATGCAGCGTGAATATTATTAAATACTTGGAGCGCGATAAAATCATGAGTTTTTACACAACGTGGGCACATGTGCTATAGGACCGATGGTAATTTTTCATAATTTTTGTGATGGAGAAGTATCTCAACACTTCCCCACGCGATTGCTCTTCGCACGCCCACGACCGTGGCCGCGGCCTCCGGGGCCAGCATACCGCCAAATCTTGCGAGGCGGCCTCTCACAAGTCTCGGAAGTGTTGAGGCGGTTGCAAACGCCCAAAGCACGCTGCCTCCGGTGTGCCCCTCACGGACGGGCGCCACGCCGCACCGGAGGGGGGAAACGGACGCGCCGGGTCTACACGGAGGGGATCTTGCCGTGGGTCCGCCCGGATGTTGCTCCAAAGTGTTCCTATGGGCTGACCTAACACAACCGGGTGGAGAGGTCCACCGTCAAATCCCGTCTGCAAAGTCAAAGGGCTAGATCCCGTGGTCAAACGCTACAGGTTAGGGCGGACGGGGCCCTGGGGTAGTAATGCCACCGAGCGCCGCACCGGCCCTCATACATGCGGGTGGTGTGGTGGCATGTCCGAAGAGGCGGCACGCTGCCTCCGGGTGTGGCCCTCACGGACGGCAATGACACGGTAGTAGACGCTCGCGGTAACGATGCAGCGTGAATATTATTAAATACTTGGAGCGCGATAAAATCATGAGTTTTTACACAACGGGCACATGTGCTATAGGACTGATGGTAATTTTTCATAATTTTTGTGATGGAGAAGTATCTCAACACTTCCCCACGCTGATTGCTCTTCGCACGCTTCACGACCGGGCCGGGCGGCTCCGGCCAGCATACCACAAATCTTGGCGAGGCGGCCTCTCACAAGTCTCGGAAGTGTTGAGGCGGTTGCAAACGCCCAAAGCACGCTGCCTCCGGTGTGCCCCCTCACGGACGGCGCCGCCGCCGCACCGGAGGGGGGAAACGGACGCTGCCGGGTCTACACGGAGGGGATCTTGCTGTGGGTCCGCCCGGATGTTGCTCCAAAGTGTTCCTATGGGCTGACCTAACACAACCGGGTGGAGAGGTCCACCGTCAAATCCCGTCTGCAAAGTCAAAGGGCTAGATCCCGTGGTCAAACGCTACATGTGGTTAGGGCGGACGGGGCCCCTGGGGTAGTAATGCCACCGGAGCTGCCGCACCGGGCCCTCATACATGCGGGTGGTGTGGTGGCATGTCCGAAGAGGCGGCACGCTGCCTCCGGGTGTGGCCTCACGGACGGCAATGACACGGTAGTAGACGCTCGCGGTAACGATGCAGCGTGAATATTATTAAATACTTGGAGCGCCGATAAAATCATGAGTTTTTACACAACGTGGGCACATGTGCTATAGGACCGATGGTAATTTTTCATAATTTTTGTGATGGAGAAGTATCTCAACACTTCCTCTACGCTGGATTGCTCTTCGCACGCTCACGATCGTGGGCGGCCTCCGGGGCCAGTATACCGCCAAATCTTGCGAGGCGGCCTCTCACAAGTCCGGAAGTGTTGAGGCGGTTGCAAACGCCCAGCACGCTGCCTCCGGTGTGCCCCCTCACGGACGGCGCGCCGCCGCCGCACCGGAGGGGGGAAACGGACGCTGCCGGGTCTACACGGAGGGGATCTTGCCGTGGGTCCGCCCGGATGTTGCTCCAAAGTGTTCCTATGGGCTGACCTAACACAACCGGGTGGAGAGGTCCACCGTCAAATCCCGTCTGCGGCAAAGTCAAAGGGCTAGATCCCGTGGTCAAACGCTACAGGTTAGGGCGGACGGGGCCCCGGGGTAGTAATGCCACCGAGCGCCGCACCGGGCCTCATACATGCGGGTGGTGTGGTGGCATGTCCGAAGAGGCGGCACGCTGCCTCCGGGTGTGGCCCCTCACGGACGGCAATGACACGGTAGTAGACGCTCATGTAACGATGCAGCGTGAATATTATTAAATACTTGGAGCGCGATAAAATCATGAGTTTTTACACAACGTGGGCACATGTGCTATAGGACCGATGGTAATTTTTCATAATTTTTGTGATGGAGAAGTATCTCAACACTTCCTCTACGCTGGATTGCTCTTCGCACGCCTACGACCGGTGGCCGGCGGCCTCCGGGGCCAGCATACCGTCAAATCTTGCGAGGCGGCCTCACAAGTCCGGAAGTGTTGAGGCGGTTGCAAACGCCCAGCACGCTGCCTCCGGTGTGCCCCCTCACGGACGGCGCCACGCCGCACCGGAGGGGGGAAACGGACGCGGCCGGGTCTACACGGAGGGGATCTTGCCGTGGGTCCGCCCGATGTTGCTCCAAAGTGTTCCTATGGGCTGACCTAACACAACCGGGTGGAGAGGTCCACCGTCAAATCCCGTCTGCAAAGTCAAAGGGCTAGATCCCGTGGTCAAACGCTACAGGTTAGGGCGGACGGGGCCCCGGGGTAGTAATGCCACCGAGCGCCGCACCGGCCCTCATACATGCGGGTGGTGTGGTGGCATGTCCGAAGAGGCGGCACGCTGCCTCCGGGTGTGGCCCTCACGGACGGCAATGACACGGTAGTAGACGCTCATGTAACGATGCAGCGTGAATATTATTAAATACTTGGAGCGCGATAAAATCATGAGTTTTTTACACAACGTGGGCACATGTGCTATAGGACCGATGGTAATTTTTCATAATTTTTGTGATGGAGAAGTATCTCAACACTTCCCCACGCTGATTGCTCTTCGCACGCTTCACGACTGTGGCCGGCGGCCTCCGGGGGCTAGCATACCGTCAAATCTTGCGTAGGCGGCCTCTCACAAGTCTCGAAGTGTTGAGGCGGTTGCAAACGCCCAGCACGTGTCTCCGGGGTGTGCCCCCCCCCTCACGGACGGCGCCATCGCCGGCACCTGGAGGGGGGAAACGGACGCGTCGGGTCTACACGGAGGGGATCTTGCTGTGGGTCCGCCCGGATGTTGCTCCAAAGTGTTCCTATGGGCTGACCTAACACAACCGGGTGGAGAGGTCCACCGGTCAAATCCCGTCTGCGGCAAAGTCAAAGGGCTAGATCCCGTGGTCAAACGCTACAGGTTAGGGCGGACGGGGCCCCGGGGTAGTAATGCCACCGAGCGCCGCACCGGCCCTCATACATGCGGGGTGGTGTGGTGGCATGTCCGAAGAGGCGGCACGCTGCCTCCGGGTGTGGCCTCACGGACGGCAATGACACGGTAGTAGACGCTCGCGGTAACGATGCAGCGTGAATATTATTAAATACTTGGAGCGCCGATAAAATCATGAGTTTTTACACAACGGGCACATGTGCTATAGGACTGATGGTAATTTTTCATAATTTTTGTGATGGAGAAGTATCTCAACACTTCCCCACGCTGGATTGCTCTTCGCACGCTTCACGACCGTGGCCGCGGCCTCCGGGCCAGCATACCGCCAAATCTTGCGAGGCGGCCTCTCACAAGTCCGGAAGTGTTGAGGCGGTTGCAAACGCCCAGCACGCTGCCTCCGGTGTGCCCCCTCACGGACGGCGCGCCGCCGCACCGGAGGGGGGAAACGGACGGCCGGGTCTACACGGAGGGGATCTTGCCGTGGGTCCGCCCGGATGTTGCTCCAAAGTGTTCCTATGGGCTGACCTAACACAACCGGGTGGAGAGGTCCACCGTCAAATCCCGTCTGCAAAGTCAAAGGGCTAGATCCCGTGGTCAAACGCTACAGGTTAGGGCGGACGGGGCCCCGGGGTAGTAATGCCACCGGAGCTGCCGCACCGGGCCCTCATACATGCGGGTGGTGTGGTGGCATGTCCGAAGAGGCGGCACGCTGCCTCCGGGTGTGGCCCTCACGGACGGCAATGACACGGTAGTAGACGCTGGCGGTAACGATGCAGCGTGAATATTATTAAATACTTGGAGCGCGATAAAATCATGAGTTTTTACACAACGTGGGCACATGTGCTATAGGACCGATGGTAATTTTTCATAATTTTTGTGATGGAGAAGTATCTCAACACTTCCTCTACGCTGATTGCTCTTCGCACGCTTCACGACCGTGGCCGGCGGCCTCCGGGGCCAGCATACCGCCAAATCTTGGCGAGGCGGCCTCTCACAAGTCTCGAAGTGTTGAGGCGGTTGCAAACGCCAAAGACGCTGCCTCCGGTGTGCCCCCTCACGGACGGCGCCACGCCGCACCGGAGGGGGGAAACGGACGCGCCGGGTCTACACGGAGGGGATCTTGCCGGGTCCGCCCGGATGTTGCTCCAAAGTGTTCCTATGGGCTGACCTAACACAACCGGGTGGAGAGGTCCACCGTCAAATCCCGTCTGCGGCAAAGTCAAAGGGCTAGATCCCGTGGTCAAACGCTACAGGTTAGGGCGGACGGGGCCCCGGGGTAGTAATGCCACCGAGCGCCGCACCGGGCCCTCATACATGCGGGTGGTGTGGTGGCATGTCCGAAGAGGCGGCACGCTGCTCGGGTGTGGCCTCACGGACGGCAATG
The DNA here is from genome assembly GCA_021605145.1 of Aegilops bicornis. Lineage (NCBI taxonomy): Eukaryota > Viridiplantae > Streptophyta > Magnoliopsida > Poales > Poaceae > Aegilops > Aegilops bicornis. Next base: position 55,105,584 of record CM038670.1, read on the forward strand.
ACACGGTAGTAGACGCTCGCGTAACGATGCAGCGTGAATATTATTAAATACTTGGAGCGCCGATAAAATCATGAGTTTTTACACAACGTGGGCACATGTGCTATAGGACCGATGGTAATTTTTCATAATTTTTGTGATGGAGAAGTATCTCAACACTTCCCCACGCTGATTGCTCTTCGCACGCTCACGATCCGGGCCGCGGCCTCCGGGGCCAGCATACCGCCAAATCTTGCGAGGCGGCCTCTCACAAGTCTCGAAGTGTTGAGGCGGTTGCAAACGCCCAAAGACGCTGCCTCCGGTGTGCCCCCTCACGGACGGCGCCACCGCCGCACCGGAGGGGGAAACGGACGCTGCCGGGTCTACACGGAGGGGATCTTGCCGTGGGTCCGCCCGGATGTTGCTCCAAAGTGTTCCTATGGGCTGACCTAACACAACCGGGTGGAGAGGTCCACCGTCAAATCCCGTCTGCGGCAAAGTCAAAGGGCTAGATCCCGTGGTCAAACGCTATGTGGTTAGGGCGGACGGGGCCCTGGGGTAGTAATGCCACCGAGCTGCCGCACCGGCCCTCATACATGCGGGTGGTGTGGTGGCATGTCCGAAGAGGCGGCACGCTGCCTCCGGGTGTGGCCCCTCACGGACGGCAATGACACGGTAGTAGACGCTCGCGTAACGATGCAGCGTGAATATTATTAAATACTTGGAGCGCGATAAAATCATGAGTTTTTACACAACGGGCACATGTGCTATAGGACTGATGGTAATTTTTCATAATTTTTGTGATGGAGAAGTATCTCAACACTTCCTCTACGCTGATTGCTCTTCAGACGCCCACGACCGGGCCGGCGGCTCCGGGGCCAGCATACCGCCAAATCTTGGCGAGGCGGCCTCTCACAAGTCCGGAAGTGTTGAGGCGGTTGCAAACGCCCAAAGACGCTGCCTCCGGTGTGCCCCCTCACGGACGGCGCCACGCCGCACCGGAGGGGGGAACGGACGCGTCGGGTCTACACGAAGGGGATCTTGCCGTGGGTCTGGCCCGGATGTTGCTCCAAAGTGTTCCTATGGACTGACCTAACACAACCGGGTGGATAGGTCCACTCCTCAAAGCCCGTCCGTGCAAAGTCAAAGGGCTAGATCCCGTGGTCAAACGCTACAGGGTTAGGCGGGACGGGGCCCCGGGGTAGTAATGCCACCGAGCGCCGCACCGGGCCCTCATACATGCGGGGTGGTGTGGTGGCATGTCCGAAGAGGCGGCACGCTGCCTCGGGTGTGGCCCTCACGGACGGCAATGACACGGTAGTAGACGCTCATGTAACGATGCGCGCGTGAATATTATTAAATACTTGGAGCGCGATAAAATCATGAGTTTTTACACAACGTGGGCACATGTGCTATAGGACCGATGGTAATTTTTCATAATTTTTGTGATGGAGAAGTATCTCAACACTTCCCCACGCTGATTGCTCTTCGCACGCCCACGACCGTGGCCGGCGGCTCCGGGGCTAGCATACCGCCAAATCTTGCGTAGGCGGCCTCTCACAAGTCTCGAAGTGTTGAGGCGGTTGCAAACGCCCAGCACGCGTCTCCGGGGTGTGCCCCCCCCTCACGGACGGCGCCGCCGCCGGCACCTGGAGGGGGGAAACGGACGCGTCGGGTCTACACGGAGGGGATCTTGCTGTGGGTCTGGCCCGGATGTTGCTCCAAAGTGTTCCTATGGGCTGACCTAACACAACCGGGCGGAGAGGTCCACCGTCAAATCCCGTCTGCAAAGTCAAAGGGCTAGATCCCGTGGTCAAACGCTACAGGTTAGGGCGGACGGGGCCCCTGGGGTAGTAATGCCACCGAGCGCCGCACCGGCCCTCATACATGCGGGTGGTGTGGTGGCATGTCCGAAGAGGCGGCACGCTGCCTCCGGGTGTGGCCCTCACGGACGGCAATGACACGGTAGTAGACGCTCGCGTAACGATGCAGCGTGAATATTATTAAATACTTGGAGCGCGATAAAATCATGAGTTTTTACACAACGTGGGCACATGTGCTATAGGACCGATGGTAATTTTTCATAATTTTTGTGATGGAGAAGTATCTCAACACTTCCTCTACGCTGATTGCTCTTCGCACGCTTCACGACCGTACGGGCGGCCTCCGGGGCCAGCATACCGCCAAATCTTGCGAGGCGGCCTCTCACAAGTCTCGAAGTGTTGAGGCGGTTGCAAACGCCCAGCACGCTGCCTCCGGTGTGCCCCCTCACGGACGGGCGCCACGCCGCACCGGAGGGGGGAAACGGACGGCCGGGTCTACACGGAGGGGATCTTGCCGTGGGTCCGCCCGGATGTTGCTCCAAAGTGTTCCTATGGGCTGACCTAACACAACCGGGTGGAGAGGTCCACCGGTCAAATCCCGTCTGCAAAGTCAAAGGGCTAGATCCCGTGGTCAAACGCTACAGGTTAGGGCGGACGGGGCCCCGGGGTAGTAATGCCACCGAGCGCCGCACCGGCCCCTCATACATGCGGGGTGGTGTGGTGGCATGTCCGGAAGAGGCGGCACGCTGCCTCCGGGTGTGGCCTCACGGACGGCAATGACACGGTAGTAGACGCTCGCGTAACGATGCAGCGTGAATATTATTAAATACTTGGAGCGCCGATAAAATCATGAGTTTTTACACAACGTGGGCACATGTGCTATAGGACCGATGGTAATTTTTCATAATTTTTGTGATGGAGAAGTATCTCAACACTTCCCCACGCTGATTGCTCTTCGCACGCCCACGACCGTGGGCCGGGCGGCCTCCGGGCCAGCATACCGCCAAATCTTGGCGAGGCGGCCTCTCACAAGTCCGGAAGTGTTGAGGCGGTTGCAAACGCCAAAGACGCTGCCTCCGGTGTGCCCCTCACGGACGGCGCCGCCGCCGCACCGGAGGGGGGAAACGGACGCTGCCGGGTCTACACGGAGGGGATCTTGCCGTGGGTCCGCCCGGATGTTGCTCCAAAGTGTTCCTATGGGCTGACCTAACACAACCGGGTGGAGAGGTCCACCGTCAAATCCCGTCTGCAAAGTCAAAGGGCTAGATCCCGTGGTCAAACGCTACAGGTTAGGGCGGACGGGGCCCCGGGGTAGTAATGCCACCGAGCGCCGCACCGGGCCCTCATACATGCGGGTGGTGTGGTGGCATGTCCGAAGAGGCGGCACGCCTCCGGGTGTGGCCCCTCACGGACGGCAATGACACGGTAGTAGACGCTCGCGGTAACGATGCAGCGTGAATATTATTAAATACTTGGAGCGCCGATAAAATCATGAGTTTTTACACAACGTGGGCACATGTGCTATAGGACTGATGGTAATTTTTCATAATTTTTGTGATGGAGAAGTATCTCAACACTTCCTCTACGCCGATTGCTCTTCGCGACGCTTCACGATCGTGGCCGGCGGCCTCCGGGGCCAGCATACCGCCAAATCTTGGCGAGGCGGCCTCTCACAAGTCCGGAAGTGTTGAGGCGGTTGCAAACGCCCAAAGCACGCTGCCTCCGGTGTGCCCCCTCACGGACGGCGCCACGCCGCACCGGAGGGGGGAAACGGACGCGGCCGGGTCTACACGGAGGGGATCTTGCCGTGGGTCCGCCCGGATGTTGCTCCAAAGTGTTCCTATGGGCTGACCTAACACAACCGGGTGGAGAGGTCCACCGGTCAAATCCCGTCTGCGCAAAGTCAAAGGGCTAGATCCCGTGGTCAAACGCTACAGGTTAGGGCGGACGGGCCCCGGGGTAGTAATGCCACCGAGCTGCCGCACCGGCCCTCATACATGCGGGTGGTGTGGTGGCATGTCCGAAGAGGCGGCACGCTGCCTCCGGGTGTGGCCCTCACGGACGGCAATGACACGGTAGTAGACGCTCGCGTAACGATGCAGCGTGAATATTATTAAATACTTGGAGCGCGATAAAATCATGAGTTTTTACACAACGTGGGCACATGTGCTATAGGACTGATGGTAATTTTTCATAATTTTTGTGATGGAGAAGTATCTCAACACTTCCTCACGCTGATTGCTCTTCGCGACGCTTCACGACCGCGGGCCGCGGCCTCCGGGCCAGTGCATACCGCCAAATCTTGGCGAGGCGGCCTCTCACAAGTCCGGAAGTGTTGAGGCGGTTGCAAACGCCCAAAGACGCTGCCTCCGGTGTGCCCCTCACGGACGGCGCCACGCCGCACCGGAGGGGGAAACGGACGCTGCCGGGTCTACACGGAGGGGATCTTGCCGTGGGTCCGCCCGGATGTTGCTCCAAAGTGTTCCTATGGGCTGACCTAACACAACCGGGTGGAGAGGTCCACCGGTCAAATCCCGTCTGCGGCAAAGTCAAAGGGCTAGATCCCGTGGTCAAACGCTACAGGTTAGGGCGGACGGGGCCCCGGGGTAGTAATGCCACCGAGCGCCGCACCGGGCCCTCATACATGCGGGGTGGTGTGGTGGCATGTCCGAAGAGGCGGCACGCTGCCTCCGGGTGTGGCCCTCACGGACGGCAATGACACGGTAGTAGACGCTCGCGGTAACGATGCAGCGTGAATATTATTAAATACTTGGAGCGCGATAAAATCATGAGTTTTTACACAACGGGCACATGTGCTATAGGACCGATGGTAATTTTTCATAATTTTTGTGATGGAGAAGTATCTCAACACTTCCCCACGCTGGATTGCTCTTCGCACGCTTCACGACCGTGGGCCGGGCCTCCGGGGCCAGCATACCGCCAAATCTTGGCGAGGGCGGCCTCTCACAAGTCCGGAAGTGTTGAGGCGGTTGCAAACGCCCAGCACGCTGCCTCCGGTGTGCCCCCTCACGGACGGCGCCGCCGCCGCACCGGAGGGGGAAACGGACGCTGCCGGGTCTACACGGAGGGGATCTTGCCGTGGGTCCGCCCGGATGTTGCTCCAAAGTGTTCCTATGGGCTGACCTAACACAACCGGGTGGAGAGGTCCACCGTCAAATCCCGTCTGCAAAGTCAAAGGGCTAGATCCCGTGGTCAAACGCTACAGGTTAGGGCGGACGGGCCCCGGGGTAGTAATGCCACCGAGCGCCGCACCGGCCCTCATACATGCGGGTGGTGTGGTGGCATGTCCGAAGAGGCGGCACGCTGCCTCCGGTGTGGCCCTCACGGACGGCAATGACACGGTAGTAGACGCTCGCGTAACGATGCAGCGTGAATATTATTAAATACTTGGAGCGCGATAAAATCATGAGTTTTTACACAACGGGCACATGTGCTATAGGACCGATGGTAATTTTTCATAATTTTTGTGATGGAGAAGTATCTCAACACTTCCCCACGCTGATTGCTCTTCGCGACGCTTCACGATCGCGGGCCGGCGGCCTCCGGGGCCAGCATACCGCCAAATCTTGCGAGGCGGCCTCTCACAAGTCTCGAAGTGTTGAGGCGGTTGCAAACGCCCAGCACGCTGCCTCCGGTGTGCCCCCTCACGGACGGCGCCACGCCGCCGCACCGGAGGGGGGAAACGGACGCTGCCGGGTCTACACGGAGGGGATCTTGCCGTGGGTCCGCCCGGATGTTGCTCCAAAGTGTTCCTATGGGCTGACCTAACACAACCGGGTGGAGAGGTCCACCGTCAAATCCCGTCTGCAAAGTCAAAGGGCTAGATCCCGTGGTCAAACGCCTATGTGGTTAGGGCGCGGACGGGGCCCCGGGGTAGTAATGCCACCGGAGCGTCGCACCGGGCCCTCATACATGCGGGGTGGTGTGGTGGCATGTCCGAAGAGGCGGCACGCTGCCTCGGGTGTGGCCTCACGGACGGCAATGACACGGTAGTAGACGCTCGCGTAACGATGCAGCGTGAATATTATTAAATACTTGGAGCGCGATTAAATCATGAGTTTTTTACACAACGTGGGCACATGTGCTATAGGACTGATGGTAATTTTTCATAATTTTTGTGATGGAGAAGTATCTCAACACTTCCCCACGCTGGATTGCTCTTCGTGACGCTTCACGACCGTGGCCGGCGGCCTCCGGGCCAGCATACCACAAATCTTGGCGAGGCGGCCTCTCACAAGTCTCGAAGTGTTGAGGCGGTTGCAAACGCCCAAAGACGCTGCCTCCGGTGTGCCCCTCACGGACGGCGCCACGCCGCACCGGAGGGGGAAACGGACGCTGCCGGGTCTACACGGAGGGGATCTTGCCGTGGGTCCGCCCGGATGTTGCTCCAAAGTGTTCCTATGGGCTGACCTAACACAACCGGGTGGAGAGGTCCACCGGTCAAATCCCGTCTGCGTAAAGTCAAAGGGCTAGATCCCGTGGTCAAACGCTACAGGTTAGGGCGGACGGGGCCCCGGGGTAGTAATGCCACCGAGCGCCGCACCGGGCCCTCATACATGCGGGGTGGTGTGGTGGCATGTCCGGAAGAGGCGCACGCTGCCTCCGGGTGTGGCCTCACGGACGGCAATGACACGGTAGTAGACGCTCGCGGTAACGATGCAGCGTGAATATTATTAAATACTTGGAGCGCGATAAAATCATGAGTTTTTACACAACGTGGGCACATGTGCTATAGGACCGATGGTAATTTTTCATAATTTTTGTGATGGAGAAGTATCTCAACACTTCCCCACGCGATTGCTCTTCGCGACGCTTCACGACCGTGGCCGCGGCCTCCGGGGCCAGCATACCACAAATCTTGGCGAGGGCGGCCTCTCACAAGTCCGGAAGTGTTGAGGCGGTTGCAAACGCCCAAAGACGCTGCCTCCGGTGTGCCCCCTCACGGACGGCGCCACGCCGCACCGGAGGGGGAAACGGACGCTGGCCGGGTCTACACGGAGGGGATCTTGCCGTGGGTCCGCCCGGATGTTGCTCCAAAGTGTTCCTATGGGCTGACCTAACACAACCGGGTGGAGAGGTCCACCGGTCAAATCCCGTCTGCAAAGTCAAAGGGCTAGATCCCGTGGTCAAACGCTACAGGTTAGGGCGGACGGGGCCCCGGGGTAGTAATGCCACCGAGCGCCGCACCGGCCCTCATACATGCGGGGTGGTGTGGTGGCATGTCCGAAGAGGCGGCACGCTGCCTCCGGGTGTGGCCTCACGGACGGCAATGACACGGTAGTAGACGCTCGCGTAACGATGCAGCGTGAATATTATTAAATACTTGGAGCGCGATAAAATCATGAGTTTTTACACAACGTGGGCACATGTGCTATAGGACCGATGGTAATTTTTCATAATTTTTGTGATGGAGAAGTATCTCAACACTTCCCCACGCTGATTGCTCTTCGCACGCTCACGATCGTGGGCCGCGGCCTCCGGGCCAGCATACCGCCAAATCTTGCGAGGCGGCCTCTCACAAGTCCGGAAGTGTTGAGGCGGTTGCAAACGCCCAGCACGCTGCCTCCGGTGTGCCCCCTCACGGACGGCGCCACGCCGCACCGGAGGGGGGAAACGGACGCCGGGTCTACACGGAGGGGATCTTGCCGTGGGTCCGCCCGGATGTTGCTCCAAAGTGTTCCTATGGGCTGACCTAACACAACCGGGTGGAGAGGTCCACCGTCAAATCCCGTCCGCAAAGTCAAAGGGCTAGATCCCGTGGTCAAACGCTACAGGTTAGGGCGGACGGGGCCCCGGGGTAGTAATGCCACCGAGCGCCGCACCGGCCCTCATACATGCGGGTGGTGTGGTGGCATGTCCGAAGAGGCGCACGCTGCCTCCGGGTGTGGCCCCTCACGGACGGCAATGACACGGTAGTAGACGCTCGCGGTAACGATGCAGCGTGAATATTATTAAATACTTGGAGCGCGATAAAATCATGAGTTTTTACACAACGTGGGCACATGTGCTATAGGACTGATGGTAATTTTTCATAATTTTTGTGATGGAGAAGTATCTCAACACTTCCCCACGCTGATTGCTCTTCGCGACGCTTCACGATCAGGCCGGGCGGCTCGGGGCCAGCATACCGCCAAATCTTGGCGTAGGGCGGCCTCTCACAAGTCTCGAAGTGTTGAGGCGGTTGCAAACGCCCAAAGCACGCTGCCTCCGGTGTGCCCCCTCACGGACGGCGCCACGCCGCACCGGAGGGGGGAAACGGACGCGCCGGGTCTACACGGAGGGGATCTTGCCGTGGGTCCGCCCGGATGTTGCTCCAAAGTGTTCCTATGGGCTGACCTAACACAACCGGGTGGAGAGGTCCACCGTCAAATCCCGTCTGCAAAGTCAAAGGGCTAGATCCCGTGGTCAAACGCTACAGGTTAGGGCGGACGGGGCCCTGGGGTAGTAATGCCACCGAGCTGCCGCACCGGGCCCTCATACATGCGGGTGGTGTGGTGGCATGTCCGAAGAGGCGGCACGCTGCCTCCGGTGTGGCCCCTCACGGACGGCAATGACACGGTAGTAGACGCTCGCGGTAACGATGCAGCGTGAATATTATTAAATACTTGGAGCGCGATAAAATCATGAGTTTTTACACAACGTGGGCACATGTGCTATAGGACTGATGGTAATTTTTCATAATTTTTGTGATGGAGAAGTATCTCAACACTTCCTCTACGCTGATTGCTCTTCGCGACGCTTCACGACCGTGGCCGGGCGGCCTCCGGGCCAGCATACCGCCAAATCTTGGCGAGGCGGCCTCTCACAAGTCCGGAAGTGTTGAGGCGGTTGCAAACGCCCAAAGCACGCTGCCTCCGGTGTGCCCCCTCACGGACGGCGCCACGCCGCACCGGAGGGGGAAACGGACGCTGCCGGGTCTACACGGAGGGGATCTTGCCGTGGGTCCGCCCGGATGTTGCTCCAAAGTGTTCCTATGGGCTGACCTAACACAACCGGGTGGAGAGGTCCACCGTCAAATCCCGTCTGCGCAAAGTCAAAGGGCTAGATCCCGTGGTCAAACGCCTGCTGTGGTTAGGGCGGACGGGGCCCCTGGGGTAGTAATGCCACCGAGCTGCCGCACCGGGCCCTCATACATGCGGGGTGGTGTGGTGGCATGTCCGAAGAGGCGGCACGCTGCCTCCGGGTGTGGCCTCACGGACGGCAATGACACGGTAGTAGACGCTCGCGTAACGATGCAGCGTGAATATTATTAAATACTTGGAGCGCGATAAAATCATGAGTTTTTACACAACGTGGGCACATGTGCTATAGGACTGATGGTAATTTTTCATAATTTTTGTGATGGAGAAGTATCTCAACACTTCCCCACGCTGGATTGCTCTTCGCGACGCTTCACGACCGCGGGCCGGGCGGCTCCGGGGCCAGCATACCGCCAAATCTTGGCGAGGCGGCCTCTCACAAGTCTCGAAGTGTTGAGGCGGTTGCAAACGCCCGACGCTGCCTCCGGTGTGCCCCCCTCACGGACGGCGCCATCGCCGCACCGGAGGGGGGAAACGGACGCTGCCGGGTCTACACGGAGGGGATCTTGCCGTGGGTCCGCCCGGATGTTGCTCCAAAGTGTTCCTATGGGCTGACCTAACACAACCGGGTGGAGAGGTCCACCGTCAAATCCCGTCTGCAAAGTCAAAGGGCTAGATCCCGTGGTCAAACGCTACAGGTTAGGGCGGACGGGGCCCTGGGGTAGTAATGCCACCGGAGCGCCGCACCGGGCCTCATACATGCGGGTGGTGTGGTGGCATGTCCGAAGAGGCGGCACGCTGCCTCGGGTGTGGCCCTCACGGACGGCAATGACACGGTAGTAGACGCTCGCGTAACGATGCAGCGTGAATATTATTAAATACTTGGAGCGCCGATAAAATCATGAGTTTTTACACAACGTGGGCACATGTGCTATAGGACTGATGGTAATTTTTCATAATTTTTGTGATGGAGAAGTATCTCAACACTTCCCCACGCTGATTGCTCTTCGCACGCTTCACGACCGTGGCCGGGCGGCCTCCGGGGCCAGCATACCGCCAAATCTTGGCGAGGCGGCCTCTCACAAGTCTCGGAAGTGTTGAGGCGGTTGCAAACGCCCAAAGCACGCTGCCTCCGGTGTGCCCCCTCACACGGACGGCGCGCCACGCCGCACCGGAGGGGGGAAACGGACGCTGCCGGGTCTACACGAGGGGATCTTGCCGGGTCCGCCCGGATGTTGCTCCAAAGTGTTCCTATGGGCTGACCTAACACAACCGGGTGGAGAGGTCCACCGTCAAATCCCGTCTGCAAAGTCAAAGGGCTAGATCCCGTGGTCAAACGCTACAGGTTAGGGCGGACGGGGCCCTGGGGTAGTAATGCCACCGAGCGCCGCACCGGGCCCTCATACATGCGGGTGGTGTGGTGGCATGTCCGAAGAGGCGGCACGCTGCCTCGGGTGTGGCCTCACGGACGGCAATGACACGGTAGTAGACGCTCGCGTAACGATGCAGCGTGAATATTATTAAATACTTGGAGCGCCGATAAAATCATGAGTTTTTACACAACGTGGGCACATGTGCTATAGGACTGATGGTAATTTTTCATAATTTTTGTGATGGAGAAGTATCTCAACACTTCCTCTACGCTGATTGCTCTTCGCGACGCCCACGACCGTGGCCGGGCGGCCTCCGGGCCAGCATACCGCCAAATCTTGCGAGGCGGCCTCTCACAAGTCCGGAAGTGTTGAGGCGGTTGCAAACGCCAAAGACGCTGCCTCCGGTGTGCCCCCTCACGGACGGCGCGCCACGCCGCACCGGAGGGGGGAAACGGACGGCCGGGTCTACACGGAGGGGATCTTGCCGTGGGTCCGCCCGGATGTTGCTCCAAAGTGTTCCTATGGGCTGACCTAACACAACCGGGTGGAGAGGTCCACCGTCAAATCCCGTCCGGCAAAGTCAAAGGGCTAGATCCCGTGGTCAAACGCTACAGTGGTTAGGGCGGACGGGGCCCCGGGGTAGTAATGCCACCGAGCGTCCGCACCGGCCCTCATACATGCGGGTGGTGTGGTGGCATGTCCGAAGAGGCGGCACGCTGCCTCCGGGTGTGGCCTCACGGACGGCAATGACACGGTAGTAGACGCTCGCGTAACGATGCAGCGTGAATATTATTAAATACTTGGAGCGCGATAAAATCATGAGTTTTTACACAACGTGGGCACATGTGCTATAGGACCGATGGTAATTTTTCATAATTTTTGTGATGGAGAAGTATCCGAACACTTCCCTCTACGCTGATTGCTCTTCAGACGCTTCACGACCGTGGGCGGCCTCCGGGCCAGCATACCGCCAAATCTTGGCGAGGCGGCCTCTCACAAGTCCGGAAGTGTTGAGGCGGTTGCAACGCCCAAAGCACGCTGCCTCCGGTGTGCCCCCTCACGGACGGGCGCCACGCCGCACCGGAGGGGGGAAACGGACGCGCCGGGTCTACACGGAGGGGATCTTGCCGTGGGTCCGCCCGGATGTTGCTCCAAAGTGTTCCTATGGGCTGACCTAACACAACCGGGTGGAGAGGTCCACCGTCAAATCCCGGCCCGCAAAGTCAAAGGGCTAGATCCCGTGGTCAAACGCTACAGGTTAGGGCGGACGGGGCCCCGGGGTAGTAATGCCACCGAGCTGCCGCACCGGCCCTCATACATGCGGGTGGTGTGGTGGCATGTCCGAAGAGGCGCACGCTGCCTCCGGGTGTGGCCCTCACGGACGGCAATGACACGGTAGTAGACGCTCGCGTAACGATGCAGCGTGAATATTATTAAATACTTGGAGCGCGATAAAATCATGAGTTTTTACACAACGTGGGCACATGTGCTATAGGACTGATGGTAATTTTTCATAATTTTTGTGATGGAGAAGTATCTCAACACTTCCTCTACGCGATTGCTCTTCGCACGCTTCACGACCGTGGCCGGGCGGCCTCCGGGGCCAGCATACCGCCAAATCTTGCGAGGCGGCCTCTCACAAGTCTCGAAGTGTTGAGGCGGTTGCAAACGCCAAAGACGCTGCCTCCGGTGCCCCCTCACGGACGGGCGCCACGCCGCACCGGAGGGGGGAAACGGACGCTGCCGGGTCTACACGGAGGGGATCTTGCCGTGGGTCCGCCCGGATGTTGCTCCAAAGTGTTCCTATGGGCTGACCTAACACAACCGGGTGGAGAGGTCCACCGTCAAATCCCGTCTGCGGCAAAGTCAAAGGGCTAGATCCCGTGGTCAAACGCTACAGGTTAGGGCGGACGGGGCCCCGGGGTAGTAATGCCACCGAGCGCCGCACCGGGCCCCTCATACATGCGGGGTGGTGTGGTGGCATGTCCGAAGAGGCGCACGCTGCCTCGGGTGTGGCCCTCACGGACGGCAATGACACGGTAGTAGACGCTCGCGTAACGATGCAGCGTGAATATTATTAAATACTTGGAGCGCCGATAAAATCATGAGTTTTTTACACAACGTGGGCACATGTGCTATAGGACCGATGGTAATTTTTCATAATTTTTGTGATGGAGAAGTATCTCAACACTTCCTCTACGCGATTGCTCTTCGTGACGCTTCACGACCGTGGGCGGCCTCCGGGGCCAGCATACCGCCAAATCTTGGCGAGGCGGCCTCTCACAAGTCTCGAAGTGTTGAGGCGGTTGCAAACGCCCAGCACGCTGCCTCGGTGTGCCCCTCACGGACGGCGCCGCCACGCCGCACCGGAGGGGGGAAACGGACGCTGGCCGGGTCTACACGGAGGGGATCTTGCCGTGGGTCCGCCCGGATGTTGCTCCAAAGTGTTCCTATGGGCTGACCTAACACAACCGGGTGGAGAGGTCCACCGTCAAATCCCGTCTGCGGCAAAGTCAAAGGGCTAGATCCCGTGGTCAAACGCTACAGGTTAGGGCGGACGGGGCCCCGGGGTAGTAATGCCACCGAGCTGCCGCACCGGGCCCTCATACATGCGGGTGGTGTGGTGGCATGTCCGAAGAGGCGGCACGCTGCCTCGGGTGTGGCCTCACGGACGGCAATGACACGGTAGTAGACGCTCGCGTAACGATGCAGCGTGAATATTATTAAATACTTGGAGCGCGATAAAATCATGAGTTTTTACACAACGTGGGCACATGTGCTATAGGACTGATGGTAATTTTTCATAATTTTTGTGATGGAGAAGTATCTCAACACTTCCCCACGCGATTGCTCTTCGCATCGCTTCACGACCGTGGCCGGGCGGCCTCCGGGGCCAGCATACCGCCAAATCTTGGCGAGGCGGCCTCTCACAAGTCTCGAAGTGTTGAGGCGGTTGCAAACGCCCAAAGACGCTGCCTCCGGTGTGCCCTCACGGACGGCGCCACGCCGCACCGGAGGGGGGAAACGGACGCTGCCGGGTCTACACGGAGGGGATCTTGCCGGGTCCGCCCGGATGTTGCTCCAAAGTGTTCCTATGGGCTGACCTAACACAACCGGGTGGAGAGGTCCACCGTCAAATCCCGTCTGCGCAAAGTCAAAGGGCTAGATCCCGTGGTCAAACGCTACAGGTTAGGGCGGACGGGGCCCCGGGGTAGTAATGCCACCGAGCGCCGCACCGGCCCTCATACATGCGGGGTGGTGTGGTGGCATGTCCGAAGAGGCGGCACGCTGCCTCCGGGTGTGGCCTCACGGACGGCAATGACACGGTAGTAGACGCTCGCGTAACGATGCAGCGTGAATATTATTAAATACTTGGAGCGCGATAAAATCATGAGTTTTTACACAACGTGGGCACATGTGCTATAGGACTGATGGTAATTTTTCATAATTTTTGTGATGGAGAAGTATCTCAACACTTCCTCTACGCTGATTGCTCTTCGTGACGCTTCCACGATCGTGGGCCGCGGCCTCCGGGGCCAGTGCATACCGCCAAATCTTGGCGAGGCGGCCTCTCACAAGTCTCGAAGTGTTGAGGCGGTTGCAAACGCCCAGCACGCTGCCTCCGGTGTGCCCCCCTCACGGACGGGCGCCACGCCGCACCGGAGGGGGGAAACGGACGCTGCCGGGTCTACACGGAGGGGATCTTGCCGTGGGTCCGCCCGGATGTTGCTCCAAAGTGTTCCTATGGGCTGACCTAACACAACCGGGTGGAGAGGTCCACCGTCAAATCCCGTCTGCAAAGTCAAAGGGCTAGATCCCGTGGTCAAACGCTACAGGTTAGGGCGGACGGGGCCCCGGGGTAGTAATGCCACCGAGCGCCGCACCGGCCCTCATACATGCGGGTGGTGTGGTGGCATGTCCGAAGAGGCGGCACGCTGCCTCCGGGTGTGGCCCTCACGGACGGCAATGACACGGTAGTAGACGCTCGCGTAACGATGCAGCGTGAATATTATTAAATACTTGGAGCGCCGATAAAATCATGAGTTTTTACACAACGTGGGCACATGTGCTATAGGACCGATGGTAATTTTTCATAATTTTTGTGATGGAGAAGTATCTGAACACTTCCCCACGCTGATTGCTCTTCGCACGCCTACGACCGGGCCGCGGCCTCCGGGGCCAGCATACCGCCAAATCTTGCGAGGCGGCCTCTCACAAGTCTCGAAGTGTTGAGGCGGTTGCAAACGCCCAAAGACGCTGCCTCCGGGTGTGCCCCCTCACGGACGGGCGCGCCACGCCGCACCGGAGGGGGGAAACGGACGCGCCGGGTCTACACGGAGGGGATCTTGCCGTGGGTCCGCCCGGATGTTGCTCCAAAGTGTTCCTATGGGCTGACCTAACACAACCGGGTGGAGAGGTCCACCGGTCAAATCCCGTCTGCAAAGTCAAAGGGCTAGATCCCGTGGTCAAACGCTACAGGTTAGGGCGGACGGGGCCCCGGGGTAGTAATGCCACCGAGCGCCGCACCGGGCCCTCATACATGCGGGTGGTGTGGTGGCATGTCCGAAGAGGCGGCACGCTGCCTCGGGTGTGGCCCCTCACGGACGGCAATGACACGGTAGTAGACGCTCGCGTAACGATGCAGCGTGAATATTATTAAATACTTGGAGCGCCGATAAAATCATGAGTTTTTACACAACGTGGGCACATGTGCTATAGGACTGATGGTAATTTTTCATAATTTTTGTGATGGAGAAGTATCTCAACACTTCCCCACGCTGATTGCTCTTCGCACGCCTACGACCGGGCCGGCGGCCTCCGGGGCCAGCATACCGCCAAATCTTGCGAGGGCGGCCTCTCACAAGTCCGGAAGTGTTGAGGCGGTTGCAAACGCCCAGCACGCTGCCTCCGGTGTGCCCCCTCACGGACGGGCGCCACGCCGCACCGGAGGGGGGAAACGGACGCTGCCGGGTCTACACGGAGGGGATCTTGCCGTGGGTCCGCCCGGATGTTGCTCCAAAGTGTTCCTATGGGCTGACCTAACACAACCGGGTGGAGAGGTCCACCGTCAAATCCCGTCTGCGGCAAAGTCAAAGGGCTAGATCCCGTGGTCAAACGCTACAGGTTAGGGCGGACGGGGCCCCGGGGTAGTAATGCCACCGAGCGCCGCACCGGGCCCTCATACATGCGGGTGGTGTGGTGGCATGTCCGAAGAGGCGGCACGCTGCCTCCGGGTGTGGCCCTCACGGACGGCAATGACACGGTAGTAGACGCTCGCGGTAACGATGCAGCGTGAATATTATTAAATACTTGGAGCGCGATAAAATCATGAGTTTTTACACAACGTGGGCACATGTGCTATAGGACTGATGGTAATTTTTCATAATTTTTGTGATGGAGAAGTATCTCAACACTTCCCCACGCTGATTGCTCTTCGTGACGCTTCACGACCGTGGCCGCGGCCTCCGGGGCCAGCATACCGCCAAATCTTGCGAGGGCGGCCTCTCACAAGTCCGGAAGTGTTGAGGCGGTTGCAAACGCCCAAAGACGCTGCCTCCGGTGTGCCCCTCACGGACGGGCGCCACGCCGCACCGGAGGGGGAAACGGACGCTGCCGGGTCTACACGGAGGGGATCTTGCCGTGGGTCCGCCCGGATGTTGCTCCAAAGTGTTCCTATGGGCTGACCTAACACAACCGGGTGGAGAGGTCCACCGTCAAATCCCGTCTGGGCAAAGTCAAAGGGCTAGATCCCGTGGTCAAACGCTACAGGTTAGGGCGGACGGGGCCCTGGGGTAGTAATGCCACCGAGCGCCGCACCGGGCCCTCATACATGCGGGTGGTGTGGTGGCATGTCCGAAGAGGCGGCACGCTGCCTCGGGTGTGGCCCCTCACGGACGGCAATGACACGGTAGTAGACGCTCATGTAACGATGCAGCGTGAATATTATTAAATACTTGGAGCGCCGATAAAATCATGAGTTTTTACACAACGGGCACATGTGCTATAGGACCGATGGTAATTTTTCATAATTTTTGTGATGGAGAAGTATCTCAACACTTCCCTCTACGCTGATTGCTCTTCGCGACGCCCACGACCGGGCCGGGCGGCTCCGGGGCCAGCATACCGCCAAATCTTGCGAGGCGGCCTCTCACAAGTCCGGAAGTGTTGAGGCGGTTGCAAACGCCAAAGACGCTGCCTCCGGTGTGCCCCCTCACGGACGGGCGCCACGCCGCACCGGAGGGGGAAACGGACGGCCGGGTCTACACGGAGGGGATCTTGCCGTGGGTCCGCCCGGATGTTGCTCCAAAGTGTTCCTATGGGCTGACCTAACACAACCGGGTGGAGAGGTCCACCGTCAAATCCCGTCTGCAAAGTCAAAGGGCTAGATCCCGTGGTCAAACGCTATGTGGTTAGGGCGGACGGGGCCCCGGGGTAGTAATGCCACCGAGCGCCGCACCGGCCCTCATACATGCGGGGTGGTGTGGTGGCATGTCCGAAGAGGCGGCACGCTGCCTCGGGTGTGGCCTCACGGACGGCAATGACACGGTAGTAGACGCTCGCGGTAACGATGCAGCGTGAATATTATTAAATACTTGGAGCGCCGATAAAATCATGAGTTTTTACACAACGTGGGCACATGTGCTATAGGACCGATGGTAATTTTTCATAATTTTTGTGATGGAGAAGTATCTCAACACTTCCTCTACGCTGATTGCTCTTCGCACGCTTCACGACCGTGGGCCGGCCTCCGGGGCCAGCATACCGCCAAATCTTGGCGAGGCGGCCTCTCACAAGTCCGGAAGTGTTGAGGCGGTTGCAAACGCCCAAAGCACGCTGCCTCCGGTGTGCCCCCTCACGGACGGCGCCACGCCGCACCGGAGGGGGAAACGGACGCGCCGGGTCTACACGGAGGGGATCTTGCCGTGGGTCCGCCCGGATGTTGCTCCAAAGTGTTCCTATGGGCTGACCTAACACAACCGGGTGGAGAGGTCCACCGTCAAATCCCGTCTGCAAAGTCAAAGGGCTAGATCCCGTGGTCAAACGCTACAGGTTAGGGCGGACGGGGCCCTGGGGTAGTAATGCCACCGAGCGCCGCACCGGCCCTCATACATGCGGGGTGGTGTGGTGGCATGTCCGAAGAGGCGGCACGCTGCCTCCGGGTGTGGCCCCTCACGGACGGCAATGACACGGTAGTAGACGCTCGCGGTAACGATGCAGCGTGAATATTATTAAATACTTGGAGCGCGATAAAATCATGAGTTTTTACACAACGTGGGCACATGTGCTATAGGACTGATGGTAATTTTTCATAATTTTTGTGATGGAGAAGTATCTCAACACTTCCTCTACGCTGATTGCTCTTCGCGACGCTTCACGACCGCGGGCCGGCGGCCTCCGGGCCAGCATACCGCCAAATCTTGGCGAGGCGGCCTCTCACAAGTCTCGAAGTGTTGAGGCGGTTGCAAACGCCCAGCACGCTGCCTCCGGTGTGCCCCCTCACGGACGGCGCCGCCGCCGCACCGGAGGGGGAAACGGACGCTGCCGGGTCTACACGGAGGGGATCTTGCTGTGGGTCCGCCCGGATGTTGCTCCAAAGTGTTCCTATGGGCTGACCTAACACAACCGGGTGGAGAGGTCCACCGTCAAATCCCGTCTGCAAAGTCAAAGGGCTAGATCCCGTGGTCAAACGCTACAGGTTAGGGCGGGACGGGGCCCCGGGGTAGTAATGCCACCGAGCGCCGCACCGGCCCTCATACATGCGGGTGGTGTGGTGGCATGTCCGAAGAGGCGGCACGCTGCCTCCGGGTGTGGCCTCACGGACGGCAATGACACGGTAGTAGACGCTCGCGGTAACGATGCAGCGTGAATATTATTAAATACTTGGAGCGCGATAAAATCATGAGTTTTTACACAACGTGGGCACATGTGCTATAGGACCGATGGTAATTTTTCATAATTTTTGTGATGGAGAAGTATCTCAACACTTCCCCACGCTGATTGCTCTTCGCACGCTCACGACCGTGGCCGGGCGGCCTCCGGGCCAGCATACCGCCAAATCTTGGCGAGGCGGCCTCTCACAAGTCCGGAAGTGTTGAGGCGGTTGCAAACGCCAAAGACGCTGCCTCCGGTGTGCCCCTCACGGACGGCGCCACCGCCGCACCGGAGGGGGGAAACGGACGCCGGGTCTACACGGAGGGGATCTTGCCGTGGGTCCGCCCGGATGTTGCTCCAAAGTGTTCCTATGGGCTGACCTAACACAACCGGTGGAGAGGTCCACCGGTCAAATCCCGTCCGTGCAAAGTCAAAGGGCTAGATCCCGTGGTCAAACGCTACAGGTTAGGGCGGACGGGGCCCCGGGGTAGTAATGCCACCGAGCTGCCGCACCGGCCCTCATACATGCGGGGTGGTGTGGTGGCATGTCCGAAGAGGCGGCACGCTGCCTCCGGGTGTGGCCTCACGGACGGCAATGACACGGTAGTAGACGCTCGCGTAACGATGCAGCGTGAATATTATTAAATACTTGGAGCGCCGATAAAATCATGAGTTTTTACACAACGTGGGCACATGTGCTATAGGACCGATGGTAATTTTTCATAATTTTTGTGATGGAGAAGTATCTCAACACTTCCTCTACGCTGATTGCTCTTCGCACGCCCACGACCGTGGCCGGGCGGCCCGGGGCCAGCATACCGCCAAATCTTGCGAGGCGGCCTCTCACAAGTCTCGAAGTGTTGAGGCGGTTGCAAACGCCCAGCACGCTGCCTCCGGTGTGCCCCCTCACGGACGGGCGCCACGCCGCACCGGAGGGGGGAAACGGACGCGCCGGGTCTACACGGAGGGGATCTTGCCGGGTCTGGCCCGATGTTGCTCCAAAGTGTTCCTATGGGCTGACCTAACACAACCGGGTGGAGAGGTCCACCGTCAAATCCCGTCTGCAAAGTCAAAGGGCTAGATCCCGTGGTCAAACGCTACAGTGGTTAGGGCGGACGGGGCCCCGGGGTAGCAATGCCACCGAGCGCCGCACCGGGCCCTCATACATGCGGGGTGGTGTGGTGGCATGTCCGAAGAGGCGCACGCTGCTCGGGTGTGGCCCTCACGGACGGCAATGACACGGTAGTAGACGCTCATGTAACGATGCAGCGTGAATATTATTAAATACTTGGAGCGCCGATAAAATCATGAGTTTTTACACAACGTGGGCACATGTGCTATAGGACCGATGGTAATTTTTCATAATTTTTGTGATGGAGAAGTATCTCAACACTTCCTCTACGCGATTGCTCTTCGCACGCCCACGACCGTGGCCGGGCGGCTCCGGGGCCAGCATACCGCCAAATCTTGGCGAGGGCGGCCTCTCACAAGTCTCGGAAGTGTTGAGGCGGTTGCAAACGCCCAGCACGCTGCCTCCGGTGTGCCCCTCACGGACGGCGCCGCCGCCGCACCGGAGGGGGGAAACGGACGCTGCCGGGTCTACACGGAGGGGATCTTGCCGTGGGTCCGCCCGGATGTTGCTCCAAAGTGTTCCTATGGGCTGACCTAACACAACCGGGTGGAGAGGTCCACCGTCAAATCCCGTCTGCAAAGTCAAAGGGCTAGATCCCGTGGTCAAACGCTACAGGTTAGGGCGGACGGGGCCCCGGGGTAGTAATGCCACCGAGCGCCGCACCGGGCCCTCATACATGCGGGTGGTGTGGTGGCATGTCCGAAGAGGCGGCACGCTGCCTCCGGGTGTGGCCCTCACGGACGGCAATGACACGGTAGTAGACGCTCGCGGTAACGATGCAGCGTGAATATTATTAAATACTTGGAGCGCGATAAAATCATGAGTTTTTACACAACGTGGGCACATGTGCTATAGGACTGATGGTAATTTTTCATAATTTTTGTGATGGAGAAGTATCTCAACACTTCCCCACGCTGATTGCTCTTCGCACGCCCACGACCGTGGCCGGGCGGCCTCCGGGCCAGCATACCGCCAAATCTTGGCGAGGCGGCCTCTCACAAGTCTCGGAAGTGTTGAGGCGGTTGCAAACGCCCAAAGACGCTGCCTCCGGGGTGTGCCCCCCTCACGGACGGCGCCGCCGCCGGCACCTGGAGGGGGGAAACGGACGCGTTGGGTCTACACGGAGGGGATCTTGCCGTGGGTCTGGCCCGGATGTTGCTCCAAAGTGTTCCTATAGGCTGACCTAACACAACCGGGTGGATAGGTCCACTGCTCAAAGCCCGTCCGTGCAAAGTCAAAGGGCTAGATCCCGTGGTCAAATGCTACAGGGTTAGGCGGACGGGGCCCCTGGGGTAGTAATGCCACCGAGCGCCGCACCGGCCCTCATACATGCGGGTGGTGTGGTGGCATGTCCGAAGAGGCGGCACGCTGCCTCCGGGTGTGGCCCCTCACGGACGGCAATGACACGGTAGTAGACGCTCGCGTAACGATGCAGCGTGAATATTATTAAATACTTGGAGCGCGATAAAATCATGAGTTTTTACACAACGCGGCACATGTGCTATAGGACTGATGGTAATTTTTCATAATTTTTGTGATGGAGAAGTATCTCAACACTTCCTCTACGCTGATTGCTCTTCGCACGCTCACGACCGTGGCCGGGCGGCCTCCGGGGCCAGCATACCGCCAAATCTTGCGAGGCGGCCTCTCACAAGTCTCGGAAGTGTTGAGGCGGTTGCAAACGCCCAGCACGCTGCCTCCGGTGTGCCCCCTCACGGACGGGCGCCGCCGCCGCACCGGAGGGGGGAAACGGACGCTGCCGGGTCTACACGGAGGGGATCTTGCCGTGGGTCCGCCCGGATGTTGCTCCAAAGTGTTCCTATGGGCTGACCTAACACAACCGGGTGGAGAGGTCCACCGTCAAATCCCGTCTGCAAAGTCAAAGGGCTAGATCCCGTGGTCAAACGCTACAGGTTAGGGCGGACGGGGCCCCGGGGTAGTAATGCCACCGAGCGCCGCACCGGGCCCTCATACATGCGGGGTGGTGTGGTGGCATGTCCGAAGAGGCGGCACGCTGCCTCGGGTGTGGCCCTCACGGACGGCAATGACACGGTAGTAGACGCTCGCGGTAACGATGCAGCGTGAATATTATTAAATACTTGGAGCGCGATAAAATCATGAGTTTTTACACAACGTGGGCACATGTGCTATAGGACTGATGGTAATTTTTCATAATTTTTGTGATGGAGAAGTATCTCAACACTTCCTCTACGCTGGATTGCTCTTCGCACGCTTCACGATCAGGCCGGGCGGCTCCGGCCAGCATACCGTCAAATCTTGCGAGGCGGCCTCTCACAAGTCTCGAAGTGTTGAGGCGGTTGCAAACGCCAAAGACGCTGCCTCCGGTGTGCCCCCCTCACGGACGGCGCGCCACGCCGCACCGGAGGGGGAAACGGACGCGCCGGGTCTACACGGAGGGGATCTTGCTGTGGGTCCGCCCGGATGTTGCTCCAAAGTGTTCCTATGGGCTGACCTAACACAACCGGGTGGAGAGGTCCACCGTCAAATCCCGTCCGCGGCAAAGTCAAAGGGCTAGATCCCGTGGTCAAACGCTACAGGTTAGGGCGGACGGGGCCCTGGGGTAGTAATGCCACCGAGCGCCGCACCGGCCCTCATACATGCGGGTGGTGTGGTGGCATGTCCGAAGAGGCGGCACGCTGCCTCCGGGTGTGGCCCTCACGGACGGCAATGACACGGTAGTAGACGCTCGCGGTAACGATGCAGCGTGAATATTATTAAATACTTGGAGCGCCGATAAAATCATGAGTTTTTACACAACGTGGGCACATGTGCTATAGGACTGATGGTAATTTTTCATAATTTTTGTGATGGAGAAGTATCTCAACACTTCCTCTACGCGGATTGCTCTTCGCACGCTTCACGACCGTGGCCGCGGCCTCCGGGCCAGCATACCGTCAAATCTTGCGAGGGCGGCCTCTCACAAGTCTCGGAAGTGTTGAGGCGGTTGCAAACGCCCAGCACGCTGCCTCCGGTGTGCCCCCCTCACGGACGGCGCCACGCCGCACCGGAGGGGGGAAACGGACGCGCCGGGTCTACACGGAGGGGATCTTGCTGGGTCCTGCCCGGATGTTGCTCCAAAGTGTTCCTATGGGCTGACCTAACACAACCGGGTGGAGAGGTCCACCGGTCAAATCCCGTCTGCGGCAAAGTCAAAGGGCTAGATCCCGTGGTCAAACGCTACAGGTTAGGGCGGACGGGGCCCTGGGGTAGTAATGCCACCGAGCGCCGCACCGGCCCTCATACATGCGGGGTGGTGTGGTGGCATGTCCGAAGAGGCGGCACGCTGCCTCGGGTGTGGCCCTCACGGACGGCAATGACACGGTAGTAGACGCTCGCGTAACGATGCAGCGTGAATATTATTAAATACTTGGAGCGCGATAAAATCATGAGTTTTTACACAACGTGGGCACATGTGCTATAGGACTGATGGTAATTTTTCATAATTTTTGTGATGGAGAAGTATCTCGAACACTTCCTCCACGCCGGATTGCTCTTCGCGACGCTTCACGACCGTACGGGCCTCCGGGCCAGCATACCGCCAAATCTTGCGAGGCGGCCTCTCACAAGTCTGGAAGTGTTGAGGCGGTTGCAAACGCCCAGCACGCTGCCTCCGGTGTGCCCCCTCACGGACGGCGCCACGCCGCACCGGAGGGGGGAAACGGACGCTGCCGGGTCTACACGGAGGGATCTTGCCGTGGGTCCGCCCGGATGTTGCTCCAAAGTGTTCCTATGGGCTGACCTAACACAACCGGGTGGAGAGGTCCACCGTCAAATCCCGTCTGCAAAGTCAAAGGGCTAGATCCCGTGGTCAAACGCTACAGGTTAGGGCGGACGGGGCCCCGGGGTAGTAATGCCACCGAGCGCCGCACCGGGCCCTCATACATGCGGGGTGGTGTGGTGGCATGTCCGAAGAGGCGGCACGCTGCCTCCGGGTGTGGCCCCTCACGGACGGCAATGACACGGTAGTAGACGCTCGCGTAACGATGCAGCGTGAATATTATTAAATACTTGGAGCGCCGATAAAATCATGAGTTTTTTACACAACGTGGGCACATGTGCTATAGGACTGATGGTAATTTTTCATAATTTTTGTGATGGAGAAGTATCTCAACACTTCCCCACGCTGATTGCTCTTCGCACGCTTCACGACCGTGGGCCGGCCTCCGGGGCCAGCATACCGCCAAATCTTGGCGAGGCGGCCTCTCACAAGTCTCGGAAGTGTTGAGGCGGTTGCAAACGCCCAAAGCACGCTGCCTCTCCGGTGTGCCCCTCACGGACGGCGCCACGCCGCACCGGAGGGGGGAAACGGACGCTGGGTCTACACGGAGGGGATCTTGCCGTGGGTCCGCCCGGATGTTGCTCCAAAGTGTTCCTATGGGCTGACCTAACACAACCGGGTGGAGAGGTCCACCGGTCAAATCCCGTCTGCAAAGTCAAAGGGCTAGATCCCGTGGTCAAACGCTACAGGTTAGGGCGGACGGGGCCCTGGGGTAGTAATGCCACCGAGCGCCGCACCGGGCCCTCATACATGCGGGTGGTGTGGTGGCATGTCCGAAGAGGCGGCACGCTGCCTCCGGGTGTGGCCCTCACGGACGGCAATGACACGGTAGTAGACGCTCGCGGTAACGATGCAGCGTGAATATTATTAAATACTTGGAGCGCCGATAAAATCATGAGTTTTTACACAACGTGGGCACATGTGCTATAGGACCGATGGTAATTTTTCATAATTTTTGTGATGGAGAAGTATCTCAACACTTCCCTCTACGCTGATTGCTCTTCGCGACGCCCACGACCGTGGCCGCGGCCTCCGGGCCAGCATACCGCCAAATCTTGCGAGGGCGGCCTCTCACAAGTCTCGGAAGTGTTGAGGCGGTTGCAAACGCCCAAAGACGCTGCCTCCGGTGTGCCCCCTCACGGACGGGCGCCATCGCCGCACCGGAGGGGGGAAACGGACGCTGCCGGGTCTACACGGAGGGGATCTTGCCGTGGGTCCGCCCGGATGTTGCTCCAAAGTGTTCCTATGGGCTGACCTAACACAACCGGGTGGAGAGGTCCACCGTCAAATCCCGTCTGCAAAGTCAAAGGGCTAGATCCCGTGGTCAAACGCTACAGGTTAGGGCGGACGGGGCCCGGGGTAGTAATGCCACCGAGCGCCGCACCGGCCCTCATACATGCGGGTGGTGTGGTGGCATGTCCGAAGAGGCGGCACGCCGCCTCGGGTGTGGCCCCTCACGGACGGCAATGACACGGTAGTAGACGCTCGCGGTAACGATGCAGCGTGAATATTATTAAATACTTGGAGCGCGATAAAATCATGAGTTTTTACACAACGTGGGCACATGTGCTATAGGACTGATGGTAATTTTTCATAATTTTTGTGATGGAGAAGTATCTCAACACTTCCTCTACGCTGGATTGCTCTTCGCGACGCCCACGACCGCGGGCCGGCGGCCTCCGGGGGCTAGCATACCGTCAAATCTTGCGTAGGTGGCCTCTCACAAGTTTCGAAGTGTTGAGGCGGTTGCAAACGCCCAGCACGCGTCTCCGGGGTGTGCCCCCCCCTCACGGACGGCGCCATCGCCGGCACCTGGAGGGGGGAAACGGACGCGTCGGGTCTACACGGAGGGGATCTTGCTGTGAGTCTGGCCCGGATGTTGCTCCAAAGTGTTCCGATGGGCTGACCTAACACAACCGGGTGGAGAGGTCCACCGTCAAATCCCGTCCTGCAAAGTCAAAGGGCTAGATCCCGTGGTCAAACGCTACAGGTTAGGGCGGACGGGGCCCCGGGGTAGCAATGCCACCGAGCGCCGCACCGGCCCTCATACATGCGGGGTGGTGTGGTGGCATGTCCGAAGAGGCGGCACGCTGCCTCCGGGTGTGGCCCCTCACGGACGGCAATGACACGGTAGTAGACGCTCTGCGTAACGATGCAGCGTGAATATTATTAAATACTTGGAGCGCCGATAAAATCATGAGTTTTTACACAACGTGGGCACATGTGCTATAGGACTGATGGTAATTTTTCATAATTTTTGTGATGGAGAAGTATCTCAACACTTCCTCTACGCTGATTGCTCTTCGCATCGCTTCTACGACCGTGGCCGCGGCCTCGGGGCCAGCATACCGTCAAATCTTGCGAGGCGGCTCTCACAAGTCTCGGAAGTGTTGAGGCGGTTGCAAACGCCCAGCACGCTGCCTCCGGTGTGCCCCCTCACGGACGGCGCCATCGCCGCCGCACCGGAGGGGGAAACGGACGCGCCGGGTCTACACGGAGGGGATCTTGCCGTGGGCCCGCCCGGATGTTGCTCCAAAGTGTTCCTATGGGCTGACCTAACACAACCGGTGGAGAGGTCCACCGTCAAATCCCGTCTGCAAAGTCAAAGGGCTAGATCCCGTGGTCAAACGCTACAGGTTAGGGCGGACGGGGCCCCTGGGGTAGTAATGCCACCGAGCTGCCGCACCGGCCCTCATACATGCGGGTGGTGTGGTGGCATGTCCGGAAGAGGCGGCACGCGCCTCCGGGTGTGGCCCCTCACGGACGGCAATGACACGGTAGTAGACGCTCGCGTAACGATGCAGCGTGAATATTATTAAATACTTGGAGCGCGATAAAATCATGAGTTTTTACACAACGTGGGCACATGTGCTATAGGACTGATGGTAATTTTTCATAATTTTTGTGATGGAGAAGTATCTCAACACTTCCCCACGCTGGATTGCTCTTCGCGACGCTTCACGATCGGGCCGGCGGCCTCCGGGGCCAGCATACCGCCAAATCTTGCGTGAGGCGGCCTCTCACAAGTCTCGAAGTGTTGAGGCGGTTGCAAACGCCCAAAGACGCTGCCTCCGGTGTGCCCCCTCACGGACGGGCGCCGCCGCCGCACCGGAGGGGGGAAACGGACGCTGCCGGGTCTACACGGAGGGGATCTTGCTGTGGGTCCGCCCGGATGTTGCTCCAAAGTGTTCCTATGGGCTGACCTAACACAACCGGGTGGAGAGGTCCACCGTCAAATCCCGTCTGCAAAGTCAAAGGGCTAGATCCCGTGGTCAAACGCTACAGGTTAGGGCGGACGGGGCCCTGGGGTAGTAATGCCACCGAGCGCCGCACCGGGCCCTCATACATGCGGGTGGTGTGGTGGCATGTCCGAAGAGGCGGCACGCGCTCGGGTGTGGCCCCTCACGGACGGCAATGACACGGTAGTAGACGCTCGCGGTAACGATGCAGCGTGAATATTATTAAATACTTGGAGCGCGATAAAATCATGAGTTTTTTACACAACGTGGGCACATGTGCTATAGGACTGATGGTAATTTTTCATAATTTTTGTGATGGAGAAGTATCCGAACACTTCCTCTACGCTGATTGCTCTTCGCGACGCTCACGACCGTGGCCGGGCCTCCGGGGCCAGCATACCGTCAAATCTTGCGAGGCGGCCTCTCACAAGTCTCGGAAGTGTTGAGGCGGTTGCAAACGCCCAAAGCACGCTGCCTCCGGGTGTGCCCCCTCACGGACGGCGCCACGCCGCACCGGAGGGGGAAACGGACGCTGCCGGGTCTACACGGAGGGGATCTTGTTGTGGGTCCGCCCGGATGTTGCTCCAAAGTGTTCCTATGGGCTGACCTAACACAACCGGGTGGAGAGGTCCACCGTCAAATCCCGTCTGCAAAGTCAAAGGGCTAGATCCCGTGGTCAAACGCTACAGGTTAGGGCGGACGGGGCCCTGGGGTAGTAATGCCACCGAGCGCCGCACCGGCCCTCATACATGCGGGTGGTGTGGTGGCATGTCCGAAGAGGCGGCACGCTGCCTCCGGGTGTGGCCCTCACGGACGGCAATGACACGGTAGTAGACGCTCGCGGTAACGATGCAGCGTGAATATTATTAAATACTTGGAGCGCGATAAAATCATGAGTTTTTACACAACGTGGGCACATGTGCTATAGGACTGATGGTAATTTTTCATAATTTTTGTGATGGAGAAGTATCTCGAACACTTCACTCTACGCTGGAGTGCTCTCCGCACGCCTACGACCGTGGCCGGCGGCCTCCGGGGGCTAGCATACCGTCAAATCTTGCGTAGGCGGCCTCTCACAAGTCTCGAATTGTTGAGGCGGTTGCAAACGCCCAGCACGCGTCTCCGGGGTGTGCCCCCCCCTCACGGACGGCGCCATCGCCGGCACCAGGAGGGGGGAAACGGACGCGTCGGGTCTACACGGAGGGGATCTTGCTGTGGGCCCGCCCGGATGTTGCTCCAAAGTGTTCCTATGGGCTGACCTAACACAACCGGGTGGAGAGGTCCACCGGTCAAATCCCGTCCCTGCAAAGTCAAAGGGCTAGATCCCGTGGTCAAACGCTACAGGTTAGGGCGGACGGGGCCCCGGGGTAGTAATGCCACCGGAGCGCCGCACCGGGCCCTCATACATGCGGGGTGGTGTGGTGGCATGTCCGAAGAGGCGCACGCTCTCCGGTGTGTGGCCCTCACGGACGGGCAATGACACGGTAGTAGACGCTCGCGGTAACGATGCAGCGTGAATATTATTAAATACTTGGAGCGCCGATAAAATCATGAGTTTTTACACAACGTGGGCACATGTGCTATAGGACTGATGGTAATTTTTCATAATTTTTGTGATGGAGAAGTATCTGAACACTTCACTCTACGCTGATTGCTCTTCGCGACGCTTCACGACCGTGGCGGCCTCCGGGGGCTACCATACCGTCACATCTTGCGTAGGCGGACTCTCACAAGTCTCGACGTGTTTAGGCGGTTGCAACCGCCCAGCACGCGTCTCCTAGGTGTGCCCCCTCACGGACGGGCGCCATCGCCGCACCGGAGGGGGAAACGGACGCTGGCCGGGTCTACACGGAGGGGATCTTGCTGTGGGTCCGCCCGGATGTTGCTCCAAAGTGTTCCTATGGGCTGACCTAACACAACCGGGTGGAGAGGTCCACCGTCAAATCCCGTCTGCAAAGTCAAAGGGCTAGATCCCGTGGTCAAACGCTACGGGTTAGGGCGGACGGGGCCTGGGGTAGTAATGCCACCGAGCTGCCGCACCGGGCCCTCATACATGCGGGTGGTGTGGTGGCATGTCCGAAGAGGCGCACGCTGCCTCCGGGTGTGGCCCCTCACGGACGGCAATGACACGGTAGTAGACGCTCGCGGTAACGATGCAGCGTGAATATTATTAAATACTTGGAGCGCCGATAAAATCATGAGTTTTTACACAACGTGGGCACATGTGCTATAGGACTGATGGTAATTTTTCATAATTTTTGTGATGGAGAAGTATCTCAACACTTCCCCACGCTGGATTGCTCTTCGCGACGCTTCACGACCGTCGGGCCGCGGCCTCCGGCTAGCATACCGTCAAATCTTGCGAGGCGGCCTCACAAGTCTCGGAAGTGTTGAGGCGGTTGCAAACGCCCATCACGCTGCCTCCGGTGTGCCCCCTCACGGACGGCGCGCCCGCCGCACCGGAGGGGGGAAACGGACGCTACCGGGTCTACACGGAGGGGATCTTGCTGTGGGTCCGCCCGGATGTTGCTCCAAAGTGTTCCTATGGGCTGACCTAACACAACCGGGTGGAGAGGTCCACCGGGTCAAATCCCGTCTGCAAAGTCAAAGGCTAGATCCCGTGGTCAAACGCTACAGGTTAGGCGGACGGGGCCCCGGGGTAGCAATGCCACCGAGGCCGCACCGGGCCCTCATACATGCGGGTGGTGTGGTGGCATGTCCGAAGAGGCGGCACGCCGCTCCGGTGTGGCCCTCACGGACGGGCAATGACACGGTAGTAGACGCTCATGTAACGATGCAGCGTGAATATTATTAAATACTTGGAGCGCGATAAAATCATGAGTTTTTTACACAACGTGGGCACATGTGCTATAGGACCGATGGTAATTTTTCATAATTTTTGTGATGGAGAAGTATCTGAACACTTCACTCTACGCGGATTGCTCTTCGCGACGCTTCACGACCGTACGGGCGGCCTCCGGGCTAGCATACCGTCAAATCTTGCGAGGCGGCCTCTCACAAGTCTCGAAGTGTTGAGGCGGTTGCAACGCCCAAAGACGCTGCCTCCGGTGTGCCCCCCTCACGGACGGGCGCCGCCGCCGCACCGGAGGGGGAAACGGACGCTGCCGGGTCTACACGGAGGGGATCTTGCTGTGGGTCCGCCCGGATGTTGCTCCAAAGTGTTCCTATGGGCTGACCTAACACAACCGGGTGGAGAGGTCCACCGGTCAAATCCCGTCTGCAAAGTCAAAGGGCTAGATCCCGTGGTCAAACGCTACAGGTTAGGCGGACGGGGCCCCTGGGGTAGTAATGCCACCGGAGCTGCCGCACCGGGCCTCATACATGCGGGGTGGTGTGGTGGCATGTCCGAAGAGGCGCACGCGCCTCCGGGTGTGGCCCTCACGGACGGCAATGACACGGTAGTAGACGCTTCATGTAACGATGCAGCGTGAATATTATTAAATACTTGGAGCGCGATAAAATCATGAGTTTTTACACAACGTGGGCACATGTGCTATAGGACCGATGGTAATTTTTCATAATTTTTGTGATGGAGAAGTATCTCAACACTTCACTCTACGCGATTGCTCTTCGCATCGCTCACGACCGCGGGCCGCGGCCTCCGGGGCCAGCATACCGTCAAATCTTGCGAGGCGGCCTCTCACAAGTCTCGTAGTGTTGAGGCGGTTGCAACCGCCCAAAGACGCTGCCTCCGGGTTTGCCCCTCACGGACGGCGCCGCCATCGCCGCACCGGAGGGGGGAAACGGACGCCGGGTCTACACGGAGGGGATCTTGCCGTGGGTCCTGGCCCGGATGTTGCTCCAAAGTGTTCCTATGGGCTGACCTAACACAACCGGGTGGAGAGGTCCACCGTCAAATCCCGTCTGCAAAGTCAAAGGGCTAGATCCCGTGGTCAAACGCTACAGGTTAGGGCGGACGGGGCCCCTGGGGTAGTAATGCCACCGAGCGCCGCACCGGGCCCTCATACATGCGGGGTGGTGTGGTGGCATGTCCGAAGAGGCGGCACGCTGCCTCCGGGTGTGGCCCCCCCTCACGGACGGCAATGACACGGTAGTAGACGCTTCTGCGGTAACGATGCAGCGTGAATATTATTAAATACTTGGAGCGCGATAAAATCATGAGTTTTTTACACAACGTGGAGCACATGTGCTATAGGACTGATGGTAATTTTTCATAATTTTTGTGATGGAGAAGTATCTCGAACACTTCACTCTACGCTGATTGCTCTTCGTGACGCTTCACGACCGCGGGCCGGGCGGCCTCCGGGGCCAGCATAATGTCAAATCTTGGCGTAGGCGGCCTCTCACAAGTCTCGGTAGTGTTGAGGCGGTTGCAAACGCCCAAAGACGCTGCCTCCGGGTTTGCCCCCTCACGGACGGCGCCGCCATCGCCGCACCGGAGGGGGGAAACGGACGCGCCGGGTCTACACGGAGGGATCTTGCCGTGGTCCGCCCGGATGTTGCTCCAAAGTGTTCCTATGGGCTGACCTAACACAACCGGGTGGAGAGGTCCACCGTCAAATCCCGTCTGCAAAGTCAAAGGGCTAGATCCCGTGGTCAAACGCTACAGGTTAGGGCGGACGGGGCCCCGGGGTAGCAATGCCACCGAGCGCCGCACCGGCCCTCATACATGCGGGGTGGTGTGGTGGCATGTCCGAAGAGGCGCACGCCTCCGGGGTGTGGCCCTCACGGACGGCAATGACACGGTAGTAGACGCTCGCGTAACGATGGAGCATGAATATTATTAAATACTTGGAGCGCGATAAAATCATGAGTTTTTTACACAACGGGCACATGTGCTATAGGACTGATGGTAATTTTTCATAATTTTTGTGATGGAGAAGTATCTCGAACACTTCACTCTACGCGGATTGCTCTTCGCACGCTTCACGACCGTGGCCGGGCGGCTCCGGGGCCAGCATACCGTCAAATCTTGCGAGGGCGGCCTCTCACAAGTCTCGAAGTGTTGAGGCGGTTGCAAACGCCCAAAGACGCTGCCTCCGGTGTGCCCCCTCACGGACGGCGCGCCGCCGCACCGGAGGGGGGAAACGGACGCGCCGGGTCTACACGGAGGGGATCTTGCCGTGGGTCCGCCCGGATGTTGCTCCAAAGTGTTCCTATGGGCTGACCTAACACAACCGGGTGGAGAGGTCCACCGTCAAATCCCGTCCCATGCAAAGTCAAAGGGCTAGATCCCGTGGTCAAACGCTACAGGCTTAGGCGGGACGGGGCCCTGGGGGGTAGCAATGCCACCGGAGCTTCGCAACGGGCCCTCATACATGCGGGGTGGTGTGGTGGCATGTCCGAAGAGGCGGCACGCGTCTCCGGGGTGTGGCCCCCCCTCACGGACGGCAATGACACGGTAGTAGACGTTCTGCGGTAACGATGCAGCGTGAATATTATTAAATACTTGGAGCGCGATAAAATCATGAGTTTTTACACAACGTGGGCACATGTGCTATAGGACTGATGGTAATTTTTCATAATTTTTTGTGATGGAGAAGTATCTGAACACTTCACTCTACGCGGATTGCTCTTCGCACGTCTACGACTGTAGCCGGCGGCCTCCGGGGGCTAGCATAATGTCAAATCTTGCGCAGGCGGCCTCTCACAAGTCTGGTAGTGTTGAGGCGGTTGCAAAGGCCCAGCACGCGTCTCCGGGGTTTGCCCCCCCCCCTCACGGACGGCGCCATCGCCGCACCGGAGGGGGAAACGGACGGCCGGGTCTACACGGAGGGGATCTTGCCGTGGGTCCGCCCGGATGTTGCTCCAAAGTGTTCTTATGGGCTGACCTAACACAACCGGGTGGAGAGGTCCACCGTCAAATCCCGTCTGCAAAGTCAAAGGGCTAGATCCCGTGGTCAAACGCTACAGGTTAGGGCGGACGGGGCCCTGGGGTAGCAATGCCACCGGAGCTGCCGCACCGGCCCTCATACATGCGGGTGGTGTGGTGGCATGTCCGAAGAGGCGCACGCGCCTCGGGTGTGGCCCCCTCACGGACGGCAATGACACGGTAGTAGACGCTCGCGGTAACGATGCAGCGTGAATATTATTAAATACTTGGAGCGCGATAAAATCATGAGTTTTTACACAACGTGGGCACATGTGCTATAGGACTGATGGTAATTTTTCATAATTTTTGTGATGGAGAAGTATCTCAACACTTCACTCTCGCCGATTGCTCTTCGCGACGCTTCACGATCAGGGCGGCGGCCTCCGGCGGCTAGCATATCGTCAAATCTTGCGTAGGCGGCCTCTCACAAGTCTCAAAGTGTTGAGGCGGTTGCAAACGCCCAGCACGCGTCTCCGGGGTGTGCCCCCCCCCCTCACGGACGGCGCCGCCGCCGGCACCTGGAGGGGGGAAACGGACGCGTCGGGTCTACACGGAGGGGATCTTGCCGTGGGTCTGGCCCGGATATTGCTCCAAAGTGTTCCTATGGGCTGACCTAACACAACCGGGTGGATAGGTCCACCGTCAAATCCCGTCCGGCAAAGTCAAAGGGCTAGATCCCGTGGTCAAACGCTACAGGTTAGGGCGGACGGGGCCCCGGGGTAGTAATGCCACCGGAGCGCCGCACCGGGCCCTCATACATGCGGGTGGTGTGGTGGCATGTCCGAAGAGGCGCACGTCTCCGGTGTGGCCTCACGGACGGCAATGACACGGTAGTAGACGCTCATGCGTAACGATGCAGCGTGAATATTATTAAATACTTGGAGCGCGATAAAATCATGAATTTTTTACACAACGTGGGCACATGTGCTATAGGACTGATGGTAATTTTTCATCATTTTTTGTGATGGAGAAGTATCTGAACACTTCACTCTACGCGGATTGCTCTTCGCACGTCTACGACTGTGGCCGGCGGCCTCCGGGGGCTAGCATACCGTCAAATCTTGCGCAGGCGGCCTCTCACAAGTCTGGTAGTGTTGAGGCGGTTGCAAACGCCCAGCACGCGTCTCCGGGGTGTGCCCCCCCCCTCACGGACGGCGCCACCGCCGGCACCTGGAGGGGGAAAACGGACGCGTCGGGTCTACACGGAGGGGATCTTGCTGTGGGCCTGGCCCGGATGTTGCTCCAAAGTGTTCCTATGGGCTGACCTAACACAACCGGGTGGAGAGGTCCACCGTCAAATCCCGTCTGCGTGCAAAGTCATTGGGCTAGATCCCGTGGTCAAACGATACAGGGTTTGGCGGGACGTGGCCCTGGGGGGTGTAGCAATGCCTACCGAGCGGCGCACGGGGACCTCATACATGCGGGGTGGTGTGGTTGCATGTCCGAAGAGGCGGCACGCTGCCTCCGGTGTGGCCCCTCACGGACGGCAATGACACGGTAGTAGACGCTCATGTAACGATGCAGCGTGAATATTATTAAATACTTGGAGCGCGATAAAATCATGAGTTTTTTACACAACGGGGGCACATGTGCTATAGGACTGATGGTAATTTTTCATAATTTTTTGTGATGGAGAAGTATCTGAACACTTCCCTCTACGCGGATTGCTCTTCGCACGTCTACGACTGTGGCCGGCGGCCTCCGGGGGCTAGCATACCGTCAAATCTTGCGTAGGCGGCCTCTCACAAGTCTCGAAGTGTTGAGGCGGTTGCAAACGCCCAGCACGCGTCTCCGGGGTGTGCCCCCCCCCCTCACGGACGGCGCCATCGCCGGCACCGGAGGGGGAAACGACGCGCCGGGTCTACACGGAGGGGATCTTGCGGTGGTCCGCCCGGATGTTGCTCCAAAGTGTTCCTATGGGCTGACCTAACACAACCGGGTGGAGAGGTCCACCGTCAAATCCCGTCCGTGCAAAGTCAAAGGGCTAGATCCCGTGGTCAAACGCTACAGGGTTAGGCGGGACGGGGGCGCTGGGGGGTAGCAATGCCACCGGAGCGTCGCACCGGGCCCTCATACATGCGGGGTGGTGTGGTGGCATGTCCGAAGAGTGTGGCCCCCCTCACGGACGGCAATGACACGGTAGTAGACGATCTGCGGTAACGATGCAGCGTGAATATTATTAAATACTTGGAGCGATAAAATCATGAGTTTTTTACACAACGTGGGCACATGTGCTATAGGACTGATGGTAATTTTTCATAATTTTTTGTGATGGAGAAGTATCTGAACACTTCACTCTACGCGGATTGCTCTTCGCACGTCTACGACTGTAGCCGGCAGCCTCCGGGGTCTAGCATAATGTCAAATCTTGCGCAGGCGGCCTCTCACAAGTCTGGTAGTGTTGAGGCGGTTGCAAACGCCCAGCACGCGTCTCCGGGGTTTGCCCCCACCCTCACGGACGGCGCCGCCGCCGGCACCTGGAGGGGGGAAACGGACGCGTCGGGTCTACACGGAGGGGATCTTGCCGTGGGTCTGGCCCGGATGTTGACCCAAAGTGTTCCTATGGACTAACGTAACACAACCGGGTGGATAGGTCCACTGGTCAAAGCCCGTCCCTGCAAAGTCAAAGGGCTAGATCCCGTAGTCAAACGCTACAGGGTTAGGCGGGACGGGGCCCTGGGGGGTAGCAATGCCACCCGAGCATCGCACGGGGCCCTCATACATGCGGGGTGGTGTGGTGGCATGTCCGAAGAGGCGGCACGCTGCCTCCGGGTGTGGCCTCACGGACGGCAATGACACGGTAGTAGACGCTTCATGTAACGATGGAGCGTGAATATTATTAAATACTTGGAGCGCGATAAAATCATGAGTTTTTTACACAACGTGGGCACATGTGCTATAGGACTGATGGTAATTTTTCATAATTTTTTGTGATGGAGAAGTATCTGAACACTTCACTCTACGCGGATTGCTCTTCGCACGTCTACGACTGTGGCCGGCGGCCTCCGGGGGCTAGCATACCGTCAAATCTTGCGTAGGCGGCCTCTCACAAGTCTGGAAGTGTTGAGGCGGTTGCAAACGCCCAGCACGCGTCTCCGGTGTGTGGCCCCCTCAAGGACAGCGCCGCCACGGCACCGGAGGGGGAAACGGACGCCGTCGGGTCTACATGGAGGGGATCTTGCCGTGGGTCTGGCCCGGATGTTGCTCCAAAGTGTTCCTATGGACTAACCTAACACAACCGGGTGGATAGGTCCACTGCTCAAAGCCCGTCCGTGCAAAGTCAAAGGGCTAGATCCCGTGGTCAAACGCTACAGGCTTAGGAGGGACGGGGCCCGGGGGGTAGCAATGCCACCCGAGGCCGCACCGGGCCCTCGTACATGCGGGTGGTGTGGTGGCATGTCCGAAGAGGCGGCACGTCTCCGGGTGTGGCCCCCCCTCACGGACGGCAATGACACGGTAGTAGACGCTTCTGCGTAAGGATGCAGCGTGAATATTATTAAATACTTGGAGCGCGATAAAATCATGAGTTTTTGACACAACGTGGGCACATGTGCTATAGGACTGATGGTAATTTTTCATAATTTTTTGTGATGGAGAAGTATTTGAACACTTCCCTCTACGCGGATTGCTCTTCGCGACGCTCACGATCAGGCCGCGGCCTCGGGCTAGCATACCGTCAAATCTTGCGTGGCGGCCTCTCACAAGTCTGGAAGTGTTGAGGCGGTTGCAACGCCCAAAGACGCTGTCCGGTGTGCCCGCCCTCACGGACGGCGCCGCCAGCCGCACCGGAGGGGGGAAGTGGACGCCGTTAGGTCTATACGGAGGGATCTTGCTATGGGTCCGCCCGGATGTTGCTCCAAAGTGTTCCTATGGACTGACCTAACACAACCGGGTGGAGAGGTCCACCGTCAAATCCCGTCCGTGCAAAGTCAAAGGGCTAGATCCCGTGGTCAAACGCTACAGGTTAGGGCGGACGGGGCCCCGGGGTAGTAATGCCACCGAGCTGCCGCACCGGGCCCTCATACATGCGGGGTGGTGTGGTGGCATGTCCGAAGAGGCGGCATGCGTCTCCGGGGTGTGGCCCCCCTCACGGACGGCAATGACACGGTAGTAGACGTTCTGCGGTAACGATGCAGCGTGAATATTATTAAATACTTGGAGCGCGATAAAATCATGAGTTTTTTACACAACGTGGGCACATGTGCTATAGGACTGATGGTAATTTTTCGTAATTTTTTGTGATGGAGAAGTATCTCAATTCGTCTCCCGGTTTTGGGATCACTTACAACAAGCTCTGGGAACTCAGCTGGCATTCAGTACCGCATACCATCCCCAGACAGATGGGCAGACTGAACGAGTAAATCAAATTCTAGAAGATATGCTGAAAGCATGTGTCCTCACCTATGGGACCAGTTGGGAGGAGAGCTTACCATACGCAGAATTCGCATATAACAACAGCATGAGTCCAGCCTGCAAATGGCACCATTTGAAGCTCTGTACGGACAAAGATGTCGTACCCCGCTAAATTGGTCGGAAACCGGAGACAGTCATATCTTCGGCCCAGACCTGCTCAAGGAGGCTGAGGGTAAAGTCAAGGTAATAAAGGACCGGCTCAAGACAGCCCAAAGTCGACAAAAGAGTTATTACAATCAGAAGCATCGTGGAGTCCATTTTGAACCCGGTGAATTTGTGTACCTACGAGTATCACCCATGAGAGGCCTGCACTGATTCGAGATTAAAGGAAAACTAGCACCGAGATTCATCGGGCCTTTCTGCATAGTAGCACGAAGAGGCACGGTGGCCTACCAGCTAGACTTACCCGAAGAATTATCCGACATCCACGACGTATTCCACGTCTCCCAATTGAGGAAGTGCGTAAGCAACCCGAGAAACAAGTACCCCATAAAAACATTGACGTGCAACCAGATCTCACATATCGGGAGCATCCGATAAAAATCTTGGAAGAGTCAGAAAGGAGAACCCGACAGAAAACCACCAAGTTCTTCAAAGTTCAGTGGAGCAACCACACCGAAAGTGAAGCCACTTGGGAAAGGGAGGATTTCCTTCGAACAGAGCACCCACAATTATTTGAAAATCAACTGGAATCTCGGGGACGAGATTTTTCCTAAGGGGGTAGGTGCTGTGACACTCCAATTTTTTTTATTATTTTTGTTTTCAGCAAAAGCTTTGCTTGGTTTGAAGAAGGTCATTTAAACCCTTCTTAAAAAAACCTCTCTTCTGAATTTTTCTTCTCAAAAGCATTTCTTGGATTTATTTTCTTCTAAAAAGAAACCTTTTTGGTATTGGGTTATTCTTTGGTTTTGATCCATCCTTGATTTTACCATGCCTCTTGTGGTAAATTTCTCCCAAAACCCTACTTCCACTTTGGTACCACTCAAACATTCTGTCCAAACTAGTAAAATCCATTTTTGGACTTTATTCCAATTATTTCCTCTCCCAAAATAATTCTGTCTTTTCTTTTGAGCCTAAGTGATTTGCAAAGCAAGTACCCTAATGCTTTTGAGTTTTGACCTCAAACCAACTCCCTTGGATAGTCCTTGGTACCCACAACCCAGAACCATCTTGATCCACTCTTCTCCTTTTCAAATATTTCAAATTTCACTCATCGCAAGTTTGGACCAGATTTGCCAAATTTGGTGAAATTCATATCTACACTTCTCCAAAAATTCTACCAAAATTCAGGCAGCCCTCGGATGCAATGAGAGACCACCACACCAAAGATCAGCTCAAGAAAAATTTCCCACGTGCGGAATCTTTTCTGTTGAGCACCTTGCATGCACTGCTTCATGCATCTTCGCTAAATTCAGAAAGTCTGAGTTTCAAAGGTCAATCTTCGCCGCTAATTCAGTCACATGTTCACAAAGGTTTTGGCACGTTGCTCACGGCCTAGCGTGCCTGTCCGAGCCTCACAGCGCAGCTTGGCGCGTTCTCGGCGTCGGTGGCGCTTCGCCCGCCAAGGCTGGCGTGTCTTGCGGTGGCCGAA
Source organism: Aegilops bicornis (assembly GCA_021605145.1). Lineage (NCBI taxonomy): Eukaryota > Viridiplantae > Streptophyta > Magnoliopsida > Poales > Poaceae > Aegilops > Aegilops bicornis. The sequence continues at coordinate 55,143,696 of CM038670.1, forward strand.
CCACCGTGGCGGCCGACCGAGTAGAAACGGCGGCGTAACGCCGTTCGGGCGCCGCCTAATCTCTCGGTGGCTCCGTGGCCACTTCCTCGCCAAAGACACGCATGCAAAACCGTCACCGTGGTGCGGCACGCACAAAGCATGCTCTCGCCGCCGACGGACCCACGCCTGCCTGGCCGAATCCACCTGTGGCTCCTAATCCAAGCTGGTTTAGCGTCAAAAGCGGCACCGGTGGAACTCCACGCTGACGCCCCACTCCCTAAACCTCCCGACCAAGCTCTGCGCCGCCGTAACCATCACCGGAGAGGTCCGTTCCACGGCCACCGCCTCGAATCGCCTATAAAAGGAGCCCTGAAGCTCGCTCTCGCACACACCACCCTCAAGACTTCACCAAGACCCTGCCTAGCCACTGGAGGTCCTCGAGGAGGTCTCCTCCGCCATCTCCGGCCGCCCCGCTCCGCCTCGGCCACCAGCTTGATTCATCATGTGAGACCATCTCCGGCGCCCAAACCTCGTCCGCAGCCTTCTCTTACACCTAGTGCTCTAACCCCCACCTCAATTCGATCATTGCAGCCCTCCTCGGCGAGATCCACCATCGCCCGAGCCGCCGTCCGCCGGAGAAAGTGTCGCCGTGAACGTGGTGCTCCCCGACGCCCAAGTCCACCACCCACCGACGTGGAAGGACACACTGATACTCTCGGTACACTCCGATCTCCCTGACTCGCCGTGGTTCGACGCCGGCGACCACCGCCGCCTTCGGGCGCCGACGAGGTCTTTTAAACCTGACATGTGGACCCCCATGTCAGCCTCTCTTTCTTTTCCCGCGAACTGTTTTTCCGTTGGCGCCTTCGGGCAGAGTACGTTTTCCATGTGAGCTTGCGTGTTTCTATTCGAACCGTTTTCTGTTTCATTACAGATGAGTCCCTGGACAGAAACCCTTATAACTCTTTAATAAAAAGTGATTTTTGAGTGATTCTTTTTCTGACAGTCTTATAATTTTGTCTAGTTTTTATGGGATTTATTTGGAAAATTTTTGGAACAACTTTTATGCACGCGTTGGTTTTCACGTTAGTATGCCTTTTCGCTATACCGTAGGTTCCGGAGGAGGTGACGGAACCGCTTGAACTTCGCCGAAGCTAGACCCGACTACTCTGAACCAGGCGAGCATGTTTGAACTTTTGATATGATGAGTGTTCTGGCAGGTTTGCATTAAGTAGTTTCATGGCATGTTTGTGAGCATACCGATGAAGGTTATTTTTCATGCAAATTTGAGGCAAGTGAGTTCGATAATCCATACGTGTTGGATGTGAATGTGCATGGCCATGTGTTGGCATGAGGATGGGTAAGATGGCAGTGTTGTAGCATGCCGCCTTATGCCATGCTATTTTACTTGATGTCAACCCGTATCGATTCGGTTCCCATCCATTTCCCTTCCGTACTACCACATGTTTTCCGCATAGGGATATGGCTTAGTAAGTTGCGAACCGCTTTCCTGGTACACACCAAATGGAGAGGCCGTGATGATGGTTCCATGGCCCTGGATTAAAGCCACCATCCGGTCGGGGCATGGGTGTTTCCGGTTGGGACCAGAGGGGGGCACCCCTTAGAGCGCTGAATATAAATTTGATCCCATGCTATTCGAGATTGTGATCTCCCGTCTCAAAAGTTTTTCTCGGACGATGTCTAGGGTGATTCCTGGCATTCGTGAGGTAGGATGGGTGTGTCTTGGTTAGCTGTGTTTCTTCCGAAATACCATAAACGGAACTAGTCCTTCAGGACTACGGAAATCCGTTGGCTGTGAGTAATTTTAGTACAAACTCTGCAGAGTCCTAAATTCCTCGAATCATCTTATCCATGTCCAAGTTCTGTATTATCTTATCCTGACAAGTGTCAATTTTTGGTGACAGATACTCCAGTGTTTCACATGAGTACTAAGTCCGGTTAAATGTTTATTCCTGTGGATGGACTAACCCGTTTATACTCCTGTGTTGAATATTTATTACGAGTGCTATTTTCTTGTGATGAAAGCCCTTTCTGTGATGTCGCTCAGACGTCCGACTGCGGCATTGTTGTTATTTATTTTTATTATAAGCCCTTTCTGTGATGTCGCTCAGACGTCCGACTGCGGCATTGTTGTTATTTATTTTTATTATAAGCCCTTTCTGTGATGTCGCTCAGACGTCCGACTGCGGCATTGTTGTTATTTACTTTCATTATAAGCCCTTTCAGTGATGTCGCTCAGACGTCCGATCGCGTGGCATTGTTGTTATTTACTTTCATTATAAGCCCTTTCTGTGATGTCGCTCAGACGTCCGACTGCGGCACACATGTATCTTTATTTTTAATATAAGCCCTTTATGAGGTGTCGCTCAGACGCCCGACTGTGGCATGTTTTGCTTATTTCTTCACCCTTCGAGGCGCCGCCTGCATAATCTGATCGGTTTTGAGTTTATCTTCTTTGGTTTTTGAGCGGACTACCGCCGATTCCCTTCTTGATTATTTTTTGCTATGCTGTTTTAATTGAGAAATGTTGAGATTAACCATGTTGCATTCATGCATTCATTTGTTATATCTTTTGTCCGAACTGTCTTGCGAGTACTTTCATAGTACTCACCTGGCTTGTTGATTTGGCCAGATGCTGACGAAGGCGATCTCATGGATGAAGAGTTCGATAGCGAGTACGACGCCTAGAGGAATCCCAGTCAGTCTCGTGCGACCCCTGGATCAGTCATTGTGATATATCCGCTTCCGCTACCCAAATAAATTCAACGAGCCTCACCTCGACGCTCGATGAGCCGCCAATGCAGTAGACGTATTAACCACCCCGCCGTGTTATTCCACCAACCACTCATAGTTCGAGTCAGTAGTATTTCCACCCCACACCTTTGAGTCACATCCGCCACTATGTTTAATCATTGGCGTGTTGTAGTAATTGGTTGGGCATCTACAGTCCGACCCTTGTATTATTGTAATGCTACTGGCTTATTGTATCAAAGTTTTGTCAACCGGTATGAGGGATTTTTCCTCATATTGGACTTCATAGGTCGGTTGTTCAATAAATATTTTTATTAAAAAACCGGTCGTGACAAGCTTGGTACCAGAGCCAGGCTGACTGTAGGAAGCCACTAGGTACGATCGCTAATCGGTTATTAGCATAGTAGAGCTATTTATTATTTTTACAAATGTAGTCAATTTCTGACAGTCAGCATAAAATTTATGTTTTGACTCCTCAGGATTTTTGCCTACTTTTGTAGATGGCCAGCAACGACTGCGAGTCGCAGATGTTCGCCAACATGCCCGATGGGTTTGTCAAGCTTCTCTCCTTCATCGTCCAAGTCGCGATGGGGCCAGATGTGCGCCCAGTTTTCTCTCTCGCTCAGCACAAGGTCAATGACTGTCTAACCATGCACCAAGCCGCGGTGGAATTCAAGAGAGGACGAGTTGAGCGTTACCGGTTCATGGGGAGAGCCACGCCCACAGAGAAGCACGCGCTACAGATGGCAGCCCGTGAAGCGATAGCCCGTCTCAGGGATATCCTGCCTTCGATGAAGACTCGTCGCTACTGCTACCTGCCATGTCATGTGCCATACACTTGCCACTACGCGTTCTCTTGCCCCAGAGGAGAACGGGATGAAGCTTTTGAGATGCTCATCGAGTATCTTCCGGCTTTGGAGGCAGCCTTCGACAACCTGGTGGACGATTTTGTAGCTGCCCGCATGAACTCAGTCCATGGCTGTACCGCCAACAGGAGGGAGCTCATGCGTGCTGCACCACCACTGACTTTCGTCTCATGATCAGCATCGTTCGCTCCTACTGCTCGCACCGCTACTCGTCGCCTGCCTACCACGGAGGAATTCAACCACGTCATTGCGCCTACTCCGGTTAGATTCTGCACCACCCTCGTGCCCGCCAGATTCGTGTTGTCCCAAGACAGGCACCTGCTCCACCAACTCCAGCGTAGCACCTCTCGTCTGGAGCCTATCTCTGAGGAGGAGGTTGAGTCCCCAGCCTCTCTCGCCTCATCCTTGGCAGGCCAAGGGAAATCCTTACCATCTCCGACTAAGTGCGCTTAGCATGCCATGCGATGTACCGACTTGTGCGATATGTTTATATGTAAATAGGCTGCGAGAAGTAGTCTGTTTGCGCATCATGTAGGATCCGGAGGAGTGCACTAGACTAAATAACATGTCAGGATTTATGTACGCATATCCTGAGTGATGTATTGTATAATTACTGCTTGCGTGTAAGATATGTAATGAACAGTCATTCTCCGTGCGCAAACGTATTTTTTCTCTTGAAAAATCTTGGAGCATTCGCAGCTTTTTGCATCTTCTTGAATTTATTGATTTTTGCGGCTCAATTCCTTTTTCTTATGAGTGTTCCAAAAATATATCCCCAGAGTGAACTATGTCTCGTCCTTGGACGCGCTCCATGCCAACTCCGACAGAGGAAAATTATGGCACACCCCCAGGCAACAATTTCACACAGGGACAGACAAATCAGCAGGACAGTGAAACGGCACTTTCCCAAATGTGCCGTCTTTATGAACAAAGTCAGCAGCAACATCAAGAAATACTGAACCAAGTCATTAATATGGGAAATCGCCGCGGACCGTATCAGCAGCAATCCCAGTTATCTGAGCTACAGAAGGCGCGTCCCCAAACATTTTCTCACACTGACAAACCTCTGGAAGCCGAGGACTGGCTTCGAGACATGGAGAGAAAATTAATTATTGCCCAGTGTTCAGACCTTGAGAAAGTACTTTATGCTCCGCACTATCTCACTGGAGCAGCCGCATCGTGGTGGGAAAATTTCCTGCACATGCACCCCAACGAAAATAATATATCATGGGAGGAATTTAAAGAAGGTTTTCGTAAAGGCACATATTCCTAAGAGCCTTATGAAGATCAAAAAGAGAGAATCTGATGACCTCAAGCAAAGGACAATGACAGTGTCGAGAATACAACAATCGGTTTACCACTGCTATCTCGCTTCGCCAACGAGGAGCGTATGTCGAAAAACAAAAGATGGAGAAATTCCTAGACGGTCCGACACCCGCTTAAATGTCAATTGGTCGTACACACATTTCCAGATTTTAAGACGCTGGTGGATAAGGCCATTACATTGGAAAATGAGAGACGCAACTTAGAAGATTTTCATAAGCGGAAGAGGGACCAGATTAAACACACCCGCAACCACCGCAGCAAGACAGATGTTCAGAAGAACTAGACACCCAAACCCACGACAAGCATCTCACGCCCAATCAAGAATTTCCACGCAAGGGACAAGGAGTTCACATACCGCCCAGGCGTTACCTGTTACGCTTGTGGAGAAGAAGGACACTACGCCAAGCAGTGCCCCAAGCCAAGGAACTCGACCCCAAAGCCAAACAACGGAAGCAATAATTCGGCACCAAAGCGCAACAATTTCAACCCAAATAACAACCACAGGAAGGGTCATTTGAACCACGTGACCAAAGAGGAAGCACAAAATGCCCCAGATATCGTACTCGGTACGTTTCTGTCAACACAATACCTGCCATGGTTTTGTTTGATTACGGAGCTTCTCACTCGTTCGTTTGAAAAGTTTTGCTTTGCAAAATAATTTTTCGATGCTTCCCTTGGGAAAATCTATGATCGTCAAGTCCCTGGAATTAAGCAAGTTACCAAGAATTATTGCCAGGGGGTGGTTATCGAGTTTGAAGGGTTGAAGTTTCACGCAAATCTTATCGTATTGGAAAATAAAGGACTGGATGTCATCTTAGGGATGGATTGGTTAACCACCAACAAAGGTTTTATTGACTGCTTCAACAGGACTGTAATTCTCACCCATCACCACGAGAAGACCATAAAAGTTTCATCCAAGGAAAGAAAAATATCCAGCAACCGAGATTGAACAAGGTAGATATTTCTGAATTGAGCAAAGTTCGATGGTGTGTGAATTTCCAGATGTATTCCCGAAGAACTACCGGGCATGCCACCGGATCGAGAGATAGAATTTAGCATTGAGCTAGCACCGGAACCGCTCCCATATACAAGAAACCATACAGAATGGCACCATCCGAATTGGTGGAGCTGAAGAAGCAAATAAAGGAACTGTTGGACAAAGGGTACATCTGAGCAGTTCCTCACCATGGGGTTCACCAATTTTATTCGCCAAAAAGAAGGATGGAACACTGAGATTGTGCATAGACTATCAAGCGCTAAACATGGTCACAATCAAGAACAAATATCCGATGCCGCGAATAAATGATTTATTCGATCAACTCGCTAAGGCCAAGGTATTCTCAAAGATTGACTTGAGATCGGGATATCATCAACTGAAAGTACGAACCGAGGATATTCCCAAGACCGCCTTCACCTCCGTGATACGGATTGTATGCGAGTTCACCGTAATGCCATTCGGACCGACAAACGCCCCGCATATTTTGTTCACCTCATGAACAAAGTATTCATGAAGTTTATGGATAAGTTTGTTGTGGTATTTATCGATGATATTCTGGTATACTCCAAAACACCAGAAGAACACGCCGAACATCTCCGGATTGTGCTAGGAGAACTCAGGAAACATCGGTTATGTACGCCAAATTCAGCAAGTGTGAATTTTGGCTAAAGCAAGTAGGTTTTTACGGGCCACGTACTAACTCAAGAAGGTATCGCCAGAGACCCGGAAAAAGTCAAGGCCGTGCTTGGCTGGAAGCCACCAGCCGATGTGACGGATGTCTGAAGTTTCTTGGGAATGGCAGGATACTACCGAAGATTTATTGAAGGATTCTCCACCATAGCAAAGCCAATGACGCAACTACTCAAGAAAGACAGGAAGTTTGAATGGACGGAAGCCTGCGAGAAAAGTTTCCAAGAACTAAAGAGGAAACTGACAACAGCACCAGTAATTGTGCCAGATATACACAAGAATTTTGAAGTATTTTGTGACGCATCTCGAAAGGGCTTCGGGTGCGTATTAATGCAAGAAGGCAAGGTTGTCGCATATGTTTCCAGACAGCTCCGCAAGCATGAAGAAAATTACCCTACCCATGACCTGGAATTAGCAGCAGTAATACATGCACTCAAGGAATGGAGACACTTTCTACTTGGTAATCGTTGCGAAATATACACGGACCACAAAAGCCTCAAGTATATTTTCACACAACCAGAACTGAATTTACGGCAGCGACGCTGGTTGGAATTAGTAAAGGATTATGATATTGGGATCCACTACCACCCGGGCAAAGCAAATGTTGTAGCAGACGCTCTGAGTCGGAATCCCAGTCCGCATAACGACAAAGATGCCGGACTTAAGACCTGAATTCCAGCAGGAGTTCGCAAGGCTCAACTCGATGGTGATCACCAAAGGCAGTGTGTCAAACTTAGAAGTACAGCCTACCCCGATAGAGAAGGTTAAAGAGGCTCAACGTGGACACCCCAAAGCATTGAAGGCATAAAGCGTAAGATGAAATTGGGCAAGGCCTCGAATTCAGTATTGATGAGCAAGGAATATTGTGGTATGCAGAATAGGCTCTGCGTACCAAATATTCATGACCTTAAACAGCAAATCCAGGCTGAAAGCCACACCGCTCCATATTCAATCCATCATGGAGGAACAAAAATGTACAAAGATCTTCAAGAGACATTTTGGTGGCATGGTATAAAAAGAGATATAGCCACGTTTATTGCATGTTGTGACTCTTGTCAACGCATCAAGGCCGAGCACCAGAAACCGGCCGGACTATTGCAACCGAATAAGATACCCGAGTGGAAATGGAACAAAATTGGAATGGATTTTATTGTTGGACTACCTCGGTCACGACACGGACATGATGCCATATGGGTAATCACAGATAGACTGACTAAAGTAGCTCACTTCATCCCCGTGAAGACAACACACACCACTCAGAAGCTTGCTAGGCTCTACCTCTCCCGTATCGTTTGCCTACATGGAGTCCCAAAGAAAATAATCTCGGACGGAGGCACTCAATTCGTCTCCCGGTTTTGGGATCACTTACAACAAGCTCTGGGAACTCAGCTGGCATTCAGATTACGCATACCATCCCTGCATAGATGGGCAGGGTGAGCAGGTAAATCAAATTCTAGAAGATATCTTTGAGAGCATGTGTCCTCACCTATGGGACCAGTTGGGAGGAGAGCTTACCATACGCAGAATTCGCATATAACAACAGCTATCAGTCCAGCCTGCAAATGGCACCATTTGAAGCTCTGTGCAGACGGATTTAAGATGTCGTACCCGCTAAATTGGTGGAAACCGGAGGCAGTCATATCTTGGCCCGCACTGCTCAAGGAGGCTGAGGGTAAAGTCAAGGTAATTAAGGACCGGCTCAATACAGCCCAAAGTCGACAAAAGAGTTATTACGATCAGAAGCATCGTGGAGTCCATTTTGAACCCGGTGAATTTGTGTACCTACGAGTATCACCCATGAGAGGCCTGCACCGATTCAAGATTAAAGGAAAACTAGCACCGAGATTCATCGGGCCTTCGCATAGTAGCACGAAGAGGCACGGTGGCCTACCAACTAGACTTACCCGAAGAATTATCCGACATCCACGATGTATTCCACGTCTCCCAATTGAGGAAGTGCGTAAGCAACCCGGAGAAACAAGTACCCCATAAAAACATTGGCGTGCAACCAGATCTCACATATCGAGCATCCGATAAAATTTTTGGAAGAGTCGAGAAAGGAGAACCCGACGGAAAACCACCAAGTTCTTCAAAGTTCGATTGGAGCAACCACCGAAAGTGAAGCCACTTGGGAAAGGGAGGATTTCCTTCGAACAGAGCACCCACAATTATTTGAAAATCAACTGGAATCTCGGGGACGAGATTTTTCCTAAGGGGGTAGGTGCTGTGACACTCCAATTTTTTTTGTTATTTTTGTTTTCAGCAAAAGCTTTGCTTGGTTTGAAGAAGGTCATTTAAACCCTTCTTAAAAAAACCTCTCTTCTGAATTTTTCTTCTCAAAAGCATTTCTTGATTTATTTTCTTCTAAAAAGAAACCTTTTTGGTAATGGGTTATTCTTTGGTTTTGATCCATCCTTGATTTTACCATGCCTCTTGTGGTAAATTTCTCCCAAAACCCTACTTCCACTTTGGTACCACTCAAACATTCTGTCCAAACTAGTAAAATCCATTTTTGGACTTTATTCCAATTATTTCCTCTCCCAAAATAATTCTGTCTTTTCTTTTGAGCCTAAGTGATTTGCAAAGCAAGTACCCTAATGCTTTTGAGTTTTGACCTCAAACCAACTCCCTTGGATAGTCCTTGGTACCCACAACCCGTAACCATCTTGATCCACTCTTCTCCTTTTCAAATATTTCAAATTTCACTCACTGCAAGTTTGGACCAGATTTGCCAAACTTGGTGAAATTCATATCTACACTTCTCCAAAAATTCTACCAAACTTCAGGCAGCCCTCAGATGCAATGAGAGACCACCACACCAAAGATCAGCTCAAGAAAAATTTCCCACGTGCCAGAATCTTTCTATCGAGCACCTTGCATGCACTGTTTACATGCATCTTGATTAAATTCAGAAAGTTCGTAGTTTGATGTCAATCTTCGCCGATTAATTCAGTCACATGTTCACAGTGCCTTTGGCACGTTGCTCACGGACCTAAGCGTGCCTGTCCGAGCCTCACACGCGTGCTTAGCGCGTTCTGGCGTCGGTGGCGCCACAGCCCGCCGCCGGCGTGTCTTGCGGTGGCCGAACCACCGTAGCGGCCGACCGGGAGCGACGGCGGCGTAACGCCGTTCGGCGCCGCCCAATCCCTCTGGTGGCTCCGCGTGGCCACTTCCTTGCCAGCACACGCATGCAACACTGTCGCCGTGGCGTGGCACGCACAGAGCATGCTCTCTGCCGCGGACGGACCCGCGCCGCCCCGTTCCGTCGAATCCACCCAGGGCTCCTAATCCAAGCTGGTTTAGCGTCAAAACGGCACCAGTGGAACTCCACGCTGACGCCCCACTCCCTAAACCTCCCCGACCAAGCTCTGCGCCGCCGTAACCATCACGGAGACGTCCGTTCACGGCCACCGCCTCGAATCGCCTATAAAAAAAGGCCCGAGCTCGCTCTCGTGCACACACCACCCCACGCACTTCACCAAGACCACGCCTAGCCACTTTGGGAGGACCTCGAGGAGGTCTCCTCCCCCAACTCCGGCCGCCTCGATCCGCCTCGGCCACCAGCTTGATTCACTGGGCGAGACCATCTCCGGCGCCCAAACCTCGTCCGCAGCCTTCTCTTACACCTAGTGCTCTAACCCCCACCTCAATTCGATCATTGCAGCCCTCCTCGGCGAGATCCACCATCGCCCGAGCCGCCGTCCGCCGGAGAAAGTGTCGCCGTCAACGTGGTGCTCCCCGACGCCCAAGTCCACCACCCACCGACGCGTAAGGACACACTGATACTCCCGGTAGACTCCGATCTCCCTGACTCGCCGTGGTTCGACGCCGGCGACCACCGCAGCCTTCGGGCGCCGGCGAGGTCTTTTAAACCTGACATGTGGACCCCCATGTCAGCCTCTCTTTCTTTTCCCGCGATCTGTTTTTCCGTTGGCGCCTTCGGGCAGAGTATGTTTTCCATGTGAGCTTGCGTGTTTCTATTCGAACCGTTTTCTGTTTTCTCAGTTAAACCCCTGGAACTTTTCTGTTTCATTACAGATGAGTCCCTGGACAGAAACCCTTATAACTCTTTAATAAAAAGTGATTTTTGAGTGATTCTTTTTCTGACAGTCTTATAATTTTGTCTAGTTTTTTATGGGATTTATTTGGAAAATTTTTGGAACAACTTTCATGCACGCGTTGGTTTTCACGTTAGTATGCCTTTTCGCTATACCGTAGGTTCCGGAGGAGGTGACGGAACCGCGAACTTCGCCGAGCTAGACCCCGACTACTCTGAACCAGGCAAGCATGTTTGAACTTTTGATATGATGAGTGTTCTGGCAGGTTTGCATTAAGTAGTTTCATGGCATGTTTGTGAGCATACCGATGAAGGTTATTTTTCATGCAAATTTGAGGCAAGTGAGTTCGATAATCCATACGTGTTGGATGTGAATGTGCATGGCCATGTGTTGGCATGAGGATGGGTAAGATGGCAGTGTTGTAGCATGCCAGTCTTATGCCATGCTATTTTACTTCGGTGTCAACCCGTGTCGATTCGGTTCCCATCCATTTCCTTCCGTACTACCACATGTTTTCCATAGGGATATGGCTTAGTAAGTTGCGAACCGCTTTCCTGGTACACACCAAATGGAGAGGCCGTGATGATGGTTCCATGGCCCTGGATTAAAGCCAGTCATCCGTCAGGGGCATGGGTGTTTCCGGTTGGGACCGAGAGGGGGCACCCTTAGAGCGCTGTGAATATAAATTTGATCCCATGCTATTCGAGATTGTGATCTCCCGTCTCAAAAGTTTTTCTCGGACGATGTCTAGGGTGATTCCTGGCATTCGTGAGGTAGGATGGGTGTGTCTTGGTTAGCTGTGTTTCTTCCGAAATACCATAAACGGAACTAGTCCTTCAGACTACAGAAATCCGTTGGCTGTGAGTAATTTTAGTACAAACTCTGCAGAGTCCTAAATTCCTCGAATCATCTTATCCATGTCCAAGTTCTGTATTATCTTATCCTGACAAGTGTCAGTTTTGGTGACAGATACTCCGGTGTTTCACATGAGTACTAAGTCCGGTTAAATGTTTATTCCTGTGGATGGACTAACCCGTTTATACTCCTGTGTTGAATATTTATTACGAGTGCTATTTTCTTGTGATGAAAGCCCTTTTTGTGATGTCGCTCAGACGTCCGATCATGACATTGTTGTTATTTATTTTCATTATAAGCCCTTTACGTGATGTCGCCGGACGTCGGGCTATGACATTGTTGTTATTTATTTTCATTATAAGCCCTTTCGTGATGTCTCTCGACGTCCGATCGCGTAGCATTGTTGTTATTTACTTTCATTATAAGCCCTTTACGTGATGTCGCTCGGGCGTCCGATCGTGGCATTGTTGTTATTTACCTTCATTATAAGCCCTTTACGTGATGTCGCCAGACGTCCGATTGCGCACGCATGTATCTTTATTTTCAATATAAGCCCTTTCTGTGTTGTCGCTCAGACGCCCGACTATGGCATGTTTTTCTTATTTCTTCACCCTTCGAGGCGTCGCTTCAGACACCCGATCGGTTTTGAGTTTATCTTCTTTGGGTTTTTGAGCGGACTACCGCCGATTCCCTTCTTGATTATTTTTGCTATGCTGTTTTAATTGAGAAATGTTGAGATTAACCATGTTGCATTCATGCATTCATTTGTTATATCTTTTGTCCGAACTGTCTTGCGTAGTACTTTCATAGTACTCACACGGCTTGTTGATTTGGCCAGATCTTGTGAAAGCGATCTCATGGATGAAGAGTTCGATAGCGAGTCCGACGCCTAGAGGAATCCCAGTCGGTCTCGTCGACCCTGGATCAGTCATTGTGATATATCCGCTTCCGCTACCCAAATAAATTCATCGAGCCTCACCTCGGCGCCGATGAGCCGCCAATGCAAGAGCGTATTAACCACCCCGCTGTGTTATTCCACCAACCACTCATAGTTCGAGTCAGTAGTATTTCCACCCCACACCTTTGAGTCACATCCGCCACTATGTTTAATCATTGGCGTGTTGTAGTAATTGGTTGGGCATCTTCAGTCCGACCCTTGTAATATTGTAATGCTACTGGCTTATTGTATCAAAGTTTTGTCAACCGGTATGAGGGATTTTTCCTCATATTGGACTTCATAGGTTGGTTGTTCAATAAATATTTTTATTGAAAAACCGGTCGTGACACCCTGGGGGGTAGCAATGCCACCGGAGCGTCGTACCGGGCCCTCATACATGCGGGGTGGTGTTGTGGCATGTCCGAAGAGGCGGCACACATCTCCGGGGTGTGGCCCCCGTCACGAACGGCGCCGCCGCCGGCACCCGGAGGGGGGAAACGGACGCGTCGGTCCCTCATTTTATATGTAAACAAAACTTTTCAATGCGTATGAAAATAATATACACTAAAAATATATTTGAAGACAGTTAATAATATTTTTTAAAAAATGTTAAACAAGTATAAAAGTTGTTGCAAAAAAAATATGCCACGTGGCGCCTTCACTTCCCCTCTGTGTATAGAAATATAACTGATGACTATAAAAACATCAAAAATTTATATGAAATAAAAAAACAGAAAGAAGAAAAAATATAAGCTATTAAAATCATTAAAAAATGAAAATATAACTATGCCTCTGGCTAAGCCGTCGGCATAGCATAGGTGCCACGTCGGTACCTATGCCGACGGCTTAGCCGTAATAGCTCTTCCTATCCTCAGCCGGTCCACCTCCACCACTCACTCGCCCGATAGCAAATCGACCCCCCCTCTAAATCGCCCGCCTTCTCCACACCAGCCGCCCGTTCTCCCCCGCCCGCCACTCTCCTCGCCCGCGCCCCTGCCGCCCCCACCAGCGTCGCCGCCGCCCCATCCCACCCCACCTCTCGTCCCTGCCCGCCCTTCTCGCTCCAGTGGCGCCCTTCGCTCAGCCGCCCGCCTCCCTCCTCGACCCGGCCGCCGTGCGTGGGCGCCCGCCCGGCCCATGCCCTAACTGGCCGGCCCCCACTGCTAGCTGGTCCGACCGGCCCCTTTGGCCAGCGCCCTGCTGTGTCCCGGCCCTCCCGGCCCGGCCCAGCTCACGCCACAGCCCTCCCCTCACCTCCACCGCCCCTGCCTCCAACTCCACCAGCGTGATGCCTCTCTGCCCGATGAGCTAACACTCTTTTTTTTCATTTTTTTGCATTACTTAGCTATTGTTGGATGTATGAATGGATGCATGGATGGATGTTGGATGTTGTTAGGTTGCTAGATGGATGAATGTTGTATGTATCTTAGATGGATGCAGGAATCTCCGCAAAAGGAATTATTTTGCTACGGTTAGGTTGCTAGATGGATGAATCTCGGCAAAATGAATTATCATAGTTAAAAAAGCAACTTGAGTCACTTAGTTCATAAAATTGTTAACGAAGATTTTATTTTCAGTTTGTGATGTTGTTAAGTAGCTATGTGAGATGTGCTTCAAATTTGGGATACGATAAGTGGTTATTTCATCATGATGATCTTGCTAAAAAAATTGACGTGTCAATGCTTAATGTGAGGTGATGACCTAAATTGCGATATGATAAGTGCTTCCAAATTTGACAGTTGACAAAATATGATATAATTTCATAGTTAAAAGTATAAAAGCTTAAGGAGAAGTGATGACATAATTTTATTTCACTCGGTGTAATTAACAGGATTTGTGGTGTTCCATCTTCGTGGAGTGATCGTCGACGTTGGAGGTGTTGGTCCAGGATCGTCCCTCTCCTCTGATCGACTACATCGGAGGGTGAGCAACAATTCCATGACCTCGTCCACTTTTTAACCACGTCACTAGATTGAATTTTCACATCAAGTCGCGTAACCTAGGTCTCCCGTCCGAAAGGGTTGCATCGATAAATATGCATTCAATTGCATATTTATCACCGCAGCTCTTTCGGATTGTCCAACGCTTTCCACGGACAGCCCGAGGATGTGTAGATTGGGTACGTTGTTCATGCTCTACCCCGTTCCGAGACAGGATTTCGGCGGCGCCTCCCTGTTGTTCTCCGGATGCACATTCTCTCAGCATTTTGCTGAGACATGTATTTGGAGAACAGCGGGGAGGTGCTGCCGAAATTTTGTCTCGGAATGGGGTAGAGCATGGACCGTACTCAATTTACACATTCTCGGGTGGGATTAGGACCCATATTTACCTATTAGAGATGTAGGTGGATTACTCGTCAACCTTGTAAAAAGTAAAATATTGATGTTGGTAATTAAAATGAATCTTTAATTTTGTTGTGTGGCTTCCAATAAAGCAGAGATGGCAGATAATCAGTGGATGTATAGTGGGTTTTTCCGTCGGAATCAAGTAACAACAGAGTGGGTCGAGAAAACTGATGTGTTTTTGAAAGAGATATTCCGTAGTCCAATGAGGATGGTGCCGTAATGCCCGTGTGCGGATGTAAGAGACGTATCCGCAGAGATAAGAGTGAGATGACTAAGCACCTTCGCATACGCATGGATTTATGCCCAACTTTAATATGCCGACAAACTTTTCCCAGCGGGACCATGGTAGAGAGGATGTGATACGACAACGCGTCGCTGGTTATGAGGACGATGGGGTTAGAGACATGCTAGATGATGTCTTTGCTGCACAGCCGACACCTCCGTCACATTTAGCGAATGAACCGGAGGAGCCGGAGGAAACCGCAAAGGCCTTCCTGGAAATCTTGGCCTCGTCAAAGAAACCTCTCTATGAGGGTGCCAAGCTGTCAGGCTTTGGATGCCATCTCGAATCGATGGCGATGAAGGCTGAAATCTGGTATGTAGCCGAGGTTGCTTCAAGCATTTACGGAAGCATGGAAGTCATTCGATATAAAGTACCGGAGGAAGCGGCCGAGGCTGGGAATGTCGTAATTGCTATAACGGTGATGGGTTCAATCCATATGGTATGTCGTCTAATCCATACAGCTGCTGGCCCATATTTGTTATTCCGCTCAATCTCCCTCCCGGCGCCATAATGCAACGCAATACCATGTTCCTGTCGCTTATAATTTCGGGCCTGAATATCCAGGGAAGAATTTGAGTGTGTTTATGCAGCCGTTGGTGGATGATTTGCACCATTCTTGGTACTTCCCGAGGTTGACATACGACCGGCATCTGCAGAAAAATTTCTTGATGAAAGTTTGGCTACAGTATTGCATGCATGACTTTCCCGGCTATGCCCTGTTCTGCGGATGGTGTACAAGTGGAAAGATGCCTTGCCCAGTGTGCATGCAGGCCTTGATTTTCATTTGGATGAAGAAGGGTGGCAAGTATGTTGCCTTTGACCAGCATCGACAATTCCTCCCTCCGCACCATCCTGATAGGGAAGACAAGAAGAACTTCACAAAAGGCAAAGTTGTCCATGAAGTAAATGAGATTCCAACGTTTTCTGGTGCGGATGTGCTTGCTCAGCTCAAAGCTCTTAATCCTGCATGTGAAGTCAAAGGCAAAGGCAAAGGCAAAGGCAAAGGCAAAGGCAAAGGTAAAGGGAAAAATGTTTTGAAGGATATGGTGAGACGCACAACTGGACTCACATTACCCCCTTCACGCAGCTTCCCTATTTTAAGGACCTCAAACTTCCATACAACATCGACGTGATGCACACCGAAAAGAATGTCGCAGAGTCCCTTTAACACGATCCTCAACATTCCCGATAAGACAAAGGATAATGTTAATGCTAGAGTCGATCAACAGAATATTTGTGATAGACCACGTCTTCACATGCAACCTCCCACAGCAGTCGAAAATCTTGGTTCAAGCTAGATCTTGACTTCGTACTTAAAAAGGATCATAAGATGGAGGCATTCAAGTGGCTGAAACACGTCGTGAAGTTCACTGATGGTTATGCGTCGAATATAAGTAAGGGGGTCAATCTTTCAACGGGTAGAGTGACCGGGCTGAAGAGTCATGACTATCATGTATGGATTGAGCGGATTATGCCGGCGATGGTTCGGGGCTATGTTCCCGAGCGTGTCTGGCGTGTGCTTGCGGAGTTAAGCCATTTCTTCCGAACGCTTTGTGCTAAAGAAGTATGTCCTGAGAAGATAAAAGAAATGCATAAGAAGGCGCCGGAGTTGATATGCAAGCTAGAGAAGATCTTCCCGCCTGGCTTCTTTACTCCGATGACACATCTCATTTTGCACCTTGCGACCGAGGTATTGTTGGGAGGCCACATGCGATATCGTTCGCGACGGCCCCGAGAGACAGAACAAGCATCCGATACGTAAATGTGGAAACAAAGCTAAGATTGAAGCTTCAATAGCTGAGGCGATTATCCTAGAGGAGGTGGCGGACCTCGGGACAGCCTACTATCCGGATCATGTTCCCACGTTGCACAATAAGGTGTCTCGATACAATACAGAAGAACCCAAGTATAAACCCAAGTTGCCTCTATTCACCGGGCAAGGTGGCAGGGCTGGATGGTCGACATTTTATGTCATGCCACGAGATGAGTGGGAGGATGTCATGTTCTATATCTTGCACAACATCAAGGAAGTTGAGGATGAGTGGATGAGGTAATACCTTTGCACCATTTTTTTAGTCAATTCGTTATGTTCACTTTGCCTAGTTCTTATACCGCTTTTCTTATTGTAGTCGATTCGTTGAGGAAGAATGGACAGGAATGCTGCCTCCTACTGAAGCGGAGGCACTTGCTCTTCTCCGAAAGGGTGCTGATGGAAGGAAAAATTTCGTTGCGTGGTTCATGGAGAAAGTAATATTTCACACTTCCCTATTACCCATTTCACACTTCCAATTAAACTCATGCACCCTATAATTTCAATTAAACTTGTAGGAAATGATCCGAGCGAATCAATGGATGAAGAATTGAGACGGGTTTCCATGGGTTTTGACCCTACCGTCATGACATGCCAAAAGTATGATGTGAATGGGTATCGCTTCCATACAGAGGAGCACCGAGCAGTCGGCCTGATCCCAAAACCATAAATACGGAGTCTTCACCGAAGGAGATAATAATGTAGATTACTACGGAAGGGTAGGAAAAATATACGAGCTTACATTCAAATGTGGCCATAAACACCTAAGTCTCACTTTGTGTTCAAATGTCGATGGTTCGACCCCAAAAGGGTCCGAGACATACGCCTACATTGGTTTAGTTGAAGTTAAACCATCAACCGTCTATGCCGGAGCTGATCTCTTTATCGCCGCTACCCAGGCCACACAAGTATATTATCTGCCTTACCCATGCTAGAAAGAGTACCTAAAGGGTTGGGAAGTTGTGTTCAAGGTGTCGCCACACGGTAAGCTACCGGACCCGAACGATGATGATTACTACAACATAAACCCCATGACATACGAGGGAGTGTTTTTTCAAGAGGAACATGATGACGTGGTCCGAAACAAGGAGGATGATGACTTGGGTTTTGTTGACATGGACCCAATCGACGACGGCTGCCGGATTGATGGTGAGGCAGTTGTGAATCAAAGAGACATAATTATGCTTGAAAAGTTAAATGAAGACGCTGGCGTGACTATGAGGAAGAGCCTCCACCTCCGTCGAGAAACGAAGAAGATATGGGATAGTGATGATGAGACCGGTCGACAAATAGATTACAATAGTGATGATTCATATGGGTTCTAGAAAATGTATGTTCTTTTAATAATGTTCTCTTCCGTTATTAATGTCTTTCCTGTATGCTTGTTTTTTTATATCCTTACTAATTGTTTATTCTCTTCTCAATGCAGGTTTGCTAATCATGGGCAAGTCCAGCGGTGCCAGTTTCCTCAGTAAACTCAAAATAGGACTTACTCGGGTGGGCGAGCCCACAAGGTCCCCTCCCGACTACGCTGAGGATGGCACCTCACGAGGGAGGTGGAGGGGTCGGGGAGGAGACCCTAGAGGAGGAGGGGGTGGGAGAGCCCCTAGAGGACGAGGAGGTGGGGGAGAGGCAACCGGGCCAAAAACTCCGGGCCGTGTCCGAAATAGGAGGGTCTTCTTGATGCCCTCCTATCTTGATCTGACTTCCGAGTCTGAAGAGGAGGAGTATATTCCTGATTTCGAGGAGGAGGAGGGTGAGGAGGAGGAGGCCGAGGAGGAGGAGGCCGAGGAGGGCGAGGAGGGTGGAGGGGAGGTTGACCCCGAGTTGTGGGGTGACTTGCCACCGGGTGCTCCGCGAGGTGGCTGCGTGGTAATGCCGGAGTACCTACACCACCTTCTATCGAGGCGCACAAGTGGCTCATTGAACCTCTTGAGGGACAGAGTATGTGCATCTCAATCATACTTTCAACACATGACAACATTTTTTTATTGTACACATGGCAACCCTTTGATTTTTTGCAGTAACTGGATCCTTCACGGAAAGGGCCGTAAACCGAACGGCCTTCTCACTGTCCCGTTGAAGCAGTTTTGGCCTGGCCTATTCTCGCCATGACGACAGGGACCCACATGCGTGTTTTGGCCACAAGCTGGGCCCACTACGAGGCTTGCAAGAACGCGAGTACGGGATGGCCGCTAAGGCTGTGATCACCAAATTTTGGGTAAGTTCCTTTTGAATCACTTGTCTTTAGTTTCGTTCATAGTTTATCATTGAATCACTCAACTCATGCCTTGTTTGCTTCGGTTTATGCATGATTGCAGCAACTCTATAGAGTTCTTGGCGATCACAAGGCCAGAGCCGACGTGGTCTTACTTGCGTGCAAAGAAGAAAGCTCGTCGATTGCGATGAGGTGCGTTGGGTTGCCGTCTCATAGTACTACCACATCTACCTGCAACAAAAGATGACCAAAACTCAAGCACGGAGGGAAAAATTACCATGAGCAGGGAGCAGTTCATGATGGTAACTATTACCGACTTTTCATTGTTTCAAGGAGTCAACTATATGTTTCGTGCTCACATTTCATGCTTCCAAAATTTGCATAGGTTGTTCCTCGTTGGTGCTATGGAAGGCATGACGGATGGGCGTGTTTGGTGGATAGGTGGGTCGGTGACGATCCGAGTTTGTTGCCAAGAGCATCAAGGCCGGGCTAACCGTGGAAAAGACGGGACACACGGCCAAGGAAACAGGAACCACTTTGGGGCTTCAAGGCCATGAAGGTATATCTATATGAAAGATGCATTTTGGTTCTTCTTTACCGTCATGTTCTTATGTATGGCTAACTTCTGTTTGGCGTTGCAGGAGGACAAGTTGCAGAGGCCGCTCTCAGACATGGAGTCGTGGAAGCTGGCCCGCATGAGCGAGTGATCGCAAGGAGGGCGAGAGTTACTACGGCAACACCGAGCAACACACAGAGTCTTACACTCGAACTATCGGAAGTTGCGTCCGGATGTTCCCGTTCTGAGGTCGCCCTCTCGGATCGACGACACGGGCGGTGGTGGCCATCCAGGGTAAGTCCCATGGCCGGTATCCGTGTTTCGATGGCTTGATCACTCCGTCGATCTCGTACACACGGCTTCGAGCTACCAACCCGAGCCCGTTAGAGAGTATGGGGTGTTCGCAGCCTCCCTTAGTCCGCCAACGTGCTGTAAGTACTTCCCCTTATCTTCTTTGTCTCTATCTTTCTTAGTTTATTTTCATCACTGCCCACTTAGAAACAACCTCAATTTTGTAGGCATATCGGGCCTTTCTCGAGCATAGGCATATTGAGGTGAGGGAGTACTTGCAGCGAGTGAAGGCAAGCGATGATTACAGCCCGTCAGCGATGGCGGTTAGTTTTGCCCTCTTAAACCAAGCTCAAATTTGCACTTTCATTCCTTCCGACTTTGTTGATCATGGCTTGTTTCTAAGTGGACTTGTTTAACTAACATCCGAGCTATCTTGGCGTCTTGGACTAACCGCACGGAGCCACCACAAGTTGGACCCCCACCACCACTGCTGGAGACGCCCCACACCTTCCCACGTTCGAGGAATGGCTGGCACTAGGCGGTGATACTCCGGTTAGTAAATTTGCCTAACTAATGACAAACTAGTTCTCGTTCATTCAACACTATCATGTAATATTTACCGTTAGAAACTTCTTTCAAACATGTAGGGGACCGGTGGCTCGACCCCTGCTCCGTCGAACCCAGTCACTCCGATCTGGCAGAGTGATGGTGGTCGCGGTGGCGGTTTTGGCGGAGGAGGACTTGGCGGTGGCGGTTTTGGCGGAGGTGGACTTGGTGGTGGTTTTGGCGGAGGTGGACTTGGCGGAGGTGGTGGTTTTGGCGGAGGTGGACTCGGTGGTGGTGGTGGTTTTGGCGGAGGCGGACTCGGTGGTGCTTGATGTCGATGATGATTCCGTGTATGCCGCCGTTGTGCCATGTCTTTCATGTTTCAACTTTTATGATGTTTCATGTCTTGCACTACTCTTATGTTCGTGGACTTTCGCCGGTGATGATCTTTAGATGATGAACTTGACTATGTTTAAATGATGTTGATGAACTGTCATATTTCATATTATTCTGTTTTGAAATGTTGTCAAATGAATTGGAAAAGAGAAAACAGGAAAAAAAACTATGCCTACAGCAAAGCCGTCGGCATAGATACGCTCAGGAGCCACCAGGAGGCGACACGTGGCAGGGCTATGCCGTCGGCATAGATATAAATCTATGCCGACGGCTTTGCCGTAGGCATAGCCCTGCCGCCAGGTTAAACCAGGGGGCGACACGTGGCAAAGATATGCCTACGGCAAAGCCGTCGGCATAGATTTATATCTATGCCGACGGCTTTGCCGTAGGCATATCTTTGCCACGTGTCGCCCCCTGAGCCCCCAGCAGTTTTGACGACGCCGTCCGTTGCCGTCAGACGAAAAACTACGCCGACGGCTAAACTATGCCGACGGCTGCGCCAGGGCCGTCGGCATAGCCCCCTATGCCGACGACATTATTATGCCGACGGTCTGACAGGAGTACGCTGACGTGATCTACACTGACGGGGATATGCCGACGGCAGCCGTCGGTATAGATCTATGCCGACGGCTTAGGGGCCTATGCCGACGGCCCCTGGCCGTAGGCATAGACCGCGAGTCCGGTAGTGACTTGTTCATCCAAAATGCATCGGAGAAAGGTCTTTCACCACAAAAACAGGGAATAATAAAAAGTTTAATGTATCACACACCACCGAGTCACTCACACAAAGAAACCAAGATTCCCATCTTCAGCCCACATAATTAATGTCTTCAAAAATTGGACTCTTGAAATCATCAGCTTTGCTAACTTTGTGTGAGTGACTCGGTGAAGTAGGAGCAACCAAACATCACCAATATATAGCACAACTTCATATGGGAAAAAATAACTTGGGCATGCTACAAAGCATCGAGATGCGAAGATTCACACTTTGTTTACACTGCAGGACATCAACAATGAAAATCCAGCCGGGGGCGTGGACCTTGATTTTCCACCTGCTCGCGATGTGTAAGAGATGAAAATGGCTTCACTTGGTGCTGTTGGCCGTGGCTGGGGCAGCATAACTTACCGCCATCGAAGTCATCATCGCGGTGCGAAGAATTGCCTTGGAGCCAACGGTTGGGCGAATGGTGGTTGTGCTGCCATTGGATGCATCGATTGGGCCAAGGGCGGGACAATCGGCGCCGGCTTATCCATTTTACTCAACGGATAGATATACCCTTCTGCAAAATCAAGATGAGCAAGTTATAATAAAATATAAACTGAAATCATACGTATTATTTAATGCATCGACTAAGGCAGTAATCAAGAGAGCAACTCGATCAAATGAAACAATTCCTTGTGCTAGAAAAATTAGTGGAAACATTTTTACTTTAACTTTTGTCCTAATTATAATGTGATTACCCAACAGCAAATTTGTTGCAATATTGCTGATGAATTCTAAGTCCCTAAAATCCAACAACTCAAACATCCAATATTGACACATTTACAAACACTCGAGTAGTTCAAGTAACAAGCTCGTTACCCAGAAGTCACTTGTTCATCCAAAATGCATCACGGAGAAAGGACTTTCACCACAAAAGTTGGGGAATAATAAAAAGTTTAATGTATCACACACCACCGAGTCACTCACACAAAGAAACCAAGATTCCCATCATCACCCTACATAATTAATGTCTTCAAAAATTGTACTCTTAAAATCATCAGCTTTGTTAGCTTTTGCTCCGAGCGCAATTAAGCCTCGTCATTTATCACAGGCTCATAGATAGCTTTTGCACTCAGCTTTGCTGCGATGGCTATCCAATTTGCATTTTACAGATTTGTATTCGCCCATTCAAGAATATTTTCCCCTTTTGATAGAAACGGTAACAAAACTTTGATATGTTTCCTTGTGCTTATAGGTTGATTTGAAATTTTACGAATCCTAAAAGATGCTTCTTAGCACATGTGACAGTTTTTCATTTACTTATTTGGCACCTTCGGTACAGGTTGCAGCTTAAAAATAAAATCCCTGTTGATATTCTTCCTGGTTGGTAACAGGGTAGCAACTTGAAATTGGTCCCTGAATTACACATAATATTCATTAATTGTCTTATTTAGTTCCGTCAAATATTAAGCCTCACAAAGGGGGGATGCCAGTACATGAAAGGTCAACCAACATTTGCTTCCTAGTGGCAACACTAGCAGCTTTAATCTACAGTAACAAGAACAAGAACGGCAACATTTTTGGATATCATGATATCAAATGTTAATGTTCATTAATTTCCAACATTTTAGAGATAAATATCTTGAGACAAGAAGCCCTACAGACAGGATAAAAGAACAGCACCATATTGTAAGTGTTGAGAATGTTATTACCTAATTGAATTGGAGATGACATGGGCCACACAGTTTCTGTGAAATTGGGTGGTGGTATGAACCATGGCTGGAATGGGGTGGGCTGCTGATAGTTGCCGCAATAACCCGGGGGCGCACCATAACCGTGTTCATTCCAACTGCCGTAGTAGCTATCCCCATTCCACGTGTTTTGTTGGGGTTGCTGTTGAAGGGTTTACATAAATCTTATTGAACAGAGATGGTAAATAGAGAACATAGCAATAATGTTACTAGTAAGATGATTACAGCGAGCGTACCACATTGTTCAGAACAGTATCACCTGATGAAACATGATCATTTGACACAGAATTCTGTGCACAGTTTGCTTCTCGAATAGCACCGCCTGATGAGAGATGATCATTCGGCACAACATTCTGAGCATAATCTGCTGCAGATTCATCTGCACATGGCCTTTATCAAATTAAGAGGCAAAATGTCAGGTGCCATGGGGTAGAAAACTGGGAAAGATAAATTAGTTAGGCAAATCTTTTTCAGCCCGTATGAAGGTTAACAGAACAGAGAACAGAGCAGAAACAAAAAACACGCCTTGGACTTGGAGTGGTATTCAGATATTCGGAGAATGCACAGGAAATGAATGTTGGATCGAAAGAAGTGGATCCCATGGCACAATATGGTTTGATGACCTCTAACGTCTTTTTCCCAAGATCAACGCAGATTATCCATGCATCTTCATCATCACGAGACGCCACCTTGAGGCAGACAACATTGTCATCGTAAACGCTGAAGGTCGGGATGCCTGCTGTAGTCTCCAGATTTCTTAGTATGCATTTTCGAGCTCTACTATCCCACAGCCGAAGTTCCAGCAAAGAATGCCGTAGGTCGGTTGATATGTCATCAACATGGACAATGTGTCTCTTCCTCCAATGGTCCGAAGAAATGCTCCTAAAGCATGTTCGGATCTTCCAGCCATCAGGTACAGACTTAAGTCCATCATCCATAACGACCCTTTCATCATGGCTGCCGAGCTCGGTATCCTGGATGGTATCTAGGAAGTCAAGGAACGAGGTCGTCTTGAAACCCCTCATTTTGGTAAAATTATACCATTTGGAACAATTTTCGATCTCGATGAAGCTGATCAAACCATTGGGCAAGCCCATGACGTCCCACACTAGCCGAGCTTGGTGGTCAAAATCGCCCTTGGGCAGCGGGATGAAGCGGAGAACAGGATCCTTCTCAAGCACATCACAGACAAGGATGCCGTGCCAGAGGTCGACCCATCCTACCGTGCTTCCTCCGAGAGAGATCACCTTGTCGGTTTGGCTAGGCAGGTTCCGTGGCACGACATCGGGAGGGGTCTGCAGCTGCAAGTGTGTGGCGTTCCACTCGTTCGTCTCCGACGAGAAGATGAGCAGGTCGTAGTGCCCAAGGTCCTCGTTCCGGACAAGATCAGCAATCAAGAAATCGTCGCCCTCGCAGGGCAAGATGGCCGCGTGCCATGAGTGCCTGTAGGTTGAAGAAGAAGACGTGACAGGTCTGATGTACTGGTTGCCGCCGGAGGCAGCCTTGTAGACGAAGTACTCGAGGAGATGGCAGTCTTCTTCTGTGCTCGGCGGGCCGGTTCTGAAGGCGAAGCAGAGGAGGAGGAGCTCATTGGCTGAGGAGACGACGCGGGGCTCCGTGGTGCAACAATCTTCGGGGCAGCAAACGCAGAAATAGGAGACGGCAGGTGGCTCGGCGAGGCAGAAGGTGACCTGGACTTCGTGCCATGAAATAACAAGTTACTCAAGGCAATTACATGTTCATTAGCGATCGAAGGAAGTCCACCGAAGTAAACACGCCTAGCATGCTGGGTAACCTAAGAATAGAGTGGTTAGACATATGCATCACAGAACAAGAAAAATCTCAAGCACAAAACAAAAAATCGAGCATACCTGATGTGTCATGGCAGTGGCTGCATAGCAAGTGGATCGATGCAAAGGGAAGAAAGAATTAGAAAGTAAATAACAAAACATTTTTGAATAATAAAGAAGCGTAATAGATCACAGGTGGGTTCATTCTGCCATCACCAAATAAACTGCAAACTATAGAGTGAATCTGGTCACGTTACGATGACAGAATGGACTATCCATGATTTGAGTACTAGCTACATGGAATCATAAAAGGAGCACAGTAGTCACCTGTCCTAGGGTGGACAAATTGAACATGTTCGGAAACATCCTAGGATCAGCAGCAGGAAGTTCTGGTAGCTGACCTGCAATGCATCAACAGAGAATTGTTACCAGTGTGTTTACCTTGCACATAGGGGGAAAATGCATTTCAGCAAACCATATAAAAATAAAACAATCAAAAGAAATACCTTACAATGCGACCATTTTGTTAATCCATACTTGTTTACAAGGTCAATAATTTTTTCATCTTCCTGTAGAAAAAATATCATAAATATAACTATAAAATGTGCAAAATCTTTTTTTCTTGAGCAAAGTCAGGAGTGCAATGACAAAACTCTTGAGTCCAAGGACCAATGACAAAACAGTAGGGACAAGCATTTCATCATCAAGGGGTCTGAAACCCCCACGTATGGTTTGCACCATGAACCCAAAAGGGCCATAGAGGAACGAGCCACACCGCCCGCACCACCTCGCCCTGCATCAAAATTTAGGGCTCCGTCCGTCGTGATCTTGATTATGCCCACGTCGGGCGGCCGCCAGCCGTGACCTGGGAGCGTCAAGGTGTCCCTCCTTGGTAGCTGTAAGAGGGAAATAGCTTCCTTGATATATCTCATGGTCGTTGTAGCATCCCTCCCTTCATCTCCATGCTTGACACGGTTCCTAGAGTGCCAGATAGACCACATAGTAGTAGTGATCTTTGCACGCTCATCTGAAGTGAATTGTGGGTGACATGTAATGTCTCGCGCCCACGTATCCGAGTGGAGAAGAGGCAGGCGAAGACCGAGCCAAGTCCACGCCTCTTCCCAGAAGCGTTGGGCATGTGGACAATGGATTAGCGCATGCTTCAAATCCTCCTCCATGGAACAGCATACCTTGCATTGTCGAACATCTGCCAGGTGTCTGTAGTTTAAGGTAGCCTCATCTGGGAGAATGCCACGCAAGACTCTCCACCAGAAAACTCTGACTTTGGGAATGACTTCCAATTTCCACAGAGATTTCCACAACTGTTGGTCGTCCATTGAAGTTTCGATAGCCGTCCCTTCCTCTAGAGCCAAAAGCTCGTTCCGAGTCACGAGAGCACGGTACGCTGTTTTTACAGTGTAGTTCCCTGATTTGTCAAAAGCCCAAAGCGAGAAAATCTTCACCTCCACCTTGCCTGATTGGGATGTTTAGGATGGCAGCGGCATCCTGGATGGTGAAGTTCTCCGTAATCACCTCATGTTTCCAAGTCCAATGATTAGTATCGATGAGATCCGATACTCGGTCAACGACTGTATCCACGGGCCTCATAGTAGGTGTCATGGATGCCGTCCCCGGTATCCATTTGTCTTCCCAAACTGAGATGTTGGAGCCATCTCCAACCCTGGATATCAAACCCGCCTTTAGGGCGCTTCTTCTTGCTACTATAGCCCTCCAAGTGGCCGATGCAGATTTTGGGACTATAGCATGCATGAAATCAGTATCCGGGAAATACCGACCCTTTAGAACACGTGCACACAGTGAGTTTGGATTAGTGATAAGACGCCAGCCGGTGTTTGCCCAACATGGCCAAGTTAAAAAGATGCGGGTTGTGCTTGAGATCCGTCGTTCAAACATACTACAGTACGTATTATGCTAGAAAGAGAAAATTACTCTTAGAAGGTCACTTTGGAACTAAAGACGCAACGGTATTATCAACGCTGGATTTCATAAGGCGGCACTCCAAAATATTATGTGAATTTTTGTTTATTTTTGCTACTCTAGTTTTCACCAATTTTTCTTATGCCTCTCTAAAATTTGACATTTCACCTTTTCCACTTTTAGATTTGACAATGTACTCCCTTCGTTCTTCATACTCCGCATATTAGATTTGTGTCAAGTCAAACCTTGTAAAGTTTGACTAAATTTATATTAAAAAATATCAACATCTACAACACCAAATATATATACTATGAAACTACATTTCATGATGAATCTAACAATATTGATTTGGCATTGTGAATGTTAATACTTTTGTCCATAGGTTTGGTCAAAGTAGAGACATTTTGACTTCGGACAAAACTTATATGCTGACTAAAAAGGACCGGAGGGAGTATCAAAATTGTCATTCTGTGGCAAAAGCAAAATAATTCCGTTTAACTTTTGTCACTCTTAGCTTTTGACACTGCATGTATCACAATTGTCACTCTGAAAATTTTGCGTATGCTATGGAATGTAAATTGTGATGTATTGCAGAAAGCTAAGAGCATCTCCAATAGAAGATGTAAACTTGGAGATGTAAAACAGGAGATGTACAATTTTACATCTCCATAAAGTGCTTTTTACATCTTTAAAAAAAGGCAACTCCGACAGATGATGTGTATAGGAGGTGTAAAGAGAAACTCCAACAGATGATGCAAATAGTTGAACGACCGTGGGGTCGGCGACGGCGTATCAGGATTTGAGGTGGAGAGCGGTGGAGGGGTGGCGAAGCAGCGTCGGAGGGGAGGAGGAGCGGCGAATCAGGGCGGCGACGACGCGAATCAGCGGCGAAGGAATGGCGATTCGAGGCGGAGAGAGAAGGAGGAGCGGCCACAGAACACCTACGAGCGGCTGCAGCTCGGCAGAGAAGACGGCAGGAGCTCGGTGGTGCGGGCGGCCGGCTTCGCGCGGCCGGAAGAACAGCCAAGGCTAGCGGCCGTCGGGCGGACGGCACAACGCGCCTCCCCTACCTCTGGTGGGGGATCTTAGCTGGGAAGAAGCCTAGCCCCTCCACAACCTCGTCGTGGAAGGCATTAGGCCATCTGGACCGCTGGAGAGGCTTTGATTCGGAGCAGCGGTCGAAAGGGAATCGCTGTGGGCGGTGGCCTGGCGAGGCAGACGGAAGAGGACAGGGGGCAAAGCCGCGGCGGGCCCGGCAGCCGTCGGGTGGGCGGCGGCGGCGTCTATTTTGGGCGAATTCGGCCTGCAGCGATGTTGGGCGGGCGGCGGGCGGTCGCACGGTAGGGAACGAACGGTTATTGGGCGGTTGACGCGCGGCTGTCCTTTATACATCTCCAGTCAGCGGAGATGCAAATTTGCACTGCGATATGTTGTCTTTTACATCTCTGAGAGACGGAGATGTAAACTTTTTTGCATCTGCATTATCATTTGGAGAAGTGTTTTTGGGCCTTAGAGATGCAAAAGTTAGTTATTTTTGCATATACATTTTTTATTGGAGATGCTCTAAGAGTGATAGGTCTGGTTCGGTACTCTGTCCTGGTGCAGACTGCCTCTCACACTCCCTGATGGAGATGCTCTATTGGAGATGTCATTCATTGTCTGGTGGGCGAACGAACAAGCTCATACCCGCTCCCATGCGCAAGTTTCTAAATGCCATCATCTCCTTGATGGTTTGGGAGATCTGGAAACGTTGGAACGGTGTCGTCTTCGGCGCTACTTGCGCCTCGACCCAGCAGCTAATTGATCAAATCTGCAAGGAGGCCCGTCTTTGGGCTAGAGCTGGGGCGACTGGAGTTGCGAACATCATTGACACCGGCTGAGCCTTGTAGTTAGGGTTTAAGCAACCCCTTGTCCTGGCTGCTTAGGTGGTATCTCTCTCGCCGGAATGCATGTACGTGTAACACCAACACCTTGTACTCATTTTCTACCTACCAATGAATGATATGCAAACTTTGCGTATTCGCGAAAAAAAGGTAAATGTCACAAGCTAGAGTGACATAAATAAAATTGGCAAAAGTTAGAGTGGCATAAGTAAAATCTGGCTGAGAAAGTTTGTGTTATGTTGATGAGCCATGTTTGATGAATCATCCGCTTTGCTTGGACCTACCCCTAATCCCCTATACATGGTTTGTTCCATGACCGGTGAGAGGTTGTGTTCGCTCTGAACTCAAAGTAGGATTCGCTCCCTCGTCATCCTCACAAGTCCACAACGCGTGAGATGTACAACAACACCTAATTTGATTCAAAACGAATTGCCGCGTAAGTTAGTTGGACGAACCTGGTTGATGACTGTAGCGCCTGGGCCGGAGGTGACGAGGTACACAAAGTTGAGGTGCCTTCGCCGACCTTCCACTGACAATGAGCGTGTCAACGCGGTCGCCGAGGCTGGTGGCGAGCGCCGGATGCACCAGATGTATGCCACCAGGGATCGAGGCTCTCGCACCGGGATGGGCCTGATTCATGCCACCAGTGATGGAGGCTCATCGGTGTTGGAGGTCGATGGCATGGCTCCCAATGAGGAAGGTGACGTCCAAGGTGAGGAGTGGGGCTCTCGTTCCTTTGTGCACTTGTTAGGTTTATTTTTTTTGAAAACGAGGAATACCTCCGGCCTCTGCATCAGTTGATGCATGCAGCCATATTATTAGAAGTCGCAACAGAGTCTTAACATCCAAGGAAGCTCAAAATCCAAGCAAAAAAGGAGAAAATAAATATGTAAAGTGCCACAACCGGCAATAAAGCGCCACATCCGGCGATATAAAACAGACTACGATGCCTACACACCTAGCCTATTATTAACTCGCCATCCAAACCGGCTGAAGATAGCCCGTGCTACCGTCTCCCAGCGGTTGCATCCAATAACCATAGGCCCCCTGTAGTCCGCGTGAGTGAGTAACGACCACATATGGATCCAGGTTACGGCTTTGTAGATAACCTGCAAAAAATTGGTGAATGTTGTACCATTAAAAATCATATCATTTCTAGTGTTCCATATAGCCCACAATAAAGCACATATCCCTATCCGAATATTTTAGCTATGTGTATGTCTACTCCATTAAGCCACGTCCCAAATAACGTGTTTATGCTCATTGAAGGTTGGGTGTTAAAAGCTATATGAATAGATCGCCATAACAATTTTGCAAGTGGACACTCGAGAAAGAGGTGTTTAATCGTTTCGTTTTGATCACAAAAACAGCACCTGGGGTTACCAACCCAATTCCTTTTCATCAGATTATCTTTGGTCAAGATGACTACTTTGTGGACGAAACACATAAAGATCTTGATGCGGAGTGGAACTTTAATCTTCCAGATGTGCAAAGACCTCGACAATGGCCCGGAGTCAATTCGTCCAAATACATGGGTTTCACTGAGAATAATCCATTTGTGGTTAACTTCCAACAAATTTTATCTGTCTGGTCTAAAAGTTGAACTTCCATCAACCTACGGACCAAGTGTAACCAAGCATTACGACGTTCCCCTACAAGAGATCTCCTAAATTGGATGTTAAGTGGTACTCAATTTAATATTGTGGCGACATAATCCTTCTTACGTTGCACAATATTATATAGGGAAGGGAATTGTAAAGCCATATGCGTATCACCTAGCCATGTGTCCTCCCAGAATCTAGTAGAGGTACCACCACCAATTAGGAACTTCACCCACTGGAAGAAAGTTACTTTTGTCTTCATTAACCCTTTCCAAAACGGTGAGTCTGTTGGCCTTGCATTCACCTGGGCCAAAGTCTTAGTATGTAGGTATTTATTCCGTAAGATTTGTACCCACATGCCTTCGGTCTCCGTAGATAGTCTGTATAGCCATTTGCTAAGCAAACATCTATTCTTTACCTCTAAATTCTCGACCCCTAACCCACCCTGGTCTTTTGGTCTACACATGATATCCCATCTAGCCAGTCTATATTTCTTCTTGGCCTCATCGCTTTGCCAGAAGAATCGGGATCTGTAAAAGTCTAATCTTTTCCGTACCCCTAACGGTACTTCAAAGAAAGATAGGAGGAACATCGGCAAACTCTTGAAACCCGAGTTAATCAACACCAGTCGCCCTCCGTAGGACATTAGCTTGCCCTTCCAGCAACTTAATCTTTTTCCGAATCTATCTTCTATACATTTCCATTCTTTGTTCGTTAACCGTCTATGATGGATTGGGATCCCGAGATAACTAAAAGGTAAGGATCCCATTTCACAACCGAACAAGTTTCTGTAATTGTCTTGTTCTTCTTTAGCTCTTTCAAAGCAGAACAATTCGCTTTTATTGAAGTTGATTTTGAGCCCAGACAGTTGCTCAAAAAGGCATAGAATAAGCATCATATTCCTAGCTTCTGCAAGATCATGTTCCATGAAAATAACAGTATCATCCGCGTATTGTAGGATAAAGACGCCCCCCTCTACGAGATGGGGAACGAGACCTCCTACTTGGCCACTCTCTTTAGCCTGACTAATAAGTACTGCCAACATATCCGCTACAATGTTGAACAACACAGGAGACATGGAATCTCCCTGTCGTAACCCCTTACGTGTCTGGAAATAATGACATGTGTCATCATTTACCTTTATCCCGACACTGCCTTTCTGTATGAATGAATCCACCTGAGATCTCCAGGCTTCGTTGAACCCCTTCATACGTAAGGCTTGCTGAAGGAAGGGCCATTTGACCTTGTCATACGCCTTTTCAAAATCCACTTTGAAGACAACCCCATCTAGTTTCTTTGAATGGATTTCATGCAATGTTTCATGTAGGACTATCATCCCTTCTAGGATTTGTCATCCTGGCATGAATGCGGTTTGAGTGGGTTGCACGACCGAATGGGCTATCCGTGTCAACCTATTCGTATAACCTTTGTAAAGATCTTAAAGCTTACATTGAGAAGATATATTGGTCTAAACTGCTCAATGTGAACAGCTTCCACCATCTTTGGCAACAACATTATTGGTTCAAAATTGAGGTGAAACAAATTTAAGTGGCCTCAAACAAATCATGGAACATAGACAAAAGATCACACTTTATTATATGCCAACATTTTTGATAAAATTCTGCCGGGAACCCACCTGTCCCGGGCGCTTTATTATGCTTCATTTGCGTTGTAGCATCAAACACATCTTTCTCAGTGAAAGGGGCAAACAATACCTCATTCTCTTCTATGTTGAGTTGTGGTATGTACCCGATCACATTCTCATCAAGTGAAACAAAACTTTCTTCGGGTGCTCTGAAATGTTTCTTATAATATTCGGAAATGTATAGTTTTAGGTTCTCATGTCCTACAATTGTACCCTCATCTTGTTCTAGCTGTATTATTATTTTTCTTTCTATGCTACTCATTAGCAATCATGTGGAAGAATTGTGTATTATCATCCCCTTGGACAATCTTAGAAACTTTTGCTCTAAGCGCCAATTTCATCTCCTCCTCTCCCATAAGGGCTTGTAACTTCTTCTCGGCCTCATTCTTAATATCTCTCTTAGAA
The DNA here is from genome assembly GCA_021605145.1 of Aegilops bicornis. Taxonomy (NCBI): domain Eukaryota; kingdom Viridiplantae; phylum Streptophyta; class Magnoliopsida; order Poales; family Poaceae; genus Aegilops; species Aegilops bicornis. The sequence continues at coordinate 55,176,337 of CM038670.1, forward strand.
GTATTAAGAAGTATGGATTCCGCTTTCACATCAAGTTCATTAATAATTCGTGTCAATCTTTCCTTTTCCACTTTATAGATACCACATTGGTGTTTGGCCCAGCTTCTCAAAAACTGGCGCAGATGTCTAATTTTGTTATGCCATCTCTCAACACTAGAAGATCCTCCCATGTCTCTGGCCCATTTAGCCGCAATGAGCTCCATGAAGCCCTCCCTCTCAGACCATCATAATTTGAAATAGAAAGTATTTTTGTTTCCCACGTGGGTCGCTTCCCCAGAATCAACTAGTAGTGGGGTATGATCAGAGATGGCCCTCTGTAGGGCCTGAACCGTAACCAATAGAAATTTTTGATCCCACTCAACGCTAGTGAGAAACTTGTCCAATTTCTCGTAAGTAGGAATTGGCAAAGAATTGGCCCACGTGAATTGCCTACCAGTGAGGTCAATCTCCCTCAAATCGAGACTTTCAATTATCATATTAAACATGAATGACCATCTTCCATCAAATTTGTCATTATTTTTTTCCTCTTGTCTTCTAATGATATTGAAATGTCCCCCCACCAGAATGGGTAACCTTTCATCCCCACAAATTCTCACCAGTTTAAGCTCTGGTTGTGCCGCACCGTATACGGCCATCAAAGCCCATCGGAAGCCTTCAATTTTCGACCTTACACGAAATTTAACAGCAAAATCATCGTGGACCACATTCAGCACCTCTAAAGTTCGCACTTCACCCCAAGTAGTATCCCTCCGGATCCCCCCCTTGGAGGTAAACAGTGCAAGTCAAAATCAACCCCCCTAAAACGGTGTTGAGAAACTGGGAGGTGAAATTATCCCGTCTCCAATAAAGCCATAAAATCTAATTTTTGTTCTACTGATGTATCACTAAGGAATCTCCTTTTAGCCAAGTCCGCTAGACCTCTGCTATTCCAGAATATCCCTTTCATATTTCTTCATGGAATTTTTTCTTTTGTTTAACTCTCGCACTCCGACGCACCGCCGATGTAGGATAAACCTTCCTCTTCCAGGTTTTTTTTGGTTTACCCTTCATCTCCTCAACATGTGGCTTCTGGCTGCAGACGGGCCACATACCCCTCTGAAACCATATCCTCCTCCTCCGCCTATAAGCCCTCAGTGGGGACCAAATCCTCACACGGACTCTGAAGCGCAGTTACTCCAAGATCATTGATATCTGCTTGATTCATGGGTTTAACCGCCGCTAGATGTTGTATTAAATCCACAACTCTATATGTCTCTAAGTCTAGTAAATCATTAATTTATTTTGCGGTTTCTTTGTCATTACTATCAAGAGAGATCCCTAAGTTGTTGGCTTTATCAATAATATCATGCTCGGAAAAGTGTAGAACTAAACAACTAGTATTAACTGACATACCTGTATGGACTTCGATGTCTCGAAGCTTGGCGGCCCTCATGGCTCACCCCATCTGTATGTCATCCGCGTCCGGTTGACCCTGAATCCGGTGACTGAACCGTGTGTCACCGGACATAGGGTCCGGAATTTCCTCCAAAAGCGATGACGTCCTCTAGAGCAACTCCGGACGAGCTGTGGTCAGGTGTCGTATTCCCGACTAAGTCAGAAACAAGGGGAGACACTGACCTCCCGGGCTGCTCGACCGCGGTACCATTAACCGCGACATCCGAAGCACTGATCCCCACTGATCTGCTATCATCACTGCCCGACCTGGACACCACCTGTGTTGAGCTAATCGGACGTGGTGACGGAGAGCGAGATGGATGTGTAGAACTCTCCACCGTAGGAGAGGTAGTGGTTACCGCCAGTCGTCTCTCCACTGCCACCACTGCCATAGAGACCTCCATCTCCACGGGAGTGGCTGGGCGGCGATGCGGCGTCAGCTGCGGTGAGACCTCATCCACCATCTGTCGGTGCTCCTCCACCACTACCACCTATGCTAGAAGATCATCATCAGAGTCCTCTATCTCCACACGGTCACCCCAAAGACGGCTCGGTGCGGACATCGCCTGAAATGAACCAAACCAGAGAGATGTCGCCTGAGTCGATAGGGGTGCCGCCCCCTTGCCATTCCTCGGCTCAGTCGACTGTGTGGGTGTTCTGGCCGGTTTGTCCTTTCCACTGTGGTCGCCGGGATTGCTCTCCATCCCCTGGTCGCCACCACCATGTGGACTACCGTCTCCACCATCAGTCATATCAACATCAGTAGTCCCAGAATTATTATTTGCCCGCTGAACCTCCTCAACCACAATATCAAGATCATAAGATATCCCATCATAAGTCCATGGTACGAAGTCGGGAATATAATCCGCATTCACAACACCGACAAGTAGCCTCGCCTCTCCATGCAGACGTGTAAATGGCATGTCTACCTTCTCTGTTTTAGCTAACAGAGAGCCAAGACTCGCAACAATAAGATATTCATTAAGAAGAATCTCTCGAACTCTTGAGAATCTGACCAAAACTTTTTCTAGCAGTATCCCCATCGGTTCAGGTTTTTTGCACTCATCAAAGTCAAAAATTCACTTACTCCCGGGCACCTTACTGAGTCCACACTTCAGCAGGTGGTGAAAGTCCTCCCTCCTAGGGAACTCCACCCTGTAAACCTGATCCTCCAACCTGACGAGAGACCAGTTGAAAGACTAAGATACTAGCCGTCTGAGCTGCTGACACACCTGTTCTTCTGTCAGAGTCCCCTGAGTAACCCTGAACAAACCAAACTTCGAATTGTCCACCGCAGGAGTCGCCGAAATCGCGTGTGGATTCTCAAAAAACATAAACATGGTATTACAGACACCGTAGATGTTCACCACAGGTATAGGCACCAAAAGCAACGACAGTGAGATGAGTGTCCTGACTTCAGACATATATCACAGAGCACCGCCGTGCAGTCAACCACAAAGTGGCCTGGCACACCACAACGATAACAAGTCATTTTTTCTTTCTTACGTGCCGCTTTCTTAGCGCGACCGCATCCGCTTTGTCGCTACCTTTGTCACTGTGGCCATCTCTGTCATCTGAAAGTGTGGAAGTTGGAATGATGAACCCAGCCAGAGCCTTAACCGCCGCCGTCGCCACGTCTGGCAACGCTGCAGAAGAGGAAGTGGCGGCATCTGCCACTTTGGTCACCCCGCTGACAATCCCCTTTGGCGGGAGAACCGACTTGGGGGCCGTCTTCGGCAGTTGGCACAAACGGACGGCGCGGAGGACGACCACCCCCACCTCAAACCACCTCTCTGATGGTACGATACACTGGGCCATATACCCATGTACGCCCGGCTCACCCGTCTCATCCATCTCCTGCGGCTGGGCCAAATACCCAGCACCCCTTCTGGGCTCGACCGCTTCCGGCTCGTCTTGGCCCAGAAGCGGATTCAAATGCTCTATCCTGGCTGCCCGGATATGAGCAGCCGGATCGCCCGCCGCCGGCTGCAGCGGCGGCGGTGCCGGCTCCGCCACCCGTCGGCCCTTCTTTCTTCATCGTTGCACTTTCGTCCAAGATCCGATGAAATCACCAAGCGTCAAGGATGGAAGACTAACCTTCGGCATAGGCCCTTTCCATGGCCGCACCGCGGACGACGCCGTCCGGCGATGTACGACCCGCCGGAGAACCTCCATCTTGTCTGTGGCGCCGAACCCATTCCATGCCTTGTCGCTCACGGGACGATCCCGTCGATGCAATCCGCCATTTCCTGCTCGGAATATCCCGCCCTGAGAGACTCACATATGAAGTCCGACGGTGTCGGTGATGCTGCCGCCGCCGGTCCGGCGACATGCATGGCCATCTTCATTGTCGGAGTCTGAACCAGTGAGGGCCCAGAACCTGTTCCCCTTCCGGTGAGAGTTAGCGGTGCCGGACAGGGGAGCGCCCCTGTCGCCCATCGCCCAGCGCTACCTTTTTTGTGTCTATCTCGTAACTGAACTTTTTGTCAGCTGATCTTGTTGTGGTTCACATATGCTTCTCTGTTTAACTAAAAGTGTTCTCTTTCCTTGCAAATTAGGAGTGTATATGGTCTAATCCTACCTCTGGTATGCTTCTCTGTTTAATTAGAAGTGCTCTTTTTCCTTGCAAATTATGAAAGCTTTACAGTATGTGATATATTTGATATTTTATGCAAAACGCTAGTTCCAAATATATCACGCTATAACTTATCGACAAAGCTAATTTCCAGTCGACTGGATTTTTGCAACAGATCCGAACGCTCTGGATGCCGTCCGTTATAGATTGTATGACCATCGCGCACCGAAACATGTAGTTCACTAATATTTACAAGCCTTGCCACCGCCTAGTGAAAAAACTGCTTCGTCCGTCTCTCTTCTTCGAATCCCCACACAGCGTCCTCCCAACCCGGCCGCCGCGGAAGAAGCCGCCGCCGTCCGAGCACTCTTCGAAGGCCTCCTCCAGGAGCACGACCATCCCGTCCGCCTGGCCGGCCCGCTCCCCGTCTCCCCCCACGCTCCCCACCACCGGCGCTGAGACCGAGTCATCCGGCGACGACGAGACCGCATCTGAATCCGGCGACTCCTCCCGCCCCGCGCGCGCCCGCCGCGACCTGAGGTGAGTGTGTGAGTGGTTTCCGATGCACTAGTCTCTCTCCATATTTTCTTCGATCCGGTGCTAGCTGATCTGATCCCGACGGTTGTCTTTGTTGTTGTCCGCGAGAGGCCGGGCGAGTGGGGTGCGCAGTGGACGGAGTTCATCTCGTGGGAGCCCAGGGCGTTCGTCTACCACAAGTTCCTGGTAACCACTAATGCTTCCCATCTTGCCCCTCTTCAACATTCAAAATCACTGCTGCTGGCATGGTTTATTCGTTCCTGTACCTACCCCCGCATGCACATTGTTATGCCTATGTAAAGACTAGATTATTGTAGGCTCCATCTCGTATCATCTCAAATTTTGGGTGAATTATGTGTGTTTTTTGGTGAAATGCGGGCGGCTTTCTGAATTGCACTTTTGTCTAGAAATGAGGCGTAGCTGGACTATCACTTGGTAGAAATGAGTTTGACAGTGATTAATGGAAACATGTTGTTTTTGCTGCACTTCTGTTTTTTGTATTTTGGGATCTTGGCTGGACTGCATGCCATTGCCTCCGGGAAAGGAAAGATTGTAGTGATATTTTTACTGGCTTTAGTTCTACACTGACTGGAGCTCATGTATGGTCGGTTATTACCTGATCTATTATGTAAGAATGGGAATGTAGATGGTGTGAACAAGTACTTGTCAAATCTTGGCAGCCAGGTCTTGCTCGACATACTTGTAGCCCACGCCCTTGGCGTCCAGCGCCATGCGCACATGTGCAATGAACGGGCTCAGCCATAGGCCCAACAGCTTCACGTCTCCTTCGACACTCGCCATTGTTGTCGTTTGTTTCCTCCCTTCTCTCCTTGTTGATCTCTTGCTCCTGGTCCTCTTCCAGTCGGACTAATAGCTTCGCCTTTTTGCTGGTGGTTAACTACTTTTATATTGCTTCAGTACTGTTAACGCGCATCATCTTGTGAGCTGCTCCCTCCGTCCCATAATGTAAGACTTTTTGACTCTAGTGTAGTGTGAAAAAATGTCTTACATTATGAGACAGAGGGAGTAGGTTGCAACTGGTAACTACTCGAAAATTTCTCCATGGAATTTCTTGGACGAGGGTGATTGTTGTTTGACACTTGTCTCCTCCATATGTTTCTGGCACACTCCTGACTTGACTCTCAAATCTGAAGCTTAAACATGTTGCTACTAGTTTCAGACTTTTGTCAAAGCAGGATAATGGACTTGAAGTGATTGCAGATTTCTTAGCAAGATCAGACAGACAAAAAGGAAGGTTCAGACAAGATACAACATGGGTGTCAAGGTGCGCATAGGTGCATTCATAAAGAGAATTCTGAAGCTTCATGGCGTGCCCCACCAGACCACGTTGTCGACGAGTGCGTCCGTCACCACTCCCTCTGCCATCATGGCTCACATTTTTTGTTCTACAACAGTTGATGTAGCGTCTTTCATTGAATCTTCCACTGTTCAGATTACCAACACGACTCTTATGTAATTATCATGGTGCTAATTCTATAGTTATCAGGGTGCTAATGATATATTTATCACACTTGCTTATGGTAAAATTACCATGTTGAATTTTTCAATGCAGACATATATGTTTTTAATATGTGTATGATGGTCTGTGGTAACTTACACTTGGGAAAAATTATTGAGACATACCTTGATATCTTCTATGTAAATATCATGGTAACTTACGCACCATAGAAATGATAACTTACATACAATACTGTAGTAAATTTTGACACTGAAAACATCCCTCCCGTAACTTCCAAATAAATAACCTGGCAATACACGCATCATAGAACTTGATCACTCACGCATAAATACCCGTGTAAAAATACCCCTCGATAATTTCCTGATAACTTTGAAGGAAGTGGTGTTGATGAAATATCCCCAGTTACTCTGATGTGAACAACATGGTAACTCAGACATCAGAGACCCGATAACTTATGCACCACGGTCCTGGTAACTTTGGCGAGAAGGGGTGCTGAAATATACCCCCAATAATTTACGCACCGCAAACATGATAACTTTTCCCTCCGCCGGAGGGAGGGGTTGTGATGAAATATACTCTCGATAACTTCTGTGTAAATATGATGATAGTTTACGCATCACTGTCCTGATAACTTTTATGCAAATAACATGATAACTCATACATCGTAGACATGATAAATTATGTACCCTGTCCTGGTAACTTTGTCGGTGGGGGTAGGGGTGGGGGGAGTCGTTGAAACATACCACGGTAACTTCCATGCAAATAACATGATAAATCACACATCATAGACATGATAAATTATGTACTCAGTTCTGGTAACTTTGTCGGTGGGGATAGGGGTGGGAGGAGTTGTTGAACCATACCACGATAACTCTTATGCAAATAACATGATAACTCACACATCACAGACTCGATAACTTATGTACCCGATCCTGGTAATATGGCGACTGTGGCGAGGGGGGGTGATGCCCCGCTAATTTCTGTGTAAATAACATGGTAATAGAAACATACAAAATTGATAACTCCCATACAAACGCCACTGTAACTTTTGACCTGAAACTTTTTTGTTGAAAAAATACACCTGATAATTTCTGTGTAAATAACATGATGATGTATCATCGCAGACTTGATAACTAATATTTTATGTTTAAACACCATGGTGTCTTTCATTCAAGGGAAAAAAGTTTTTGAAACATTTCACAGGTAATATCTATGTTAAATTACCATACTTTCCCATGCTTTTAACCTGTAGTTACCAGCCTTATCATGGTATAGTTATCATGTTACTCAGACCATAGTTATCACGCTGGTCATTGCCAAAGTTACCAAGCCAAACTTTATTTTTTCTTTTGATATGGCAGAAATAAGAAATGTTCAAATAACATTGTCATTCTATAATAGACAACAATAAAAGGTGGCTTAGTTGGTTATTAGGCTCGATAGGTATCACATAGACCTGGGTTCGAATCCTCTTTCAAGCACTTTTATTTTCTTTTCATATTATGCAACGAAAAACCAGAAAAAACCACTAGCAATTTACTACGGTTTTTGAGAGAAGGAAAAAAAATCAGTGGAAGCGGGAGGAACGACGCAGCGGGACGATCGATCGAAGGTCGTGCGGTCGTGCGGATCTGTTGCTAACCACCAGTCTCGACTGGTGGTTAGCACAGTCCCTTATCTTATATAGCATCTCGAGAATAGCGGCGCTATATCTGGTAGCGCACTATTTTTTCTCATTCGAGGTAAACTCTAGCCAACAAATCATTCCTGGATCCAGCTGTCATGGAGCGATCTTTCGTGTCCGCCTCATATGTAGGGCGGGGTGCCCTTGATTCTTTTCATTTATTCCTTTTGTTTTTGGGTTTTTCCTTCTTGTTTCCTTTTTGTGTTTTGCTTTTCAATTTTGGAATTTTTTTAGAAATAAAAAATTTGAAAAAATAGGATTTTAAAAATTGGTCTTGGATTTGAAAATATTCTAAATCTCAAAAGGGGTAAGAAAATAGGAAGAAAAAAAGGAAAAACTAAGAAAGTAGGAACAAATAAAAGAAAGTAAGAAAAGAAAAACAGAAAGAAGAAAGAAACCCGCTAGGAATCGAAAAACCTATGGAAAACACATGATAAACCACAGCAAAACCCCAAATTGGGCCGGTCCAGAAAAAGTACGGGACGCAGGGGAGGTTGGTAAGCGCGCGGATTAGGAATCGCCCCGGAGTACGCTAAAGAAAAAGGGAATCGCCCCCGGAGAGAGCCCCCGTGTTCGATCCCCATCTTGGACCCCTCGAAAGCACCTCGGGTTCAAGGTTGCGAGCACTCGCCGGAGCTCCAAGTCACCGCCGCCACTTCGTCCCTACCTTGCTGCCCACAGAAGCCGAATACCACCGCCCCTGCAACCCTAGCTCCCCGATCCTTCTCTGATCGAGGCATCGAGCCGCCATGGAGGGATCTTTTGTGTCCGCCTCCATCCAGTCTCCCGCCGACGACGATGCTGCAACCTTCGGCTACCCCTCCTGGATCATCCTCGACAGCAGAGCCCACTTCGCCGACCTCGACAACGCCACCACCGTCAAGGCCAAGGCTAGCACGGGGCACGAATTCAAGGTCACCTTCTGCCTCGCCGAGCCGCCTGCCGTCTCCTACTTCTGCGTGCACTGCCCCGAAGATTGTTGCACCACGGAGCCCCGCGTCGTCTCCTCCGCCAATGAGCTCGTCCTCCTCTGCTTCGCCTTCAGAACCGGCCCGCCGAGCACAGAAGAAGACTCCCATCTCCTCGAGTACTTTGTCTACACTGCTGCCTCCGGTGGCAACCAGTCCCTCAGACCCGTCCCGTCTTCTTCTTCAACCTACAGGCACACATGGCACGGGCCATCTTTCCCTTCGAGGGCGACGATTTCTTGATCGCCGATCTTGTCCGGAATGCGGACCTTGTGCACTACGACCTACACATCTTCTGGTCGGGTACGAGCCAGTGGAGCACCACACACTTGAAGCTGGAGTCTCCTTCCGATGCCCAGCCATGGGACCTGCCAATCCAAACCGACAAGGTGATCTCTCTCGGAGGAAGCATGGTTGGATGGGTCGACCTCTGGCGCGGCATCGTCATCTGTGATGTGCTTGACAGGGAGCCTCTTCTGCGCTTCCTCCCGCTGCCCAGAGCCGATTTCGACCTGAACCGGGAAAGCGAAGCACGGCCAGTGCGGGACGTCACCGGCTGCCACGACGGTTTCATCAACTTCGTCGAGCTCGAACACTGTCACAAATTCGTCAATGTTATCAGCAGCAGCAATTTCAATACGCCCAAGATTTTTGACACTCAAGATGCCATCTATGACACGGATATCCTCTACCATGATGACATGGGCATTACAGATGACGATAGACCTGTGTCCGTACCTGCTGGCTGGAAGCTCCGGACAATGTATAGGAGCATTTCTTGGGACTATTGGCGCAAGGGTAACACTATCCATGTGGACGATATATCAGCCTGCCCAACAGACCCCTCTATGCTGCTGCCTCAGCTGTGGGATGATAGAGACAGAAAATGGACATTGAGAAACCTGAAGCGCACAGGCTTCCCGACCTTCAGCATTTGCTCCGGTGATGTTGTCTGCCTCATGTGTAAGGCGGAGTCTGATGATAAAGACGCGTTGCTTGTTGGTGTTGATATTGGAAAGAAGAAGCTGGAAGTCATCAGACCATTTTGTGGCGCGAGAGCCGCTTCTTTCGACCCGGCATTCATTTCCTGTGCATTCTCTGAATATCTGAGTACCACTCCATATCCAAGGCATGTTTTTTTTTTGCTCTGTTCCTGTTAGTTCTATTCTGTTAACCTTCTTCATGGACACCGAAAAAAGATTTGTCAAACTAATTGTATCTTTTCCAGTTCTCCACTTATTTTATTTTACCCCATGGCAGCTGACATTTTGCCTTTAATTAATTAATTTTCTTAAGGCCATGTGATGAGGAGGTTGCAGCAGAGTCTGCTCAGAATGGTGTGCCAAATGATCATCTTTCATCGGGTGATACTGCTCCAAACAATAAGGTATGCTGTAATTAATCTTCTTACTGCCACTATAGACGTGTCCCTTTTGCCATCTCTGTTCAATAAGATTAATGTATCCCTTCTCCATCAACCCCAGCAAAACACGTGCGATGGGGATGGCTACTGTGGGACATGGAACGAATGCGGTTATGGCTACGGCAACTATCAGCAGCCTATCCCACCGTTCTTACCTCCACCCAATTTGACACAAGCTGTGCGACCCATGTTGTCTTCAGCTCTATCAGGTAATAACATTGTCAACGCTTATATACAATATCATGTCGTTCCTTTATTCCAGTGCTCCTTGAATCTAGATATTTAACTCTAAACTGTTAGAAATTAATGAACCATTTGGTATCACGATTTCGAATAATGTACAAAAGACTTGGGTCACCATGTTGCTGTTCTTGCCCTGGATTACAGCTACCAGTGTTGCCATAGGAAGCAAATGTTGGTTGAACTATCATGTACTGGCATCCCTTTGTGAGATTTTATTTTTCATAGAAGTAGATGTGGTAATTATGTAATCATTATTTGTAATCCAGGGACCATTGTCTAGTTGCTACCCTGTTGACAAACATCATCAACAGGGATACTATTTGTAAACTGCATCCTGTACTTGATGTGGCAAAGAGTTAAGAAGTTTTGTTCGCAGAATTTAATCCGACTTTCGTAACATAAAATTTATGTTAGTGTTGTTCCCAAAGGGAACAAATATATCTTGAATGGGAGAATACAACCTTACAATTGCAAATTAGCCAGTTAAGCAAAGCGGAGTGCAAAAGGTAGCTGTGATCAATGTGTAAGTTTACTAGCTGGTGACACCAAAATATGAAATTTTGCGACATCATGTGGGGTGATGATAGGAATCTTGGTCCCTTTGTGGAGTTTTGTTACAAGTGTGGATAATTTTTTTGAATGATAACAGTGGGCCGCGATGGGGAGAGACTCGTCCGTGAGCTGGGTCCATAAGTCTAGGATTTCTGTTCTTTGTGTGAGTGACTTGACTCATCGATTGAATATTTTCTTGGTTTGTGGTGAAACTTTTTTCTCCAGTGCATTTTGGATTAACAGGTGAGTTGGGAGCCGAGCTTGTTACTTTAACTAGTTGATTGTGTAACAATGTGACACTAAGCTGTTGCATTTTCGGGTTTCAGAATTTATCCACAGTATCAGCACTGTAATAAATTGATGTTGGATAATCGTATCAGAACAAAAATGATCAATTGAAAATGTTTCCTCCAATTTTTCTAGCACGTGTAACCGTTTCCATTTGATCAAATTGCTTCTCTTGATGAAAGCTTCAGTCCATGTATTAAATAATACGATTTTAGTTCTTATTTATATATTACTACTATAATTTTTTCCTCTTACTTCTGTAGAAGGGTATATCTATGCCCGTTGGACTTTACCAGATGCCTATGGACGGATGTATATATCAGTACCGTTGAATGATATGTATAAGCCCTTTGTCCTATGGAGGCCTCCAATGCCAGCGCGGCAACCCTTCGCCCAACCTTTGGCTCCAGGGCAATCTGGGTGACTTCAACGGCAGGAAGTTACATTGTCCTCAGCCATGGCCAGCAACACCACATGAAGCCATTTTCGTCTCTTACCCATCGTGAGCAGGTGGAATATCAAGGTCGGCGCCACCAACTGGATTTATGTCCTTGGACGCCAACAAAGTGCATGCCCTTAGTAATCCCTGTTGCTTGAGAACAAAATTCGGTTTCTCACGCAACAGATATCCTGAATATCAGTAGCTTGCTTACTGTCTGCAGCGGCATCTGAAAACTTAATTTCCTCAAGCAGTAGGGATTTCTTGCAGTTTGGATGGTGCAGGAATGATGGAAGATTCTAACCTAGCTGTACATACTAAGATGCACCAGAGTGGAGTTTCACAAAATGTTTAAATGTACCTATGATCTTTTTTGTTGGACCCTAGGATGATCTTCCTTGGATGCAGTGTGCCCCAAGACTCCCAATAGGGCTCAAAGCAAAATAGGGCAAAGCAATGAAGCAGCGGGAGTAACATACGTATCTCAAATGCTAGCTAGCCTGAGCAATTCTTAGTTTGTTTCAAAAAAATTATACAGGATAATCAAATCAAGAGAAATCACAAAACTTATGCTCTGTTAGGTACAAAGTATTTTTAGAATATTCCAAGCATACCACGGTATCTTAAAGAACTGCAGTGTCAAATACTTTTAGGTGTTTGGCCCTAGCTAAAACGATGGTATTATAAACCATGGTATTTTTGCAGTATTAAAAAAGGGATTTCTATTTTCATGCCTTCAGTTCCATAGTTCTACTCAGTTTTACCCATGGCAACAAACACACCTCACTTTTCCCCTTCTCCCTCTAGCTGATCCTTACTTAAGGCCAAACACACAATTTCCGTTGGGTCAACCCCTTTGACCATTACCTGGAAACAGGCATGTGGGCCCACTATAAACTCCGGCCACATCATCCAACCGGCGGTGAGTCACCGACACGGACAAAGGGCATAGCAGAGTTGCTCGTTCGGCCGATTCCGGCGATGGCTGGACGATATCTTGGCCTCTATGGGTTGCTGGTGCGCGTGCGCGTCATTGGGTGGCATCAGGGTGGCCGAGGGTGGACGGAAACGATACCAGTGGGTGAGTTCCATCGTGGCCGGAGTTTGGTGGTTGTGGCAACAAAGCTCTAAAGCACGGATTTGAACAAGATTTTTTGCTGGTATTGTTCTACGGCTGCGTGCGGTGCACTTTGATATGGACAGATGACCAAATAGTGAACGGAGCGTCATTATGAGCTCGTGCATGCTCAGCAAAGGGAGCTCGCGGTTAAAAGCACTACGGCACGAAAACATTCACAAGGAGAGGCAAAATCTGTGGAGCTCATGATAAGGTTGTAGAGCACATTATCGAGCTCAGGGATGGGCTATAGGTGATGAATCGATAGTGGTGACCTCGGCTATAGACAGTGAAGAAGGCCACGATGGTGACGATTCAGGGTGTTCGGTCTTGTGATCTTTGTCGTAGAGGTTCACGGTGTCGAGGCGAAGCCAAAGGACACGGTGGTGAGGCGAGGATAGCACGCTGGCTACGTCGGTTGAAGTCGGCATGTCCATGGCGTTCTCGGTCATGGTTGGAGATCGAGCAAGAATAGGGGAAAGTGATGGACAATAGATAGATTCAAACTAGTGGTATCGTGGTTGTCTCTTGGCGTAGAGCTATGGATGAAGAAGCCCTCGACGGCGCGTAGCAGGAGCAGGCGCTCTCAGACGCATCATGTACCACTAGGCGCGAGGTTGAAGACGGGGTTGCCCCTAGGTGAGCTGGGCTGCATACTGCTGGCATGCTATGTGAGTTTTCTTCTCTCACTCTATCTTTTATTTCTATCATTTACTTTTAATTTGAATATAATTTATTAGATTTTAATCAAAACATTTGTAAAAACGTATGGAAAATTAAGCGTGAATTTAATAGATTTTGATAAAACCACGGACATTTTAACTCCGGTCGTAGTACCTGTGCCGGCCCATGCACCTCGCCCAAGCGTACCCCCAATTAACACACCATACAGAACAATGCAATTTAGTCTCACATCGCCGCGCGAGAGGCTCGCGGACCATCTTAAATGAGAAAATTCCTTATTTGATATTATCTTAAAATCTGCTTCCTTATTTGACACTGGAAAAGTTTTTCTTCCCTATTTGACATAAGTTCTAAATTTTATTTCCTATATGACATTTCCGTCCATTTTGAGCCTAAATGACACCTGAAAAGACTCTTTTGCCCCTCATGTGGTATGTGTGTGGGGGGCGATACCGCACACACACAGCATCAGTGCGAGGGCAGGAGCACACACGCAGCAACACATACACATGCATCAACACACGCACGCGCACACACACGCAACAACACGCACTCGCGCGTGCGTGCACACACGCACACGCACACACACGCAGGAACACACATGCACGCGCACACACACACATACACACACACGCAGCAGCAGCACACACGCAGGCAGCACATAGGCACGCAACAGCGCACACACACACGCGCGCACGTACACACGCAGCAGCACACATGCACACACACATGCAGCAGCAGCACACATGTGCAGTGGCGGAGGACGGAATTTATTTGAGGTGGGGCCAACTCTAAAGCCTAAATAAATTATGATGCAAAGCCATATTGATAATGTGAAAATGCCACTAAGATCATTGAATCCTGCACTGTCAAGCTATTTCTGAACACAAATCACAAATTAGGGAAATATTATTTTTACAAATTTAGACTCTTTGCCTTTGTTGCCTTCCTTTTCCTGTCCATCCTCTAGACTTCAATATTTCCCATTTACCTGCAATCTGTTGTGGTTTATCAACAACAGCAGCACAAATTACAGCAATCAACACCTCTCTATTGTCTCTCTCATAAGAAGAAATAGCTAATCAATATATAGAAAACATACATCTGGTCGCCTCCTAAGCTCACGATCTCTCTATCTATATCTCTCTGTCATTCTCTCACTTTCTCACTATAGCAGTAGCACGCAACTGGCCGCCTCCCACGGTTGCAGCTAAACGAGCGGGCTGCCTCCAGGCACGGCCATGGATCGGGGTTCGGGGAGCCTCCAGTTCCTCAATTGAGAGGGGAGGGGAGGGGATCTGGGGAGTTAATTGCACAGATGTACCATAATTGGAACATTGTAAGCAGATTGATACCAAGATTGATAATTTTTACGTGTCAGTACCAAGATTGGGGTGAGCTGTTGCAAAAAAGACTAAAAGTGTGTTTTATACGTATTGACAGAAAAGCTGACCGGTTGGGCCCGCCCGTCAGGCGCCACGCTGGCCAGTCTTGTGGCGTGCCCATGTATTGGCTGGCCCAGAACGAGCCGGCTCGCACCGTTTAGGTCTCGCATTTGGTGCGACCAAGCCAAACCCGACCCGCCCCTCTTCCTTCTCCTCGCACCCTCGCCCGGTAACCTCCTCCCTCGCCCTTCGCCCGCCCCGCCGCCCGCCACACCACGCCACTGTGGCGCTGTCACCTCCCCCGCGGCTGCTCCTCCCTCGCGCCCTCCTCTCCCCCACGGCTGTTGTGCCCTAGGCGACGATGGCCTCGGCTACTCGGGGAGGCTGCGATGGCGAGCGATCTGACGGCGACCTCCCGCAGGCCTCGATGGCGATGGCGGCTACTCGGCTTCGAATGCGATGGCGAGGGCGAAGATTTTGCGGAGCCGGCGTTGTCGATGGAGCAGAGGTGAAGATGGCGCAATTTGGGTGGCCAACCCTAGCACCGCCCATCACTTTGGACTCATGGCTTCGGTGGCGTTACGTAAGTGTTCCTTTGTTCCATTCTTGCAAACTGAAATTGGGGATTAGAGTTAGGGTTTACTGCACGGTTTCTTGCTGCATGTTAAGCACTCTAATTGCTAGTCCTAAGTAGAGCAGAGAAGTATAGTGGATTACATGAGTCCTAACTAGAGCAGAGCAAAGCAGCATTAGTGGATTACATTGTTATTTCTTAGTCCAAATTGTCAGAGCAGCATTAGGTGTTACCTAGGTAGAGCAGAGCAGAGCAGAGCAGAGCAGAGAAGCATAGTGGATTAAATGATTCCTAACTAGAGCAGAGCACCATTAGTGGACAATTCTGTTAACTACTTTTCTGAAAATACAAACCATCAGTTTGCTATCAGTTAAGTACCCACTCTGTAATAATTGTTTACATTGTTTGATTTTGTAGTAATTGTTTAGTTTATATGTTAACTTAAACAAAGCTTTGTTTATATGTTAGCCTATTTGTTAAGTAAAATTGTTTATTAACCATTTTTGTCTGTTATTTCATTTTGCGGTTTGTATGATGACATTTTGGATGTCAGGTTCTATTTTGATGCTTCAGAAATGTTTGAGCTGAAGCTCTGCAGTTCAGATGTAACATACCTGAATATGATTGTAGTAATGGAAACCCAAGGATTTAGTGAATATGATCTGTTGTTTCACATTGAGAATCCACAATTAGGGGAGAAAGGATTGGAGATGGTAGAGTGTAATGCTGAGTTGCAATTAGTAAAGAAGCAGGTTGAGGAGTCTAAGGTCTTAAATTTGCTAGTGAGGGCATGTCCACCTCCTTGCAGCCAGTTTGAGAGGCAAGAATTATCCACTGTTGTGTATGAAGAGCCTGTGTTATATGATCTCAGGAGCCACCCATCTATGTTGTTACTGAAGAAGGAGTTGCATTTGAAAGTCAGAGTAGCAGCTGCAGTGTAGCTCATGGTACTGGTGTTTGCACACAAGAGAGCAAGAATGTAAAAGGAAAACTGAAAGCTGTTTTGGAAATAGAAGAAGAAGAGGGATATGATGGCGGTGGTGCTTGATTGTGAAGGTGAAGAGGAGACGGTGATGTACCACCTTTTATATGGGTGATCTTGATGACATAGAGATGGCTGAGGAAAGAAAGCAGAAAGAGTATGATGAAATGGAAGAGGAAGAAAGCAGATGATGAAGAATCGAGGAGGAAGAAGTGGTGCATTATGAGGGTGACACAGAGGTTGAGGAACCTTTTCAAATGGATGAAGATGACAAAGTTGTTTCACAGGATGAAGAAAGCGTAATTGTACATGAAGAGAAGAAGAAGAAGAAAGCGAAGCTTCCAGTTAGGAGAGGGCCTACAACAAGGTCACATTCAAGTGTAGTACCGGAGGAGGAACCTGATTTCAAACCTTCATCGATGAAGAAGAGAAAGGATTGTTGAAGGAGGCTGATGATTATGGTTTTGAGCCATTGTCATTTGTGCTGCCAAAGAAAAGGAAGAAGCGAGGGCAAAGCAGAGGCCTCCTAGAAAATGGTACAATGAGAAAATGGAGGCACCACATGAGCAATTATGTCTACACATGTGTTTCTTGGATCAACATCAATTCAGAGAGGCTTTGTTGAACTTACACATCACTCAAGAAAGAAACTTCAGATATCATAGGAACTCAGATCAAAGAATAATTGTAGAATGCAACCAAAAACATTGCAACTTCTTTATGGTGGCATCAGTTATAAAAGGTGAAACTACTTTTGTGATTAAGAAGATGAGAATTAAGCACACTTGCCCTACTAGTACAGAGACAACAAGGGTAAGTGCCAAGTGGCTTGCATAAGTATGAGTCACTGTTCAGATCTGATCTAACAACTGGCATTCAGACTTTGATTGATGCTTGCATGGAGAAGTATGGTGTGGATGTGCCCAAGTCAATGGCATATAGAGCAAAGAACATAGCTATTGATGCTGTGCTAGGAGAGCACAAGAAGCAATACCCTAGGTTGAAAGACTATGCTCAGACAGTGATGGATAAAAACCCTGGGAGTAGAGTAGTTGTCACTACTGTAACTCAAACACCCACTGAAAAAATCCCCCATCCAGGTCCAAGATTCCATGCTATGTTCTATTGCATCAATGGAGCAAGGGAGGGGTTTCTCAAGGGGTGCAGACCATTCATTGGTTAGTTTGTTCACCTTGTGCATTAGTTACATATTGTTTCATCTTGAAATGCATTTGAATGTTTTAAATATTGAATTTGCTTGCTCATTCAGGTGTTGATGGGTGCTTCATTAATTTAACTACTGGTGCTCAACTACTTGCTGCCACTGGTAGAGATGGCAACAACAATATATACCCACTAGCATTTGGTATTGTTGGGCAAGAGGACACACCTAACTGGTGTTGGTTTCTACACCAACTTAAAATCTGTCTAGGAGGAGAAGAGGGAAAGTTTGGTCCATATACAATAATGTCAGATAGACAAAAGGTATGTGCTTGCATCTTATGTCCTTTTTCCTATATGGTTGTTTTGTGCTAGATAGTAGCTTAGCTAGTTTAATTGTGTGTCCCAGGGCCTACTAAATGCAGTGAATGATGTCTTTCCTAAGTGCAACCAAAGGTTCTGCCTTGGGCATATCTATGCAAACTTCCAAAATGCTGGGTTTAGGGGGGAAGATCTGAAGAAGTGTATGGATAATGCTGCCTATGCATATCGTGAACACAAATTTAACATTGCAATGAATGACCTTAGAGCTGAATGTCAGGAAGCTTGGGAGTGGCTTTGTCAAATACCCAAGAAAACATGGGCAAGGCATGCATTTGACACAAACTACAAGACTGACCTTGTAGTTAACAATTTGTCTGAGGTGTTCAACAAGTATGTCCTAGATGTTAGGAAGAAACCAATTAGGACAATGTGTGATGGAATAAAGGATAAGCGAGATGATGAGGTGGCATAGGAATAGGGAGAGTGGAAAGACAGCTAGATGGGACATAACACCCCATTATAGTGAGAAGCTAGAGGTTGAGAAGGAGAGGACCAAATATTGCAAGCCAATTCAAGCTGGTGTGAACTTGTGGCAGGTTACAAGTGGGCAGCAAACCCATGTTGTTAACTTGCAAGTGCACACATGTGGGTGCAGAAAATGGGACCTCACTGGCATCCCATGTAACCATGCCATCTCAGCAATAAACAAGGGCAAAAGAAAACCAGAGGATTATGTCAGCAAGTTCTTCAAGAAAGAATTTTATGTGGCAGCTTATGAACCAATGATCTATCCAGTTCTGGTGAGCATGGTGGACAAAGACCCCTGGTCCAGACATTGACCCACCTACATTTAAAGTGAAGAGAGGAAGAAAGAAAGAGAAGAGGATCAAGGGGAAATTTGAAGTTCCAAAGCCTAAGGACACATCAAGAATGGGGACTATAACATGTGGCAATTGTGGACTGCAAGGACATAGGTACACAAGCTGCCTCAAGCAGTTGAAGCCTGAGCTGGCTTTGAGGAAGAACAAACATGTGGTAATCCTTTTATAAGTGGTTTGCCTTCTTGTACATTCCATTTTTTTAATTAATAACTCATTTTCCTTCTTGTTTATGCAAGCCTCTTGCAAGGAATTCCAATGGTGGTCTTCTTTGCTACTACACAGTGACAAGAACCTCTCATGCAGCTCCTACAACAACACCAACAAATTTGGAGCAGGAGGTGCTTTGGGAGAGGAGGCTGGGAGAGGTCTTTGCAGCTGCAGGAGGCTGGGAGAGGAGGCTGGGAGAGGTCTTGCAGCATTGCATTCTTTGGAAGAGGTCTTTGGGAGAGGTCTTTGCAGGCTGCATTCTTTGGAAGAGATCTTTGGGAGAGGTCTTTGCACCAGTCTTTGCAAGAGGTGCTTTGGGAGAGGGAGAGGTTCATTCTCTGCCCCAAGACAATCTGGTCCCTCCACATCTACTGCTCCCTCCACACCTGCTTCTTTGGGAGAGGTCTTTGCTGGTAGACATAGTGGATGGGGGAGGTACTTCTATGCAAGTGGTAACTAGATACTTCATGTGTGCCTTCTTGCATCCTATGATACAATGTCATCTTTGCTTTGGTGGTGTACTTTAAGAATCAATGCCATATATGGCTTTTGTTGATGTGGATGCAACTTATGAGTGAATGCAGAATGGACTATCTTCATGTGATATGTTGCTGGAGTTATTGATATGCTGGAGTTATTGATGAGTACTCATTATATTATGCAAACTTGGATGGTTCTTTTTATGATTGATATGTTGTCTATGCTAAAAATGGTTCTTTTTATGATTGATATGTTGTCTATGCTAAAAATGGTTCTTTTTATGATTGATATGTTGTCTATGCTCAAAATGGTTCTTTTTATGATTGATATGTTGTCTATGCTCAAAATGGTCCTAAAGCCATCATTTTGGGTTTTGGTGGCTCGGGGTCGACGGAACCACCTAAAGCCATCAACTAGGGTATAGGGTGGCTCGGGGTCGACGAAACCACCTAAAGCCATCATTTTGGGTTTTGGTGGCTCGGGGTCGACGAAACCACCTAAAGCCATCATTTTGGGTTTTGGTGGCTCGGGGTCGACGAAACCACCTAAAGCCATCATTTTGAGTTTTGGTGGCTCGGGGTCGACGAAACCACCTAAAGCCATCATTTTGGGTTATGGTGGTTCGGGGTCGACGAAACCACCTAAAGCCATCATTTTTGGGTTTTGATGGCTCGGGGTCGACGAAACCACCTAAAGCTATCAACTAGGGTATAGGGTGGCTCGGGGTCAACGAAACCACCTAAACCCATCATTTTGGGTTTTGGTGGCTCGGGGTCGACGAAACCACCTAAAGCCATCATTTTGGGTTTTGGTGGTTCAGGTCGTGGAACCACCTAAAGCCATCATTTTGGTTTTGATGGCTCGGGGTCGTGAAACCACCTAAAGCCATCAACTAGGGGATAGGGCGGCTCGGGGTCGACGAAACCACCTAAAGCCATCATTTTGGGTTTTGGTGGCTCGGGGTCGACGAAACCACCTAAAGCCATCAACTAGGGTATAGGGTGGCTTGGGGTCGACGAAACCACCTAAAGCCATCATTTTGGGTTTTGATGGCTCGGGGTCGGCGAAACCACCTAAAGCCATCATTTTGGGTTTTGGTGGTTCGGGGTCGACGAAACCACCTAAAGCCATCATTTTGGGTTTTGGTGGCTCGGGGTCGACGAAACCACCTAAAGCCATCAACTAGGGTATAGGGTGGCTCGGGGTCGACGAAACCACCTAAAGCCATCATTTTGGGTTTTGGTGGCTCGGGGTCGACGAAACCACCTAAAGCCATCATTTTGGGTTTTGGTGGTTCGGGGTCGACGAAACCACCTAAAGCCATCATTTTGGGTTTTGATGGCTCGGGGTCGACGAAACCACCTAAAGCCATCATTTTGGGTTTTGGTGGTTCGGGTCGTGAAACCACCTAAAGCCATCATTTTGGGTTTTGATGGCTCGGGGTCGTGGAACCACCTAAAGCCATCAACTAGGGTATAGGGTGGCTCGGGGTCGTGAAACCACCTAAAGCCATCATTTTGGGTTTTGGTGGTTGAGGTCGACAAAACAACCTAAAGCCATCAACTTTGTAACATAACAAACTATTCCTTTTGCAAATGCATTTAAGAATTTAAGCATCACTCTAACATATATAACTATTCCTTTTGCAAATGCATTTAAGCATTTAACCATCGATATAACATAAGCATCGGTATGTCATCATTTTAGGTCTAACATAAGCATCACTAACTGGAGTTCAACACATTATAGGAATACACAACCATTGTTCACATTACATAGTGGAGTTCAAATGCACAATCCATCCTTTTCTCACAAAAAGATGGATAGCATAACTACTAGGTACATAAACAGCCAGAGTTCACAATTAGTACTAGAACCATACATTACACAACCATAATTCTAAGTTAGTAGGTCATTGCACATCCATCCTTCCCAAAAGGTCTGCAATGCCCACTAATCTAAATTCATCTTGTTTAGTTCTGCGAGATGGCCTGGATCCCCTTGATCTTCTCCTTCAGCTTCTCCTGTGCCTTCATGAGCTTAGTAATCTTAAACTCTTGCATCTGCTTCTCTTCATTATAGTTTTCCTTGAGCTTGATGGATCGCAACTGGAACTTCAACTCTAGCTTCTCTTGGGTGAGCTTCTCCTCAAAGCTGTGAACTCTGCATTCTTCAACTCCAAATTCATCCTAGCCTCACTCAGCAATTCCTTCTCTTTCATATTCTTCAACTTCAGGTTTTGGATGACAGTTGCTTGAGCACTTGTCGGGTTGCACGAGGATTTCATACTTACATTGAACCTTCTCTGCAGCTGCATCTTTCTTTGCCATTTCTGCCTTCATACCAGCAATCAACTCAGCTCTGCATTCCTGCTGATATGTGAGGTTGGACTGCAGATAACTGAAATCCACAACCCTATCAGCCTGGATATCCACAAGTTGATGCACATCTTTCACCAACTTGTCATAGTCTGCATCCAGCTTGTTCTTTTCTTCTGTCAAATGGTGAATAGTCAAAGCACTTTCAAGATTATCATTCACCCTAGCACACTTGCTCTCTTCAACCATTGACCAAAGCTTCAACAATGCATTCTCCATTGTTGGGGGCCACTGCTCATCGACCCCTTGAACAAACCCACAATTCGACCTTCACGGAAAAATTAGAAGGGCAACATTTAGTACAATACAACTACTAAGCAACAAGAACACATTGAAAAATAAATTAATGTAATCCTACAATGTGCAGATTAACATTGGGCAGTACCTAACAATGGGCAAAATTTAGTACAATACAACTACTAAGACTACTACGAAACAGTTAGTTGTTGGCAGTACCTAATGTTGGCACTGACATTAACTGATTTGCACAGCCATTTGCTAAGCAACAAGAACACAATGTACCTAATGATGATCAATATATTTACCAGGCACTAGAGTAATACTCCATTCAACCTACCAGTTGCTAAGCAGCCATGTGCTAACCAACAGCAGTTGCTAAGAATTGACCATTAATATAATGGAATCCTAAATGTGCACTACCATTACTCCTACCATTGAGACTACCTACTATCAACAGTAATAAGAAATACAATGTGAACTACTTTGCCCATTAAATGCACTACACTAGCCTGCAGCAACAAACTAGCTAATGAGACTACCCACTGTCAGCAGTAAGCAATAGTTACTAACTGGCTCCACTGAAGTTAATATTGAGCAACACTGCATTTGGAAAGAAGTGTAAATAAATAACATGTGCACACAACAGAGCATACATTTTAGCGTAAATGCAGTCCACTGTTTAGCGTAAATGCACACAACTTAGTATTGTTTGCCACTAAAATTAATAATGAGCATTCCCACAATGAGCACTACAGTAGGGCATATATGACTAACATAGCATACATTTTAGCACAATGAGCACTACAGTAGGGCATATATGACTAACAGAGCATATATTTTAGCACAATGAGCACTACAAGAGGGCACATATGACCACCACAATGAGCATATATTTTAGCAGAAATTTAGCATGCACATAACTGAATCACAGGTGGCAAACAATACTCTGCCACTTTCAATGAACACATCCAATGCTTAATCACCAAGGCAAGAAACATACCGGCTCAGCACATGCTAAGAACCTTCTCCCAGTCATTGTTCCTTCAAACGCAACAAGCCTCTCTGATGGCTTCCCATGCTTCTCGCAGAACGCCATCAGATCTAGCTCAAGGCCCTTGTAATCCGGGTCCTCAAGTGAGAAAGGCACCTGCACAATTAAAAGCACAGCAAGAGGACACAGCAAATCAAAGCGAAATCCTCGTAACAAAAAGCACCTACACACAAAAATCCCAAAATTCCTAAACCTAACCCTAACCCTAGCTCCAATGGAGTAACTAACTGGTTCAGCCCATCGGTGGAGGTTTGAAGTACATGTAGGGGAGGCTTGAGTTGTCATCGCTGCTCTCGTCCTCCAGAACCATGGCTACGGCGGCGTGGTGTGGCGGCTAGCGGTGGCGGGCGCAGGCGACGGCGACGCAGGGAGCAGGAAGAAAGGAAGAAGAAGGCGAGCGGGGTCGGGGTCGGGATCTGGCTCGATCGCACAGCCGCGACCTAAACGGTGCGAGCCGGCCTCGTCCCCCAAGATCGGCCAACAGACGGGCATCGCTACAAGATCAAGCGTGGCGCCTGACGGGCGGGCCCAACTGGTCAGCTTTTCTGTCAATACGTATAAATCACACTTTTAGTCTTTTTTGCAACGGCTCACCCCAATCTTGGTACTGACATGTAAAAATTACCAATCTTGGTACCAATCTGCTTCCAATGCCCCAATTGTGGTACTTCTGTGCAATTAACTCGGATCTGGGCACTGCTGCTGGACTTGGCCTAGTCGTGCTTTATCGATCGATCGACCGACGGAGGGAGTTCACTGACCAGGTCAATCCCCCTTTCTCCTTTTCTTTTCCCCAGCGAGGCAATTAGGAAGCAGCCAACCAGCGATTGAGCGATGCATACCTGTACTAATTGTATCACACAAAATCAAGGTAGGGCGGCCGCCTGACCTCGCCCTACCGGCTCCTCCGCCTGTGCACATGTGTGCGTGCACCCACACACGCAACAGCACACACGCGCGCGGACACACATACCGCATGAGGGGCAAAATCGTCTTTTCAGGTGTCATTTAGGTTCAAAATGGACGGAAATGTCGTATAGGGAATAAAATTTAGGACTAGTGTCAAATAGGGAAGAAAAACTTTTCCAGTGTCAAATAGGGAACCAGATTTTAAGACAGTGTCAAATAAGGAATTTTCTCATCTTAAATAGCATCATCATTCACATGCACTAAACAACTTCTATTATAATAGAACAATCAACGCTGATCATCTCCTTCACAAAGCAAGCATAGATGGTTTTATTATAATATAAGTGTTTTTTATTCAATTCACAACATTTTTAACATTTATGCGATCAAACTAGAGCACACTAATATTATTTTTCGTTTTCAAGTGCTAGATAACCCCACTTGTTAACTAAAATAAAACAACTATTTTCAAAATTTTCACGACCATGGGTGTTACTACCATGAACAATGTTGCCACAAAAAACATTTTTTGTAATAAAAAATATTATTTCCATTTTTCAAGTGTCAGAAATGATTTTTTTTTGTGAAGGAAGTGCCTGAAATAAGTTGTAACATTGGGTCTTCTCATTTTTCATCCAAAGTAGACCACATTGGAAGCCCACTGACCAAGTTTCATGAATTGCAAAGTATTATTGCTATAATTTATTGATTTACTGGATTTCTAGTGAATTATGCGAACTTGCTCAAATTTGAACTACAAATTTGAACTATATTTCATTTGTTTCGTTCTCGATGAAGTTGATGAAACCATTGGGGAAGCCCATGACGTCCCGAAGTAGCTGAGCTTGGTGGTCAAAGTTGCCCTTGGGCAGCAGGATGAAGCGAAGAATAGGATCCTTCTTAAGCACATAACGGACAAGGATGCCGCGCCAGAGGTCGACCCATACTACCATCCTTACTTTGAGGGAGATCACCTTGTCAGTTTGGCTTGGCGGGTCCCATGACACGACATCCAAAGGAATCTTCGGCTTCAAGTGTGTGGTCCTCCACTCGTTCGTCTCCGACGAGAAGATGTGCAGGTCGTAGTGCAGAAGGTCTCCATTCCGGAGAAGATCAGCGACCAAGAAATGGTCGCCCTCGCAGGGCAAGATGGTCATGTGCCATGAGTGCCTGTAGGTTGAAGAATAACATGGGACGGGGCTGATGGGCTAGTTACCTTCGAAGGCAGCCTTACAGATGAAGTACTCGAGGAGATGGGAGTCTTTTTCTGTGCTTCGTGGACTGGTTCTTAAGGCAACGCAGAGGAGTACGAGCTCATTAGCAGAGGAGACGTTGGGCTCTGTAGTGCAACAATCTTCGGGACAGTGGACGCAGAAGTAGGAGATGGCAGGCGGCTCGGCGAGGCAGAAGGTGACCTTGACTTCGTGTTCCGTGTTGGCCTTGTCCTTCATGGTGGTGGCATTGTCGAGGTCGGTGAAGTGGGCTCTGTTGTCGAGGAGGGTCCAAGAGGGGTAGCGGGAGGGTTTAGCATCATCGTCGACGCGGGCTGGATGGAGGTGGATCCCTCCATGGCGGCTCGATCCAAGAAGAATTTGGGAGCTAGCGTTTGGGGGTGGGGCGGCAGCAGCTACTGTAGCGACCAGTTTTTTCTATCACTCATCCTGTTGGTCTTCGGCTTCTGTCGATATCGAGGTACAGACGGAGTGGCGGCGGTGATTTCGAGCTCCGGCGAGTACTCGCGATCTTGAATCCGAGGTGATTTCGAGGGGTCCTCGAAGGAGATGGAACGCGGGGCGACTTCTTTTTTGGTTTGTAAAAACGGGGATGATTTCTAATCCGAGCGTGTACCCCCCTGCATCCCGTACTTTTTCTGGGCCATCCCAATCCGGAGATTTGCTGTGTATTCATTATTATTTTTTCAATCGGTTTTGAGAAGGTCGTAGAACCTCCCAATAACGATTTTCTCCTTTTCTCTTTTTCTCTTTTTCTTTTCTTACTTTCTTTCTTTTATTTATTTATTTTATTTTCTTATTTTGTATTATAAATCTATGCAACATTTTTTAAATTGACGAACATTTTCAGACCAGCGAGTGCACCAGAGGCCCTTTGGTAACAAGCAGCTTCAGTCCTGAATTTGTTGTTGTGTTTACCATATTTGAATTCAGTGCACCTGCAGTAGTACACATTTTCCGTGTGCATTGGCTCATACAACTCTAAGAGAATACAGATGGGGGTGTGCACAGGAACTCCTATGTTCCGCTCGCTGCGGCGAATTGTTGGGCAGATGGACAAGAAAGTCCGACCTGGGAGGCCCATTGTTCGCACATGAACACGTCACCGTGTATCCTTGATGTCAAGGGTGATGCACCGCAGCTCACGTCGAAGGAGACCCGACCAGGAGCGCGGTACGCAAGCAATCCAGCGGGTGCTTTTGAGGACCCGGAACCTCACACGCCCAAGAGGGACCCTGTCGGTGTCAAAAAGGCATTGGTAGATTCGAATATTTTCTCAAGTTTCGAAGGTAATTTTTTAAAAATATTTTTTCTTGAAAGACGAACATTTTTTTATTTAAAAAACTCAATCATTTTTTAAATCACAAACAATTTTTGGATATGTGAACTAGTTTTTGAAAACAGGAAATTGTTCGAAACTCCGAACATAGGCATGCTTTTAATAATTTAACATTTTTAATAACTACTGTTAAAGCAAGGTGATATTCTTGGTTCCGTCCCGCTTAGGTGATTTGATATTAAAGTATATAAGCTTTTTATGGGCAAATTTGTAGGAAAATCCATGCAGTCCATTAAAAATCGTTTCACACATCGCTTGGAGCCTGAGCCTGAGCCCGTTTTGTAGGTCACCTGGGCCAAAAGTCTCAACGTGGCTGGCTTCCTAGGGAGTGAAAAAAAGGTTGGCGTATCATGGACTCGAGCTCGCAACGTCCTCTTCAAAGCCTACGAGTGCCACCAATTGAGCTATATCACGTCTGTGATGTCAAAAAAAAAGTTATATCACATTTGTGCTCTTCCGATTAGTAGTCCCATGTCACTTTTTTATAACAAATCACATCAACTTATATATGCATGAGTTGAGAGAATTAACAAGCTGTTGAGGCATCAACAAGGGGTGCGTTTACTGAATAGAAAATACATTAGTCAGGCATCTGGACGAAAAGTAGAGCAGCTTTGAGAGGTGCTCAACACATGTATGTTACTAGTGGTTGGGGCCCGCCATTTCAGGCCGCTTTAGAGGAAATTGTGCGTACCTCACCTTCATCTTAAAATTTCGCAAGCACCCGTCATCTTAAATTGCAATAGTGGCTTGATTAATATTTGACCAAAATGCAGTGATCAACTTCCGCAAGCACCCAATATAATTAGTAAATAAAAAACACAAAAGATATCCAAAAAATCCAACAATTCTAGTAGTTTTTTGGAACCCTAGCCCAAACTGTAGTAGTTTTATTCTATTTACTCGAATTGAAGGGAGTAATAGGTGGGGTTTCCATCATATGGATGTATGTTTCCCTTATAGCAGGTAATCTTCCGACTCGATGAAGTCGCGCGAGCGTATGGGCCGGCCCAATGCGTGGGAGGCTAGTGCCTCTTTTTTTCATGTTTTTCATTTTTGTTTTTGTTTTCATTTTTTACTTTTGTTTATACTTACGAATATTCTAAATAAATATATTACAAAATATTTTACATTAAACATTTAAAAAATTCTAATAAAGTATTTAAAAAATGTTAAATGTACATAGAGAAAAAGTTTCTCATGTATATCAAAAATGTATACAAAAAAATTAAGATGTGAAAAAAAAAGTTAATCATGTATTTAACAAATATTAATCGAAGAATTTGAATTTTTTGAAAACAAGCATTTAGAAATTGTTAAATGTGTATACTAAAATGTTGACCATGTATTAAAAAACTTCTAAAATTTTCTTTGCAAAATGTTAATCAAACATATGAAAAATGTTAAATGTGCACAGAAAAATATTGATCATATTTTCAAAAACTATTAATCAAACATTTGAAAAAAAGTTAAATTTATATAGTAGAAATGTTGACCATGTATTGAAAAAAATGTTAAACTTGTATTTCAAAATTGTTAATCAAGGATTTGAAAAAAAGAAAGTGTAAAATGTGTACACAAAAAATGTTATCGGGTATTTACAAAATGTTAATCAAGCATTTGAAAATTGTTAACTGTATATTGGACAAATATTGACCATGTATTCAATAAATTGTACTCTCTCCGTAAACAAATATAAGAGCGTTTAGATCACTACTTTAGTGATCTAAATGCTCTTAATTTATTTACAGAGGGAGTAAATCAGTAAATCTTAATATTGTATTGTCCGTCATGCTATTTTATAGAAAACCCCTTGATATTTTTGACATTAAACCCGCAGTACCTATCTAATGTTTTTTTAAATACTCATATCTTCTAAACCGTAACTTCAAATTTAACATGTTATATATGGAATTTGATTAGAAAAATATATAGAAACCGAATATGATGTTATTTTATCTATTCACCATTTAAAAAATACACTATATAGGGTGCAATCTTAATCAACAGTGCATTATCCGTCTTTCTTTTATATCGGTACTGATTCGGATTGTGAATGAACATGTCAGCATAATCAGGATTGGAGACGAAATTAAAGATCACTTGCCCGTTTCTTCGTATTAAATCTACATGCAAGTCGTGTTTAAATAGAAGACATGTAAAATCTTGAACTTGCGCTTTTGTAGGCAATGGCCATCTTTGTTTGGGTTGTAGCTACAAATACTCAGATTATAGATCATTTTTTGTAAATTAAGAGCGTGTGGTACTCTTTTCTCCCGTTGCAACGCACGGGCACTTTTGCTAGTAAATCTTAATCTTGTACTTGAAAGATATTAATGAAAACCGAGATATATACCGAAAATGTGTATAGAAAATCAATGAGAACCCGAGATAAAACAAAAGAAAACTAATGAAAAACAAGAAAAAAAACCAAACAAAAGCGAAGAAAATGAAGAAAAGAAAGAAGCTAGTGAAAAACAAAAAATGAAATAAAGAATACCAAAAGAAAATAAAAAACCAGTAAAATAGAGAAAATAAACGAAGGAAAAATGGTGGGAAAAAAGAAGAAGAAGAAAAACTGAAAACCCAATGCTTTTTCTTTAACAAGGTCGTGACCTTCTAATTAAAAATGAACCCGTTGGTGGACAAGTGGCTAGCAGCGCAACGCTACAGCTAGGACATCATGGCCTCGTGGGATTGATTCATGCATGACCCTTCTTCTCTAGTGTATTTATTTTAGTGTGAATGGGCCGGCCGAAAACTATAACCCGCTTCAGGCAAGACCGAAGAAAGACTTGCTATAAGCGTGATATAGCCTCTGCGATGTAAGCGAGAGCGTACAAAGGCAGAGGAAGAGAAGGAAAACAGTCGCTCGCTCACCTGGGTGGTTGGGCTGCAGGCCCATGAGGATGGAAGGGAAGCAGGGGGAAAATAGAATTAGAAAGTGGTTGGGCTGCGGCCTAGGGGGACTGGTGTTAGTGGAGCGAGGAAGGGGGATATAGGGAACGTTCGCTCAGCCGACAGTTAGCGCAAACAATTTCTGCGCCTCACATGGCGATCCTCGCGCCAAGATCCGTGCGATGCATCCGAGGGCGCAGAGCACGTTCACACAAGATCAGTATAGAACTGACGTCAGTTCTATAGTGTTCAGGACATTGCTCACTCAACTTGCCTAGCTAGCAGCGTCCAGTTGCTTGGGACAAACAACTGACATTTTTTACTTGACAATATATATTAGCAGAAAAAAGAACATCCAGATTGACAAGATTTAAAACCAGTAAGATTAATTTAGGAGATGTATTTGCTTGACAATATATATTAATAGAAAAAAGAACATCCACACTGACAAGATTTAAAACCAGTAGGATTAATTTAGGAGACGAGACGAATTCTATTGTCGAAAAAATTTGTATACAGCTGAACAGATAGCACTGCATTTTATTTTCTAGGGAAGCCATACACCACCCAGAACAGTCGAACATTCACTTCCCTTTGGTATTATGGTAAGTAAACACTGACCTCATATTATTCGTAAAAAAACACTGACCTCATACAGCTTGAGAAAGGAATCACGAAGTTCCTGGCATGCCTAGATTTTTCATAGCAAGGAAGGATGCATCTGAAAGCTTCATCACATGCTTTCACATTATGTGAAGATCCACTATTTCAATCAGGACAGTAACCACAAAGAAGGTAATGCAAATTGTGGGTAATGCAAACAATACAAAGAAGGTAATGCAAATTGTGTGTAATGCAAACAATACAAAGAAGGTAAGTGCAGCTCCCTCCACATTTTCACATCCGGGCTTGGGACCGGCAAAGGCAGTGTTAAACCACAACAATACAAAACAAAAATTATACAACATCAATCATTCAAGCAAAGCATACAGGACACACAATCAAGCAAATGCAATATCAATGCAGCTCCTCCACATTTTCACATCCGGGCTTGGGACCGGCAAAGGCAGTGTTAAACCACAACAAACAAAACATACAACACCAATCATTCAAACAAAGCATTCAGGACACACCATCAAGCAAAGCATACATGACACACAATCAAGCAAAGCATACAGGACACACCATCAAGCAAATGCAATATTAATTCAAACACACACACAGTCAGTCACACAGAGTCACAGTCACACACAGATTCAGTCACACACACACAGTAACAGTCACACATACACAGTCACACATACACAGTCACAGTCACAGTCACACACAGTCAGTCACACACACAAGAGATAGAAAGGACACAAACAGAAAGCTAATACTACAAGCAAGCCCATGATGTAAGTTGTTTGGCATGCAGTACCTTTCAGGAATAACTTTTGCTATTTTTGCTCATTTATTCCCATATATCTGATGGCATTAATCAGTGCATGTTCCTCCTCAGTAGTCCAAGCATCGTTCCATATGTTTGGATTCAGATGATTATGCCACCTAAGATGTTTTGAATGAATTCAAAAATCAGCTTCATATTAACAACTAAGATGTTTTGAATGAATTCAAAAATCAGCTTCATATTAACAACTGCATCACCTAGACCAAATGTGTTTCCCCCGATAGGAGCCACAACTTGATTGAATAATAGAGCAACCGTCTGAAGAAAGAAGAACAAAATAGTTAGCACGGATTGCGAATAGAGAAAGAGACGCCATGAAATAACAAGTTACTCAAGGCAATTACATGTTCATTAGCGATCGAAGGAAGTCCACCGAAGTAAACACGCCTAGCATGCTGGGTAACCTAAGAATAGAGTGGTTAGACATATGCATCACAGAACAAGAAAAATCTCAAGCACAAAACAAAAAATCGAGCATACCTGCTGTGTCATGGCAGTGGCTGCATAGCAAGTGGATCGATGCAAAGGGAAGAAAGAATTAGAAAGTAAATAACAAAACATTTTTGAATAATAAAGAAGCGTAATAGATCACAGGTGGGTTCATTCTGCCATCACCAAATAAACTGCAAACTATAGAGTGAATCTGGTCACGTTACGATGACAGAATGGACTATCCATGATTTGAGTACTAGCTACATGGAATCATAAAAGGAGCACAGTAGTCACCTGTCCTAGGGCGGACAAATTGAACATGTTCGGAAACATCCTAGGATCAGCAGCAGGAAGTTCTAGTAGCTGACCTGCAATGCATCAACAGAGAATTGTTACCAGTGTGTTTACCTTGCACATAGGGGGAAAATGCATTTCAGCAAACCATATAAAAATAAAACAATCAAAAGAAATACCTTACAATGCGACCATTGTGTTAATCCATACTTGTTTACAAGGTTAATAATTTTTTCATCTTCCTGTAGAAAAAATATCATAAATATAACTATAAAATGTGCAAAATCATTTTTTCTTGAGCAAAGTCAGGAGTGCAATGACAAAACTCTTGAGTCCAAGGACCATTGACGAGTTCAGTGTTAAAGAACCTTCTACCATGGATGTAAACATTGCACCTCTGTCCTATCCGGAAATAATTCAGCTGCGTAGGTAGATACTGACACTATATGTGAGCTCACCACACTTGCATATACAGAATAACCTCCAAAGAAGTATGGCGTTACTATATTACTAGCTAAAACATTCATAAGGTATTACCAGACGTAAGATAAATATTGTGTACAAAATTGGAAGGAGTTAAATTCTAGAAGGATTACCATACAAACACAGACCAGGTTGATGAGTGATCCACGGCTTCAGTTCAAACACAAGAAGCACACCATCAGAACCATAACAAATCAAATTAGCCATCATGAAAACCTCCATCCACCCTGGATTCTACATATACATCATTCTGAGCACAAACATCATACTTGTGGCTGGAAAATATACAACAATGCATTGAAGAGTGTCCAAAGGGCAATGTTACTACCAACTACAGAGGTATGTAGGTCATAAAATTACATGCCCATGACCTTATAGAAATTTCCATGCATAAGTAGTTATGGAGAGCTTGCAAAATGACACACAGTCACAGTCAACACACACACACACACACACACACAGTCACAATCAATACACATTCACAGTCATAAAATGACACACAGTCACAGTCAACACACACAAACAAACACACAGTCACAATCAATACATAGTCACAGTCAACACAAATGCGCACACACAATGGAGCGCTTGCACACAAGAAACAGACAAAGAAACACACACAATCAGTCACACACACAAACAGTCAGTCACACACAGTCACACAGACACAATGGAGTTGCACACAAGAAACAGACAGAGATAGGATGAAACTAATCAAAGACATGAGAAAAAGTAAATTATTTTTTCAAGCTTGCCGTTCAGAAACTTCAACTCTGCATTATTTTAGCTCTTCGATTCCGAACCTCTCTCTGCATTACCCAACTACAAGCTAGGAGGCCACTACTATTATATAAACAAAGTCAAGTGTAAGAGAGACAGAGAGAAAATAAGGAGGTACCTTTTCTTTATCACCAAATTTCAGAGTCTGCACGTACCAAAATTGTATTTTGTGTCAAAAGATGAACCTAAAGAACTCACCCGAAAAATACTCAAATTAACAAATCAAGTGAATCATGGAGAACATCATGTAGAATAGTAGTCCGACAAATCCAAAGCAATTCAAGTATATAATCAGAGCTCATGTACATGCAAACCTTTCTCTCCCATAAGGTGATAAATTTGCAAGCTGAAGATCAAAAAATGATTACCTTAGTTGCTCAAACAAAAAGCAATAGGAACCCGGAGCATTGGCGTGCCAGTTTGTATGACTGTAGAGGTGAGCTAAAATTAGAATGATGAGTTGTTCAGGTCAAGATGGCCCTCAGAAGCAGCCGTCTTTTGTTTATACTTGAAGTCATCAAGGCAATTAGTCTTGGAATTGCCAAAATATTTCTGGTGCCATAGATTTCTATCTTCGGCGCCGTGGTCCTTCCTGAAGGCTTTGGTGTGGTTCTCCCCTCCCACCT
Organism: Aegilops bicornis; assembly: GCA_021605145.1. NCBI lineage: Eukaryota > Viridiplantae > Streptophyta > Magnoliopsida > Poales > Poaceae > Aegilops > Aegilops bicornis. The sequence goes on from CM038670.1 coordinate 55,209,867, forward strand.
TTCCCTCGAGCACAGGTGAAGACCTGCCCTCCCCTTGCATGGTCGATGGCGGCATCCGGTGTCGTGCTCCTTCTTGAAGGCGTCTTCCGGGGATTGCTCATGTGGGGTGGAGCTGCTGGTGGCGTGGTGACGGTGTGAGGTAGCCTGTTCTTCTCAGTGGCGGCTGCCGTGGTCTCGGTCCAATCCCTGACCACTGCTTTGGCTATGCCCCTTTTGGCCTTCTCCATGGATCTTCGCCTTCGTCCGATGACTTGCGGTTGTGAGCCGTTCCGCTTAGCACTAATGTACATGCCGTGGTGGAGCGGTACTTCATCTCACTCTTTGATGGCGGCGAGGATCGGCGGCATGGCGTTGTGGAGGTTCGCCGCCCGATGCACGGAGATGGACTCGCGCAGGAGGAGGTTGCTGTCTGGCGTCATGGTGACGCCGATGGCTGAGTGGCCAGACAAGGTAGAAGCCTCAATATGATCGGCAGCGGACCTGCGGAAGATGGTGGCGACGACACACGAGTGCGTCTGACCGGATTGTGCCCCAGACCCGGTATGTGGCTCGGCTGGGGATTCCGAATATGTTTCGGTTTCCGGCTTTTGATGTTAGGCTTAGGTGAGTGGTTTAGGTAGTGGCCCAGCTAGCACCCCTTCATCATTTTGGGTAGGAGTAGTGGCATGTGTTGCCAAGATGGTGGATTCAGACTTATTGTTGTAATACTTTGTAAGGTCCTCGAGAATAATCAATAAAATGGCCGTATGCATCTCCCGGATGCAGAGGCCTGGGGTCATCCCTCTTTTCTAAAAAAAATAAAAAAAGATTTCTATCTTCTTTCTCAAAGAAATATTCCTATGATTCTTTATAGAATTATCTGTCCTGAAAAGAGTAACATACTACCAACATGAATACTTGTGAAACATGGCTAAATAAGCATTATGGGACTACATACATCAGCATCACAAAATGTAAAAAACATATTCCAATGATTCTTTATAGAAATTTAGGTCCTGGAAAGAGTAACATACTACTATCAGCATAAATACATAATCTTGTGAAGTGAACAAGGAAAACATGGCTAAATAAGCGTTTTGGGACTACAGACATCAGCATCACAAAATTTAAAAACCATAAATATACCTGCGTTGTAAGCAAACCCAACCCATCAGTGTCCTTAGCAATGCAAGGAAGAGCAAATGTGACATTTGTCTATATCCTACCTGAAATACTTACAGAAGCATTATTCCAGTGATTGGACATCAGTAATACCAAAAAAAGAATATGATATCCACATAAGACATAACGAAACACATATATCACAAAAAATGTATTGTCAAACATCACGGTAAACATGATTATTATGATAAGAAAAATATGGAACAAAAACAGGGAAAAGGGTGTTGTGATGAGTGAGTGAGATAAACAGGGAAAAGGGCATGGGATGCATTGGATGCCAAATCGGCCACGCAAAGGAGTGGAAGCCAAGCAAGTGAGTGTTACAAGAATGAAACTTTTCTGCTCGGCCTATCATCATCTATCAGCAGGAGAGAAGCCTGACCAGTGCACGTCTCTGGATCCCTGCCTGCTCGAAACGGCCTACATGGTTTGCATCCTTGAACAGATCCCCATATATGGGGAGACGACATTGGAACACAAGCAAAGCATGAAGAAGAAACCAATTGGACAGATCATATAATCAGTAACACAATCAGAATCATCACCCCATCTAAGCAGTCAAACACAGTCACACACAGACAATGGAGCGTTTGCACACATGAAACAGATAAAGAAACATACATAGATAGGGGCACATCACACATACACAGTCAGACAGACACACAATCAGACACACACAATGGATCGCTTGCACACAAGAAACACACAAAGAAATAGACATATATAAGGGTACAAAAATAAAGCTAATATAAAGAAGTTCCAGAAACTGAATGAGTAAATTGATTTCTGTAGAGAGGTGAGGGTAATTCAAATCTTCATTCCTGGAAACAGGAAGCTAGTTAGATCATCATCACTACGGCACTACCCACAAGTTTGTAGGCACAAAGACACATGCTTATTCTTGTCACAAAGTCTAGGCAAAGCAAGAAAAGAATTATTTCAGTGATTGGACAACAGTAATTGATATCATATCTCATGCATAATTGAGTCAGGGAACCTCAAAAGGGAACAAAGAACTCTAGAAATGTATTGTCAAACACCACGGTAAATGATTATGATAAGAAAAATTGACAGCATGAATGTTCATGCACACGCAAAAGAAATACCACTTACGAACAAAACCTATTGCATTGAACACAAATTAATTAAAAAATTAGCAGATTTACACTATATTAGGTCACAACCAGGTTATAAACAAACATAGCATAAAATCTATATGCAATCCAAATCCTAATCACGCCCAGGCTTCCCAAGTGCATGGCTTACATAGCGACAAATACAGAAGTCAGCATTCTTGATATTTTAACCAGTGAGTACAAAATTTGCTCCATAAAATTTAACAAGACAAACAAAAGGGACATGACAAAAGTGAGCAACATTGATAAGAAACGTGTGATGAGCGTGCTTTCACAGATAAATAAACTCTGGAATTATGCTCACAGCAGAATCATATGCCCAGGTGTGTAATGACAAAATTCTGGAATTATGCTATGCAATCTAGAACAAAGTCTGAGGCACCCCATCTAGTACTCCTATATGAAAATGGAAATAGCAACATGAGGAACAAAAAAAGGAAACCTTGTCCAGCAGTAGCAGCAACAGGTGTTGAATGTCAAGCAGTAGCCACATGATTTGCACTATTTTAAAACATTCTGCTCTACTGCCTGCTGGAAATGGCACCCATGGCCTACATGGTTTGCACCCCTGAACACACATCACCATATATGGAACATAAGCAAAGCATGATAGGAAGTAACCAATTGAAAAGAACAGAAGCATTAACACCCGTCAGAACAAAATCACCCCTGCATCTAGCCCGAGGAAAGTGAAATAGAATATCTAGGCTAACACAAACAAGCTACACGTTTGAGATCAGACAACAACCGACGAACAACGCAGGAGCCTATGAACCGTTCTAAACTAGCACGACAAACTGACAATTGCTCTCCGCCTCTCCATCTCCGGCCGTAACCTAATTTCAAAACCAAGACCCTACCGTTCCTGTAACGCTCGCGCTGACACGAACACGAAACGCGGGGATCCAAGGTGTCGCTCGGACAACAGAAGCGCACGCAGAGATTTTTGAACCACAAACCAGACGAACACCCTCAACGAGACGGACCAAGAACATGCGAGCGCGTCGGGGAGCGCATCGGGGCAAACGGCAAGGACAAGCAAAAATGGACGACGGCGAGGACGAGCAGAACCAAATCTGATACGAGTCTAGGGGTTTCACCACTCGATCTACTCTCAATTCTTCCGATTACAGGCACCGATTTGTAGCTAGGGTTTCTAAGCAACAAGGGGATCGGGGAGGAGAGCCTGGAGGTGGGAGGAGGGATACATCGTCCAACGGCGCCGTTCTGTATAGTGATCCAACGATACCCTAAACACATCACACTCGCTGCCCTTATATAGCTCACCGGGTCCATTCCGGGCCTTGGACGCGCATATTGGGCCCGGTGCTTCTCTTTGGTCGGTCTTGCTGGGCTGGGCCTTGCTCCAGGCTGGTCACGGCAGTAGTTCTCATGACATTCCTTCCCCCTTTAACTTTGGCTTGTCCCCAAGCCAAGGCTCGAGGGAACCGTGAGCGGAGCGGTACTTCATCCTCCCAGGTTGCCAAGGAGGCCGGAAACCCCGACCAATGAACCAGCACCTGAGGCACTTGGCGGCTGCCACGCTGGACGGAGCGGCGCTGCAGAATCGTCTCCGGGACTTGCAGTGGAAGTAGATCTTCATCCAACACCGGAAGCTCAGGCATCACCGGTGTTGAAGGAGGAATCCCAGCTCAGAGTTGCGATACATGTATGACTGGATGGATTTTTGCTTGTTCCGGCAGCTGCAAGCGATAAGCCACCTCGCCCACTCGTCCAATGACCTGAAACGGACCAAAAAAGCGAAAGGACAGTTTGTGGTTAGCCCGTGCAGCCGCCGAAGACTGGGCGTATGGTTGAAGCTTGAGGTACACCTAGTCCCCAACATTGAACACGCGATCAGATCGCTTCCTGTCTGCTTTGCTCTTCATAACTTGCCGAGCTCGGTGCAAGTGTTGCTTCAGCGAGGCCATGATAACAGCTCTGTCTTTGGTCCATGCCACCAGATCAGTAATTGCATCTTCAGCCACATTGGTGATGCCAAAGAAACGGGGCTTATGTCTATACATCACCTCAAACGGAGAAGACTTCAAGGTTGAATGATTAGAGGTGTTATACCAAAACTCTGCAAGCGCTAGCCATTCCGCCCACTTGCTAGGACAGTTGTGAACAAAGCATCGGAGATACAGCTCCATGCACTGATTGACTCGCTCGGTGGTGCCATCTGTTTGCGGATGCCGAGCAGAAGAGATGTTGAGAGTTGTGTGGGTCAAACGACAGAGTTCCTTCCATACCCTGCTAGTGAAGATTCGATCCCGGTCCGACACCATCTTGTCTGGTGGCCCATGCAGTTTGAATACATTCTCCATGTATGCCTTCGCCACTTGTAAAGCCGAGAATGGATGACGCAGAGGGATGAAATGGGCGTACCGTGTGAGTTTATCCACCACCACCAGGATGGAGTTGAAACCTTTGGGGGTGGGCAATCCTTCCACAAAGTCTAGGGTAACCATTTCCCACGCTTGCTCTGGAACCGGAAGCGGCTGCAGCAACCCTGGGTACTTCACGTGTTCGGGTTTGGCTTGAAGGCATACTGCACAGCGAGCAATGAATCGTTTGACAGTTTGCTTCATCTTCAGCAATGCAAAGTGTTGAACAATCCTGTTGTAAGTGGCTTGAACTCCGGAGTGGCCCCCTATGGTCCCAGCGTGCAGCTCCTGCAAGACCTGTTGGTGTGATGTAGTGTTGTTGTCGAGCCACATGCGCCCTTTGTACCGAATCAGCCCCCCAGCAACTTGGAATGGCCCCGTGAGAGCCGTGCCTGCTGCTGCACGAGTCAACTTGTCTGCACAATCGGGGTCAGATAGGTAACCTTGCTTGGCTGATTCGAGCCAGGTTGGTACACACACGGAAATGGCTCGAATGCTTGCAATCGGTTGGCGGGATAAGGCATCCGCAGCCAGATTGGTAGCCCCTTTTCTGTACTCAATCTTGTACTGGAGGCCGAGCAGCTTTGTAAGCGCCTTGTGCTGCTAGGGGGTTGTCAGTTTTTGTTCATCTAAGCATGCTAGACTCCGGTGATCTGTACGGATAGTGAACTCCGAGAGGAGCAGATAGGAGCGCCACTTGTCTACTGCAAGCAAAATCGCCAAGCATTCTTTTTCATAGGTTGACAGGGCACGCTGACGAGGGCCAAGAGCTTGACTAAGGAAGGAAATTGGGTGTTGTTTCTGCATGAGCACCGCCCCAATGCCAACATCAGACGCATCAGTCTCCACTACAAAGGGTTGGCAGAAACCTGGCAAGGCAAGTACTGGTGCAGACGTTAAGGCTGTTTTCAGTGTTTGGAACGCTTGCTCACATGTTTCTGTCCACACATATGGCACCCCTTTGCGGAGGAGGGCAGCTTGATGAATCTGCAGTAGTACCCGGCCAGACCAAGGAACTGCCTCAACTCCTTAACTGAAGATGGTTGTCGCCATGCTTGAACCTTCTTGATGTTCTTGGGATCCGTGCTCACTCCTTTTCCACTGACCACATGCCCCAAGTAGCGAAGTTCTGGTTGCCCAAAGATGCATTTCTTCAGTTTCAGCTTCAGAGAGTACTGGGATAACTGTTTGAACACCTCTCGCAGCAGCTGCACATGTTCTTCCATTGTCTTGCTGTGCACCAGAATATCATCAACAAACACCAAGACACCTTTGCGGATTAGGGGTCCCAGCACGATGTGCATCCCGGACTGAAATGTGAATGGACCTCCGGTCACCCCGTATGGCATGACCCTAAATTCAAAGTGTCCGTGGTGCGTCTGGAACGCGGTCTTGTACTCGTCCTCAGGGCGCATCCGAATTTGATGATAGCCGGAGCGCAAGTCTAGACTAGTGAAAATGGTTGAACCATGCAATTCATCTAGCAGCTCCTCAATGATTGGGATTGGATACTTGGTCTTCACCGTGATTGCATTAAGGTGGCGATAGTCAATGCAAAATATCCACTCGCCATCCTTTTTCTGAACCAACAGTACCGGAGAGGAAAAGGGACTCCGGCTACAGAGGATAATGGCTTGTCTCAACATTTCCAAGACTTGAGCCTCGATTTCGTCCTTTTGAGCAGGGTTGTAGCGGTAGGGCCGACGGCTGACCGGTTGAGCACCAGGAATCAGTTCAATAGAATGGCCAAACTCACACTAGGGAGGTAGACCTTAAGGCTCAGCAAATAAATCTTGAAACTCTGCCAACAACACTTGAATTGGCTCGGGCACGGCTACAGATTCAATGTCTGGTTTCACTTCTGCCACCAATAAGGCATGCATGATCGTTGTCCTAGACTGCAAAAGGTTGAGCTGAGCTGAAGATATCACGCAGCAGTGACCATCCGCGCGAGCGATACCCTGGAGGTGCACCGGAACCCCTTTATGCCGGAATGACATGTGTTTAGCAGTCCAATTCACTGTCATCAGTCCACGAGACTCCAGCCAATCCATCCCTAGAATGATGTCATAGCAGCCCCAAGGGAACAGCTTAAAGGTCGATCTGAACTTCACACCCTGGATTTGATATTCGCATACAGGTATTTCCTTATCACAGACGGTAACTGCCCCATCAGCCACCTTCACCTTCAAGGGTTTGCTCATTTGGTTGAATACCCTCCCATTCTTGAGCCACCTCTGAGTTCACAAAATTGTGGGAACTCCCGGAGTCCACTAGCATTAACCGTGACTAGCTGCCCACCATCCCATTCAGACGAAAAGCCTTCGGGGCTTCTGTGCCATTGACTACTGCAGCAGATAACAGACACAGATCGTCTTCGGAGCTTTCGACTTGGGTAGGCGAGGGGTCTGGCGATGCCGGTGGAGACAACATTCCCACCAGCTCCTCCACAACGTGTAGTTGAATGGTGGAAGCACACGTATGGCCCGGGCCCCATCTCTCTCCACACGTGAAGCAGAGACCGCGAGCCTTTCGGAACGCTTGCAGAGCCTTGAGCTTGTCATCAACTGAGGCTGTCGAGCTTGACGCAGTCTTAGCGATATCCAGCCCTCGCCTCATCTCCAAAGGCGTGGATGGAGGTAGTGAGCCACCCGTCCTGGTCATCGTGGCTGGTGACAGGGGTAGCGCTGGTGGTGCGCGTGCAATATAGCGCCCTCCACGTGCTCTAGTTGAGGAAGTCCGGTAGGAGGCCGCTAGCTCCTGTTCCTAACACATCATCTCAGTCACCTCTTCCTGCAATTCAGCGAAAGCAACGGCAGTTTCCAAATCTTGTGGACGATGCAACATAACAACTACTTTAATCTCATGAGTAAGCCCTTCTAGGAGTTGTGTGGTAAAAATAAAGGATCCCATGAGCCGTGGTGAGCCAAAAGGTTGTGCATGACTACATTAAACTGCTCTGCATATTCAAGAACAGTGCCAGTTTGTTTCGATTTGGAGAATCTACGAAGCAACTGCTGAAACTCTAAACGCCCAAATTTCTCTAGCACAGAAACACAAAACTCCTCCCATCTCGGACTCCTAAGATGTGCCTTAGACCACTCAAGCCAAAGAGCCGCAGCTCCTGTGAAGTGCATTATGGCTGTATCCACCCAAACCTGCGGTTCAATCCCACACACACGAAAATAGGCCTAGCATCTAAGCCGCCACCCTATCGGTTTTCCCATTGAAATCCGTGCACTCCATGTGTTTGTTGAGACTACGGTTCCCACCCTGAACCATAGCACTACCAACCAAATCGAATTACGCAGGCAGAGGAATAGGCACATCGAGAAAGGGGGAACGCGAGTTACCATTGCCCAGGACCGGAGCGGGAAGGATTGCCCCCCCCCCCCCGCTGACCAGTTCCCGTGTAGTCGGAGCACTGCGGTGGCCAGTTTGCCCGTGGCCGTCGCCATTGAGATACCCTTTGAGTCCCAGCGCGTCCGCCGTTGCTGACGTTGAAGGATCGATCGCCTTGCTCCTCGCCTCCACGCCCATGGCCATCTTGGCCAGTTGCGCCCGGATGTCACCGAGTTCGGTTTGCAGCCTTCCCACGGCCGCATCCACGCCGGGATGCCACGCGGAGAGATCCTGCACCACGGGCTCGAGCGTTGTGAGGGTCGACTCCATCTTGGCGACCGAGTGGGCGATCTGGTCGAGCGATTGCTGGATGTTGAGGAGTGCCTTGGCGATGCTGCTCCGCTCCTGAGCCGCCTCCTCCATCTTCTTCTGGAGGTCCAGATCCGCCATGATCTGCTTGAGGCTGCGGGTGCAGGGGCGCTCCAGATCAGCGCACACGGAGAGAAATTGGTGGGATTTTGGAGGCTCTTATTACCAAGTGATACGAGTCTAGGGGTTTCACCACTCGATCTACTCTCAATTCTTCCGATTACAGGCACCGATTTGTAGCTAGGGTTTCTAAGCAAGAAGGGGATCGGGGAGGAGAGCTTGGAGGTGGGACGAGGGATACATCACCCAACGGCGCCGTTCTGTATAGTGATCCAACGACACCCTAAACACATCACACTCGCTGCCCTTATATAGCTCACCGGGTCCATTCCGGGCCTTGGACGCGCGTATTGGGCCTGGTGCTTCTCTTGGGTCGGTCTTGCTGGGCTGGGCCTTGCTCCAGGCTGGTCACGACAGTAGTTCTCGTGAAAAAATCAGAAGCGACTCTAGACCGATGACGGCGGGGACACGCAAAATCAACTCGGAAGCGACTCTAAACTGACGAAATGAGCATGGGGAAAATCAAATCGGACGCGGTTCTAGACGAACGACGGCGAGAACGAGCAAAATCAAATCAGGCGGGATTTCAATCTATCTAAACCGGCGAGGACGAGGGCGAGCAAAATCAAATCCGGACGCAATTCTAGACGGACAAATCGATCGAGAAGGACATACACCCGGTCCGGGCGAAGGGTGGAGGAGCAGCGGACTGGCCGGAGAGCGGCGGGGAGGTCGGAGGAGAGAGGCACCGCCTGGACGAAGAGGAGGAGGAGGAGCGGACCGGGCAGGGCGCGGCGAGGAGGAGGAAGGCACGGCCCGGGTGAACGAGGAGGAGGAGGAGCGGAGCGGCCAAAGGGTGCGCCTTTATAGCCGGGGCAGAGGCAGTGGCAGCAGCCGGAGCCTTGTCCTTGGCCGAGGTGCGCGTGGCGTGGCGGCAGAAATAAAAGGAAAGTGGAGCTGGTGATGGATGGAAGGAAGGATCCGACGCGGGCAGGGGATCATGATGGATGGAAGGATCCGGAGCTGGCAGGGGTAGGGGTAGGCATGCGAGGTCGGCTGCTGTGCGGTGCTTCCGTCTCGAATTGGGGGGGACAGGGAAATTTCTTACCGTTGTGACGCCCATTGATACGTCCATTTTCCATCATGCTTTTATATCGATATTTATCGCATTATGGGCTGTTATTTCACATTATGTCACAATACTTATGGCTATTCTCTTTTATTTTACAAGGTTTACATGCAGAGGGAGAATGCCGGCAGCTGGAATTCTGGTCTGGACAAGGAGCACATATTGGAGACCTATTCTCACAAGAACTCCAAAAGTCCTCAAACTCCATGGAATATCTTAAAATAAATAAAGAAAAATCGTTGCCAAAGATGAAGGCTGGGGCCCACACCTGCTCACCGAGGGTGGGGCGCCCCCCCTAGGGCACGCCCCCCTACCTCGTGGGCCCCCTGGTGGCTCTCCGACGCCCATCTTCTCCTATATGAAGTCTTTCGTCAAGGAAAAAAATAAGAAGCAACCTTTCGGGATGAGACTCCGCCGCCACGAGGCGGAACCTTGGCGGAACTAATCTAGGGCTCCGGCAGAGCTGTTCTACCGGGGACACTTCCCTCCGGGAGGGGGAAATCATCACCATCGTCATCACCAATGCTCCTCTCATCGGGAGAGGGCAATCTCCATCAACATCTTCACCAGCACCATCTCCTCTCAAAACCCTAGTTCATCTCTTGTATCCAATTCTTGTCTCCAAGTCCGGGATTGGTGCTAGTAGGTTGCTAGTAGTGTTGATTACTCCTTGTAGTTGATGCTAATTGGTTTATTTGGTGGAAGATCATATGTTCAGATCCTTTATGCATATTATTACCCTCTGATTATGAACATGAATATGCTTTGTGAGTAGTTACGTTTGTTCCTCGAGGACAAGGGAGAAGTCTTGCTATTAGTAGTCATGTGAATTTGGTATTCGTTCGATATTTTGATGAGATGTATGTTGTCTAGCCTCTAGTGGTGTTATGTGAATGTCGACTACATAACACTTCACCATTATTTGGGCCTATAGGAAGGCATTGGGAAGTAATAAGTAGATGATGGGTTGCTAGAGTGACGAGCTTAAACCCTAGTTATGCGTTGCTTCGTAAGGGGCTGATTTGGATCCATATGTTTCATGCTATGGTTAGGTTTACCTTAATACTTTTGTTATAGTCATGATGCTTGCAATAGAGGTTAATCATAAGTGGGATGCTTGTTCAAGTAAGAACAACACCCAAGCACCGGTCCACCCACATATCAAATTATCAAAGTACCGAACGTGAATCATATGAACGTGATGAAAACTAGCTTGACGATATTCCCATGTGTCCTCGGGAGCGCTTTTCCTATTATAAGAGTTTTTCCAGGATTGTCCTTTGCTACAAACAGGATTGGGCCACCTTGCTGCACTTTATTTACTCTTGTTACTTGTTGCTCGTTACAATTTATCTTATCACAAAATTATCTGTTACCACTTATTTCAAAGATTTCTGCAGAGAATACCTTGCTGAAAACCGCTTATCATTTCCTTCTGCTCCTCGTTGGGTTCGACACTCTTACTTATCGAAAGGACTACGATAGATCCCCTATACTTGTGGGTCATCAAGACTCTTTTCTGGCGCCGTTGCCGGGGAGTGTAGCGCCTTTGGTAGGTGGAATTTGGTAAGGAAAATTTTATATAGTGTGCTGAAATTTACTGTCACTTGTTACTATGGAAAGTAATTCTCTGAGGGGCTTGTTCGGGGTATCTTCACCCCGTCCAGTAGAGCAAAGAGTTGCTCCTCAACCTACTGAACCTATTGAAAATGAAACTCCTTTTGAATTTCCTTCAGGTATGATGGAAAAACTGCTAGCTAATCCTTTTACAGGAGATGGAACAAAGCATCCTGATGAGCACTTAATATATGTGGATGAAGTTTGTGGATTATTTAAGCTTGCAGGTAAACCCGATGACGTTGCTAAGAAGAAGGTCTTCCCTTTATCTTTGAAGGGAGACGCATTGACATGGTATAGGCTATGTGATGGTATGAGATCATGGAACTATAAAAGATTGAAATTGGAATTTCATCAAAAGTATTACCCTATGCATCTTGTTCATCGTGATCGCAATTATATATATAATTTTGGCCTCAAAGGAGAAAGCATCGCTCAAGCTTGGTGGAGGCTTAAATCAATGTTATCTTCATGCCCCAATCATGAGCTCTGAAGAGTGACAATTCTTCAGAATTTTTATGCTCGGCTTTCTGATAACAATCGCACCATGCTCGATACTTCTTGTGTTGGCTCTTTTATGATGAAGAGTATTGAATTCAGATGGGATTTATTGGATAGAATTAAACGCAACTCTGAAGATTGGGATCTCGACGAAGGTAAGGAGTCAGGTATGACACCTAAGTTTGATTGTGTTAAATCTTTTATGGATACCGATATTTTCTGTAAGTTTAGCACTAAATATGGACTTGACTCTGAAATAGTAGCTTCTTTCTGTGAATCTTTTGCTACTTATGTTGATCTCCCCAAGGAGAAGTGGTTTAAATATCATCCTCCCATAGAAGTAAAAGTAGCTGCACCTATTAAAGTTGAAGAAAAGACTATCACTTATAATGATCCTATTGTTCCCACTTCTTATGTTGAGAAACCACCCTTCCCTATTAGAATAAAGGATCATGCTAAAACTTCAACTGTTGTTCGTAAAAGCAATATTAGAACTTATACACCTCCTGAGCAAGTTAAAGTAGAACCTAATATTGCTATTGTTAAAGATCTCTTGTCTGACAATATTGATGGGCACGTTATTCAGTTCAATGGTGAAACTGCTAGAATTGCTAAACCTTGTGCTAAAGATAAACATAGACCTGTGGTAGGTGTGCCTGTTATTTCTGACAAAATAGGAGATCATTGTTATCATGGCTTATGTGATATGGGTGCTGGTGCTAGTGTTATACCGCACTCTTTGCACAAGGAAATTAAGCATGAAATTGCACCTGCTGAATTAGAAGGTATTGATGTCACAATTAAACTTGCCAATAGGGATACTATATCACCAGTGGGAATTGTTAGAGATGTTGAAGTCTTGTGTGGGAAAACTAAATTGCCTGCTGATTTTCTTGTTCTCAGTTCTCCACAAGATAGCTTTTGTCCCATTATATTTGGTAGACCCTTTTTGAACACTGTTAGTGCTAGAATAGATTGCGAAAAGAATGTTGTTACTATTGGCTTGGATGATATGGTTCATGAGTTTAATTTCTCTAAATTTAGTAAACAACATCGTGAGGAAGAATTGCCTAGTAAGGATGATATTATCGGTCTTGCTTCTATTGCCGTGCCTCCTAGTGATCCTTTAGAACAATATTTGCTAGACCATGAAAATGATATGTTTATGAATGAGAGAAGGGAAATAGATGAAATATTCTTTAAACAGGAACCTGTTCTGAAACACAATTTGCCTGTTGAAATCCTAGGGGATCCTCCTCCACCCAAGGGTGATCCCGTGTTTGAGCTTAAACCGTTGCCTGATAATCTTAAATATGCTTATCATGATGAAAATAAAATATATCCTATTATTATTAGTGCTAACCTTTCAGAGCACGAAGAAGAAAGATTATTGAAAACTCTAAAGAAGCATCGTGCCGCTATTGGATATACTCTTGATGATCTTAAGGGCATTAGTCCCACTTTATGTCAACATAAAATAAATTTGGAAGCGGATGTCAAACCAGTTCGTGATCTTCAACGATGTTTGAATCCTAAAATGAAAGAAGTGGTAAGAAAAGAAATACTCAAGCTTCTGGAGGCAGGTATAATTTATCCCGCTGTCGATAGTCAAGGTAAGTCCTGTCCATTGTGTCCCTAAGAAGGGAGGTATTACTGTTGTCCCTAATGATAAAGATGAATTGATCCCGCAAAGAATTATCACAGGTTATAGGATGGTAATTGATTTCCGCAAATTAAATAAAGCTACTAAGAAAGATCATTACCCTTACCTTTTATTGATCAAATACTAGAAAAATTATGCAAACATACACATTATTGCTTTCTAGATGGTTATTCTGGTTTCTCTCAAATACTGTGTCGGCTAAAGATCAATCAAAGACTACTTTTACTTGCCCTTTTGGTACTTTTTCTTATAGACGTATGCCTTTTGGTTTATGTAATGCACCTGCTACCTTTCAAAGATGCATGATGGCTATATTCTCTGGTTTTTGTGAAAAAATTTGTGAGGTTTTCATGGACGATTTTTCCGTCTATGGTTCCTCTTTTGATGATTGCTTGAGCAATCTTGATCGAAGTTTTGCGTAGATGTGAAGAAACTAATCTTGTCTTGAATTGGGAAAGTGCCACTTTATGGTTAATGAAGGTATCATCTTGGGGCACAAAGTTTCTGAAAGAGGTATTGAAGTTGATAAAGCCAAGGTTGATGCTATTGAAAAGATGCCATGTCCTAAGGACATCAAAGGTATAAGAAGTTTCCTTGGTCACGCCGGATTTTATAGGAGGTTCATTAAGGACTTCTCAAAAATTTCCCGGCCTCTGACTAATTTATTACAAAAAGATGTACCATTTTATTTGATGGTGATTGTGTAGAAGCATTTAAAATACTTAAGAAAGCATTAGTCTCTGCACCTGTTGTTCAGCCACCTGATTGGAATTTACCCTTTGAAATTATGTATGATGCTAGCGATTATGCTGTAGGTTCTGTTCTAGGGCAAAGAGTTGATAAGAAATTAAATGTTATCCATTATGCTAGTAAGACTCTTGATAATGCTCAACGAAATTATGCTACTACCGAAAAGGAACTTTTAGCAGTTGTATTTGCTTGTGATAAATTCAGACCATATATTGTTTATTTTAAAGTAACTATTCACATTCATCATGCTGCTATTAAATATCTTATGGAAAAGAAAGATGCAAAACCTAGACTTATTAGATGGGTTCTCTTGCTGCAAGAATTTGATTTGCATATTGTTGATAGAAAAGGAGCTGAGAACCCCGTTGCAGATAACTTATCTAGGTTAGAGAATGTTCTTGATGACCCACTACCTATTGATGATAGCTTTCCTGATGAACAATTAAATGTCATAAGCACTTCTCGTAGCACTCCTTGGTATGCTGATTATGCTAATTATATTGTTGCTAAATTTATACCACCTAGCTTCACATACCAACAAAAGAAAAAGTTTTTCTATGATTTGCGACATTACTTTTGGGATGACCCACATCTTTATAAAGAAGGAGTAGATGGTGTTATTAGACGTTGTGTGCCTGAGCATGAACAGGAACAAATCCTCACGCAAGTGTCACTCCGAAGCTTATGGAGGACACCACGCTGAGATAGAACTGCACATAAGGTATTGCAATCCGGTTTTATTGGCCCACTCTCTTCAAGGATGCCCGTAAGTTTGTTTTGTCTTGCGATGAATGTCAAACAATTGGTAATATTAGTAGACGTCAAGAAATGCCTATGAATTATTCACTTGTTATTGAACCATTTGATGTTTGGGGCTTTGATTATATGGGACCCTTTCCTGCCTCTAATGGATATACACATATTTTGGTTGCTGTTGATTATGTTACTAAGTGGGTAGAAGCTATTCCAACTAGTAGTGTTGATCATAACACTTCTATTAAAATGCTTAAGGAAGTTATTTTTCCAAGGTTTGGAGTCCCTAGATATTTAATGACTGATGGTGGTTCACATTTTATTCATGGTGCTTTCCGTAAAATGCTTTCTAAATATGATGTTAATCATAGAATTGCATCTCCATATCACCCACAGTCTAGTGGTCAAGTAAAATTGAGCAATAGAGAGCTCAAATTAATTTTGCAAAAGACTGTTAATAGGTCTAGAAAGAATTGGTCCAAGAAACTTGATGATGCATTATGGGCCTATAGAACTGCATATAAGAATCCTATGGGTATGTCTCCGTATAGAATGGTTTATGGAAAAGCATGTCACTTACCTCTCGAACTAGAACATAAGGCATATTGGGCTATTAAAGAGCTCAACTATGATTTCAAACTTGCCGGTGAGAAAAGGTTATTTGATATTAGCTCACTTGATGAATGGAGAACCCAAGCTTATGAAAATGCTAAGTTGTTTAAAGAAAAAGTTAAAAGATGGCATGACAAAAGGATACAAAAGCGTGAGTTTAATGTAGGTGATTATGTATTGCTATACAACTCTCGCTTAAGATTTTTTGCAGGAAAACTTCTCTCTAAATGGGAAGGTCCCTACGTTATCGAGGAGGTCTATCGTTCCGGTGCCATAAAAATCAACAACTTCAAAGGTACAAATCCGAAGGTGGTAAACGATCAAAGGATCAAACATTATATCTCAGGTAATCCCATAAATGTTGAAACCAATATTATTGAAACCGTAACACCGGAGGAATACATAAGGGACACTTTCCAGACCGTTTCAGACTCCAAAAAGGAATAGGTATGTGGTACGGTGAGTAAACCGACTCCAAAACAATTTCGAAGGCAATATTTCTCTGTTTTGGAATATTTATAAAAATAGAAAAATAAGTGGCAGTCCGGGAAGGACACGAGGGCTCCACGAGGTTGGAGGGCGCGCCCTACCCCCCTGGGCGTCCCCCTACCTCGTGAGCACCCCGTGTGCCCTCCGGACTCTGTTTTCTTGCACGATGCGTCTTTTGGTCGGTAAAAATTCATTATATATTCTCCTGAAGGTTTTGACTCTCGTATCACGCAAATATCCTCTATTCTTGTTTCGAGCTGTTGCTACTGCAGATTAGATCAACTTGTCGTCCCAGGATTCGGAAGGAGAAAGCTATGTGGATGATTATGTAGCAAATCCTAAGGTCTATGGAGACGTGAAGCACGATGGTTGGACTACGGAGGAAGAAGAGGACTATGAACCCAAGGGGAAGGAGGAGACGAGCTCAGATGAAGATGAAGCCCCATTACCTCAACCTGCGGACATGCATGTGGAGTTCAGAAAGTCAAGTCTCCCTGATAGGGTAAAGAAACCAAAGATCGAGTTTATCCATTTTCGTTTCTTGCAGGAAAATAAGCAGGACTTATGCAAAAAGATATTAACCATGGAGTGGGAGATTGATGATTTGAGGGACCAAAATTCCGTCCTCAAGTGCAAATTGAGGGAGAAGTCTATGCCATCAACTAAGTCGACATCACCTCCACCTTCTTCACCAACAACAAAGAAGGAGGCATAATCACATGGGTATGGGCACTCCCCTTGGCAACTGCCAATCTTGGGGGAGGTGCCCCGGTATCGTATCACCATCACAACTCCTATCTTTACCATTTTTCTTAGTTCGATCCTTTTAGTAGTATCTTGATTTAGTAGAATAAAGTCATGGCATGATCTAGTTTTGAGTTTTGCTTTATGATCTCTCTATGTAATCGAGTCTGTGAGCTATATATATAATAAAGTTTAGTGTTGAGTCAAGGGCTTGATTATTTTGTCATGATCTTGGGTGAATAAAAGAAAAGAAAGAAGAAAAAGAATAAAAAGAAACAAAGAGTTCATATTGATCTTATTGAGAGTAATGACTTCACATAGAAAGAGTATGATGATTAAAAGTTGTTGGGAGTTGGCAAATATAGCTTTGGTCATTGTTGCAATTAATAGGAAGTAATAAGGAAAGAGAGGTTTCACATATAAATATATTATCATTGACATCTTTTATGATTGGGAGCACTCATTAAAATATAACATGCTAAAGAGTTGATGTTGGACAAGGAAGACAACGTCATGAGTTATGTTTTCTTATATCTGAGATAAAGTATGTTGTCATGGATCCTCTAACATGTTGAGTTTGCCTTTCCCCTCATGTTAGCTAAATTCTCAAAGCACCAAGTAGAGATACTACTTGTGCTTCCAAATCCCCTTAAACCAGTTTAGCCATGAGAGTCCACCATATCTACCTATGGATTGAGTAAGATCCTTCAAGTAAGTTGTCATCGGTGCAAAGCAATAAAATTGCTCTAAACATGTATGATTGATTGGTGTGGGAGAAATAAGCTTTATACGATCTTGTGATGTGGAAGTAATAAAAGCGACGGACTACATAATAAAGGTTCATATCACAAGGGGCAATATAAAGTGACGTTCTTTCGCATTGAGATTTTGTGCATCCAACCATAAAAGCGCATGGCAACCTCTGCTTCCCTCTATGAAGGGCCTATCTTTTATTATTATCCTCTACCTTATGCAAGAGTCAGGGTGATCTTCACCTTTCCTTTTTCATTTTATCCTTTGGCAAGCTCAGCATGTTGGAAAGAACATGATATATATATATATATATATATATACATATATATATATATATACATATATACATATATATATATATATATATATATATATATATATCTAATTGGATGTAGGGGAGCATGAATTATTATTGTTGACATTACCCTTGAGGTAAAAGGTTGGGGCAAAACTATAAACCCCTATCTTTCTCTGTGTACGATTAAAACTCCGTAACCACAAGTATTGCGTGAGTGTTAGCAATTATGAAGGACTAAATGATAGTTGAGTATGTGGACTTGATTTTAAGCTCTGACATAGACTCTTCCCGATGTTATGATAAATTGCAATAGCTTCAATGACTGAGGTTATAATTTGTTGGTGCTCAATAAGGTTTCTGATTCATACTTTTGCATTGTGAAAAGATCATCACTTGAACATAAGTAATCATATGACAAAATCTATATGTGTTGCTGTTTCGAGAACAATCATGATGCCTTCATGTCCTTATTTTATTTTTATTGACGCCTCTACCTCTAAACATGAGGACATATTTATTGTTATCGGCTTTTCGCTTGAGGACAAGCGAGGTCTAAGCTTGGGGGAGTTGATACGTCCATTTTGCATCATGCTTTTATATCGATATTTATCGCATTATGGGCTGTTATTTCACATTATGTCACAATACTTATGGTTATTCTCTTTTATTTTACAAGGTTTACATGAAGAGGGAGAATGCCGTACTGAATTTGGCCGAAAAGGAGCAAATATTGGAGACCTATTCTCAAGAACTCCAAAAGTCCTGAAACTCCACGGAATATCTTAAAATAAATAAAGAAAAATCATTGCCAAAGATGAAGGCCAGGGGGCCCACACCCTGCTCACGAGGGTGGGGTCGCCCCCCCCCTAGGGCGCACCCCCTACCTCGTGGGCCCTCTGGTGGCTCTCCGACGCCCATCATCTCCTATATGAAGTCTTTCGTCAAGGAAAAAATAAGAAGCAACCTTTCGGGATGAGACTCCGCCGCCACGAGGCGGAACCTTGGCGGAACTAATCTAGGGCTCCGGCGGAGCTGTTCTGTCGGGGACACTTCCCTCCGGGAGGGGGAAAACATCACCATCGTCATCACCAACGTTCCTCTCATCGGGAGAGGGCAATCTCCATCAACATCTTCACCAACACCATCTCCTCTCAAAACCCTAGTTCATCTCTTGTATCCAATTCTTGTCTCCAAGTCCGGGATTGGTGCTAGTAGGTTGCTAGTAGTGTTGATTACTCCTTGTAGTTGATGCTAATTGGTTTATTTGGTGGAAGATCATATGTTCAAATCATTTATGCATATTATTACCCCTCTGATTATGAACATGAATATGCTTTGTGAGTAGTTACGTTTGTTCCTGAGGACAAAGGGAGATGTCTTGCTATTAGTAGTCATGTGAATTTGGTATTCGTTCGATATGTTGATGAGATGTATGTTGTCTATCCTCTAGTGGTGTTATGTGAACGTCGACTACATAACACTTCACCATTATTTGGGCCTAGAGGAAGGCATTGGGAAGTAATAAGTAGATGATGGGTTGCTAGAGTGATAGAAGCTTAAACCCTAGTTTATGCGTTGCTTCGTAAGGGGCTGATTTGGATCCATATGTTTCATGCTATGGTTAGGTTTACCTTAATACTTTTGTTGTAGTTGTGTATGCTTGCAATAGAGGTTAATCATAAGTGGGACGCTTGTTCAAGTAAGAACAGCACCCAAGCAATCGTCCACCCACATATCAAATTATCAAAGTACCGAACGCGAATCATATGAACGTGATGAAAACTAGCTTGACGATATTCCCATGTGTCCTCGGGAGCGCTTTTCCTATTATAAGAGTTTGTCCAGGCTTGTCCTTTGCTACAAAAAGGATTGGGCCACCTTGTTGCACTTTATTTACTCTTGTTACTTGTTGCTCGTTACAATTTTTCTTATCACAAAACTATCTTTTACCACTTATTTCAGTACTTGCAGAGAATACCTTGCTGAAAACCGCTTATCATTTCCTTCTGCTCCTCATTGGGTTCGACACTCTTACTTATCGAAAGGACTACGATAGATCCCCTATACTTGTGGGTCATCACCCATCCACGCTGTGCCTTGGAAATGTTTTTTTTGGTATTCTCAAAAGGAAATTGTTTTTTTAGTACAGGTCATGGCATACCATACCATATTAGGCCATCTCAAACGTTGGCCATAAAATGGGTATATGCATCTATCCTCAGACGTCTACATCGTGGATATATGCATCTATTCTCAAACTCAGTCGTCCAACCATGCCCTAGTACATTTCAAACCGTATTTAAACAAACCGCACGAAATAAATGCAAATTGAACTGTTTTCATCTATATCAGACGATTTTTTTTACATTTTTGGCATATTTCATTAAAGAAAGCGACCGGACCTAAACTTAGTCTAAATCTAAGGTAGGGCACGTCCTCGCGAGTCCTTATTCTTCCCTTCCGTGCCCATGTCGGGCGGTCGTGTCCATGACCGACGGCCAGCTGTGCCACGCGGAGTGGAAGTGCGGCCGCCGATGAGCAAGAGTTGAACATGAGACACGGATCGGCTCATGGGACTCAAGGCCTCGCCGCCTCCCGCACCCTACCGCTCCTCGTCGGAGTCTACAGCCTGTCCATCACCGGTTCACGTGAGATCGATGATGGACATGGGCGGACATGCCTCATCGTAGAATGGGCACCCTCGAAACTTCATTGGCGGCGTGAAGGGTGCGCAGCTGCCAACATTCTCGTCCGCACCCGCGCCGCCCCCGCGTCCGACTGTGTCGCGAACGCGTTGCGAGCGGCACGAGCACGTGCGACCTTGTACAAACACCCTTTGCTTGGTGATGAAGTTGGGGTTCTCCGCGGCCTTGGCCGCCTCGGCTTCCCTGCTCACGAGCTGGCTGTAGATTTGGCCTTCCATTAGTCGTTCCTGCTTGAGGAGGGACAAGTTGTACCCTGTTCTTCCTGCACCTGCTAGAACCCTGACATTGACTGTGGCGCCGGCTGCTGCTCCGCCATGCCATCCTTGAAGTGCGCATGTGCATGCTCCATGGTCAAAGCCGGCATGGAACAGGGCGGGCAGGGGCGTCGACTCATCGTCGAAGGCTGTCTCCATCATCGGGTCATTGTCGGAGACCTCCGAGGAGTAGGCCGGCAGGCCGACCTCTATCAGCCTCACACGACAACCCTGCCAGCCGGCCTCAAGGGTGGCCAGCTCGTGCTTATGCCTTGTTGAGAGGCTCTCCAACAATGCACTAGAGCTTGCGGCACTAGAGCTCGCAATCATGCACTACAAAAAAAATACACTTCCGTGATGATACGTGTTTGTCACAGTAGGTCACGTTTTCTGTCATGCATGTACATCCATGAAAACATTATGACAGAATCAAGATAGTCATACCTGTGATGTCGTAGAAGTGTTCCATGACATTACCAAAATTATCATCACAGAAGTGTCCACTTCCATGATGATAAATCGCGTCACGTAAGTGCTTTTCGTCAAGGGTGACCGACACGTGGCATCCACCGTAACGGAATACCGTTAAGCTATCGGGTCGGGTTTTGGATCCGATAACCCGTTAACAGCCCCGACCAATGGGGATTTTCCACGTGTAAAATCATCATTGGCTGGAGGAAACACGTGTCGGCTCATCATTGGGACAGATGTCATCCACTCACTGGACAGAAGGCGCCTATGATACGTCGACACATGGCACGGCCCAACAGTGGCCCATTCCTGTGAAAAGGCCGGCCCGTTTGACTTGGTCAAAAGCTGGCGGGCCAGCCCATGGAAAGCCTGTTAACGGCCTGTTAGCATATAGCCCATTTACAGCCCGCTAACCCAAGGCCCGTTACGCCCTATGCGAATTAGGCCCAGTAGCGTCATCTGGGCCATCCAATATGATTCCAGCCTGTTTTCACTTCTGGCCCATGTATGGCCCATGACGTCTTTCGGCCCATATGAGGCCCTTTGTAACTCTTGGCCCATTAGCGGCCCGTGCTGAAACTGGCCCGTAATGAACAGTGTATTACTTTACACCCATTAACGGCCCGCGGTGAAACTGGCCCGTAATGAACAGTGTAACACTTTATACCCATTAACGGGTCGTTATTCCGTTAATGCTTCCAGCCCAAGTTAACTTTCGGCCTTCTGAGGGCCCATTTATTCTTGGGCTCATTTGCAGCATTCGGTTACTTACGGCCTGTTACTATCATTTTCAACTTGTGGGCCAAATTCAGCCCGTCGTTACAGTCGGCCCGTTTGTGGTCCGTTAGTCTGTTGGGCCATTTTATAGCATCACCAAATACGGCCTATTAACGGCCCATTATGGTCAGCCCATAAAACGTACGATTTCAATTATAGGCCCGTCTACGGCCCATTAAAGGCCCGTACAAGACCCATAAATGAGTCGGCGGCCCATGGATCCTACGTGACGTAGAAGGCCCATGGATCCTATGAGACGTAGAAGGCCCATGGATCCTACGAGACGTAGAAGGCCCATGGATCCTACGAGACGTAGAAGGCCCATGGATCCGATGGCCCGTGAAGGCCCATGGTCGGGCGAAGTTGGACCCTGTTTGTACGATATAGCATATTCAAAGAATTATCCTACTCAATACTATCACCTCTAAAAAGCATACACTATACAACAAAGAGATCAAGGCATAGAAAGGTAGAATAATCCTACACTATACAATAAAGAAATTACAGCCGATTATACCCACTGGGCATTATGGTACAGCACAGGTCATAATAAAGCATACACAAACAGCAAATTACATACACTGGGAAAATACAGCTCATACATCATGGACGTGCATCAACTTAACTCCATTTGAACTATAATTCTCTTCGGAAAATAGGATTGGCCGGATTCAGATAGCACAAATTTCAGTCTGCAAAATCTCCAATTCCTTCATGGTTACCTCAGTGTCTTGTTTCATTTTTTTGAGTCCTGCATCTAATACCTGCATGTCCAGTCTCAACTTGTTGATTATACGTTGACAATCATGTACACGTTGTCTTGCCACCTCTAGTTGATGCTCGAGAACATCAGCACATTCCAATTCCAATCCATAATCATTCGGTAATTGGCCATGCCGCCTTTGCTCGCAGATTTTTGTGTTGATGTCACTTCATCCTGAAATGTTTACGTAAGTACACATGACTAGGGCAAAAATATAGTTACAACAGTGAAGCGAACAAGACACTATTTTGTACTACATGGCAAAACAGGACTAACAATAATGTTACACGTCACTTTCACAAAAAAAAGTTACACGTTATGAAGCATAAGCAGGTGATATTTTAAAAATTATAAAAAGATAGTCTGTGCAGCCTGCATACAGAAATCCCTCTTAGCTCACCAGAGGAGCATGATGTTGGGGCCCAATCGAAAACAGAGACAAGTTACAAATTTAGACAGACGCGTTATGATAAGTAAGCAAGCAGTTGGCCATTCTGTACCTCAATTAAAGTCTTAGGGAGCATAATGAACAACAAAGGGTTTCATACAAACATACTACAGCAGGCAAAACTATACAATCATTAGTGTAGTATAAACTAGATTGTGAGCCTCATGCAATAATAGTTGGTTAATAGACTTCAAAGCTTCAGGCACACTTCAGCAGAGTAATTAAATGGTAAGGCCTTTAATTTGGGCATCTCATTAATTGAGGACAAATAAAGCAATTGAAAAGAGAAAATTAACTATGCCTGAAACAAACAAGGAATTGAAATGTTGAGTTGCATACAGTGACTTACCTTAGCAGGTTGAAGAGGCTCAAAGTAGCTCCTACTTCTCTTGCAAGGCTCCTTCCTAACATCTTATACTTGGAAATCCTCAATCTTATCTTCATTGCACCCCTACGCAAGGTGACACAAACTAGTTACTCGTCTCCTTGGAAGATAAATATGCATACTTTCCAAATTGTGAACACAAAAGGACGAGATTATAACAAAACAACACCACATAATGAAACATGCCGCATCTCTTGCACTTGCACACAATGAAATGAGCATTTACTATGTCCGCACTACGTAAAAACTAGGCATACCTTCGAACTGGATCTCCAGGTACTCTTGGAGAGCCTACTGTAGTGTACAGCAAAACCTTTATGTCACCTATGAGTTAGACAAGGCCCCACTACAGCAGCCCTTAGTGTTTAAATCGTTTACAAGCTTTATAGAGTGTTAGGTCAAGAACAGCAAGTAATCAAAGCAAACAGTCCTAGTATGGCCGGCTGATGCAAACAAGCAATTGAACAGATGTGTGAGCAAATCTTACATATCAAGAAAAGAAGCAAAGAAGGAGGCTTAAAGACCATCACTTGACTGACCAGATTTAAGGGCATTTAAACATCATGTGCAACGATGAACTAACATAAACATTGCATATTCCAGATTCTACAATGGAATGCACATGTATTAGGTTATGCCATGTATGATGATGCCTAAATGTATAGATAGCAGGCATGAGTGATTCATCATTGCACGCACAATTGAATTGCAGGTTAAGGGCCAGTTCGATTCCGCCTTTTCAGGGCATATTGTCAAAATAAGCCATAAAAGATGTAAAGAGGTCATTTTTGAGTTATGGGCTTGGGCTTAACTAATTTCGCTTTGGAGGGGGGTGTTTCGGGTAGAACCTCACTAAAAATTGAAGGGAAGGAGAATAGTGAAATGACTCTGTTGTTCCGCCTATATTACACTCAAAATGCAATCGCCGACGCCTCGTGTCACACCTGACCCTCAAGTAAAAACAAACACGCAAGCATTCATTGCCCTGCCCGCTTGCATCTCCTCTCCCCTTTCCCTCTACCTTGATCCCCTGCCTTCAGCACTAGGGTTCCTCCAGCAAACCGTCGCCACTGGTCCCATCTGGCCTAGTTCTCGATGATGATATGTCCAGCTAGGCTACATGGCCAGCGGGTAGGGGCAAATATCCATGGCTGATCCTCCCTCTGGCGCCTCCCCTCATTCTCATGGTCTCCAAATTTGCTTCCACTGTGGTTCGCCCAACGCACTACTCCAGTGGCGCCGCACAACTATGGCTGATGCCACATCATGCGTAAGGCACCTTATTCCCCCTCCCTACCTCCCAGGCCATGGCCTTGAGGTGTTGTTGAAGGATGAGCTCATCCAACAAGGTGAGGATCTCCTCTGATTTTTTGCCAAATTTTCATTCTGATCCACTATACGATGAATTGCTATGAGCTGCTTCTGTTGCTGCTATATGATGCATTGCTATGAGCTGCTCCTGCTGCTGCTATATGATGAATTGCTATGAGCTGTTGCTGCTGTATGATGAGTTGCTATGAGCTGCTGCTACTGCTATATGATGAATTGCTATGAGCTGCTGCTGCTATATGATGAGTTGCTACAAGCTGCTCATGCTGCTGCTATATGATGAATTGCTATGAGATGCTCCTGCTGCTGCTATATTATGAATTGCTATGAGCTGCTCCTGCTGCTGCTATATGATGAATTGCTATGAGTTGCTGCTGGTATATGATGAATTGCAGACTGCTGCTGTTGTATGATGAGTTGCTATGAGCTGCTGCTGCTGCTATATGATGCTTTCAGGTGGTGCTGCTATATGATAATAACCAGCCACTTGGACCATCGAATTTCAATAAATAATTGTTCTTCATTTAAATGTGGGTCATGCGTTCTTCGTTTAAATTAGGCAATGGGATCTCTATGGAAAACATTGACCAAAGTAGATTGTGCCAAGTAGATGGTATCTTTGTATTTGCATTTTGAGCAAATAGTGATGGTCTGTTTTTCGATCATATAAATTACTGCACTGGGTTCAATTTGTGATGTTTGCAAGTCAAATTAATTTCCATATGGGCAGAGAATGAAAAATATATAATGCAATCTAGACATACACTGATCATACCAAAGATAAGCTGAAAACGCAATGAAAAGAACTGGTTGGCTTATTACATGGAGCTTATATTCACAGGTGCTTATTTTCTTAGGATAACTCATAATAACTGTCCCTAAGAAACTTAGCTAATAGAACTGGCATACAAATAACATGTCATGATGATTGCAATGGAGGAGTGACGTACCATAGCACACTATATAGGCTCACCGATGCCTCTCCTTTTTCTGCGATGTTCCACGAAATTGCCATATACATCTTGTACTTTTTCATTGTGTAACCCTATCTGCAAGTTGACACGGCTAATTTCAGACATCTCTACATGATACTACATTGCATATCCCTTGCGCATATTTAAACCACCAATTAACGATTGTGTGCGTACCATAAACTAGCCATGACTCTATATGCTGGACTAGCAGGCACTCTAAGGGAGCCTAATGTAGTGCACTGGAATTCCTACATGCCACCTACGATTTTGTGTAATGTATTGCTTTGTTCCTAAATATATGTCTTTGTAGAGATTCCAAGATGGACCACATAGTATATAGATGCATTTTCGAGTGTAGATTCACTCATTTTGCTTCAGATGTAGCCTATAGTGGAATCTCTAGAAAGACTTATATTTAGGAACGGAGGTACGAGGTAGTATCATGTATGACATCTACATATCTAATTATGTAATTTAGCAGCCAGTAGTAGAAATCATTGTCCGCACAAAGGGATTACTTGGTCAAAAATCCTAGCAAAGCTTATTTGGCGAGCCTGAGAATAATACAAGAGAGAGAGAGAGAGAGAGAGAGAGAGAGAGAGAGAGAGACGCGCTTACAAGATCATAGCAATGCCTCAGTCCAGGATCTTGGTTGGCCAAGCTGTTAGATCCAGAAGAAACATCGTCCTTGTAGTTTTTGCCAGCTGCATAACAGGTAACGGCGACCGGTTAGTATATTTGAAGTACATAGGGCAGGTGATGCTGGACAGGTTTAAAGGTGACAAGTACCTAGGCCGTGGCGGTGCTTGGCATCTCTCCGCACGGTGGGAATCAGGTTAGAAACGTCGAGGGTGATGACGTTCTACCGGGCTGTCGGGGTCCGGTAAGGAGATCTAGAACCGTCGAGTAGGGTGTTTGTGTAGCGGCTCCGGTAGGGTGGACTACGGTGTGGGCGAAGCGGATGTGTGGCTGTGGACGAGGGCGTAGGTAAAGCTGCTCTGGTGGTTGGGTTAAGGATGGTGTCGACGACGCGGATCTGCAACCGTGGACGGGGCGTCAGAAGCTGCTCCGGTGGTTGGGTTAAGGATGGTGTCGACGATGCGGATCTGCGGCCGTGGACGGGGCGTGAGAAGCTGCTCCGGTGGTTGGGTTAAGGGTGGTGTCGACGATGCGGATTTGCGGCCGTGGACGGGGCGTCAGAAGCTGCTCCGGTAGGTTGGATGAGGGTGCGAGGAAGCGGATCTGAGGCCGTGGACTTGTGAGTTGGCAAAGCGGCCCGGTAGGGTTGAGAATGGTATAGGCGAAGCTACTCCGGTAGGGTTGACGATGGTGTCGGCGAAGCGGCTCCGGTAGGGTTGAGGAAGGTGTCGGCGAAGCGGCTCCGGTAGGGTTGAGGAAGGTGTCGGCGAAGAGGATCAGAGGCCGTCGACGGGGGCATCGGTGGGGCGGCTCTGGGGGTGTGGACGGTTGCCTCCGGTGGGAGAATCTGAATGAGCCGCTGCAGATCTTGTGATGGTTAGCGAAATCTGCACCGAAATAGATCCGGCGCCGTGGACAAGGCCGACACTGAATGGGTTGTGGTACAGTGGTGGATGAGCAGTCTACTTATTTCTAGGGAGGTGGGAGGGGTAGATGCGGCCGCAGAAGCAGATCCGGCGAGGTGGACGCCGCTGGCAGTGAATGGGCTATGGTACGCCGGTGGATGAGCAGTCTAGGGTTTCGAGAGGGGAGGGGAGAAAGGGCGATGAAGTATGGACGGCGTGATGTAAGATGCTCTGGTGCTGTGGAGTTAGTCGTTTTTGCGGGAGGGGGAGAGGAAATGGGGGTGCTGTGTAGTGGGGGGAGCAGGAAGTTAGCAAAGGAGCCCCGACCTATCATGTAGCTGAGGGCGGTATTGTACTTGTTGGTCTCCACGCACCAAGGACAACAGGGGGACTTCGCATGCTAAAGACTAAGGTGGCGGAAATTTTAGAAGGAGGCGGGAGATTTTGCCGCCCGCGGGATCGTTCATATCCAGTTTCAACTAATTTTGGACCGTGCTAGCGGGAAGGTCATGGTAGACTGTGTACACGGGGCACGCATCAGTAGTTAATAACTGGTGTGAAGTCCACCCCCTGAAAAAAAAGACAATAACTCGGGATGATGCGCCGATAACTTGGACGTTCACACGGGCGCGCCCAATCATACGGGTGTAGTGGCGCGTTCACAAAAAAAGGGATCAAACGCTCAGCCTATGTATTTCTCGTGTAAATAGATAATTTAGTGCCATTGGTTATTTACTTTAAACATAATGCATTGACGTGTCAGTGTAGAGGCGCACAAAAAGAAATGGATATTGTAGTTAGCTACTTAAAAGTGTTACCTCATATGATTACATAGCCTCCATTTCATAAATTATGCATTCGTTGAATTCATATATGAATATTACATATATTACTTCAAAATAGAAACTTAAATCATCCAAGACTAATGAATTTGAATGCAAGAGTAACAATGGTGCATGTACATGATAGCTACATTGGTTGTTTGAAGAAACATCACTGTAACTTTGGCATGCACAACTGAAAAGGTTTATGTAAATAGAAAAAAATGTGATATCTGAGTGTCCAATCTTTATAGCATTGAATTGATATTGTACCTTTGGCCACGATACGAAGTAGATATTGACTTATGTTCAAGCGATGGACGTCCACGATCGCTAGATAGTGATACGTGAACGAATTGTGCAATCTCTCTCACACGCATACATATCTCATTTCCTCAGGCATCGGAATCACACACGCGCACTTCCTGTATTTCTCTCCCTCCGTCAGTGGTTAAATTCGCCTTTCTACCCCGTCCTACAACTCTCTCACACGTAAACACACACGCTCTCTATGTCTAACACGCCCACCCCTTTAATTCCGCCCCACCCACAGCCACTAATGTCTCAAAGTATAATAATGTCTCTCACACATATGCTATCTACCTATCCCTTAATATAGCTAGATATGTGTCACACAAACTCCTTCTCCCTACTAGCAAGATGCCCATGTGTTGCACGGAACATCAAGATGCATTTGTATGAGAAGTTTATCTTGTGGGAGAAAAGGATGAACGAGGGAATGCCTTATTTGCAAATGCGGAGAGGGGTGTGGGTATCTTTTTGCAAAATTGCCATATTTTCCTTCCCGTCCGTCGGATATAAATCGGATAGCCTATATTGCAGGATGGCAGAACACCATCATCACCAACTCTGTTTTTTATAAGAGTAGAGATATGTAAGTGTCACCGCCCCCACACACACACACCCACACTTCCCAACACCGAAGGAGTAGGGTGACACCTCGATCTTGATACTAATCTATCAACTGGCTTCTCTCTCAAACATACACACACACACTACCCGGCACCGAAGGAGTAGGGTGACACCTCGATCTTGATACTTATCTATCGGATTTTGGGTTCCGGCAGACCCTTAAGGTTCGAACTCTGGGGTGCGCGCGGAGATCCAACCCTCCACCGTCTCGTACCTCGCCGAATCGCAGGGACCTAAACTACTAGAAAGAACAGCACAAGAGACACGAGATTTATACTAGTTCGGGCCACCGTTGTGGTGTAATACCCTACTCTAGTTTGTGGTGTGGTGGATTGCCTCTTGGGCTGATGAAGAACAGTACAGGGAAGAACAGCCTCGCGAGGGTCTGTTCTTGGTGGGTGTGATGAACTGCTAAGTGGTGTCCCGTCGCTCTAGCTTGAGGATCGGGTCTCTATCTCTCTCTCTGGATTCCAAATGTCGGGGATCCGATCGTCCTCCCTCTACTATGGTGGCTAGCTCTACTTATATAGACGAAGGCCCTGGACCTCTTCCCAAATATTGAGCGGGAAGGGCGCCAACAATTGGCCATTTTGAAGGGGAACAACGGGTACACTTATCCTGACTAAAGTTGGTCCTCGCTTTGCCAAAGGCTCTAGTGATGACGCCTTTGCTTGGGCTCCACGATGACTCCCTTCCAGCCGTTGGGGCTGGTCTTGGTCTTGTTGCAATCAAGCGGATGCCTTTGCTTGATGCTCTCGCTGCGCTTGCTCCTTTGAACCAAAGAGGAAAGGAGGGCCTACATGGTCGGCTGGCGCCCGGGCGCCCTTGGTAAATCATGGCTTGCGTAATGGGCACCTCGCGAGGTACCACCTTGAAGTCTCCGCCTCCTCATGAGCCAGCTGGACGAGGCCGCGCCTGAGGAAGCTCCTGGTCGTCCGCCCCGCGAGGCTTGGCCCTCGCGAGGGTCTTGAGCTTGTGTTGATGAAGATGGGCTGTCCTGGGCCTCCTTCGAGCCACACCGCGGGCCGCAGGCGAAAAGTCTGGGACCCCTGCTCCTGTAACGCCGACAAGAGCCCCTGGCCCACGGCACGCCCAAACTTGGCCGAGCAGAGAGGCGAAAGGGCAAGTGCGAAGCATCACGGGCCCTAACAGCCCGCGGCCTTGGGCGCCGCGTGGCGGTTGATTGGATGCGTGCGCACTGCTTCCCCACGACGCCTCGGTAACCGCCCGGATTCGACAAGTCCCTGCACGCAGAGTTGGTCATGATGATCGGTGATCGTGGTGGTCGACGGTTGGCCTTCGCCGGCTATAAGTATGGAACGGCGCGCGCCCTTCCAGTCTATCCTTCTGCTTCTCCTCTTCCTCGTCTCGTCTGGTTGCCATGGCTCCGATCGCCGGTTCTCCAGGGAAGAGAAGGGAAAGGCTCCTCAAGAGGATCCTGACCCGCTCCCCCCAAAGAAGCGGCTTGCTCTCTGGTGTCAGGGCAGGAGCGCGCGCGAGGAGGCGCCCGTGCCCTGGTGCGTGCGGCCGCCACCAGGGTTTCCTCTTCCCTTGTACGCGCAAATTGGTGGCCCTGAAGGAGGTGACGCTTGGGCGCCACGAAGCGCGCCACCGACGACGCCAGGGCGGGTCATGAAGGTGTGCGTCTTCCCCCCTGGAGTCCATGCCGAGGGCTCCGGCCGGGAGTTCGTGCTTCGCGTCGCCGCGCCTCCTAAGTCTTGGATTCGTCTTCCTTCTTTCTTCGCCTCCGTCGTCCGTGGGGAGCCCCTCGACTCTGTCTGCAAGACGGGCTGCGGTACCCTCGCGATCGGGGCAGAGGTCGCAGTAGTTGCCCCAGGCGAGGTCTTCATGACACGAGGCTGGAGCGAGGTCGCCCGGGTCTGCAGGGCGAGGGGCGCCCTCACGATCCACCTGGAGTACGACGGTGCTTCGGTGATGTCCTTCAAGCTCTTAGACGCGGAGGGTCGTCGGCTGGAGTGCTGCCCCAGGAGAGGCGGTCGGGGCTCTGCTGTGGTGAGACGGAGGCCGACTGACCACTCCCTTGGCAGCTTCTCAGGCGACGAAGGCGCCGGAGGGTCCAGCGACTCTGCCGAGCTCCTCGCGACGCTGGAGACGAGCGACGACAGCTACGAGCCCCCGAGCCTGCGCCGCTCCCGGAGCAGGGCGAGCTCGTCAGGTCATCGCCGCCCCTGATCTGGATGGGGTTGGCTCCGGACCGGGTGGCCCACTGTTGATGATGGCGTCTGCCGTGGTGGTCCCTGTAGATAGGACTCCTTAGGATTCGCGTCTTTTGTTCCTGCGAGGAGCCAAGAATGTACCCCGCGGGGGCTTGTAAGATGTTTGTAGCTTCGTTTGTCAATATGATCCTTATTGTGAGGCAATGCGGGATGCTCATTCCGTTTTAGTGCACTTTCTTCCTTTCAGACCTCGTGAGGGCTTGGTGCTCTCTGTGTCCGGGTCCCGATCCCAAAGGCGGGTTCAGCCGTCAGCTGGTATGCCAGTCGCGATGCCGTGGTCAAGGCCAGGAGGTGAGCGGCCCGAGGTCCCGGTAGAGCCTCGAGTCGCGATGCTCGGGGGTCCCTTGGCGCTCAAGCAGCCATCATTCGGTGAGAAAGGAGAGCGACGTTGCTAACACGGAGTTGCATTGAGTGTGGGGATGGTGTTGCGATGACTAGTGTGTCTGGAGGGTGACTTATCTCGAGGGTCAGGACAATGCTTCCTGGTGCGGTGCCAGGTCCGTGACTTGGCCGACGAGAGATTGCGTGGCGAGGTCGTTTCATGCTCCTTGGAGAGACCCTGCAGGTTCACCACAACAGGAACAAGAGCTCGCCGTGGCGATCGTTAGTTCTGCCGTTAGTTGCTTTGGAGAGGCGCGAGAGGCCTCGCGAGGTGTGTCGGGGCACCCGTGAGCCTGCGCGGGACTCACGAGGCCCTACCTCAAGGCGGGTTGCGCCTGGCTCTAGGCCTTGTCTTCGAGTGTGTTCCTGCAAATTTGGCCAGATGCCGGTGCTCTACGTCTTCGGGTCCCGGCTCTCGGGCTGGTCTCAGCCGTCGCTGGCAAGCTAGGTCACGATGCCATGGACAAGACCAGAGGGTGAGGGCTGGAGAGCCGGTAGGAGCCCTGAGTCGTGATGCTCAGGCACCCCCCGTTTAACGCGCAAGCTGGATTAGATGACGCAACTCTACGTCCTCGGGTCCCGGCTCTCGGGCTGGTCTCAGCCATCGCTGGCAAGCCAGGTCGCGATGCCATGGACAAGACCAGAGGGTGAGGGCAGGAGAGCAGGTAGGAGCCACGAGTCGCGATGCTCGTGCACCCCCCTTTAACGCTAAGCTGGGTTAGATGGAGAAACTCTCGTCCTCGGGTCCGGCTCTCGGGCTGGTCTCGGCCGTCACTGCAAGCCGTGTCGCGATGCCATGGACAAGACCAGAGGGTGAGGGCCGGAGAGCTGGTAGGAGCCCCGATTCGTGATGCTCGTGCACCCCCTTTAACGTGCAAGATTCCGCCACCCGTGAAAAGGCACCAAATAACAAGCACGGTGGAGCGAAGCATAATCCTAAGGAAAAAGCAGAAGGATACATGCCACCGGATCGCCCGAGCGGCTTGGGGATGATGCAGCCCGAAAGCGCCCAAAGCAGGATAAGCTAATGACATGAAGTAAAAAGGGATACATGCCGCAGGACGGACCCACGCGGCACAGGAATAATGACCTCAAGGCGCTCCCAGCCGGAAATAAAACTTAAAGATGTCACCTGGTGATGTTGGGGATGAAGGGGTGTTGGTGTAGCAGACTCGGTGGGCTGCGGGAGCCGATCCTCACGAGCCCCCAGGCCCAGGGGCCTCGGGAGGCCCCGGAGGCATTGGCGGCCCCTCAGGGGCCATCTCCATCTCCGCCAGGGCTGCGGCGTGCCTGACCTCTTGAGCCTCCAGGATGGTCCTCATGAGATGCTGGTGCGCAGCAGCCGCGTTTGGCAGGCCATACGGCATGCGTACGTAGCTGTGGGGCGGACCCTCACAGCGTCCCACTCGCGAGGGCCAGAGGCGCTCTTGAGATGCGGCTCGGTTGAGCCCTGGTATGTCGATGCAGACGCTGCAGCCCACCATCCTCCCCGGATGGGGGCCACAGTGGTGGCGGCGGCTGCCCCTCATGACCCTTGACTCTTGTAGCTCTGAATGGCCTTGTTGGCCGAAACTCTTGAGGGTTCTCGCCCTTCCGTTTGCTCACCTTATGGAAGCGTGCTTCGAAACACGCCTCCACGTGGTTCCCAAGCGCCTCCCTCGAGACCTTGGCGGGGTCGGCGACCCTCCAGGGGAGAGCCCCCGAGCCCTGCCTGAGGAGGGCGCTGGGCGCGCTTTCCTATGCAAGGGAAGGAGGCTCCCCCTGGCCCGATGCGGGCACTGAGGGGCCTGTCTCTTGAGGAGCCGGGCCGGTCGATGTCTTCTTCTTCTTGGGTGCGGCTTCGGGAGGCCTCCTGCTGCTGTGGTGCAGGTCTTTCCAGTGATGCGGCTGAAAGGCTCGCTTAGGGAGCACATCTACGTCTCTCTCTTCACAGGGCACCGTGATGACTCCGCCGCTTCCTGGCATCTTGAGGACGTTGTAGCCATGGTGGGTTACGGCCATGAATTTGGCCAACGCTGGGTACCCGAGGATGGCATTGTACGGCAGGCGAATGTGGGCGACGTCAAAGTCGATGAGGTCGGTGTGGTAGTTGTCACGGGCCCCGAAGGTGACAGGAAGGCGGACCTGCCCGATCGGGACCGTGGAGCCGTCGGTGACTCCGGAGAAAGGCTTGGTTGGCTGAAGCTGACTGTAAGGCACTTGAAGATTGTTGAATGTCTCCACGGACAGGACGTTGAGCCCTGCTCCGCCCGTCGATGAGGGTCTAGGTGACCAACGTTCGCGATGATTGGGGAGCAAAGCATCGGGAGAACTCCGCTGGCTGCGCGACTTGAGCTGATCCGCTGAAGCTAAATGTGATGGCGCCACGCCCGACCACCGAGAGGACGCTGCGTGGACTCGATCTTGGGAGGACTGCATTCACTTCGCGGGCGAATCGCTTGAAGATGCGCCG
The DNA here is from genome assembly GCA_021605145.1 of Aegilops bicornis. Taxonomy (NCBI): domain Eukaryota; kingdom Viridiplantae; phylum Streptophyta; class Magnoliopsida; order Poales; family Poaceae; genus Aegilops; species Aegilops bicornis. Next base: position 55,244,105 of record CM038670.1, read on the forward strand.
AGAGGCTGAGGCTTGAGCTCCACCCGGGATGCGAGCGATCGCCGCGCTTCACAGGAAGCCCCCAGCCCCCTCGTCCTGATGACGGTCTTCGATTCTCCTTGGCGGCGGCGGCAGCGTAGGGAGGCCTGCGTTCCCATGCGGCCGATCCTCGCGAGGCTGATCCCTCCAGCCCCCCTCGCGAGGTGGGTCTTGCCAGCGGTCCTCGCGAGGTTGGTCGCGCCACCCTTGGCGCGGGCCGCGGTCTTCCCAGCGTCCTGCATTCCTTCCTCCTCCTCGGCCGGAGCCCCGGTCGCTGCGCTCGGGGCGTCTGCCGACCCTTCCTTCGCGCACGGCCCGGAGCTCTTGACATTCATTGGTGTTGTGGGTGTGGAGGTCGTGGTACACGCAGTACCGGCTGCCCTTGGAGGACTCGGGCTAATCTCTGCCTCGCTTGGTGTCTGGTTCGGCCGCGAGCACGACAGCCCCCTTGCGCTGCACGTCCTTGGCCTTGGACTTCTTCTCTTCGAGATCCGCGGCAGGCAGCTCGAGGAGGAAGAGGCGCCCCTCCTCAGCCCTGGCGCACTTGGTCGCCAAGTTGAACAGCTCCAGGGAGGTGCACAGATCCTCATGCATCGCCAGCTCCTCCTTCATCTTGACGTCGCGCACGCCGTCAGAGAAGGCAGAGATGATGGCCTCCTCCGTTACCCTGGGGATCTTGAGGCGCGCGTTGTTGAAGCGCTGGATGTACTTTTGCAGGGTTTCCCTAGCTGCTACTTGATTCGGCGCATGTCACTCATGGCGGGTGGCCGGTCGCGAGTACCCTGGAAGTTGGCGATGAAGCGGGTGCGCATCTCGGCCCAGGAAGAGATCGTGCCTGGGGCCAGATTCAGGAGCCAGGTGCGGGCCCCGTCCTTGAGCGCCATGGGAAACCAGTTCGCCACGACCTTTTCGTCCCCGTTGGCAGCCTCAATGCCTAGCTCGTAGAGCTCAAGGAACTCCGTAGGGTCAGTCGTGCCATCATAGCATGGAGGCAGGTCTGGCTTGAACTTGGCGGGCCATGCGACGCTGCACAGCTCGGTGGTGAAGGCGCGGCAGCCTGCCATGCCCGCGGGGGGCCACGGACGGCATTGGTCTTGTGGGCCTCCCTGCGCCGCGGCTGGGGGCAGCGCAGGGTCTTGACGTGCTGGAGCGGGGAGCGTTGGGGTAGCTTCTTGCGGGCGAGGTACTTCTTGGCAGCTCTGCTCTTGCCGCGCTGGCGCCTGGCGGAACGGGTTCCGCCCAGGGACCGCGCGCCTTGGGGCCAGGGCGCCGTCTTGAGGAGGAGGCGGCGAGGCGCCCGGAGTTTCATCGCCAGCGGGCGGGTGCGGTGCAGCGAGACGGACGGCGCTGGGTCGCCTCCCAGCAGCGTGACGAGCTTCAGCGGCGCGGTCGAGCCATTCTTCGTGACGCTGCCGTCGGCGGTAGCGCAGGAGCTTCGTTAGCCCACGATGAGTGCAGCTCGGGCCTCCATAAGCGCTTGGGCGCCGCGTGACGGCGAAACCGGTGGGGTGAGCGAAGGCGTGGCGGTGCGGCCGTCCGCCTCATGGGCCAGGGTGCTTTGGGGCGACACTTGCTGCTCGTTCCCGTCGGGCCGGTGGCAGCGTTGACGGCAGTGACGGGAACGGCGAGGGCGCCCGCCGATGGGAGCCGTCTGGCGACATGGGAGGCGAGCGGCTCGGCGCTTCAGCAGCGGGCCCGACGAGCATCGGAACATGGTTGCGGTGGTCCAGGAAGAACGAGGCGACGAAAGGCAAATTCCGGCGCACCCCTACCTGGCGCGCCAAATGTCGGATTTCGGGTTCCGGCAGACCCTTAAGGTTTGAACTCTGGGGTGCACGCGGAGATCCAACCCTCCACCGTCTCGTACCTCGCCGAATCGCGGGGACCTAAACTACTAGAAAGAACAGCACAAGAGACACGAGATTTATACTAGTTCGGGCCACCGTTGTGGTGTAATACCCTACTCTAGTTTGTGGTGTGGTGGATTGCCTCTTGGGCTGATGAGGAACAGTACAGGAAAGAACAGCCTCGCGAGGGTCTATTCTTGGTGGGTGTGATGAACTGCTAAGTGGTGTCCCGTCGCTCTAGCTTGAGGATCGGGTCTCTATCTCTCTCTGGATTCCAAATGTCGGGGATCCGATCGTCCTCCCTCTACTATGGTGGATAGCTCTACTTATATAGACGAAGGCCCTAGGCCTCTTCCCAAATATTGAGCGGGAAGGGCGCCAACAATTGGCCATTTTGAAGGGGAACAGCGGGTACACTTATCCTGACTAAAGTTGGTCCTCGCCTGCCAAAGGCTCGTAAGGGGCCGCTTGGGCTCCACGATGACTCCCTTCCAGCCGTTGGGGCTGGTCTTGGTCTTGTTGCACTGAAACGGATGCCTTTGCTTGATGCTCTCGCCTGCGCTTGCTCCCTTTGCACCAAAGAGGAAAGGAGGACGCTGCACGGGCTGGCGCCCAGCTGGCGCCCTTGGTCGTCATGGCTTGCGTCATGGGCACCTCGCGAGGTACCATGCCTTGAACTCTCCGCCTCCTCATGAGCCAACTGACGAGGTCGCGCTGAGGAAGCTCCTTGTCGTCCGCCCCGTGAGGCTTGGCCCCTCGCGAGGGTCTTGAGCTTGTGTTGATGAAGATGGGCTGTCCTGGGCCTCCTTTGAGCCATGCCGCAGGCCGCAGGCAGGCAAGTCTGGGGACCCCCGTTCCCAGAACGCCGACATTATCTATCGACTGGATTCTCTCTCAAACATACATACACACACACTACCCGACACCGAAGGAGTAGGGTGGCACATCGATCTTGATAATAATCTATCTACTCCTCTTTCAATCACACACACACACACACAGACGCTAGTTGTGCCTCTGTGCCTACCGTGCACACTCTCGATACGTCTTTCTGTCCCTCCCCCCCCCCCCCCAACAATGGCAGCAGAAGGGTGACAACTCGATCTAATCACAACTCGATCCATCTTTCTTCTTGCCTTCTGTAACCACCACTGCGATCGCATCATCGTGGCCTTAATTCTTATTGTGCTGTTGCATTCTTGTTCCAGTCCATACCGACATGTGCGATCCCTTTGCTTAATTATATGCATCACTGTAACTAGTGCTCCATCCGTCAATTTATAAGTTGTGCTTACCTTTTCCATCAACTTCGTGCAACGCGCGGGCATCTTGCTAGAAACACTAGAATATGTCCATATAATCCGTATGTGATAGTCCATTTGAAATCTCAAAAAAGACAAATATTTAGGTACGGAGGGAGTAATATATTAGGAGTATACCAAAACAATAGTGATTTCTTTCAAGTTTGTGAACAAATACTACTATTCTACTACTTTGGATCCGTCGCAACACACGGGCACATTGCTAGTAAAAGGAAAAGTCCTGCCACGTTCGCGTCGCAGCCCCACACGCCCGGGAATCGGGAGTACAACACGGTCCGTCCGTCACGACACATAGCTTAGGGAAGGCGTGTTGCCTAGCATTTTCACTTTCATGTGGGGTCGCCGTTGAGCAAACCGACACCCCGCCCGCCGCCGGGTTGGAAAACAAAAACAAGGGGAAGATCTAGTTGTAGCACGGAAGCCAAGAAATTTTGTGTCAGACGGGGCTCGTTGATAGAGTAGGAGCATTCCGTACTAGTACTACTCCTACTAGTACCAAGTTTGTACTCCTAATACTATATTACTAGTACTACCACTATACAACTAGTAGATACGTGCACGGCACAACATCGTAGGAACAAAAAATGGCAAGATCTTGTTTTGGGTGATTTATCTTTTTTTAATCAACGTAGTATGAATAATATGATGTGGGGGGCACCCATGAAGCTTATGTGGCTTGGTTGCATGGCTACGGAAGGTTAGAGAAAAATAAATAGATAATGTGTTTAGAGTGCACTCCACTAAATAGATATACTTTGGATCCATTGCAACAGACCGGCACATCTATATCTATACCCCCTATATAGTGTATGAAAAACTTTGAAAGTTGGTCGTTGGATGAAGCCAATCCGACGGTACAAATATGGAAAATCCGAGCACTACTGGCCGTTGGATATCATCCACCAGATTCTGCCACATGTATAATCTAGAAGACTCCATGGTTGAACTTAATTCATGACTAATTTTTCCACAACTAAGCTTAGGCAAAATTATTAGTTCTTCAAAATGAGAGCCACAAGTTGGCAAGCCTAAGGGAATCTTGCCACATTTTTTGTGTGTATGTCATGTGGGGCCTTAGTGTGGCTTGCCTAAGGTGTGGCTTGAACCAAACACTCACCTAAGTTAATCAAACTTGCCTAACCTTACATTCCACCAGATTTTGCCACATGTTAGAATCTAGAAAACTCCACATGTAGAAGCATAATGCACAAACCACCAGAATCTCATGCGTGCAATGCACGTGTACCTTACTAGTACTAGTTGGTAGTAGTAAGAAACAAATTCCAGTTTTGGCATCGAGCTCGTGCTTGCTGGAGCACCACAAGGCCTACCGCAGAGTTACATTTCCTCTCGGGGCCCACGGGACCGGACTTCAGTGGCTTAGTGCCCGGCCTATGAGTCAATGACATGCGGACCTTAAATGCGGCTGGCCCACATGTCATTCTCATGGTGGTGGCGTGCTTCGCGACTCACTCATTCGAGATGAACCGGCCGGTGGTGGCGTGGCCGTGGCGAGGGTGCCATAGCTGGGCGTCTGGGCGTTACGAAGCGTAGACGGCCACACCGGCGGGTACTACCTGTAGTACAGAAGTACTCCAGCTGAGGATTGATGCCCGGGATGAAATGTGTCACAGCCGCTAGATGAAAATTCGAAGGTGCGGGAGTACGGATCGGAGCAAGCAAACCGCATCCAATCGGGTGTGGCTGTGGTAGAAAGTTGATGGTCGCTGCAGTTCAGCTGGCCCGCATGTCATGCACACAAAGGCAGAGGAGTGGTGGGGCCGAGAGGGATGAGGGGCACGAATAATCCTACCATTCTATCACTGACATGTGGGACCCATAAGCATGGGTCCCACCTATTAGCGAAGGAAAGGCAGGGCAAGGCAGTGATAGCCATGTCAGAGGATCCATGTCCACGTCGGGGGACGTCGTGCCGTGGGTTGGAGTGGCGTCGTGGGAATCGCGTGTGGGTGTGGCAGTGGTAGAAACAAGAAACGTGATGGTCGCCGTGGTTCACCTTCCATGGACAAGGCTGTGCGTGTCTGGCGACACATGTATATCAAAAGTAGAGTGTTTATATTTCAAGCACGTGAACAAGTATTATTCTACTAGTTTGGATCCATTGCAGCGCACGGGCCCACATTGGTAGTAGTAGTGTCCATCTCTATCTCTAGAGGCCTTCCCTCGTTCATCCTTTTCTCTCACAAGATAAACTACTCATACAAATGCATCTTGATGTTCCGTGGAACGCACGAGGATGTTTCCTTGGGGGTCTCTCCAGCGCGGCGTGGCCGTAGTTGCAAGTTGACGCCCCTTGAGATGCCAACGTTGAGGGGCACTCGGATTTCCTCCGATGAGCAGGTAAGATGAGTTTGATCACGTAGTAAATGCATTCTAAAGACTACTTCCATGTCCATTTCCTAATTCTCCCCTGCCCACTGTTTCACAGGTTAGGCTCGGTGCGAGTGGAGATTGGCTTGCATATGTACGGGAGGGTACCAACATCAATTTGCACAACATTTACAACGGTGACACCGTTCCCTCAGAGAACCTTTGTCCAACATTGGGATCAGCCATGCAACAGGCGGCCGCATGAATTGGTACGATGGAACCATGGTGAGATTGAATAAGATAGCACAAACCTTGCACATGGCGGTCAAAGGCGGACCATGCTGTCTGCGGCCGATTTGTTGCCGTATGAGTAGGAAGACGTTGTGCTCCTTTCTAACCGCATCTTCGCGGTGACAAACCAGGGGACTTATTTTGTATGGGACACATCCTATGATATACTCCCTCTCTCCCAGTTTATTTGTTTTTAATCTTTTTGTTTTATAAGTTTCAAATTCAAATTTAGAGCTGCCCATCACATGTTGAGATTACAATGTCCATTAAATCGTTGCGTGCATGTATAGTAAAGAAACAAATCTCGAGTTTGGAACGAGTTAGGTGTTATGGAGCACCACAAGCCCTGGCCTTGAGGAGTTACATTTCCCTCTCGGGGCCGTCGGGACTGAGCTTGACTTTACTACACCTATCTTTGAGTCAATAACATGTGGACCCAATAGGTGACTGGTCCACATGTAATGCTCCCGAAGGCAGAGGGGCAGTGGGGCCAAGAGGGGTGAGCCGCAGGTCGGGGGAAGTGTGGTTTCATGGGTTCAAGCGGCGTCGTGGGAATCGCGGGTGGCTGTGGTAGAAACTTGATGCTCGCCGCATTTTAGGTGGCCCACATGTCATGCACACAAAGGCAGAGGTGCGGTGCGGCCGAGAGGGGTGAGGCACGCGTCGGGGGGCGTGGTGCCGTGGGTTGGAGAGGCGTCATGGGAATCACGAGATGAAACGTGATGGTCGTCGTAGTTGAACTTCCATGGACAAGATGTCATGTCTACGGACACATGCACTTCATACCGATCACTGGAAGGAGTAGCAGAGAAAGCTATATATGCGGATAAATAGTTCCTTATAGTCAAGCGGACCCACGCTACTACTCTGTTCCAAATACATGCACACCATCGAAATAGTCCATCTATATCAATATACACCGAGAGGGAATAATTTTTTTTACAAGAGAGTAAATAGTTCATCCATCCATAATGCCCTCCTTCTTTTTCATCTTTTTCTTCTTCTTCTTCTTCTTCTTCTTCTTCTTCTTCTTCTTCTTCTTCTTCTTCTTCTTCTTCTTCTTCTTCTTCTTCTTCTTCTTCTTCTTCTTCTTCTTCTTCTTCTTCTTCTTCTCTGTGGGAGACGGCCTCGCAACAAGCTCTTTGGACCTTGCAGCTATCTCGAAATTCACACGGGCATCGAGGGCAACATATCTTATCCGCTCGTACGTCAAGGGATAATTCTCCCATCCAGACGACCTTAATGTCACCGTCTCGTCACCCTTCTGAAGATTTGTACCGAGCACTAAATTTGCTACGTCGGATAGGGATGGTGTCTGTTTAGCACAATCTTCTACAGGAATTTTGATTCTGATTTGTAGGTCAGCGATGCTTTTCAAATCAAGGTTGTACGGCTCCAGCTTCTGTTTGTCCCCTTCGATGGCTGCCCCACAGAAGTATACGTCCTCCCGAGACAAGAAATTGTGAAGCTCACCTGCACTGGCGGAGCTAAACAAGATCTTCAGGGGGGCCAAACACAAATTATGCATGTTTGAGGGGGCCAAAGGCTCTAATTTTTCTAATCTAAGCAGGCTCTATTTTTTTTCCTTCATAGTTTTAGCAATGATGGGGGGGGGGGGGGGGCATGGCCCCTGCACGCAGCACGTAGCTCCGCCACTGCTCACCTGGTATGGAGGGCGAGTGTATTTTGTGGTACACCAAAACAACAAATTCGAGGCACATGAAGGGACGGCGCGGCCTTGGATCTTCCAGGGGCACGCTCAAGTGTACTCTGCGTCGAGACCGATGACCCTCGTCTCTACCTTTTTGAGGGAGTTGGATACATTGTTGATCCACTGCCGAACAACCCTTGGGTGGACGGTGATGGTGGCAACTATACGCATCGAGCCTTCGATGAGGACATGTTGGACGCTAAAAACCTGCATCTCAATCTCTTTCGCCATTTGGAACCGCTGGAACGGAGGGCTATGGTTTGGAGAATTAGGATTAGATGGCTAGTATAACTGAAGTAGTAGATGATTATTTAAAGAGGTTAAAACAATGTGAACGCAATGGGGTTGGGATGCAAATGAAGACGAAGGGGAGGTGAAGAAGCCGAGGCGAATCGGTTCCCAATGGAGAAGTAAATGGGAGAAGTGGTGTGCAGGCAGTTGATTAGACAGCTAGGTAGACTAAACGAAAAGGCTATGCGGGAAGACTGAGGAGTCGTACCTGTTCGTGTATGTGCCCATCCTTCCTGATAGGTGAGAGCTATGCAAACAGATAAAAAATGTGTCGTAGCTTTTTTTTTGAGCGCGTGAGTGGGAGACACAACATTCTCTTGTTAAGGGTACTCCCTCCATTTAGGTGAGTATAAGTCACCTTATGAAAATCAGGTTTTCCCAAAACCTTTAGGCGTGGAGCATTAACTTCCTGCTCGATCCCCTCCCAGCCTCGTTAGCCAGCGTTCTCTTCCTCTGCTGCCGTGTTCTACCTTTCCATTTTTCCTCTTCTCAAGTGTGCAACGATCTGCATGCCATCTTTGATGCACCAGAACGACCACTGCATGCATCGCGGCAGGGCGTTGATTGGGCATGCACGAGAATTTGGTTCTGCTCGCAATATGGATGATACCTGAACGATGAAGTGAACAGGCATGCTAGCACGGGAGACCTATTTCCGCTATACAATACTGGAGTACTCATGTTCCTACTACTACTACTACTACTACTACTACTACTATTAGTAGTAGTAGTAGTAGTAGTAGTAGTAGTAGTACAACTGTGGTACACTTGATGGTCAAAATATTATTCATCCGGTCCTCACAGTGAAGTGACAACACCCTGCGCCTGACACTAGTCCAGGTGAGGCGGCGTGTTCGGGTTACCAAAGTCAGCCTCACCACATGCCTTGTCTTGATCTGTCACCGCTTGTTGTATAGCACATTGGCGCCTCGCCTCGTCTCCCTCTCCGCTCCCATAGCACCACTCCATCTCCATCTCCTTCTCCGTCTCCGTCTCGTCTCCATCTCACTGTGGCCCCGTGTACCGTTGCCTCACTCGCCTCCCCAGTACCACTATTCCCTCGCTAGCCGCTCCAGCACCGACATCCTTCTCCCCCGTAAATCAAGCCCCCTTCCAAACTCCACCATGGCCGAACGCGAACCCCGCAGCATCCATATGAGCCGCGATTGGAGCAATCTCCATAGTGACATCCTCGACCTCTGTTGTTCGTGTATGGATATGTTGACCGCCCTGCGGCTGGCTGCATGCTCGAGGGACATGCACACGGCCATCGTCGGGCGAGGCCTAAGCTTTTCAAGACACCCTGCTTGCTGCTATCTGTTCTTGCGAGATTGGCTCACCATGATACGGAGGCGTGCATGATGCCCCTCGACTTCAATCCGATCTCCATTAGCTGAAACTTCTTTGCAGGTATGTAGTGTGTCGCCGTACATCATTTCCCTCGACATCGATCCGATCACCATCGCCCGAAACTTCTTGGCAGGTATGTACTGGGTCGGCATGAACTCCCCTTTGGATGGCTGCCTTCAGAGAAGACGGTAAAAAGTTGGTGCTCGTGAACTTCCAGACCTCCCATGAGATTATCCTTCCTCCGTTGGATTATATAGAGTAGTACCATCATGGTCCAAGTCATCTAGATTACTACGTCAGTTGGACGGACCTTGTTTTGCAGAAGATTGTAATCTGCCAAGTGCCCACACGACATGCGAATTACGCAGACTTCAAGCTAATTGCCTTGTTCGACCGTGGACTCGCCTATCTTTACGCCGGTGCCTTCTTTAGCTGGAGACAACTCGGCTCGCAGTGGATCATCGTCAAAGCTGATACACACTTCTGTGATGCTATTGAACACAATGGCATCATCTACGCGATCAACAAAGCAAATGCCTCCACGTATTGCTGGGACGACGCATGTAAGTTGTTTCCGTCTCATGTTAATGATGACGCCATGACACTGTTTGAACTTTTTGTGATGATTGTCATATCCCTGTTTGAGCAGAATTTGAGTAAAACTATGGCAATATATTAGAGACGCTGTAAATCAGCTATATTTGGAATGAATTAATTCATGCGATTGTGACCATGTCATTATAGCCAATTTGTACCCTGAATAATCAAACGGTTAGGAATATATGGATATTATCCTTATTTTACAGTAATCTATATACTACTACTAAATATGAGTGTATCAATGGCCATGTTAGTTTCCTCATTTTCATGATGTAGAAACATGCACCACACTGTTGGTTTCATCTAACCATACATTAGGGAAGTAAATGTACATATGGAGAATTCTATATTTGGAAGTAGTGAAATCCTGCAATGCTTACCATGTGTACATACCTATATTCGCCCTTTAGCAATCAATGGCTAGAATAATATCCTCACAAAAAATTTGCCCACAGAACACGAGTATATAAAAATGCATGGTATGTTAGTTACCTTGAAGAATTTGTTTGTGAGGACAGAACATGATTACATAACATGCATGACATGGTAGTTTCCTGTGAAGAATCGATTGCGAGATAACATGAGTTTAACCATGCATGGCACTTCTATATTTTCGAACCCAGTATACATTTCCCTGTATTTTCCTCCCAATTCCAACAGGGACATATCAATGTTGTTTCTTGCACTACCCTACTCATACTCTGAACAATGCTGATCTTACATTAACAATGCTTGTCCTTTTTGATATGATGCAGTGTCCCTACAGTTACTGCCCTTTGTAATCACACAACCTTTGCCAAAAACAGGGAAGCACAACTGGTTCCTCACTAGATCAGACGACGGCAAAAGACTGATGATCATTCGGACACATGAGCCAGAAAAGTTATATTGCAAAAACCCCACTGTATACAAGCACCGTGTAATACGTGAGTATCCGGACAGTGGATGTTACGTCTATGAGCAGGATACCAGCTTGTTGGGGCATTTAGGATTTTTTAGTTGGAGGCGGGTAAACAACCTTGGTTCACACTCTCTGTTTCTCGGACTCAATTATCCGATTAACCAAGAGATCACCGTTGGCAAGGACCTTGATGGCAAAGAGGCTATGTTTGCTATGGAAAACTGTGTCTACACGGCGAGCCCTAGGAGTTTGGGAGCAAACTCCCCTGATTGTCAACGATACAGCCTGCAGCCAAAAGAAGGTGAGAATGACAAAGGCATCTGGATTAACTTTGATCCTTGGATGTCTCAATTACGACAGACAGTGATGTGGTTCAAGCCTTCAGGTTGATAGGTAATTGGGTTGTTGCATCGGAAGGGCGAATCTTGGTGTCTCCGGATCACTGGTCGCTGAAGCGGGGCTGCAAATTATGATGGTGTTGGATCATCTCTTCGAATGACTTTGTTGTCTTTGCTGCTGGTTCTGGATGGGTAGTTCTTTCTTTTGTTATGCATACTAGTTGATCCGTTGCGCCAAATGGCGCAGAGACCCGCTAAAGCCATGTTGTCGATGAAAATAGTTTCATTGTGCAAGGACCATGTGTTAAACCATGATATATTGAAATACGTTTATCACCTTGTCAAATCTGAGTTTGGAAAAAGAAAATACTTGTATAACATGTATTGCTAAGGAAGCATTGTTTTAGTTTGAAAGTATGGTCATCGTGATGAGAAACCTAAGTTAAAAAATATTTGTATAAGATGTATAGACTAGTGGACCTGTTACGCCACGCTAAACCCATGTGCGCGATGAAAAAAATATCCATGATTTAATACCCTTTAATAGGAAACCTGGTGGATTGTTGTCTATAATGAGATGTATATACACATTTTAATTTGATAGCACAGAGTTCCATTTAAAACAAAATATATGTTATAATTAGTTTAGTTGTAGGCAAGTACATACGATAAAAAGTGGCTCTTGTTGTGTCAATGAGATATATATACACATTTGTCATGTTGAGAATATGTGTATCCTTTTAGTACTCTTTTTGTCCGAGCAAATACGCAAGAAAAGAACTCACATGCTTATATATAAAAGAAACACATATTTCTACATGTGTTAAAAAATTTGTTAAAGAAATACATATACTGGTGCTAAAATATATATGTATATATAATAGCATATTCTCCCTCCGTTCCCAAATGTAAGTCGTTTTTAGAGATTCCAACAAGTGACTACATACGGAGCAAAATGAATGAATCTACATTCTAAAATATGTCTACATGCATCTGTATGTTGTAGTTCACTTGAAATGTCTAAAAAGACTTATATTTAGAAACGGAGATAGTAGGAACCATTTAAGGAGGCCTTTTTTTAAAGGAGTATTTCTATTAACCCATTTGAAACCATGTTTGCGTTGAAAATATTTGCATTGTTCAGTAATTTTATGTTTAAGCAAATGCAAGGACCATGTCAAACCCGAAGTGTTTTGAAAATATTTGACTTAGTAGATGTAGGTTTTAGCAACTACTTCAGGTAATAATTCAAATCCTTTAACATGTAAAATGAAGGGTACTTTGTTATCTTATTCAGGTAACATAGGGCCATGTTAGCTGTGACTTCTTCTCCACCATTGTGTCGTCTTCCTTGGTAGACATAGTTATAAACTAAGGTGGTTGTGAAATAGAAGTTGTTATTAAAACAAAAGGTGGTGCTGCATGAAGAAAGTCAGCAAGAATGATGAACACACAGTACAAAGGGTTGCACCACTCCAGAATCTATCTGAATCCATTACATTTCCCAGAAGCTGCAACCTAATCATCCTAACAACTTCATCTGAGTTGAAACCAATCAAACATCCTAAGATCTTTTCAGCAAATCACAAAGACAAAAAATGATAGTGAGACACATGGCCAGTATACACATGCTTTTGAAAAGAATTCCTGGAACACCTCTTCTCACATGATTTTGCAATGGTAAAGCCTGTGAGTCTTCAAATTAAAATTGTTGAGGACCAAACAATACAGCTGCCCCCGATGACCGCATATGTCAACACATGTATATAGTCAGATAATGAAGAGGTTGGCAAATGATAGATGAAAAAGGAAAAGGGCATAACCAAATGAATTACTTACTAACCAGACAAAACAAATAGTAGTCTGTAACACCAGTACATAGAGTAATGGAAAATCAGTTTGGCAGACTGTTCGACAAAACAAATGGCAGTCTATAACACCAGTACGTAGAGCAATAGAACATCAATTTGTAGCAACGTAGGATGATGCATGAACAAGGAGAACATGGCAATACTACATGTTCGTGCATAGCCTAGGTAGATCGCCCAAACAAGGGGAGCATGAGAATAATACATAGGTACCTGAAGATATACTTGCAAACGAAGATCATCGGTCCTCTCCAGCAATGAAACTCACAACCAACTAAAATACCATTCCTTTGTACAGAGGAAATGGCTACATATACATCTCTGAAGGTTGTATGTAAGAGCACCATTCCCCGCATCTACTATATTGGAAGCAAAGTAAAGCGGTCTCACTCACAATAGGCATACCGAGTTCATGCCTACACATTCTCTCTCTGTACATACTTTAATTTCATTTTCAGATGTTTGGGTTAAGGTCACTTTAAATCTATAACCAAAAACAATATGGGAAAAAAAGTATGCCACTGATGATTTATTTCCTATAAGAAACGGAAAATAACAAGAATTCAAGACACATAATTATATCTGAACTTAACAATGAACCTACTCAATAGAAGTTTGTATTGTTGATTGAACTTCATCTCTCCAGTGTTCCTAAGGACAGGCTTATAAAAGAAGTGAATTTCACGATCTGATAGATAATTTGAGCACACTTTGAACTTAGTAATGAACACTATCTGAGCACGAAGCAAAGAAAAACAGATGGAAATCACTTTGCAAGTCCAGAGAGAAAAAGAAAAGCATTAGGAACTGTAAAAAGAGGTCTAGCTGAAAACTGCATACAGTTCAATGAATAGGAACTGTAAAAAAAAGCTAACTAATGCAAGATGTCCTTTGTCCTCTAGAAACAAAAATGGGGAAGGTTTTGAGATATATTTTGTAGCACGAAAAGAACAACATTTTCCATTATTATTTGAACATGCACATACCACTACTCCAGTTTACTTTATTAAAACCAAAGCAATACAAGGTGTTATCTAAACTACCACAATCAATATCCATTGCATTGAAATTGGAAAGTAAAAAAGGATAAAACAAGAACAAAGTAATGAACAGAGCATTGAGGAATCAGTAGAACAATTTCATGCAAGAAGAAAGAACTCACCCACCTAGGGTTGCTTGCTATAATCCCTGCAAATCAGAAGAACACCAATGACATATGGAGATGCATAAATAGCGACATCAGGAGGAGATTATTGAGAGAGAGAGAGAGGTCAGGAGCGGAGGGGAAGCTCACCTTGGCATCAGCCATTGCTTGATGCTCGTGCCGCTCCTCAAAATCTGCATGTGGTTACCTGTCCACGCCGCCGCACACATGCTGCTATGCGGAGACACCTTGCGTCGGTGCAGATCCTGGAAACCTCCTTGTGTCGCCGATGTGCTCGTTGCCCTCTAGCGCGGACGTGATCCTCCCGTACGGCGCGCGGGCCACCATGGCCGAGCTCTCATACACTTTGCCGTTGCTGGCTCCATCGGTGGCAGGGTTCCTCCTGTACGGAGGGGCTCTGTACCGGCTGGGTTGCTTCGGGCCTCGCGGTGCATGTTGCCGCCAGCGTGCTCCGAGGCATGCCTTCTGTGTGCCGGGCAGGTGCATTCCAAGCCGTTGGACACGCCATCCTAAAACGCCTATGGGGAGGTCACGCCCATCTTATCGAACTTTGTGCACCGTGCATGTTGCCGTTGCCGCTCACGCCATCTGCTCATGGTCGCCTGTCCCTGCTTTCACACACATGCTGCTATGCGGAGCAAGGTGGATGCAGAGGTGGCAGTGTCTGGGAGTTCCATTTGTTATTTTCTGAACAATTCATATATTTATGTCACCCCAATCTATGCTCCAGCCTCTTTTTATGTCATATAATCAATTTAAAGGACTAACAGACCTTGTGCCCGGGTGTGGGTGTGTGTCTCAAGTAATTTTAATCTATCTCTTTTTAATGGAATAAACAAAAACTGTGACGACCAAGAACAAGAAATGTCTACTACTTCAGTTACATACTCATATTTCAAGCTTTCAAAGTATATATATTTTTCAGGTGCGGATGATTCAAGCAACCCGAGTATATTACCCTTTTGGTTCAAATTAAATGGCCCAATATTCCATCAGATTTACATGGGGCTTAGAGTTCAGAACAGGCTTACAGTTGGATAGTAATTCGTGAAGACAGAGCAACTACAACAGGGTACATTTTCACATGATCAGGACATAAAGGCGTTCCACATTGATAGTAGACAGGGGGGACTCCTACAAAGCAGCAAGCAATACACCTAGGTTCCATCTCTCTATCATAAATGAAAAGCATATAACTACTACATTCCTTACAAATTAAAGATGTTTAGAAAGTCAATATATTAGCCATCAAAATCAAGGTGCCGGAGGAAACAAGAGGCAAAGAGAGAGGGCACCAAATTAGCTTTTTAGGCCACCCATGTCACACCTTCCCGCGATTAGCCTTCCTGCTGAGGCATCACTGAGTGGCGATGCCATCGCGGCAGAGCTCTTGGACAAGACAACCCTCCTTAGTTCTTACCATTCTTCTTTAAAGAACCAAGTATATCATCATGATGACCCGTGAACCCCTGTAAAACACAATGATAGCAGTTAATGGCATACATATATTTATAAGAAAACATATATATACTATGCATGCAGCAAACTTTGCTCATCTACAAAACAGAATATACTTCATCGTTTATATTGGTTAGCATATTATATTACTGCACATGTAGCAAAAATACCAAGCAACCAAGAACCTCCTGGATCAACAACAGAAACAACCAAGATGCACTGACTTTTCAATACAAATGACTAAACATATATAACCGCAGATGCAAAAAAAACTTAACTCCCATGCATTGCAAAAGTGACCTCATTATGAATCTATTTTTAGATGAGTACCAAACAAATTTCTAGTGAAGTATCATCACAAAAATGGTAATGGTAAGTGGAAAGGACAAAGACTACACAATTGTTATCTATGAAAAAACGGAGTAACTAAATTTCAAAGACCAATGGTGGTGCAAGTGGCATATTATGCCATTTTGAGCAAAAACCGTGGAAGGTAAAATGCAGCACAAAGGAATGGAATTTATTCAATCACTCTGAGAAGACCTGGCTGGTAGTAATGAAAAGTGTGTATTGCCGGCCATAGACAATGAGATCATTCAGACCGCGAGCTTCCAGTCGACCACCATATGAACCAAACATAACAGCAAGCTTCCAGCCGGTGACCATATGAACCAAAGACCGGTGATCATCCAAATGGACGACCATATGAATTAAAGATATCAAGCTGTATAAGCGGTACACTTTTCAAGAAAAGCCCGAGATCGTTGTAGTAAAGGATGTAGCTAGAATCTGGATCGTAGATTCATGTGTACCTGCAGAAAATAGGAAAGGGGGCATGAAATTATGCTCATAGAAATATAAATTCAATTGTGTGATTACTAATTCAAATTAAAAAGAAATTCATGAGGTGTCACCGCCAGCAGAACCTACACCTCACAAAGTAAAACCTGCCACCAGCGGCAAGGCAGCTAAGCAAAGTAATTCGGTAGTTCTAATGAAACTAAAGATCTTAAGCCTGGAGAGCCCTTCAAACTGAACCAAAACAACTGAATCATCGCTAACAAATTTTCCTTACATACATGCATACCTAACTAATGCACCTGTGCTAACAAAAGAACATAAGAAAACATCAATGAATAATTATTCAGAAGTCAACATGGCTGAGAACCCAGGGATCTAATAAGACGTGTGCAGATCCCATTTTTATGCCTAGGTAGGCAATTATACCAAGAAAAAAATGAGATGGGTATGGCTAAAAGCATAAGAGCATAGTGCAGATTCGTGTAACAAATTACGAATGCCTAGGTAAGCAATTCTACCAAAAACAACTGAAGAAAAATTAAGAAGCATAAACTATACACTTCATTTCTCTTGCAAATTAAGCCATCAAACTAATACTAAATAGACCTTGACCTCTATATTTTTTTGGATCCAGCTATACAGGATTAAAATGTAGAGATGCTAAATGTTACAGAAAACTGAACCACTACCATCCGCGTGTGGCGGTAGGCAACAGAGAGAGAGATGGATTGAGAGAAGGTTAGTTTTAAAATTTGATATCCATGTAACTAAATCTTGGCAATTTCTTAGTATGAACCGAATGGTATTTTCCTTGAAAATTTACATTCTGATCACTATTTCAGAGGAAGCAAAACATCACATCAGAGATTCAGAGAGGCATCTCAATCAACTTCTACACTGCATTGAGAGTTGAGACAACATGAAAAGCTGAAAAAAAGAACCTTCCATCAATAATTCTTCAATCTTGAAGGAACAACCCTTCAACAAGAAACAAGTCATATTCAGCCTAATCAAGGGGATAACCATTGTGCAACAAAAACTTGGCCCGTTCTAGGTATGCTCAGCTATGGAGGGTGCGACACTGCTCCGGTGCTCACCTCGTGCTCGTCACCTTTAGGCGTAAGAGGCGGCGTGCCAGCGAACCTCCCATTAAGCCGAGGAGGGAAGGGGTGATGAGGAGGGCAGGGAGGTGCGGGCTCGTTCACCAGATACGCCGCCGCCGCCGTCCACACGCTGAGGCCGCCGTCTGTTCCACCACCGCATGAGCCGCCTATGGCAGGGCCATGGTGAGGAGGGATCCGCCTATGGGTGTCGTGGTGAGGAGGGAGGGAGTGCGGCCGTGAGGAGGAGCGGGAAGGGAGTGGTAGCGAGGAGGAGGAGTGAGGGCATGGCGGCTGTGGATTGAGGCTAGGGCTACGGTTGTGCCCAATGGGCTCTCCCCGACGAACAACCAATCACACCCTTCAACTTCGCATCCAGCCAACACACAGTGGACCCATCGATGAACTGGCCCACTGGTCATACACATGTGAAAAACGAAACAAGGTAAAACATTCAGTCAATATCTAACGGCTCAGGGAAGAAGAGGTGGGAAATTCAGCATGATCGGACGGCCAGGAACAGCCCAATCGAGGTAGCTCTGTGGAGGCAAGTTGGCTAGCATCCTTATAGGTTTAAATTCCTTGTCATTTGGTCATCCTCATCTATGTCACTCTTTCTATGTAATAGTTGCTTCTGTTTAGAATGTCATTCTCGTCTGGATCACGAGAGTCTGAGCGCTGCAGATGGGTGCGTTTTGGTGGTGTAGCAAGACTTCTTATGAGCTATCATGTCTTGCTGTTTATGTCAGTAGTAGTCACTAGTCAGTGTTTGAATGTTGTATATATCGTTGTTTCGAACTGTTTATTGTCTCGAACTACTGGTGGGCTAAATGAGGGCATCACCATTCTCCGGTGTTCAGAGTATATCTCCTTTTTTCAAGTTATATAATTTGAGCTCAGTGTCTTTTCGATGATGTACACTTGTTTGGGCCAGTGAGGTGTCGTTGAATATGGGCCGAGTAGTAACGCAATGCCACAGGTCAATTATGACTCTCAGGCCGAGCATATTGGCGCGTGCTCGAAATTCATGCTACCTTTTCATCCCCAGTCTCCCGCCCCTCCCCCACCTCTGGAATCTCGATTCCTACTCCAGTTCCCCCAAATCCCCCTCATGTACTCCCTGTACTCAAGCGCACTATCATGTCGCCGGTCAACGTGGATCTCCAAGCCAGAGATCCTGGGGTCCGTCCTGCCTTGATCGCTGCGTCTTTGTCGCTCAACAAAGTGGCATGGCGGCGCTTGACGACAGTTCTTGTCGGGCAAAGTGCTGATGGTAACCATCAACGGCGACCGGCCTCCCGTCTTACCGGACGACCTTGTCAAAGCTCTTGGCATTGCGCACGGCATCCAAATAAGTGACTTGCTCGTCGAAGTATGTCCGCCACCGGCTGATTTCTTCGTAAGGTTCCGGGCAACTTTTGACTGCAGTCGTGTGTTCGAATCTTCCCGGCGTCTGCGACGGTGCACTGGTGAGCTTTGATCAGTGGCACCCAGGATGGGCCTCGGTGCCCTCTGAGCTTGAGTTTTTAACAAAGCTTACCTTCCACGGCATGCCTCGACGTGCTTGGAATAGCGAGTCCATGAACGAGCTTCTCAACTACATTGGAAGTGATCTCGTAAGTATGTTTGTTCCTCCGGACATTGGGCTCACGGCGGTTATGGCATGGATGAAGAAGTCGTCCACCATACCGAAGGTGATTGGTGTTGAGATACCGGTGCAGGAACCGGGGTTGTACTATTCATCACCACCAAGGCCGCCGCAGACCACGTTAGGGATGTACCTGTATCGAGTGTTCGTGCATGTCGAAGAAGTGGTCAATCCATCAATCGAAGTCCTGCCGCCACCGCTGGTGCCAGGGTCCGACGACGACGTCCATTACAGGAGTCAACGTCAGACTTTCCCCGTGTTGCTCGGAACGATGGATGGCACAGGGCCTACTCCATCGCTCGTCGGAGGCCACTGCTTCTTTGGGAGAAGAGGCAGGGCTGGCTGCCTGGATGTGCTCTAATTTGAGGTAACAACTGAATCTTGTCAGATAGTACTAGTTAAATCCGAGCTATGGGTGTGAAGCACTGATATGCCAGTACATTTGATTGTGACATGTTCTAATTTTGTACCTGAACTTTTTTTAGAAAGGGTTGTACGTCAACTTAATGTGCTAGCAGAACTTATTGTGTTGTCTGTCTGTTTTCTTTGCACAACATTCAAGATATTTCCCCGTCATTTATAAAGACGATGAACCATTATGTACGACTTCGTTGGTTTCAACATAGCCCTTCCCGTAGCGATCCACTGCTTCCATCCTGATTGTGCCGCCTGCGTGAAATTTTTGTATGCAAGTTCAGTGTGCTATGATGTTCTATATGATTGTGTCAACTATATAAGTTTTTATTGAGCATCAACAATGCATATGGCTGAAAGATGTATTCTGAGCATCGACCGATGGGTCTCTCTCTCTCTCTCTCTCTCACACACACACACGCACGCATTTTACACGCTTTACGCACAAGTGGGACCCATTGAATTATTTATTTGCTCGTGACAACTTTTAATTAGGTTCCAACGTAATCTAACTTTTTTCTTAAGTTATTAAGCGAGCTCGGTGACTTCAAAAGTTGTCTGAAGCCTTGTTTGGGCCTTTCCGGCGTTGTCGAATGTGGGCTGAGTAACCATGTTAGGTTGTATCTTGTACTACAGGCCTTTTTTCAACATCAGCAATGCAAGCGGGCCGACAGTTGTACACAATATACGTGTCAACTTGTTATCCGCCCCGCTGGGCTGCAAAGTTTCCTAGGAGGTATGCATTAGGCTTAACAAAAAAATGGACTTTAAGAAATAATAAATGGGATGTAATTATAATAACTGGGCAATTACTATGCACCAAACACGTAATTAGTTTGAAAAATATATTATTTTTGGAATTTGGAAATTTTAACTTCATTACTTGTTGCGCGCGCAATATTTTGTTGGATTTTAATGTGATACAACTTTATTTTGAAATTATATTTAACATGACTAGAAATTTCGGATAAAAATATTTCAGATCCCATCAAAATGTGGGAATTTTTTTTAATTTTGTTTTGAGCGGTTGTTTGAAATTATTAATCGTTGTCCTAGCTAGAAGTTGGGTTGTACTTTTAACAAACTGTAAATGGGCTGTAGTAAATTCCATTAGAATTAAAAAATGGGTTGTACATTCTTACAAATCGCAAATGGGCTATATGTTCTCTACCAAATCTGAGTTGTGGGCCTACTAAGTTGACGCGTACCAAGGGCTTTGTCAACTTAGTCAATATAAACGATTCTAGCTGCAGTGATCGTACGATGTCCATCCAACTGCCGTAGTGCTTCTTCAACCTCTGGTCTTCTTGCTCCATCCGCCCAAAACAGCACCGGTCGTGTCGCGTGCTCCTGCCTCCCATGGCCGGCTGTGATGCCGTGGAGGCCTCACGGCCCCATACTACTCCCACCGCTGGCCAGGCCATCCCTCTACTCACCCACAACCCCTTTTATTCTACGGCAACGGCAGCCTCACACCACAGCCGAACCAGTGAACCCTCGTACTCCTCTCCGCGCGGGCTTCCACTGCTGCGTCTTCCCCGGCTCCGCGTCATCCCCTTCCTAGGCCTCGTCGTCGCCCAGACCACCGCCCTGGTGTATCGGCGCGACGTGGTCAATGTGGTCAACGACCGACTTCCATCGGAAGAAATCATGCGTGGAGAGGCTAACGGTAGGTCCAGCGGACGCAAGGAAGTGCCTCCTTATTACAGCGCAAAATAATTATTCCTCCACCAGACAACGAGGGACCCACCGGACGGGCCACCTTATTTCGTGAAAAACGTTTCCCCACATTGCTGGGACCCACCGGACGGGCTAAGCGTATTTCGCGAAATAACGTTCCCCATTGTCATTTCGGACCCACCGGAAGTGCCTCCTTATTACTCACAAAAAATGAATACTCCCCTGCTAGCTGGGACCCACCATGGTGGGAGGCTGACTCTGGGCCTACTAAGTTGGCCGGGACGGGGCCTTTGTCAACTTTAGTCAATATGAACGATTCTAGCTCCAGTGATCGTACGATGTCCATCCAACAGCCGTAGTGCTTCTTCAACCTCTGGTCTTCTTGCTCCAGCCGCCCAAAGCAGCGCCGGTTGTGCCGCATGCTCCTGCCTCCCGTGGCCGGCTGTGCTGCCGCGGAGGCCTCACCGCCCCCTACTATTCCCACCGCTGGCCAAGCCCTGCAGCGACGGCAGCCTCACACCGCAGCCGAACCAGTGAACCCTCGTACTCCTCTCCGCGCGGGCTTCCACTGCCGCATCTTCCCCGGCTCCCCATCGTCCCCTTCCTAGGCCTCACCGTCGTCCACCGCCCTGGTGCTCTCGGCGCGGCGTGGTCAACGTGGTCAAGGAACGACTTCCATCGGACGTGGACTGTACGTGGAGAGGCTGACAGCTGGGTCCACTGCCGCAGCAAGGAAGTGCCTCCTTATTACATGCAAAATAATTATTCCTCCACTCGACACTGGGACCCACCAGACGGGCCCCTTTGTATTTTGAAAAAAACGTTTCCCCGACTCTGGGACCCACCAGCTACATCTTCGCACGCAAGGAAGTGCGTCCGGGCAAAAACAAAGCGATTCGCCCCACGGACCCATTGGGACCCACCAATGACACCTTCGCACCGCAACGGCGCGTCCGGGCAAAAAAGCGATTCGCCCCACATTGCTGGGACCCACCAGCTACATCTTCGCCGCGCAAGGAAGTGCTTCCGGGCAAAAAAACGATTCGCCCCCCTGACTGCTGGGACCCACCAGCTACATCTTCGCACGCAAGAAAGTGCCTGACAGTCGGGACCCACCTGGTCGAAGCGTACGTAGCGTTGTCATTCTAGTCGCGAACGTGTACATACATATATATTGGTGGATGTAGAGACGTGCACGTAGCATGTACACGTACGTACAGCGGCGAGGGTGCAAGAAAGAAAATCTGACCGCGTCGTACATACTGGTCGAGGTCTCAAACGCCTACTCGCGCATACGTACGGCCAGGGCTCGTGTACATGGCTGGGTCAGAACGGAGAAACAGCGTCGTTGTCGTGTTCATGGGGAGGCAACAAAATGCGTCGTGTTCATCGGGAAGCAACGGAATGCGTCGTGTTCATGGGGAGGCAACGGAATGCGTCGTGTTCATGGGGAGGCAACGGAATGCGTCGTGTTCATCGGGAGGCAACGGAATGCATCGTGTTCATCGGGAGGCAACGGAATGCGTGGGAGCCAACCGGCTTGGACGGAACAGGCGATGGAAATGAGGCCTGGCATACCGCACAATGGAGGAAACGGACCTCCTACGTTCGGAACGGGCTCCTGTTGATCGGGAGGGGTGTGGCGTACCGCAAAACGGAGGAAAGAGACCTCCTACGGTTGAAAGCAGAAGTCCTGTTGATCGGGGAGGGTGTGGCGTACCGCAAAAGCGAAGAAGCGGACCTCCTACGGTCGAAGCAGGGGTCCTGTTGATCGGGAGGGTGTGGCATACCGCAAAAGCAGACCAAGCGGACTTGTGTTGGAGCGCTTCTGGTCGAAGCAGGGGTCCTGTTCATCGGGAGGGTGTGGCGTACCGCAAAATGGGACTCCACGGGATACTGTTCATCTCCACCGTCGACCTCCTCCAGCCTCCACGGGCTACCGTCGACCTCCTCCAGCCTCCACGGGCTCCTGTTCATCCAGCCTCCACCGCGCGCTACTCCACCGGATACTGTTCAACCACCCCTCCACGGGTACCCCTCCACCATCTACTATTCATACAGCCCTCCACACCACGGGGTCCTGTTCAACCACCCCTCCACGGCCACCCCACCGTCTACTGTTCATCCAGCCCTCCACACCACGGGGTCCTGTTCATCCATCCCTCCACGGCCACCCCACCATGTACTGTTCATCCAGCCCTCCACACCACGGGGTTCCGTTCATCCAGAGGCAACGCCACCGCTCACTGTTAACAGCCATCGATCGATCGCTCGGCTTCAGTAACGCATAGCCTGCAATGCAATCGCTCGGGTTCAGTTAGAGCCCAACGCCTCGCTCGGGTTCAGTTAGAGCCAACGCCTCGCATGTGTCTGAGAAAGCAGCGCATCGCTCGGCCCCCGACCTCCCACCATAACCGGGAACTCCCCGAAATTTTCCTCCCCCTTGCTTCTACCACGGTTTTTTCTGTCATGGACGACCCAAAGAATGTCATGCAGCTACGTCTCCGGCCGCCCAGGACGAAAAGCCCATTCTCTGTCATGATTTTTTGTCATAGAAGTAGGAGCCCACCACATCTATGATGATACCGGCTTTTGTCACAATTATCGTCATAGAAGTGTCATATGTATGACAGAAAAAAAATCGTTCGGCCCAAAATGTCACGGATGTGTCTTTTTTTTGTAGTGATGGCGGATGTGTCTTTTTTTGGTGTCGTGTGGTTTGCGTCGAGTGTGACCTGGTGTAAATGGCGGACACTGACCAGGCCAAGCGGCGGGGTGTGTCAATGTGGGCGCCGGAGTTGGTTTCGCAGCCGATGTGCCTGTATAATGATGGTAGGCGAACGGACGGTAGCCTGCTTCAAGTGGTAGATATCCATCATGGCCCGTCCAGTAATGTCTCTACGACATTAAACAAGCGCAGACATCGTACGCGGTGCAAGTGGAGCTCTCGACCGATGCGTCGCTTCAATGTCGGCACAAATGAGAGGTCGCAATCGTTTTAGGCCGGCATAAATGCAGCGCTCGTGCTCTGGACCGGCTTTTGAGCAATGGCAACCGCTTCACGCGGGAGAGATTTTCGGGTCGGACCAGGGTCACCTTCGCGTACGTGGAAGCAATCCCGCAAAGCCCCTGGTTTTGCCTCTAGTTTGCGGGAAAACATATGTCCAAACCGGTCCGCTGACCGATGGGATACCATGCTGGATGGCAAAAATGGGTCCAGACGGAAACAGACGATTTGAGGGTCAGCTTTAGGCATGCCTTTACTCCTATAAATGGATGTTGGAGTACCCACCTTCTAGGGGCTTCACGGGTGAGGAGGCCCTCCGTGCGTCCGTTTTCAGCTGGTGTTATGCGAGGGCTTCTTGGCAGCTCTCTGCATCATCCAATCTACCGGAACGGCAGGCACCCAGGCGACCCGCCATGGATGTCCATGACGAATGGAACACGGGCAGAGTGACGGGGCCACCGTCTTGTAGGACCCTTTCACATGCCCACTCGTACGTGAGAGCGGATGTCGGACCCGCGCGTTGGCGTCCTCGCCTCGCGGGGGTTGAAGGGGGGCAAAGGCGCGTGAGCCGGCGCAGGTGGGCGCCACACACGCCCCGTTTGTCATGACCGAACTAGCCCGACTTGCGTCGCGCCCATGCGTGGCCTACTGGGAGCCTCTGTGTCTGTCTATTCCACGGGGGCTTCCTAGGGGCTCTTTGCGCCATCTGATATTATAATATATACTTCCTTGACCACTTTAAGACATATTGATCTTAAGATGGTCATTAACTACTCCTCAGTAGCCCATATGAATTTGCTGACTATTGGTATGTTTAGTCGGTAGGCTGTTAGGTCACCTATTTTGAGTTATGGACACACAAGTAAGGCCAAAACATGTGTGTCAGGCATGCAAACCATCAACCTACGAGCAATAGGGGAGAAAACTTAGCATGTCACAACAAAAGGATCGATGTTTGTTTAGCCAGCACTGCCTGATTAAAGAGTTGCAAATATCATAAACCCATACCACCACAAGGTTTGTGATGGATCATGCATATTCCCAGGAGATCTAGTGGGTGCAATGGATATCTTCGCTTGCACCTGAAAGTGCTAGTTATCGACTAGAGGGGGGTGAATATGCGATTTTTATGGAAGTCTTCAAAACATGAGAGTTTTGAAGACAAACACAAGAAATGAACCTATTGATATGCAGCGGAAGGTAGACTACACTAAGTAAGCCATATTCAAGTATGCAATGAAGTGAAATCACGAAGACTAATAGCAGCTAGGTAGTAAAGATCAGGATGGAAGATAGTATGAAGCCAAACAATGATAGTAGTCACACATTGAAGTCAAACAGGTAGTGCAAGCAGGCAATGACTTCACGAAGACAAATTGCAAGTACAGAGAGGGAGAGGATAGAACCAGTCACTTGTTGAGGACACAGGATTTGTTGGACCAGTTCCAATTGCTGTGACAACTGTACGTCTGGTTAGGGGGGCTGAGATTCAACTCAGAAGACCGCGTCTTCACCTTATTCCCCTTGAGCTAAGGACACCCAGTCCTCGCCCAATCACTCTGGTAAGTCTTCAAGTTAGACTTCCAAACCTTCACAGACTTTGTTCACCAGTGATCCACAATGACTCTTGGATGCTCAGAACGCGACGCCTAACCGGCTGGAGGATTCACAGTCCTCAAGTGTAACAAGTCTTCGTGTCACGCCAATGAAAGACTTGATGATGCCTAACACTCTTTGGCTCACAGGTGTTTGGGCTTTGTCCTCGCAAGGATTCTCTCTCTCTCTCAAAAGCTTGGAGGTGGGTTGCTCTCAAATGACAAAAGCCGTGCACTAACTCTCGAGCAGCCACCAATTTATGGTGTAGGGGTGAGCTATTTATAGCCACTAGGCAACCCTACGATTTGTCCGAAATGACCACAGGTCACTAAGGAACCGACACGTGTTCCAACGGTCGATTTCAAACACACCACGGCAACTTTACTTGGGCTACAAGTAAAGGCGACTCATCCACTCTGGATAAGATTTGCTCTCATTGTCTTCGCTCGAAGACATAGGATTTAGTTGAGCATCACTTGATCACTCGACTTTGTTCACTTTGGGACCCCACTTAACAAGACGGTGGTTCCTCGACTCAACAAAGAAGAAAAGGAAACAACAAAACAACTAAGTCTTGGCGCTCCATAGTCTTCACGCTAATGTCTTCTCTTGTCATAGTCTTCAATGTGAATATCTTCACATACCACCATTGTCTTCAATGTCTTCATACATTTTTAGGGTCATCTCCGTAGGTAAACCGAATCAATGAGGGACTACTACCTGTGTTATCCTGCAATTCTCACAAACACATTAGTCCCTCAAGCAGGTTTGTCGTTAATACTCCAAAACCAACTAGGGGTGGCACTAGATGCACTTACAATCTCCCCCTTTTTGGTGATTGATGACAAAATGGTTGAAGTTTTCAACGGGGATAAAAGTATGTGAAATTGTAAAGGATAAAGGAATAGTCTTCATAAGTAGCAAAAGGCCCCCCTGAAGATGTGCATATAAGTAATTTGCTTTTGGAATGCAAATGCACATGGCATGTTGTACTTGTGGAGATCATCTTCAACTTATAAAGACAATTCATCATGCATGATTTGATATAACAAAGATAATGAAATGCATAATGAAAAATCGACGTCTGCAAAATGACTAAGTGCGGAATTTATCATCGCATCACAGAATAGCAGAGAACATAGCAGACGACCATCAAGTTTAAGTGTTACAACTCAAAGAACAAAATGTATCAAAAGCGAGAGTTGTGAACACTAGGCAAAATATAAAGCGACCGCCCATATGGACCCGTTTGAATACTATCAACTCATATGCTTCTCCCCCTTTTGTCAGCAAGGACCAAAAGGTTCAAAGACATAGAGCCTCTACTCGTTCCCAGAAGGAGTAGGAGAAGATGCAGGGTCGGCGTCGGGGTTTGGCGATGCAGAAGAACTTGGTGCAGTGTCGATACGTGCTGAAGTTAGAGGTGGTGAAGTAGCCTCAGCTTGATCATCGATCACTCTGGCATTCACCGTTGCATCGGAGGAGGAATAATCAGAGTCTTCAAGAGACGGAGTTCGACGCAAGACAGCATTCCTTGGAGGAGTGGAGTCAAACTTGAATCTTTTAGTGAAGCCGCCGTCTTAAAGATCTGCTTCAGCACTCAGCAATGTCAAACTCTTCCATGACCTCCGACAGGTTTCATGTGTAACAAAGGCATTCTTGGTGGCAAGATTGCGAATGCGATTGACGTCCACCAAGAGGCTTTGCATCTGCAGCTTCAGCCAGAAGTGATGCTTATCCTGTTTCTGATGCAGGGCAACGAGAAGTTCTCGGTCATTGAGACGAGATCGCTTCCGAGGCCTTTGAGCAATAGTGCTTTCAGTGGCTTCAGTTTGAGAATGGTGAGGTAAGCGTGTATTGCCAGCCAAAGGATAAACACGAGTGACTGCCTGGACTCCTTCAATGGGTTGCGTGAAGCTTTGGTGATCAGCATTGTGAAGACAAACAGGCTCTGTCACATCCTAGCTAGTCCATGCATTAGAGTGTCGCATCATGTCTACTTTTCATCAGAAACCTGAATTGGGGAAGACAGAACCCCCAGAACCCCTCTGAATTCAACTAAGGATTACTACAAATATTTTCAATGAACCTGAATTGCCCTTCTAAAAAGTTCACCCTCTTTGTCTTGGGTTAGAACCTCCGCAAAATTGGTGCACAATTTTCTAGGTCAATGTAAGGTCATTGAATTAAATCATATGTAAATTGCATTTGGTCATTTAAATGCTAGTAAATATTTTGAATGCTCAAATAATTCCGAAAATAAGTGTGGGCAGTTGGAGATTTTCTAAACAGAGCCTCTAATTATTTTCAGGATTTTTAGAAGTGCCTAACTATTTTTAATAAGTCCACAAACTTACAGAATAATAGAAAAAGAAAACCAAAGCAAAGCAGAGGCTTACAGGCGCCCATCGGCAAGCCCACCGGCCCAGCCCCGATCACCGCTCCAATGAGCTGCTTGGCGAGGCGGGCAGCAGTGCTCGGCAGCAGCACTAGCGCGCCACGCAGCTGCCCGCCGCCTGCCTCCTCCTCTCACCGTTCTCACGCCTGGTCGGTCACCCACTCCTCCCCGAGCTCGCAGACACGCCCTCTCCTCCCAGCTCCTCTCCCTCGCCGCCAAGACCATGGCCCACGCTGCGCGCCCACCGTGATAACCGCGCTCTCCGTCGTCCTTGCGCCGCGCCACCGTGTCCGAGCTCCGCCGCCCTCCTCTCCTTGAGCAAGCCGAGCCCGGCGCCGCTTGCCTCGAAGCCTCTGCACCGACCTCGCCCGACTCCGCCACTGCCGGAGATCCCTTTTGCCGTCACCGCTGCACCAGCTCGTCCCCGACCGTGACGTCTGCACCATCGTGACCGCCGTGAGCTCAGCTACCTCCTCCCCCTTCTCGTTCTCGCTCCCGAACACCACAGCGACCCCATGGAGCTTCACCGCACGCGCCACCGCCGAGCTCGTCGCCGACGTGTCTCCGGCCAACCACCGGCCACACCACCGTGTCTAACACACTCATCGCATCACGAGGAGTCCAACGCACCACCCCACGCGCCTCGCCATGCCCCGTAGCCTCGGGTCCATCTTCACCCGACTCCGGCGACCGCCAAGGTTGTCGCCGGCGACGTTTCCGGCCACCCCGAGCTCAACCACCGCCACCATACGCTGCGGCTTGCTCTCGCCTGGCGTAGATGCCCTCCGCCGCTCATTTGGTCGCCGAACGCACAAATGCACTCTCACCGCCCAGTCACGGCCTCGGGCGGCTAAACGCCGGCGTGTTTGACCTTTGACTTTGACTAGGGTGGGCCCAGGTTGACTCCCCTGAGTCTATGACAAGTGGGGCCCCCCTCTGCTAATTAACTCAGATTAGTTTTAACTAAAATTAGTTAGTTTAATTAACTGCTGACATGCGGGACCCACTGGTCAGGTTGACCTGGACGTCCCCTTTGACCACTGACGTCACCCTGACGCGCTGCTGACGCAATAACTAATTTCTGGATTTATTTTTATATAGGAAAGTCCAGAAATTGTTGCAAACTTCAAAAATTCATAGAAATTAATCTGTAACTCCAAATGCAAAGATTTATATATGAATTTTGATCAGAAAAATTCAATCTATCCATTGGTAATAGTTTCATGCATGACAGAACAAGTTAACCTTGCTGTTTAAGCAGAATAAGATAATGCACTAATATGGCCATGTTAAATGAACTAACATTTGAATCTTTGATTCAAATGAGTTCATTCCTTTCTGTTCTAGCTTGCATTAGGCCAAGACACATTAATATTGCCATGTCATAGCATGCATCATATTGTTGCATATCGTCATGTGTTGATTATGTTCGGTGTGTCTTTCGTGGTAGGTTCTGCCTCCGAGGATAACCCCGAATATCCGTATGAAGGGCAGTACCCTACTACCGCTACATCAGGCAAGCAACCCATTGATCATTCCGATACAAACCCATGATCTCGCTTCTGCTCTTGTTTACTCCATTAAGACAACGCGATTCAAACTGCTGTGTGTTGCGGTAGTTGAACCCACTTCCTTTGCATGACCTGTCATTGCCACAGTAACTAGATGAAACCCACTAGCATGTGTAGGAGTTGATTGAGCCATATTTGTGTTTCCTACCATGCTATGCTTGCTATGCTTAGAGTTGTGTCAGGTCTGGCTCATCGGGATGATGAACTAGAGTGAAAGGTTGTGTCTGTAATGAGAGTGAAGTGTTGAACACGATTTGGTAAAGGTATCGATGAGAGGCCATGTAGGAGTACATGGTGGGTTGTTTCATTGAGGCCGTCCTTAAGAACTGAGATCTGTGTGTGTGATTTAAGGCTCAGCTACTACCACACATTGGGATCCTTAATTGACCCTCTCGACTTATTAACCACTCTTGTCCTCTGTCCGGGAGTTGCAAAGTAGTTTCTGGTGTTTGTAGCATCTTTCAGCCGCATACGCCTGACCTTAGGGGTGGGCTGTGTTGCGGTAGGCACGCGCACCTGATGTACCGGTCGCCTGCTTGGTGTCTCGGGAACCCTGCACACATCGTTCGGGCCGTTAGTGGAAACCTCGGCGGACTCCTGCGGATGGAACCCGAATAGGCGATAAACCGGACTAGGGACTCGTGTGTTTAGTAAGGTCGTGGCCGACACCCTCATTTGGGCTTCCGCTTGAAGGTTGCCGAGTACATGTCGTGTAGCGGCGATAAGTGGTGAGAGCGTGTGTGAAGAAATGCGCCCCTGCAGGTATAAAACTATTGAATAGCCGCGTCCGTGGTAAAGGACTACTTGGTCACCTATACAGTTCATAGACAAGTAAATGGATACTACTAAAAGCCTCAAGATAAGTGTGAGTATCATGGATGGCCCTCTCGTAGGGTCGACGAGAGAGGATCCACGGTGGAGTATTGTGTTGGTGATTAGTGGACTGCGTGTGCGACAAATGCTTTTCAAGTGGTGTCACGTGGGATAGCTTAGCCAAGAGTCAAAGCTGGCTTGCTGCAATAACTCCACTACCTTCTTGAGAATGTGCATGTATAGTAGGATTACTGTTGTAA
The DNA here is from genome assembly GCA_021605145.1 of Aegilops bicornis. Classification (NCBI taxonomy): domain Eukaryota; kingdom Viridiplantae; phylum Streptophyta; class Magnoliopsida; order Poales; family Poaceae; genus Aegilops; species Aegilops bicornis. The sequence goes on from CM038670.1 coordinate 55,274,884, forward strand.
GACTTCTCGAGTACCTCTGTACTCATGTTGCTTTAATTAATGTTTTGCACGATAACACCGCCCCTTCCGATGGGTTCTCGTGAGACCTTGGCGTTGACAAGTGACTAGCCACCCGGTGGTGGTCCAAGACTTGTTAAGGGCGATGTAGATAGAAGGGCTTCGTCAAGCCTTCTTTCTTTTTAGTGTCTGTACTCGAGACTAGTTTGCTTCCGCATGTGCTTGTATGTTTGAATGACTTGAGTGTCGGGTCATGTGACCCCTATCTGTATGAACATGTTATGTATGGCTCCTCGGAGCCTTTTAAATAAAGTACTTTGAGTTGTAGAGTTTTGTTGTGATGCCATGTTGTATGTACTCATATCGGGCATATTGTGTGTATGATTGAAATGCTTGGTATGAGTGGGATCCGACAATCTAGTTGTTTATCCTTTGCAGCCTCTCATATGGGGAAATGTAGTCTAGTGCTTCCTGAGCGATAGTAGTCCGCCATGACCGGTTCACTGAGTCCTGCTAGCCCAGCACTACCGCTTCTGGACACTTGACTGGCCGGGCATGTGTTTCACTTCGTTCTCGTGTTCCGTCCTTCGGGAAATGTCACGCGGTGACATCCGGAGTCCTGCCTAGCTCTGCTACAGCCGGGTTACCGAGTCCTCATTAGCCCAAAGGTTACAGCCCGGATTCACACGTCGATGACCAACATGCTCGATGTGATTCATGTATGCCTATCCCCATTGGTTAGTGCCGCTTTGGGTTCACGACTAGCCATGTCAGCCCGGGTTCTCTGTCATGTGGATGCTAGCAACACTATCATATACGTGAGCCAAAAGGCGCAAACGGTCCCGGGCCATGGTAAGGCGACACCGTGGAATACCATGTGAGGCCGCAAAGTGATATGAGGTGTTACCGCTAGATCGATGTGACTTGGAATCGGGGTCCTGACAGCGTTGGCATCAGAACCGGACTGCCTGTAGGTTCGCTAAGCCAAACAGGTCGATGTCGAGCATAGAAATGCTTTAGTTATATGTAGGGGAATTTATTGTGGGAGGGACGTAAGGCTCTTTTTACTCCTTTACATTATGCCCTCTGATCTGTGTCATTCTCTTCTTATTCTATGTGGGTTAAGGACTAGGCTCTCTTCTCTCTATCAGGTTCACGTGTTACTAATCCGTAGTAACTTATAGGATTGTTGGTTACCAGCCTCAGTTCAGTTTCTACTACTTTTAGTATGTTATCAGTTGAACCAGAACCTTGATATGATGTTGTTGAGTGGTTTTGCAATCTGTTGTGAATGTCTCAAATCTGTTCCTGAGCATTTATAGCTGTTATGCTGTCCAATTTTCCCTAGAAATTCTAATGTCTTTGCATTGTGGCTGTGCTTTCAGATGGCCACTCGTGATCAAAACCAAGTGGTTCTCCTGACCAGGTGCCTCGATGTGCCTGGTCATACGGCTATGTTAGTCCGGGTAATGATTGAGACGGGTTACCGTTGGTATCCCGAATACACTGTCGAAGAGCAATTCCGAGACTTTAATCAAAGCCAATACCTCTGCACTGTCAGGATATTTACTTCTTATCCTGGATCGACCGAGCCCTCCTTTGTTCCTATGGACTCGGGGTTACTATTGAGATGGCTGTGCAGGATGCTGCATATTCTATGATGACCATCATGCGAGTCAGGATTAGCCTGCTTCGGAACACCGACTTCCGTTATATGCCAGCTTCACTCCCAGGGGCGCAAGGGTATCTTCAGGCTATCTATGCTGACTCCACCCAGGAGGACTCACTAACATGCACCACTGCTGAGATGCTCGAGGATAAGGACCGAGAGAATCGGGCCTTAAGACTGGAGCTTTTCAACACCCGTGCCGATCATTGGGCCACTTTGACTCGGTTTGCACGGTATGCAAGCTGGATGTATGGATCTGAGGGATCTGTATCCTGTGAGATCTGCTCTCTGCCAGACATGGTGGATTGGCGTGATGTGGGAGGCATCACCCCACCTTGTGGTCCCCATGCAGCCACCGTTTGTTGGTCCAAGACCTCATCCTAGCCCCTATGGTCCACAAGCTCCTCGGGACCGTGCATTTACGGATAATCACGTTGAGCTTCCGGGCTATGGAGGTGACTTCTATGAGGACTACTACGGAGCTATGCAGGTTAGTAGTAGTATCACTAGTATTGTAATAGTTGTATTTCCACCGTCTGCGTGACACTGTGGAATATGACTTAGTGTGTATCAATTCAAGGTGTAGAAAAATAATGTATAGGAGCTTGGAATGCTTCCGATGAGATGTAACGTCTTCCACCGTAGTTGTACTCTAGCCGGGCTTGTACTAAACTATGAATGGTGTGTATGATCGTTGGTATATATATGGCAGTTTCTATATTACCATGTCATACGGATGAACATCTCTGCATTCCGTGTTATCCATTACATTTCGCACTTCCTTGCCAAAAATTTTCCATCCTTGTCTAAACCGTTGTCTTGTTTCCTAGGATGGTTAACACCATAACAACCCCTTTGCTCCGGGCGAGGTGAAGCCAGCGCAACTAGGAATCTAAATCTGCCTCAACCGCCTTCTCTGGCGAAGTTATCTTTGGGCGAGCAGAAACAAGCTTGAGACCAATCGCTTGCTGGAGCGGATTGAGCAGAATACTACACGCCAGCCGAGGAATGACCTGGTGTCAATCAATGACTTTGTCAAGCTGTATCCGCCGAAGTTTAAACACTCCGTCGAGCCTCTCGATGCGGATGACTGGCTTCACAGCATCACCCACAAGCTACGTTCTGCCAACGTAGCCGAAGCTGATAAGGTTACCTTTGCTGCCTATCACCTCGAAGGCCCTGCTAGCCTTTGGTGGGAAAATTTTGAGGCTATGCGCCCGGTCGGCCAAATCACTACCTGGGCTGAATTCTGTGCGCCTTTCCGTGAGCATCACATTCCGGAAGGTCTCATGGATCGTAAGAGGGAAGAGTTCTGCAATTTCACCTAGGGTAGACTGGTTGTGGATGCATACAGTCGTGAGTTTGGGAATCTAGCATGTTATGCTCCTGAAGAGGTATCCACCGACGCCAAGAAGCAGGCAAGGTTCCGCAAGGGACTTAGCCCCGAGCTTCGCCGTGATCTTCGTCTGCACGAGTGCACCTCCTTCCAGAAGTTAGTCAACAAGGCCATCAGTGCTGAGACAGGACAGTCTGACTTTGAAGCTTCACGCAAGCACTCCCGTGACTTTGGATCTTCATCCAGCTCTGGATCTCAGAAGCGCCGAGTGTGGATTCCAAACACCGCTCTGCCACCCAGATTCACTCCGAGGCCATCCTTTGAGGCGCCTCGCCCCAACTAGCAGTATGCACCGCCCAAGGCCTATGGTGGCCCCGCTGCTAATGCTGCTCCACGCCCCAATGTGATAACTTGTTTCAAGTGTGGGGAGACGGGTCACTACATCCGTGAGTGTCCCCAGAACAACCCCAGCCAGATCGGAAAGTCTGTTGGCCGTGGTAAGCCAGCAGGAAAGGTGCTTTATGCCAAACCAGCTACCACTGCTCGTGGCCATGTCAATTATGTCTCAGCTGAGGAGACCCATGAGGATCCCAACATCGTTCTCGGTATGCTTCTTGTTAATTGCCATCCGGCATTTGTTCTCTTTGATACTGGAGCATCTCATTCATTTATTTCTGAGAGCTATGCTCGATTGCACAACACCACATTTTGTGACATGCACACCTCCATGGAAATTCAGACTCCTGGTTCTAGATGGCAAACCTCTAGAATCAGCCATGGAAATAATATCCTTGTCAATAATTAGTCTTCCTTGCATCTCTAATAGCTCTCAAGTCCTCGGACATTAACATCATCTTGGGTATGGACTGGATGTCAGCCCATCATGCTAAGATTGATTGCTCTACTAGAACTATTCAACTCACCCATCCATCGGGCAAGACAATCAATGTTTTGACCCGAGTGTCTGAGCGTCAGCTTTACTCTTTAAATGCCAACCCCCTTCCAGACCTTGAAGATATTCCGGTAGTCCATGACTTCCCGGATGTCTTTCCAGAGGAACTGCCAGGTGTTCCACACAGCGGAGATGTCGAGTTCGTGATAGACCTTGTTCCAGGAACCGTCCCAATCTCTAGAAGACCTTATAAGATGGCACCCCTAGAACTAGCCGAGCTTAAGAAACAACTCGATGAGTCCTTGCAAAAGGGTTTCATCCATCCTAGTTCTTCTCCATGGGCTTGCCCCGTCCTCTTTGTCAAGAAGAAGGATGGAACGGATCGGATGGTTGTAGATTCTTGACACATCAACTTGGTCACTATCAAGAACAAGTATCCGCTCCCCAGGATCAACGACCTGTATGATCAACTCGCTGGATCCTCAATCTTTTCCAAGATGGATTTGAGGTTGGGCTACCATCAAACCAAAATCAAGAACGGGGACATTCCTAAAACGGCCTTTGTTACTCATTATGGCCAATATGAGTACACCGTTATGTCCTTCGGTTTAACCAATGCTACAGCCACCTTCTCTCGGTTAATGAACTCGATCTTCATGGAGTATTTGGATAAATTCGTCGTGGTTTACCTCGATGATATACTCATCTACTCCAAGAATGAGGAAGAACATGCCGAACATCTAAGGCTAGTATTGATGAAACTTGAGAGCATCGCCTTTATGCCAAATTCTCTAAGTGTGAGTTTTGGTTGCGGAAGTAACCTATCGAGGCCGTGTAATCTACGGTAAGGGCATTGCCGTCAATCCCGAAGCGAGTTCAAGCCGCCCTTGATCGACTCCACCGATCGGTCAAGCAAGTTCGAATTTTCCTCGGTTTAGCGAGCTATTGCCGCCCGCTTAAATCGAGAATTTCTCCAAGGTTGCTAAGCCTCTAACTGAACTCCTCAAGAAAGATAAAAAGTTCGAGTGGACCCCACAGTGCGAGTTCAGCTTTCAGGGACTGAAAAGACGCCTGACATCTGCTCACGTACTCGTTCCACCAGATTTTTCTAAATGACTTTATTATCTATTGCGACGCCTCGCGACAAGGACTAGGTTGCATACTCATGCAAGATCGTCATGTGATTGCCTACGCTTCTCGACAGTTGCGTCCACATGAGGATAACTATCCCACACATGATCTAGCACTCAAAACATGGCGACATTACCTTCTTGGTAATCATTGCGAAATTTACACTGATCACCAAAGTCTGAAATACATCTTCACCCAACCGGATTTGAATCTCAGGCAAAGACGTTGGGTCGAGTTGATTACGGATTACGACTTAGGAATATCTTACACCCCAGGCAAAGCCAATGTCATGGCTGATGCACTAAGTCGTAAATCTTATTGTAACAACCTGATGTTACAACAAAGTCAACCACTTCTCCAAGAGGAATTTCGTAAGCTTAACCTTCACATTGTTCCTCGAGGATTCCCTTCCACCCTGGTGGCGAAAACCAACCTTACGGATCAAATCATAACTGCTCAGCGGTATGATAGAGGAATATCTCGGATCAAGGAGAACATTGCTAGCAGAGCTGCTAAGTGTTTCTCCATAGATGAGCGAGGTGTTGTATTCTTTGAGAACCGCTTGGTGGTTCCCAAGAAACAACAGCTACGGCAATTGATCCTTAAGGAAGCTCATGAATCCCCTCTCACCATTCATCCCGGTAGTACTAAAATGTATCAAGACCTCGCCCGGAGGTTTTGGTGGACTAGGATGAAGAGAGAAATCGCTCAATACATTACTAATTGCGGCGTCATCGTCGAGTTAAAGCAGAGCATCAACGGCTCTTGGCACCCTTCAACCTTTGGAAATTCCTAGATGGAAATGGGATAAAATCGGTATGGATTTCATTACCGGGTTTCCCAGACCAAGAGAGGGAATAATGCTATCTTAAATGCGTTGTCGATCGTCTTTCCAAAGTAGCCCACTTCCTACCCGTTCGTGAGAGTATAACCGCTAGCCAGCTAGCTGATTTGTACATCTCCGAATAGTGTCTCTTCATGGTGTTCCATTGGAGATTAACTCGAGACCGTGGAAGTCTCTCCACCTCTCGATTTTGGGAAAGTTTCCAAAATGCTATGGGAACTCGTCTCTCCTTTAGCACCGCCTTCCATCCTCAATCAAGTGGTCAAGTAGAACGAGTCAATCAAATTCTGGAGGATATGCTTCGAGCTTCTGTCATCTCTTTCGGTATGAATTGGGAGAAATGCCTTCCATTCTCCGAGTTCTCTTATAACAATAGTTATCAAGCTAGCTTGGGCAAAGCTCCTTTCGAAGTTCTCTATGGACGAAAATGTCGAACGCCTCTTAACTGGTCAGAAACCGGGGAAAGACAACTCTTTGGCACGGATATGATCCAGAAGCGTAAGAGCGAGTTCGTGTTATTCGTGAGAAATTGAAAACAGCCCAATCTCGTCAAAAGAGCCAATATGACCGCAAGCATAAGCCTATGTCTTATGAAGTTGGCGAGAAGGCCTACCTTCGGGTTACTCCTTTGATAGGAACCCATCGATTCGGTATCAAAGGCAAATTGGCTCCTCGTTACATTGGACCCTTTCGCATTCTTGCCAAACGAGGAGAAGTTGCCTACCAATTGGAACTACCTCCGCATCTTTCCAGAGTTCATGATGTCTTCCATGTTTCTCAACTCAGGCGTTGCTTCTCGGATCCTATCCGTGGAGTGGACCACGAAACGCTTGATCTCCAAGATAATCTCACATATCGTGAATATCCCGTTCGTATCCTTGATCAAGACGAGCGTACCACTCGACGCCAGAATATCAAGTTTCTCAAGGTGCAATGGTCACACCATTCCGAGCAAGAAGCTACTTGGGAAAAGCAGGATCGTCTTCGACTTGAGTACCCCACCTTCTTTCCGACGGATCCAAAATCTCGGGACGAGATTCTTTTGAGTGGGGGTGAGTTGTCACACCCAAGCTAGTCCATGCATTAGAGTGTTGCATCATGTCTACTTTTCATCAGAAACCTGAATTGGGGAAGGCAGAACCCCCAGAACCCCTCTGAATTCAACTAAGATTTACTACAAATATTTTCAATGAACCTGAATTGCCCTTCTAAAAAGTTCACCCTCTTTGTCTTGGGTTAGAACCTCCGCAAAATTGGTGCACAATTTTCTAGGTCAATGTAAGGTCATTGAATTAAATCATATGTAAATTGCATTTGGGCATTTAAATGCTAGTAAATATTTTGAATGCTCAAATAATTCTTAAAATAAGTGTGGGTTGTTGGAGATTTTCTAAACAGAGCCTCTGATTATTTTCAGGATTTTTAGAAGTGCCTAACTATTTTTAATAAGTCCACAAACTTACAGAATAATAGAAAAAGAAAACCAAAGCAAAGCAGAGGCTTACCTCGCGCCCATCTGGCAAGCCCACCTGCCGGCCCAGCCCAGCCATCGCTCCAGCGAGCTGCTTGGCTTAGCCAGGCAGGCAGCCAGGTGCTCGACGGCAGCACCAGCGCGCGCCACGCAGCTGCCCGCCGCCCTGCCTCCTCCTCTCACCATTCTGCCGCCCTGGGTCGGTCACCCACTCCTCCCCCGATCTCGCAGACACGCCCTCTCCTCCCCAGCTCCTCTCCCTCGCTCGCCCGCACCATGGCTAACGCCAGCCGCCGCGCCACCGTGATAACCGCGCTCTCCGTCGTCCTTGCGCCACGCCACCGTGTCCAGAAGCTCCGCCGCCCTCCTCTCCTTCGAGCAAGCCGAGCCCCGAGCGCTCGCTTGCCTCGAAGCCTCTGCACCGACCTCGCCCGACTCCGCCACCGCCGGAGATCCCTTTTGCCGTCACCGTCACACCAGCTCATCCCCGACCGCGTCGTCTGCACCATCGTGACCGTCGTGAGCTCAGCTACCTCCTCCCCCTTCTCGTTCTCGCTCCCGAACACCGCAGCGACCCCATGGAGCTTCACCGCACGCGCCACCGCCGAGCTCGTCGTCGACGTGTCTCCGGCCAACCACCGGCCACACCACCGTGTCTAACACACTCACCGCATCGCGAGGAGTCCAACGCACCACCCCACGCGCCTCGCCATGCCCCGTAGCCTCGGGTCCATCTTCACCTGACTCCGGCGACCGCCAAGGTTGTCGGCGGCGATGTTTCCGGCCTCCCCGAGCTCAACCACCGCCACCAAACGCTGCGGCTTGCTCTCAGCTACGCGTAGATGCCCTCCGTCGCTCATTTGGTCGCCGGAACGCACAAATGCACTCTCACCGCCGCGTCTGGCCTCGCCGACGGCTAAACGCCGGCGTGTTTGACCTTTGACTTTGACTAGGGTGGGCCCAGGTTAACTCCCCTGAGTCTATGACAAGTGGGGCCCCCCTTTGCTAATTAGCTCAGATTAGTTTTAACTAAAATTAGTTAGTTTAATTAACTGCTGACATGCAGGACCCACTGGTCAGGTTGACCTGGACGTCCCCTTTGACCACTGACGTCACCCTGACGCACTGCTGACGCAATAACTAATTTCTGGATTTATTTTGATATAGGAAATTCCAGAAATTGTTGCAAACTTCAAAAATTCATAGAAATTAATCTGTAACTCCAAATGCAAAGATTTATATATGTATTTTGATCAGAAAAATTCAATCTATCCATTGGTAATAGTTTCATGCATGACAGAACAAGTTAACCTTGCTGTTTAAGTAGAATAAGATAATGCACTAATATGGCCATGTTAAATGAACAAACATTTGAATCTTTGATTCAAATGAGTTCATTCCTTTCTGTTCTAGCTTGCATTAGGCCAAGAAACATTCATATTGCCATGTCATAGCATGCATCATATTGTTGCATATCGTCATGTGTTGATTATGTTCGGTGTGTCTTTCGTGGTAGGTTCTGCCTCCGAGGATAACCCCGAATATCCGTCTGAAGGGCAGTACCCTACTACCGCTACATCAGGCAAGCAACCCATTGATCATTCCAATACGAACCCATGATCTCGCTTCTGCTCTTGTTTACTGCATTAAGACAACGCGATTCAAACTGATGTGTGTTGCGGTAGTTGAACCCACTTCCTTTGCATGACCTGTCATTGCCACAGTAACTAGATGAAACCCACTAGCATGTGGTAGGAGTTGATTGAGCCATATTTGTGTTTCCTACCATGCTATGCTTGCTATGCTTAGAGTTGTGTCAGGTCTGGCTCATCGGGATGATGAACTAGAGTGAAAGGTTGTGTCGGTAACGAGAGTGAAGTGTTGAACATGATTTGGTAAAGGTATCGATGAGAGGCCATGTAGGAGTACATGGTGGGTTGTTTCATTGAGGTCGTCCTTAAGAACTGAGATCTGTGTGTGTGATTTAAGGCTCAGCTACTACCACACATTGGGATCCTTAATTGACCCTCTCGACTTATTAACCACTCTTGTCCTCTGTCCGGAGTTGCAAAGTAGTTTCGGTGTTTGTAGTCAAATCGCCCAATATGCGACCCTATCCAAAGGAACTCGACGGTCCCACCAAGGATAGACCCGCATATTGAAACGCTTTTGCAAGGTGGATATCATTACATCAACATTACATTATAGATGGGGATACATACATAAGGCACAAATGCCACAAGAATACATCAACATCATATACAAGATCAACATCTGACTACGGATGAATCATAAACAGAAACTCAAACAATATCCACCCTGCTAGCCCAGGCTGCCGACCTGGAATCTATCCCCTGATCGAAGGAGCAGAAGAAGAACTCCAACACAAGCAAACATCGCTCTCGCGTCATGATCATCGCATAATCCTGCACCTGCAACTGATGGTGTAGTAATCTGTGAGCCACGAGGACTCAGCAATCCCATTACCATGGGTATCAAGTCTAGCAAAGCTAAATGGGAAAGGAAGGGGTAAAGTGATGAGGTTGCAGCAGCGACTAAGCATGATATGGTGGCTAACATACGCAAATGAGAGCGAGAAGAGAAACAAAGGAACGGTCGTCAACTAGTAATGATCAAGAAGTGATCCTGAACTCCTACTTACATCAGACATAACCCAGAAACCGTGTTCTCCTCTCGATCAACCCCGAAAAGAGACACTCACGGTTACACAAACGGTTGGTGTATTTTAGAAGAGTTTACTTCAAGTTTACTACAACCGGATATTAACAAATTCCCATCTGCCACATAACCGCGGGCACGGCTCTCGAAAGTTTATACCCTGCAGGGGTGTCCCAACTTAGCCCATGATAATCTCTCGCGATCAACGAAGGATATTCCTTCTCCCCGGGAAGACCCGGTCAGTCTCGGAATCCCGGCTACAAGACATTTCGACAGTAGTAACACAAGACCAGCAAAGCCGCCCGATGCGCCGACAATCCCGATAGGAGCTGCACATATCTCGTTCTCAGGGCACACCGGATGAGCGAAGCGTACAGGTACCGACGTAACCCAAGTTGCCAAGGGATGGTCCCGCACGGTGCTCTAGTTTGGACCAACACTTAGACAAGCATTGGCCCGGGGGGGGTTGAATAAAGATGACCCTCGGGCTCCGGAAACCCAAGGGAAAAAAGGCTAGGTGAGGCAAATGGTAAAACCAAGGTTGGGCCTTGCTGGAGGAGTCTTATTCAAAGCGAACTGTCAAGGGGGTCCCATAAATCACCCGACCGCGTTAGGGACGCAAAATCCGGGAACATAATACCGATATGATGGAAACTAGGGCGGCAAGAGTGGAACAAAACACTGCATAAGGCCGAGCCTTCCACCCTTTACCAAGTATATAGATGCATTAATAATATAAGAGATATTGTGATATCCCAACATAATCTTGTCCACCATGGAGCAATCTTCATCTTCACCTGCAACTAGCAACGCTATAAGAGGGGCTGAGCAAAGCGGTAACATAGCCAAGCAACGGTTTGCTAGGAATGGTGTCAAAGGTTAGAGGTTCATGGCAATTTAGGAGGCTTGAGGAGCAAAAGATAGGTAGCGCAACATAGCGATAGAACGAAGCAACTAGCATAGCAATGATAGTAGTGAGATCCAAGGTAGCGGTCATCTTGCCTGAAATCCCGCAAGGAAGAAGAACGAGTCCATGAAGAAGATGAAGCCACTAAGGCAGACCAAGCGTGAGATTTAACGAATCCTCCACGATCGCATAGCAAACAGGAACTAACAAGAAGAAGCACACAACATAGTAAACACACCACACATGAACAAGACATGATGCTCAACAAAGCATGATCCATGACAAAGCTACATGAAGCTACTCATGGCAAGAGATGATGCAAACAAGAGAAACACATCAAAGCAAGTTTAAATGAGGCCGGAAACAACATAGAACAATTCTGGTAAGTCCTCATATGCAAATTTCGAAATTGGTCCAGATCTGAATAAACCTTATGTTCAAGTTGTTAAACAGCAAGTTAATATGCACCAAGATGATCTACACGAAAATCTAGTCAAGTTACATATAAAGTTCATTTAATTCGGAGCTACGGCCTAGAAGATATGAGCAAAACAAGGTAAACATGGCATTGATGCAAAATGCATACAAACATCAATCAAACACCTCAAAACAAGGATGCAACATTATAATATGAAACTACATGCAAAATCACGCAAGTTTCATATAGAGCACACTCGAAACGGAGCAACGGTTCAACACATACACATGAAACAAGTTTAAAGGACAAGCTGTCCAAACAGCAACTAGGCATATTGCAAGCATCAAAACACTATGCTACAGCATCTCAATGTAATAACAAAAGGCATGGGCATGATGTACAGGTAAATCATGACAAAACATGAACACTGAGCTATCTCCAAAAATCACTAGAACATGCTCAAAAACACATGGCAAGATTGCAAATAATAACAGTTTCAGACTTATCAGGAAATAACATCAGGTTGCAATGTTAAGAGCTATCAAACAACATGCTACAGGAACTTATCAATGCAAACAAAGGCATGGCATGAATCTAATCAAAGCATATAACAAATGTCCCTTACTGACCATAAGCCAAAAGGGATCAGAAGATATGATGGCACCCATGTAAACATGGCAAGTTATGTTACAGATTCATACATGGCAGGAACAACAATAAGTAGGCATGTTGGTGAGCTTGAACCACTCACCACAGAGCAATACATGGCATGGAAAGCAAACCAACAGTAAAAAGACATGTTTATGAAGCTAAGCATGGCAAGAGCAAGTTCATAGAGTGCATGGATCACCAACAACAATCATGGCAACATTGAACTTAATGTTAATAGGCTGACAGCAACATTATTAAGCAACTTGAGAGCACGATTACAACAGGTTACAACAAGCTATAATTGCAACACAGGGCATGGATGGATAGAGTAATACATTTATAACAAAACATCCTTAGTAAACATCTCCAGATTATGCATAGATTGACTTGTAGAAGCAGGTTAACATAGCATCATGATATAGCAGATTCAGACATGCAAAACAGCAACAGCAAGTACCCTACTTAACAAGCTCGATGCACTCACTGAAGGAATCACAAAAATACATGGCAAGCACCCCTGCAAAGATGGCATGACATAGATCAAAACTCATGTAGACATCAACCTCATAGCATGCACACATCAAACATGGAAAAAATGACAAATGAGCATGTTATAACAGTTTCAGCAGATTAACATCACATAGCACTCTTGTAGCAAAGATTTAGGCATCAAGACGAGCTCAAATGAATATGATCCAATGGAATGAAATGAAGAGCATCTCACTACGAACATTTTTACATATTACACGCACTAAACGGAGCAGTATGCGGCAAGTTATGATGCGATTAAAATGGCACATAATGATAGAATTTTCGGGGAGGGGAAAGTCAACCTCGGATCTGGGCACGGATTTCGATGATCGCCGGAACTCGCCGGTGATGTGGCCGGAGATGGAGGAAGAGGTCACCGGAGGCTCGGGGAGGCGCGGGGAGGCGGCCCCGGACCGGATCCGGCGGATCCGGCCGTGGCGGCACGGCGGCGGATCGGGCGACGCGGCCGGCCTCGAGCGGCAGCAAGGCCGGCGAGGCGAGGTCGCCGAGCACGGCGGCTCGGGCGAAGAGGCCGGGTCGACGGAGGCGGCGGCACAAGCCCTCCCGGCTCGGGCGCGGAGGAGGCGGCGGGCCCGCGGGAGGCGATCGGGGCGGCCGGTGAGGCAGAGATCATGGGCGGCGGCCGGGCGGCGGGACGCGGCAGCCGGGCGGAGGGCGAAGCGGCGGTGCGAGGCGCGGAGGCGCGGAGGCGCGAGGCGAAGCGGCGGCGAGCGGCCCGGAGCGGGTTCGCGGGCGGCTTGATCTGCCCGGCGGCGGGCGGCGATGTGGGCGCGGTGGAGGTGACGTGGCGGCGTCCCATTGGGCGCGGAGGCGGCGGTGGTGATGTGGCGGCTCCAGATTGGCCGAAGTGAGGTGGCTGGGGTGGTGGACATGTCCGGGTGAGGTTGGACGTGTCCGGCGGCGCGAGGAAGAGGAAGGCTAGGGTTGGACTGCGCGAAAATTGGAGGGGATGCACATATTTATACATAGAAGGAGGTGGGAGTGTCCAAATGAGGTGCGGTTTTCACCCACACGATCGTGATCGAACGACCGAGAGCATAGAGGGGAGTTTGCTGGGTTTTGGGCCACTTTGAAAGGGGTGTTGGGCTGCAACACAAAAGAGGCTTTTTCGGTTACCCGGTTAACCGTTGGAGTATCAAACGACCTCCAAATGGCAGGAAACTTGACAGGCGGTCTACCGGTGCTATACCAAGGCCGCTTGGCAAGACTCGGTCCATTCCGAGAAAGTTCAACACCCACTCACAACGAGAGACAAAAAGGGGGACGCCAGGGAACATAGGAGTGCCGGATTGCAATACGGACAACGGGGAAAATGCTCGGATGCATGAGACGAACATGTATGCAAAATGAAATGCACATGATGACATGATATGAAATGCAGATGATGACATGGCAAAGTGCAACACGCAAGCACATGACATGGCCAGACGGCGAATAATCGCGCACACCGGCGATCGGATCCGGGCGTTCTGAGTAGCATCTTTGGGGGGCCGCATACGCCGACCTTAGGGGTGGGCTGTGTTGCGGTAGGCACGCGGCACGATGTACCGATTCGCCCGCTTGGTGTCTCCTAACCCTGCACACATCGTTCGGGGCCGTTAGTGGAAACCTCGGCGGACTCCCTGCGGATGGAACCCGAATAGGCGATAAACCCGGACTAGGGACTCGTGTGTTTAGTCGGTCGTGGCCGACACCCTCGCCGGGCTTCCGCTTGAAGGTTGCCGAGTACATGTCGTGTAGCAGCGATAAGTGGTGAGAGCGTGTGTGAAGAAGCACGCCTGCAGGTATAAAACTATTCGAATAGCTGCGTCTCATGATAAAGGACTACTTGGTCACCTATACGGTTCATAGACAAGTAAATGGATACTACTAAAAGCCTCAAGATAATTGTGAGTATCATGGATGGCCCTCTCGTAGGGTCGACGAGAGAGGATCCACTAGAGTATTGTGTTGGTGATTAGTGGACTCGTGCAGCGACAAATGCTTTTCAAGTGATGTCACGTAGGATAGCTTAGCCAAGAGTCAAAGTTGGCTTGCTGCAATAACTCCACTACCTTCTTGAGAATGTGCATGTATAGTAGGATTCTGTTGTAAGACTTGCTGAGTACCTCCGTACTCATGTTGCTTTAATTAATGTTTTCAGACGACAACACCGCCTCCGATGGGTTCTATGTAGACCTTGGCGTCGATGAGTGACTAGCCACCCGTGGTGGTCCAAGACTTGTTAAGGGCCGATGTAGATAGAAGGGCTTCACAAGCCTTCTTTCTTTTTAGTGTCTGTACTCAGACTAGTTTGCTTCCGCATGTGCTTGTATGTTTGTATGACTTGAGTGTCGGGTCATGTGACCCCTATCTGTATGAACATGTTATGTATGGCTCCTCGGAGACTTTTAAATAAAGTACTTTGAGTTGTAGAGTTTTGTTGTGATGCCATGTTGTATGTACTCATATCGGGCATATTGTGTGTATGATTGAAATGCTTGGTATGAGTGGGATCCGACAATCTAGTTGTTTATCCTTGGTAGTCTCTCATATGAGGAAATGTAGTCTAGTGCTTCCTGAGCGATAATAGTCCGCTACAGCCCGGTTCACCGGAGTCCTGCTAGCCCAGCACTACTGCTCTGGACACTTGACTGGCCGGCATGTGTTTCACTTTGTTACTTTGTATGTCCCTTCGGGGAAATGTCACGCGGTGACATCCGGAGTCCTGCCTAGCCTGCTACAGCCCGGGTTACCGGAGTCCTGTTATCCCAAAGGTTACAGCCCGGATTCACACGTTGATGACCGACATGCTCGATGTGATTCATGTATGCCTGTCCCCATGGGTTAGTGCCGCTTTGGGTTCACGACTAGCCATGTCGGCCCGGGTTCTCTGTCATGTGGATGCTAGCGACACTATCATATACGTGAGCCAAAAGGCGCAAATGGTCCTGGGCCATGGTAAGGCGACACCTGTGGGAATACCGTGCGTGAGGCCGCAAAGTGATATGAGGTATTACCGGCTAGATCGATGTGACTTGGAATCGGGGTCCTGACAGCGTTGGCATCAGATCCGGACTGCCTGTGGGTTCTCTAAGCCAAACTGGTCGATGTCGAGTCTAGAAATGCTTTAGTTATATGTATGGGAATTGATTGTGGGAGGGACGTAAGGCTCTTTTTACTCCTTTACCTTTTGCCCTCTGATCTGTGTCATTCTCTTCTTATTCTACGTGGGTTAAGGACTAGGCTCTCTTCTCTCTATCAGGTTCACGTGTTACTAATCTGTAGTAACTTATAGGATTGTTGGTTACCAGCCTCAGTTCAGTTTCTACTACTTTTAGTATGTTCATCCACTCAAGGACCCAAGTCTTAGGATCCTTGTTGTATCCGCGAATGTGGAGGGTAGCATAAAATTGAAGCGGAAGTTCTTCATTCCATTGCTCCTTATCAGTCACAAAGTTCAGCAGTTCAGCATCACGGAAGCAGTCAAGGGCTTCTTCAAGGCATGGAAGTCCAGCAATGGCTTCATGCTACCTCTTGAGCACTGCGTTGGTTTTCCCTTGAAGAGGAAAGGGTGATGCAGCAAAGTAGCGTAAGTATTTCCCTCAGTTTTTGAGAACCAAGGTATCAATTGAGTAGGAGGCTACGCGCGAGTCCCTCGTACCTACACAAAACAAATAAATCCTCGCAACCAACGCGATAAGAGGTTGTCAATCCCTTCAGGTCACTTACAAGAGTGAGATCTGATAGATATGATAGGATAATATTTTTGGTATTTTTATGATAAAGATGCAAAGTAAAATAAAAGCAAGGTAAAAAGCAAAGGAAATAACAAAGTGTTGGAAGATTAATATGATAAAGATAGACCCAGGGGCCATAGGTTTCACTAGTGGCTTCTCTCAAGAGCATAAGTATTTTACGGTGGGTGAACGAATTCATCGTTGAGCAATTGATGTAATTGAGCATAGTTACGAGACTATCTAGGTATGATCATGTATATAGGCATCACGTCCGAGACAAGTAGACTGACTCCTGCCTACATCTACTACTATTACTCCACTCATCGACCGCTATCCAGCATGCATCTAGAGTATTAAGTTCAGGAAAACAGAGTAACGCCTTAAGCAAGATGACATGATGTAGAGGGATAAATTCATGCAATATGATAAAAAAACCATCTTGTTATCCTCGATGGCAACAATACAATACGTGACTTGCTGCCCCTACTATCACTAGGAAAGGACACCGCAAGATTGAACCCAAAGCTAAGCACTTCTCCCATTGCAAGAAAGGTCAATCTACTAGGCCAAACCAAACTGATAACTCGAAGAGACTTGCAAAGATAACCAATCATACATAAAAGAATTCAGAGAAGATTCAAATATTGTTCATAGATAAACTTGATCATAAACCCACAATTCATCGGTCTCAACAAACACACCGCAAAAAGAAGATTACATCGAATAGATCTCCACGAGAGAGGGGCAGAACATTGTATTGAGAGCCAAAAATAGAGAAGAAGCCATCTAGCTACTAACTATGGACCCGAAGGTCTGAGGTAAACTACTCACACTTCATCGGAGAGGCTATGGTGTTGATGTAGAAGCCCTCTGTGATGGATGCACCTCCCGTGAGCTCCTAACAGGCCCCAAGATGGGATCTCGTGGGTACAGGAAGGTTGCGGCCGGTGGAATTAGGTTTTTGGCTCCGTGATTCGATCGCTTGGGGTACATAGGTATATATAGGAGGAAGAAGCACGTCGGTGGAGCAATGTGGGGCCCACGAGGGTGGAGGGCGCCTGGGGTGGGCGCGCCTCACCTCGTGGCCTCCTGGAAGCTTCTCTTACGTAGGGTCCAAGTCTCCTGGATCATGTTCGTTCCAAAAATCACGCTCCCAAAGGTTTCATTCCGTTTGGACTCCGTTTGATATTCTTTTTTTGTGAAACTCTGAAAGAGGCAAAAAAACAGCAATTCTGGGCTGGGCCTCAGGTTAATAGGTTAGTCCCAAAAATAATACTCCCTCTGTCCGAAAATACTTGTCATCAAAATGGATAAAAAGAGATGTATCTAAAACTAAAATACGTCTAGATACACCCCCTTTTATCCATTTTGATGACAAGTATTTCCGGATGAAGGGAGTATAAAAGTGGATAATAAAGCCCAATATTGTCCAAAACAGCAGATAATATAGCATGGAGCAATCAAAAATTATAGATACGTTGGAGACGTATCAAGCATCCCCAAGCTTAATTCCTGCTCGTCTTCGAGTAGGTAAATGATAAAAAAGATAATTTTTGATGTGGAATGCTACTTGGCATAATTTCAATGTAATTCTTCTTAATTGTGGTATGAATATTCAGATCCAAAAGATTCAAGATAAAAGTTCATATTGACATCAAAATAATAATACTTCAAGCATACTAACTAAGCAACTTTGTCCTCTCAAAATAACATGGCCAAAGAAAGTTCATCCCTACAAAATCATATAGTTTAGTCATGCTCCATTTTCGTCAAACAAGAATGCTCTCATCATGCACAACCCCGGTGACAAGCCAAGCAATTGTTTCATACTTTAGTAATCTCAAACCTATAAACTTTCACGCAATATATGAGCGCGGGCCATGGACATAGCACTATGTGTGGAATAGAATATGATAATGGGGGCTATGTGGAGAAGACAAAAAAGGAGAAAGTCTCACATCAACGAGGCTAATCAATGAGCTATGGAGATGCCCATCGATTGATGTTAATGCAAGGAGTAGGGATTGCCATGCAACGGATGCACTAGAGCTATAAATGTATGAAAGCTCAACAAAAGAAACTAAGTGGGTGTGCATCCAACTTGCTTGCTCACGAACACCTAGGGCACTTGAGGAGGCCCATTGTTGGAATATACAAGCCAAGTTCTATAATGAAAAATTCCCACTAGTATATGAAAGTGATAAAACAAGAGACTCTCTATCATGAAGATTATGGTGCTACTTTGAAGCACAAGTGTGCTAAAGGATAGTAGCATTGTCCCTTCTCTCTTTTCTCTCATTTTTTGGGCCTTCTCTTTTTTATGGCCTTTCTCTTTTTTTATTCCTCACTTGGGACAATGCTCTAGGAAATGATGATCATCACACTTCTATTTATTTACAACTCAATGATTACAACTCGATACTAGAACAAAATATGACTCTATATGAATGCCTCCGGCGGTGTAGCGGGATATGCAATGAATCAAGAGTGACATGTATGCAAAAATTATGAACGGTGGCTTTGACACAAATACTATGTCAACTACATGATCATGCTAAGCAATATGACAATGATGAATGTCTCATGATAAAAGGAATGGTGGAAAGTTGCATGGCAATATATCTCGGAATGGCTATGGAAATGCCATAATAGGTATGGTGGCTGTTTTGAGGAAGATATAAGGAGGTTTATGTGTGAAAGAGCGTATCATATCACGGGGTTTGGATGCACCAGCGAAGTTTGCACCAACTCTCAATGTGAGAAAGGGCAATGAACGGTACCGAAGAGGCTAGCAATGATGGAAGGGTGAGAGTGCGTATAATCCATGGACTCAACATTAGTCATAAAGAACTCACATACTTATTGCCAAAATCTACAAGTCATCAAAAACCAAGCATTACGTGCATGCTCCTAGGGGGATAGATTGGTAGGAAAAGACCATCGCTCGTCCCCGACCGCCACTCATAAGGAGGACAATCAAAGAACACCTCATGTTTCAAATTTGTTACATAACCTTTACCATACGTGCATGCTACGGGACTTGCAAACTTCAACACAAGCATTTCTCAAATTCACAACTACTCAACTAGCACGACTTTGATATTATTACCTCCATATCTCAAAACAATCATCAAGCATCAAACTTCTCTTAGTATTCAACACACTCATAAGAAAGTTTTTACTAATCTTGAATATCTAGCATATTAGGATTATTTAAGCAAATTACCATGCTATTTAAGACTCTCAAAATAATCTAAGTGAAGCATGAGAGATCAAAAAGTTTCTATAAAACAAATCCACCACCGTGCTCTAAAAGATATAAGTGAAGTACTAGAGCAAAACTATATAACTCAAAAGATATAAGTGAAGCACATAGAGCATTCTAATAATTTTCAAATCATGTGTGGCTCTTTCAAAAGGTGTGTACAGCAAGGATGATTGTGGTGAACTAAAAATCAAAGACTCAAATCATACAAGACGCTCCAAGCAAAACACATATTATGAGGTGAATAAAAATATAGCTCCAAGTAAAGTTACCGATGGAAGTAGATTTAAAGAGGGATGCCTTCCGGGGCATCCCCAAGCTTTGGCTTTTTGGTGTCCTTAGATTATCTTGGGGGTGCCATGGGCATCCCCGAGCTTAGGCTCTTGCCACTCCTTTTTCCATAATCCATCAAAAAAATTCACCCAAAACTTGAAAACTTCACAACACAAAACTCAACAGAAATCTCGTGAGCCCCGTTAGCGAAAGAAAACAAAAGACCACTTCAAGGTACTGTAATTAACTCATTCTTTATTTATATTGGTGTTAAACCTACTGTATTCCAACTTCTCTATGGTTTATAAACTATTTACTAGCCATAGATTCATCAAAATAAGCAAACAACACACGAAAAACAGAATCTGTCAAAAACAGAACAGTCTGTAGTAATCTGTAACTAACGCAAACTTATGAACTCCAAAAAATCAGAAAAAATAGGAAGACCTAGGCAATTTGATTATTGACCATTAGCAATTGGAATCAGTATTTTATCACGTTCTGGTGATTTTTAACAAAATTTTTCGTGAACAGAAAGTTTCTGGAAATTTCTGCAAGATCAAATAACTATCATCCAAGAAGATCCTATAGGTTTAACTTGGCACAAACACTAATTAAAACATAAAAACACATCTAACCAGAGGCTAGATCAAAGATTTATTCCTAAACATAAGTAAAAAGCAAAAAACTAAAAATAAAATTGGGTTGCCTCCCAACAAGCGCTATCGTTTATCGCCCCTAGCTAGGCATAAAAGCAAAGATAGATCTAGGTATTGCCATCTTTGGTTTTCAACTTTTTAGCGGAATCAATCTCGAGTCCGGGAGGTTCTTTACGTTTCCCTTCATATTCTGAAATTTTTAGATCTAAAGAATCCAACCGCTTATTGCAAAGAGTAATCAACATATTCATACGGTGAATATTTCCGCTAACGTTCTTAAGAGGTTCAAGAGACTTCTGTAAAATCTTAGTTACTTCGCAATTTTTTTCAAAAACATGTGTCTCTTCCTGAGTAGGATGAGGCCCCTTTTGTTGAGGTAGTGTTCCCACTATACCTTCTATAACTTCAAGCGCAATATGGGGATCAATTTCAATAAAATTGCCTTTGGCAATGCAATCCAAGAGTTGTCTATGAGACATATTTAATCCAACATAAAATTATGAAGCAAAATTCTCAGGTTCACTTCAAAGGTACAATTACGATAGGACTCCATTATTCTCAACCAGGCATCTTTTAAGTTTTCTCCTTGTCTTTGTTTGAAGTGAAAGACTTCAAACTCAGTGGACAACGGAGTGGATAAGGGACTAGCCATAACGACAAGCAAGCGAAAAGGAGGCGAACAAAAATGAAAGGGCGAATAAAACGGCAAGGGTGAAGTGGGGGAGAAGAAAACGAGAGGCAAATGGAAAATAATGTAATGCGGGAGATAAGGGATTGTGATGGGTACTTGGTATGTTGACTTTTGCATAGACCTCCCCAAGAACGGGCGCCGAAATCCTTCTTGCTACCTCTTGAGCACTGCGTTGGTTTTCCTTTGAAGATGAAAGGGTGATGCAGCAAAGTAGCGTAAGTATTTCCCTCAGTTTTTGAGAACCAAGGTATCAATCCGGTAGGAGGCTACGCCATGAAGTCCCTCGTACCTACACAAAACAAATAAATCCTCGCAACCAACGCGATAAGGGGTTGTCAATCCCTTCACGGTCACTTACGAGAGTGAGATCTGATAGATATGATAGGATAATATTTTTGGTATTTTTATGATAAAGATACAGAGTAAAATAAAAGCAAGATAAAAAAGCAAAGGAAATAACAAAGTGTTGGAAGATTAATATGATAAAGATAGACCCGGGGGCCATAGGTTTCACTAGTGGCTTCTCTCAAGAGCATAAGTATTTTACGGTGGGTGAACGAATTATCGTTGAGCAATTGATGAATTGAGCATAGTTATGAGAATATCTATGTATGATCATGTATATAGGCACCACGTCCGAGACAAGTAGACCGACTCCTCGCATCTACTACTATTACTCCACTCATCGACCGCTATCCAGCATGCATCTAGAGTATTAAGTTCATGAAAACAGAGTAACGCTTAAGCAAGATGACATGATGTAGAGGGATAAATTCATGCAATATGATAAAAACCCCATCTTGTTATCCTCGATGGCAACAATACAATATGTGCCTTGCTGCCCCTCATCACATCGGGAAAGGACACCGCAAGATTGAACCCAAAGCTAATTAAGTAGAAAGATCAATCTAGTAGGCCAAACCAAACTGATAATTCAAGAGACTTGCAAAGATAACCAATCATACATAAAAGAATTCAGAGAAGATTCAAATATTGTTCATAGATGAACTTGATCATAAACCCACAATTAAATGGGGTCTCAACAAACACACCGCAAAAAGAAGATTACATCGAATAGATCTCCACGAGAGAGGGGGAGAACATTATATTGAGATCCAAAAAGAGAGAAGAAGCCATCTAGCTACTAACTATGGACCCGAAGGTCTGAGGTAAACTACTCACACTTCATCGGAGAGGCTACGGTGTTGATGTAGAAGCCCTCCGTGATGGATGCCCCTCTAGCGGAGCTCCGGAACAGGCCCCAAGATGGGATCTCGTGGCATGTAAGGTTGTGGTGGTGGAATTAGGTTTTTGGCTCCGTGATTCCGATCGTTGGGGGTAATGAGGTATATATAGGAGGAAGAAGTACGTCGGTGGAGCAGCGTGGGGCCCACGAGGGTGGACGGCGCCTGGGGTGGGCACGCCCCTACCTCGTGGCCTCCTGGAAGCTTCTCTTACGTAGGGTCCAAGTCTCCTGGATCATATTCGTTCCAAAAATCACGCTCCCGAAGGTTTCATTCCGTTTGGACTCCGTTTGATATTCTTTTTTGTGAAACTCTGAAATAGGCAAAAAAATAGCAATTCTGGGCTGGGCCTCCGGTTAATAGGTTAGTCCCAAAAATAATATAGAAGTGGATAATAAAGCCCAATATTGTCCAAAATAGTAGATAATATAGCATGGAGCAATCAAAAATTATAGAAACGTTGGAGACGTATCACTTCACAGTCAAGACGCATATGAGGGAAGATGCGCCCTTGATCATAAAGAACACATGAATAATAACTGTGATGCTGATAGCTCCAGACCCAATCTGATGAAATCCTTGGCTTGGAATAGGGGTTCTTGGCGCTATCAAAGAAAGTGTTCTGCGCAATGAAGCCATTTGCATTGAAGGACCCTGGTGAAGTTGCAGTACCTGGAAACCTGGGCAGTCTTGGCTTTGGCTTCTGGACCTGTGGCCTGTGCTCGACATGATAGTCAAGTTGCGGACCAGCAGCAGGAGGAGGAACTGAATAGGCCATCGGCGGTGACGGTGACCATAGTTGTATGCTTGCTCAATAGTATGTGGCCTGGGAGGCGGTACCGGAGCAGTGGCAGTGGCTTCAAGCTGCTGGTTGGCATCAGGTGCATCATTGACTTCAGGTGCAATCACTTCGGGCACCACATTGACTTCAGGCGCCACATTAGCTTCAGCCATGACAACGTCATTGGCTTCAGTGTTGGTGTTGGTGGTCGCCTCAATGTTGTTAACCTCCACTTGAGTAGCTGGAGTGTCAGACACGTTCTCCTCGAGAACAACTTGGTTGGTTGGGGGTGTAGCAACACGTGCTTCTTATTCTCTTGGTTCTTCTTGGTCATCGACTGATGCAGCCGGAATATCTTCAGCCATGTTGGCTTCAGACTCAGGGTTGTTCACAGTTGGAGAGGCTTCAGGAAAGACTTGGCATGAAACAGATTGGTGCACTTCTCCTTTTGGAACACTTGACAGAGTGACATGTGGCCTTGGTCCTCTGCGAAGCCTGCGGAACACTGGCGACGCTTGTGGAGATGGAGTTGGTTGGGCCACAAAGTCTTCATCTTCAATCACCGGAGTGGTGACTTCAGTTGGGGGAGTAACAGGTGTTTCTGCTTGACGGGGGGAGTCTTGTGGGTGATCAGCCCATGGGTCATCTGGCGATTACGTCAATGGACGACCAATGTCGATGAGTTTGATGTTCGTAAGAACAAAGCGATGATACCACATTGTGCTCGATCTGAGGAAGGACTTCATCATCTTCAACATTGTCAGGATGACCAATGTCTTCAGCTGCGGTGGGATCAACAGCTGGAATGTCTTCAGCTTCAGGAGCCTCTGTGGAAGTAGGCTCATGAACTATCATTCGACGTTCTTGTTGTGCAGATTCGGGACGAGCAACAGAAATCGGCTCGACTACAAGGGGCTCTGTGGGAGCAGCTTGATCTCTCTTCTTGGTCTTGCGCTTCTTGGTGGGTGGAGCATCATCAGTGGTGTTCTTGGTCTTGCGCTTTCTGGCCTTGGCTTCAGCTGCCCTTGTCTTCTGAAGCTCTGAAGCCACTGTGAGGACCTTAGGCTTCACGCCTGTCATACTGGCTGGGAAGACAATGCGAGGTTCTTCCCGTCTAGATGGTTCAGCTTGGTCCACAGATGGCTTCGTCTTTTGTTGCAGATCGTCAAAGCTGAGATTGGGGGTGTCAAACCACTCATCAATGAAGTTGTTCAATACTTCCACGTTAAAGAGAGGCAAATCATTGAAGATTTCCGCCTCTTGCTTGCTCTTTATCAGCTGCTCAAGAGTGTCGTCAGCAAGATCATCGTCACTTGACAGGTCAATGGCGTCATTCTCGTTCCTCGTAATGCGGCGGGGTCGAGCTGGACCAAAGGTGTGCATAGGCTTCTTTTCTTCTTCTCGGACTTGGAGATGCGTGAGAGATCTTCGCATCGCACACTTGGTGCAGGAGGAGCGATGTGAGGCTTCACTCGCTAAGCTTTTGGTGCGAGGGAAGGCTTCAAGCTTTAGATTTCTTGACTTCTTTGGCCCGGTGGTGCGGTAGCTTCATCAGAATCAGCGTCGTCTACAGGTTCATCCACGGTTGTCCCTTGAACCATTATATGAGTGATGAGACCTTCTAGGTTGTAGAAGGGCCCAACAAGATTGGGTTCAGCTTCGCGTGTGCCATCAACACGAGGAGCAGAGGGGCCTGGATTGAAGTCTAACCCCCGCGACTTCTTGTTTTCTTTGGCCGAGTTCTTGGCAAACTGGAAGTTGCGCTTGAACAGATTGTCGTCACGACACCATAGCAATGAAGATGGGTCGGCATCTGCAGGATGTGGTCCACGGACCATGCAAGGGTAGAAGCCTTGTTCAATGGCTTCACTCCGGACTGGGTGGAAGATTTTTTTACAAGATGTCTCCCTGTGGTCGCTTGATGGCATTCTTCTCAAAGATATTCTGGGTCACGAACCTGTACTTGTGCCATTGTTCTGCCCAATATCTTGAATCCATTGGATTCGTGGTTCTTACCGACCATAGCTCTCTTCAGGATCAATTTTGTAAAGCTCGTAGAGATCTTCGGGCAGATCCATTGATGTGCCTCCACTGCGCTGTCTGCCACCCTTCCTTGCTGATTTTTCTGTGGCCATGTAGTTCAGACTGAATGGCTTCAACACTGTCAAAGGCTTCCGTCTGCTGGTTAGACAGAAACTGGCTTTGGGAGAGTTGATATGATGTTGTAAGAATTCTGCAAATGAATGCAGACTATGAGAACCAAGGGATTCTCCCACGGACATATACCTGTGACAGCATTAGAGTTGCGAGGGAAGGGGAAGAGGTCATATGCATTCTTAGAAGATTTTGAAGATAAATCAGTTTAGAAGACAATGACCTCATAGCGCGAAGACATTCACTTATATGTTGAGAGTTGGTTCCAGATTTGTACGAATCCAAGAATAAGTACAAGTGAGGAATCTAACTATGTGTGAAGCATAAGTGAATATACTAGGCATCATATGCGATGCGCATGTGATAGATCCAAATTTGTGGAGGCAGAAACCACTTTTGGTAAAAAGGATGAATCTATAGGATCAAAAAGACAGTAAAAAGAGGGTTTTAATTTACCACACGATGAACTTCTAGACGGAGTAGAAGATGAGGCCGAGCAGTTCGATCTTCCGCGCCCTAACTTGGCGACGGAGGACACCTACGGCGGCGGCGGAGAAGACGATGTCTGCGGTCGGCGTGAAGACGGCGTCGGAGAGGTCGCAGCAGCTAAGCGCTTCGTCGCTGGTGTCGTCGAGAGCTAGCAGTGGCGCTAGGGTTTGTCGAGGTGGAGAGGTGGAAGAAGGATTTTGACCGCGATTGGACGGGTATTTATAGGGAAAGGGACGGCACAGCACAAGTACGCAGGTGCCCCTGGCGGTTCACATCTGAGGGACACGTGGCGAACATGCAACACATTGGGAGTTGTCCCACGTTCCCACGCCCGCCTGGACTGTCGGATGGTCGTTCCGGCTTCTCCGGGTTTCAGGCAATAAGAATTGAACATTTAAAACATATTTAATGTTTGTCTCTGTATCTTCTGCTGACAAGGACGCAGAGAAGATATTCGGCGCTTTCAACAGAATGCATAAGATTTGGATAGATAGAGTTTGAGGTAGAAAGCATAGAGAGGTTAGGGTCCGATCACATTCACTTAGTTCAAACGATTCAAACGAGAAGACATAGCTATAAGTGAATGCTGTAGAGGACAGAACACTAATATATGTATATATATATATATATATATATATATATATATATATATATATATCATAATAAAAACAAATCAACATAGTTAAGATAATCAAGAAGACATGTTGAAATTGAAGCCAAACCAAATGCGAAGACATAGCAAATGTTACGCCATGAGAAAACACTTCAAACAGAAGAATTTGGTGGTGGCGTTACCCACCGTATAGGAACTATTACACCCAGACACGGCGCACAATTATCGTGGCGCTCCGAAGTCAAATTCCGCGTTAATGTATTCACATTTAGAGTGTAAGTCTTCATTGATTGAAGATATACTTTACTTCGTGTGTTGCACATCTAAGTCATCAACATGCATAAGTGTTAGGATGTGTGCCTGATCACAGGACATTTGAGGATTCCAAGATATTTTACTCGCACACCGCAACTTGCAAAACCTTTTCTCATCCAAGGGATTTGTGAAGATATCTGCCAGTTGCTCTTCAGTGTTGACGTGTATGATATCAATATCTTCCTTCATGACATGATCTCTGAGAAAGTGATGACGAATTTCAATATGCTTTGTCTTCGAGTGCTGAACTGGGTTGTTGGCAATCTTGATGGCGCTTTCATTGTCGTAGTAGAGTGGTACTTGTTTCAGATGGATGCCATAGTCCTTGAGTGTTTGCTTCATCCATAGAAGCCGAGCGCAGCAAGATCCAGCAGCAATGTATTCAGATTCAGCAGTGGATAGAGACACACAGTTCTGCTTCTTTGGAGACCAACAAACAAGTGATCGTCCCAGAAAGTGACATGTGCCTGATGTAGACTTGCGATCCACCTTGTCACCAGCATAATCAGCATCCGAGAATCCCACTAGATCAAACTCTGAGCCCTTCGGATACCATGAAAGATCGTGGATGTCGCCTAGAGGGGGGGTGAATAGGCGTTTTAAAATAATTACGGTTTAGGCTTGAACAAATGCGGAATAAACCTAGCGGTTAATTTGTCAAGCACAAAACCTATAAAACAACTAGGCTCACCTATGTGCACCAACAACTTAAGCTAAGGAAGATAAGCAACTATGTGATAGCAAGATATATGACAAGAAACAATTTGACTATCACAAAGTAAAGTGCATAAGTAAAAGGGCTCGGGTAAGAGATAACCGAGGCACGCGGAGACGAGGATGTATCCCGAAGTTCACACCCTTGCGGATGCTAATCTCAGTTTGGAGCGGTGTGGAGGCACAATGCTCCCCAAGAAGCCACTAGGGCCACCGTAATCTCCTCACGCCCTCGCACAATGCAAGATGTCGTGATTCCACTAAGGGACCCTTGAGGGCGGTCACCGAACCTGTTCAAATGGCAACCCTTGGGGCGGTCACCGAACCCAGACACTTTGGCAACCCTTGGGGCGGTCACTGCACCAAATTGCTCGAGGCGATCTCCACAACCTAATTGGAGACCCGACGCTTGGGAGCTTTACACCATAATGATTGAGCTCCGAACACCACCAACCGTCTAGGGCGCCCAAGCACCCAAGAGGAACAAGCTCAAGGGTACCAAGCACCCAAGAGTAATAAGCTTCTCAACTTGTAATTTCCATGTATCACCGTGGAGAACTCAAACTGATGCACCAAATGCAATGGCAAGGGAACACGAAGTGCCCAAGTCCTTCTCTCTCAAATCCCACCGAAGCAACTAATGCTAGGGAGGAAAATGAGAGGAAGAACAAGAAGGAGAACACCAAGAACTCCAAGATCTAGATCCAAGGGGTTCCCCTCACATAGAGGAGAAAGTGATTGGTGGAAATGTGGATCTAGATCTCCTCTCTCTTTTCCCTCAAAAACTAGCAAGAATCCATGGAGGGATTGAGAGTTAGCAAGCTCGAAGAAGGTCAACAATGGGGGAAGAACAAGAGCTCAAAAGATAAGGTTCATTGGGGGAAGAAGACCCCCTTTTATAGGAGGGAAAAAATATAACCGTTATGTGCTTAGCCCGCACACGAGCGGTACTACCGCTCGGGCGGAAGAAACAGGGAAAAGGGGCAACAAAACATGAACCTTGGGGCGGTAGTACCGCCGATAAGCGGTACTACCGCTCACCCCAGCGGTACTACCGCTGGAGGAGCATAACACGGGACAAAAGGAGGCAGGACAGAGCAGAGTACGGTGGCAGTAGTGCATTAGCGGTACTACCGCTCGACCGGAGCGGTACTACCGTGCCTTACTGCCGCGCGACTACTGCTGAACCCGACACGAAAAGAGCAGACCCAAAATCGAGGTGGTGGTGGAGCGGTACTACCGCTTGACGCTACAAGCGGTACTACCGCTGCAACCGTGGTACTACCGCAGGGAGAAAAACAGAACTGCCAAAACTTCATCATATGAGCTCCGAATTGAGCAAACTCAAGCTTGTTGGATAGAGGAAGACGAGTAGCATAACCTCCAACATCGAAAAGGTAGGGGAGGTATGCCTAACAAATAGAGGAGTGAAACCTCCAACCGAGAAGAACCGGCATAACCTCCAACATCGAAAACATCATAGAAGATGCATGAGTGAACTCCGTTTTCGATGAACTCGAGCTTGTCAACAAGATGAACATAAGCTCCAAAACTCACAAAGAGAAGAACCAAACAAGAGCCAATAAAGATGATGCAAGGATGCAATGGTTTGAGCTCTCTATGAGCGATACGATCAAGCTACTCATCGAGAGCCCCCCTTGATAGTACGGCAATCGATCCTATAACCCGGTCTCCCAACTACCATCATGAGACCGGTAAAATAGAAAACCTATAAGAGTAAACCTTTGCCTTGCACATGGTCCACTTGAGCTAGATGATGACGATCTTGACTCCCTCAAGTTGGACCACCTTTCTTGATTGCGTTGGCTCGATGAAGACTAGTTGATTGCTCCCCCATACTCCACTATGGGTGAGCCACCCTTCCGCACATCTTCACAAGTCCATTGTCACCACAATGGATGGCAAGCTTCAAGCATTTGATCTCTTCGTGATGCTTCACTTGAACTTGCTCGCTTCACTTGAACTTGCACACCGCAACCTAACCTCACAAAGAACTCTCACGAAGACCATGGGTTAGTACACAAAGCGTAATTGACAATGCTTACCATACAATGGGATCGCTTGATCCCTCTCAGTACATCTTCTACGCTTTGTGTGTTGATCAACTTGATTCACTCTTTGAACGAGTCTTGATCAACCTCTCACAAGACCAATCTTTTAGATAATTCCTTGAATAGCACCTTGGTCGACGCAAACTCTCCTTGAAACCAACACATGTACTCCAAGAAAAGCCTATGGACAAAACCTTCAAATATAACTCAAGGCAACCATTAGTCCATAGAGATTGTTATCAATTACCAAAACCAAACATGGGGGCACCGCATGTTCTTTCATACCATAATCCTAATGTTGGGGTGTAAGCCAAATATCAAAGAATTCGCTTCACAGCTAAGTGATGCGATTCCTTTGGTGCCGCTTGCAATCGAGCACACATGCAAACACTAAGCATAATATCTGGTCTAGATGCACATAAATAAAGTAAAGAACCAATCATGGAGCGGTATACCTTTTGATCGAACTCTTTACCATTGGCGTCAGGATCCGTATGACTCTTGGTTGGCATTGGCGTCGTGTAACCTTTGCGATCTTGCATTCCAAACTTCTTCAGCAATCTTTGAGGTATTTCTCTTGAGATATGAAGATGCCATTTCTTTGTCGATTTAATTTGAAGACCAAGGAAGAACTTCAGCTCACCCATCATGGACATCCGATATTGCTCTTGCATCATGTGTCCAAACTCATCCTTGTATTTCTGGTTGGTACAGCCGAAGATAATGTCATCCACATATATTTGGCACACAAACAGTTCACCATCATATGTTTTCGTGAAGAGTGTGGGATCCAGGGAACCAGGTTTGAAGCCTTTGTTCTTCAGGAAGTCTTTCAGCGTGTCATACCAAGCCCGAGGGGCTTGTTTGAGGCCATACAGTGCCTTGTTTAGCTTGTACACCATATCAGGATGTTTTGGATCTTCAAAGCCGGGAGGTTGTGCAACATACATTTCTTCTTCAATCTTGCCGTTGAGAAATGGACTCTTCACATCCATTTGGTACAGCAAGATGTTGTGATGGTTAGCATAGGCTAGCAATATGTGAATAGCTTCAAGCCTAGCCACAGGAGCAAATGTTTCATCAAAGTCAATCCCTTCAATTTGAGTGTATCCTTGAGCAATGAGACGAGCTTTGTTTCTGACAATTTGACCATGCTCATCTTGTTTGTTGCGATATATCCATTTTGTGCCTATTATATTGTGCTTGCGGGGGTCAGGACGCTTGACAAGTTCCCAGACATTGTTCAGCTTGAACTGTTGAAGCTCTTCTTGCATAGCTTGAATCCATTCAGGTTCCATGAAGGCTTCAGCAACTTTCTTGGGTTCAGATATTGAGACAAATGCAAAGTTCCCACAGAAATTTGCTAGATGTGTTGCTCTTGAACGAGTGAGTGGACCAGGCGCATTGATGATATCAATAATCTTCTCAATGTGTACTTCATTTGCAACACGAGGATGAACTGGACGAAGATTTTGTTCTTGCTGGTCATTGTCATCATTAGGAGGATTGTCTTCGGGCTGAGCATTGTCTTCTGGTTGATTAGGTGCAGAAATGATAAGTTCCTCTTCAGGTTGTGCTTCAGACGGTATGATTTCTCCAGTTCCCATGAGCTTGATGTATTCACTAGGTGGAACTTCATCTAGCACATTTGGCAGGTGCTCTCTTTGCAAGCCGTTAGTCTCATCGAACCGCACATCCACAGTTTCAACCACTTTATAGTGAAAGAGGTTGAAGACTCAGAGGAGTGCGAATCCTTTCCGTGAATCGAGCATAAAACCTTCATGTGCTTTCGGTGCAAATTTTGAAGTGTGATGTGGATCCTTGATCCAAAGACTCCTAGCACCAAATACTCAAGTAGTCGACATTTGGCTTCTTACCAGAGATGAGTTCATACGATGTTTTCTTCATAAGCTTGTGAAGATAAACACGGTTGATGACATGGCATGCAAGATCAATAGCTTCGTGCCGTGACTTTCTTGGTGTCTTGTATTCATCGAGCATCGTCCGAGCCATCTCAATGAGTGTTCTGTTCTTGCGCTCCATGATGCCATTCTCTTTGAGGGGTGTACGGAGTCGAGAACTCATGAGTGATGCCTAATGTATCCAAGTACAGATCGAGGCCGGTGTTCTTGAACTCTGTGCCATTGTCACTCGTGATATGCTTGATCTTGACGCCATAGTTGTTCATGGCACGGTTGGCGAAGCGTCTAAAGACATCCTGCACTTCAGTCTTGTAGAGAATTATGTGCACCCACGTATATCTTGAGTAATCGTCAACAATGACGAAGCCATAAAGACAAGCAGTAGTAGTGAGAGTAGAGTAGTGAGTAGGGCCAAATAAGTCCATGTGTAGCAGCTCGAAGGGTTGAGATGTCGTCATGATTGTCTTTGAGGGATGCTTGGCCCTAGTAATCTTTCCAGCTTCGTAGGCACCGCACAAGTGATCCTTCTTGAACTTGACGCCCTCGATGCCTATGACATGCTTCTTCTTTGAGAGAGTGTGTAAGTTCCTCATGCCAGCATGCCCTAACCTCTGATGCCAGAGCCAGCACTCTGAAGCTTTTGCAAGAAGGCATACGGCAAGCTATGGCCCTGTTGAGAAATCTACCATGTATAGATCATCTTTCCGGTACCCTTCAAAGACTAGAGACTTGTCAGATTCCATTAGTACAAGGCAACGATATTTTCCAAATATCACAATCATGTTCAAGTCACAAAGCATTGAGATGTACATTAAGTTGAAACCAAGGGATTCAACAAGCATCACTTTATCCATGTGTTGATCCTTTGAGATTGCAACTCTACCTAGACCCAATACCTTGCTTTTACCAGTGTCAGCAAATGTGATGTGACTCTTGTTAGATGGATGTAAGGTTGAGTCCATGAGAAGACTTCGATCACCAGTCATATGATTAGTACATCCGCTGTCCATAATGCATTCTGAAGCATGAGGTGTCATACCCTACAGTACAGTTAGGGGGATAGGCTTCACAAAGAGTAATGTGAAGCATAAACATTTGACGGGCAAGAGGATTATCAAAGCTCAGATCAAGATTAGGACTGATAGGACGGTTGGTAAGCGATTCAGGAACAAAATACATAGTGAGACCATTTGGGCATTTGATCTTGCGCCCTACAAGATTTTTTAGGTCCCCAGCAATAGCATCAGACGCCTTTGATTTCTGGCTAGAGACCTTTCCCTGCAAAATAAAGTTAATTCTTCTTAACCACCCACATCTTCACGGGTGGCTTAGAAGCAATGAGTCTAAGTGCAGCATCTGAGAACTTCGGCTTTGAAGCCCTAGCAAATAGCCTTGCAGGAGGTGAATAGTGCTCATATGAATAAGCAGAATAGTTCTTAGTTTTATGAACATAGCGGTTTGAAGAAACACGCTCATATTCATAAGTCTGAGTATGCTTTCCCTACAAAACATTGGCGTTAGGGTGACTCAGGTGAGTCCTCTGTCTTTATGAAGCCTTTGGACCATATGAAGCCTTTGGTCTGGGATTTGTCTTCTTCCCAGGTGGTGTCATGATGACATTCACAGGAAGATTCTCGAGAAAACTTTTGGGAACCCAGATCTTCTTCATAGGTGGCCCATTCCTGCAGTTAGTACCAATATACCTGGCAAACACTTCACCATTCTGATTCTTAAACAGTTTATAGTTTGCATCAAAGGATTCATCAATGATAATAGGATTAGCACAAGTGAAGCCAGATAAGGTGGATGGATCCACTGAAGGTCCCTTTGCAGCAACCCATGTGGTTTTGGGATACTGCTCAGGATTCCAGTAGGAGCCATCAACATTCATTTTCCTCTCGAACCCAACACCCTCTTTCCTAGGGTTTCGGTTCAGAATCTGCTTTTGAGGACATCGCGATGTCTCGATGCCCTTTGAGACTTTTGTACATCCCCTGTTTCAAGCAATGTCTTCAACCTAGCATTTTCATCGCCAATAGTAGTGGTATCCTCGTGAGAGGGTTAGTTACCACATCGGTGATTGAAGATATTGCAACCTTGATGGCAGCGATAGAACATTCAAAGAATGTAAGCTTAATCATGCTCAAGGCATTTTAGACATGGTGGTTCAAATCCTTCCTGAGCGGAACTGATCTGTTGAGCGCGAAGTGACTCATTCTCTTTTTGAAGATCTTCATGAGCCACTCTAAATTTCTCAAGTTCTTGCTTCCTTTGAAGATAATCGTACGAGAGCTTTTCATGAGTGGTTGAGAGCGTTTCATGACGACTTTCAAGTTCCTGGTACTTAACATGAAGATTTTTTATGTCTTCAATTAAGGACTGAGAACGCGTCATTTCAGCGTCCAACAGGTCATTGCTTTTGTCTAACAGTTTTTGAGTATGTTCCATAGCTTTACATTGTTCGATTGCAATTTTAGCAAGTGTTTTGTAGTTGGCTTTGGATTCACAATCAGAGTCATCTTCACTTGATGTTTGAAAGTAAGCATCATGATTTTACCTTGGCACCACGTGCCATGAAGCAGTAGGTGGGATCAGAGTCATCCTTGTCATTAGCTTCAGCGTTGGTGGCCAGAGCCATTGTCTTGATGTTGAAGATGGACTTGGCAACATAGGTCAGTAGCTAGAGCCAGACTTACAACGCCAGGTCGGACTCCTCCTCGGACTCCACCTCCGCCTCCTCGAGCGGACTCCTCCTCTGAATCCATCTCCTTGCCGACAAAAGCACGAGCCTTGCGGATGAGCTCTTCTTATGAGATGAAGACTTGGATGAGGACTTGGAAGAAGACTTTGAGGATTTCTTCTTCTTCTTGTCATCAGAATCGTATTCCTTGCTCTTCTTTTTCTTCTTGTTCTCATTGTCCCATGTGGACACTCAGAGATGTAGTGTCCAGGTTTCTTGCACTTGTGACATGTTCTCTTCTTGTAGTCATGAGCGGAAGCTTCATCATTTCTTGAGCTGGATCGTGAATACTTTCTGAACTTATGGAACTTCTTCACAAGCATAGCAAGTTCCTTTCCAATGTCTTCAGGATCATCAGAACTGCAGTCAGATTCTTCTTCAGATGAGGAAACAACTTTTTCCTTCAAAGCACGAGTTCGGCCGTAGTTGGGACCATAGATATCTCTTTTCTCAGATAGCTAGAACTCATGTGTGTTGAGCCTCTCAAGTATATCAGACGGATCGAGTGTCTTGAAGTCGTATGCGTTCTTGTATCATGAGGGCAAGGGTGTCGAACGAGCTGTCAAGAGATCTCGGTAGTGTCTTGACGATTTCATGCTTGGTGATCTCGGTGGCTGAGAGCACGAAGCTCATTTGTGATGTCAGTGAGCCGATCAAACGTGAGCTGGACATTCTCATTGTCGTTTCTCTTGAAGCAGTTGAAGAGGTTGCAAAGAACACTGATCCTTTGATCTCTCTGGGTTGAGACTCCTTCGTTGACCTTGGAGAGCCAGTCCCAGACTAGCTTCGACGTTTCTAGAGCACTCACACGGCCATATTGTCCTTTGGTCAGATGACCACAAATGGCGTTCTTGGCAGTAGAATCCAATTGAATGAACTTCTTGACATCAGCAGGGGTGACACCTTCACCAGTCTTGGGAACGCCATTCTTGACGACATACCAGAGGTCGACGTCAATGGCTTCAAGATGCATGCGCATCTTATTCTTCCAATAGGGATATTCATTTCCATCGAAGACGGGGCAAGCAGCGGAGACTTTGATTATCCCTGCAGTCGACATAGCTAAATATCTAGGTGGTTAAACCGAATCACACAGAACAAGGGAGTACCTTGCTCTGATACCAAGTGAAAGTGCTAGTTATTGACTAGAGGGGGGGTGAATAGGCGATTTTTATGAAAGTCTTCAAAACATGAGAGTTTCGAAGACAAACACAAGAAATGAACCTATTGATATGCAGCAGAAGGTAGACTACACTAAGCAAGCCATAGTCAAGTATGCAATGAAGTGAAATCACAAAGACTAATAGCAGCTAGGTAGTAAAGATCAGGATGGAAGATAGTATGAAGCCAAACAATGATAGTAGTCACACAAAGTGAAGTCAAATGTAGTGCAAGCGTGCAATGACTTCACGAAGATAAACTGTAATACAGAGAGAGGAGAGGATAGAACCAGTCACTTGTTGAGGACACATGATTTGTTGGACCAGTTCTGGTTGCTGTGACAACTGTATGTCTGGTTAGGGAGGCTGAGATTCAACTCAGAAGACCGCGTCTTCACCTTATTCCCCTTGAGCTAAGGACACCCAGTCCTCGCCCAATCACTCTGGTAAGTCTTCAAGGTAGACTTCCAAACCTTCACAGACTTTGTTCACCGGCGATCCACAATGACTCTTGGATGCTCAGAACGTGATGCCTAACCGGCTGGAGGATTCACAGTCCTCAAGTGTAACAAGTCTTCAGGTCACGCGGACAGAAAGACTTCAGTGATGCCTAACACTCTTTGGCTCTGGGTGTTTGGGCTTTGTCCTTGCAAGGATTTCTCTTTCTCTCAAAAGCTTCGGAGGCGGGTTGCTCTCAAACGACAAAATTCGTGCACTAACTCTGAGCAGCCACCAATTTATGGTGTAGGGGGTGGGATATTTATAGACACTAGGCAACCCGACCTGATTTGTCCGAAATGACCACAGGTCACTAAGGAACCGACATGTGTTCCAACGGTCGATTTCAAACACACGCGGCAACTTTACTTGGGCTACAAGTAAAGCTGACTCATCCAGCTCTGGATAAGATTTGCTCTCGTTGTCTTCGCTCGAAGACATAGGATTTTGGTTGAGCATCACTTCAGTCACTCTGACTTTGTTCACTGGGACCCCATTTAACAGTACGGTGGTTCCTACGACTCAACAAAGAAGAAAAGGAAACAACGAAACAACTAAGTCTTTGCGCTCCATAGTCTTCACGCAATGCCTTCTCTTGTCATAGTCTTCAATGTGAATATCTTCACATACCACCATTGTCTTCAATGTCTTCATACATTTTTAGGGGTCATCTCCGGTAGGTAAATCGAATCAATGAGGGACTACTACCTGTGTTATCCTGCAATTCTCACAAACACATTAGTCCCTCAACCAGGTTTGTCGTCAATACTCCAAAACCAACTAGGGGTGGCACTAGATGCACTTACAGCACCCCATCAAAACTCTCTCATGATTTTCATGAGTTCTTCATAAAGGCCCGGGAAGTTTAAAGACATCCATCAAATAGGTCGGCGGGGATTGCATAACTACCTTGATGAGGATTTCTTTGCCGCCATTAGAAAATCCTCCGTATTGCACACCATTCCTTTCAAAAGTTGCGCTTGGATGATGTGAAAAATCCCTCATGTCATTCGGTCCATTGGTGTAGGGAGCCCCAAATATTTTGCTCAAACTATACTTGCGTAACCCTGCAGCACAACCTTGACCTCCTGTTGTACATCGCTAGGGCAAGCTTTCCCATGCATGAGACCATTTGTGTCAAAATTTCCCAATTGGCATGTCCCTTGGGCATGTGATCACTTGCTGCACCGCCGACCTTGCTCGGCCTCTGCCTTAAAAAAGACCATGAGGACTTTTTTCAATTTTTAGGGCATGTATGTATGTAAATATTTGCAGCTACTAAGGGGCGATAAACAATAGGACAATCACGTTGCTAAGGCAAACATAATGACTTCAATTCATTTAGGAACCGGATATTCAGCGAACGTCAGCTTTTAGGCAAGACAAATTGAACATTTTTTAATAGCAATTATGTTCGTCGAGAATGGCAAGTTTAGTTGGCGAGTATGGCAAATCCGCTTCAGCTTTTTCTTTTTGCCAGGAAATTATTGTGCTTGCAAACTAAAATTGCCATAATTGCGCCAAATATAAATTGCCATGAAAACGCCAGATTTGCCATGCCTAGAAATCTGACGTCATATTTTTAGCGTTTTTGTTCATTTAACCCTCATCAGATTAAGGAGAAAAATTCCAGGCCTAAAAAAATGTTGGGCTTTTTTGCGGATGAAAACAACCATTGGTTTTATATACATTCACATACGAATATGAGTTTATTTGTGAAATTCAGCACGTTTGTAATGTACATTGATGTTCTTTCTTTGCGAAGGGGTACATCGATGTTCTAACGTACTGTATTTTCTTTAAAATATTGAAAACTATCAAATATAATGTTCATGAAGTTATCTTTATTGTCCTCGCAAAAAATCTTTAAATATTATTTAGTACTCCTACTTTCTCTTTAAAACTAATAATTGTTATTACTTCTTTTTAGAAGAAGTAATTGTTACTGGACAATGGGTCTAATTGTCACCTTCTTTTTCGAGTTGATCTAATTGTCACCTTTTGATTTGTTCACGATGGACACACCACGACGGCCTTACGGCCCATTAGAAAACGAAACCGACCCCATAGAGAAAATTTCAAAGCCCAACCCACCAGTCCGCGCACCGCCAAAGCCCGAACCATCCGCCCCCCTCCGGCACCGACCCACCGCCGCTCACCATGGAGCCTGCGGCGATGGACTTTTTTCAATTTTTAGGACATATATGTATGTAAATATTTGCAGCTACTAAGGGTCGATAAACAATAGGATGATCACGTTGTTAAGGCAAACATAATGACTTCAATCGTTTAGGACCCGAATTTTCAGCAACATCAGCTTTTAGGCATGATAAATCGAACATTTTTAATGGCAAATTATGTTCGTCGAGAATGTCAAGTTTAGTTGGCGAGCATGGAAAATCCGCTTCATTTTTTTGCCAGAAAATTGTTGTGATTGCAAACTAAAATTGCCATCATCGCACCGAATATAAATTGCCATGAAAACGTCAGATTTGCCATGCCTAGAAATATGACGTCATATTTTTAGCATTTCTGTTCATTTAACCCTCATCGGGTTAAGGAGAAAATTTCAGGCCTAACAAATGTTGTTTTTTGTGTGGATGATAACAACAGTTGGTTTTAAATACATTCCCACATGAATGTGAATTTATTTGTGAAATTTAGCACGTTTATAATGTACATCGATGTTCTTTCTTTGCGAAGGTGTACATCGATGTTCTAACGTACTGCATTTTTTTAGAATTATTGAAAACTATCAAATATAATGTTCATGAAGTTATCGTTATTATCCTGGCAAAAAAATCTTTAAATATTAATTAGTACTCCTACTTTCTCTTTAAAACTAACTGTTGCTTCATTTGAGAAAACAAAACTAATTGTTACTGGAGAATGGATCTAATTGTCACCTTTTGATCCGTTCACGATGGACACACCACTACGACATTACGACCCATTAGAAAACAAAACCGACCCCATAGAAGAGTTCAAAGCCCAACCCACAAATCCGCGCACCGCCAAAGCCCGACCGAACCAGCCAACCCCTCCTCCGGCGCCGACCCACCAGGCCACCACCACCGCTCGCCATGGAGCCCGCGGCGATGGACCGCATCGCCGTCCGGCTCTCCGCCGTCGACGACCTCTACTTCCCCACGGCCTTCCTCCACACCTCGCCGCCACCGCCGGCGCGCAAGTCGGCCCTGCTCGACCTCCTCTCCCGCGACGCCCCGCTCTTCCTCGAGGGTTTAGGGTTTAGGGTTAGGGTTAGCATCCATCTCAGAAAGAAAAAGAAAAAGACTCAAAAAAAATTCTCAAAAAAAAGGAAAAAGTCTCGCTGTCATTTATAAAACTCTAGAAAAATCAAAAACTTTCTCACCGTGACCAACCAGCATGCGCTATGTGGCATAGCTGATTGGCCACCATTCTACCGCACCTTAATGGGTTTAATGGGAAATTAGGCATACCAATCAAAGATGCGCAAAACAAAAAGAAAACGAGACGCATAATAATTAATCCTTTCAAAGTCCAGTAGTCTGAAATATTAAACTGATTTTGTGAAATTACTAATCTGATTTTAATGAGGAAAAGCAAATGCCTTAATTGAGCAAATTTTGCTAATGTGTTTAAGACCTTGGCTTGCGCCCCGTCATCGCCGGATGGCATTGTTTGGATGCTGTCGTGATGAATGTTTCAATGGACACACTAATTTACCTCCCGTTGAAATGGATGATGTCGTGATGAAAGCCTCAATGGACACACTAATTTATCTCCTATTACAAGGCATGGGCATATGTGCTAGTAAACTCCAAACAAATTTGGAAACATGAACACTTTTTGGATCTATGAACAATTTTTGAAAGAGAGAACATTTTTTAAACTTAGAACAAAATTTAAATGAGAACAAATTTTCAATTTATAAACATTTTTTATGAAATCACAAAAATAATTGTGGAATGTTTTGAAAACAAAAATGGAAAAGGGGAGCAAATAATAAAAAATAAACTAGAAGAAAACAAAAATAATAACGAAACAAACAGGAAAAAACCCAATTAAAAAACCGGACAAAATCTTAAAGAACGCACCTAAACCGGAAGCATGTGTAGCCTCAAATGGGTACACCAGCAATTTGACGCGACGTGCGTCATATAGGGAATTCGGGTGTGTACATTGTTCGCGGCGATACACGAGAGGGGCGTTTTGCCACCCAGGAGCACAAAATATGCTCTAAATTTATTTTGAAATGTCAGAAATGCCGATAAAATGTTTTGTCCATACATCTCGACATTCTGCGTACTCACAAAGTCGTTTCGCAAAAAACCGATAATTTTTGTGTCGCATGTGAAAAAGACAAAATTCAGTGGTTAAAAAGGCTTTTCACGAGACGTTTCTTTGTCTTTTTTACACAAGCCATAGAAAATGCTAGTTTTCCACAAAACTTGGCGTGCGCACATAAAATACCGAGATGTACGCGTTATTTTTTTGTTCGAAATTTTTTTGGCACTTTGAAATGTTTTTCCGATGGCAGGAGCATATGCTCCCATGTGCCAAAGTGAATTTCCGGTAATACTACGTGCTATAGGTTTACTCTTCTTTGAGTTTTATCATGGTCAAGACTTAGGCAAGGGCTGGGGCGCAATTTGGCCTGGACCCAGCGTGAGGCATGTAAACACACCTCTAGGTAGCCCGGGATTGAGCCTAACTGGTTGCATCTTCCTTAGCCCAACAAAGGTCTCAATCTCCACGTACAATCAAAATTCTAGTCCTTTGAACATCACACATGTTCATACTACTGGTGGATTGCCCATGCATTTCAAGGCTAGCAAATGAATTTATAAACAATTCTTATTTTCTCC
The DNA here is from genome assembly GCA_021605145.1 of Aegilops bicornis. Classification (NCBI taxonomy): domain Eukaryota; kingdom Viridiplantae; phylum Streptophyta; class Magnoliopsida; order Poales; family Poaceae; genus Aegilops; species Aegilops bicornis. Next base: position 55,315,590 of record CM038670.1, read on the forward strand.
CATAAACTAGCACATTGCATGCAATGTTCAATCACAACAGAAATGCAAGCATCTTCTTCTCACTATTCTTACAAACACCACACACCCCTCTAGTCCCGTTTCCCGCTAAACTTTTCGTCTATCACCTTCTCTCAACATGCATCCTCTCAATCTATTGCCCCTTGACTATGCATGTTGCTTTCATGTCGTTGTTTTGTTGTCTCGAACAATACAAAAACAACCGAACCATGTCACCTTCTACCCGATCTATTCTTAATCCAAGCAAGCTAAATCTAGTTGAATGTTTGTGTGTTGTCATGGAAGAACAAACTTATCTATGAAAACATATATCAAAATATCATTATATGAATGAAGGAAATATGCCCTAGAGGTAATAATAAAGTTGTATTTATATTTCCTTATATCATGATAAATGTTTATTATCCATACTAGAATTGTATTAACCGGAAACTTGATACATATGTGGATACATAGACAAAACACCATGTCCCTACTAAGCCTCTACTAGACTAGCTCGTTAATCAAAGATGGTTAAGTTTCTTAGCCATAGACATGTGTTGTCATTTGATGAATGAGATCACATCATTAGAGAATGATATGATGGACAAGACCCATCCGTTAGCTTAGCATAATGATCATTTAGTTTTATTGCTATTGCTTTCTACATATGATGGACAAGACCCAACCGTGTTAACCTAACGCTTCCATTTTCGGTCTACGAGGGTACGTGGACACACTCTCCCGTCTCGTTTCTACGCATCTTCTAGATAGATCTTGCGTGATCGTAGGAAATTTTTTGAAATTGCATGCTACGTTCCCAAACAGTGTGTACATCACATGTTTATGACTATGTTGTGACAAATAATTCTTGTTTATCTCTCACTTTCCTCTAAATATGTTTCTCCAAACATGCATTTCAATTTTCGTCCTCGCCAAAATTTTACTTTCATGTGCTCCTTCAACCCGACAAATATGTCTTATCCCCCCTCCATGAGATTCCCTTTGCGTTGGTGTGTTGCACATGTGATCTTTAGAAACAAGGCAAGCGAGTGGCATCGTCAACATGAGTCATTTGCATTGGGCACTCGAGAAGAAGGTACAACCAGCTTGTCTGACCAGATTTGATTTTGTATAGGTGTTACTCTTCTATATTGACGAGATCCGTCTCTAAAGCGAATTATACTTTCTCCTATTTAGCACAAGTACTAAAATTGATATGCAAAACTTGAAGACGTGCATAATTTATTTCACAAATTCTCTTGCCACGGCATGGAGTTTCAAATTTTCTATCGACGGAACCTAATTGAACCATCTATACATTGCACATGAGAATTGCCAAACAATTGATAATACCAACAAATTTTGGCATCAATTTGAAAGAACACAAAACTGATAACTACAAAAAGGAAAGGCGAGGAGGACACTAACATAACAATACCCTGCAACAGTATGTACGTAATTTGACTCCAGTTTTATGAGTGGCATGCTGGTGCTTTTATTATGAGTGGAAACGTCATCATGTCACTGTCTGATTCCCCTGCAACATCACAAGAACAACATATGTTTATTATCCTAGGTAAACAAATTACACCACGATCGAGACCATACAATCTAGTTTAATTAGACATCTAAAGAACTAGTTATACATAGATAGAAGCATTGTATCCTCCAAGTAATCGAATCTGAAAAGAGAAACCATACTTACCGTTTAAGTATATATAGACATACAAACTTTCAGTGCTAGTATCATAAACACTGCACGAGGAAATTGATATGAAGATCACCTTACAAGTATCTATTAGATTAACACCAAATAGTTATCTGGATCGACCAAAAATCCCAGAAATATTCCAAAATTAAGCACATATATAGACATGAAAAAAAACATTGCTCAAAACATCTCTGATTGAGTTAGTACATGTTTTCTTTTGGGTCGCCCTCTCTTGCATTTGTACACCTTTGAAAATGTTTTGTTAACATGTGTGATCAACTGGTCATTGCATCTTCGCCCTGCAGCAGTGTCACGGATCAGCCAGAGCCTCCTTTCTTTGGGCCCAACTATATCCGTCGTTCATTTACGTGACCTGGCCTCAACATTTTTTGATTCTAAGAGCATCTCTAGCATATCCATCAACCGGCCGTCCGGCAAAACTCGTTTATGGTATCCCGGAAACATTTTTTGCAGGAGTCGGACGCTGAGCCAGAGCAGATTCTACATACCGAGCCCGCATATTTAAACTTGCATTTCGCGCTTAAAACTAGATCGCCGGAGTTCATCTAGTACATACCATACGAAGTTCATTACAAACCGAAATTAAACATAACAAAGGGAAATCTAACACACTAGCATACTACATCTACTTGTTGCCGAGTCGCCGCCGCCGCCCTCGTTGTCGGAGTCGCCGTCGCCACCCTCATCACCGGAGTCGCTGTCGCAGGGCGGGGGCTTGTTGTCGTGGAGGGTGTAGTAGATCAGCATACCGGAGAGGGGCGAAGCGAGCTGATACTCCTCTTGGAGCGCCGGCATGCGCGCGGCCACAGTTGCATCTCCGGCGGCGGCGGCCTCCTTTGCCTCCCACCATGCGCGCTCGGCTGCCCGAAGCCGATGGACGGATCGAAGAGCCTCCCGAATCGCCGGAAAGTCGCCCACGCCCGCAAGCCGGTGCTGCGGGATTTCGCACCACCGGTGCGTGCCTGCTCCCTGCTCTTCTCTTACACGGGAGGGCGGAGAGAGGAGTTGTCTGCCTCGTCGTCTTTGCGCCGCTTGAGGCCGGTGAACACACCACGCCTGCCGAACCCCCCGCCGCGCCCGAACCCATTGTGCCCGCCGAACCCCCCGCCGCTGCCACACCCTGCACCCTCGGACGCCATCGCCGCCAAGATCCGGTGGTCAAATGCGTCGGAAATTGCTGCCGAAGGGGAAAAGATTTCTCGCCGGAGTTTTGATTTTGTGGTGGAGATGGATGAGGGGAATGACGGACGAGACCCTAAAATGACCCGGCGCCCGTATATATACCGGAATGACGGTCGGTTTACAGGCCGCTTGTAAAACTGTTACGGGTCGGGCCCTTTTTTGCATACCTGCTCGGCCGTATTTTTGTCTAAACCAGCCAAACAAAACGCAGTTCACATGACTTTTGCTAGAGATCCTCTTAAACAACCAGAGGGTATTCCTTCACGGCCAAGTCGAACGTAGGCGCTACGAAACGCGAATGCACAGGGCGCCACCAGTAACCGCACGATCGGGATCGAACGGACGAGAAGTAACCACCATCCCAGCCGCCCGTCCCACGATCCAGCGGCCGCGGATAAACCCTAGGCGCCCGTGAGATCCTATATAAGGCGGGGCCGACGGCATCCATCCATCCCTCCTCCACCTCCCACCCCATCGCCGCCGCAGGCTTTGACTCCATCGCCTCTCCCTCCTCTTCGTCTCCGGCCGGCCAGGTACTCCTCCCCGCCGCCCGCCGGCAGTTCCCGCGCCGGTGGTTACCTCCCCTCTCGCTCGTACGCCGTCGCATGTATAGGTCGTTCGCGCGCCAGTAGGTGATGTATGGGTCGATCTGGTCGGTTTCGTTTCTTAGCCTGTCGCGTGAGCTGATTACCTAGATGGCTAGATCTGCTCGGTTAGCCTTTTCGCCTTGCTTGGTTCAATCCAGAGCCTGTCGCGTTAACTTGTTGTGTTGGTCTCCGACGCTCTGAATCTGGATCACCGTCATGTTATAGTTGATAGCTTGATGCGATCTGTATGTCTCTTGTTCTAGACTAGCCCTGCTGTAGAGCGATCTGTTTGTTTGCAATCGTTGGGCTACGTAAATCTCGTTATATATCTTGGTTCTATGTTGAATTGATTAATGCTGCAGCACCAGTTTGTAGGATCCTGCAGTTTTTAGTCCGATTGGTGCATAGTTCCTCTAGTTTAGCTATGTATAGTTTGCACTGGTCTTTGTTAGCAAATTGGAGATGCAAAAGTGCCCATCGTCTAATGGTAAAGACTGGAGGCCTCCTTGCGGGGCCTTCTCATATAGGTTCGATTCCTATTGGGTGCTTCTGCAGACGATACCCTGCATCTCCAATTTGCTCTCAACCTGAATTGCCTTGTCAAGTAGTTGCCTTGCCTGCTAATCTTTGTCCCATCGGATTAGAACATGCTTGGCTACTTGACAAGGTATTCTGGTCTATGTTTACCTTATTCTTCTGTTAAGAATCATTTGGAATATTTTTACATGCCTTGTGTGATGAATTTGAATAATTGTAGTGGTTTCACGAATTTAACTGTTTTCACTGGCACTGTTTGTGTCTGTTGGTGGTTTGTTGCAGTATTATTAGTGCAATTCTAGCTTTTATGTAGTTTCAAGTCTAGTTCTGCTTGCCTGTCAAGTATTGCCTGATGATTTATATATTTCAATGATTGTATGTTTTCATATTATTGCTTCAAATTATCACTGTCATTGAATTGCTATCCATTTGAATAAGAAACAGTAGTATTGAACTTCTTGAACTCATATCACCATCCCTAATTGTCTATGCAGGTAGTTAACAGCTCCAGCAGCCATGGGAAAGGAGAAGATCCACATCAGCATTGTGGTCATTGGCCATGTTGACTCTGGCAAGTCAACCACGACCGGCCACCTCATCTACAAGCTTGGAGGCATTGACAAGCGTGTGATCGAGAGGTTTGAGAAGGAAGCCGCTGAGATGAACAAGAGGTCTTTCAAGTATGCCTGGGTGCTTGACAAGCTCAAGGCTGAGCGTGAGAGGGGTATCACCATTGATATTGCTCTGTGGAAGTTTGAGACCACCAAGTACTCGTGCACTGTCATTGATGCTCCTGGTCACCGTGATTTCATCAAGAACATGATCACTGGGACCTCCCAAGCTGATTGTGCTGTGCTTATCATTGACTCCACCACTGGTGGTTTTGAGGCTGGTATCTCCAAGGATGGCCAGACCCGTGAGCATGCTCTCCTTGCTTTCACTCTTGGTGTGAAGCAGATGATCTGCTGCTGCAACAAGGTATATTTCTATTCAACTTTCAATGGCCGTTTTTAAGTGTGACCATCTGATTTGTGTACCATTTTGCTATCAACTTGATAAGGCTCAGAATTACTTATTTAATTTCTGTGTTCATTAGTACAGAAAACATCCTATAAACTGATTGACATCCTTTTGCTATCCACTATGTTAAGGTTAAGAGTTACTTGGTCAATGTTAATGTTCATTATTGCAGAAATATCCTTTTAACTGGTTGACATCTTTGCTATCCACTTGATCTAAGGGTCAGAATTACTTTCAATGTCAATGTTCATCAGCACAGAAATTTCCTTTTAACTGATTGACATCTATGGCATTCTAGTAACAAGTGTTGACTGATTTGTTTTTTCTATTTAGAAATGTACTATATCCTTGTTGTTTTAAGGTTCAGAACTACTTAGTAAATGTCTAGGTTCAGTTTATGAACTTTTGTCATGTTGCTAATTTTTGGTGATTTTGTCTTACAAGTTCACCCAGTAGTTCTCATATATGTTACTCACTTTGTTATATATCTTAATTGACAAGTGCAACTGTTTGTTTGCTTGTTTATTCTGCGCAACTTCCATCAGTACTCATTTTTGTGTTTATCTGATGTGATTGCTCTTATGATCTGTTCCAGATGGATGCCACCACTCCCAAGTACTCGAAGGCCCGTTATGAAGAAATTGTCAAGGAAGTCTCTTCATACCTGAAGAAGGTCGGTTACAACCCTGACAAGGTTCCCTTCGTTCCCATCTCTGGGTTCGAGGGTGACAACATGATTGAGAGGTCCACCAACCTTGACTGGTACAAGGGCCCCACCCTTCTTGAGGCCCTGGACCAGATCAATGAGCCCAAGAGGCCCTCCGACAAGCCCCTGCGTCTTCCCCTTCAGGACGTCTACAAGATTGGCGGCATTGGAACTGTGCCAGTGGGGCGTGTTGAGACTGGCGTCATCAAGCCAGGCATGGTTGTCACCTTTGGTCCTACTGGCCTGACCACTGAGGTGAAGTCCGTCGAGATGCACCACGAGTCTCTGCCTGAGGCCGTCCCTGGTGACAACGTCGGCTTCAACGTTAAGAACGTGGCTGTCAAGGATCTCAAGCGAGGGTACGTCGCTTCCAACTCCAAGGACGACCCTGCCAAGGAGGCTGCCAACTTCACCGCCCAGGTCATCATCATGAACCACCCTGGCCAGATCAGCAACGGCTATGCCCCGGTGCTGGACTGCCACACGTCCCACATTGCTGTCAAGTTTGCTGAGATCCAGACCAAGATCGACCGGCGGTCTGGCAAGGAGATTGAGGCGGCGCCCAAGTTCCTCAAGAATGGTGATGCCGGGTTCGTCAAGATGATCCCCACCAAGCCGATGGTGGTGGAGACCTTCGCCCAGTACCCTCCCCTGGGCCGCTTTGCTGTGCGTGACATGAGGCAGACGGTTGCTGTGGGTGTCATCAAGGCCGTGGAGAAGAAGGATCCGACTGGCGCCAAGGTGACCAAGGCTGCGGCCAAGAAGAAATGAGATGGTGTCAGGTTCTTTACTGCATCTATGGCGGTGGCGGTATTTGGTGGTGATAGTTGTTCTAGTCGTTTTGAAAACTTGTTAAGCTTCGGTTATTTGTGTCGAGCAGTGTTGGAACTGCTTATTGCTCTGGTCATTGTATCGTTCGGTTGTGTTGGTGGAGCTTCGTCAGTTAATGTTGCTACTATATATAGTTATCATGTTTGGAGTCGTTTTATGTCAGTTGATCATGTTTTTTGTCTTGCAAAGTTGAATTTCTGTTTCCTTCCTTAACTACGCACGACAAGGAGTGTGTGCTGATGGTTTTTTATCCTATTCCTGTGCTTCCTTTACAGCCAGCAATATATCTTTTGTCTTAGACTTTGCAGTATTGATGCATAATCCAACACTTGACCTGAGGGGTGACATGAGTTGCCTGTGTCATGGCATCTTTGCAACTGAAGCCACTAGAAATTAGGTTTTATTATTTATTTTCTTCTTGTTTGGGACTAAAGGATTTATTTTTGTTGTTGTTGTTGTTGTTGTTGTTGTTGTTGTTGTTGTTGTTTCTTCTTGATTTTGTCTATGTCATGTGATGAAACATTAATAAATCTTAGGACACCTTCTGACACGGTGCTTATTTAATTAAAGCCCATGATAATTAGCTTTATGTTGGAATTACCGTCTGATTCTGAATGACGATATTTTTGTGAGGCATAAAGCCAAGAGCTTAAGATTTTTTATTTATTTAATATATATAGTGTTAATTTTGTTCAGCTTAAATTATCCCAGTGAAGATTCTTAGACACACTGTAAACAACAGCTGTTACTCACCACTGCACTGTTTTTTTGTGTGTTGATAGGAACCTGAGTCTGTATTTTGGTTGGTGGAACCTGAGTCTGTATTTTGGTTGGTTATTGTGGTCGATATATTTTTGCAGTGTCTGTTTGGTATACACTCTCCAGAGCTATTGTGGTTGATATATTTTTGTAGTGGCTGACAAGTTTTAGTCAATATGATTTGATCAGTTTTGGGGATATGTTATGTGATGATGATAAATTTAAGGCTTGTTTCTCAAAACATTCGCAGATGCCGCCTAAGAGCTTTCGCCCAGCCAGGCTTCAGAGCTAATGCTGCTAATTCCTTCCTTGGATGTCTGAGCCTTATTAATATCTCATACTTTGTCTTCCATTTGATGTTCTCATCTTGTTATGTGGGGAGCACTGTTTCAATTCGGCTGCTGTTCTTGCATCCTGAGTTTACAACGCTCCTGAGATTTATTCAGGTGGCGCTTAGAGCACAAATCCATCCAGATGAATCTTTGGGTTACGCTCGCCCCCAAATTCCAGTTTAATCTCTGTTCTTTCTGTTTTTGTTGCATTATGTTGTCTGTAATTATAGCTCTTGTGGGACTGCTGATTGGTGAGCCTTTTTGGTGCAGTGATTATAAAACATTCTTCGTACTGACGGGAAATCCCTGTGAACGACACCCATAGAATCTGAGCACCATTGGACTATATTTCTTCTGGTTTCAATGTGTATTATTATGTTGTTTCCTCTTTGTTTTCCCAGAGATTTTGTTTTTTGATTCTTGAAAGAATCTTATGGAACATAAAATATCTATCTAATCTTTGATTTACTTGATTTAGATGTGATTGTCCAGCGCTTATATCCTTGTGGATGTCACTCTCATCGAATCAACGTATTAACCTAGTGTTGGTTTTCATTTTTGATGGAAACTTGCTTTTCCATTTGCTTGTCAAATTGCGATGATCTGGGTTGTGGTGCTAGGGGTTGGCCCCCTGTTCTGAACTTGTATTCAAGCTCTCTTTTCTACTAACAGAGCTCCTGCAAATATTTCGGAAACAATTTGTTAACAAAATTTGATAGCATATCATTGATGCTGTCCATTTGTGAGCATATTTTTGAATTGGAAATCGTTGTAATATAATGCAGGTGGCAAAGGGGATCAATTGAACTATCAAACTGAACTGACTAAACTGAAATTTGAGAGGAGATCAATGAAAGAATTGTAATAAGTTCAGGAGGCAAAAAAGATTAAATTAATTAACTGAAGCGAACTCATCCATAACACTAAATTGAAAATCATTGCAGTCAGACAAAGGAGATCAACTTTGTAACCATTAACAGATTCATTTCTTACGGGGATATTTCATCAAATGATGTGATATCGTTTACAATCAGAGGAATAAAATCAGAGGCAGACCAGGATGAGGGACGAAAGTTCCTTCACCTTCACTAAACAGTGCGCTACTGCCCTTTGGCAGAAACTTTACTATCCCGAAGTTCTTAGAGATCTGAAAACACTCATGAGTGTAGCAATATTAGAAAGTTCAATTTGGTGCCCAGGCTCATCTGCACCCAGGCAGAAAAAAGATTCAAAATAAATAGTACTAAACAAATTCTAAAATATCCAAAAAAAATTGTGCGTGAGGTTCACTCCAAATTTCAACTTATTTGGACATCTGAGCAGCTCTCAGCAAAAACAAAAGGTCCTGAATTTGTCTTTGAGTTGCTCAGATGTCCAAATGAGTTGAAACTTGAAGCGCACGAGTGCATATCAGGTGATACGGGAGCGAAAATGCTCCCATGATACGATGTGATCTTGGCCATGGGATTTTACATCCAACGGTGAGCCCAGGAGCCCCAGAACATTCTCAAAAGAGTCCTTTTGGAAGTCTAGAATCGCGTCCTGATCCGCATCCCCAGATGTTGACCGTTGGATGTGAGATCCAACGAACAAGATCACTTTGTATCATGGGAGCATTTTAGCTCCGGTATCACCAGATATTTTCCCTGGAGCGCACCTCACGCATAAGCTTATCTACTACACAATTATTTTTTGAATTTTTAGTATTTGTTTTGATTTTTTTCGTCAGGGGGGTGCAGATGAGCTCGGGAGCAGAAAGGCCGCACTCTCAACATAGGAGATTGCATCAATAACTGAGAAGAATCAGATTCCGCAGTTATTGCAACTCATTCTCAGAAATTATTGCATAACGGTAGCGTTTCAGCAACTTCTGCATCAGTATATTTTTAGGGTAAACACTTCCGCATCAGTTATATGGTATCAACCAGGTCACTGCAGCAATAAAATGGCCCCATTCATCACGCGGAATTGCTCCTTTAGTCCCATTCTTGTTTGCTTCATTTGGGTTGTAATTGGTTAATAGGGTGTTATCGGCGTAGTAAAAAAAAATGATTCATAAAGCAGAATTGCTCCTTTAGTCCCATTCTTGTTTGCTTCGATTAGGTTGTAATTGGTTAACAGGGTGTTATCGACGTAGTAGAAAAATGATTCCGCTCAAAATCCTATGTAAAGGGAAAGCAGAGGATGGTTCTCAAACAACAACAGAAAAGGAGCGACGCGCCCGACCTCGCATCCTAAAAGATCGTGGATGTCGCCTAGAGGGGAGGGGGGGGGGGGGGGTGAATAGGCGATTTAAATAATTACGGTTTAGGCTTGAACAAATACGGAATAAACCTAGCGGTTAATTTGTCAAGCACAAAACCTACAACAACTAGGCTCACCTATGTGCACCAACAACTTATGCTAAGCAAGATAAACTACTAGGTGATAGCAAGAAATATGACAAGAAACAATATGGCTATCACAAAGTAAAGTGCGTAAGTAAAGGGTTCGGGTAAGAGATAACCGAGGCACGCGGAGACGATGATGTATCCCGAAGTTCACACCCTTGTGGATGCTAATCTCCGTTTGGAGCGGTGTGGAGGCACAATGCTCCCAAGAAGCCACTAGGGCCACCATAATCTCCTCACGCCCTCGCACAATGCAAGATGCCGTGATTCCACTAAGGGATCCTTGAGGGCGGTCATTGAACCCGTACAAATGACAACCCTTGGGGGCGGTCACCGAACCCTTACACTTTGGCAACCCTTGGGGGCGGTCACCGGTACCCGTCAAATTGCTCGGGGCGATCTCCACAACCTAATTGGAGACCCCGACGCTTGCCCGGAGCTTTACACCACAATGATTGAGCTCCGAACACCACAAACCGTCTAGGGCACCCAAGCACCCAAGAGGAACAAGCTCAAGGGTACCAAGCACCAAAGAGTAATAAACTTCTCAACTTGTAACTTCCACGTACCACCGTGGAGAACTCAAACCGATGCACCAAATGCAATGGCAAGGGCACACGGAGTGCCCAAGTCCTTCTCTCCCAAATCCCACTGAAACAACTAATGCTAGGGAGGAAAATGAGAGGAAGAACGAAGAAGAGAACACAAATAACTTCAAGATCTAGATCCAAAGGGTTCCCCTCACATAGATAAGAAAGTGATTGGTGAAAATGTGGATCTAGATCTCCTCTCTCTTTTCCCCCCAAAACTAGCAAGAATCCATGGAGGGATTGAGAGTTAGCAAGCTCGAAGAAGGTCAACAATGGGGGAAGAACACGAGCTCAAAGGATAAGGTTCATTGGGGAAGAAAACCCCTTTTTATAGGGCCTCACGAATCCAACCGTTATGTGCTCAACCCGCACACGAGCGGTACTACCGCTCCACGAGCGGCACTACCGCTGGAGGAGCGGTACTACTGCTTAGCACGGTCAAAACAGCCCAACGAGAGAGAAAAACACGAGTTGAAGTTCTGCCAGAGAGGTAGTACTGCTCGGGGAGAGGTAGTACCGCTTATAAGAGGTACTACCGCTCGAGGGTAGAGGTAGTACCGCTTATAAGAGGTACTACCGCTCGAGGGGAGAGGTAGTACCGCTTATAAGCTGTACTACCGCTCAACTACCGCGAAACCCGACACAAGAAATGCAAGACAAAATCGAGGCGGTAGTAGAGCGGTACTACCGCTTGACGCTACAAGCGGTACTACTGCTGCCGACCGCGGTACTACCGCAGGGAGAAAACCAGAACTGCCACAACTTCTTCATATGAGCTCCGAATTGAGCAAACTGAAGCTTGTTGGATAGAGGAAGACGAGTAGCATCAAAACAACCATAACTTCTTCATATGATTATAGTAAGGAGAGGCAGGGGAGGTATGCCTAGGATATAGAGGAGTGAACCCTCCATTAGAGAAGAACCAGCATAACCTCGAACGTCGAAAACATCATAGAAGATGCATGAGTGAACTCCGTTTTCGATGAAATCGAGCTTGTCATCAAGATGACCATAAGCTCCAAACTTACAAAGAGAAACACCAAACAAGAACCAAGAAAGATGATGCAAGGATGCAATGGTTTGAGCTTTCTATGAATGACACGATCAAGTTTCTCATCAAGAGCCCCCCTTGATAGTACGACAATCGATCCTATAACCCGGTCTCCCAACAACCACCATGAGACCGGTAAAATAGAAAACCTATCAAGGGCAAACCTTTGTCTTGCACAAAGTCCACTTGAGCTAGATGTAGACGATCTTGACTTCCTCAAGTTGGACCACCTTTCTTGATTGCGTTGGCTCGGTGAAGACTAGTAGGTTTCTCCCCCATACTCCACTATGGGTGAGCCACTCTTCGGCACATCTTCACAAATCCATTGTCACCATAATGGATGGCAAGCTTCAAACACTTGATGTCTTCGTGATGCATCACTTGAACTTGCACACCGCAACCTAACCCCACAAAGAACTCTCACGAAGACCATGGGTTAGTACACAAAGCGTAATTGACAATGCTTACCATACCATGGGATCGCTTGATCCCTCTCGGTACATCTTCTACGCTTTGTGTGTTGACCAACTTGATTTACTCTTTGACTTAGTCTTGATCAACCTCTCACAAGACCAATCTTAAGGTAATTCCTTGAATAGCACCTTGGTCGACACAAACTCTCCTTGAAACCAACACATGTATTCCAAGAAAAGCCTATGGACAAAACTTTCAAATATAACTCAAGGCAACCATTAGTCCATAGAGATTGTCATCAATTACCAAAACCAAACATGGGGGCACCACATGTTCTTTCAATCTCCCCCATTTTGGTAATTGATGAAAATCACTTTCAAGAGAGTTTATACAAGGAATTATGCATCACCATGCAATGCAACAACCAATAATGCATGCATATGAGGTGCAAACGCTTAGGAACACAACCAAAGCAAGAAAAGATGACTCTCTAAACTCCTCCACAAAACTCTCTGAAACTTCTCCCCCATTTGCATCGATTGCCAAAATGGGAGAAAAGCTTAGAAGGCCAATATAAATTGTGTTTCTCCATAAATTGTGTATTTCTCCACAAGAGAGTGGAATGCAATACACATATCCAACAGTAAATACTTGGAGGAAGACAAACTATATTGAGGCCCAAAGATTGCAAAAGAATGATATGCCACAAAGACATAACAAAGAGAGAAACAATCAATCAAGCAATCAAAAGATACCGATTGAAGCAAGCTATCAAAAGATACCAATTGAACCAACTAGACCAATGATCCTACGAGCCACATGAATAAAATATATTATGATATGAGCAAAGGAGTGTTCTAGAGAAACTAGAGAAGCTCCCCATGATTTGTGCACAATTTAGTTTTGTAATTGGATACACCGAGCACAAAATAGGATCGTCACTCCCCCAAGATCAATAGAACCTCACGACAAGTGCAAGAGAGCAACAGAGTGTTCTAAATACACTAGTGAAGCTCCCCATGATTTGTGCACTCCTTAGAATATTTGCATTAGGATACCAAGTGCACAAAATAGGATCATCACTCCTCGAAAATCAATAGAAATTCACAACAAGTGTAAGTGAGCATGTAGGAAACAAAGCCTAGCACAAGCAACAAACACATGGTTGAGCAACATGTAAAAGAGGCAACTTAAGAATAGGCTCAACCAAAATGATGTGTGTGAGTCATGGCAAAGCACTTGAGAAGACCAAAATAAGGATGCACATTAAGCATCAACATAGTCTTGGATAAATGAGATACATGGTGCATGACATGTCCTCCCCACACACACCCAACTAGCAAATGGTTTTACAAGCGCACTAAAAAGATAACAACAAAGCTTGCGGCAACCCATGGTGAAGATAGAAGATGAAAGCCTCATCAAGACGAGGGATACCAATTAAGATGGCAAAAGCCTCGTAAAGACAAGCATGAGGAAAATAATCTTCACCACACAAGAGTGCATTAAGATGCAACGAGATAAGACACGCACTCAAGGCAAAAGCTTTCATGGAGCCACAAAAGAAATAACATAAGAAGGACAAGGTGGACGTGAAAGAAAGGATATCATCTAGAGATGTAATTTGTCTCAAGTGTATAAGGTTCTAGGTAGACGAAATCATGATGATATATATCTACAAAGAATGATGTACACCCGAAATAGTTACAACACAAAGGAACAAGATATACAAAAGGAAGTCATACATATACCAATAAGATATTTGCTTGGAAGCATATCACATGGCTAGATATGGTCTTATAGTATATAAATGAATTCCTACCACACACCCATCACAGACATCACAACTAGCAACATGAGATCATCGTTGAGATGGTTTGAGAAAGTAAACAAGTATCACAAGATGGAATGAATATCATGCCAAGATGCAACCTACACAAGGTTGAATGCAAGAAAAGAATGCATGAATAGATATTTGTTACCGAGATATCATTGGAAGGATGTAGAAGAAACCAATTGAAGGTAGTAGATAGTAGTTCATTGATCATCCTAGCTTGACTCCAATAAGCACATGGTGACACCACCTTCCTTGTGAGTGAGGCGATTATCCAATGCATCTCCAATTGTTCCTAGAACAACAACACAGACAAAATGGTACCCAAACTCATTGGGAACAAAGAGTTAGAGAACCAACAATACATAGGACAAACTCCACATAAATATGTGCGCAGTGATATGAAAACGAATTTCATGCACATCTCATCCAATTTGTGTAACATCCCAAATTTCCAATTTGGAATGTTATACATAGGTCATTCTTGCATATCATTTTTATTGCATTTTCGTTCCGCAATCCTCGAAAATCCTAAGCAACTCAAGGACCCTCGGAGAGAGTTGGGGATTTCCCGGTTTTCATATTTGATTTTTGTCAAATAATGAAATGAGGATTTTGATTTTAATTATTTTGCTCTCTGAAAAATATTTCATATTGAAAATATATGAGAGGAGATAATATGACTTCTCCAAAACAATTGAAATATTGGAGGAAAAATGTTAAAATCATTTATTTGATTTTACTTGAGTTTAATCGGATTTTATTTGCATTAGAAAAATTGCACGTTTTCAAAATTGCATTTTAGGGCCAAGAAAATTTTCATCTCGTTCTAAATATTTCATTTAGACGGTGAAAATTTGTTTTGGCATTTTTAGGTTTTCATTTTATTTTCTAGGATTTTATTTCTGTCGGCGTAATTATTTAAAAAAAAAACTTCCTCGCTCGATCGGGCCTAAGGCTCAGCCGAGCCGGCCCGCCGCCACCGCCCGCGCCACGCCACCCACCGCCGCTTCGGACGAGGCGTCCGAGCCGGACTCCGTCGCCGCGCCGCCGCCTTTGGCCCCTCCTCCAAGCCGCCACCCCTCTTTATATCTGCCGCCGCCGAGCCCCCACCACCACACCATCACCGCCGCCGAGCCGCCCGCCGCGCTTCGCCGCCATCAAGCCCCGCCGCCCATGAGCCGCTGCCGCCGCCAACCCCAGCCTCACCGGAGGTACCGCGCCGATTCGTCGCCGCCATTTTTTTAAAAACGTTCAGTTTTTTTAGAAACCCTAGTTCGGTTTTTTAGATAGGTTCGCCAGTTTTTCTTGATTCTTCTAATTAGCGGACGTTCGTCCGTACGTTTGTTTAAACGAATGGTTTTGTTTCGTTAGTTACAGATAACGAACGCTCGTTCGTTAGTCTGTTCGTCAGTTTTCTTTTATCAGATTTATCTGCGATTATTTTCGATCGCGATGTCCGATCCGATCTTAGTTTCTGTTTATCTTTTCGCTCGTTAGTCGGAATCAGGCGATTCAAGCGCCTAGAGTTTCGTATCAAAACCCTCTTTCTGTTTAATTAACTTAACCAAGATTTTGGTACTGTAAAATTTGACCTTAGTTCAAATTAGTAAACGGATCTTGTTTCTTTCGCCGTTCGAGTTTCGTTGCTCCGTTTGATTTGATTCTTTTTGCGAACCGGAGTTCTTAAGTTGAACTTTCTGGTCAACCTCTTTTATTTGAAGTTTTTCTTGTGCATCTTTGCTTGTTGCTTATGTATGTTATTGTTTGTTTGCGATAGAATTCCCGGAGTGCGAAGTGTGTTACTACGAGTCTCTAGGATTCACGGATCGTCAGCAAGGCAAGTAACACATTGATCATATTCTTTTCATACCCAGTTTTTATGCATTAGTTCAGTCCTCAAACATTGCATGATTAGGATGTCATTAACTTGTGGGTTGGGAATTAGCTGTTGAGGTAGAACCTATTGCCCTGTTACTATCAAACCCTTGGGAGTTACTTCTCTGGCGTTGCTTATATTGCCATGCTATGCTCGTAGACGTGGTTCGGGTTTGAGTGAATCCATGACAGATGTGAGATTATTAATTAATGGTTCAACTTAAGGTGGCAACTTAAATTAACATCTGGGTGGATTGAGGCACCTGGGGAACCCAGTGTTGTCTGTTTTTTTTTGAAATCCCGGGGTACCCGTGTGATCTTCCTTTGGACCGCCACCCAGGCTTAAAGGGAACTGAGATGATTCATGCTAGAAACTTCCGTGTGCAGCCACAAGCTATTATGGGCTCTAGAATAGTTGAGTAAGTTACGTGAAGCTCTTGAAGAGGTAGATCAGCAGGTAGTGGCTTTTGTAGGTTTGGTATGGTCTACCCGGAGTAGAGAGTTAGTGTTTCTGAAAGAGTATGTCTCGGTTATCCGTTTTCTCAAACACCATGTAGTGCGAGAAATCCAATGGAGGAGATCGAGTCTTGTGGGGAAAAGTGCGCAAACCTCTGCAGAGTGTACAATCTAATCATGGTTAGCCGTGTCGCCAGTTATGGACAATCTTGAGTATCTAGTACTTGGGTTATCACATGTATCTCATCACTGTTAACTAATATTGTTGGGTTGTTAATTACTTTAATTGGGATTGAGTTGGGGTTATGCCTTCTCAATGTTGTTTCAACCACCATGATAGTTAAACTAAAATTTATTCCTTTGTTGTAGGAAAAATTGGCTTTTCGCAAAACTATAACCTTAGAGCTTTCCACTAGCCAAATATGCTTGTAGTGATAGCATTATCCTGTTCTTGCTCTACTGTGTTATATTGCCAGCATATTCCATGTGCTGACCCGTTTTCGGGCTGCAACGTATTATGTTGCAGACTTTTCAGATGAGGAGTAAGGTTCGTTAGGTCGTTGCCGTGCAGCTCAGCTATGCCGTTGGAGTTGATGGACTCACTTTATCTTCCAAGCCTTCAAGTTATCGCATTAGATGGCCTTAAGCCATATTATTGTAATAAATTCTCTTTTGAGACATTCGATGTAATAAGTGTGTGATTGCTACTCATTATAAATCCTTCGAGTAATTGTGTGTGTCAAAGATTATCGATTCGGGGATGACACTCAAGCACGTAGACTTGACCATCTCGAGGTCGGGTCGCTACAAGATGGTATCAGAGCACACACTGAGTGTAGGACACGACCACTAAGATAAACCATAGGTCACTCTTCTCTACTCATTTCTGACTCCTCTCCATTTTCTACTCTTTAGGATGACGGAGATGAAGAACAAGTTTGCGCAACCGGATGAAGACACACCTTTTGGACGCCACTTGAAGGAAGTCACTAGGTACTTGAAAGTTGGAATACCAAGTTTCACCGGGACGTACGACACCACCTTACCGGAAGAGGAGCGCTGGATGATTCAAGTACAAGTTTCAGGAAGGACGTTCTCGCCAACTTCTAAGCCCATAGAATTTTCTTTCGAAGCACCCACCTGGAGTCTAGGAAAGAGCATGGCAGCCCACATTACCATGGGACGCATTGGAGAATTCTACAACAGGGAACTTAAGGACACGATCTACCAAATATGTGGGCGCCGAGACGAGCATGGGAAGTAATCAGCACCAGGAAGGATAGATCCATTGTAGCTTTCATCCAGGAGTTAAACCAGCACATTCGACGTCAGGAGAACTAGATGTGCGCAGACATGATAGAGTTGAAGAAGGCGAAGACTAGGATCATCGAGCTGGAGGAAGAACTCAAGTTTACACGAGATGGATATGCGGAGGAAATCAAGACACTACTGGAGAAGAATGACGACCTGGTTAAGAAGATCGGAGTATTCATGGGAGGACCAGCACCGGAAGAAGAAGACGACGAACCCACTTGCCCGGACAACTACATCATAATCGACGACACCGATTCCGATCCTAGTGATGATGACTTTGAAGACGAAACTGGAGCAGACATCATGGAGTCTTCCACCGATCAAAATTTCTAGATGACCACCATATATTAGTAGTATTCCCCCATGTATTTAGTAGTAGTTGAGCACTTTTGCGATAGTTCTAGACCGTTTTTATGCCTTGCTTGATTGATTGAGTGAAATGATTGTGTTTGTCTCATGTGCATATGGGTAGTGCTTTCTCGTTAGACCTTTTTCTATTCTAATCTCTTCCATCTAAACCCATCAGATGCCTCCGAGACGTGACACCGGTTTTGCTTTCCCACCGGAGCTCACCCAGTTGATCCAGCAGCAGAATGCTTTGATGCAATTGCTAGTTCAGAACCAGGGCAACAACAACAACAACAACAACAACAACAACAATAACCCGCCGCCAGTGGACAACCTAGCCCGTTTTCTAAGGTTACAGCCGCCGGTGTTTTCCTGTAGCACCGAGCCAATAGTTGCTGATGATTGGCTACGCCGTATTGGAAGGGAGTTGACCACCGCAGGTTGCACAGATGCTGAGAAAGTGCGCTTTGCCGCACACCAATTGGATGGACCAGTAGCCTCATGGTGGGAGAATTACACGACTACTTTTCCTATAGCCATTGTCACTTGGGACCAGTTTCAGCAAGCTTTCCACACAACCCATGTCTCAACTGGAGCTATGCAGATGAAAAAGCGAGAGTTCCGCAACTTACGCCAGGGGAACCGTACTGCGGCTCAGTACGTGGATGATTTTAGCAAGCTATCACGCTATGCCCCTGATGATGTGGCCACAGATGCCGCGAAACAGGAGAAGTTTATGGAAGGGCTGAATGATGAGATGAGCATGCAGTTGATGGTAGCAACCTTCAACAACTACCAGGAGTTGGTAGATAAGGCTCTTATGATTGAAGGGAAGCAGCAACAGATTGAGAGCCGTAAGAGGAAGTATGGACAAGGGAAGTACAACTCAGGAGCTCAGCAGAAGCCTCGCTTAACCCCGAATTAGGGAGGACTTGTTCATAACCATGGAGGTCACACCCACACTAGAGGAGGATCGCATAACCACAATGGCGCTAAGAATGGAAATGGGAATAGAGCTAACAACAATCAGAATCGCTCCAATCCAGCTACACCCGCCAAAAGAGACCTAAGTCAGGTTACTTGCTTTAAGTGCGGAGCACTATGCCAATGATTGCCCTGAAGGAAGGAATGGAAACGCAAATGGGAGCACTGGGAAGAAGCCTAACCCATTCAAAAAAGGACAAGTGAACCACGTTAACGTGGAGGAGGTTGAAGAGCAGCCAGATGCGGTAATAGGTAAGTTTTTGATTAAGTCATTTACCGCTCTTGTTCTTTTCGATACTGGTGCATCGCATTCATACATATCAAGGGGATTTGTGGATAAGTTTAAACTACCAACCCAAACCCTTAGGACCCCACTTTTAGTGAGCTTGCCTGGAGCAGAGTATATGGCTAGCCGATGGTGCAACCAGATACCCCTAACCATTGGTACCCATGTTTTTCCGTCCGACCTAATTATCTTGGAGTCACAAGGATTGGATGTGATATTAGGTATGGACTGGATGTCAAAGTATGGAGGAAATATTGACTGTGCGAGTAAGTCAATTTTATCTCACCACCCCGGAGGGAAAAATGATTAAGTACGTATCTAGGCATGTGCCTAGGAGGAGCCAAGTGAATACCCTCACAGGAGTTGTGCATGAGGAAGTGCCTATAGTGAAAGATTTCCCGGATGTTTTACCCGAAGAGTTACCAGGCATGCCACCGGATCGAGACATCAAGTTTTTGATAGAGCTATTGCCAGGTACCGGGCCAATATCCAAGAGACCATATCCGATGCCCGCAAATGATCTGGAGGAAATTAAGAAACAGATCAAGGAGTTATTGGAAAAAGGTTACATTCGAAGGAGTTCATCACCTTGGGGAGCCCCAGTACTTTTGGTTGAGAAGAAGGATAAATCACTAAGAATGGTTGTTGATTATCGAGCCTTAAATGAAGTAACGATTAAGAACAAGTACCCACTGCCGATGATCAATGATCTGTTCGATCAGCTGCAAGGAGCTAAGGTGTTTTCGAAGATCGATCTGCGATCAGGATACCATCAGTTGAAGATCCGAGATAAGGATATACCGAAGACAGCGTTCACCACGCGGTATGGATTATACGAGTATACGGTCATGTCGTTTGGACTGACTAACGCCCCTGCCTATTTCATGAGCATGATGAACAAGGTGTTCATGGAGTATTTGGATAAGTTTGTTGTGGTGTTTATCGATGATATTATGGTATACTCGAAGAATGAAGAGGAGCACAAGGAGCATTTGCGTTTAGTTCTTGAGAAACTCATGGAACACCAGTTATACGCTAAGTTCAGCAAGTGCGAGTTTTGGTTGAAGGAAGTTGGATTTCTTGGGCATGTTATATCAGGAGAAGGCATAGCAGTAGACCCCAGCAAGGTTCAGTCAGTCACTGAATGGTTAGCACCCACTTCAGTTAGCGAAGTCCGCAGTTTCCTTGGACTCGTAGGATACTATCGGAGATTCATTGAGAATTTTTCCAAGATTGCAAAGCCAATGACTGAATTATTGAAAAAGGATACTAAGTTTAAATGGACAGAAGAGTGCGAGGCAAGTTTTCAGGAGTTGAAGAAACGTTTGACTACAACCCCAGTGCTAACACTTCCAGATATACATAAGGAGTTTCAAGTGTATTGCGACGCCTCTCGCTTGGGACTTGGATTTGTGCTTATGCAGGACGGAAGAGTTGTTTCGTATGCCTCACGACAACTAAAATCCCATGAGTTGAACTATGCCACGCATGATTTGGAGCTAGCAGCCGTAGTGCATGCATTGAAGACTTGGAGGCATTATCTTATTGGAAACCGTTGTGATGTGTACACGGATCATAAGAGTTTGAAGTACATTTTCACCCAAAAGGAGCTGAACCTTAGGCAGAGGAGATGGTTGGAGCTTATAAAGGATTACGATATGAAGCTACACTATCATCCCGGAAAGGCCAATGTTGTAGCAGACGCTTTGAGCCAGAAGAGTTATGCCAATATCCTTTAAAGTAAGGGATTGCCGAAGGAGTTAGCTGAGGATATTATGGAACTTCGATTAGAGATTGTTCCAAGAGGTTTCGTTGCAACAATGGAGGTTCAGTCGACATTGTTGGACAAGATTCGAGAAGCTCAGAAGGAGGACAAGGAGATTGCCGAGATAAAGGAGAAAATGAGCAAAGGAAAGGCCAAAGGTTTTCGCGAGGATGAGCACGACACCTTATGGTTTGAGGATCGAGTTTATGTGCCCAATAACCCAGAGATCAGGAAGCTAATACTTCAGGAGGCTCATGACTCACCATACTCGATACACCCCGGAAACACCAAGATGTATTTGGATTTGAAGGAACGTTTCTGGTGGACTGGTATGAGGAAGGATATTGCCGAGTATGTAGCCGTATGTGATGTATGCCAGAGAGTGAAGGCAGAGCATCAGAAGCCAGCAGGACTGTTATAGCGTATGCCGATACCCGAACGGAAGTGATATAAACTTGGCATGGACTTTATCACCGGACTACCTAGGACCAAAGCAGGATATGACTCAATATGGGTAGTAGTGGATCGCTTGACCAAAGTGGCTCACTTTATCCCAGTGAAAACCACCTATACAAGTGCGAAGTTGGCCAAGATATATATGTCCAGGATCGTATGTCTGCATGGAATTTCGAGGACCATCATATCAGATAGAGGGACACCGTTTACTTCAAAGTTTTGGCATCAGTTACACCAGACCTTGGGTACGAGATTGGAGTTCAGTACAACATTCCACCCGCAGACGGATGGGAAGACCGAGAGAGTCAATCAGATTCTGGAAGATATGTTGAGAGCCTGTGCGCTAGATTATGGATCTAGCTGGGATGTCAATTTGCCTTACGCAGAGTTCTCATACAACAATAGCTACCAAGCCAGTTTGAAGATGGCACCGTTCGAAGCTCTGTATGGACGCAGATGCAGAACGCCGTTGATGTGGGATGAGGTAGGAGACTGACAGCTGTTTGGACCAGACCTGATCAAGGAGTTTGAAGAGAAGGTTAAGCTGATTCGAGATAGACTGAAGATTGCTCAGTCCAGGCAGAAAAGTTATGCAGATTTGAAACGCAAGGAGGTAACTTATGAAATTGGAGACATAGCATATGTGCGAGTATCACCCTTGCGAGGAGTGAAACGTTTTGGAGTTAAGGGAAACTTAGCCCCGAGGTTTGTAGGACCGTATCATGTTTTGGAACGGATGGGAGAAGTTGCCTACAAGCTGGAATTACCTGAAGGACTGTCAGGAGTTCATGATGTGTTCCACGTTTCACAGTTGAAGAAGTGTCATGCTGAGATGGACGATATACCGTTAAGAGATACTGATGCCTTTGGAGGCAATTCAAATTTGGGCCATTGATTTGACTTATGAGGAGAAGCCAGTGAAGATTCTTGAGTTTGCCAGCCGAGTCACCCGCATCAAGGTTATTAAGTTTTGCAAAGTTCAGTGGAGCCACCATACCGAGGAGGAAGCCACCTGGGAACGAGAGGATGATCTTCGCCAAGACCACCCACACCTATTTTCTAGCCAACCCGAATCTCGAGGACGCGATTCATCTTAAGGGGGGTAGGTTTGTAACATCCCAAATTTCCATTTTGGAATGTTATACATAGGTCATTCTTGCATATCATATTTTATTGCATTTTCGTTCCGCAATCCTTGAAAATCCTAAGCAACTCAAGGACCCTCGGAGAGAGTTGGGGATTTCCCGGTTTTCATATTTGATTTTTGTCAAATAATGAAATGAGGATTTTGATTTTAATTATTTTGCTCTCTGAAAAATCTTTTATATTGATAATATATGAGAGGAGATAATATGACTTCTCCAAAACAATTGAAATATTGGAGGAAAAATGTTAAAATCATTTGTTTGATTTTACTTGAGTTTATTCGGATTTTATTTGCATTAGAAAAATTGCACGTTTTCAAAATTGCATTTTAGGGCCAAGAAAATGTTCATCTCGTTCTAAATATTTCATTTAGACGGTGAAAATTTGTTTTGGCATTTTTAGGTTTTTATTTTATTTTCTAGGATTTTATTTCTGTCGGCATAATTATTTAAAAAAAAACTTCCCTTGGCCCAGGCTTGGCGACCAGCGCCACCGCCAGCGATGCCACCGCCCGCCCGGATGAGGAGTCCGAGCCGGACTCCGTCGCCGCCGCCGCCTTGGCCCCTCCTCCAAGCCGCCACCCCCTCTTTATATACGCCGCCGCCCGACCCCCACCACCACACCACGCCGAGTAGCCCGCCGCCGCCTTGGCCCGCCGCCAGCATAAGCCGCCACCGCTGCCGCTTCACCGCCGCCGCGAGCCCGCCTCACCGCCGCCAACCCCGCCTCGCCGGAGCCCTCATTGGAGGTACCGCGCCGATCCGTCGCCGCCGGTTTTTCTAAAACCGTTTAGTTTTTTTAGAAACCCTAGTTCGGTTTTTTTAGGTCGGTTTGCCGGTTTTTCTCGGTTCTCCTAATTAGCGGACGTTCATCGGTACGTTCGTTTAAACGAACGGTTTTCTTTGGTTAGTTACAGATAACGAACGCTTGTTCGTTAGTCTGTTCGTCAGTTTTCTTTTATCGGATTTATCTGCGATTATTTTCGATCGCGATTTCCGATCTGATCTTAGTTTCTGTTTATCTTTTCGCTCGTTAGTCGGAATCAGGCGATTCAAGCGCCTAGAGTTTCGTCTCGAAACCCTTTTTATGTTTAATCGACTTAAACAAGATTTTGGTACTGTAAAATTTGGCCTTAGTTCAGATTAGTAAATGGATCTTGTTTCTTTCGCCGTTCGAGTTTCGTTGCTCCGTTTGATTTGATTCTTTTTGCGAACCGGAGTTCTTAAGTTGAACTTTCTGGTCAACCTCTTTTATTTGAAGTTTTGCTTGTGCATCTTTGCTTGTTGCTTATGTATGTTATTGTTTGTTTGCGACAGAATTCCCGGAGTGCGAAGCGTGTTACTACGAGTCTCTAGGATTCACGGATCATCAGCAAGGCAAGTAACACATTGATCATATTCTTTTCATACCCAGTTTTTCTGCATTAGTTCAGTCCTCAAACATTGCATGATTAGGATGTCATTAACTTGTGGGTTGGGAAGTAGCTGTTGAGGTAGAACCTATTGCCCTGTTACTATCAAACCCTTGGGAGTTACTTCTACGCGTTGCTTATATTGCCATGCTATGCTCATAGACGTGGTTTGGGTTTGAGTGAATCCATGACAGATGTGAGATTGTTAATTAATGGTTCAACTTAAGGTGGCAACTTAAATTAACATCTGGGTGGATTGAGGCACTTGGGGAACCTAGTGTTGTCTGTATTTTTTTGGAAATCCCGGGGTACCCGTGTGATCTTCCTTTGGACCGCCACCCAGGCTTAAAGGGAACTGAGATGATTCATGTTAGAAACTTCCGTGTGCAGCCACAAGCTATTATGGGCTCTAGCATAGTTGAGTAAGTTACGTGAAGCTCTTGAAGAGGTAGATCAGCAGGTAGCGGGTTTTGTATGTTTGGTATGGTCTACCCGGAGTAGAGAGTTAATGTTTCTGAAAGACTATGTCTCAGTTATCCGTTTTCTCAAACACCATGTAGTGCGAGAAATCCAACGGAGGAGATCGAGTCTTGTGGGGAAAAGTGCGCAAACCTTTGCAGAGTGTACAATCTAATCATGGTTAGCCGTGTCCCCGGTTATGGACAATCTTGAGTATCTAGTACTTGGGTTATCACATGTATCTCATCACTTCTAAATAATATTGTTGGGTTGTTAATTACTTTAATGGGGATTGAGTTGGGGTTATACCTTCTCAATGTTGTTTCAACCACCATGATAGTTAAATTAAAATTTATTCCTTTGTTGTAGGGAAAAATTGTCTTTTCACAAAACTATAACCTTAGAGCTTTCCACTAGCCAAATATGCATGTAGTGATAGCATTATCCTGTTCTTGCTCTACTGTGTTATATTGCCAGCATATTCCATGTGCTGGCCTGTTTTCGGGCTGCAACGTATTATGTTGCAGACTTTTCAGACGAGGAGTAAGGTGTGTTAGTTCGTTGCCGTGCAGCTCAGCTATGCCGTTGGAGTTGATGGACTCACTTTATCTTCCAAGCCTTCCACTGTTATCGCATTTGATGGACTTAAGCCATATTATTGTAATAAATTCTCTTTTGAGACATTCGATGTAATAAGTGTGTGATTGCTACACTGTTATAAATCCTTCGAGTACTGTTTGTGTCAGCATTACTGATCCAGGGATGACACTGAAGCACAGAGACTTGACCATCTGAGGTCGGGTCGCTACAATTTGAGACTTGGTGGAGTTTCCCCTATATATTGGGTCAAAGAAGGAAAGCATGCCAAAGAAACTACATGAAGTTAATATGCATGCTCAATACTTTCAAGAACTGATACCAATTGACAAAGAAATACCAAGTGAAGAAGAGATACAAAGAATAAATCAACACTCGGAGGATATCAAATGAAAGATACATCAAGGAATGAGATATCCAATGATACACGCAAAAAGAAAGATGTCAAACTCCCAAAAGAGAGAATGGTTCCAAACAAACCAAGTGCTCTAGAAAGTTTCATGATGGCACAAAGTACCAAAAAGAAATGGTTTGCATTCCACCAACATACACTTGATAAGGATCACAAGGTGAGCGTTCTAAGAAAAATAGGATAGCTCCCCAAGCATTGTGCATTATAGAGAATTTGCATTTGAATACAAAAAGCACAAGATGGGATCACCACTTTCACTATATCTATACAAACACTAGACAAGATCAAGGAAATAACAAGATCCACAAGTGGTATGTGATACAATGGGAGTTGACACAATCCTAGGCACGAGATAAGGTAAATAAAAGCAAAGGCCAATGTAAAGATGATCAATAATTTCTACCACACATAAGTGAGTACCAATTGTCATAAGACAAGAAGTATTTTAAATAATTCCCGTTGGTAGATAGCAAGGATATCCAACATCATCTTCACACCAAACACAAGAAAATTGCAACTTGTAGAGCTAACATGCCACCTAGGAACAAGATAATCTACAATATCAACACTAGGTGACAATATCTCAAATGTACACATTTTCTAGGCTAGTAATATACATAGCATATTACTCCCCCATAATGTGATACCAATTAAAGAAAAATTAACAAGAGGCAATAAGAGGATCCAACAAGAGATAATTAATGGACTATTTAGAATTTGAATTTCTCATGAGAAGACATACCACATAGTGACTAGATAAGCTTGCAATATCAATACTAGGTGGTATTCCTCATGTACACACATTTATGGGACCGTGAGGTGCACAAAGCACATCACTCCCCCAAAATGGGATGTTCCATTAATCTCTCACAAGAGCCAACTAACATACAAACAAGATGCGCAAAGGCTCAACGCACTACACACACGTACATGATGTGCAAACCAACACACAGGTACTTGATTACTCAAGATAAGCAAATTGGAGGCACAACATATACAACCACATGCAAGGAACAAAACCAAAACATGCAAAGGGGCAAGTAACTCTCAATGTAAACAATTTAAGTACAAGTTACCGCAAGGAGGCACATTGGATATAAGATAGAAATTGATAACCCAATTGATTTGGTTTGAGACAATATGAATGATGAAGATCCCTTAATTCTTCATGATGTGGACAAGTCTCCAATGCTCTCCATCAACACCTATTGATAAAGTTTGAGCTAGTTGGTCCCCAACCAAGTTGAGTCCTAAGAGGTTAGTCACAATAGGCTTGGCTACCCAAATGGTTCTTTTCTTGACACCACTTTGAGTGCCAACAAGGCAAAGACATTGCCAACCTTATACTTCCCAAGATAGTAGATATCATCAATAATAATTGGGTTGGATAAGTTACCACTAGTGCATGAGGAAGCAAGGTGACCTTTCTCACGACATAGGTAGTAACGTCTACTCTTCACTTTCTTCTCACTTGATTTCTCAACTTGAGAAGCATTAGCTTGAGTTTTCTTGGGAAGAGGCCTTTCTTCAGCTTGAGGTTGAGCATGAGAATGAACTTGTGGCCGCTTCCCTTGTTGCTTGTCACTAATGGCCTTCTTCTTCAAAGAGCAAGATCTAACATGATGCCCTTCAATTTTGCACTTGAAGCAAATGATCTTGGCCGAATTCTTGACTTGTTTTTGACCCTTCTTCTTGTTGCTCTTGGACTTCTTCTTCTTATTGGAGTTGAATCCAAGTCCACCTTTGTCATTGGGGGATTTTTGCACACTCAAGATATTGTTGAGTGTGGCCTTCCCTTCATGACACTTTTCCAAGTCTTTCTTCAAAGAAGTGACTTGGGCCTTGAGCTCTTTGATTTCCTCTACATGGTTAGTCTCAACACAAGTACTAGAGGAAGTATAAGCTTCATCATTAGAGCAACAAGGCAAGGAAAGCAATTCATCACAAGATGTATCAACATTCTGAGTAGATGAATTACAAGGACTAGCACATAGCAATATAGCATTTTGACTAGAAATAGTGCTAGTATCTACATGAGGCTCACTAGATGTTACCTTAGCAAGTATGGCCTCATGAGCCATCTTTAGCACACTATGGGATACTAGAAGATCATCATGAGAGTTTGAGAGCTTTTCATGACTTTCTTCCTCCTTCAAAATGGATGCTTCACAAGTAATAGAGTTAGTAGCACAAGCATCATCAATAAAAGCAAGTGGAGAAGGCAACTTTACAAGCTCTTTTGAATATGAAGCTTTAAGTTGAGCATGAGACTCGGTGAGTTTGATGAGCTCACCCTTTATGACCCTTGAGCCATTTTCGAGGTGCTCAAAATCCTCAAGGAGTCTAGCATGGGAAACTTCAAGCTTAGCATTTTTAGTTTCAAAAACATTGGCCACCTCAAGAGCTCTATCATGAAATTCCTTCACTCTAGATAATTCTAGAGCAAAAGTCTCCTCAAGAGATTCCTTGGTGGTTTGTTCAAGTGTAACATCCCAAATTTTCAATTTGGAATGTTATACATAGAGCATCATTGCATATCGTATTTTTGTTGCATTTCTGGCTCGATCCTAGAAATTCTATACAACTCAAGGACCCACGGAGAGAGTTGGGGATTTCGTTATTTTCATATTTGAGTTTTCTCAAATTTTGAAAATAGGATCATTTGATTTTAATTATTTTATCTTCAATTATTTCTATTACAAAAATATAAGAGAGGGAATAAAATGACTTTCCCAAAATAAAGAAATAATGAGGATTTAATAATAAAATCAAATAAGATTTTATATCGGAGTTTTTCACCTTTTTATTTGAATTTAGGGAAAATGCGCATTTTTCAAAATTGCATTTAGGCCCCAAATAAAAGTTCATCTAGTCCAGCTTGATTTTAGAAGCTGGGGAAAATTTATTTCGGGATTTTTGGAGTCCGTTTAGTATTTCTTTTTATTTTTCTTCTGTGCGGAATTATTTAAAAAAAGCAGCATCGACCTCTGCCGTGTCACTTTGGGACACCGGCCCATGAGGGCTTTAAAAGTCGCCCACCGGTCGAACCCTAGCCGCTTGACCGCCCAGCCGCCCGCCGCCCGCGCCGCCATGACCGCCCGCCCGCCACGACCCGCCGCCGTCATGCGGATCCCGCCCGAGGTTCTCCGCCTCGACTTCCGTGCCTTCGGTTAAAAAAAAAACCGAACGATTTTCATCGGTTTATTTTTTTCTTTAGATCGATTTTTTTTCGGTTCGGTTAAATAGCGAGCGTTCGTTCGTTCGTTCGTTTTTAACGAACGCGTTCGTCAGATTAGTTTACTTAACGAACGCCCGTTCGTTAACCTGTTCATCGTTTTTCTTTTTCTCGGATTTAATCCGCGATTTTTTGGATCGCGATTCCTGATCCGATTTTCGTTTTAGTATAACTTTTCGCTCGTTTATTGGAATCAGGCGATTCAAGCGCCTAGAGTTTCGTCTCGAAACCCTCTTTCCGAATAACCAACTTAAACAAGTTTTTGCCTTTGTAAAATTTGACTTAGATCCAGATTAGTAAAACAGAGCTGTTTTCTTTCGTCGTTTGACTTTCGTTGCTTCGTTTGTTTTGCTTCTTTTTGCAAACCGGAGTTCTTAAGTTGAACTATCTGGTTAGATCTATTTGAGTTTTACCTGTGCATTAGATGAGTACTTATTGTATGCTTGTTTGTTTGTCTGCTATAGAATACCTGGAGTGCGCCACCTGTTACTTCGAGTCTCTAGGTTTCGCGGATCATCAGCAAGGCAAGTAACACTTTGATCATACTCTTTTCTACTACCCAGTTTTATTGCATTAGATCAATCCTCAGACATTGCATGATTAGGATCTATTAAATTGTGGGATGGGAAGTAGATGAGGTATTACCTATTACCTGATTTATATTCAAACCTTTGGGAGTTACTTCTATGTTTGCTTATTATGCCATGCTATGCTAGTAGACGTGGATTGGGTGAGTGTATTCAATGATAGATGTGAGATTGTTAAATTAATGGTTTATTTAAGGTGGCAACTTAAACACACATCTCGGTGGATTGAGGCACCTGGTTTCCATCAGGACTTGCCTGTATTTCTTCGGACCGCCACCCAGGCTCAAAGGGATCATGAGATTATTCATGCTAGAAACTTCCGTGTGCAGCCACATGCTACTATGGGCTCTAGCATAGTTGACTAAGTTGTGCGAACTCTTACGGGTAGACTAGCTGATGTAGGGGTTGTAGGTTGGTACGGTCTACCCACATGTAAGGTGCTAAGCGCTTCCGAAGACCTGTGTCTCGGTCATCCGCTTCTCAAACACCATGTAGTCACGAGAAATCAAGCGGAGGAGATCGAGTCTTGTGGGGAAAAGTGCACAAACCTCTGCAGAGTGTATAAACTAATCATGGTTAGCCGTGTCCCCGGTTATGGACATCTTGAGTATCTAGTACTTGGATTATCATGTGAATCTCATCATGTTACTCTAATTAATATTGTTGGGTTGTTAATGAGTACTATTAATTGGGATTGAGGATGCTGTCAACCACTCTCAATGTTCAACAACCACCATGATAGTTAAATAAATTTATTCCTTTGCAGTAGGGAAAAATTGGCTTTACGCAAAAACTGTAACCATAGAGCTTTCCACCAGCCATATATGCATGTAGTATAGGCTTATTCTTCCATTATTTCTCTATGTGTTACTTTGCCAGATATTCCATGTCTTGACCCGTTTTGAACTACAACGTTTCATGTTGCAGACTTTTCAAGCAAAGTAAGGTGCTTAGGTCGTGGTTCTATACTCGATGATGCCGTTGGAGTTGATGGACTCGCTTATTCTTCCAAGCCTTCCACATTATCGTTATTAGATGGCCTTAAGCCATATTTATTTTGTTAAGTTCTCTCTTGAGACATTCGATGTAATAAGTGTGTGATTGCTACTCTGCTATAAATCCTTCGAGTAATCGTGTGGTGTCGGCATTCTTGATCCGAGGATGACACTTGAGCACGTAGATCGACTGCTTTGAGGCCTGGTCGCTACAAAGATGGTATCGAGCACACCGACTGTAGGACACGACTATTAAGCTAAAGCCCTAGATCACTACTCTCTTCTCATTTCTAACTCCTCATCTTTTCTACTCTTCTAGGATGACGGAAGCGAGGATCAAGTTCACCCAGCCAGATGAAGATACACCCTTTGGACGACACCTGAAGGAAGTCACTAAGTACCTGAACATCGGAATATCAAGCTTCACCGGGACCTACAATTCCACCTTACCTGAAGAAGAGCGCTGGAAGATTCAAGCTCAAGTTCCCGGAAGGACGTTTGCGCCAGTCACGGAGGCCATAGAGTGTGTTTTTAATGCACCAACTTGGAGTCTGGGAAAGAGCATGGCAGCTCACATAACCATGGGACGCATTGGAGAAGTTTACAAAGTAGACCTCAAGGATACTATCTACCAGATTTATGCGCCGAGATGAACAATGGGAGATAGTTGGCACTAAGAAGGATCGATCCATTGCAGCTTTCATCCATGAGTTAAATCAGCACATTCGGCGCCAGAGAACCGGATGTCTTGTGAGACATGATGGAGTTGAAGACAGCAAAGCCAAGATTATCGAACTAGAAGGAGAATTGAAGGCCACTCGCAAGGACTACATGGAGGAGATTGTAGCTCTAGTGAGACAAAACGGCGATCTTAAGGAGAAGATTGAAGAACTCATGGGAAATTCAGCACCCGGAGGAGAAGATCACTAGTAGAAAACAGGGCTTTCGTCCAGGCCAGTTTAGCCCATTAGTCCCGGTTCAATCCAGAACCGGGACCAATGGAGCTATTTGCCCGATTCGTGAGCCTGGGGCCGGCCAGGCCACGTGGGCCATTGGTCCGGTTCGTCCAGGACCTTTTGGTCCCGGTTGGTGGGACGAACCGGGACCAATGGTCTGGCTCCTGGCCCACCACTATTGGTCGGTTGGTGGCATGAACCGGGACCAAAGGCTTCCCTTTAGTCGGTTCAAGCCACCAACCGGGCTAATGGTGCTACCTATATATAGCCCCTCGGCAAAAGCGAGCACACTGCTCTGTTTTTTCGCCGAGGAGAGGGCTTGGTGGTGCTCTAGCTCACCTCCTATGCACACAAGGTGTTCGATGGAATGCCCGAGCCACACTACTTAAGGTTTCTCCTCTCCAAGCCCGACCGCCAAGCTCCATTTTCCTCAATATTTATCTAGGTTTAGCGGTCAGTCACGCCCCGTCCCCGTCTTCATCGCCGTCGATCACCCGCGCCGATCTCATCGCCGACACCACCGTGGTGAGCCTCTTGTTCTTATCTTCTTTCTGAAAGGAAAAATATTATTACTTGTTTGTTTAGATAGATACTTGTATTATTTTCTTACTTTTATTATTGCGTCTTATATAGTGCGATGGTTTTGGTATCCGCCCGTCGACCCTCGTCCTATCTATGATTCGGATGTGGTATATATTATCTTTTCATAACTATTGGTTCATTTATTGTTTATGAAAATTATGCCGACCAACGTGACATAGATTTTATTTATCTAGGAGGTTGTTGAACCGGAAATTCCAACCGACCCTATTGTCGAGAGGTTAAATTTAGTTGAAGAAGAAAACAATTTCTTGAAGTAAAAAATAAAAAAACTTGAGGAGGAGAAGATGATATTGGAGTTGCATGTTGCGGATGTCGTCGATGATCACAAGATCAAGATGGATGCAATGCGCTTGAAGATGAGAAAGATTAGAAAATATGCCATTCATACCGAGGCTTGGTATCATTATGCCGTTGGATGAGTTGTTACCTTGGTTGCGATTATGATCGTATTTGTTTTCGCATTGAAATGTTTTACATAGTTTCAATGTATGGTTTAATTAATTTAGATGCTCTGCAGAGCTTTATGTTGTTAGATGAGAACTATGTATGTACTTTGGTTTTTATGTGATGATGAACTTCTATTAATTTGGTCACTTAATTATCTATTCATGATGTTCTGTAATGATTTTTGACACACTTAATTATATATAATGCACGCAGATGAACCGGCAATGGATGTACGGTGATGCAGACACACCTCCGAGTACATTAAGGGCGTGCATGATTTTCTCAAGTGGCTGAGGCAAACAAGAAGAATGGTTTTATGTGTTGTCCATGCCCTATATGTGGGAATCTGAAGTCTTACTCTGACCGGAAAATCCTTCACACCCACCAGCTTTACAAGGGTTTCATGCCACACTATAATGTTTGGAAGAGGCACGGAGAAATAGGGTTTATGATGGATGACGGCGAGGAAGAAGAGTACGATGACAACTATGTGCCCCCTGAATACGGTGATGCTCTTGAACATCAAGATGCACTGACGATGTGCGATGGTGGTCTTTGGGCAAGCTGCTGAAGATCAAGAGGAACCAGACGATGTGCCCATGATGATGATCTCTGCCGGGTCATTGTCGATGCAAGGACACAATGCGAAAGTCAAAAGGAGAAGCTGAAGTTCGATCGCATGTTAGAGGATCACAAAAAAAGGGTTGTACCCCAATTGCGAAGATGGCAACACAAAGCTCGGTACCGTACTCGAATTGCTGCGGTGGAAGGCAGAGAATGTGCTGATAAAGGATTTGAGAAGCTACTGAAAATAATGAAGAAGAAGCTTCCAAAGGATAACGAATTGCCCGACAAGTACATACGCAGCAAAGAAGGTCGTATGCCCTCTAGGATTGGAGGTGGAGAAGATACATGCATGCCCTAATGACTGCATCCTCTACCGTGGTGCCTACAAGGATCTGAACGCATGCCGGTATGTGGTGCATTGCGGTATAAGATCGAACGAGATGACCACTGGTGAGGTTGACGGCGAGCCTCGCCGGACGTGGGTTCCCGCGAATGTGATGTGGTTTGCTCCTATAATACCACGGTTGAAACGTCTGTTCAGAAACGGAGAGCATGCCAAGTTGATGCGATGGCACAGTGAGGACCGTAAGAAAGACGGGAAGTTGAGAGCACCCGCTAACGGGTCGAAGTGGAGAAAAATCGAGAGAAAGTACTGGGATGAGTTTGCAAAGGACCCAAGGAACGTATGGTTTGCTTTAAGCGCGGATGGCATTAATCCTTTCGGGGAGCAGAACAGCAATCACAGCACCTGGCCCGTGACTCTATGTATGTATAACCTTCCTCCTTGGATGTGCATGAAGCGGAAGTTCATTATGATGCCAGTTCTCATCCAAGGCCCTAAGCAACCGGCAACGACATTGATGTGTACCTAAGGCCATTAGTTGAAGAACTTTTACAGCTGTGGAATGGAAACGGTGTATGCGACGTGGGATGAGCACAAAAGGAGGAATTTGACCTAAAGGCATTGCTGTTCGTGACCATCAACGATTGGCCCGCTCTCGAGAACCTTCGGAGACAGACAAACAAGGGATACCACGCATGCACGCACTATTTACTTGACACCGATAGTATATACCGAAGCTGCAGGAAGAATGTGTACCAGGCCATCGCCGATTTCTTCCGACCAACCATCAATGTCGAAAGAAAGGCAAGCATTTCAAAGGCGAGGCAAATCACCGGAAGAAGCCCGCCATGCGTCTGTGATCACGTACTTGCTATGGTCAATGATTTACACGTAATCTTTGGAAAGGGTCCCGGCGGACTAGCTGTTCCGAATGACACTGAGAATCACGCACCCATGTGGAAGAAGAAATCTATATTTTGGGAGCTACCCTACTGGAAAGACCTAGAGGTCCGCTCTTCGATTGACGTGATGCACGTGACGAAGAACCTTTGCGTGAACCTGCTAGGCTTCTTGGGCGTGTATGGGAAGACAAAGGATACACACGAGGCACGAGAGGACCTGCAACGCTTGCACGAAAAGAGGGCATGCCTCCGAAGCGATATGAAGGTCCTGCCAGCCACGCTCTTCTGAAGAAGAGAAATAAATATTCTTTCAATGCTTGCTCAAGATGAAGGTCCCGACCGGCTTCTCGTCGAATATAAAGGGAATAATAAATATGCTAGAGAAAAGTTCCGAACCTAAAGTCTCATGAGGCCACGTGATTATGACGCAATCGCTTCCGGTTGCATTGAGGGGCTTCTACCGAAAACGTCCGATTAGCCATTGTGAAGCTATGTGCATTCCTCAATGCAATATCTCGTAAGGTGATCGATCCAGAAATCGTACCAACGCTAAGGAGTGATGTGGGCGCAATGTCTTGTCGGGTTTCGAGCTGGTGTTCCCACCATCCTTCTTCAATATCATGACGCACGTCCTAGTTCATCTAGTCGACGAGATTGTCATTACGGGGCCCGTATTTCTACACAATATGTACCCCTTTGAGAGGTACATGGGAGTGCTAAAGAAATATGTTCAGTAATCGCTAGGCCGAAGGAAGCATCTCCATGGGCCATCAAACAGAGGATGTCATCGGGTTTTGTGTTGACTTCATTCCTGGCCTTAAGAAGATAGGTCTCCCTAAATCGCGGTATGAGGGGAGACTGACCGAAAAAGGCACGCTTGGAAGAGACTCAATAATATGCAGGGACGGATATTCTTGGTCTCAAGCACACTACACAGTTCTCTGAACTCTACCTTGGTGACCCGTATGTCGATGAACACAAGAACGATCTGCGCTCCAAACACCCGGGCGGTCGACAAGCTGGATTACATGTGAACACATCGGGACTTTCAGCAGTTGGTTGGAAACACGTCTCGAAGGTGACAACACTGTTTGTGATGAGCTGTACTTGTTGTCCGAGGACCATCTTCGACTGTAATAATTTGGAAAGGATACGAGATAAATGGGAATACATTTTACACGATTGACCAAGATGAAAAGAGCACCAACCAAAACAGCGGTGTCCGCTTTGATGCAGCAACCGACAAGGGAAATGACACATATTATGGTTACATAGTAGACATATGGGAACTTGACTACGGAGTAGATTTTAAGGTCCCTTTGTTTAAGTGCAAGTGGGTCAATCTGTCAGAGGCGGGTATGCAGTGTAGACCCACAGTATGGAATGACAACAAAGGATCTGAAAAATCTTGGGTACACCGACGAACCGTTCGTCCTAGCCAATGATGTGGCACAGGTTATCTATGTGAAGGACATGTCTACTGCACCGAGGAAAAGAAAAGATAAGGAAGCGAATACATCATACAATGAGCCAAAGTGCCACATAGTTATTTCAGAAAAAGGGACATCCACAGGAGTGGAGGGCAAGACAGACATGTCTCAAGAGTATGAAAAGTTTCATGAAATTCCCCCTTCAAAGTCAAGGCTGACCCAAGCGTCCTGATAAATGATGAAGATTATCCATGGTTACGGTGCAATAAGCAAACGACACAAGCGAAGAAAAAGTGAAGACTTTCTCCCGCAACTATTATGATGATACCATGCCAACTTTGTAACAGACGAGTATGATACCATTGTCCGTTTTGTACATGCACATGCTATGCCAACTTTTTTAGAGTTCATTTGAAAACTATGAATTTGAAAACCTCGCCAACCGAAGGGCGCTCACACCGGTTTATAAGCCCGTCCCTCTACACACCATTTTGTTGTAAGCAGAAACAAAATAAAATAAATAAAGCAACAAAGAAAACAAAAAAAGTGTTTTCAAATTTGAAAACTAATGGCACTAACGGAAAGTTTATAATTTTTCTAAAACTAAAAGCAAAAAGAATTAAAAAATAAAGCAAAAAACAACAAAAACTAAATAATGCAGAAAATAGAACAAAAACTGAAAAAATAAAAATAGCAACAATAAGTATTTTGTTGTAAGTAGAAACAAAATAAAATAAATAAAGCAACAAAGAAAACAAAAAAGAGTTTTCAAATTTGAAAACTAATGGCACTAACAGAAAGTTTATAATTTTTCTAAAACTAAAAGCAAAAAGAATTAAAAAATAAAGCAAAAGATCAAAAGAAAAATAAACCAAAACCAAAATAAACTAAATAAAGCAACAAATAAAACAAAAAAACAAAAAAAGTGCCAACTACTGGGCACCCACGGCCTGAATACAACTAGAAACCCTACCATGGGCCAGGATTCAGGCCCGCGGGAGGCCCAGTAGGCCCATAGGCACATATTGCACGTTTAGGCCCGAAAGCCTGCTTTAGAGAGGAGCTCGAGAGGGAAGGCGCACCGCACCTTATAAACTGGTGCGGCTCCCTCTCAACTAGCGAGGTGGGACTAAACATTTTGGCGCTGAGGCAGCACAAGGCCTTTGGTCCCGGTTGGTGGCACCAACCGACTAAAAGGTGGCATTGGTCCCGGTCGTGGCACCAATCGGGACTAATGCCCCCCTTTAGTCCTGGTTGGTGCCACCAATAGGGACCAAAGGCCGCCGCTTCCCGCCCTTTGGGCTGCTGAAAATTGGCCTTTGGTCCCGGTTAGTGGCACCAACCGGGACTAAAGGGGGGCATTAGTCCCGGGTCGTGGCACCAGCCGGGACTAAAGGATTTGCTATATAAGCAGCACTTAGCAGTTTTCGACCAAATCACCCACTTCTCCCCCGACGCCCTGCTCCTCCTCATCGCCGCCGCCGCCCGACGCCTGCTCCACCTTGCCGCTGCCGCCATCGACACCGTCAGTTGCTCGCCGTCATTGCCGCCACGCCATCGACGCTGCCAGCCGCTCGCCTGCCGCCGCCCTGTGAGCACAGCCTACTCCGTGCCCTGCGTCTCAAGCCGCCGCCCACGCCGCCTCTCAACCGCTTGCCCATGCTGCCACGCCGCCCTGCCCAGCTGTGGCGCCGTCTGTCCCAAGGCCAACAGATATCTGTTTATATGTCCTTTTTAGATTTTTGTTTTTTGCATTTTTGTAAAAATATATATATGTATGTATATATGTTCTCTGTCTATATATATGTTCATGAATATATGCAAAAGATAGATTTTAGAAAAAATAGTATTTTTCTGTTCATAGATTTTTTGGTGATATTAATTATTGTAAATATGCAAATGTTTGTATATTCATATGAACAATGAATTAGGCAAAACCTTTACTTTTTTCTAAAATTTATATTTGATCATTATTTAAAAAACAAGCAATACTACTTCAGGTATTTTTAAGAAGGAAGAAGAAGAAAAAGAATGAGAGGAAAAAGGAAATAAGAAGAGGAAGAAAGGTGAAGAAGAGGGGAGAGGAAGAAGAGGAGAAATAAATAAGAAGAAGAAAAAAGAAGAAAAAGAAGAGGAGAAGAAGAAAAAATAGAAAAAAATTCTATTTCTTCTTCTTCTCCTCTATTCTTTTCCTCTTCTCGTCTTTTTCTTCTTCTTCTTTTTCTTCTTCTTCTTCCTTCTTCCTTCTTCCTCTTTTCTTCCTTTTTCCTTATTTTCCTTTCTCGAGGGATAAGAAGAAAAAGAAGAGGAGAAGAAGAAAGAAAGGAATAGAGGAGAAAGAAGAAACTTTGACACGAGGGGGGGGGTACCGATACCCCCTCCCCGATAAAATTATTTTCCAATGTATATGTATGTTGCGTCGTTGTCGATATAACGAGGGTGTCGAGGATCACCGAGGGGTCGAGGGTCGGGAACTAGGGTAGAGGGTCGAGGGTCGTTAAGGGGTCAAGGGTCGACGGTTTCAGGGTCGAGGGTTCCTATAGTGTCAAAGTATTGAAGAAATCCATGGCTTCATCATTAGCCGAAGTAACCATGGCATGATGGTACGAAGTCCTCCAAAGTTATTCTCGAATGGAATCCGGATAGGATAATTTGCCTTTTGTAAGAATCTCAGCAAAGGCCTTTCAAATAACGATATTCGTAAGGTTCTTGCTGAACTTTGTACCGTAAAGTGAATTATCCTATCTAGGACTCCGCTCCAAAATAACTTTGGAGAGCTTCGCACCATCATGCACCACATTTTTGCCTAATGATGAAGACATGGTTTTGTTGAATCCTTTGACACTAGGCAACCTCCCGACCCTCAGCGATCCTCCACCCTTGACCCTCGACCGCCGGGCGATCCACGACCCTCTACCCTACATGGGCGCCGATGCCCACGTCACTTGTGGGACATAGATGTAGTGTTCAACGCCGACCCCTCCCGATAGCTTCAACACGTGGGGGTCGATATTACCCTCCTAGCTTGAAGCGTTCTCGAGGCCACCCCCTAACCCTTGAAGCATTGTCGAGGCCACCCCAAACCCTAGAGAAGCAGCGTCGAGGCCACTAATATGATTCCATATTGTGATTAGCTAGCTGGTTCTACGTTTGCCACTAATATATCCATATCTGTCATGTTTGAATAATAATTGCCATGTTGTAAATATTTGTAGAAACTATGAACACCCCCCGAGACGAAGCACAAGAAGCGTTGTTGAGGGACATAATCGCACTAGGAAGTGATGCTGCTTTCGTTGATGTTTCTCAACGACAACGATGGTCTGGAAGGAGAGGGTGAAGAAGCGGTGGCTATGATTTACATGGCTCCGATGACCCAATGCCGTGCAAGAAGGAGAGGGTGAAGAAGTAGACCGTGAGGACGGCTCCGATGATCACCAAACCGAGTCCGCCAGGTATATATATTAGTTAAGCCTGTCTTGACTAGCTCTCGCCTTTGTTTTGGTATGTACACATATTAATTAACTCTCGTCTTTGTTATTTTTTCTAGCCCTCCGGATCGAAAGCATAACTTCGTAAAGAGACGAGGCCCAAGAAAAAAGTTGAGCTCGGATGAAAAGTTTGAGATCATACAAATCGCTACGATTTGACGACCAACCGATTGAACCCTACCGACAAAGAAGGCATTTTTGCTCGGTCGGGTTACGGTTAGGGACAAGATCCCGATCAAGATCCACCAATGGTATAAGCCTAAGAACAAAGACCCCGAGGTGTCTTGTGTCAATGATATGCATAAAATGATCTTTGACCGAGCTGAAGTCAAATTTTACCCTACCGCTAGAGGATGATCCGGAGAAGCCAGTAATAGAGCCATTAATCAAGTCTTTTGCTCTTAAGAAGAT
Organism: Aegilops bicornis; assembly: GCA_021605145.1. Classification (NCBI taxonomy): domain Eukaryota; kingdom Viridiplantae; phylum Streptophyta; class Magnoliopsida; order Poales; family Poaceae; genus Aegilops; species Aegilops bicornis. Next base: position 55,355,034 of record CM038670.1, read on the forward strand.
GGCAGAACTATTCAGGAATTGGAAGAAAGAACTCAATACGTATGTCGAAAAAAATGAGACACCAGAATTCAAGGGCAAATTTGAGAAGATCGGAGATGACTGGCCCGCATTTGTGGCCTACAAGACATCGGAAAAGAGTAAAAGATGTCGGCGACAAACACGAGAAATGCTGCGAAGAAGAAGCTTCACCATCGCACGGGGTCAGGTGGCTACCTCGTGAGTCTGCCTAAGTGGGCCAAGGCTGAGGATGATCTTCTTGATAAAGGGATCGAACCAGACAATGAATCGCTGCACCGTTGCCGGACTTGGTTCTTCGGGGCCGGCGGATCCTTGGACCCTATAACTGGGAAGTGCATTTGGACATACCAGTCAAGAGGCTTCAACATTATATCGAAGCAGCGCAGCAAGGGAAGTTCGTTGCAGACAGGGAGAAGGACGAGCTCACAATGGCCCTCGAATCTCGAGCACCCCGGACGGACACGAGGCACGCCAGTTCGTTTCGTGGAAGGCTGGATTTCGGACGCAGAGGGTTACAAAACCCATGAGAGGAGGAAGAAAGCTGGAGCAGAGCCTAATGCAGCGCTGCACGAAAGGGTAATGGGGCTAGAGGAACGAGAAGCAGCAGATCACAACAAACGACCGCCAAGCTTCCCCGAAGTTACCCCGCCATCTCAGCGGAGAAGCAGCGTGGCTTCCACCGAGCTGCTTCAGCCAGAGCAACATGCCTTGACGGCTCGCCAGCCTATCCCGTGGATGCTATCACGGATGCTGAAAATTGCCACCTTATGGCGCAATGGAGCAATTTGAAGGTCAAGGCGGCTGTTGGCTCTGTTATCCTACTAAACCCGACTCAACTTTTCACCGCCGGCCGATTCCGTAAGGATATGCTAAGGTGATGGTCGATGAAATAACGGAGGGATTTGAGGACCTCCGGCTTGACCACCCTACCGGTGAAGGGGAGTATCGGCTGGGTTCCGCTCTGAAGACTCCATGCCTATGGCGGAAGGATCTCATCAACCTTCCGAACTGGACGCCTCCGCCTCCTCCTCCTCCTCCGGCGAGTCAAGGCACTCCGCCTCCTCCACCGCCTCCTCCTCCGGCGAGTGACGATCAGGCACTCGGTCGGCTCCTTCTCCGGCGTGTGGCGGCACTCCGCCTCCTTCTCCGCTTTGCACCGTGGCGCCCGAGCAGCCAGCCTCCTCCTTCTCCGCCTCGTCGGCCAAGAAGGGCGAAGAGACCCGCCGCCCGCTCCGGTTGCTCCGGTAGCGTCGTAGTCCTTCTCCTCCGCCTCGTAAGCAAGGAAAGAAGACATCCGCTCCGTCGCTTTCTGCCGGGCGTCTAGCAAGACAGCCAAAGGCGGGAGGAGATATAGATTCGGTCCTTCTCTCAAGACTCGGAGAAGTTACCGCACGAGAGGAGCGAGGAGGAAAACGCGAAGATCGCGCAGATCAAGTGGATGACTGGTTTCAAGGGTTGAAAGCAAAGAGACATCCACCTCCGGAGGATAAGGTAGATCCGGTCAAAGCGAAGCGCACTCTGGCTGCCCTGACAAAACCACCCAAGTCTCCGCCGAAAGGCAACTATGAGCGCATTATTGGAAAGGCATTTGCCGAAGCGGAGAGGTCGGGAAGTACTATTAGTGATCAAAGGATGAAAGAACAACGAGCTGGGAAACAAATTGCCCAGCTCGGCGAACAAGCGAAGCAATCGTGCCCCCCGCTCAAGGTGCCTGCTAGCGACATCGTCGATCCGAGGATGGTGCCCGGTTATGGCAATCCTGCAGATTACCTGCCTGACGATGTACATTATGATTTCTTGGAGGTGCAGATACAAAGATACAAGTACGGGAAGCCTCTCACAAAGATGAAAGCTCTCTATCAACGATGATGCGAAGATTGCATGATTGGTACATGAAAACCTGCAAAGAGTCTGAGGGGAGGAGTACTTTGTATGTGAGAGTTAAAAAGGAGCATGACCTTCGTGGAATTGAACTGTTGCCTATTCCATTTGAGGAGTTCTATCGGTTTTTCAATCAATTGGACCTCGATAAAGCAACAAATAATTGCCATCGCCTCTGTAAGTAGTTCTACTTCTGTCATTAAGTATCTCTATATAACTCAGCTCTTTCATTGCATGTATTTATAAATATCCTCACTATATTATGCAGATTGAAGATCGCCGAAATGAAGAAAAGACAAGTGGGTGATATTGGGTTCATTAACACATATCTCATAGATGCAAATGAGGTTAAATATCGTGTCAAGAAACCGAGGCCAACTTGCTACGATCGTTGGAAATAAATGAACACAAAAATATAATACTCTTTCCTTACAACTACAAGTGAGTGTTACTGCCTTGTGGCATATTCGGTTTCCCTTATTAGTCCAGGTTATAGTAATGTAATATTGATGAGTTATGCATGCGCAAGAGGTACCACTATATTCTCCTAGAGATTAAGCTTGAGCATGGAGTAGTAACTGCCTTTAGACTCGAGACTAAAAGATCCCAAGGAGTATGCGGACATGACTGAAATGCTCGAGAAGTAAGTTAAATCGATCATTATCCACCATATCAAGAACTTTGTTCATTTCTCGATATCAAGTAATTGTTTTCTTTGTATGGCAGGGCTTGGGGAAAATTCACCAAAAAAGCTCCTGACTACCGAAGAAGCTGCAATTTAGACACCCGAAAGTAAGTACTATATAGTAGCATATTCCACGCGCATCTCCTAGTGATTCAAGCGCTAGTTTCATCAATACCATTTAGCATGCTTGCTAATTATCAGTTTGATTGACCTGTTTCTTGTAAAGTGGTTGTGGCAGGAACAAGGGAATGATTTCTGTGGATACTACGTTTGCGACTCCATCCGCCACACGACCTGTGAGAGGGGCTACTCCGACAAACAATATGAAGTGCGTAAATAAAAATATTCACAATTTTATTTTATTACCATCATTTGTGTTGAGTTTCATTCATTCATATATATATATATATATATATATATATATATATATCTATATATATATATATGTATTGACCCCTTTCTTAAAATTAGATGTTTCGAATGCGGGATGAACTCCTAGCACCAGATCGCATGCGAGCAATTCAAGAGGAATTGGCGGCATTCTTTCTTGACCACGTGATCGCTGAAGACGGAGAATACTATGTGGACCATGCGTCCGTATTGTAAAAGATAATTATTGTATATATGTAGCCGGTAGTGTCGGATAGATATACGAGAACTTTTGTTCGACCAATCTCTAGAAGGAGAGGTGGTCGATATCACTTCTCTCTGTATGCATATATGTTCATGACGATCTTCTGTTTGCTTAATTACTAGCTAGCTAAGCGTGTCTAGCTAGTCCTCTCTATAATGTATGTATAGTACGTAGCGTCGACCAAGCACGGACAAAAGAGAGGACACTTTTCTCTATTAATTAGCTAGCTATAGCACAATATATGAAACACCTAAATTAACCCCCAACCCCCCCTTTTAAAAAAACCCACAGCCATAGAAATGTCGACGCTGGATGTTTATTGGTCCCGGTTGGTGCCACCAACCGACCAAAGGCCCTCCCGCTCGGGCTCACGGACAAAGCCACGTGGAGGCCCATCACCCGTTCGATTGAACCGGACTAAAGGGCCAGTAGAGTAGTATCGACCCTTTAGTCCCGGTTCATGAACCGGGACTAAAGGCCCTCACCAACCGGGTCAATAGGCCCCTTTTCTACTAGTGGATGAAGATTGCACCTGTCCAGAGAACTACATCATCATCGACGAAACCAATTCCGATCCTAGTGATGATGACTTCGAAGATGAAGCTGGAGCAGATATCATGGAGTCTTCATCGAAGCCGTTTTTCTAGTTGACCACCATAACAGTAGTAGATTCCCCCATTAAAAATTAGTTTTAGTTCCAGCACTTTGTAACGATAGTTAGACCGTTGTATGCCCTTGTTTGAATTGATTGGAGTGATATTGTGTGTTTTGTCTCATGTACATATGGGTAGTGTTTTCTCCCTAGACCTCATTCTATTCTTAACTCTCGCCTTTTCTATAAACCCTCGATGCCTCCGAGACGCGACCGGATTTGTTTCCCGCCGGAGATCACTCAGTTGATTCAGCAGCAGAATGCCTTGATTCAAACATTGGTACAGAACCAAGGCAACAACAACAACAACAACCCACCGCCACCACCGCCTGTTGACCATTTGACCTGTTTCTTAAGGCTGGATCCGCCGGTGTTTTCCAGTAGCACCGAGCCGATTGTTGCAGATGATTGGCTCCGCAAAGTAGGGAGGGAGTTGACCACTGCAGGATGTACAGATGGAGAAAAGGTGAAATTTGCCGCACATCCGCTTGAAGGACCCGCAGCAACATGGTGGGAGAATTTTACAGCCACTTACCTCAGAGACACCGCCACATGGGATCAGCCAAAGAAGCTTTCCGTCGCCCATGTTTCAGCAGGAGCTATGGCCATGAAGAAGCGTGAGTTTCGCAACTTGCGCCAAGGAGGACGGACTGGCCACAAGATGTGGATGACTTTAGTAAGCTAGCACGTTATGGCCCGGATGACGCGTTACGGACGCAGCTAAGCAAGAGAAGTTTCTAGAAGGACTGAATGATGAGCTGAGCATGCAGTTGATGGTAGCCACCTTCAATAACTACCAGGAGTTAGTAGACCGTGCTCTTATGATTGAAGGGAAGAAGCAGCAAATTGATAATTGCAAGAGAAAGTATGGACAGGGGAAATATAACTCTGGAGCTCAGCAGAAACTTCGCTTTACCCCAAAGCCAGGAGGGAAATTTCAGCATACTCATGGAGGAGGTAGCTCGCACAACCATAATGGCACCAAGAATGGGAACGGGAATGGAGGAAGCAATGGACAAAACCGCACCAACCCGTCAACACCAACCAAGGTAGACCTGAGCCACATCACTTGTTTTAAGTGCCGTAAGATCGGGCATTATGCAAATGATTGTCCGTAAGGCCAAAATGGTAATGGCAATGGAAGCTCAGGAAAGAAGCCGAACCCTTTCAACAGGGGACAAGTGAACCACGTTACCGTGGAGGAGGTTGAAGCTCAGCCAGACGCAGTAATAGGTAAGTTTTTGGTTAAGACATTTACTGCAGTTGTTCTTTTTGATACTGGTGCATCGCATTCATACATATCAAGGGGATTTGTGGATAAGTATAAATTACCAACCCAAGCCCTTAGGTCACCCATGCTAGTAACCTCACCCGGAGCAGAATATATGGCAAGTATATGGTGCGATCGACTGTCATTAAGCATTGGACACTATGTATTTCCCTCGGACCTAATAGTTCTGGAATCGCAAGGATTGGATGTGATATTAGGCATGGATTGGTTATCGAAGTATGGAGGGAACATAGATTGCGCCAAAGAAGTCGATTTTGCTTACCACCCCGTATGAAGGAGAATCAAGTTTGTATCACGGCATGAGCCGAGGAGAGCACATGTAAATTCCTTAACATGAGTTGTGCAGAGGAAGTACCAGTGGTAAGGGATTACCCGGACGTGTTTCGGAAGAGTTGCTGTGCATGCCACGGACGTAGACATTGAATTTCTGATTGAACTACGCCGTGCAATCGGGTCGATATCTAAGAGACCGTATAGGATGCCAGCCCAAGATTTGGAGGAAATTAAGAAGCAGATTAAGGAGTTACTGGATAAAGGTTTTATTCGCCCAAGTTCTTCGCCTTGGGGATCACCAAGATTTAGTGGAGAAGAAGGATTTATCCTTAAGAATGGTTGTTGATTGTCGAGGATTGAATGAAGTAACCATTAAGAACAAATACCCGTTGCTGATGATCAACGACTTGTTTGACCAATTGCAAGGAGCTAAAGTATTTTACAAGATCGATTTGCGATCAGGATACCATCAGTTGAAGATTCGCGTATGATATACGAAACGGCTTTTACCACCAGGTACGGGCTGTATGAGTATACCGTTATGTCATTTGGTCTGACTAACGGCCCAACCTATTTTATGAACATGATGGACAAGGTGTTTATGGAATTTTTGGATAAGTTCGTCGTGGTATTCATTGACGATATCTTGGTCTACTCAAAGAATGAAGAAGAACATAAGGAGCATTTGCGTTTGGTACTCGAGAAGCTCAGAGAACATCAGTTGTATGCCAAGTTCAGCAAGTGTGAGTTTTGGTTGAAGAAAGTTGGATTTGGACTGAGGATTGCGAAGACCATGACCGAATTATTGAAGAAGGATACCAAGTTTATTTGGACTGAGGAGTGTGAGGCTAGTTTCCAAGAGTTGAAGAAGCGTTTGGTTACCTCACCAAGATTAATCCTGCCTGCACCAAAGCAAGGATTACGAAGTTTATTACGACGCTTCACGCCAAGGACTTGGAGCAAAGGTTTATGCAGAAGGAAGAGTTGTTTCAATGTTTCACGACATGAAACCTCACGAATTAAACTATGCCACGCTTGATTTGGAGTTAGCAGCCGTAGTGCATGCATTGAAAACATGGAGACATTTCCTCATTGGATATCATTGTGAGGTGTATACGGATCACAAGAGTTTGAAGTACATCTTCACGCAGTAGGAGTTAAATCTCAGCGTAGAAGATGGTTGGAGCTCATCAAGGATTATGATATGAGATTGCATTACCACCGGAAAGGCTAACGTGGTAGCGCACGCGTTGAGCCGTAAGAGTCATGTTAACATCCTAATGGCCGGAGGTTTACCAAAAGAATTAGCCGAGGAATTTCGGGAGCTATGTTTGGAAATAGTTCCGCGAGGCTATGTAGCAGCGTTGGAGATTCAATCTACTTTGATGGACAAAATCAGAGAAGCTCAAAGGATGATAAGGAAGTTGCTTCTATTAAGGAGAAGATGAGCAAGGGAAAAGCAAAGGGATTTCGTGAGGATGAGCACGATACCTTATGGTTTGAGGACCGCGTTCACGTACCAAGTGATCCGGAGATTCGGAAGATGATTTTGCAAGAGGCACATGATTCGGCCGTATTCGATCCACCCGGAAATACCAAGATGTATTTGGATTTGAAGGATACTTTCGGTGGACCGGAATGATGAAAGATATCGCAGAGTATGTAGCAGTTTGTGATGTGTGTTAGAAGGTGAAAGCAATCATCGTGGTTAAGCAGGATTGTTACAGCCATTGCCTATACCCGAATGGAAGTGGGATAAACTAGGCATGGATTTCATCACGGGATTGCCCAGGACCCGCTCAGGCTATGACTTGATTTGGGTTGTAGTCGATCGTTTGACGAAGGTAGCTCATTTCATTCCAGTAAAGACTACCTACAGCAGTGCCAAATTGGCTAAGATATACATGACAAGGATTGTATGCTTGCATGGAGTTCCTAGGAGTATCATACCAGATAGAGGAACCCAATTCAGCTCAAAGTTCTGGAAGCAGTTGCATGAAACTTTGGGAACCAGACTGGAGTTTAGCACAGCCTTTCATCCACAGACAGATGGACAAACAGAGAGAGTCAACCAGATCTTAGAGGATATGCTGAGAGCATGTGCTTTGGATTATGGATCAAGTTGGGATGACAATTTGCCCTATGCGGAGTTTTCTTATAACAACAGCTACCAAACCAGTTTGAAGATGGCACCTTTCGAAGCCTTGTACGGAAGGAGGTGCAGAACCCCGCTACTGTGGGATGAAGTTGGAGACCGCGAGTTGTTTGGACCGGATTTGATTAAGGAGTCTGAACGGAAAGTAAAGTTAATTCGCGATAGGCTCAAGGTAGCCCAGTCAAGACAGAAGAGCTATGCAGATTCAAAACACAAGGAGATAGAATACGAAGCCGGAGACAGAGTTTATCTTCGAGTATCTCCGCTTCGAGGAGTTAAGCGTTTTGGAGTTAAAGGAAAGTTAGCACCCTGATTTGTAGGACCATATCGAGTTTTGGAGCGCATGGGAGAAGTTGCGTGCAAGTTGGAATTACCCGAAGGATTGTTAGGTGTTCATGATGTGTTTCATGTTTCTCAGTTGAAGAAGTGTCACGCAGAGATGGCCGATATACCACTGAGAGATACTGTGCCACTAGAGGCGATTCAGTTGAATAACGATTTGACCTATGAGGAGAAACCAGTCGGCATTCTCGAGTTTGCCAGCCGAGTCACCCGCAGCAAGGTCATTAAGTTTTGCAAAGTTCAAAGGAGCCACCACACTGAGGATGAAGCCACCTGGGAGCGAGAGGTAGATCTACTTAAGGACCACCCTCACCTATTTTCTAGCCAACCCGAATCTCGAGGGCGAGATTCATCTTAAGGGGGTAGGTTTGTAACATCCTAAATTTTCAATTTGGAATGTTATACATAGAGCATCATTGCATATCATATTTTTGTTGCATTTCTGGCTCGATCCTAGAAATTCTATACAACTCAAGGACCCACAGAGAGAGTTGGGGATTTTGTTATTTTCATATTTGAGTTTTCTCAAATTTTGAAAATAGGATCATTTGATTTTAATTATTTAATCTTCAATTATTTCTATTACAAAAATATAAGAGAGGTAATAAAATGACTTTCCCAAAATAAAGAAATAATGAGGATTTAATAATAAAATCAAATAAGATTTTATTTCGGAGTTTTTTGCCTTTTTATTTGAATTTAGGAAAAATGTGCGTATTTCAAAATTGCATTTAGGCCCCAAATAAAAGTTCATCTAGTACGGCTTGATTTTAGAAGCCGGGGAAAATTTATTTCGGGATTTTTGGAGTCCGTTTAGTATTTCTTTTTATTTTTCTTCTGCACGGAATTATTAAAAAAAACGCGCAACCGACCTACGGGCCGTGTCACTTTGGGACACCTACCACGGGGCTTTAAAAGCCGGCCCACCCGGGGTCAACCCTAGTCACTTACCGACCCACGCCCGCCGCAAATTTCATCACGACTTGCCGCCGCCACGACCCCGCCATTACCGCCGACTACGGACCACGGATCCCGCCGAGGTAAAAAAACCGAACGGTTTTCGTTGGTTTATTTTTTTAGATCGTTTTTTTTTCGGTTCGGTTAAATAGCGAGCGTTCGTTGGTTCGTTCGTTTTTAACGAACGCGTTCGTCAGATTAGTTTAGTTAACGAACGTCCGTTCGTTAACCTGTTCGTCGTTTTTCTTTTTCTCGGATTTAATCCGCGATTTTTCGGATTGCTATTCCTGATCCCATTTTCGTTTTAGTATAACATTTCGCTCGTTTATCGGAATCAGGCGATTCAAGCGCCTGGAGTTTCGTCTCGAAACCCTCTTTCCGAATAACCAACTTAAACAAGTTTTTGCCTATGTAAAATTTGACTTAGATCCAGATTAGTAAAACGGAGCTGTTTTCTTTCGTCGTTTGACTTTCGTTGCTTCGTTTGTTTTGTTTCTTTTTGCAAACCGGAGTTCTTAAGTTGAACTATCTGGTTAGATTTATTTGAGTTTTACCTGTGCATTAGACGAGTACTTATTGTATGCTTGTTTGTTTGTCTGTGATAGAATACCCGGAGTGCGCCGCCTGTTACTTCGAGTCTCTAGGTTTCGCGGATCATCAGCAAGGCAAGTAACACTTTGATCATACTCTTTTCTACTACCCAGTTTTATTGCATTAGGTCAATCCTCAGACATTGCATGATTAGGATCTATTAAATTGTGGGATGGGAAGTAGATGAGGTAGTACCTATTACCTGATTTATATTCAAACCTTTGGGAGTTACTTCTACGTTTGCTTATTATGCCATGCTATGCTAGTAGACGTGGATTGGGTGAGTGTGTTCCATGACAGATGTGAGATTGTTAAATTAATGGTTTATTTAAGGTGGCAACTTAAACACACATCTGGGTGGATTGAGGCACCTGGTTTCCATCTGGACTTGCCTGTATTTCTTTGGACCGCCACCCAGGCTCAAAGGGATCATGAGATTATTCATGCTAGAAACTTCCGTGTGCAGCCACATGCTACTATGGGCTCTAGCATAGTTGACTAAGTTGTGCGAACTCTTACGGGTAGACTAGCTGATGTAGGGATTGTAAGTTGGTACGGTCTACCCACATGTAAGGTGCTAAGCGCTCGAAAGACTGTGTCTCGGTCATCCGCTTTCTCAAACACCATGTAGTGCGAGAAATCAAGCGGAGGAGATCGAGTCTTGTGGGGAAAAGTGCACAAACCTCAAGAGTGTATAAACTAATCATGGTTAGCCGTGTCCCGGTTATGGACATCTTGAGTATCTAGTACTTGGATTATCATGTGAATCTCATCATGTTGCTCTAATTAATATTGTTGGGTTGTTAATGAGTACTTTTAATTGGGATTGAGGATGCTGTCAACCATTCTCAATGTTCAACAACCACCATGATAGTTAAATAAATTTATTCCTTTGCAAGAGGGAAAATTGGCTTTACACAAAAATCAGTAACCATAGAGCTTTCCACCAGCCATATATGCATGTAGTATAGGCTTATTCTTCTATTATTTCTCTATGTGTTACTTTGCCAAAGATATTCCATGTGTCGACCGTTTTCGGCTACAACGCTTCATGTTGCAGACTTTTCGCATTTACAGTAAGGTGCTTAGGTCGTGGTTCTATACTCGGTGATGCTGTTGGAGTTGATGGACTCGCTTATTCTTCCAAGCCTTCCGCTATTATCGTTATTAGATGGCCTTAAGCCATATTTATTTTGTTAAGTTCTCTCTTGAGACATTCGATGTAATAAGTGTGTGATTGCTACTCTGTTATAAATCCTTCGAGTACTGTGTGGTGTCAGCATTACTGATCCAGGGATGACACTTGAGCACAGAGATCAGACTGTTTGAGGTCTGGGCGCTACATCAAGTTCAAGAGCTTGGGAGAGGTCCGCAATCTCATTAGCGTAATCACGCTCATGACCTTCCATTTTCTCAATGGTGACATCATGCTCCTCAAGACGAGATTCCAACTCATCGATATATTTTTGCCCTAAATAGCAATAGACATGATTTCCATGAAGTTGGAACAAGCAATTTTATTCTTATGAAGAGCTTTAAAAATCATTTCCCCCTTAATTTTTAAGGAGGCAACATTATCATTCTCTTCATCACTATCAACATCATCAACATCATTCTTGTCATCATCAATATCATCAGAAGATATATTGGGATTCAAAGTGGGAGATACCTTTGAAGCCTTAGCCATAAGGCAAAACGCAATCGATGATGATGTAGGATCCCTTGAGCCACCTTTCAAGACCACATCTTGTTCCATGGGGTGTTGGGTTTCCTCTACATTGTTAGCACAACAATTCGAGGAAAAATATGCACTTTTATCATGGCAACAAGAAATAGCAAGCATATCATCATGAGATTTAGTAAAGCAATTTCTACATGATATGCAAGGACTATCAACACAAGCATATGAAACATTTAGAGAGCTCGAAGTGTTGAAGTCCAAAGATGGGGCATTGCAATAAGATAGTGATGAGGAATCATCAACGATACTCCCACTATCATCATTGCAATGAACACCACTACTCACCATATCATTACCTTGTGGCAGTCCACATGTAGGTGAAGTAAAAGAAGTTGAGAAGGCAGCACGGCCGGATGTGGAGGGAGAACAATCATCCCCACAAAACTTGGACACACCATATTTATCTTGAAGCTTTGTCCACAACTCATGAGCATCCCGGAACGGCATGAGTTGAAATATAACTACATTGCTCAAAGCATCAAAAAGCACATTAGAAGCTTGAGCATTGAGATAAGAGTTTTTCTCATCCTCTAAAGATAATCTTTGGGGATCCTTTGGAGGAGAAAAACCCATATCTACAATTCGCTCTAAACTTGGGTCCATGACCCTAAAGATATTAAGAATGCTAATTACCCAAACATCAAAATTTGTGCAATTGAAACTAAGAGTGTCAGAGAATCCTAAACCCCTAGTAGACATCCTTACTCTCTAGGCGGTTAAGCCCTATAAATAGAGACGAGGCTCTGATACCAATTGGAAGATCGTGGATGTCGCCTACTGGGGGGGGGGGGGTGAATAGACGCTTTAAATAATTACGGTTTAGGCTTGAACAAATGCGGAATAAACCTAGCGGTTAATTAGTTAAGCACAAAACCTACAACAACTAGGCTCACCTATGTGCACCAAAAACTTATGCTAAGCAATATAAACTACTAGGTGATAGCAAGATATATGACAAGAAACAATATGGCTATCACAAAGTAAAATGCATAAGTAAAGGGCTCGGGTAAGAGATAACCGAGGCACGCGGAGATGACGATGTATCCCGAAGTTCACACCCTTCCAGATGCTAATCTCCATTTGGAGCGGTGTGGAGGCACAATGCTCCCCAAGAAGCCACTAGGGCCACTCTAATCTCCTCACGCCCACGCACAATGCAAGATGCCGTGATTCCACTAAGGGACCCTTGAGGGCGGTCACCGAACCCGTACAAATGGCAACCCTTGGGGGCGGTCACCGGTACTGCCAAATTGCTCAAGCGATCTCCATAACCTAATTGGAGACCCCGACGCTTTCCCGGAGCATTACACCACAATGATTGAGCTCCGAACACCACCAACCGCCTAGGGCACCCAAGCACCCAAGAGGAACAAGCTCAAGGGTACCAAGCACCCAAGAGTAATAAGCTTCTCAACTTGTAACTGTAAGTGCATCTAGTGCCACCCCTAGTTGGTTTTGGAGTATTGACGACAAACCTGGTTGAGGGACTAATGTGTTTGTAAGAATTGCAGGATAACACAGGTAGTAGTCCCTCATTGACTCGGTTTACCTACCGGAGATGACCCCTAAAAATGCATGAAGACATTGAAGACAATGGTGGTATGTGAAGATATTCACATTGAAGACTATGACAAGAGAAGACATTGCATGAAGACTATGGAGCGCGAAGACTTAGTTGTTTTGTTGTTTCCTTTTCTTCTTTGTTGAGTCATAGGAACCACCGTACTGTTAAGTGGGGTCCCAGTGAACAAAGTCAGAGTGACTGAAGTGATGCTCAACCAAAATCCTATGTCTTCGAGCGAAGACAATGAGAGCAAATCTTATCCAGAGCTGGATGAGTCAGCTTTACTTGTAGCCCAAGTTAAGCTGCCGCGTGTTTTTGAAATCTGACCGTTGGAACACGTGTCAGTTCCTTAGTGACCCAGGGTCATTTCTGCATAAATCAGGTCGAAGTTGCCTAGTGGCTATAAATAGCCGACCCCTACACCATAAATTGGTTGGCTGCTCAGAGTTAGTGCACGACTTTTGTCGTTTGAGAGCAACCCACCTCCGAAGCTTTTGAGAGAGAGAAATCCTTGCGAGGACAAAGCCCAAACACCCAGAGCCAAAGAGTGTTAGGCATCACTGAAGTCTTTCTGTCTGCGTGACCTGAAGAATTGTTACACTTGAGGACCGTGAATCCTCCAGCCGGTTAGGCGTCGCGTTCTGAGCATCCAAGAGTCATTGTGGATCGCCGGTGAACGAAGTCTGTGAAGGTTTGGAAGTCTACCTTGAAGACTTACCAGAGTGATTGGGCGAGGACTGGGTGTCCTTAGCTCAAGGGGAATAAGGTGGAGACGCGGTCTTCTGAGTTGAATCTTAGCCTCACTAACCAGATGTACAGTTGTCACAAAGAATCGAACTGGTCCAACAAATCCTTTGTCTTCACCAAGTGACTGGTTCCATCCTCTCCCTCTATTTACTTACAGTCTGTCTTCGTGAAGTCATTGCCTGCTTGCATTACCTGTTTGACTTCACTGTGTGACTTCTATTGTTGATTGGCTTCATACTATCTTCCGTCCTGATCTTTACTACCTAGCTGCGATTAGTCTTCATACTTTCACTTCATTGAATACTTGACTATGACTTTCCTAGTGTAGTCTACCTTCCGCTGTATATCAACAGGTTCATTTCTTGTGTTTGTCTTCGAAACTCTCATGTTTTGAAGACTTTCATAAAAATCGCCTATTTACCCCCCTCTAGTCGATAACTAGCACTTTCAATTGGTATCAGAGCAAGGTACTCCCTTGTTCTGTGTGATTCGGTTTAACCACTTGGAGTTTTAGCTATGTCGACTGCAGGGATAATCAAAGTCTCCTCTACTTGCCCCGCCTTTGATGGAACTGAATATCCCTACTGGAAGAATAAGATGCGCATGCATCTTGAAGCCACTGATGTCGACCTCTGGTATGTTGTCAAGAATGGCGTTCCAAGACTGGTGAAGGTGTCACCCCTGCTGATGTCAAGAAGTTCATTCAATCGATTCTACCGCCAAGAACATCATCTGTGGTCATCCGACTAAAGGACAAGATGGCCATGTGAGTGCTCCGGAAACGCCGAAGCTAGTCTGGGACTCGCTCTCCAAGGTCAACGGCGCGTCTCAACCTAGAGAGATCAAAGGATCAGTGTTCTTCGCAACCTCTTCAACCGCTTCATGAGAAACGACAATGAGAATGTCCAGCTCACGTTTGATCGGCTCACTGACATCACAAATGAGCTTCGTGCTCTCGGCGCCACTGAGATCACCAAGCATGAAATCGTCAAGACACTACTGAGATCACTTGACAGCTCGTTCGACACCCTTGCCCTCATGATACAAGAACGCCCTGACTTCAAGACACTCGATCCGTCTGATATACTTGAGAGGCTCAACACACATGAGTTCCAGCTATCTGAGAAAAGAGATATTTATGGTCCCAACTATGGCCGAACTCGTGCTTTGAAGGCAAAAGCTGTTTCCTCATGTGAAGAAGAATCTGGCTGCAGTTCTGATGATCCTGAAGACATTGGAAAGGAAAACTTGCTATGCTTGTGAAGAAGTTCCAGAAGTTCACTAAGAAGAAGGGCTTCAGAAAGTCTTCACGATCCAGCTCAAGAAATGATGAAGCTTCCACTCATGACTACAAGAAGAGAACATGTCACAAGTGCAAGAAACATGGACATTACATCTCCGAAAGTGTCCACAAAGTGGGACAATGAGAACAAGAAGAAAAATAAGAGCAAGGAATATGATTACGATGACAAGAAGAATAAGAAATCCTCAAAGTCTTCTTCCAAGTCCTCATCCAAGTCTTCATCTCATAAGAAGAGCTCATCCGCAAGGCTCGTGCTTTTGTCGGCAAGGAGATGGATTCAGAGGAGGAGTCCGCTCGAGGAGGTGGAGGTGGAGTCCGAGGAGGAGTCCGACCGGGCGTTGCAAGTCCGGGCTCTAGCTACAGCCTCACGCTGCCAAGTCCATCTTCAACATCAAGACAATGGCTCCATCACCAACGCTGAAGCTAATGACAAGGACGTCTCTGCTCCCACCCACTGCTTCATGGCACATGGTGCCAAGGTAAAATCACGCGATGCTTACTTTCAAACATCAACTGAAGATGACTCTAATTGTGAATCCAAATCCAGCTACAAAACACTTGCTAAAATTGCAACTGAACAACAGAAAGCTATGGAACATACTCAAAAACTGTTAGACAAAAGCGATGACCTGTTGACGCAGAAATGACCCGTTCTCAATCCTTAATTGAAGACATAAAAAATCTTCATGTTAAGTACCAAGAACTTGAAAGTCGTCATGAAACGCTCTCAACCACTCATGAAAAGCTCTCCTATGATTATCTTCAAAGGAAGCAAGAGCTTGAGAAATTGAGAGCGGCTCATGAATATCTTCAAAAGAGAATGAGTCACTTCAAGGCTCAACAGATCAGTTCCGCTCAGGAAGGATTTGAACCACCTTGTCTAAAATGCCTTGAGCGTGGTAACGCTACTTCTATTGTTGAATGTTCTACTGCTGCTACTGTTGCAATATCTTCAACTGCTGATGTGGTAACTAACCCCTCTGCGGAGGATACCACTACTATTGCTGATGAAAATGCTAGGTTGAAGACATTGCTTGAAACAGGGATGTACAAAAGTCTCAAAGGGGATCAGACACGGTGCGATGTCCTCAAAAAGCAGATTCTGAATCGAAACCCTAGAAAAGAGGGTGTTGGGTTCGAGAGGAAAATGAATGTTGATGGCTCATACAGGAAGCCCGAAAGCAAGCACTCGAAACCACATGGGTTGTCAGCAAAGGGACCTTCGTGGATCCATCCACCTTATCTCGCTTCACTTGTGCTAACCCTGTTATCATTGATGAATCATTTGATGCAAACTATAAAATGTTTAAGAATCGTAATGGTGAAGTGTTTGCTAGGTATATTGGTACTAATCGCATTTAATGGGCCACCTATGAATAAGATCTGGGTTCCTAAAAGTTGTCTTGAGAATCTTCCTGTGAATGTCATCATGACACCACCTGGGAAGAAGAAAAATCCCAGACCAAAGGCTTCATATGGCCCAAAGGCTTCATACAGACAGAGGACTGACCTGAGTCGCCCTAACGCCAATGTTTTGCAGGGAAACCATACTCAGACTTATGAATATGAGCGTGTTTCTTCAAACCGCTATGTTCATAATACTAAGAACTATTCTGCTTATTCATATGAGTACTATTCACCACCTGCAAGGCTATTTGCTAGGGCTTCAAAGCCAAGTTCTCGAGATGCTGCACTTAGACTCATTGCTTCTAAGCCACCCTCAAGATGTGGGTGGTTAAGAAGAATTAACTTTCTTTTGCAGGAAAGGTCTCCACCGGAAATCAAAGGCGTCTGATGCTATTGCTGGGGACCTAAAACATCTTGTAGGGCGCAAGATCAAATGCCTAAATGGTCTCACTATGTATTTTGTTCCTGAATCGTTTGCCAATCGTCCTATCAGTCCTAATCTTGATCTGAGCTTTGATAATCCTCTTGCCCGTCAAATGTTTATGCTTCACAATACTCTTGGTGAAGCCTATCCCCTAACTGCATCAGAGGGTATGACACCTCATGCTTCGTAATGGATTATGGACAGCGGATGCACTAATCATATGACCGGTGATCAAGTCTTCTCATGGACTCAACCTTACATCCATCCGACAAGAGTCACATCACATTTGGCTTGACATCGGTAAAAGCAAGGTATTGGGTCTAGGTAGAGTTGCAATCTCGAAGGATCAACACATGGATAAAGTGATGCTTGTTGAATCCCTTGGTTTCAACTTAATGTTTGTCTCAATGCTTTGTGACTTGAACATGATTGTGATATTTGGAAAATATCGTTGCCTTGTACTAATGGAATCTGACAAGTCTCTAGTCTTTAAAGGGTACCGGAAAGATGATCTTTACATGATAGATTTCTCAGCAGGGCCACAACTTACCGTATGCCTTCTTGCAAAAGCTTCAGAGATTTGGCTCTGGCATCGGAGGCTAGGGCACGCCGGCATGAGGAACTTACACACTCTCGCCAAGAAGAAGCATGTCATAGGCATCGAGGGCGTCAAGTTCAAGAAGGATCACTTGTGCGGTGCGTGCGAAGTCGAAAGATGACTAGGGCCAAGCATCCCTCGAAGACAATCATGACGACATCTCAACCCTTCGAGCTGCTACACATGGACTTATTTGGCCCTACTCACTACTCTACTCTCACTACTACTGGTTGTCTCTATGGCTTCGTCATTGTTGATGATTATTCAAGATATACATGGGTGCACATAATTATCTACAAGACTGAAGTGCAGGATGTCTTCAGACGCTTCGCCAACCGTGCCATGAACAACTATGGCGTCAAGATCAAGCATATCAGGAGTGACAACGGCACAGAGTTCAAGAACACCGGCCTCGATCTGTACTTGGATACATTAGGCATCACTCATGAGTTCTCAGCTCCGTACACCCCTCAGCAGAATGGCATCATGGAGCGCAAGAACAGAACACTCATTGAGATGGCTCGGACGATGCTCGATGAATACAAGACACCAAGAAAGTTCTGGCCTGAAGCTATTGATACTGCATGCCATGTCATCAACCGTGTTTATCTTCACAAGCTTCTGAAGAAAACATCTTATGAAATCCTCACTGGTAAGAAGCCAAATGTCGCATTACTTGAGTATTTGGTGCTAGGTGCTGGATCAAGGATCCACATCACACTTCAAAATTTGCACCGAAAGCACATGAAGGTTTTATGCTTGGTTACGGAAAGGACTTGCACTCCTACAGAGTCTTTAACCTCTTTCACAATAAAGTGGTTGAAACTGTGGATGTGCGGTTCGATGAGACTAACGGCTCACAAAGAGAGCACCTGCCAAATGTGCTAGATGAAGTTCCACCAAGTGAATCCATCAAGCTAATGGGAACTGGAGAAATGATACCGTCTGAAGCACAGCCTGAAGAGGAACTTATCATTTCTGCACCTAATCAACCTGAAGACAATGCTCAGCCCGAAGACAATCCACCCAACGATGACAATGATCAACAAGAGCAAAATCTTCGTCCAGTTCATCCTCGTGTTGCGAATGAAGTACATGTTGAGAAGATAATTGATAGCATCAATGCGCCTGGTCCACTCACTCTTTCAAGAGCAACACAACTAGCTAATTTCTGTGGGCACTTTGCTTTTGTCTCAATATCTGAACGCAAGAAAGTTGCTGAAGCCTTCATGGAACCTGAATGGATTCAAGCTATGCAAGAAGAGCTTCAACAGTTCAAGCTAAACAATGTCTGGGAACTTGTCAAGTGTCCTGACCCCCGCAAGCACAACATAATAGGCACAAAATGGATATATCGCAACAAACAAGATGAGCATGGTCAAGTTGTCAGAAACAAAGCTCGTCTTGTTGCTCAAGGATACACTCAAATTGAAGGGATTGACTTCGATGAAACATTTGCTCCTGTGGCTAGGCTTGAAGTTATTCGCATATTGCTAGCCTATGCTAACCATCACAACATCTTACTGTATCAAATGGATGTGAAGAGTGTATTTCTCAATGGCAAGATTGACGAAGAAGTGTATGTTGCACAACCTCCCGGCTTTGAAGATCCAAAACATCCTGATATGGTGTACAAGCTAAACAAGGCACTGTATGGCCTCAAACAAGCCCCTCGCGCTTGGTATGACACGCTCAAAGACTTCCTGAAGAGCAAAGACTTCAAACCTGGTTCCCTGGATCCCACACTCTTCACGAAGACATATGATGGTGAACTGTTTGTGTGCCAAATATATGTGGATGACATTATCTTCGGCTGCACCAACCAGAAATATAGTGATGAGTTTGGACACATGATGCAAGAGCAATATCAGATGTCCATGATGGGTGAGCTGAAGTTCTTCCTTGGTCTTCAAATTCGTCAGCAAAGAAATGGCATCTTCATATCTCAAGAGAAATACCTCAAAGATTGCCCGAAGAAGTTTGGAATGCAAGACTGCAAAGGTTACACGACGCCAATGCCAACGAAGAGTCATCTGGGTCCTGACGCCAACGGTAAAGAGTTTGATCAAAAGATATACCGCTCCATGATTGGTTCTTTACTTTATTTATGTGCATCTAGGCCAGATATTATGCTTAGTGTTTGCATGTGTGCTCGATTCCAAGCGGCACCAAAGGAATCGCATCACTTAGCTGTGAAGCGAATTCTTCAATATTTGGCTTACACCCCAACATTGGGATTATGGTATCCAAAGGGCTCAGAGTTTGATCTAGTTGGATTCTCGAATGCTGATTATGCTGGTGACAAGGTGGATCGCAAGTCTACATCAGGCACATGTCACTTCTATGGACGAAGCAAACACTGGATCTTGCTGCTGGATCTTGCTGCCTCAGCATCTATGGATGAAGCAAACACTCAAGGACTATGGCATCCATCTGAAACAAGTACCACTCTATTGCAACAACGAAAGCGCCATCAAGATTGCCAACAACCCAGTTCAGCTCTCGAAGACAAAGCATATTGAAATTCGTCATCACTTTCTCAGAGATCATTTCATGAAGGAAGATATTGATATCATACACGTCAACACTGGAGAGCAACTGGCAGATATCTTCACAAAGCCCTTGGATGAGAAAAGGTTTTGCAAGTTACGGTGTGAGCTAAATATCTTGGAATCCTCAAATGTCCTGTGATCAGGCACACATCCTAACACTTATGCATGTTGATGACTTAGATGTGCAACACACGAAGTAAAGTATATCTTCAATCAATGAAGACTTACATTCTAAGTGTGAATACATTAACACCGAATTTGACTTCGGAGCGCCATGATTATTGTCCGCCGTGTCTGGGTCTAATACTTCCTATACGGTGGGTAACGCCACCACCAAATTCTTCTGTTTGAAGTGTTTTCTCATGGCGTTACATTTGCTATGTCTTTGCATTTGGTTTGGCTTCAATTTCAACATGTCTTCTTGATAATCGTCACTATGTTGATTTGGTTGTATTCTGATATATATACATATATTAGTGCTCTGTCCTCTACAACATTCACTTATATCTATGTCTTCTCGTTTGAATCTTTTGAACTAAGTGAATGTGACCGGACCCTAACCTCTCTATGCTTTCTACCTCAAACTCTATCTATCCAAATCATATGCATTCTGTTGAAACTGTCTAATGTCTTCTCTGCGTCCTTGTCAGCAGAAGATACAGAGACAAACATTAAATCAGTTTTAAATGTTCAATTCTTATTGCCTGAAACCCGGAGAAGCCGGAACGACCATCGGACAGTCCAGGCGGGCGTGGGAACGTGGGACAACTCCCAATGTGTTGCATGTTCGCCACGTGTCCCTCAGATGTGAACCGCCAGGGGCACTTGCGTAATTGCGCTGTGCCGTCCCTTTCCCTATAAATACCCGTCCAATCGCGGTCAAAATCTTTCTTCCACCTCTCCACCTCGACAAACCCTAGCGCCACCGCTAGCTCTCGACGAGGCCGGCGACGAAGTGCTTAGCTGCCGCGACCTCTCCGACACTGTCTTCATGCCGGCCGCGGACATCGTCTTCTCCGACGCCGCCGTAGGTGTCCTCCGTCGCCAAGTTAGGGCATAGAAGATTGAACTGCTCGGCCTCATCTTCTACTCCGTCTAGCAGTTCATCGTGTGGTAAATTAAAACCCTATTTTTATCGTCTTTTTGATCCTATAGATTCATCCTTTCCACCAAAAGTGGTTTCTGCCTCCAAAAATTCGGATCTATCCTGTCTGCATCACACATAGTTAGATTCCTCACTTGTACTTATTCTTGGATTCGTACAACTCTGGAACCAACTCTCAACATATAAGTGAATGTCTTCGCACTATGAGGTCAATGTCTTCTAAACTGATTTATCTTCAAAATCTTCTGAGAATGCATATGACCTCTTCCCCTTCCCTCGCATCTCTAATGCTGTCACAGGTACATGTCCGTGGGAGAATCCCTTGGTTCTCATAGTCTGCATTCATTTGCGTAATTCTTACGATCACATCAACTCTCCCAAAGCCAGTTTACATCGACCCGGTGAGACGGAAGCCTTTGACAGTGTTGAAGCCATTCAGTATGAACTACATGGCCACAGAAAAATCAGCAAGGAAGGGTGGCAGACAGCGCCGTGGAGGCACATCAATGGATCTGCCCGAAGATCTCTATGAGCTTTACAAAACTGATCCTGAAGAGAGCTATGGTCAGCGCAAGACACGAATCCAATGGATTCGAAGATATTGGGCAGAACAATGGTACAAGTACAGGTTCGTGACCCAGGAATATGCTGAGAAGAATGCCATCAAGCGACCCTGGGGAGACATCTTGTACAAAAATCTTCCACCCAGGTCTAGAGCTGAAGCCATTGAACAAGGCTTCTACCCTTGCATGGTCCGTGGACCACAGCCTGCAGATGCCGACCCATCTTCATTGCTATGGTGTCGTGACGACAATCTGTTCAAGCGCAACTTCCAGTTTGCCAAGAACTCAGTCAAAGAAAACAAGAAGTCGCGGGGATTATACTTCAATCCAGGCCCCTCTGCTCCTCGTGCCGATGGCACACGCGAAGCTGAACCCAATCTTATTGGGCCCTTCTACAACCTAGAAGGTCTCATCACTCATATTATGGTTCAAGGGACAGCCGTGGATGAATCTGCAGATGACGTTGATTCTCGACGGGTTACCGCACTAATCGAAGCCAAAGAAGCTGAAGAAACCTACAGCTTTGAAGCCTTCCCCTGCACCAAAAGCTTCACGGGTGAAGCCTCTGGCCACTGCTCCTCCTGCACCAAGTGTGCAGTCTGAAGATCTCTCACGCATCTCCAAGTCTGAGAAGAAGAAAAAGAAGCCTATGCACACCACTGGTCCAGCTCTGACCCCTGCTGCTGTTCTGAGGAACGAGAATGACGCCATTGATCTGTCAAGTGACGACGATCTTGCTGATGACGCTCTTGAGCAGCTGATAAAGAGCAAGCAAGAGGCGGAAATCTTCAATGATTTGCCTCTCTTTGACGTGGAAGTATTGAACAACTTCATTGATGAGTGGTTTGACACCCCCAATCTCAGCTTTGACGATCTGCAACTTCCCATTGGCCTGAGCGTCTCCTTCCATGGCGCCATTGCTCCTGAGCTGGCTCTTGCTCAGAAAATTGTTGAGCTGAAGCACAAGATCGATTATGAAAAGGCTCAGTTCAAGAAGCACATGGAAAAGCTCAGCGTGGCAGACGTCAAGAACTTCAAGGTCATGCTGCATGAGCTCAAGGAAGCGTTTCACAAGAAACGTGATGAAGCCAAAAGTTCTCGTGAGCGCATGGAGATTCTCACTGCCAAGTGTGTTCAAGCTTACAATGAAGCTGAGAAGCGCAAGGCACTTGAGCGTCCTGGCATCGACCCTAAGATGGCCGCCAAGCAGAAGAAGAAGCCATCTGTGGACCAAGTTGGACCATCCAGGCGGAAAGAACCTCGCATTGTATTCCCAGTCAGTATGACAGGCGTGAAGCCTAAGGTCCCTACAGTGGCTTCAGAGCTTCAGAAGACAAGGGCAGCTGAAGCCAAGGCCAGAAAGCGCAAGACCAAGAACACCACTGATGATGCTCCACCCACCAAGAAGCGCAAGACCAAGAAGAGAGATCGGGCTGCTCCCACAGAGCCCCTTGTAGTCGAGCCGATTTCTGTTGCTCGTCCTGAATCTGCACAACAAGAACGTCGAATGATAGTTCATGAGCCTACTTCCACAGAGGCTCCTAAAGCTGAAGACATTCCAACTGTCGACCCCACCGCAGCTAAAGACATTGGTCATCATGACAATGTTGAAGATGATGAAGTCCTTCCTCAGATCGAGCACAATGTGGTATCATCGCCTGTTCTTACGAAAATCGAACTCATCGGCATTGTTCGTCCATTGACGCCAATTGCTCAGGATGACTCATGGGCTGATCACCCACAAGACTCCCCCCGTCAAGCAGAAACACCTGTTACTCCCCCAACTCAAGTCACCACTCCAGTGATTGAAGATGAAGACTTTGTGGCCCAACCAACTCCATCTCCACAAGCATCGCCAGCGTTTCGCAGGCTTCGCAAAGGACCAAGGCCACAGGTCACTCTGTGAAGTGTTCCAGAAGGAGAAGAGTGCCCATCGGTTTCACGCCAAGTATTTCCTGAAGCCTCTCCAACTGTGAACAACCCTGAGTTTGAAGCCAACATGGCTGAAGGTATTCCGGCTGCATCAGCTGATGACCAAGAAGAACCAAGAGAAGAAGAAGCACGTGTTTCTACACCCCCAACCAACCAAGTTGTTCTCGAGGAGAACATGTCTGACCCTCCAGCCACTCAAGTGGAGGTTAACAACATTGAGGCGACCACCAACACCAACACTGAAGCTAATGACGTTGTCATGGCCGAAGCTAATGTGGCGCCTGAAGTCAATGTGGTGCCCGGAGTGATAGCACCTGAAGTCAATGCTGCACCTGATGCCAATCAGTAGCCTGAAGCCACCGCCAATGCTCCTGTACCGCCTCCCAGGCCACATACTATTGAGAAAGCATACAACTATGGTTAGCTGGTCACTGTCAGATGGCCTATTCTGGTTCCTCCTCCTGCTACTGGTCCGCAATTTGACTATCATGTTGAGCAGAGGCCACAGGTCCAGAAGCCAAAGCCAAGACTGCCTAGGTTTCCTGGTACTGCAACCTCACCAAGGTCCTTCAATGCAAATGGCTTCATTGCGCACAACACTTTCTTTGATAGTGCCAAGAACCCCTATTGCAAGCCAAGGATTTCATCAGACCGGTTCTGGAGCTATCAGCAGCGCAGTTATTATTCATGTGTTCTTTATGATCAAGGGAGCATCTTCCCATATATGCGTCTTGACTGTGAAGCCATTGCTGGACTGCCATGCCTTGAAGAAGACCTTGACTGCTTCCGTGATGCTAGACTGCTGAATTTGTGACTGATAAGGAGCATTGGAATGAAGAACTTCTGCTTCAATTTTATGCTACCCTCCACATTCGCGGATACAACAGGGATCCGAAGACTTGGGTCCTTGAGTGGATGACAGGCAATGTCCATCATGAAGCCAAAGCTTTTGACATCATTGAGCTAACCGGCCTGCCCACTCCAGGAGAATTATATGAATCTGGTTGTCAGCTTCACCGCAATGCTTTGGAGAGTATCTTCCACAAGCCAGAGCCCAACATGAGCCAAATGCTGAGCATGATGAAGCCTTTGCCCCAAGACGCTGATTACCCAAAGGAGTTCTTTGTCGAAGACCTTGAGTATCTGCCCCGCACTATTTATCATATTATGAGGCAGACTCTATGGCCTGTCAAAGGACATTCTTCAGCAGCAAAACTTGAAGGAGCAATGAACACTTTGGTCTTTTATATCTTCAATGGCATCGGCTTCAATGCTCAAGACTTCTTTATCAGGCAGTTGGCTGCATCAGGCTCTGATCTCTTTGGACTGAAGTTCTACGCTCCATGGGTCATGCGCCTCATCAAGCTACACTCAGCTGTCAACTATCAGCCCTCCGCTCGCAACCGTTTGATCTTTCTGCCAGAGGTTGATATGTCAGTTGAAGCCATATACCCAGAGCCCACCAAGGAGCCTGTTTGTCTTCACAATGCTGATCACCAAAGCTTCACGCAACCTATTGAAGGAGTCCAGGCAGTCACTCGTGTTTATCCTTTGGCTGGCAATAGATGCTTACCTCACCGTGCTCAAACTAAAGCCACTGAAAACACTATTGCACAAAGGCCTCGGAAGCGATCTCGTGTTCTCAATGACCGAGAACTTCTCATTACCCTGCATCATAAACAGGATAAGCATCACTTCTGGCTGAAGCGGCAGATGCAAAGCCTCTTGGTGGACGTCAATCGCATTCGCAATCTTGCCACCAAGAATGCCTCTGTTACACATGAAACCTGTCGGAGGTGACGGAAGAGTTTAACATTGCTGAGTGCTGAAGCAGATCTTCAAGACGATGGCTTCACTGGAAGATTCAAGTTTGACTCCACTCCTTCAAGGAATGTTGTCTTACGTCAAACTCCATCTCTTGAAGACTCTGATTATTCCTCCTCCGCTACAACGGTGAATGCCAGAGTGATCGATGATCAAGATGATGCTACTTCACCTCCTCCAACTTCAGCGTGTATCGACACTACACGAAGTTCTTCTGCACCGCCAAACCCCGACACCGACCCTGCATCTTCTCCTACTCCTTCTGGGAACGAGTAGAGGCTCTATGTCTTCAAACCTTTTGGTCCTTCATCGACAAAAGGGGGAGAAGCATATGAGTTGATAGTCTTCAAGCGGGTCCATATGGGCGGTTGCTTTATATTTTGCCTAGTGTTTACAACTTTCGCTTTTGATACATTTGGTTCTTTGATGGTCGTCTGCTACGTTTTCTGCTATTCTGTGATGCGATGATAAATTCCGCATGTGCGATGATAAATTCCGCACTTAGTCATTTTGCAGACGTCCATTTTTCATTATGCATGTCATTATCTTTGTTATATCAAACCATGCATGATGAATTGTCCTCATAAGTTGAAGAGGATCTCCACAAGTACAACCTGCCATGTGCATTTGCATTCCAAAAGCAAATTACTTATATGCACATCTTCAGGGGGAGCCTTTTGCTAATTATGAAGACAATACCTTTATCCTTTACAATTTCACATACTTTTATCCCGGTTGTAAACTTCAACCAGTTTGTCATCAATCACCAAAAAGGGGGAGATTGTAAGTGCATCTAGTGCCACCCCTAGTTGGTTTTGGAGTATTGACGACAAACCTGGTTGAGGGACTAATGTGTTTGTAAGAATTGCAGGATAACACAGGTAGTAGTCCCTCATTGATTCGGTTTACCTACCGAAGATGACCCCAAAAAATGTATGAAGACATTGAAGACAATGGTGGTATGTGAAGATATTCACATTGAAGACTATGAAAAGAGAAGACATTGCGTGAAGACTATGGAGCGCGAAGACTTAGTTGTTTCGTTGTTTCCTTTTCTTCTTTGTTGAGTCATAGGAACCACCGTACTGTTAAGTGGGGTCCCAGTGAACAAATTCAGAGTGACTGAAGTGATGCTCAACCAAAATCCTATGTCTTCGAGCGAAGACAATAAGAGCAAATCTTATCCAGAGCTAGATGAGTCAGCTTTACTTGTAGCCCAAGTCAAGCTGCCGCGTGTGCTTGAAATCTAACTGTTGGAACACGTGCCAGTTCCTTAGTGACCCAGGGTCATTTCGGACAAATTAGGTCAGGTTGCCTAGTGGCTAGAAATAGCCCACCCCCTACACCATAAATTGGTGGCTGCTCAGAGTTAGTGCACGGCTTTTGTCGTTTCAGAGCAACCCACCTACGAAGCTTTTGAGAGAGAGAAATCCTTGCGAGGACAAAGCCCAAACACCCAGAGCCAAAGAGTGTTAGTGATACGGGACGCCTTGGAAATGATCTTTCACGATGCCAAAGAACTCACAAGGAGCAGCAACAAACTCACTCGAAACTTGTTTCAACAAACTTTGTTTCTCTCAAGTGGCAAGAACAAGAGGAAGCACTCTCAGATAAATTGCAGCGGATAACTAGCTTGGTTTACAAGGATGCAACGCAAACCATGAAGCTTGTGAACCTATGAAGAATCACAAGAGGGAACCACAAGGATCCTATATGAATTGAGGACAGGCCCTCCAATCCACACACATGAGCTAACACTCAACGATACTAGTGCTCACAGCACAACACAACCTCACCGGCTGTCTACAAACATAAACTCAGAAATCTCATCGCCCTTCACATGCAACAGCTGGGGAGTATTTATACTAGAAGCACCCACTAGTTAGGTGTGGAAACAACTCAAAATTACGGGTAAATTCGTGAGCCCCAAGCTGTAGCAGGAGCAAACTTGTTGAGCCTCGCGCTGTAATAAATTCCTGGACAGCTTGCATGGAAACTTGCACAACTTTTGACTCAAGACCTCAAATGATGCACCGTTTTTTTGAATGAAAGCTGACTTCAAAGACCATATTTTCCAGCCTCTATAAAGTGCTAGAGACTTCCATAATTAATTAGGTTTAGGTGGGAAGTTGCAGCTGGAAATCTGATGTGTCATTTCTCCCAAAATAGGCACCGGAAGCTTCCGAACTAAGATAATGGTTTTGCCCTTGTCTTCCTTTGGATGCTCTAATGGTTCAGCATTTGTGCTAGCATTAACCTCACTCTTGGATGCCTTGGTCATGATCTGGTCCACATCATCCTCCCTTCCTTCAAACAAAACCGTCCTCGGTTTTGAGGTATTCTTTTTGGGCTTCTTTATTTGTGGGAATTGCTCAACCTTGAGTACTTGATCCACCATAGGTTCCAAGACATGGTTCACTCCTTGATGCATGAAAGAATACTTGTTAGACCTCCCATGGTGAGTAGCATCATGATCAAACTGCCACGGTCTTCCCAAAAGAAGATGACAAGCTTGCATTGGCACCACATCACATACCACTTTGTCCACATAACTTCCCACTGAAAATTGCACCCTAGCACGATGCGTAATTTTTATCTTACCAACACCATTCAGCCACTTCACATAATATGGATGGGGCTGCCTCCATGTTGATATCCCAAGAGCATGCACAAGATCACTACTAATGATGTTGTTGTAGCTGCCTCCATCGATGACCACCTTGCAGTTTTTGTCCTTGATCTTGCAAATGGATTGGAACACATTTTGTCACTGGCCCTTCTCAACAATAGGAGCGTCATCATGTGCCACTTTGCGAACCATGAGATTAACACCATCTCCTCCATCTGAACTCAGAGGTGCTCCGGTCTCAAAAGTACAATAATTTGCATCTTTCTTCTCAGATTCAGATTTGTCACTTGAGTCATCGGTGACATATCCATCATTTGTGAGTAAAACTTTCTTCAGATTAGGACAATCCTTCTTGAAGTGACCTCTACCCTTGCATGTATGGCACTGAATATTACTAATGCGAGTGGCAGGAGTATTGGAAGATTCAACCTTTGATGCATTAGCTTCTTTTGTAGTCATCTTGTTGTGTGAGCGAAAATCTGCAGCAACACTTCCGTCTACTTCTCGCTGAACTGAACCTCTCCAAGTGCTTGATGTATAGGTTTGGCTGCGATTTTGGCGACACTTCAGCTGCTGCTCTACATGAATAGCTTGATGCGCAAGTTCTTGCAAATCTTGATATGTAACCATCTCTATCCTTTCTTGCACATATTCATTCAATCCATGGAAGAATCTTGACATTGTGGCCTCCTCTGGCTCATTGACCGCTGTCCTAATCATCAAAATCTCCATCTCTTTATAGTACTCATCAACACTAGAATTACCTTGGCACAACCGTTGGAGTCGATTGTACAAGGTTCTTGTGAAATGTTCAGGAACAAACTGTCTCCATAACAGATTTTCATTTGCACCCATGTCTCCTGGGACGACCTCCAAGACGACACAATTGGTTCCACCAAATCAAAGCATATCCAGTAAACTTAATGGATGCATATCGTACCTTCTTCTCCTCCGTATAGCGGTGGCTGTCAAAAATCTGATCCACACGCATCTCCCACTCCAAATAATCATCGGGCTCGGTTTTCCCAATGAACGATAGTATGGTAAGTTTGAATTTACCAATCCCATCATCTTCATGGTCACGATGAGCATGCCCATGACCTCTTCCTCCCATAGCAAAGCCTTCTTGGCCTTCTCCACGACGATCATGATGAACACGTCATGGTCGAGGCTCGTAGTAGTTTCGAGCATCATCAGAGTGGTCGCTCCAATGCTCTCCATGGTGGTCCTACTGTATGGGAAGTTGTCGATGTCGACCCCGTGCAGCAAGCCCATCTCGTGGTGGCGACGGTGGCACCCAAGTAGCACCTCGCTGGTCGTAGCAAGCACACCGAGGTGGTGCAGCGTAGTAGCTATGAGCATCACCCGAGTAGACGTGGTTGTGCTCTCCATGCCCCTCCTCAAGGTGGCATTGGCCTTGCTGTTCGGGTATTTGTTGATGTCGACCCCGTGCAGCAAGCCTATCTCGACGGAGTTCCTCGGTGAGGGAGTCGATTCTCCGGCCAAGGTTGGTCTCCACGGCCGATATGCGCCTCTCCACCTTGTTCAACACATACTCTCGTGTATCCTCCAATGCCAACACATAGGCGGGCTGCAAGCTTGGATCGTACACGGGAAGTGGCAGATCCTCCTCCACGAGGTGCCTACCTCCATGCACACCATCAACACTGCTGGATCTCCTGAACCCATGGAAGCTTCTCAAGAACAAAATCAGCAAGAGAGAAAATAGCACCGCGAACAACCTAAAGCTCTGATGCCAAGATGATATGGGAAGCCTTGGAAACGATCTTTCACGGTGCCGAAGAACTCACAAGGAGCAGCAACAAACACACTCGAAACTTGTTTCAACAAACTTTGTTTCTCTCAAGTGGCAAGAACAAGAGGAAACACTCTCAAATAAATTGCAGCGGATAACTAGCTTGGTTTACAAGGATGCAACCCAAACCATGAAGCTTGTGAACCTATGAAGAATCACAAGAAGGAACCACAAGGATCCTATATGAATTGAGGATAGGCCCTCCAATCCACACATACGAGCTAACACCCAACGATACTAGTGCTCACAGCACAACACAACCTCACCGGCTGTCTACAAACATAAACTCAGAAATCTCATCCCCCTTCACATGGAACAACTGGGGAGTATTTATAATAGAAGCACCCACTAGTTAGGTGTGGAAACAACTCAAAATTAAGGTTAAATTCGTGAGCCCCAAGCTGTAGCAGGAGCAAACTTGTTGAGCCTCGCGCTGTAATAAATTCCTGGACAGCTTGCATGAAAACTTGCACAACTTTTGACTCAAGACCTCAAATGATGCACCGTTTTTTTTGAATAAAAGCTGACTTCAAAGACCATATTTTCCAGCCTCTATAAAGTGCTAGAGACTTCCATAATTAATTAGGTTTAGGTGGGAAGTTGCAGCTGGAAATCTGATGTGTCATTTCTTCCAAAATAGGCACCGGAAGCTTCACAACTAAGATAATAGTTTTGCCCTTGTCTTCCTTTGGATGCTCTAATTGTTCAGCATTTGTGCTAGCATTAACCTCACTCTTGGATGCCTTGGTCATGATCTGGTCCACATCAGTTAGGCATCACTGAAGTCTTTCTGTCTGCGTGACCTGAAGACTTGTTACACTTGAGGACTGTGAATCCTCCAGCCGGTTAGGCGTCGTGTTCTGAGAATCCAAAAGTCATTGTGGATCACCGGTGAACGAAGTCTGTGAAGGTTTGGAAGTCTGCCTTGAAGACTTGCCGGAGTGATTGGGTGAGGATTGGATGTCCTTAGCTCAAGGGGAATAAGGTGAAGACGCGGTCTTCTGAGTTGAATCTCAGCCTCCCTAACCAGATGTACAGTTGTCACAGCAACTGGAACTGGTCCAACAAATCCTTTGTCTTCACCAAGTGACTGGTTCCATCCTCTCCCTCTCTTTACTTACAGTCTGTCTTCGTGAAGTCATTGCCTGCTTGCATTACCTGTTTGACTTCACTGTGTGACTTCTATCGTTGATTGGCTTCATACTATCTTCCGTCCTGATCTTTACTACCTAGCTGCTATTAGTCTTCATACTTTCACTTCATTGAATACTTGACTATGGCTTGCCTAGTGTAGTCTACCTTTCGCTGCATATCAATAGGTTAATTTCTTGTGTTTGTCTTCGAAACTCTCATGTTTTGAAGACTTCCATAAAAATCGCGTATTCACCCCCCCTCTAGTTGATAACTAGCACTTTCAGTAACTTCCACGTACCACCATGGAGAACTCAAACCGAAGCACCAAATGCAATGGCAAGGGCACATGGATTGCCCAAGTACTTCTCTCCCAAATCCTACCGAAGCAACTAATGTTAGGGAGGAAAATCAGAGGAAGAACGAATAAGAGAACATAAAGAACTCCAAGATCTAGATCCAAAGGGTTCCCCTCACATAGAGAAGAAAATGATTGGTGGAAATGTGGATCTAGATCTCCTCTCTCTTTCCCCCTCAAAAGTAGAAAGAATCCATGGAGGGATTGAGAGTTAGCAAGCTCGAAGAAGGTCAACAATGGGGAAGAACACGAGCTCAAAGGATAAGGTTCATTGGGGAAGAAGACCCCCTTTTATAGGGCCTCACGAATCCAACCGTTATGTGCTCAGCCCGCACACGAGCGGTACTACCGCTGGAGGAGCGGTACTACCGCTTAGCACGGTCAAAACAGCCCAACGAGAGAGAAAAACACGAGTTGAAGTTCTGCCAGAGAGGTAGTACCGCTTGGGGAGAGGTAGTACCGCTTATAAGAGGTACTACCGCTCGAGGGTAGAGGTAGTACCGCTTATAAGAGGTACTACCGCTCGTAATAGTATCGGTAAGCTCTCCGCTCTTCCATCAGTATCAGTAAGCTCTCTGTTCTTCCGCCATAGATCCGTTTCTAGGGTTTCAGTGTTCATCGGTGTTCGTCGGTGTTCGTCATTTTGTATAGCTCTTTGATTCAAACCTTGGTGTTCATCCTGTACGGCGATAGCCGTAGCCCTTCTTTTCCATCCATGCATCCCGTTTAAGTAGAAGATTCCATCTGAACCTTCATCAACTGGTTCGGTACCAATATTTAGGTCTGAATATATTTTCATTTTCTGACATGCGATAGATCCAAAATTATAATGCCAACTTGTGAAACCTGTTTTTCTTTCACTTATGCATCTTTGGACTTGTATCTTAAATACCAAGTTAGGCGGTTTAACTCCTTAGAAAAATGACGACCCAGTAGATACCATTAGTCCCCTGTTGAACTGCCAATTGTACTTCACCATTATACTGTCTCCAGCAGTAAACTCCGGTTTACGAATAATCAATGCCCGGTTTAATAATATGCTTGCACCTTTATGTCACTGTATAGTTGTCCACTTTGTAAATCTTAAACCGGCAACAATAATGTTTCAAATCTTCTTTGCCATGGCCAAGCAAGTTTATGAATGCAATTGGGCCCCTTCTCGAGTGACTGAAGAACAATTAAACAAATGCGTTAAAACAGGTGTTTTAGCAAAGAAAGATGTCATGCACTGGAGAGTCCCTGGCCCAAAAAATCCTCCTACACCCAAGGATGGAGAGGTAGTTGTGTTTGCTGATCACCTAGGCTGGGGTTTCAGCCCTCCCAGTTCAAAAATTTTCCGGGATGTACTGGCCAACTTTCAATTGCGCCCTCAAGACATCGGCCCAAATTCTGTGACCAATATCTGCCACTTCCAAGTTTTTTGTGAGGTTTACCTACAAGAGGAACCTACTGTAGAACTGTTTAGGGACTTCTTTCACTTAAACCGTCGCACAGAATTCACAGATGGACCCAACACTGAATTGGGCGGAATGGCGGTTCAGAAAAGAAAGGAAGTTACTTTTCCTCACCCCAAGCTTCACAGTCACCCCAAGGAGTGGAACCAGACCTGCTTTTACTGCAAGGATACATCTCCAACTGATGAAAACCCTCTGCCGGGTTACCGTCCTGAACGCCTGAGCAACACACATGCTTTTCCTCCGAGGTTGACTGCAAAAGAAATGGCCAAGTATGCCCCTCATCTATCAAAGCTTAGAGCCTTCATGGCGAACAGTTTGACAGGAGTGGATTTTGCTCGCTGTTGGATAAGCTGGAGTATTCCGCCCTTAAGCCAGCATTCCGGTTTGATGTGCGAATACACGGGGAGTCTAAAGGATGCTCAACGACACATTGACATTCAGCTTACAGATGCGGAAGTTACTGATGCTGTAAAAAAGATGCTGAACGAACCGGAGGCTGTCTGCGCCCATACCTGACTACTCCCTTTCTGCACTTTCAACAAACCGCCCGCTGTAAGAATCAGATGATCTTTTCATCTTAACTTGCTTTTATCCAAGTATTGTCTGAAAGTTTGATTATTTTCTTTGCAGGGTGACAATCCATTTTGGAATAAGAAAACTCAAGAAAAACCAGCCAAGCCACAACGCCCAAAGACCAAGGTTGTTAAGAAACCTGCCAAGAAAAGGACCACTGCATCCTCCGAGCTACCAGCTGATGATGATGTGGGCAATCCGGAATTAGAGGTAGAACTTGACTCTCTTGGTTCATTTTTCGTACAACTCATTGACAATGATTATTACCGGAATGACGGCAAGGCGCCATGCTGATGATGTAGAGGTAATCATTCTTTCCTCCGATTCAGATCCTCTGCCAACATAAAAAAGGCGTCGAGCAAACCGGAAAGCCCCTTTCTTACTTGGATCCAAACTTTCTTTTGAAGACACAGCAGCACGAAGCTCGCCGCACAACCCGACACAACGATCAGGTAGTTACCTCCGCCGGTTTACCGAACACTCCGGTTCAGAAACACCGATCAGAGGTCTCTCATCCCCTTGACACTTCATGCCCCAAAGCGGGTTGTTTCCGTCAGCCTCTTAATCCGTCTGATTCAAATTATCAGGGTACTTCTCACTCATCTTCTGGTGAGTCGTCGGCCACAAAACTTCCACCCCTCAAAACAGTTCTTAGGTGAGCCATACACTTATCTTTGTCCTTGATCTATTATTTTGATATACTGTACTGACCCTCATGTTTACTTTTCTCAGCGCCAAGCCCAGACCCAGCAAGAAAGCTCGGCTGAATAAACCAGCTGATGAGAACGTGGCTGTTGAACCGGAGAAAACTCCAGATCCTGAAGAGACCAACACTACAAAAAAATACACTTCCATGATGATACGTGTTTGTCACAGTAGGTCGCATTTTCTGTCATGCATGTACATCCATGTCGATTTTATGACATAATCAAGATAGTCATACCTGTGCTGTCGTAGAAGTGTTCCATGACATTACCAAAATTATCATCACGGAAGTGTCCACTTCCATGACGATAAATCGCGCGTCACAGGAGTGCTTTCGTCAAGGGTGACAGACACGTGGCATCCACCGTAACGAAACGCCGTTAAGCTATCGGGTCGGGTTTTGGATCCGATAACCCGTTAACAGCCCCGACCAATGGGGATTTTCCACGTGTAAAATCATCATTGGCTGGAGGAAACACGTGTCGGCTCATCGTTGGGACAGATGTCATCCACTCATTGGACAGAAGGTGCCTACGATACATCGACACATGGCACGGCTCATCAAGTTTAAATGGGCCGGCCCAACTAAAGGCCCACAAGATTTTGCGGACCATAATGGGCCGGCCCAGCTACAGGCCCACGACATTTTGCGAACCATAATGGGCGGGCCCAGCTAAAGGCCCACAAGATTTCGCGGGCCATAATGGGCCGGCCCAGGTAAAGGCCCACAAGATTTTTTGTGTGCCATAATGGGCCGGCCCAGGTAAAGGCCCACAAAATTCTTGCGGACCATAATGGGCTGGCCCAGCTAAAGGCCCACAAGATTTCGCTAACATTAATGGGCCAGCCCAGCTGTAGGCCCACAAGATTTTGAAGACCCTAGTAGGCCGGCCCATTAACTGGTTGCCATGTTTTGGGCCAAATGCCGGCCCATATTTGATCCGGTCCATTAATGGCCTGCCACGTTCCGGGCCTAATAATGGCCCATATGAGATCCGGCCCTTTAAAAGCCTCCCACTTTCTGGGCCAAATCACGGCCCAAATCAGGTCTGGCCCTTTAAGAGGCTTTGGGCTCAATTATGGCCCATATCAGATTCGGTCCGTTAACTGGACGCTATGCTTTTGGGCCCACTTGCTAAAGGCTCATTTAGTAATTTGGCTTGATATAAGTTCCGGCCTGTTAAGGGCCCGTTTAACATTTCGGCCCTATATTAATTTCGGCCTGTTAAAATCCCATCATATAGTTGGGCCTCACTATGGCCCGGTTTGCATCCGGCCTGCTCGCAGCCGATATCTGATTGGGCCAAACAAGGACCGAGACAACTTTGGCCTGTTAAAAGCCCGTGATTTGATTCACACAATCATGGGCCGGGGTCCATTTCGGGCTGCTGCCGGCCCGTGAGCTATTCGGCACGCGTTTGTGCCCAACCTACTTCTCGACCTCCTAAAAGCCCATTGAGTTTTCTTGCGAAAAGAGGGCCGGGGGTTACTCGGCCTATCAAAGTCCCAAATCTACTAGTGGGCCAGTTTGACGGGGCCCATGATGCGGACCATACATCGTGATTGCATGACGGCCCGATTATGTACCGTAATTTTACGGTTTGGCCGGTTTACTGCGAAGACAGGATATATATATATATATACAATAAAATAACTGCAGCATCGTGAATAAGAAAAAACCTAGACTATACAATAAAGAAATTACGACATATTACATCCACTGGGCATCAAAGTTCGCCACTATGATAAAGCACAAGCAGACAACAGATTACATACACTGGGCATCAAAGATCGCCACTAGTGCAAATAGACACGCCGACAAAATAATATACAAAACCGACAATACTTCAATAGAGTTCAAGAAAGGTTAGCCCTGCTGGCGAGCTGCAGCGCAAGCACCTGAGCAAGATGATGAGACTGCGCTTGTTCAACACTTATATCTTCCTCATTCTGAAAGATAAACAAGCAGACAGGTGATAGGTTTTGCACATAAAAGTATCAGTGCTGACAATTCATCACGTTTTTTACTGACGAATAAAGTGACACAGTTTAAAATTGCATTAACACAATATGGTATTGTTCAGGTCAAGACATGGCAGGAAATGACATTGTGAAGGAGTTGGCAGCTTCACGACACCACTGGATTATAGATCAAGAACTCATAAGTATCAATGGTTAGTGTGCTATCAATTTATCCCATTTCAGATTGGCAAATAAAGAGATGGTTTAAATAATAGTAGAATGATATGACATTGTTCATAGTTAAGACATTGCAGAATATGACATTGTGCTATAGTGGGTAGGTTCACCACACCACTGGATTACGGATGAAGAACGGAAGCATACATGCAGTGCAAAAGAAGATCACTTGCTCTGTATAGTTTAATTTACATGGTATGAAGAAGGAACTTGGTTGTACAACTGAAAACTTAAATTGAGAAGGACAAGCTTTTGTTTATGAACTACATAATAAACTTTAAACATACAATTTGATGCAAACACCAAAAATAAACAACTGTTGCGGTCATGCCTAACCAAATATACACAACAAAGTTTGAAGGCTTGAGAAGGACAAACTTACATTACTGGTGAAGACAGGTTCTATAAAGCCCTTGTCAATGCCGATGGGGGGGCAATTCAAGAAGTTTAGCACGTAATCTTCTTCATAAGCATTGCCTTTATTCTACATTTTGTTAAGAGTAAATATAGATGTGATAATATACGAAAAAATGGAGAATATTTAAGATAAGATGAAGAGTGATGCTACATAACCAAGTAGCTATAAATGTATGTGCAGCGATGCAGGCAAAAGGCACAGCCAAGAGCAATGCATAGCTGAACTTCTTCAGTACCAACCTTATGGTAAGAGTAAATATAGATCTGATGTGTAGAAAATGGAGGGCAAAGGAAAATAAGCTGCACAGTGATGGTACATGAACAACTACCTGTCAATATAAGTACACTGATAAAGGACAGCATGTACTTACAAGAACAATGCAGAGCTAAAAAAATTCATTGGCATTGGATATATTCTACACTAATGTAAGCATTCTTACAGATCAGATAATTTGGAGCGAACAATTGATAAGCAAGCTATCATGCATACTGCTGTCACATAATGAACCATGTATGTATGCAAGTACAGTGATACATGACAACAGGTACTAACAAGAGCAAAGCAGCGGGCACCATATTTGCGATATTCTGTCGTTCTTTTCAAACCGGAATTCTTCTTCGAGCAGATTTCCTGCAAAAAA
The DNA here is from genome assembly GCA_021605145.1 of Aegilops bicornis. Lineage (NCBI taxonomy): Eukaryota > Viridiplantae > Streptophyta > Magnoliopsida > Poales > Poaceae > Aegilops > Aegilops bicornis. Next base: position 55,392,199 of record CM038670.1, read on the forward strand.
GATCCGTAAGGCACATGCGGAAAAGTAGAAGTTCAAATTGTCATGTGATTTCATAGACGATTACCTCATCACAGGAACGAGACCGATTGCACAACAAGGTTTTTCATTCAATGTCTTCTAAATTTAGCACAGGAGACTTCACCGGAAATTCGTTTATAGACTTGCCATCAAAGTGTGATTTCCTCGTGTAACATCGATCTTCGCTGCAATGCTTCCTTGAAAAGCACAAGCAAGCTTTGCTCGTCATGACTATCCAGATTGACCCTCGCCTAGTTACAACAATGTAATGTAAACCATTGATGTGTTCGATCAACAGAAAACAGGAAAATAATAACCATGAATAATAGCACTTACACGTAAGTTGGACAGGAAGATGTGAAAATGGTGTTTGTCTTCACTATAATCTTCCCATGATGGGAATATATGCACATAGTCCCTAACAACATTGAACGCATTGTCTTTTAAACTAGGAATAAATGGAATGGGGTTCCAATCTGCAGGAATTGGCCGTCTCTGCAGTTGGGATAGGTCTTCGGCCGGTGGACTTGCTGTACTTTTTTCTAGAGTGGGATTTTTCTGTGGTACGGCTGGTGCTATGGCAAATGAAATCGGTATACCTTTTCTTTGGAGTGCAGGTCCTGTGTGGTGGGGCTAGTGGTGTGGCCAGTGAAGTATGGGTACAGTCTGCTGGAGTCGGTCCTACGTTTTGTGTCACTGATTGTACAACCAATATAAGTGGGGCGCTGTCTGATTTCTCCAGCACCACCATGTTTTTCAAGGACTTTGCTGGTGCTCCTTCAGGTTCTGCAATCACCCTCTTCCTTTTTGATGTCTGATGCACAAGACCAGCATTTGAGTGAAAAAACATGGTATGATGACAGATGGAATATGTTTTGATAATAGATGGGCATGTCATCTCGAGTTATATGATGAGTAAACTAAGCAGCTGGCGGTGCAACAAAGTAGAAGAAATGCAAGACAACATATGCAAGATACGCGCAATCAATAAAACCTTGCCAAATTAGAACAGGCACCTTGATGGGTGAACAGGACATGCCATCTGCCTTTGACTCCTCGAGGTTAGAATAGTCATTAGGATGATATTCTGAACAAGAATCAACAGGTGGGGAGCGTATGAGTTTCATTGCTTCCAGAATGGCACTCAATGCCTTGGTGCCAATTTTGTAAGTCATTGCAGTGTTCCACAATATTCTTTTGATGCGCGGATTGTGATATTCACTGTGATTGCGTATAATATCTGAGAACAATGAAAACATAAATAGTTGTAAGATTATCTTTGTAATGTAGATGATATTCTAATATAGGGGCGCCCCTGTAAACACTTGTGTGCTATCACTGGATTCTGATGAGAGAGCTCATGTGTGCTGTAATATGGTGCGTGCATTTATATAATCTGGCACAAGTACACAAAAAATAGGCTCCAGAAGTAAGGATAGCTGGCAGATGATAGGTTCATAATATACTGTATAGAGAGTTTATTGCCAAACCATGATAACAAGAGCACACAACAACTAGGCAGATCATAGTGTACATAACAGGGGTACACCATAACCACAATATATAAATCGGGAAAGTGGATCTGGCTTGAAAATACGGTGTTGTATTGCCACTAGTAATTGAAAGCCTATCGATCACGTATAGGCCAGCTCTATCAGGCATTATTTGTAGATGTCCTCGCGCCCTTCGACAAGGAACATACTTGTCACGTACTAAATACAGAATAAAAAAAGAGGAACATGTTAAAGAACATAAGATGAAGCATATTCTTGAGGTTCCGCTTCATTGCATACAATGTTAGTTGCCCACTCATGATGAATCACAGCGCCCAAAGAAATGCAATTCCATGATGTCTCTCTATATGTGGCAATTTTGAACAAGAGTCATTAGGATCATATTTTGAACAAGATCAACAGGTGGGGAGCATATGAGTTTCATTGCATCCAGAATGGGGAGCGTATGAGTTTCATTGTAAGTCATTGCAGTGTTTACAAGATCCTACGAATCAAAGAGGCTCAAAGTGTGCATCACAACCGACCGTATAGACCTCTACACTGCAAATGTCCCTGCTCATCTTCAGTAGAAGGAACATATTGTACTACTAGCATACTCCCTCCGTTCCAAATATAAGTCTTGGTAGAGATTTCCACTATGGATCACATACATATGTATCCAGATACATTTTAGAGTGTAGATTCGCTCAGTTTGCTCCATATGTAGTCCATGGTGGAATCTATACAAAGACTTGTATTTAGGAACGGAGAGAGTACATATTAAAGAAGAACGGAAGAGGAACATGGTAAAGAAGAGAAAGCAGATTTTGGATAATAAAATGTTGGTTGCGCAGTGCCCACACATGATGAACCAGAGCGCATTAAGAATGCAACTCCCAGCTGTCTCTCGACCATTTCAGGCGGTTGGATGAAGATCCTACGTCTCCTAACCCTTCTTCTTCCTCGTCTCTGATTCTTCCCATACAGAACACCGCACGGGCCGCCGGCCGGACCACCGGCCCCCACCGCCTGTGTTCCTCCGCCACCCCCACCCCCGCCCCAACCCCCACCCGCGTCGAGTTTTCTTCGTTCAGCGAGGCCCCACAACCACCCGAGCCCCTTCGATCGCACCGGCGAGCTCTGAAAAATCGACTGACCCAATTTTGAAATTTAGTCTACTGTGATTTAACTAGTGTGGAATATAAAAGGGGAGAACCATAAGCATTGGGAGTATAGTGTTGAGCGTGCCATGGAGGATCTGAAGGTGCAAACCAGACAAAGGCAACTTCGCAACCAAGACAAGAAATCAGAGTAAAGTAGTGGCGATCTATTTCTTGCTGCGATAAATAAGTTAAGCAGATACGAAAGAGTACCGCCTCTGGTGTGGCGCCGTGTACGCATCTGCTGAGAATTTGACGGTGCTGCGGTAGCGATGGCTGTCGGCAGCGTGGAAGCAGATCTAGGAGGGTAGACGGTGGCGGTGGGGCGTGGTGGACGAGACGGTCGTAGGAGCGGCGCCGGCAAGGTGGACGGCGGCTGGGATGAAGCGAGAGGACGGGATGCAAGGATCCCGTTCGGAAGGCGTGGATGAGAGAGGTTGATCTCTTGTAATGGACGACGACATCGGGGTATCAGCTCCGGCATGGTGGAGGAGGACGGGGGTGGATGGGGTGGCGGACGACGGCGGATGGAGGAGGGTGGGGTGGAGAGGGTGTTTTGGCGCCCACGGAGTACGAATGGGGAAAATGGAGGTAGAGAGGAAGGGGGGAACCATGTATTCAGGGCGCGCTTGTCTCAAATGCGAGGAAATTTACAAACTTAGCCCCCGTTTCAAATTTCTACTACATCACAGCAACATTAGTCTGTTGGGGATAGGACGGTAATCTCGCATACACCGAATATTTGCCGACGAGAGTTTGTTTTTGGCGCCCACCGTGTATGAATATGAATCGGGGAGGGAGTCGATTTCGGCCGAGGGCACACTTTGTTTTGGCGCCCACCGTGTATGAATCCGGGTGAGAGGCGGTTACGTCATGTTTGGGTGAAATTACAAACCTACCCCTATCGAAACCTATAGAAATCCAGCAGATAGGCTTTGCGTGGCAGGGATAGGCAGTAGTGATTTCCATCTCGCAGATTTTGGTTTCGGGCGGTTACTGTGACTTTCCCCGCTTCGTTCAAATTTTGCAGAGTGCACGTTTACCGTGCCAACTCAATTCGAATCCCTTTGTATTCTATTATTTTCCGGGCGGGATCCATTTTCAATTGGAATTACATTCTATATACATCATTTATATATATATACTTTCAAAAGCACAACACCATTTATACATAAATATGGTTTACAAATGGCATGATCTCAGATTCATAAGGTTGTATCCATCAATTTGGATTTTCAAATATTTGAAACCACTTTATGTTGAAATCCAATGTATGCATTCCTCGCTAACTGTCTCCAATTAATGTGTGTTTCATGCGGTTTTTACTTCTCAAACATGTATAATGTGTTTCGCATACGCAACATATAGTGTAATCCCGTTTAGACATTAATTGCATATAAACCATGCATTGTTTGTAATTAAAGAATCTATGGATCACCAATATTGATAAACTATATAACATTACACGTGTGCCCAAATTCAAATGAATATGCATGTTTGATACACCAATTTGTGTTATGATATTATCGATGTCGTGATCTCCAGTTTAAATATTTGAATCCCCTTTAAACCAGATATTCGTCTCTATAGGATCTTGAGAAGATGTGTCTAGAGGGGGGGGGTGATTAGACACTAAGTACCAAAGTTGCAGTTTTTAACTTCTTTTAGGTTTAAGTGGAGTTTAGGCACAAGTTTAACATTCTCAATACATAACAAGCAAGCATGCAAAGAGTATATGAGCAGCGGAAAGTAAAGCATGCAACTTGCAAGAACGTAAAGGGAAGGGTTTTGAGGATTCAAACGCAATTGGAGACACAGATGTTTTTGTTGTGGTTCCGATAGGTGGTGCTATCGTACATCCACGTTGATGGAGAATTCAACCCACGAGGGGTAGCAGTTTGCAGCGAGTCCACGGAGGGCTCCACCCACAAAGGGTCCACGAAGAAGCAACCTTGTCTATCCCACCATGGCCGTCACAAGCATCGAAGGACTTGCCTCACTAGTGGTAGATCTTCACGAAGTAGGCGATCTCCTTGCCCTTAGAAACTCCTTGGTTCAACTCCACAATCTTGTCGGAGGCTCCCAAGTGACACCTAGCCAATCTAGGAGACACCACTCTCCAAGAAGTAACAAATGGTGTGTTGATGATGAACTCCTTGCTCTTGTGCTTCAAATGATAGTCTCCCCAACACTCAACTCTCTCTCTTAGGATTTGGATCTGGTGGAAAGAAGATTTGAGTGGAAAGCAACTTGGGGAAGGCTAGAGATCAAGATTCATATGGTTGGAATGGAATATCTTGGCCTCTACACATGCGTAGGTAGTTCTCTCTCGTAAATAGGATGCTTTGGAAGTGTAGGCTTGTTCTGATGGCTCTCTCTTCGAATGAAGAGGAGGTGGAGGGGTATAAATAGCCTCCACACAAAATCTAACCGTTACACACAATTTACCAAACTCGGTGGGACCGAATCATCAAACTCGGTCTTACCGATTTAGCAAACCTAGTGACCGTTAGGATTTTCGGTGGGACCGATATGCAACTCAGTAGGACTGATATGGTTAGGGTTAGGGCATAACGTAATCTCGGTGAGACCGATTACACAAACTCGGTGAGACCGATTTTGGTAATTAGCTAACCAGAGAGTTGGTCAGGTAAACTCGGTGGGACCGATTCACTCTTTCGGTGAGACCGAAAAGTTACGAAAGGGAAACAGAGAGTTTACATTGTAATCTCGGTAGTACCGATTGCACAAACTCGGTGAGACTGATTTTGGTAATGGACATACACACAGAGATTACAATCCCATCTCGGTGAGACCGAGATCCCTATCGGTGATACCGATTTGCCTAGGGTTTGTGGCAGTGGCTATGACAATTGAACTCGGTGGCACCGGATAGAAAGAATCGGTGGGGCCGAGTTTGACTTTAGGTTTAGGTCATATGTGTGGAAGGGGGAAAGTAGTTGAGGGTTTTGGAGCATATCACTAAGCACATGAAGCAAGAGGCTCATTAAGCAACACCTCATCCTTCCTTGATAGTATTGGCTTTTCCTATAGACTCAATGTGATCTTGGATCACTAAAATATAAAATGAAGAGTCTTGAGCTTGAAGCTTGAGCCAATCCTTTGTCCTTAGCATCTTGAAGGACTTCCCACATCCTTTAGTCCATGCCACTCCATTGTTGAACTTATCTGAAATATACTAGATAAAAGTGTTAGTCCAACAAGAGATATGTTGACATTAATTACCAAAACCACCTAGGGAGCACTTGTGCTTTGAATCTCCCCCATTTTGGTAATTGATGGCAACATACATCAAAGCTTTAGATAAAGATATAAAGAATAGTAAGTAAAGCTTCGGAAAGACATGTAACAAGCATAGGCTCCCCCTACATGTATGCAATCATGTGAATATGGAATATAGAAACATGTGAGAGCAAAACCATGATAGAGTAGGCAATGTGTTACATGTATCTTGGCCATATGCATCAGAGCAAAGAAGATTAAGGAAAATACCTTCATACTCATGAGTCCTTCTTGCAAACAGTATGTACATCAGCAAGAATTCCTCATACACATGAGTGTGATGCATATACTTACCTTGTAGTCTTGAGTTGGCTTAGGGTGGAATGAACCTGCACAAACAGGGTTAGATAACGCAGGTACATCTACTAGCCAGAGCAAACAGAAGAAACCACAAGAATACCAAGACTGGGATGACATGTAGAGAGTGAGTACTAAGTACCACATTGGATTAGACATGTCCCCAAGAGTAAAGATATGCAATGAATCTAAATGATTCCTTTCCCTTAGATGTCTTGCTCCCCCTAAATCTAGCATGGGATACTAGGAGAACATAGGTGTCGGTTTCAAAACCGGCGGATCTCGGGTAGGGGGTCCCGAACTATGCGTCTAGGCGGATGGCAACAGGAGACAAGGGACACGATGTTTTACCCAGGTTCGGGCCCTCTTGATGGAGGTAAAACCCTACGTCCTGCTTGATTAATATTGATGATGTGTGTTACAAGATTGGATCTACCACGAGATCAAAGAGGCTAAACCCTAGAATCTAGCCTATGGTATGATTGTTGTTCGTCCTATGGACTAAAACCCTCCGGTTTATATAGACACGGATAGGGTTAGGGTTACACAGAGTCGGTTACAATGGTAGGAGATCTACATATCCAGTGACGCCAAGCTTGCCTTCCACGCCAAGGAAAGTCCCATTCGGACACGGGATGAAGTCTTCAATCTTGTATCTTCATAGTCTTGGAGTCCGACCGATGATGATAGTTCGGCTATCCGGACACCCCCTAGTCCGGAACTCCCTCAGTAGCCCCTGAACCAGGCTTCAATGACGACGAGTCCGGCGCACATATTGTCTTCGGCATTGCAAGGCGGGTTCTTCCTCCGAATAATTTATAGAAGATTGTGAACACCAGGATAGTGTCCGGCTCTGCAAAGATAAATTCCACGTACCACTGTAGAGAGAATAATATTACACAAGATCAATCTGCTGACGTATTCTGTGGCGTGATGTCGCACCACTACCAAGCCTTTACTCAAATTGTTTTTATTGTTCCCCCTCAGCGCGTTTAGCGAAGTGGTTTCCTTGGCACGTCTTGTCTAAGTAGAGATCGTGTTCCCCTTATTCCGGGATTCCCATCAATACGGACGTGGGTAACCCAACCGCACCATTGATTGTGACGCTTGGGAGATAAGCGAGTTTTACCAGGCCGGTGGGGACACATGTTTTTGTCCTCCCATATAAGGGGATAAAGATCCAACCCTTTTACCTGCGCCTTCTTCCTCCTTGTCTTATCCATCTCCGCGAACTCGAGCTCCAGCGCCCAAGTCTGCACTTCATACCTCAACCTTCTCCAACTATGTCCGGAGCGGGAGGCAAGTGGATGGCCTCCTCCGTCACGGAGGGGCAGATCGTAAGCCGCGACGCCAGATATTTGTCCAAGAACATCGCGCATCAGCTCCCCGACGAGGGAGAGCTCGTCCCCAACCCTGTGGCCCCTGAGAGGGTAGTATTTCTTCCCATTTCCTCCATGGACTGGGCTTCCCGCTTCATCCCTTTGTCCGGGGCTCATGTTCTACTACGGCCTAGATTTCCATGATCGGCCCCGAATTTCATCCTCAACATCTCGGCGTTTAACGTCGTGTGCGAAACCTTCCTTCGCATCCAGCCCCACTTGACTTGTGGCTCAAGACCTTCAAAGTGTCAAGCCGAAGGTTGTGAAGGGCAGCCAAGCGGAGTGCGGAGGCGCCATGGTGGGCAGGATGTCCCACGTTACGTGGTGGAGGGCACTTTCGTGGAAACCATCAAGGGTGGCAATCGGGTGGTTCTACATCACCGAGCAGCGTGACCCTGATTGGGCAGCGGCCCCGAATTTAGATCTGGCATCCCTACACGGCTCACCTCCTGGAAAGGGAGTGGCGGATTTGGGGATTCGGAGGAGCTGACCGGACTCCAAGCACGTATCCGTAAGTCGGTGGACAAGAAGCTCAAGCTTGTCAACGTAGTCCAGGTCATGCTCATCCGCCGGACTCTCCCATGCCAGCGACGGGGCTTCGACATGTGGGAGTTTGATCCGGCGCAGCACCAGACCCTGAGCGGGCTCTTCGACACTACGTACGAAGATGTCTGGAAGGTGCTGTTCAAGGGTGCCGAAGCTCCCGCATCCGCTACCGAAGATCGCGGATTCCGCTCGCAGCGTCCAGCTGACGAGGTAAGTGATTTCACCACTTGTTTTCCATAGTTTGGCTCTATCACGGGATCTAAACTCCCTTTACCTTTGACAGGAATGGCTGGCGATGGCGAACGGATTATCTGTCCGGCCCCATTGCCAACGGACCCAACGGACGCCCGTCTATCGGGGCTGCTGGCTCCGGCACCCCACGTGGTGCCGGAGAAGAAGGCCAAGAAGACGGCCACGGGGACTCGGAAGAGTTCCCGTTTTCAGGTGCTATCGGATGATGAATCCGAGGCCGACAGCTCCCACCAAGGTGAGGAGAAGAAGAAAGCCTCTCCCCCAGCGGGGGGAGGGAAGAAAAGGAAGGCCTCCCCAACAAGGGAGGCCGAAGGGTCCAAGAAGGGAAAAACTCTTCCCCCGGACTGCTCCGCCAGCGCCAGTGACGACGACTGGCCTCCAAGGGCCAAGCCCCTGGCGAGATCGTAAGTATCCGGACTCACGAATAACTTCAAAGTTTTTTCTTTTCGCCACATAATGTCTTTCTAATGCCGCATACAACCCTGCAGTCCGCCCAATGATGATCTTCCTGTTTCGTCGAGCGGGTCCTTGGGGGCGTCGGATATGGATTCCCTTCCGACTGCCTCCACCCCCCGTGCCGCGGACGACGCCGAGGTGGGATCCCAGGAAGGGACCCACCAGGAGGAGAAGGCCCGGAGGTGTCACAGGACACCCTCCCGGACTTTGCACGGACTCGGCCCGGAGGCCACAGTGGCTCGAGTCCCGGCGGCGACCCCTTCGTAAGAAGGGCAAGACCGCGATGCTGGCTGCCTCCATCCAACCGGAGGTGCCGGATAATTTGCTGGAGGCGCTCAACGGCGCCTCCATCAAAGAGGAACATCGCACTATTATGAGTGTGGTGATTCAGAAGGTTCAGCTCACCAAGAGCGGGCTGACCGAAGCCTGCAGCAGCCTTCTAACAGGCTTTGAGGTAAGAATTTCAATATATGTAAAATGGTACCGCATAGACAGTAGCCCCTGATGCTCGGTTCGGTGTTCGGAAAGGAAAGCCGGACTGAGGATCTTTAGAAAGATAAACGCAGGAGTCATAAAAAATATATCAATATGGGATTGCAGGCTGTCTTTGCTGACCTCCGCCAGACCGATCGCGGAGGTCAATACTTTGAAGGAAAACCTCGAGCGGTCCGAGAACGAGCTCGGCCATGCCAATAAACAGCTCGAGGAAAAAGAAGGTGAGTAATACCTTATGAAAATTGTACCTTACAGAAAAAGGATTTGGTTGCAAGAAAAATGACAAGGATAACGCGGGTATTGTAGGAGCCACTAACGAGGTGGCGACCCTGAAGGAGGCGGTGGCCGCGGCCGAACGTAATGCGGCCGCGGAGCGTACCGAGCGAGAGAAGCAGGAGGCGCGGGTGGCGGAGGTACATCAAGAGCTCCAGGATCTCGTGAAAAAACATGAGAGCTTGGAGCGTGACTCGAAGACTTGAGAGTCTGAGCTTGCAACGGCTCTTGAGAGTGCCAAAGCCGCTAAGGCCGAAGCCTACAAGGCCCTCCAGGAGGTTGAGGCGGTGAAGAAAATACCAGCGGGTAAGGCATTTTTCATGCAAAGTAAGCATGTGAGTGTTAATTACGATTGCTTACCCAAATTCGAGCTCTCCAGAGCGTTCGCGAGATCTTCCTCACAGCGTGTCCGATGTCTGCCGCATTCTACCGGGCCGTGGAGGGAGCTCGACGGAGAAGGTCTTCTGGTCTCGGTATCTTTGAGGCCGGACATCCAGTGCTTATAGCGACCAGTGAAGCAATGGTCGAGCTCCACAAGGCGGCCGAACAGGCCATGAAGGGCCTCATAGTTCGGCTGTGGCCTAAGGAGGCCATGCACAGGAGCTACTTGACTGGTCGCGGCTGATGGATGCGTGCCCGTGGGTTGAAGTTATCAAGCATTCCACTTGTATTGAGGGTGCCCGTCGGGCCCTTTCCTGCGCAAAGGTGCACCGGGGCAAGATGGATGCCCAAAAGCTCGTGACGGACCCGCCACAAGAGGGCAAGGAGCATCGCACGCCCGAGATGTATTATAAGAGTGTGCTGAAGGGCGCCCGCACTATTGCGGGTGAGTGCTCCAAAGATGTAATATTTGAGTAGACTCGCATTTTGTTATCCTATGCGCTGAAAACTTAGTTCATATGCGCTAAGCAACGCTTGTTAATTTAAAATATTACCTTCAGTGCGGCTGTTTATCAAATCTGAGAGATGGCAAGTCGTCGGCTTCAGCCCCCATGCTTGCGAAAGTGCCGGGTGTTCGGGATAAACTTGAGCGCTCTTGTTCCCATTTTGGGTCCATCTAGGGAGGCGCTCAACACAAATGAACAAGGCAACCGGACTTATAATGCTTGAACACTCTCACTTAGCCATAGAATTCTATAATTTTAAATTTCGGCGAAGCCCCTAGTCTTCGAAGGTCAATTTGGGGCGCTTATTCACGCCTTGGCCGGACAAGATCCGGCTCCTCGCTCTAAGCGGCATAAGTCTTTAAGGACTCGCAAAAACCTCTCGAACAGCGATCGCTCTCGCCTCATCATGACGGTCAGTTTTAGCTTTCTCCATCGAGGCGTTAACCCAGCTCAACTGAGGCGGAATCGCAGTGGTTCTCCCGGGCTACCTTAGCCGATATAACGGAACGTAAGGTACCAAAACATGGGAGCCGGGCAAACCCAACTATTGACCCAAGACATGATTCGAGCCGATGCATATAGTGCTATAAGTTCGGGTGCCGCACTTGTGAAAGTGTTCGGACTCATCACACCATAATCACGGGAAACATAAGCCCCTGGTGTATATTAGCCGTACCAAAGTGTACGGATGCAACATGCCGTGAATGAACATATGTATGAAAAAAGAAATGCAATTATAAGCAAAAAGGTGCTGCATTGTTTTATTCAATAAGTCCTGCTACGAATGCAGAACGATACAAATAGTGCGATAAGCAAGGTATGGGACTGTTAAACATGTCCCCTTCCAGGGGTAGGCTGCAGATTGGTGTATAAAAATGCTCGTAATGGAGACCACCTGTATATTCGTTGTAGCCTTTATCCTTCCCTGGCTGTTGCATCATGAGTTCGGCAGGTCTGCTGTCGGACAGGGCCTCTGACAAACGGAGTCCTCTGGGTAAAAAGTAAAAGGTAAAAAGAAAAGAAAAAGGAACGACACACTTGAGAGCCCCTGGTGTGGTTGAGCCGCAGTCTGGGTTTATCGTGGTCGTGCCCCTCTCCCCATGCCCATGGTATCTTCAGAGTGTAATGGTGTATGCGAAGGACCTGCTTTGACGTTTCGCAGGAGCTGGGGTTGGGGCCGCACTGCTACGCGTGCTCGGAACGTGCCAGGTGGTCTTGTTGTAAGTTACTCCGGCGCCGCTTGTGTCCGGCCGCTTAACGGCCGGACTCGAGAATTGCCTTAAGAGGCTGCATTGCACTTCTGCCGTGAGAGCCGCTGTATGTTCCTCCGTACGGAGAGAACATTCAGTGTTTCCGTTGACCGTGATGACTCCTCGAGGGCCTGGCATCTTGAGCTTGAGGTATGCGTAGTGCGGCACCGCGTTGAATTTTGCAAACGCGGTACGTCCGATCAAGGCATGATAGCCGCTGCGGAACGCGACTATGTCGAAGATTAACTCCTCGCTTCGGAAGTTATCCGGGATCCGAAGACCACTTCGGTGTAATTGAGCCTGTACAATTGGCTTCTACACCTGGTATGACGCCTTTAAAGGTCGTTTTGATAGGTTTAATCCTTGAGGGTCTATGCCCATTTTGCGCCTTGTATCACGGTAAAGCAGGTTCAAATTGCTGCCGCCGTCCATCGAGGACTCTGGTTAGGTGAAATCGATCGACGATTGGGTCTAAGACCGGTCTTGGCGCGAATCCGCCATGGCGGATGCTGGTGGGGTGGTCCCTTCGGTCAAAAGTGATCGGGCAGGAAGACCATGGATTGAACTTCGGGGCAACTGGCTCCATCGCGTAGACATCCCTGAGTGCACGCTTCCGCTCCCTTTTGGGTATGTGCGTTGCGTATATCATGTTCACCGTCCGCACCTGTGGGTGGAAACCCTTCTGTCCTCTATTTTCGGCGGTTGGGTCTCGTCCTCGCCATCGCTATGCAGCCCCTTGTCATTGCTTTCGGCAATTAACTTGCCTGCCTGCTTGAATACCCAACAGTCCCTGTTGGTGTGGTTAGCTGGCTTTTCGGGGGTGCCGTGTATCTGGCACAAGTGGTCGAGTATTCGGTCCAAATTGGACGGACCCGGAGTAGTTCTTTGGAATGGCTTTTTCCGCTGACCGGGTTTAGAGCCCCTGAATCCGGCATGGATTGTCGTATCCTCAATATTGTCGCTGTTAATGCGGCGTTTGTTTTTGTTACGATGCGGCCTGCCATTTCGGTCCTTGAAGTCCGGACTGCCAGAATTTTTGCTGAGGTTGTTGCTGCGTGCTAGCTAGCTGTCCTCACCAGCAGAAGCGGGTCATGAGTGATGTGAGGGCTGCCATGGATTTGGCATTTCATGTCCTAGGTGCCGGGCAAGCCACTCGTCATGGATGTTATGCTTGAAGGCCGCGAAGGCCTCGGCATCGAACGGTCGGCGATTTGGTTTTCTTGGTTAAGAATCGTGTCCAGAATTATGCGGCGATTCGTCTGCTGCTGAATTATGTGGATTATGTCATCGGAGTCTGGAGGTCGCACATAAGTGCCCTGGAAGTTATCGAGGAATGCGGCTTCCAGGTCCTCCCAGCTCCCAATTGAATCTGCTGGCAAGCTGTTGAGCCAATGCCGGGCTGGTCCTTTAAGCTTGAGGGAGAGGTATTTGATGGCGTGAAGATCGTCACCGCGGGCCATGTGGATGTGAAGGAGATAGTCTTCGATCCAAACCGCGGGGTCTGTTGTGCCATCATAGGATTCAATATTGACGGGTTTAAACCCTTGGGGATTTGATGATCCATTACTTAAATGCATGAAGCATAGTGGGTGTGCGGCGCCTCTGTACTGGGTGATATCACGATGGAGCTCAAAAGAACTTTGTCTGTTTTGTTCGGCCCGGCCGGACTTACTGTGTCCGGCGCGACGGTTGTTGTCACATACCGTGGGGCGCCCACGCGATCCATAGATCGATCTTGATGGTCTTGCCTTGTCCTCCAATATATCTCGCAGGTCCGGAGCGTTCCCCTGTCGCCGTGTGCTTTTTGAGCGATGCCGGGGTACGGTTCTAGTGAAGGGCCAAGAGGCCTCTCTGTCGCGACCACGGGGTGGTCGGTCAGCCGTATTGTCTCCTGGTGATGCGGGTTCGTAAGCCTCCTCCTCTAATCGGGGAGCAGCTTGCGTTTAGGGTAGCTTTTGAGGGCGTTCGAGCTCATGCTCTTGACGCGAGGACTTGATCCATCCGTCGGCTAGCAGATCCTGATCAGCTCTAAGCTGTTCTTTGCTTTTTCTTGAGGCTGTTCGCCCGTGGCCATAATCCTGCATCTAAAAGCGCTCTCGTTCGACGGGATCCCCGGGCATGACGAATTAAATGCGTCGTCGAGGCTTGCTTCGTCCCGAGGGAGGCATATAATCCTCTACCTCTTCTTGGCCGCTCTCGTGAGGGCTGGCGTCTCCATCCTCCTGCGCTGGATCTTGCTGGAGTGGATTGTCTTCGGCACTGTCCGGTGTATTGTTATCTCTGGTGCCGGAATCTTCATTCTTGCTGTGGCGGGATTTAGAGCGGCGCCGCTGACGCCGGCGCTTGGGCTGTTTCTTGGAGGGGTCATCCTCCGTTGTTCCATCGCCGTTCCCATCTTTTGGGATGTCCACCATATATATGTCATATGATGCGGTGGCCTTCGAGTGCCCTGTAGGTGCTGGGTCTTGTTCGTCTCCGGCATCGTCGTCCATACCGTTGATGTCTTCGGAGTCGTAGTCTAGCATGTCGGTTAGATAAATCGGCAATGACTACAAAGTGGGCGGTGGGTGGGCTTTGAATTTCTTCGTCGTCCGCATCCCAACCGTCCTGACCGCAGTCCAGCCAGGGCTCTCCGGATAAAGAGAGACTTTAATGAATTCAGGATGTCGCCAAAGGGCGAGTGCTGAAAGATGTCCGCGGCCGTGAACTCCATAACGGGCGCCCAATCGGATTCGATTGGCAAGGGCGCTGGAGGGTTGAGTCCGGAGAGGAGTCCGCACTCTGGAGTTGAGGTCTTCGCAGCGACAGGGATGGAGTTCGCTCGATCGCCGTAGAGATTAGAGCCCCCGAGGCGGTGTCCAACCACTGCGTCCTCGATCGGGGAATCCGGCTCCGGATTAAGGGTCGGAGCGGATTCTCGTGCGACCTCGAGGCACTGTTCGGCTGCAGAGCTAGATCATGCCCATCGAGACAGTGCGGCGCGCTTGGCTGCGGCTCGAATCCGTTGTAGATCAAGTCTCCGCGGATATCGGCCGTATAGTTAAAACTTCCGAATCTGACCTGACGGACAGGGGCGTAGCTTTCGATCTGCTCCAGATGGCCAAGCGAATTGGCCCGCAGTGCAAAGCCACCGAACGCGAAGATCTGTCCGGGGAGAAAAGCTCACCGTGGACCGCATTGTTGTTGATGATCAAAGGAGCCATCGGGCCTATCGGTGACGACACAGAGGAACTCTCAATGAAAGCACCAATATAGGTGTCAAAACTGGCGGATCTCGGGTAGGGGGTCCCGAACTGTGCGTCTAGGCGGATGGTAACAGGAGACAAGGGACACGATGTTTTACCTAGGTTCGGACCCTCTTGATGGATGTAAAACCCTACGTCCTGCTTGATTAATATTGATGATGTGTGTTACAAGAGTGGATCTACCACGAGATCAAAGAGGCTAAACCCTAGAAGCTAGCCTATGGTATGATTGTTGTTCATCCTACGGACTAAAACCCTCCGGTTTATATAGACACCGGATAGGGTTAGGGTTACATAGAGTCGGTTACAATGGTAGGAGATCTACATATCCGTATCGCCAAGCTTGCCTTCCACGCCAAGGAAAGTCCCATCCGGACACGGGACGAAGTCTTCAATCTTGTATCTTCATAGTCTTGGAGTCCGGCCGATGATGATAGTTCGGCTATCCGGACACCCCCTAGTCCGGAACTCCCTCAATAGGGAACAGAAAATCAGGGCTGAAAGATATAAATGAACAGAGCTTAATGCAAATAATCACATATGAACATGTCTTTCCCCCAAAAAGACATGTGGCATCTCTCCTCTTGAACATCAAGCATCCGGGATCCTTGAGAAATACTTTCTACTTGAGTATTCTCTCCCCCTGGAGATCTCTTTCTCCCCCTTAATACTCTCTCCCTTTTGGAAGTGATAAGCTTTGATGTGATCTCTCTCTCCCCCTTTGACATCAATTTCCAAGAAGGGTCTTCTGGAATTTGTTGTGAATGGGTTTGGTCCTTGAGTCACAACACAAAGCACTGGATACAATTGTGATGCTTGTAGAGGACAAGATTCATTGAGTGGAGCTGGATTTAGAAGAAACACAGAATAAGTGGCAAACTGTTTTTCCTGTTGGGAAATCGGTGGCACCGAGTGGTATGCTTCGGTTGTGCCGAAAGGATTCGGTTGGACCAAAAACAACAAATCGGTGAAACCAAGTTCATCGCAGAGAAAACACTTGTCACCTCAGCTCACTTGACTAGTAAGATCTCACAAAGATTTTCAAGGAATTTACTGAATGATGGGCAATGAATTGGATGCAGGAAATGCAGAGCAACTGAAAATAAAAAGAAAGAAAAGAAAGGAAATCTAGATGAAGTTTTTTTTGAAAGGGGAAACAAATATGCATGAGACAAATGCAAAAACTCAGAAAAGAACACGAGAGAACTTCATCTAGAGATGGTCGATGTCATGGAATTGTCACGGCAGATGTCCTCTTGCAAGGACTTAGTCGTGGAGCCATCGCAACTAGGAAGCTTAAAGGGGTTAATCGGGATAAAGGACACGAGAGGTTTTATACTAGTTCGGCCCCTTACAGTGAAGGTAAAGCCTACGTCTAGTTGGGTTTGTATTGCTTGAGGTTTCGATGACCAGGGAGCGAGATACGCTATGCCCGGTTCTCGATTGGTTGTTTCTTGCCCTAAGCCGCCAACAGGTCGTCCCCTTATATACACGGATTGACGCCCTATGGCCTACAGAGTCCCGACTGGCTTATAAACAATGTCCGGCTCAGTGACTAGTCAAGTCTACCTTATGATACAAGTCTTGCCATTATGGCGGTTTACTACAACGGGCCTTAAGTCGCCTGTGGGCCTTAGGCCCTTTAAGACGCCATCTTCATGCTTGGACTTGGGCTTCTGTCTGGTAACCTCTTTACGTAACCCGGCCCCTCCTGGGCGGCTTACACAAATAGTTATATCCCCAAAATTAGGCCCCGGATTGATTTGAACCTGTTCATGTCAATCTTAAAATAACTTAAAACATAAATCTTCAGTCTTCTGACTGCGCAAAAAGACTTTCTTTAACCCGCCGTGACATCATTCTTTGGATCCGTGTTAACCCATCATGATGTCATCTTTCCTTTTTATTCCGCTGTATCGCCCAACGGATCTCTGTCTTTATTGTCTGTTCCAGAAATCGAGGCATCGGGGCCGCTGGATAATAATTCTTATCCCCTCGTTTCCCGCACCGTCTCAGTTATGCTCTCCTTATAAATAGGCGCGACCTAGGTTTCATTTTCCCCCTTCCAGTCGTCTTCTTCCTCTTGCCTCCTCTCGAGCTCCGCCGCCGCCACCGTCAAGCTTCTCTACTTCACCGACCCAGGCCACCGCATCAACCTGAATTGGACCAGAAGAACGCCAGCGAACCTCCGCAGCTCCTCCAGATCCGTAAGCTTGCTTTCCTCTCTGCATAGATCTGCATTAGAGCTTCTTCGAGTTCGTTGTAGTTCATCACCATTAGAGCCATCTCCTTGTTAGTTTTTTCTCCTAGATACCACTTCCGATCCAAGAATGATATAAAACAGCTGCGGTAGTTGTTTTCGCCCTTATCTTGGATACAAAACAGATCTCTTTCTCTGTATGAAGGCCTTCTTCGAGCCTATGAACGCATCTGCGTCGGTTTTTAGGTCTAGAAAAACTTTCTTATCAGAACAGACTTTTGATTTCAAATCATAGCAGAAGATTATGAAACCTGTTTTTATCACCCGGAAAAATTCTTATGTTAAATGCCTTCAACATAACTGTCCAGGTATCCGGTTTAAAGGCATTCCACTTGGTCTGTGAACCTTGGCGCCTTCTCAGGTCTTTAAAACTTTTGAACTGTTGCTAACACTTGTAGTGGCTTAAAATAATGTTGCTCAATTATCCTTATGTCATTAGGCCCCTTCAAGCCGCTACCTTCAGTAATTTGGATAATTTCTTCCGGGTTAAAATTTAAACCGGAACTTCTTATTTTGTAATAGGCCAATCTGTTGTCATGGCGCCTAAGTCGACCAAAGCTCCTGTAACCTGCAACTGGGTCCCATCCACAGTCACTAAGAACAAACTGGCTGAATTTGTGAAGTCTGGACATTTGCCAAAAAAGGAGGTCATGTCTTATCGCGTCTCTGACCCATCTGAAGAGAAGCCTCAACCCAAAGAAGGGGAGGTAATAGTTTTCACGGATCACATGAGCCGGGGATTTGCCCTCCGGCTCAAAGTTCTTCGTAGAAGTTTTGAATTTCTTTGACACGAGACCTCAAGATATTGGACCCAATTCCGTGTCCAATCTTTGCAATTTCCAAGTCTTACGTGAGGTGTACCGGAGAGGAGCCAAGCCTGCTTTTGTTCAGAGAACTTTTTTACTTGAACCGGCAGAATGAGCGTGCCAACGGGCCGAGTCTTGAACTTGGCGGTATCTCGATCCAGCGACGGAGAGACTGTCTGTTTCCTTATGCTGAGCTGCCGAGTCACCCCAAATATTGGAACCAGTCATGGTTCTACTGTCAGGATACTTCTCCGGCTGATGAGCCACCTCTGCCCGGCTTTCGCACCCTGCACCTTGAGTCCAACCATCCGCTTGCGGATAAACTGACCGCTGTTGAATGTCTGCCGCTCAACCCCACCATCAAGAAGATTAAAGCTCTTCTAGGAAATGGTTTGAATGGCATCGACTTGGTCTGGGTCTGGGTCACTTGGCGTATACTCCCATTAAGCCGCCGCTCCGGCTTAATGTGTACCTGTACAGGCGAACAAAACGACCCAATGCACCACAGTTGTGACGACTTACCAGATGATGTGGCAGATGCTACAACCCGATCCTTCTTTGAAGGAGGGTACTGTTATCAACAATACCTTCGGGTTACTTCCCTTCTGCAAAAAGAACCCGACCCCCGCAGTAAGTTACCAATCTTAATAAATACTCTTTAATATGTTTGCCTCTTTCATACTTATAGTTCCTTATATTTTCCACAGGCCGGTGATGACTTCTGGAAGGTCAGATATGACCACGAGGCCGCCCAACAAGCCAGAGCAGCCAAGAAAAATGAAAGGAAAAACGCCAAGACGGGGACTTCAAAAAAGAAGAAACCCAGCGCCCCCGAATTGCTCAAATTGGATTGGTCTTCTTCAGATGAGGAAGAGGTAATCCCTTATTCTTTTTAACTCCTTTGTTACTATTTTATTGATATTTCCGCCTTTCAGGAAGACACTGAAAACAGCCAAGCTCATGGCGAAGAGGTAACTATAATCTCCTCCGACTCAGAGCCTTTGCCAAAGCACAAAACCCGGCGGGTGACCCGGAAAGTAAGATTTTCACATCCCTTAGCTTATCAAGATCCTCAATTTCTTTTGAAGCAACAACAACTTGAGAGCCGGAGGCAAACCCGGACAAGTAAGGATGTAGAGCTCTCTTCCGGCTTACCTGATGTGAGCAGGAAGCGTCGAACTGAGGTCATCTCCGCTTTGCGTTCTGTTTATCCTTTGGCGGGTTTAATTCGTCAGCCTCTCAATTCATCTGACTCCAATTATCAGGATACCTCTCCTTCCTCCGGCGAGTCTATGCAATCCAATAAGCCGGCCTTCAAGACTGCCCCTGGGTAATGTACCCTTGTTATCCTCATGCTTTACCTTACTCATATTTTGTACTCATCCCTTTTTTTATTCACGATTAATGCGGTGAAGCCCGGTAAGAGGGCAAAAAGAATAAGCCGATTGAAGACCCGGTAGCAACGGAGCCGGAACCCGGAACCACTACCCCTGATGCTTCTACTCATCAACCTCCTCCTGAGCCGGCCCATGAAATTCCGACACCATCTTCCGACCCGCCTCAAGAAAACACTCTTGACAGCTCCGATAAATCGGAAGTTCCTAGCCCAGTCCGGACGGCTGAGCCGGAAGTTGAATTCTTGAAGAGCCAGTATGTTGAACCGGGGCGGCCGACTGTCCTAGCCAAATGTACTGCCAAGGAAGAACTTGTCAAAAGCCGGAAGCCCAAATAGGACATCGCTGACTATGCTCACTTAAGCATCGGCGATATAGTCTCAGGCTATCTGAATCAAGTGCATAACAGCCGTGACCTGGAAATTGACATGGTGAAACAGATACAACATAAATCTGAGGTATAACTTATATTACTTCTCCTGAATCTTACTTACTGTACCAGCCCCCAAGTCTACTGCTTATAGGTAAATATGCCGTAGACTTAGATACCGGCTTAAATCATAGAAGATACAGCTTAAAACAAGCGATACACATTAGTCCCCAAGTGTCAAGTATCTTTACTTGTAAAATGCTTGACACTTTAATATGCATAATCTAACATTATAAAGTAAAATTTTCTTCAGCATACATTAGCCCCCAAGTTTCAAGGGTCTTTACTTGTAAAGTGCTTGAAACTTTAATAATACCTTACCATAACCTTATTTGTAACCCGGCGTTATTGCAGGTTTCCACCAGTCAATTTGAATTGGAGATTGCTGACCTGAAGACCCGGCTGGCGGCCCAAGACCTTGAGATTCAAAAAGCCGACTCCAAATTCGCATTCAGCATCTCTGAGCAAGAAAAGTTGAAGAAGGATTTTGACGTGGAGAAGAAGGCCTGGGCGGATGAAAAATCTTCACTTGTGACCCGGGCCGAGACAACAGAAGCAGCTCTTGCCAAAGCAACTGCCGAACTGTCCGGCTTAAAGCACCAAATATCCCAAATGGTCTCAGCAATTTTCGGTAAGTTACTATGTGTAACTTTTGAACATCACCATAATTTATTTGATAACTATTTCAGATATTATCTTCGGCTTAATCTTATATGTATAAACGCAGGTCCCAGGAGTACCAAACTGAAACAGAATATGCTGATCAAGCTTAAGGCGGTGTACACTTTAGTGGAACAACTGTACACCGGGTCACAACGTGCTTTGGCCGTTGTGGCTTTATCAAATGATACTCCTTATCTCCTGCAGGATGTGCTCAAACGGCTTGCCGTGTTACCTCAACGGATCCAGGAGTTAAGGCGGGCATCTGGTAGAGCCGGGGCCATAGCTGCCTTAAGCCGGGCCAAAGCATTTGTTCCAGAGCTAGACTTAGCCGATGTTGCTCTTGGATATCCTAGCTTGAAGGAAGACGGCTCTGCATTCAATGAATCAGACTTCACCACCTGTGTGAGAGTCGTACGTCCTGTGGCCACCATCATCGGAACGATATTGATCTTACGAAGTATCAGCCAGGTTTTGACAACGAGAACCGGAGGATTCCCACTCCGCATTATTATGATGTCAGTCTGATCCCTCCAACTCGTAAGCATACCTTTGCTCCTGAAGTTGACCCGGCCAGTTTAATAGATGATGAAGCTGAATTTGAAGCCTTAAGCGGCATTGACTGGACCTCGTCAACCTTCCAGACAAAGCAGCAGACGAAGAGGCGGAGAAGGATAACCCGGAGTCGTCAAGTCCACCAAAGGAGTAACCCGCCTGGCACTAAGTCTTTGAAAAAATAATGCTTCATTATTCAGACTCGGGGAGTCTTGTAATAGGGTAGAAAAAACTTCTTAACTCTGTCATGCCTTCGCACATGTTTGTGGTGCTTAACAATGTCTCAAGCCGCAATTATTGTATACTGCCGGCTTACATGAATTGCTTCTTGACATCCAAAAGTTTTTTGCTTTACCCTGTGTATAAAAACAAAAAAATTCCTTTGTCGTCTTACCACATCCGGGGCCGTGTTAAATAATGTTAACCCGGAGTATGAATCAAAAAATCATAAGTATCAGCCGGTTCATGATCATGACCATAATAATATACCTGTTATCTTATTGAAGCATACATTACCGGCTTACGTGATCCCAAAAAGCAGACAGTTATACTTAACTTCTGAAAATTGGCACATATAATGTTTACCTGACTCTTAATATTATTTACTCTAATAGAATAAAGTAAACCTAATTTTCAAAGGCCTCTCGATTCAATACGATCAAGAGAACCGTTCAAAGGGGTTAAGCTAAGATTCGGATACGATCATATAGCCCCCAATGGCTTTGGCGATGCCGATCAAGTGGGTATCGACAGCTATGTTCTCTTTGGTTCGAATACGACCTATGTTTGAACAGGAAGCCCCAAGTGACCATTAGAGTTGTTTAATGACGCTGATTCGAATACGATTCACATCAGACCCAAAGAGGTTAAGCTATGATTCAAATATGATCAAGAAGCCCCCAAGTGGGTTTGGCAGTGTGCCAATCAATTGGGTATCGACAGCTATGTTCTCTTTGGTTCGAATCTGAACTATGTTTGAACAGAAGCCCCAAGTGACCATGGCTTGATTCAGATATGATCATAAGCCGGACCAAAGGGAAAACCGGATTCAGATATGATCCGCCTCGTTGGTTGTTTCCACCACCAGTAAAGAAAACACATAAACCTTGTAGGATGGAAAGGAAAGAGGTCCTGCTTTATTGCTTTATATAATATATACATTGGTAAAAAAGAAAAACAAATATACTCTGAGAGCCGGTGGCTCAAGTATAGTAGGGCCGGAGATGCGCTATGTTCCACGGCCGGGTCTCTTCCTCTGACTTACGTGAGTCTTTGTGCTCTCGAACATCGATGAGGTAATATGACCCGTTGTTGAGATTCTTGCTGACCACAAAAGGTCCTTCCCAAGGAGGGGACAACTTGTGCATATCAGATTGATCCTGGATGAGCCGGAGCACTAAATCGCCTTCCTGGAAAGTTCTGCTTCTGACCCGGCGGCTATGATAACGGCGCAGGTCTTGCTGATAAATCGCCGAGCGGGCTATTGCCAAGTCTCGCTCTTCATCCAACAAGTCAAGTGCATCCTGACGAGCTTTTTCATTATCAGCTCAACGTAAGCCGCCACCCGGGGTGAATCATGCCGGATATCACTAGGCAGAACCGCCTCTGCTCCGTACACCATGAAGAAAGGTGTATAACTAGTAGATCTGTTAGGCGTTGTGTTGATGCTCCATAACACATAGGGTAACTCCTCCACCCAACAACCCGGAGTTCTTTGCAAGGGAACTAAGAGCCGGGGTTTGATACCTTTCAAGATCTCTTGATTAGCTCTTTCTGCTTGACCATTAGACTAAGAGTGAGCAACAACCGAAACATCAAGCCGGATGTGCTCTTGTTGACAGAACTCTTCCATGGCACCCTTGGAGAGATTAGTACCATTATCAGTTATAATGCTGTGCGGAAAACCAAAACGAAAGTTCACCTTTTTGATGAACTGAACCACCTTGGCTGCATCACACTTACTGACCGGCTCTGCTTCAACCCACTTGGTGAATTTACCCACTGCCACCAACAGGTGTGTCTTCTTATCCTTAGACCTTTTGAAAGGTCCAACCATATCAAGCCCCCAGACTGCAAACGACCAAGTAATCGGAATCATCCTCAATTCTTGAGCCGGCATATGAGCTCGTCGTGAGAATTTTGACATCCGTCACATTTGCTGACCAGATCCTCCGCATCAGCATGAGCCGTCAGCCAATAAAAACCATGACGAAAAGCCTTGGCTACCAGAGACTTTGAACCGGCATGATGACCACCATCACCTTCATGAATCTCACGAAGTATCTACTGACCCTCTGTAGGTGATACACAACGTTGAAATGCCCCAGTGACGCTGCGGTGATGCAACTCGCCATGAACAATCGTCATGGATTTGGACCGCCTGATGATTTGTCTTGCCAAGGTCTCGTCCTCAGGCAATTCTCCCCGGGTCATATAGGCCAAATATGGGACCGTCCAGTCCGGGATGGCATGGAGAGCTGCCACCAGCTGCGCCTCCGGGTCTGGCACTGCAAGCTCTTCCTCTGTAGGCACTCTGACGGAAGCGTTATGCAAAATGTCAAGGAAAGTATTAGGCGGCACCGGCTTACGCTGAGACCCCAGCCGGCTTAAAGTATCAGCCGCCTCATTCTTCCTTCGATCAATGTGCTCTACTTGATAACCTTTGAAGTGCCCAGCCACCGCATCAACTTCATGACGATAAGCCGCCATAAGGGGATCCTTAGAATCCCACGTGCACGACACTGTTGAGCGGCAGGTCTGAATCACCCAAGCATCTTACCCGGCTCAAATTCATCTCTTTGGCCATCCGGAGGCCATGAAGTAAAGCCTCGTATTCAGCTGCATTGTTAGTACAGGGAAACATAAGCCGGAGCACATAACAAAATTTGTCACCTCGGGGGGAAGTTAAAACGACTCCAGCCCCCGAGCCTTCCAACTGCCTGGACCCATCGAAGTGAATAGTCCAATAAGTGTTATCCGGCTTCTCCTCTCGTGCCTGCAACTCCGTCCAATCATTGATAAAGTCCACTAGGGCTTGAGACTTGATAGCTGTGAGCGGCATATACTTCAAACCGTGAGGCCCAAAGCTCGATGGCCCACTTGGCAACTCGTCTCCGTGGCTTCCACATTACGGATGATGTCTCCCAAGGGGCTGAACTTACCACAGTTATAGGATGACCCAGGAAGTACTGCTTTAGCTTCCAGCTTGCCATGAACACCCCATAAACAAGTTTCTGACAATGCGGATACCTTTACTTGGATTCTATGAGCACCTCACTGATGTAATAAACCGGCTGCTGAACTGGATGCTCCTTGCCAGTTTCCTTACGCTCCACCACAATGGCCACACTAACAGCACGTGAGTTAGCAGCAACATACAATAGCAACGGCTCTTTATCAATTGGAGCTGCGAGAACCGGCGGCTCAGACAATTGTCTCTTTAAATCTTCAAAGGCAGCATCAGCAGCCTCACTCCAGACAAAAGTGTCTGTTTTCTTCATCATCTGATACAGCGGTAGAGCCTTCTCCCCTAGCCGGCTTATGAATCGGCTTAAAGCAGCAACGCGACCCGCCAGTCGCTGAACATCATTGATGCACACCGGTTTAGCCAGAGAGGTAATCGCCTTGATCTTCTCCGGGTTAGCTTCAATGCCCCTGTTTGAGACCAGGAATCCCAAAAGTTTGCCTGCAGGTACACCAAATACACACTTGTCCGGGTTAAGCATCATCTTGTAGACCCGGAGATTATCAAATGTTTCCTTTAAGTCGGAGATCAAGGTTTCCTTGTCTCTGGACTTCACCACAATGTCATCCACATAAGCATGAACATTGCGCCCAATCTGATTGTGGAGACAATTCTGCACACACCGCTGATAAGTCGCCTGGGCACTCTTGAGCCCAAACGGCATAGACACATAGCAAAAGGCTCCAAATGGAGTAATGAAAGCCGTCTTCTCCTGGTCCTTAACTGCCATCTTGATCTGATGATAACCAGAGTAAGCATCCAAAAAACTCAACCGCCGCAACCCGCTGTAGCATCGATGATTTGATCAATGCGGGTAGAGCAAGGGATCACCGGACAAGCTTTATTTAAGTCCGTGTAGTCCGTACACATCCGCCAGTGCCGTTATTCTTGAGCACAAGCACCGGGTTAGCCAACCACTCCGGTGAAAAACTTCCACGATGAACCCGGCCGCTTAAGAGCCGAGCGACCTCCTCCCCTATAGCCTTTCGCCTTTCCTCATTGAATCGCTGGAGAAACTGCACGACCGCTTATACTTTGGATCAATATTAAGAGTGTGCTCGGCGAGTTCTCTCGGGACACCCGGCATGTCGAAGGTTTCCATGCAAAGATGTCCCGGTTCTCACGGATGAACTTCGATGAGCGCGCTTTCCTATTTGGGGTCCAAATTGGTACCGATGTCGAACTGCTTGGAAGAGTCGCACGAGTGAAGTCAACCAGTTTTGTCTCGGCGGCCGACTTAAATTTCAACGCCGAGTCTTGCTCTGTGGTTGGTTTCTTCAAAGATGTCATATCTGCCGGGTCAACATTAGTTTGATAAAACTTCAGCTCCTCCTCAGCACAAATAGATTCAGCATAAGCCGCATCGCCTTCCTCGCACTCCAAGGCCACCTTTCGACTCCCATGCACAGTGATGGTGCCCTTGTAACCCGACATCTTGAGCTGCAGATAAACATAACACGGCCGTGCCATAAACTTGGCATAAGCCGGCCGCCCAAACATAGCGTGATATGGGCTCCTGATTTTGACTACCTCAAACGTCAGCTTCTCAGCCCTGCAATCATATTCGTCTCCAAAAGCCACTTCCAGCTCAATCTTTCCAACTGGATATGCCGACTTACCAGGTACCACCCCATGAAAAACAGTGTTAGACGTCCTCAAGTCCTTATCAGTCAGACCCATGCGGCGAAAGGTCTCATAATAGAGAATATTAATAATGCTTCCTCCGTCCATGAGCACCTTAGTGAATTTATATCCACCAACCTGAGGGGCCACCACCAAGGCCAACTGACCTGGGTTATCAACCCGGAGGGGGTGATCTTCTCAACTCCAAATGATAGGCTGCTCTGACCACCTCAAATAATGGGGAACCGCCGGCTCAACCAAATTCACAGCCCTTTTATGAACCTTCTGGTCACGTTTACACAAGTTAGTGGTAAACACATGGTATTGCCCACCGTTCAACTGTTTTGGATGGCTCTGATAACCTGACTGTTGCTGCTACTGTCCTCCTTGACCAGACTGCTGTTGATTATAGCCACCTTGACCGCCTTGAAAACCGGAACTTGAGCCGCCACCCGGGCCATGGAAACCACCTGCTCCTGAACCACCGCCTGATCCATGATTGCCATCAAACATGTTTGAATTCTTGAAGGCCTCCATGATCACGCAGTCCTTCCATAAGTGGGTGGCAGGATTTTCCCGAGTATCGTGTCTTGGACAAGGCTCATTCAGAAGCTGCTCGAGAGATGGACCTGAGCCACCAGATCGAGGGGGCGCTCTCCCCTTACGCTTCTTGTTACTACCTTGGGCATTAGCATTGGCCACAAACGCCGGGTTACCCTCCGGCTTACGCTTGTTGCCACCTTGATTTACCGGGTGATGCTGCTGACCCTTTCCATTGCCGTTCTTCTTTCCTTTCCTCTGTCTTTTCCTCCTCGACGCAGGATCATCGGTAGTATCGTAATCGGCATATTTAACCAAAGCCGCCATCAAGCGTACCCATGTCATTGCAATCACGCTTAAGGCGCCCAGCTTCTGCT
The DNA here is from genome assembly GCA_021605145.1 of Aegilops bicornis. Lineage (NCBI taxonomy): Eukaryota > Viridiplantae > Streptophyta > Magnoliopsida > Poales > Poaceae > Aegilops > Aegilops bicornis. The sequence continues at coordinate 55,419,142 of CM038670.1, forward strand.
TCAGCCGCACAAAACGACAATTACGATGGAGCATAAGTACCATGAGCCGGCATCCATCTTATCGATGAATGTATTATTTCCTTGACCGGCGCACCCAATGAGTTGTGGACTCACCCTCCTCCTGCTTACAATTGGTCAAGTCTACAATGGACATAGATTGCTTGCAAGTATCCTTAAAGTTCTGGATAAACCGGGCCTTTAACTCTGCCCATGAACTGATGGAATTGGGAGGCAAACTTTTCAACCAAGATCGGGCCGTTCCATCTAACATCATGGTGAAATACTTAGCCATTGCTGCGTCGCTGAATTCCAATAACTCTATGGCCATCTCGTAACTTTCAATCCATGCCCCCGGCTGTAAGTCGGCCGTGTAATTCGACACCTTTCGAGGTCCCTTGAAATCCTTGGGCAGACGCACATCCCGCAGAGCCGCACTGCATAAGGGACACCACCGGTTCTAGTGGCCACTCCTGCTCCAACAGAAGTCGTTAGATACTCTGGGAGACCATCATATGCCGTCTGCTGAGCCGCTAATTGAGCCGCCCGTTCATCCTCCTGACGCAATCGATCCTGCATAGGGTTATAGCCACTGGGTTGGTTACGACGCTGGGCAATGCTTGATAAAGCTTCTGACTCCATGTGCCTGCTGTAACTCGGACTCCGGTTTGGACGAGGTGCTATCCAAGGCTGAGGAGTGGAATGAATCATGTACCTGCTGTGAGAATAGGTCTCTTGCTGTGCCAAGGCCGTCTGAAGGAGGTCCCTAACCCTCCGGGTTTCCACCGCCATGGGGTCGTCACCGTCCACTGGAAGAGCCGCCAGACGCGCCGATGCTGCTATCAAGTTCTCCATGGGGTTGGAAAAGTGGCCCGGAGGTGTCGGTATGTGACAGTGTCAAAACCGGCGGATCTCGGGTAGGGGGTCCCGAACTGTGCGTCTAGGTGGATGGTAACAGGAGACAAGGGACACGATGTTTTACCCAGGTTCGGGCCCTCTTGATGGAGGTAAAACCCTACGTCCTACTTGATTAATATTGATGATGTGTGTTACAAGAGTGGATCTACCACGAGATCAAAGAGGCTAAACCCTAGAAGCTAGCCTATGGTATGATTGTTGTTCGTCCTATGGTCTAAAGCCATCTGGTTTATATAAACACCTGAGAGGGCTAGGGTTACACAGAGTCAGTTACAATGGTAGGAGATCTACATATCCGTATCGCCAAGCTTGCCTTCCACGCCAAGGAAAGTCCCATCCGGACATGGGACGAAGTCTTCAATATTGTATCTTCATAGTCTTGGAGTCCGGCCGATGATGATAGTTCGGCTATCCGGACACCCCCTGGTCCGAACTCCCTCAAGAGTCTCTGAACCAGGCTTCAATGACGACGAGTCCGGCGCGCGCATGTTGTCTTCGGCATTGCAAAGGCGGGTTCTTCCTCTGAATAATTTATAGAAGATTGTGAACACCGTGATAGTGTCCGCTCTGCAAAAATAAATTCCACATACCACCATAGAGAGAATACTATTACACAAGATCAATCACCGACGTATTCTGTGGCGTGACGTCGCACCACTACCAAGCCTTTACTCAAATTGTTTTTATTGTTCCACCTCAGCGCGTTTAGCGAAGCGGTTTCCTTGGCACGTCTTGTCGAAGCAAAGATCGTGTTCCCCTTATTCCGGGATTCCCATTAATAGGACGTGGGTAACCCAACCGCGCCATTGGTTGTGGCGCTTGGGAGATAAGCGAGTTTTACCAGGCCGGTGGGGACACATGTTTTTGTCCGCCCATATAAGGGGATAAAGATCCAACCCTTTTACCTGCGCCTTCTTCCTCCTTGGCTTATCCATCTTCGTGAACTCGAGCTCCAGCGCCCAAGTCCGCACTTCATACCTCAACCTTCTCCAACTATGTCCGGAGCGGGAGGCAAGTGGATGGCCTCCTCCGTCACGGAGGGGCAGATCCAGAAGCTGCGCGACGCCGGATATTTGTCCAGCAACATCGCGCATCGGCTCCCCGATGAGGGAGAGCTCGTCCCCAGCCCCAGGCCCCATGAGAGGGTAGTATTTCTTCCCCATTTCCTCCGCGGACTGGGCTTCCCGCTTCATCTCTTTGTCCGGGGGCTCATGTTCTACTACGGCCTAGATTTCCATGATCCGCCCCGAATTTCATCCTCAACATCTCGGCGTTTATCGTCAGGTGCGAGGCCTTCCTTCCGCATCCAGCCCCACTTCGCCAGGCTCAAGACCTTGATGTCAAGCGAAGGTTGTGAAGGGCAGCAAGCGGAGTGCGGAGGCGCCATGGTGGGCAGGATGTCCCACGTTACGTGGTGGAGGGCACTTTCGTGGAAACCATCAAGGGGTGGCAATCGGGTGGTTCTACATCACCGAGCAGCGTGACCTGATTGGGCAGCGCCCCAATTCAGATCTGGCATCCCTACACGGCTCACCTCCACGGAAAGAGAGTGGCCGGATTTGGGGATTCGGAGGAGCTGACCGGACTCCAAGCCCGTATCCGTAAGCTGGTGGACAAGAAGCTCAAGCTTGTCAACGTAGTCCAGGTCATGGTCATCCGCCGGATTCTCCCGTGCCAGCGACGGGGCTTCAACATGTGGGATTTTGATCCGGTGCAGCACCAGACCCTGAGCGGGCTCTTCGACACTACGTACGAAGATGTCTAGAAGGTGCTGTTCAAGGGCGCCGAAGCACCCGCATCCGCTACTGAAGATCGCGGATTCCGCTCGCAGCATCTTGCTGACGAGGCATGTGCTTTCACCACTTGTTTTCCATAGTTTGGCTCTATGCGGGATCTAAACTCCCTCTACCTTTGACAGGAATGGCTGGTGAAGGCCGAACGGACTATCTGTCCGGCCCCATTGCCAGAGGACCCAGCGGACGCCCGCCTAACGGGGCTGCTGGCTCCGGCACCCCACGTGGTGCCGGAGAAGAAGGCCACGGGGACTCGGAAGAGTTCCCGTTTTCAGGTGCTATCGGATGATGAATCCGAGGCCGACTCCTCCCACCAAGGTGAGGATAAGAAGAAAGCCTCTCCCCCAGCAGGGGGAGGGAAGAAAAGGAAGGCCTCCCCAACAAGGGAGGCCGAAGGGTCCAAGAAGGGATAAACTCTTCCCCCGGACTGCTCCGCCAGCGCCTTGATTTACAACGAGGATCGGCCTCCAAGGGCCAAGCCTCGGCGATATCGTAAGTATCCGGACTCCCGAATAACTTCAAAGTTTTTTCTTTTCGCCACATAATGTCTTTCTAATGCCGCATACAACCTGCAGTCCGCCCAAGGATGATCTTCCCGTTTCATCGAGCGGGTCCTTGGGGGCGTCGGATATGGATTCCCTTCCGACTACCTCCACCCCCCGTGACGCGGACGACGCCGAGGTAGGATCCCAGGAAAGGACCCACCAGGAGGAGAAGGCCCTGGAGGTGTCACAGGACACCCTCCCGGAGTTTGCACCGGACTCAGCCCCGGAGGCCACGGTGGCTCGGAGTCCGTGGCGACCTTCGTAAGAAGGGCAAGACCGCTGACGCCGGCTGCATCCGCCCAACTGGAGGTGCCGGATAATTTCTTTGGGCGCTCAACGGCGCCTCCATCGAAGGAACACCGCACTGTTATGAGTGCGGTGATTCAGAAGGTTTAGCTCGCCAAGAGCGGGCTGACCGAAGCCTGCAGCAGCCTTCTAACATGCTTTGAGGTAAGAATTTCAATATATGTAAAATGGTACCGCATAGACAGTAGCCCCTGATGCTCGGTTTGGTGTTCGAAAAGAAAAGCCGGATTGAGGATCTTTAGAAAGATAAACGCAGGAGTCATAAAAAGTATGTCAATATGGGATTGCAGGTTGTGCTGCTGACCTCCGCCCTTGGATCATGGAGGTCAATACTTTGAAGAAAAACCTCGAGCGGTCCGAGAACGAGCTCGGCCATGCCAAGAAGCAGCTCGAGGAAAAAGAAGGTGAGTAATACCTTATGAAAATTGTACCTTACAGAAAAGGATTTGATTGCAAGAAAAATGACAAGGATACCGTGTATATTGCAGGGGCCACTAACGAGGTGGCGACTCTGAAGGAGGCGGTGGCCGCGGCCGAACGCAATGCGGCCGCGGAGTGGACCGAGCGAGAGAAGCAGGAGGGGCGGGTGGCGGAGGTACAGCAAGAGCTCCAGGATCTCGTGAAAAAACATGAGAGCTTGGAGCGTGACTCGAAGACTCGAGAGTCTGAGCTTGCAACGGCTCTTGAGAGTGCCAAAGCCGCTAAGGCCGAAGCCTACAAGGCCCTCCAGGAGGTTGAGGCGGTGAAGAAAATAGCAGTGGGTAAGGCATTTTTCATGCAAAGTAAGCATGTGAGTGTTAATTACCTGTTGCTTACCCGAATTCGGAGCTCTCCAGGAGCGTTCGCAGATCTTCCTCGCAGCGTGTCCGATGTTGCCGCATTCTACCGGGCCGAGGAGGGGAGCTCGACGGAGAAGGTCTTCTGGTCTCAGTATGCTGAGGCCGGACATTCGTGACCCCTTAGCGACCAGCTGAAGCAGCTCGTCGAGCTCCACAAGGCGGCCGAACAGGCCATGAAGGGCCTCATAGTTCGGCTGTGGCCTAAGGAGGCCATGCCTGGGAGCTACTTCGGCCAGGTGTGGCGGCTGATGGATGCGTGCCCGTTGGTTGAAGTTATCAAGCATTCCAGTTGTATTGAGGGTGCCCGTCGGGCCCTTGCCCGCGCAAAGGTGCACTGGGGCAAGATGGATGCCTGTAAGCTCGTGGACGGACCCGCCACCGTGAGGGCAAGGAGCATCGCACGCCCGAGATGTATTATAAGAGTGTCTTTGAAGGGCGCCTGCACTATTGCGGTGAGTGCTCCAAAGATGTAATATTTGAGTAGACTCGCATTTTGTTATCCTGTCTTGAAAACTTAGTTCATATGCGCTAAGCAACGCTTGTTAATTTAAAATATTACCTTAAATGCGGCTATTTATCAAATCTGAGAGATGGCAAGTCGTCGGCTTCAGCCCCATGCCACGAGTCTTTGGGGTGTTCGATAAACTTGAGCGCTCTTGTTCCCATTTTTGGGTCCATCTAGGGAGGCGCTCAACACAGCGTAACAAGGCAACCGGACTTATAATGCTTGAACACTCTCACTTAGCCATAGAATTCTATAATTTTAAATTTCGTGAAGCCCCTAGTCTTCGGAAGGCCGAATTTGGGGCGCTATCCACGCCTTGGCCGGACAGTATCCGGCTCCTCGCTCTAAGCGGCATAAGTCTTTAAGGACTCGCAAAACCTCTCGAACAGCGACCGGCTCTCGCCTCATCATGACGGTCAGTTTTAGCTTTCTCCACTGAGGCGTTAACCCAGCTCAACTGGGGCGGAATCGCAGTGGTTCTCCCAGTGCTACCTTAGCCGATATAACGGAACATAAGGTACCAAAACATGGGAGCCGGGCAAACCCAACTATTGACCCAAGACATGATTCGGAGCCGATGCATATAGGGCTATAAGTTCGGGGTGCCGCACTTGTGAAAGTGTTCGGACTTATCATACCATAATGCGGGAAACATAAGCCCCTGGTGTATATTAGCCGTACCAAACTGTACGGATGCAACATGCCGTGAATGAACATATGTATGAAAAAGCAATGCAATTATAAGCAAAAAGGTGCTGCATTGTTTTATTAAATAAGTGCTGCTACGAATGCAGAACGATACAAAAAGTGCGATAGCAAGGTATGGGACTGTCAAACATGTCCTCCGTGGGTAGGCTGCAGATTGGTGTATAAAATGCTCGTAATGGAGACCACCTGTATATTCGTTGTAGCCTTTATCCTTCCCTGGCTGTTGCATCGTGAGTTCGGCAGGTCTGCTGCCGGACAGGGCCTTTGACAAACGGAGTCCTGTGGTAAAAAGTAAAAGGTAAAAAGAAAAGAAAAAGGAACGACACACTTGAGAGCCCCTGGTGTGGTTGAGCTGCAGTCTGGGTTTATCGTGCTCATGCCCCTCTCCCCATGCCCATGGTATCTTCAGAGCATAATGGTGTACGCGAAGGACCTGCTTTGACGTTTTGCAGGAACTGGGGTTGGGGCCGCACTCCTACGCGTGCTCGGAACGTGCCAGGTGGTCTTGTTGTAAATTACTCCGGGCGCGCTTAGCTGTGTCCGGCCGCTTAACGGCCGGACTCGAGAATTGCCTTAAGAGGCTGCATTGCACTTCGCCATGAGCTGCTGCATGTTCCTCCGTGCGGAGAGAACATTCGGTGTTTCCGTTGACCGTGATGACTCCTCGAGGGCCTGGCATCTTGAGCTTGAGGTATGCGTAGTGCGGCACCGCGTTGAATTTTTCAAATGCGGTACGTCCGAGCAAGGCATGATAGCCGCTGCAGAACGGGACTATGTCGAAGATTAACTGCTCGCTTCGGAAGTTATCCGGGGATCCGAAGACCACTTCCAGTGTAATTGAGCCTATACAATTGGCTTCTACACATGATATGATGCCTTTAAAGGTTGTTTTGGTAGGTTTAATCCTTGAGGGGTCTATGCCCATTTTGCGCACTGTATCCTGGTAAAGCAGGTTCAGGCTGCTGCCGCCGTCCATCAGGACTCTGGTTAGGTGAAATCCATCGATGATTGGGTCTAAGACCGGTCTGGCCGAATCCGCCATGGCGGATGCTTTGGTGGGGTGGTCCCTTCGGTCAAAAGTGATCGGGCAGAAGACCATGGATTGAACTTGAGGGCAACCTGGCTCCATCGCGTAGACATCCTCGAGTGCACGCTTCCGCTCCCTTTTTGGGTATGTGCGTTGCGTATATCATGTTCATCGTCCGCACCTTTGGGGGAAACCTTCATCCTCTATTGTTCGGGCGGTTGGGTCTCGTCCTCGTCATCGCTATGCAGCCCTTGTCATTCTTTTTTCGGCAATTAACTTGCCTGCCTGTTTGAATACCCAACAGTCCCCTGTTGGTGTGGTTAAGCTGGCTTTTCGGGGTGTCGTGTATCCGCACAAGCGGTCGAGTATTCGGTCCAAATTGGACGGACCGGAGTAGTTCTTTTGAATGGCTTTTTCCGCTGACCGGGTTTAGAGCCTCGAATCTGGCATTGATTGCCGTATCCTCAATATTGTCGCCGTTAATGTGGCGTTTGTTTTTGTTACGACGTGGCCTGCCATTTCGGTCCTTGAAGTCCGGACTGCCAAAATTTTTGCTGAGGTTGTTGCTGCGTGCTAGCCAGCTGTCCTCACCCGCGCAGAAGCGAGTCATGAGTGATGTGAGGGCTGCCATGGATTTCGGCTTTTCCTGTCCTAGGTGCCGGGCAAGCCACTCGTCGCGGATGTTATGCTTGAAGGCCGCGAGGGCCTCCACATCCGGACAGTCGACAATTTGGTTTTTCTTGGTTAAGAACCGTGTCCAGAATTGTCTGGCCGATTCATCTGGCTGCTGAATTATGTAGCTTAGGTCATCAGCGTCTGGTGGTCGCACATAAGTGCCCTGGAAGTTATCGAGGAATGCGGCTTCCGTGTCCTCCCAGCTCCCAATTGACTCTGGCGGCAAGCTGTTGAGCCAATGTCGGGCTGGTCCTTTAAGCTTGAGGGGAAGTATTTGATGGCGTGAAGATCGTCACCGTGGGCCATGTGGATGTGAAGGAGATAGTCTTAGATCCAAACCCGCTGGGTCTGTTGTGCCATCATAGGATTCAATATTGACGGGTTTAAACCCTTGAGGATTTGATGATCCATTACTTCATCCGTGAAGCATAGTGGGTGTCTTGGCGCCTCTGTCTTTGGGCGATACACGACGGAGCTCAAAAGAACTTTGTCTGTTTTGTTCGGCCCGGCCGGACTTACTGTGTCTGGCGCGATGGTTGTCGTCTCGTACTGTGGGGCGCCCACGCGATCCATAGATCGATCTTGATTGTCTTGCCTTGTCCTCCAATATATCTCGCAGGTCCGGAGTGTTCCCCTGTGGCCGTGTGCTTTTTGAGCGATGCCGGGTGCAGTTACGGTGAAGGGCCTAGAGGCCTCTCTGTCGCGACCACGGGTGGTCGGTTAGCCGTATTGTCTCCTGGTGATGCTGGTTCGTAAGCCTCCTCCTCTAATCGGGGAGCAGCTTGCGTTTAGGGTAGCTTTGGAGGGCGTTGAGGTCATGCTCTTGACGCGAGGACTTCAGTCCATCTGTCGGCTAGCAGATCCTGATCAGCTCTAAGCTGTTGCTTCTTTTTCTTGAGGTTGTTCGCCGTGGCCATAAGCCTGCGTCTAACACGCTCTTGTTCGACGAGATCCTCAGGCACGACGAATTCGTCGTCATCGAGGCTTGCTTCGTCTCCCGAGGGAGGCATATAATCCTCTACCTCTTCTTCGGCCGCTCTCTCGTGAGGGCTGGCGTCTCCATCCTCCTGCGCTGGATCTTGGTGGAGTGGATTGTCTTCGGCACTGTCTGGTGTATTGTTATCTCCGGTGCCGGAATCTTCATTCTTGCTGTGGCATGATTTAGAGCGGCGCCACGACGCCGGGCGCTTGGGCTGTTTCTTGGAGGGTCATCCTTCGTTGTTCCATCGCCGTTCCCATCTTTTGGGATGTCCACCATATATATGTCGATGACGAGGTGGCCTTCCAAAGTGCCTCGTAGGCGCTGGGTCTTGTTAAATCTCCGGCATCGTCGTCCATACCGTCGATGTCTTCGGAGTCGTAGTCTAGCATGTCGGTTAGATCGTCGACAGCGGCTACAAAGTGGGCGGTGGGTGGGCTTTGAATTTCTTCGTCGTCCGCATCCCAACCGTCCTGACCGCAGTCCGGCCAGGGCTCTCCGGATAAAGAGAGAGACTTTAGTGAATTCAGGATGTCGCCAAAGGGCGAGTGCTGAAAGATGTCCGCGGCCGTGAACTCCATAACAGGCGCCCAATCGGATTCGATTGGCAAGGGCGCGGAGGGTTCGAGTCCGAGAGGAGTCCGGCACTCTGGAGTCGAGGTCTTCGCAAAGGACAGGGATGGAGTTCGGCTCGATTGCCGTAGAGATTAGAGCCCCCGAGGCGGTGTCCAACCACTCGTCCTCGACCGGGGAATCCGGCTCCGGATTATGGGTCGGAGTGGATTCTGGTGCGGCCTCCAGGGCACTGTTCGGCTGCAGAGCTAGATCATGCCCATCGAGACAGTGCGGCGCGCTTGGCTGCGGCTCGAATCCGTCGAAGATCAAGTCTCCGCGGATATCAGCCGTATAGTTAAAACTTCCGAATCTGACCTGACGGCCAGGGGCGTAGCTTTCGATCTGCTCCAGATGGCCAAGCGAATTGGCCGCGATGCAAAGCCGCCCGACGCGAAGATCTGCAGGGAGAAAAGTCTCACCCTGGACGCGTCGTTGTTGATGATCAAAGGAGCCATCGGGCCTATCGGTGATGACACAGAGGAACTCTCAATGAAAGCACCAATGTCGATGTCAAAACCGGCGGATCTCGGGTAGGGGGTCCCGAACTGTGCGTCTAGGCGGATAGTAACAGGAGACAAGGGACACGATGTTTTACCTGTGTTCGGGCCCTCTTGATGGAGGTAAAACCCTACGTCCTGCTTGATTAATATTGATGATGTGTGTTACAAGAGTGGATCTACCACGAGATCAAAGAGGCTAAACCCTAGAAGCTAGCCTATGGTATGATTGTTGTTCGTTCTATGGACTAAAGCCATCCGGTTTATATAGACACCGGACAGGGCTAGGGTTACACAGAGTCGGTTACAATGGTAGGAGATCTACATATCCGTATTGCCAAGCTTGCCTTCCATGCCAGGGAAAGTCCCATCCGGACACGGGACGAAGTCTTCAATCTTGTATCTTCATAGTCTTGGAGTCCGGCCGATGATGATTCTTCGGCTATCCAGACACCCCCTAGTCCGGAACTCCCTCAGTATGTATCGGGGCGGGGCCATGCTCCCGTGAAGAGGTGCCATCTCTCGAGGCTGAACCGGCCCTCCAGCTCTGGGTGTCATAAATTGATTGGCTTCGGGCGGATTGCTAGGACCAGCTCCGGGTGTCGTGAAAAGATTCCGAGGATCGTAAACCGGAGGCAGACGAGACTGGGTCTTCTGATGTCTCCTTCTCATCACCTCATTGGACGCATTCAGACTCATGTTAAGCTGGAAAGCCTCTGACTGGAGTCGCTGCGCCCGTGCATCCAAAGCCGCCCGCTCCGTAGCTAGCCTAGTGTCCTCAGCCGTCAAGGCCTCCTTAGCCAGGGCTATCTCCTCACGTACTTTTGCCACCTCCGCGTTATGCTCGTCTGGATTTGCAGGAATAACCGTGGTGGTTAACAGGGCCGTCAACTTGTCCATAAGATCTATTAGCACCTGAGCCGGCGGGCACGCGGGGCCTCCTGCCCCGGCCGCTCCTGATCCGGACGTTATTGCTGTCGCAGCCGTCGAGTTTTGGCCGGGTTGGGTACCAGCCATGAAGACTCCTGCCCAGCTTGGCGGCTCATAGCAATCCGGAACGCTAGAGTCGTTAGAATAGCCCCCAAGCATGCCTTCTTGGACCTGATACAGAGAATCTGTTGAACCGGAGGACGAATCATCATCTGATGGGACGGCCGTCTCTTCGCCATCTTTAGATCCTTCAGAAAGTGCCTCTCCGTGAATACAGCCCACAAAGGCACGCTTCATGGTAGATTGAATCCGGGCGGGTTTTGCACGCTGAGCCGTCTCAATGAGGTCGACGCAGCTGTCTGGCTCTGGGCCCGGCTCACCAATCCGGCCGATGAAGACATGGATTCCGCCAAAGGGGACCCGGTACCCGTACTCAACTGAGTCGGCCTCGGGGCCCCAGCCTTCCTTGTCGATGTAGATCTTGCCGCGACGACTCTTGGTCATCCGGCCCACTGCGTATCCCTTGAGCCCTTGGAAGCTACCCTTCAAGAACTCAAATCCACCGTGCGCTCGCCCCACGGTGGGCGCCAACTGTCGTGGAATTGTCACGGCAGATGTCCTCTTGAAAGGACTTAGTCGTGGAGCCATCACAACTAGGAAGCTTAAAGGGGTTAATTGGGACAAAGGACACGAGAGGTTTTATACTAGTTCGGCCCCTTACAGTGAAGGTAAAGCCTACGTCTAGCTGGGTTGGTATTGCTTGAGGTTTCGATGACCAGGGAGCGAGATACGCTATGCCCGGTTCTCGATTGGTTGTTTCTTGCCCTAAGCCGCCAACAGGTCGTCCCCTTATATACACGGGTTGACGCCTCGGGTTTCACAGAGTCCCGGCCGGCTTACAAAAAATGTCCGGCTCGGTGACTAGTCAAGTCTACCTTATGATACAAGTCTTGCCATTATGGCGGTTTACTACAACGGGCCTTAAGTCGCCTGTGGGCCTTAGGCCCTTTAAGACGCCATCTTCATGCTTGGACTTGGGCTTCTGTCTGGTAACCTCTTTACGTAACCCGGCCCCTCCTGGGCGGCTTACACAAATAGTTATATCCCCAACAGTCGGCGACAAAGTCACCTATATTAGAGTATATTCACTTAGGAGTCAAGTGAGATCACTTGATCATAGGTCATACTCATCGTTTAAGGTCAAAATGGGGTTACCATTTTTCGTTTAAGCATCTTCATGTATTCACATCTTGTCGATTTGCTTTAGCTCATGACTCGGAGTAAAGCTTCTCTAAGATGGAATAACATACCTTGGTTGGTGGAGTTGTCCATGTAGTTGAACTTGTGTGGGTTGCTCAAGGTTGATGTAGCTCATCAAGAGTTGGGAGCACCACTTGGAATTTGAGTCCATCTACCTACATGGGTTAGTTCTTGCAAGGAAGAGCACTTGTGTATCCAAAAATAATAATCATGAAGCTCAACATAGAGTTCGTCAAAAGGATATGTTTGAATGATTCCGTGCTTCCTTGTATTCAACCACCATAGTGTAGAGACTTAGTGATGTAGAGATTGCTCAAGATGTGAGTAGATTACAATCTCATGGAATTTGTTTCAACCAAGTACCTACATGGGTTAGATAACATGCAAGATGCAAATATATCCAAGATACAATATTTTCATCATAAGAGAGCTATCATGGATTAGTCATAAGCTCATGTCTTGCATGTATCCAATGGAGTTTCTACTCCAAGTTTGAAGCATCAATGATGTTCAATTCTCCTCTCAACCTTCAAAACACTTTCTCATCAAGAGGTTTAGTAAATATATCCGCTAATTGCTTTTCGGTGTGAACATGCTTAAGTTTAATGTCACCCTTAGCAACATGATCTCGAATGAAATGATGACGAACTTCAATATGCTTGGTTCGAGAATGTTGTACGGGATTATGACCAATTTTGATAGCACTTTCATTGTCACAAAGCAATGGAACATGTTTCACATATATCCCATAATCTTTAAGAGTTTGGGTCATCCAAAGTAATTGAGCACAACATGAACCAGCGGCAATGTACTCTGCTTCGGCTGTAGATAAGGATACCGAGTTTTGTTTCTTGGAGGACCAAGACACAAGGGATCTACCAAGAAATTGACAAGTACCCGAAGTGGATTTTCTATCAACCTTGTCTCCGGCATAGTCCGAGTCGGAGTAGCCAACAAGATCGAAAGAGGCCCTCTTAGGATGCCAAATGCCAAAATTTGGTGTATGAATTAAGTATCTCACTATCCTTTTTACGGCCTTAAGATGACTTTCTTTAGGAGCAGCTTGATATTTTGCACACATGCACACACTGAGCATAATATCGGGACGTGAAGCACATAGGTATAACAATGATCCAATCATAGAGCGATAAACCTTTTGGTCAACTGGTTTACCATCTTTGGTCAAATCAAGATGTCCACTAGTAGGCATGGGTGTAGACATACCTTTGCACTCTTGCATATTGAACTTCTTGAATAAGTCCTTAGTGTACTTCGTTTGAGAGACAAAAGTACCTTCCTTAGTTTGCTTGATTTGCAACCCAAGAAAGAATTTGAGTTCACTCATCATTGACATCTCAAACTTCTCCGACATAGCTTTCCAAACTTTTCACTAAAATGAGGGTTAGTTGAACCAAATATAATATCATCAACATAAATTTGGCATACGAATAGTTCTCCATTAACCCTTTTAGTAAAAAGTGTGGAATCAAATTTCCCAATTTCAAAGCCTTTTTCAGTAAGGAACTTGCTCAAGCATTTATACCAAGCTCTAGGAGCTTGTTTAAGACCATAAAGGGCTTTGTGAAGTTTGTAAACATGATTTGGTTTCTTAGGATTGACAAAGCCGGGAGGTTGTTTAACATAAACTTCCTCCTCTATTTCACCATTTAGAAAATCACTTTTAATGTCCATTTGGTACAGGGTAATATCATGGTAATTAGCATAGGCAAGTAAGATGCGAATGGACTCAAGTCTAGAAACGGGAGCATAAGTCTCACCATAGTCCATACCTTCGACTTGTGTGTAGCCTTTGGCGACGAGACATGCTTTGTTGCGAACTACTTGTCCATCTTCATCTTGCTTGTTGCGAAACACCCATCTAGTACCGATGATGTTGTGGTTGTTGTCGGGCTTCTCAACCAATGTCCAAACTTGGTTTCTCTCAAAGTTGTGTAACTCTTCATGCATAGCATTTATCCAATCCGGATCTTCTAATGCTTCTTCGAACTTCATAGGTTCAATTCTAGAGATGAAAGAATAGTTTTCACAAGAGTTAGCTAAACGAGTTTTAGAGCGAGTGATTCTCCCGGTTTGAATATCATTGTAGATTTGCTCGACGGGATGGTCTTTAGCAATTCTTGCTCGAACTCGTGAAAGCTTTTGCTTGGGTCTCGGTTAAACATCTTCTTCATCTTGTTCTTCTTCTTCTTCTTGATCTTCTTCATTGTTGGCGTTGTCGTTTTCTTGTCGTGGTGGAGAAGGAGGTTGGTGACATTCGTGATGTTCTTCCTCGTTATCTTGGTGTGTTCCACTTGTGGATGCTTCCGTATCAAATCTTGGTTCACCTTGTCGTGAAGTAGAAGCTTCCACTTGGACGGACGAGGTACTCTCCTTCACCTCCGTTGGACGGACCTTGCCAATAGACAAGTCTTGGATTACTTGCGAGCCGTTAGATTCATCAAACTTCACATCTACCGTCTCTTCAACCTTTCGGGTGACATTGTTGTAGACACGGTAAGTGTGAGAGTTTGAGCCATAACCTAGTAGGAAACCTTCATGAGACTTAGGAGCAAATTTTGAACGACGATGCTTATCAAGAATGTAGCACTTTGAGCCGAATACTCGAAAGTATCCAACTTGGGGTTTTTTACCGGTGAGGAGCTCGTATGCCGTCTTTCCAAGTAGCTTGTGAAGATACAAGCGATTTGTTGCATGACAAGCTGTCTCAACTGCTTCTGCCCAAAAGTGCTTCGGCATCTTGTACTCATCAAGCATCGTTCTCGCCATTTCGATGAGCGTCCGGTTCTTCCTCTCAACAACTCCATTTTGTTGAGGTGTGTACGTGGCCGAGAACTCATGTGAAATCCCTTCTTCGTCAAGAAAGGTGTCCACATTTGCATTCTTGAACTCCGTTCCGTTGTCGCTGCGAATCTTCTTGATCTTCACTTCAAACTGATTTTGGGCCTTCCTAGCGAAGTTTTTGAAGATCTTTTGGACCTGCGATTTATCATCGAGAAAGAACACCCACGTAAATCCTAAAAAATCATCAACTATAACTAGACCAAAAGAATTTCCATCGAGGCTTTTGTAAGCGTTGTGACCAAAGAGATCCATATGAAGTAGCTCGAGTGGCCTCCTTGTGGTCATGATGTTCTTCACGGGATGCCTTCCTCCAACCTGTTTACCTGCCTGACAAGCACTGCAAAGTCTGTCCTTATCAAATATGACATCGTTAACTCCAAGGATATGATTTCCTTTAATAAGCTTGTCAAGGTTTCTCATGCCAACGTGATCTAGTCGTCTATGCCATAACCAACCTTTTGAAGATTTAGCAATGAAGCAAGTTTTAGGTTGTGCCTTTTTAGAGAAATCAACAATGTAAAGATCACCTCTACGTATACCGGTAAATACCATTTTATGATTGTCTCGACGAAACACTTGGCAATATACTTCAGTAAATAGGACATTGAAACCGAAATCAGGAAGTCTAGATACTGAAAGTAAGTTGTAGCCAAGAGATTCAACGAGCATGACATTCTGAATGGAGCTATCATGTGAGATGGCCACCTTACCGAGGCCAACCACCTTACCCTTTGAGTTGTCACCAAAACTGACATGCTTTCGAGGACTATCATTTTCAGCAAGCTCACGAAACATGTCTTTATCTCCGGTCATGTGATCGGTACATCCACTGTCAAGAACCCATTCCTTTCCTCCTGACACATATCCCCGAAGATTTGCCATAAGACCAAAATGTCTCATTGCATCATCAAGATCGAAGTCACTATCATCATCCTCATCATAGTATCCATGTTCAACATCGTCATGTGGTGGATCAAGTCCTAGAGAGGGTAATTCGTCAGAGTGAGTTTGACAATGATCTTGCTTATGAATTCTTATAGCTTCGGAAATAATATCACCAATAATTCCAACATCTCCTTTGGCACGCATAAAGTCGGTAAGTTCAAATAGACGATCACCAAACATAGGATCACTAGTATTCATCTTACTCAAGGCAATAGACTTATAGAGAATTTCATCTAGATTTTTCAAGGAATAATTTGGAAAGCGTTCCCCAAGGAATTTCCATATAGTTTAGGCACACTCAAGAGTAGGCAAGATTCTAATTAAGTTTCTAGGCAAGCCTCTAGTGATAAGATTAACAGTTCTAAGATTTCTAGTCATGTCAATAGATTCATCAAGGGTAGGATGCATAGGATCAACATGAGGTGCACAAGGGCTAGCAATGTACTTGTTCAAGTGATATTGATTGAAAATTACAAGCATCTCATTTTTCCACTCATGAAAATACTCTCCATCAAGAATATGCACTCTATGTCTAAGACTCCCCAAAGTAGACTCATCCATCTTCCTCCAAAGGTGATTAAACCAAGGCAATGGAGACCAATGCTCTGATACTACTTGTAGGATCTTGAGAAGAGGTTTCTAGAGGGGGGGGGGGTGATTAGACACTAAGTACCAAAGTTGCAGTTTTTAACTTCTTTTAGGTTTAAGTGGAGTTTAGGCACAAGTTTCACATTCTCAATACATAACAAGCAATCATGCAAAGAGTATATGAGCAGCGGAAAGTAAAGCATGCAACTTGCAAGAATGTAAAGGGAAGGGTTTTGAGGATTCAAACGCAATTGGAGACACGGATGTTTTTGTCGTGGTTCCGATAGGTGGTGCTATCGTACATCCACGTTGATGGAGACTTCAAACCACAAAGGGTAACGGTTGCGCGAGTCCACGGAGGGCTCCACCCACGAAATGTCCACGAAGAAGCAACCTTGTCTATCCCACCATGGTCGTCGCCCACGAAGGACTTGCCTCACTAGCGGTAGATCTTCACGAAGTAGGCGATCTCCTTGCCCTTACAAACTCGGTTCAACTCCACAATCTTGTCGGAGGCTCCCAAGTGACACCTAGCCAATCTAGGAGACACCACTCTCCAAGAAGTAACAAATGGTGTGTTGATGATGAACTCCTTGCTCTTGTGCTTCAAATGATAGTCTCCCCAACACTCAACTCTCTCTCTTAGGATTTGGATCTGGTGGAAAGAAGATTTGAGTGGAAAGCAACTTGGGGAAGGCTAGAGATCAAGATTCATATGGTTGGAATGGAATATCTTGGCCTCAACACATGAGTAGGTAGTTCTCTCTCAGAAATAGGATGCTGGAAGTGTAGGCTTGTTCTGATGGCTCTCTCTTCGAATGAAGAGGAGGTGGAGGGGTATAAATAGCCTCCACACAAAATCTAACCGTTACACACAATTTACCAAACTCGGTGGGACCGAATCATCAAACTCGGTCTGACCGATTTAGCGAACCTAGTGACCGTAAGGATTTTCGGTGGGACCGATATGCAACTCAGTAGGACCGATATGGTTAGGGTTAGGGCATAACGTAATCTCGGTGAGACCGATTACACAAACTCGGTGAGACCGATTTTGGTAATTAGCTAACCAGAGAGTTGTTCAGGTAAACTCGGTGGGACCGATTCGCTCTTTCGGTGAGACCAAAAAGTTACGAAAGGGAAACAGAGAGTTTACATTGTAATCTCGGTAGTACTGATTGCACAAACTCGGTGAGACCGATTTTGGTAATGGACATACACAGAGAGATTACAATCCCATCTCGGTGAGACCGAGATCCCTATCGGTGAAACCGATTTGCCTAGGGTTTGTGGCAGTGGCTATGACAATTGAACTCGGTGGCGCCGGATAGAAAGAATCGGTGGGGCCGAGTTTGACTTTAGGTTTAGGTCATATGTGTGGAAGTGGGAAAGTAGTTGAGTGTTTTGGAGCATATCACTAAGCACATGAAGCAAAAGGCTCATTAAGCAACACCTCATCCCTCCTTGATAGTATTGGCATTTCCTATAGACTCAATGTGATCTTGGATCACTAAAATATAAAATGAAGAGTCTTGACCTTGAAGCTTGAGCCAATCCTTTGTCCTTAGCATCTTGAAGGAGTTCCCACATCCTTTAGTCCATGCCACTCCATTGTTGAACTTATCTGAAATATACTAGATAAAAGTGTTAGTCCAACAAGAGATATGTTGACATTAATTACCAAAACCACATAGGGAGCACTAGTGCTTTGAATCTCCCCCTTTTTGGTAATTGATGGCAACATACATCAAAGCTTTAGATAAAGATATAAAGAATAGCAAGTAAAGCTTCGGAAAGACATGTAACAAGCATAGGCTCCCCCTACATGTATGCAATCATGTGAATATGGAATATAGAAGCATGTGAGAGCAAAACCATGATAGAGTAGGCAATGTGTTACATGTATCTTGGCCATATGCATCGAGCAAAGAATATTAAGGAAAATACCTTCATGCTCATGAGTCCTTCTTGCAAACAGTATGTACATCAGCAAGAATTCCTCATACACATGAGTGTGATGCATATACTTACCTTGTAGTCTTGAGTTGGCTTAGGGTGGAATGAACCTGCACAAACAGGGTTAGATAACACAGTTACATCTACTAGCCAGAGCAAACAGAAGAAACCACAAGAATACCAAGACTGGGATGACATGTAGAGAATGAGTACTAAGTACCACATTGGATTAGACATGTCCCCAAGAGTAAAGATATGCAATGAATCTAAATGATTCCTTTCCCTTAGATGTCTTGCTCCCCCTGAATCTAGCATGGGATACTGGGAGAAGATAGGGAACAGAAAATAAGGGCTGAAAGATATAAATGAACAGAGCTTAATGCAAATAATCACATATGAACATGTCTTTCCCCCAAAAAGACACGTGGCATCTCTCCTCTTGAACATCAAGCATATGGGATCCTTGAGAAATACTTTCTACTTGAGTATTCTCTCCCCCTGGAGATCTCTTTCTCCCCCTTAATACTCTCTCCCTTTTGGAAGTGATAAGCTTTGATGTGATCTCTCTCTCCCCCTTTGACATCAATTTCCAAGAAGGGTCTTCTGGAATTTGTTGTGAATGGGTTTGGTCCTTGAGTCACAACACAAAGCACTGGATAAAATTGTGATGCTTGTAGAGGACAAGATTCATTGAGTGGAGCTGGATTTAGAAGAAACACAGAATAAGTGGCAAACTATTTTCCTGTTGGGAAATCGGTGGCACCGAGTGGTATGCTTCGGTTGTGCCGAAAGGATTCGGTTGGACCGAAAACAACAAATCGGTGAAACCGAGTGAAAGTGCGTTATATCGACATGAGGGGGGGTGAACAGGCGATTTTTATGAATTCTTCACTGAGGAATTTGCCGGTGAGGAAATTCCTTAGCGAAGAACTACTTGCAGCGGAATAAGTACTCAGAAGTAAACATAAGAGAATGCGGGCATGGTTGTCATGATGAAATGAAGACAATCAAGAGTACAGAAAGCGTAAACACAGGATAGCACAAGATGAAGACAAAGCGGTCAAGAAATTGAATCGAGGAAATTGAGAAAGTCTTAAATCAAAGTCTTAAAACTCAGATATGAACGAACACTCAACTTTGTAATGAGTTAATGAAAGAGTTGAGGAATTAGTTAGAGTTAGGTTGTTGAAGACAATGATTTGGTAGACCAGTTCCTACTGCTGTCTCATTTGTTCTTCTGGTTGGAGCGGCTGAGTATTTAAACTCGATGAAACACAGTCCGGACACCCGATCGGCCGAAAGCACGCAGCTCGAGGACACCAAGTCCTCACCGTATTCTCCTTGAACTAAGGTCACATGACCTCGTCCAATCACTCGTGGTAAGTCTTGAGCGACTTCTAAACCTTCACAGACTTGGTCACTCGGCGATCCACAATTCCTCTTGGATGCTCTAGACCATGACGCCTAACCGTCTGGAAGAAGCACAGTCTCCAAAGGTAACAAGCGTCGGATCCACGCAGGATCAATCTCTTCAGTGATGCTCAATCACTTTGGGTTTGTAGGGGTTTGGTTTTTGGGTTTTTCCTCACTCGATGATTTTTGCTCAAAGTCCTCAGAGGATGGGTTGCTCTCAAATGACAAGTGTCAAGTTCTCTCGGAGCAACCAACCAGCTAGTGGTTGTAGCCGGCGGCTATTTATAGCCTAGGGAGCAGCCCGACATGATAAGACATAAATGCCCTTCAATGATATGACCATTCGGTGGATAAGATATTTTGGGACAGCTGGCGCGCAGCACAGCAACGGTCGGAAATTTGAATCACAAATTCCTCAGGGCTATCATGTTCCTCACTGTGTAGGCAATCTGCACTGGTGAATTCCTAACTCCTCAGTCAGAACAAATTCCTCAGCGACCAGAAGAACTTCGTCTCATCACATCAAGAAATTGACTGAACTGTATGAGATTTCCAAAAGGCTTCACTCGAAGGGATTGGTAGGTGTAGGATTTTGAGTTGAGCATCACATGGAAATTTTTCCTTAGTATTTCCTCGACCCCTTTAACAGTACGGTGTTTCCTATGACTCAAGAAAGAAAAAAACGAAACTACGAAAACAAAAGTCTTCACGCTTCATGTTCCTCAAATGAATACCAAGTCTTCAAGGTCACATCAATTTCTTCACTTTCAAAGTCTTCGTAATATCAAAGTCTTCAACGAAGAACTTCATTTTTAGGGAATTAGACTTTCTCTGTAAATATCAAACTCCTCATAGACTTATAGACCTGTGTACACTCACAAACACATTAGTCCCTTAACCTATAAGTCTTCAATACACCAAAATCACTAAGGGCACTAGATGCACTTACAATCTCCCCTTTTGGTGATTGATGACAATATAGGTTAAGTTTTCAACGGGGATAAACATATAAAGTGTAAATACTGACATTGAGGAATTTGATTGCAAGATATAGAAGAACTCCCCCTGAAGATGTGCATAGTGAGGAATTTTCTTTTGAGGCAATGCACATTTGAAGAGTTGAATCATGGAGATCTCCCCCTATATCTTGTAATTCATACACGCATTTGACATATAGTATGAAGAATTTGAAATGCATGATGAAATATGGTGCTTGATGAAATTCAGCATGCGTGCAATAACATTAATGAGGAACAAGCATGCAAAATAGCACATCAAGAGTATCAGAGCTCAAGAGAATCAGAGGTTAGAGCATCAAAAGTATCAGAGCACCATCGGGTTTGATATTACAACTCGATCCAATAAAAGTTTCAGAAGAACGAGAGTTGTAACTTAACAAAAATTTGCCCATATAATAGACCCGCTTGAAGACTAAAATTTCTCCCCCTTTGTCATCGAATGACCAAAAGGATCGAAACTGAGGACTAACGCCCCTGAAGAATTTCAAGTTGAAGAAGGAGCGCCAGCGTTGTTGGGGTCGGTTGTTGTAGTGGGGCCTGCCGCAGTGTCGTCAAGTCTTCATTTTCATCAATGTCTCGTGATGAAGAATAGGAGCTGGCCACCAAGGAAGGAACTTTGACCTTCTTGTATTTCTTCTGGAGGAGGTGCGTACCAGTCAAATTCTTCCTTGAGACCCATTGTCGCCATTTCTTCCGTGTTGTAGACATGTGAAAGAACAGCCCAGGTGCGTTTGAAGGTTTCATGGAGGTAGTAGTGTTTTTTCTTCACTGCATTGTGTGTTGAGGTCATGTTGTGAAGAATTGAACCAAACTGACGCTTGACCCATTTATGATTGCGATCAACCTTCTGATGAAGACTGAGGAGTAACTCACGATCAGTCATCACCCTGGGTGCTGTGGCTTGAGGACTTTGCTTAGCTGAGGTATTTGCGGCAGAGTCATGTGTGGCAGAGTCATCATTGGTGGAGTAGGATGCTGCTTTGCTTGTCCATCCAATGGACGAATGCCTTCATCGATCACAGCAATAGCCTTGCCCTTGTCATCGGCAGAGGTAAATGTCCGTTTGAGGACTTCAATCGGGGCAAGTAGCTGCAGTGGTTCGTAGTATCAGCCTTGTAATTGAGTGAAGACCTTGTCCTGATGAATCTCATTATCCAAGGCGCATAAGGCTTCAGCTCAAATGGTGACATAGCAATGTTTGCTAGAGTCCTCATGAAGAAATCATGGAAGTTAACGGGAATGCCATGGATGATATTGAAAAGCATATTCTTCATGATGCCAACGACTTCTTCATCATTTGATTCGTGGCCTTTGATAGGACTCATTGTCTTCGTCAGAATCCGATAGACAGTTCGAGGCACATACAATAATTCCTTGACGAGGAATTTGGTTCTTGGGGCCTGCCTTGGCTTCAAAGGCTTCATCAGCACTTGCATATAGTGATTTGAAAGTTCTGGTTCGTTGTAGATACAACGAGCACCATCAAGTGGAGGATCGAGTGGTAGGGCACGCGAAGCAATTCGATTCTTTGGTGCCTTGTAGTGAGTATTTTCAGACATCCACCCAACACCCATGAGTTCACGCGTCTTGGCGTCTCCGGTGATGTGTAGTGTTGCATAGAATTGAAGAATGAGTTCTTCATTCCAATCACAGATGTCAGTGCAGAAATTCAGAAGTCCTGCGGTGTGAAGAACACTGAGGACTGGCTCAAAGCCTGGTAGAGACTCCATGTCCACATGAGGAATATGTGCATGATCGAAGACTTTGTCTTTGTTGAAGAGCACTGAGGAATAGAAATTGGCTTGACTGGCAGTCCGTAAACGCCTCTTCCTTATGCGGCGAGAATCATATGGATTGTAATCAGTGAAGAATACATGCTCGCTGAAGAAGTCTTCAGCCTTGAATTTTTGCTTTGTTGAGAAGGGATTCTTTGGCTTTGGCAGTGGAGTGTCAGTGAGTTGCATCACGACCTCTGGAATCGCAATCTCTGGTTCTTCAGGCTGAGGAATTTCTTGTTCCTCTACAGTGCGATCGAGGATCGGCAGCAAAGTTCATCGGCGCTAGTGGCTGGAATTTCTTCATGGATGTATGAAGTGGGATGAGTTTCTTCAGAGCCCATTTGAACTGTTGGAGCAGGGGACTGAGGAATCTGTTGGATTGGGGTGAAGAGTGGGGAATTTGGATGCTGACTGTCCCAAAAGTCATCGTTCATCACTGGTGTTGTGCTTCCAATATCCACATCTTCTTCAATTTCCTTAACACCGGCCTCTTCAGCTGTGAACTGAGGCATAGGCGAGGAAATGATTGGGGTTGAAGGGATTGCTTCCACTTCAATTTCTTCATCAATCTGCTCGTGAAGCAGCAGAATGATTTTCTTCATCAGATCCGCTTGGGATCACATAATCTTCATCAAAAGGAACAAGGGCCTTTGATGGAATTGAGGAAATTGGAACGGCATCAATAGGATTTTCAAAGGAGCTGGTCATTGGCTTCATTTTCTTCGCAAATTAAGAATTTGACGCTTGTTGATGCTTTCCGCTTTCTTCACCGCAGCTCGTTCTGCAGCCTTGGTCTTCTTCACATCGGTGGCGGATGGAAGAATTGGAGTTGGTGTTGGCGCGGGAGGAGCCGAGGAATCTGGTTGATTTTCCTCAAAGAATCGGCAGCGATTGCCTCGACTTGTTCGATTTCTTCAGCGCACCACTAGTGGATGCCCCGGCAATTTCTTCATCGAATGGGATCATCAGCCACAGAACTGGCATTTTCTTCAAAGACCTTTGAACTTCATCGGTGATCTTTGGCATGTTCAGCAACTGAGGAATTCCTTGTTGCGTTAGGGCAGCAATATTGGTGAATTTCTTCGTCGAGTTGACGAATCGACCTTGGCTCCTTGCCAATCAGCATAATAAGCATCGAAGTTTTTCTTTGAGGGCTTGGATTTTATTCTGGACCTAGAGAAGTTCCTCAGGTGTCATTCTGACAACGTTTTTCTTCAGGAACTTCTCCTTTCTGTATTGAGCTTTCTTGATCTCTCTTGCCTTTTCAAACTTCCATTTCTCTTCAGTGATGAAATGGGTCAGCATGTGACTTTGTCCAGGGGTCAGATGAAAATCAGGCATAGGGGTGTTTGGATCCTTGTGCCCGAGATCAATGTAATCGAGGATTTTCCTCGGATCCAACAGTTGTGGCACAGATGTGCCTTTGGCTCTAGCGGCCCTTTCTTGGCGATCTCTGATGATTTCCGCAAGTTCATCATCATCAGCCTCATCATCTTCAGGTGGCTCTTGGAAAGCGACATGTTTCTTCTTGGGACTTGGCCGAGGACCTCGTCAGGTGGCCTTAGTCTTCGCAGAGTCGGGCCAGATGAAGACTTTGGTGCAGCTGAGGAACTTGCTGAGACACCAGAGGCAATGGAGAAGCCTGCAGTCCTTTGGCACGTGGCCAGATGCACAGGTGCTGAGGACTTTGTCGGAACTGCTGAGGATTTTGTAGGAGCAGCTGAGGACTTGGGAGGAGCAGGAGCAGTATGAGGAATTGGCCGTGAGGGCACTGCTGAGGAACTTGGCCGTGAGGGCACTGTTGGTGAAGCACTTGGCTTGTGTGTGGGCTTCTTTGCCATAGATTTTCTTGGCTTGACAGAGGCCTCAGTGGCAGCAGCAGTAGCAGAGTCCTCATTGAATTTCCTCACTGCCTCGTTGGCTTGTCTTGCCAATTTGGCTTGGCGCTTGGCCCATTCTTCAGGAAAGTCCTCACCACGCTTGATGCTGGTGGGGTCAGCTTCTTGACCAGGTGCCAATGGAGCTCTTGGGCATGGAGGATTGAGTGCGAATTTCTTCATGTACTTTGGAGTTACATATCTGTACTCCCTCCATTCCCTTGCCCATCTCCGTTCAATCCTTTGAATGCGCACCTTGCGCTGATTTTTGTTTTCTTTGCCGAATTCGGCTTCATCAGGTGTGCAATAATCAGCATATATTTCCTCAGGGATTTCAAAGGCAGTCATGACCTCAGGCCTCTTTCCTCCTTTCTGTGGCTTCTTTCCTTCTGCCATATTCTTCAGCTGAGGAATTTGAACAAATGAATTCTCTGAAGAAGTATGCAACTTTTCTTCGAGGAACGCTGCAAATGAGTTAAGTTGATGAGAACCTAGTGATTCAGCAGCGGACATGAGTACCTGTGAACAGAGTATAGTTGCGAGGAATTTGGAGAGGTCATATGCGTTCTCAGAAGGTTTTTCCAAAAGAACTAGTTTGAGGAATTTGACCAGATGAGCCTTGAAGAATTTCACTAAGCGATCTTTGTCTTAGGTTCCAGAGTTGTATAGATCGAGGATCCACACAATTGAGGAATCTTGAAGAAAATTATTGCTTAGAGAAACGAATCACTTTTGTTTGAGGTGTTCATATGTGTGAAGATTTGAAGAATAAACACCTTTGAAGATTTTCAGGAAGGTTTGAGAATCAAAGCGAGTAATAAAAGTAACTTTTAATTACCCCAAGTGAAGAACACGACGAACTAAGAAGAACAGTTGGGAAGTTTGTCAGTTCAGATCTTCCACGCCCTAACTTGGCGGAGGAAGACAGCTACGGCGGTGGCGGAGTGAGGATTTCCGCGGTCGGCGCGAGTACGTCGGCGACGAGGTCGAGGCAGTGAAGCTCTTCCTCACCGGCGACGATGGAGTAGCGGCGGCGCTAGGGTTTGAGAAGCTCGAGCGGGAGAGAGAGATCGAGCGGAGTAAAAGAAGTGAGGATGGGGAGAGGGGTATTTATAGAGGCAGTGAAAAGCTGTTCGCCCGAAGATTTAGGACGAACGTGCCCCTGACCATTCTCCTTCGCTTGACATGTGTCACCCACGTACTGAAAAGTGGAGATCGTGTTAGATCGTGGGTGAATTGATAAATCCATCGTGGGATGCGGAATGGTTTGAGCGGCAAAACCGGAAGTTTGGATAAGATCAGTTTTAAAGTTACGTTCGCAATTTCTTCAGCTAACAAGGACAAAGTGAAGATTTTGAACGAGTTTCAAATAGAACGCACATGAAGAATTTGTGAATAGATTGGGTTGAGTATAGCATAGAGGGGGAAGGGTCCGATCACATTCACTTAGCAGAAAAAGCGACTTGAAGAAATTGCCATAAGTGAATGTTGTAGAGGACATAAATCCGTATATATATATATATATATATATATATATATATATATATATATATATATATATATATATATATATATATATATAGCCAATGAAGAAAAATGACGGAAACAGTGAAGATTTTGCAAAGTTGAAGAATTTGAAAAACTGAAGAATTTCAAAACTGAGGAAAAACTCAAATTGAAGATTTTCAACTTTGGTGGTGGCGTGACCCACCGTATAAGAATGATGATTTCAGACACCGCGTCCAATTGTCGTAGGGTTCTGAGAATCAAATTCTTCATTAATTCCTTCACACTTAGAGTGTTATTCTTCGTGGATTGAAGAAAAACGTTTCTTCATGTGTTGCACATCTAAGTCATCAATTTTGCATAAGTGTCAGGATGTGTGTCCTTTTCAAAGAACATTCAAAGATTCTAAGATATTTAGCTCACACCGCAACTTGCTAAATCTCTTCTCATCCAAGGGATTAGTGAAGATATCGGCTAGCTGTTCTTCGATCTTCACATGCTCGATGGAGATATCGCCCTTCAACACATGATCACGAAGAATATGATGACGAATTTGAATGTGCTTTGTCTTCGGGTGCTGAACTGGGTTGTGAGCAATCTTGATGGCACTCTCATTGTCACAGTAGAGAGGCACATTCTTCACGTTGATGCCGTAGTCCTTGAGAGTTTGCTTCATCCACAGCAATTGAGCACAACAAGAGCCAGCAGCAATGTATTCAGCTTCCGCAGTAGACAGTGATACGCAATTCTGTTTCTTCGAGGACCAACAGACCAAAGATCGTCCGAGGAAATGACAAGTACCAGATGTTGACTTGCGGTCCACACGATCACCAGCATAGTCAGAGTCAAAATATCCAATGAGATCAAAAGCAGAGCCCTTGGGGTACCATAATCCTAGTGTTGGTGTGTGAGCTAGATATCGAAGAATATGCTTCACAGCCTTATGGTGTGATTCCTTGATTGTAGCTTGAAATCGGGCACACATGCAAACACTAAGCATTATATCTGGCCTAGATGCACATAAGTATAATAGAGAACCAATCATGGAGCGGTATACCTTGTGATCAAAGTCAATACTATTTTCATCAGTGCATAGATGACCATTTGTGGGCATAGGAGTTTTGATGCCTTTGCAATCTTGCATGCCGAATTTCTTCAGGACATCTTTGAGGTATTTCTCCTGAGATATGAATATGCCATTGTGTTGTTGACGAATTTGAAGACCTAAGAAGATTTTCAACTCTCCCATCATAGACTTTGATATTCTTCACTCATCATATAGGCAAATTCATCACTATAACGTTGGTCAGTATAGCCAAAGATAATATCATCAACATATATTTGGCACACAAACAGTTCACCATCATATGATTTAGTAAAGAGAGTAGGGTCGAGTGAACCGGGTGTGAAGCCATTCTTCACGAAGAATTCCTTCAATGTATCATACCACGCCTGTGGGGCTTGTTTGAGACCATAGAGGGCCTTGTTGAGTTTGAAGACTTTGTCGGGATTCTTTGGATCTTCAAAACCCGGGGGTTGAGCAACATATACTTCTTCCTCAAGCTTACCATTGAGGAATGCACTTTTCACATCCATTTGATATAAAGTGATATTGTGATGGTTAGCATAGGCAAGTAATATGAGAATAGACTCAAGTCTAGCAACAGGTGCAAAAGTTTCATCGAAATCAATTCCTTCAACTGTGTGTAGCCTTGAGCTACAAGTCGTGCCTTATTCCTCACCACAAGGCCATTTTCATCTTGCTTGTTGCGGTAGATCAACTTTGTGCCAATGATATTATGCTTGCGAGGATCTGGACGTTTGACCAGTTCCCAGACATTGTTGAGCTCGGCTGATGTAATTCTTCTTGCATGGCCTGAATCCACTCGGGCTCGTAAATGCTTCATCTACCTTAGTGGGCTCTGTGATAGAGACAAAAGCATAGTGCCCACAAAAGTTAGATAAATGTGAAGCTTTTGAGCATGTGAGAGGACTGGCGCTTCAATGTCATCGATGATCTTGTCAACTTGCACTTCTTTTGCAACGCGAGGATGAGCTAGTTGTCGTCGAGGAATTTGATCATTTTCCTCGGCACCAGTGTCTTGACATTATCTTGAGTGCATCACTCGACATTCTTCGCGTCTTGGAATGAATTCTTCAGCAGATTCTTCAAGGAATGACATCCTCGATTGCCTTGAACTTGATAGATTCCTCGGTGCTGGTTCATCTAACACAGAAGGTAGGTGCTCTCTTTGCGAGCCATTAGTTTCATCGAACCGCACATCTACAGTGTCAACAATCTTGTGAAGAGCGATATTGAAGACTCTGTAGGTGTGCGAGTCCTTTCCGTAACCAAGCATAAAACCTTCATGTGCTTTCGGTGCAAATTTAGGATCGTGATGAGGATCTCTAATCCAACATTTAGCACCAAAGACTTTGAAATAACTTACATTGGGTTTCTTGTCAGTGAGGAGTTCATAGGCAGTCTTCTTGAAGAATTTGTGAAGATATACTATGTTGATGATGTGGCACACGGTATCAATTGCATCAATCCAAAAATGACTAGGCGTTTTGTATTCATCAAGCATAGTGCGAGCCATCTCAACAAGAGTTCTGTTCTTGCGCTCCACGACGCCCATTTTCTTTGAGGAGTATAGGGAGCAGATAACTCATGAGTAATACCAAGTTCATCAAGATAGGCATCAAGACCGAATTCTTGAACTCAGTTCCATTGTCACTTCTGATGTGTCTGATCTTCACACCAAAGTTAGTTGAAGCCCTCGAGGAAAATCGTTTGAAGACTTCCTGCACTTCATTTTTGTAAGTAACAATGTGTACCCATGTGTAACGAGAGTAATCATCAACAATAACAAAGCCATATAGAGATGCATCATTAGTGACTCCTTTGAGTAATGATTAGGACCAAAGAGTTCCATGTGAAGCAATTCAAGGGACGAGTAGTGGTCATGATAGTCTTCATGGATGCTTGGCCTTGGTCATTTTTCCAGCTTCACAAGCTCCACACAAGTGATCCTTGAGGAATTTGACATTCTCAATGCCAATGACATGCTTCTTCTTTGCAAGCGTGTTCAAATTCCTCATGCATGCGTGACCAAGTCGCGGATGCCATAGCCAGCCTTCTGAAGCTTTCGCAAGTAGACACACGGCTAGTTGTGGTCCTGTAGAGAAGTCAACAATATACAAGTCTCCTCTCCTAAAGCCTTCAAAGACTTTGGAATTGTCAGCTTCCATAATCACAACACAACGATACTTGCCAAAGATAACAACCATATCAAGATCACAAAGCATTGAGATCGACATGAGGTTGTATCCTAAGGACTCAACAAGCATGACTTTGTCCATGTGTATGTCCTTAGAGATCGCAACCTTACCAAGACCCAATACCTCACTTTTGCTTTTGTCAGCAAAGATGATATGCTTCAGATGTGACGGTGATAAGGGAGCATTCATCAATAGATTCTTGTCACCAGTCATGTGATTTGTACATCCACTACCGAGAACCCACTCAGTGGCTTTGGGTTGATCATCCTGCAGATGAATTAGTGCAACTTACGATCTCATATACTTCATCAGTGAAGAATATGATATCAAGTTCATCGATGAATTTCATCGAGCAGTATAACAGATAAGCGATATGAGGACGTGTGAAATGAAAGTTCATTTCATCATGATTAGCCTGCGTCCTTTCGTGCATGTTTTGTCGTGCCCCGAGAAATTCTTGAGACGTTCAAAGCACGTGCGGAGACCTGACCCTGCGTAAGAGGTTAGTTCTTTTCTTCACCACCCACATCTGAAGGGGTGGCAAAGAGTTCATCACTCTGCGAGCACCATATGAGAATAGTGGCATAGAGGCCAATCCATTTCATTTCACATAAGAGGGGTTAGGGTAAGCATATGAATAAGCAGAGAAATTCTTCGAGGACTTATGAACATATTGGTTTGAAGAATAATGCACCTATTCATAGCCCTGAGCTCTACCTGCGAAAGCGAGTTGTTAGCACGATGATAATCATGTGAGGACTTTGATCCTTTTGAGGAATTTGATCCACGTGAGGAATTTTGTCCGTATGAGGACTTGGATCCATATGAAGAATTTGGTCCAGATGAAGAGTTTGATCTGAGGTACCTATTCTTCACAGGTGGTGTCATGAGGACATTCACCTGAAGACTTTCAAGGCACTTCTTGGGAACCCAGATTTTCTTCATAGGGGAACCGTTCCTGCAGATAGTGCCAACATATCTAGCAAATACTTCACCATTCTGATTTTTGAACAGTTTATAGTTGGAGTCAAATGACTCATCAGAAGAATGAGGAGATTCGCATGTAAAGCCAGATAAGTTAGATGGATCAACTGGAGGTCCCTTTGCAGCAACCCATGAGGTTTTGGGGTACTGCTCAGGCTTCCAATATGTTCCATCAGTATTGAGTTTCCTCTCAAAGGCAATACCCTCTTTCCTAGGGTTCCTGTTGAGGATCTGCTTTTTAAGCACATCACAAAGAGTCTGATGCCCTTTGAGGCTTTTGTACATACTGTCATGTACAATTCCTTCAGCCCTGCATCGTCGGTGATACTAGCAATGTCCTCGGATGAGGAATTAGTGATAGCAGAGGCAGGTGAAGAATTTGTAACAGTTGAAGCATTTGAACATTCAGTGAAGAATTAGCGTATTCACGTTCAATGCACTTTAAGCATGGAGGAACAAATTCTTCCTGAGAAGCGCTGATTTGTTGAGCAAGTAATGAATCGCGCTCCTTCTGAAGATCTTCATAACTCACTCTTAGCTTCTCAAGATCTTGCTGTCTTTGAAGAAATTCAGCAGAGAGTTTCTCATGGTCAGGCATGTGAGTGTTATGCTGACCTTGAAGGCTGTCAAACCTAGGCAAGTCTCTGAAGATTTTCGATCGGGGCTTTAGTGCGATCCATTTCTTCACCTGACATATCATCACTCTTATCTAGCATGTTTTGAACCTTTTCCAAGGCATGTTGTTGTTTGGTGGCAATGCAAACAAGTTTGGTATAGCTAGGTTCAATATCATCATGAGATCCATCATCATTAGATTCATAGTCACTAAATTCAGATGAGGAACATTCGGTTACCTCGACACCCTTTGCCATGAGAAATGATGCAGAAGATGATGATTCTGGTTCGAAAGTCATCGTTTTGAGAGATTCCTTGAAGTCCTCAAACCAAGGATCATGACGGGTTCGATGACCATCATAGACGTCGGAGATTCGGTCCCAGATAAGCTTCGCATTGCAAAGATGCATAATGCGCTTGAATTCATCTCTAGATAGGCAGGAACAGATGATGTCCTTCGCCATGATATCAAGACGAGTGTACTGGTGAATATCATCTGCGTTCGCCGTTTGCATAGATCAAGAAGACCAATTTCGATGACGGTCCACATCATTGTCCATTGCCATGAGGCGCTTCCTCATCATGGCCCTCCACTTGGGATAATCGAGACCGTCAAAGATAGGACATGTCACTTTCTTCATACTGCGGTCGACATAACTAAAACTCCGGTGGTTAAACCAAAATCACACGTAACAAGGGAGTACCTCGCTCGATACCAATTGAAAGTGCGTTATATCGACTAGAGGGGGTGAATAGGCGATTTTTATGAATTCTTCACTGAGGAATTTGTCGGTGAGGAAATTCCTTAGCGAAGAACTACTTGCAGCGGAATAAGTACTCAGAAGTAAGCATAAGAGAATGCGGGCATGGTTGTCATGATGAAGTGAAGACAATCAAGAGTACAGAAAGCGTAAACACAGGATAGCACAAGATGAAGACAAACAGACTGAAGAAATTGAACTGAGGAATTGAGAAAGTCTTCAGTCAAAGTCTTCAAACACAAATATGAACGAACACTCAACTCAGTAATGAGGAAATGAAAGGGTTGAGGAAATAGAACCAGTTAGGTTGGTGAAGACAATGATTTGGTAGACCAGTTCCAACTGCTGTCTCAGTTGTACGTCTGGTTGGAACGGCTGAGTATTTAAACTCGAGGACACACAGTCCCGGACACCCAGTCGCTGAGCACGCAGCTCAGGACACCAAGTCCTCACCGTATTCTCCTTGAACTAAGGTCACACAGACCTCGTCCAATCACTCGTGGTAAGTCTTCAAGCGACTTCCAAACCTTCACAGACTTGGTCACTCGGCGATCCACAATTCCTCTTGGATGCTCTAGACCATGACGCCTAACCGTCTGGAAGAAGCACAGTCTCCAAAGGTAACAAGCGTCGGATCCACACAGGATCAATCTCTTGATGATGCTCAATCACTTTGGGTTTGTAGGGTTTGGTTTTTGGGTTTTCCTCACTCGATGATTTTCGCTCAAAGTCCTCGGAGGATGGGTTGCTCTCAAATGACAAGTGTCAAGTTCTCTCGGAGCAGCCAACCAGCTAGTGGTTGTAGGGCGGCTATTTATAGCCTAGGGAGCAGCCCGACATGATAAGACATAAATGCCCTTCAATGATATGACCGTTAGGTGGATAAGATATTTTGGGACAGTGGCGCAGCACAACAACGGTCGGAAATTTGAATCACAAATTCCTCGGGGCTATCATGTTCCTCATCAGGTAGGCAATCCATGGCGAATTCCTAACTCCTCGGTCAGAACAAATTCCTCGGCGACCGAGAAGAACTTCGTCTACATCCTTTGAAGAAATTGACTGAACTGTATGAGATTTCCAAAAGGCTTCACTCGAAGAGATTGGTAGGTGTAGGATTTTGAGTCGAGCATCACATGGAAATTTTTCCTTAGTATTTCCTCGACCCCCTTTAACAGTATGGTGTTTCCTATGACTCAAGAAAGAGAAAAACGAAACTACAAGAACAAAAGTCTTCACGCTTCATGTTCCTCAAATGAATACCAAGTCTTCAAGGTCACACCAATTTCTTCACTTTCAAAGTCTTCAGAAAGTCTTCAGAATATCAAAGTCTTCAACGAAGAACTTCATTTTTAGGGGTCGACTTTCTCTGTAAATATCAAACTCCTCATAGACTTATAGACCTGTGTACACTCACAAACACATTAGTCCCTTAACCTATAAGTCTTCAATACACCAAAATCACTAAGGGGCACTAGATGCACTTACACCGAGTTCATCGCAGAGAAAACACTTGTCACCTCAGCTCACTTGACTAGTAAGATCTCACAAAGATTTTCAAGGAATTTACAGAATTATGTGCAATGAATTGGATGCAGGAAATGCAGAGCAACTGAAAATAAAAAGAAAGAAAAGAAAGGAAATCTAGATGAAGTTTTTTTTTGAAAGGGGAAACAAATATGCATGAGACAAATGCAAAAACTCAGAAAAGAACACGAGAGAACTTCATCTAGAGATGGTCGGCGACAAAGTCACCTATGTTAGAGTATATTGACTTAGGAGTCAAGTGAGATCACTTGATCATAGGTCATACTCATCGTTTAAGCTCAAAATGGGGTTACCATTTTTCGTTTAAGCATCTTGATGTATTCACATCTTGTCGAGTTGCTTTAGCTCATGACTCGGAGTAAAGCTTCTCTAAGATGGAATAACATACCTTGGTTGGTGGAGTTGTCCATGTAGTTGAACTTGTGTGGTGTAACATCCCAAATTTTCAATCTGGAATGTTATACAAATAGATCATCTTGCATATCATATTTATTGCATTTTTGCCCCGATCCTAGAAATTCTACGCAACTCAAGGACCCACGGAGAGAGTTGGGGATTTCGTTATTTTCATATTTGAGTTTCTCAAATTTTGGAAAATAGGATCAATTGATTTTATTTATTTTATCTTCAATTATTTCAATCACAAAAATAAAAGGGAGGGAATAAAATGACTTTCCCAAAATAAAGAAATAATGAGGATTTAATAAAAAATCAAATAAGATTTATTTTGGTGTGTTTGCTATTTTATTTGAATTTAGGAAAAATTACATGATTTTCAAAAATGCATTTTAGGACCAAAGAAATGTTGATCTTGCTCCAAATATTTTATTTGGACGATGAAAATTTAATTTGGTATTTTTAGATTTTTATTTAATTTTCTAGATTTTTTTCGGTTCGGCGAAATTTAAAAAAACTACCGCCCAAGTCGAGCCGCCGCCTTCCCCCTTTAAATACCTACCGGGGCCCCCTTGGGACCCCAAGCATGACTTCACGCCGCCCTTGCCTCCCGCCGACCCGCAGCCGTGTCCCTTACCGACGCCTGCACTGACGCCACGAGCCAGCCCGCTGCCGGAGCCCCGCCGCCCTAACCAACCCGCCGGAGATACCGCCGCCGCCGCCGACGCCTTTTTTTTTGGAAAAAATAACACTCTGGTTTTTTTAAAGAAAAACCCTAGTTTTTTTTATTTTGTTAAATCGGTTTTTCTTTCGGTTTATTCATTTAGCGAGTGTTCGCTCGTTCGTTTGTTTTTAACGAAAGCGTTCATCGTTTAGATCCAGTTAACGAACGTTCGTTCGTTAAGCTGTTCGTCGTTTTTCTTTTTCTTTTATTTATTCCGTGATTTTCTGATCGCGATTTCTGATCCGATTTTCGTTTTAGTATAACTTTTCGCTCGTTTATCAGAATCAGGCAATTCAAGCGCCTAGAGTTTCGTCTCGAAACCCTCTTTCCGAATAATCTACTCAAAACCAGTTTTTGCTTCCGTAAAATTTGACTTAGGTCCAGATTAGTAAACGAAGCTTGTTTCTTTCGCCGTTTGAGTTTTGTTTCTTCGTTCGATTTGATTCTTTTTGCAAACCGGAGTTCTTAAGTTGAACTTTCTAGTTAGACCTCTTATTTGAGTTTTACCCATGCATTAGATGAGTACTTATTGTATGCTTGTTTGTTTGTTTGCTTGCGATAGAGTACCCGGATTACCGCTTGCTACTTGAATCCCTAGGTTACGCGGATCATCAGCAAGGCAAGTAACACTTTGATGATACCTCTTTACTACCCAGTTTTTATGCATTAGATCAATCCTCAAACATTGCATGATTATGATCTAATTAAATTGTAGGTTTTGGGAAGTAGATTGAGGTAGTACCTATTACCTGTTTTATTATCAAACCCTTGGGAGTTACTTCTACGTTTGCTTATTTTTGCCATGCTATGCAAGTAGACGTGGATTGGGTGAGTGATTTTTCCATGACAGATGTGATATTGTTAATTAATGGTTTATTTAAGGTGGCAACATTAATACACATCTGGGTGGATTGAGGTACCTGGTTATTCCAGGATTGCCTGTTTCTTTTTGGACCGCCACCCAGGATTGAGGTACCTGGTTATTCCAGGATTGAGGTACCTGGTTATTCCAGGATTGAGGTACGTGGTTATTCCAGGATTGCCTGTTTATTTTTGGTTATTCCAAGATTATTCATGCTAGAAACTTTCGTGTGTAGCCACATGCTATTATGGGCTCTAGCATAGTTGATTAAGTCGTGCGAACTCTTACAGTGGTAGACTAGTAGATGTAGGGGAAAGTAGGTGTACCGGTCTACCCATCGTAAGGTGCTAGCGCTTGTGAAAGACTATGTCTCGGTCATTCGTTTCTCAAACACCATGTAGTGCGAGAAAATCAACGGAGGAGATTGAGTCATGTGGGGAAAAGTGTGCAACCTCTGCAGAGTGTATAAACTAATCATGATTAGCTGTGTCCCCGGTTATGGACATCTTGAGTATCTAGTACTTGGATTTTCATGTGAATCTCATCATGTTACTTTAATTAATATTGTTCGGTTTTAATGATGATGCTTAATTGGGATTGAGAATGTTGTCAACCATTCTCAATGTTTAACAACCACCATGATAGTTAAATAAAATTTATTCCTTTGATGTAGGGAAAAACTAGCTTTACGCAAAATTGTAACCATAGAGCTTTCCACCAGCCATATATGCATGTAGTATAGCTTATTTCTTTCATTACTCTCTATGTGTTACATTGCCAGCATATTCCATGTGCTGACCCGTTTTCAGGCTGCAACGTTCATGTTGCAGACTTTTCAGACGACGAGTAAGATGCTTTAGGATCTTGGTTCTATACTCAGTGATGCCGTTGGAGTTGATGGACTCACTTATCTTCCAAGCCTTCCGCTGTTATCGTTATTAAATGGCCTTAAGCCATATCTATTTTAATAAGTTTCTCTTTGGAGACATTCGATGTAATAAGTGTGTGATTGCTACTCTGTTATAAATCCTTCAAGTAATCGTGCGTGTCAAGCATTCTTGATCCGATGATGACACCGAGGCACGTAGATCGGAATGTTTGAGGTCTGGTCGCTACAAGATGGTATTAGTGCACACGCTGACTGTAGGACACGGCCACTAAGCAAAGACCATAGATCACTACTCTCTCTTCTCATTCTAAATATTTTCTATTCTTCTAGGATGGTGGATGCAAGGAACAAGTTCATGCAACCGAATGAAGATACACCTTTTGGACGACACCTGAAGGAAGTAACCAAGTACTTGAAGATCGGAGTACCAAGCTTCACCGAAACCTACAATGCCACCTTACCTGAAGAGGAGCGCTGGATGATTCATGTAGCGACCAGACCCGAATGGATCTAGCGCTCTGTGCTCAGTGTCATCCCTGGATCAGTAATGCTGACACCACACAGTACTTCGAAGGATTTATAGCAGAGTAGCAATCACACACTTATTACATCGTTGTCCACAAGGGAACTTAATACAATAATATGGCTTAAGGCCATCTAATAATAACAGCGAAGGCTTGGAAGACAAGTGAGTCCATCAACTCCAACGGCATCACCGAGTATAGAACCACGCCTAACACCTTACTCCGTAAATGCAGAAAAGTCTCAAGAACGTGAAAATTTGCAGCCCAAAACGGTCAAGACATGGAATATGCTGGCAATGTAACACATAGAGAATAATGAAGCAACAAGCCTATACTACATGCATATATGGCTGGTGGTAAGGTTCTACGGTTACATTTTTGCATAAAGCCGATTTTTCCCTACATCAAAGGAATAAGTTTATTTAACTATCATGGTGGTTGTTAAACATTGAGAATGGTTGACAGCATCCTCAATCCCAATTAAAAGTACTCATTAAAAACCCAATAACTTTATTATTAGAAGTAACATGTTGAGATTCACATGATATTCAAGTACTAGATACTCAAGATATGTCCATAACCGGGGACACGGCTAATCATGATTAGTTTTTACACTCTGCAGAGGTTTGCACTTTTCCCCACAAGACTCGATCGCCTCCGCTTGGTTCTCGCACTACATGGTGTTTGAGAAACGGATGACCGAGACATAGTCTTTCGTAAGCGCTTAGCACCTTACATGTGGGTAGACCGTACCAACCTACATCCCCTACATCAGCTAGCCTACCCGTAAGAGTTCGCACAACTTAGTCAACTACGCCAGAGCCCATAATTGGCTTGTGGCTGCACACGGAAGTTTCCAGCTTGAATAATCTTATGATCCCTTAGAGCACAGGTGGCGGTCCGAACAAATACAGCAAGTCCTCGATAGAAACCAGTGCCTCAATCCACCCGGATGTGTGTTTAGGTTGCCACCTTAAATAAACCATTAATTAACAATCTCACATCTGTCATGGATATTCACTCACCCAATCCACGCCTACTAGCATAGCATGGCATAATCAAGCAAACGAGAAGTAACTCCCAAGGTTTCATAAGTAAAACAGTAATAGGTACTACCTCAATCTACTTCCCTTCCCACAATTTAATTAGATCCTAAACATGCAAGTGTTTGAGGGTTTGATCTAATGCAATAAAACTGGGTAGTAGAAGAGGTATGATCAAAGTGTTACTTGCCTTGTCGATGATCCATGAGTCCTAGAGATTCAAGTAACAAGCGGCGCACTCGGGTGATCTAACACGCACAAACAACAAGCATACAATAAGTACTCATCTAATGCACAGGAAATCTCGAATAAAAGATCTAACCAGATAGTTCAACTTAAGAACCCTGGTTGCAAAAGAATCGAATCAAATAAAGCATCGAAAGTCAGAACTCGAGAGAGAACGACTCGGTTTAGAAAACTGAAATTAGGTCAAAATCTCACAGTAGCAAAACTCTGTGAAAGTAGGTTAGTCGGAACGGCGGTTTCATAACGAAACTCCAGGCGCTTGAATCACCTGATTCCGATAAACGAGCAAGAAATAAAACAGATTTGAAAATCGGATCAGAAATCGAATCTTAAAAATAATGGATTAAATCCGATTTAAAAGAAAACGACGAACGGATTAAATAACGGACGTTCGTTAACAGAACTAATCCAACGAACGTGTTCATTGAAACGAACGGGTCGGTGAACGTTCACTAAATAAGAAAACCGAAAAAAATAAAACCATCTAGGTTTTAAAAAAAACCGAACATCGCAAAAAACCGGATCGGTCTTTTAACAAAAAACCGGATCGGATCGGCCGGGCGGGCTCCGCGGGCTCGGGCGACGGCGGCGAGGGGGCGGGCGAGGTCGGCGAGGGGCGGCGAGGTCGACGAGGGGCTCCGGGTCCCGCCGGGCGAGGGGCGGCGAGGGCGACGGCGGCGGCTCAAGCGGGCGCGGCGGCGGCTCGGGTTGGGAGGCGGCGGCGACGGGCGGGTTGAGGGAGAGGGGGCGGCGGGGTTAAATAGGGGGCACCGGTGGCTTGGGGAGGGGGCACGGCGGGCGGGCGTCGTGGCCGAGCCGAGTCGGCGTGGCGGCGGCGGACTCACGGGAGGGAGAGGGAGGTGGGCCGGGCGACTGGGCCGGGGCGCGGCTGGCTGGGCCGGCTGGGCCTTGGCCTGTGGGCGCGTTTTTTAATAAAAACAAAACGAATAAAAAATACCAAATGAACTCCGATTTAAATAGAACAAATTTTCC
Organism: Aegilops bicornis; assembly: GCA_021605145.1. NCBI lineage: Eukaryota > Viridiplantae > Streptophyta > Magnoliopsida > Poales > Poaceae > Aegilops > Aegilops bicornis. Next base: position 55,457,547 of record CM038670.1, read on the forward strand.
CGACTCCTAAAAATGAGTCGAACAAAATGAACTTTAAAACGGCAAACATGCATAAAATTTTTAAATGCTCATTTTTGCCTAAGCAAAATAAATCTTCCAAAACCAAATTTGATTTATTTATAATATCATCATTTTTCCTAAATGTTGGGAAAGTCATAGTATTCCCTCTCTTAAGTTTTTATTGGAAAAACTTTATGAAGATAATTAAATAAATCCAATGATCCTATTTTTCAAAATTTGAGAAATCCCAAATATGAAAATAATGAAACTTCCAACTCTCTCCGAGGGTCCTTGAGTTGCGTGAAATTTTCTAGGATCGGAAAATGCGAGAAAATATGATATGCATGATGACCTAATGTATAACATTCCAAATTGAAAATTTGGGATGTTACAAACCTACCCCTTAAGATGAATCTAGCCCTCGAGATTCGGGTTGGCTAGAAAATAGGTGAGGTGGTCCTTGAGCAAAACTTCCTCTCTTTCCCAAGTGGCTTCATCCTCGGTGTGGTGGCTCCACTGAACTTTGCAAAACTTGATAACCTTGCTGCGGGTAACTCACTGGCATAATCGAGAATCTTAACGGTTTCTCCTCATATGTCAAGTCATCCTTCAACTGAATTGCCTCCGGTGCACCGTGTCTCTTAACGGTACCTCTGCTATCTCGGGTGACATTTCTTCAATCGAGAAACATGGAATACATCATGAACTCCCGACAGTCCTTCCGTAATTCCAACTTATAAGCAACTTCTCCCATGAGTTGCAAAATCTTATACGGTCCAACGAAACGGGGTGCTAACTTTCCTTTAACTCCAAAACGCTTAACTCCTCGAAGCGGGGATACTCTGAGATATACTCTGTCTCCAACTTCATATTCAATCGCCTTGCGCTTTGAATCGGCATAGCTCTTTTGTCTAGACTGGGCTACCTTGAGCCTGTCTCAATCAACTTAACTTTCTGTTCAGACTCCTTTATCAAATCTGGTCCAAACAACTGACGATCTCCAGTTTCGTCCCATAACAACGGTGTCCTGCACCTTCTTCCATACAAAGCCTCGAAAGGTGCCATCTTCAAGCTGGTTTGGTAACTGTTGTTGTAGGAAAATTCTGCATCTGACAAATTGTCATCCCAGCTAGATCCATAATCTAGGGCACAAGCTCTCAAAGATGTCCTCCAAAATCTGATTGACTCTCTCTCTGTCCATCGGTCCGTGGGTGGAAAGCATCTTGAATTCCAATCGGGTTCCCAAGGTCTCATGCAATCTGGTTCCAAAATTTCGAGGTAAACCGGGTTCCTCTATCGATACGATGCTCCTCGGAACTCCGTGTAAGCACACAATTCTGGTCATGTATATCTTTGCCAACTTAGCACTGCTATAGGTAGTCTTGACTGGAATGAAATGAGCTACCTTGGTCAACGGTCGACTATAACCCAAATCGAGTCATATCCTGAACGGGTCTTTGGCAAACCTGTGATGAAATACATGCCTAGTTTATCCCACTTCCATTCGGGTATCGGCAATGGTTGTAACAATCCTGCTGGCTTCTGATGTTCTGCCTTTACTTTCTGACATACATCGCAAACTGCTACATATTCCGCAATATCCTTCTTCATTCCGGTCCACCAGAAAGTATTCTTCAAATCCAAGTACATCTTGGTATTTCCTGGGTGAATCGAATAGGGTGAATCATGAGCTTCTTGTAAAATCAACTTCCTGATCTCCGGGTCATTGGGCACATAAACACGGTCTTCAAACCATAGGGTATCGTGCTCGTCCTCACGAAATCCTTTAGCTTTTCCTTTGCTCATTTTCTCCTTTATAGAGGCAACTTCCTTATCTGCCTTTTGGGCTTCTCTGATTTTGTCCATCAGTGTCGACTGAATCTCCAATGTCGCTGCATAGCCTCTCGGAACTATTTCCAAACATAGCTCTCGAAGGTCCTCGGCTAACTCATTGGGTATTCCTCCCATCATTAGGGTATTGACGTGGCTCTTACGGCTCAATAAATGCCTTTCTGACATTAGCCTTCCCGGTGATAATGCAATCTCATGTCATAATCCTTGATAAGCTCTAACCATCTCCTTTGTCCGAGATTCAATTCATACGGGTGAAGATGTACTTCAAACTCTTGTGATCCGTATATACTGCACAATGATTTACAATGAGAAAAAGTCTCCACGTCTTCATGGCATGCACAACGGCTGCTAACTCCAAATCATGAGTTGCATAATTCAACTCATGGGGCTTAAGTTGTCGTGAAGCATACGAAACAACTCTTCCTTCCTGCATAAGCACTGCTCCAAGTCCTCGACGTGAAGCGTCGTAATACACCTCATAATCCTTAGTCCGATCCGCAATATCAAGACCGGTGAGGTGACCGATCTTTTCTTCAACTCCTGAAAACTTGCCTCACAGTCCTCGATCCATATAAATTTGTTTTCCTTCTTCAACAATTCTGTCATAGGCTTAGCAATCCTTGAGAAATTCTCAATGAACCTCCGTAGTATCCTGCGAGTCCAAGGAAACTCAATCTCTCCAACTGTCGTTGGTGCTTCCCATTTGGTTACGGTCTCAACTTTTGTGGGGTCAACTGCTATCCCTTCTCCGGATATAACATGTCCGAGAAATCCAACTTCCTTTAGCCAAAACTCACATTTGCTGAACTTGGCATACAACTGGTGTTCCCTCAGTTTCTCCAAAACCAATCGCAAATGTTCCTTGTGTTCCTCTTCATTCTTCGAGAATATAAAAATGTCATCAATGAACACCACGTTAACTTATCCAAAAACTCCATAAACACTTTGTTCATCGTGTTCATGAAATAGGCTGGTGCGTTAGTCATCCAAATGACATAACGGTATACTCAGATAGTCCATATCTCGTGGTAAATGTTGTCTTGGGTATGTCCTGCTCCCGAATCTTCAATCGATGGTACCACGATCGCAAGTCGATCTTGGAAAACACCTTGGCTCCTTGCAAGCGATCAAACAGATCATTTATCATAGGTAGTGGGTACTTGTTCTTGATTGTTACTTCATTCAATCCACGATAATCAACAACCATTCTTAACGATCCATCCTTCTTCTCCACTAGCAAAACGGGTGATCCCCAAGGTGATGAACTTGGGCGTATAAAACCTTTATCCAATAGTTCCTTAATCTGCTTCTTGATTTCCGCCAAATCCTGTGCTGGCATCCTATACGGTCGCTTCGATATTGGGCCTGTTCCTGGCAAAAGTTCTATCAAAAACTCAATGTCTCTATCCGGTGGCATTCCCCGCAACTCTTCCTAAATACATCAGGAAAATCCTTCACCACCGGTACTTCTTCCCGCACCACTCGATAAGCAATTAACTTGCGCTCTTCTCGGTGATGCCGTGATACATACTTAATCCTTCTTCCTTCCGTGTGGTGAGCAAAATTGACTTTGTGGTGCAATCTATGTTTCCTCCATACCTTGATAACCAATCCATACCTAATATCACATCCAATCCTTGGGATTCCGTAACTATTAGGTCCGAGGGGAAAACATAGTGTCCAATCCTTAATGGCAAATGATCACACCATTTACTAGCCATGTACTCTTGCTCCGGTGAGGTTACTAGCATGGGTGACCTAAGGGCTTGGGTTGGTAACTTGTACTTATCCACAAATCCCCTTGATATGTATGAATGCGATGCACCAAAGATGTCGAAAAGAACAACTGCAGTAAATGACTTAACCAAAAACTTACCGATTACTGCATCAGGCTGATCTTCAACCTCCTCCACTTCAATGTGGTTCACCTGTCCCCTGGTGAAAGGGTTGGGCTTCTTTCCAGAGCTTCCATTGCCATTTCCATTCTGGCCTTCTGGACAGTCATTGGCATAATGCCCAGTCTTGCGGCACTTAAAGCAAGTAATATGACTCAGGTCTACTTTGGATGGTGTTGACGGGTTGATGCGATTCTGTCCATTACTTCCTCCATTCTCGTTCCCATTCTTGGTGCTGTTATGGTTATGCGAATTACCTCCTCCATGGGTATGCTGAAACTGAATTCCTGATTTAGGGGTATAACGAGGTTTCTGCTGAGCTCCAGAGTTATACTTCCCTTGCCCATACTTCCGCTTACAGTTCTGAATTTGCTGCTGCTTTCCTTCAATCATGAGGGCTCGGTCTACTAACTCCTGATAGTTATTGAAACTGGCTACCATCAACGGCATGCTGAACTCATCATTCAGTCCTTCTAGAAACTTCTCCTGTTTAGCTGCATCAGTAGCAACGTCATCTGGGGCATAACGTGCTAGTTTACTAAAGTCATCCACGTCTTGTCCAACAGTCCTTCCTCCTTGGCGTAAATTGCGAAACTCACGCTTCTTCATGGTCATAGCTCCTGCCGAGACATGGGCGGTCTGAAAAGCTTGCTGAAATTGATCCCATGTGACAAGTGTCTCAGGGTAAGTGGCTGTGAAATTCTCCCACCATGCTTCACAAGGGTCCTTCAAGTCGATGTGCTGCAAACTTCACTCTTTCTCCATCCGTGCATCCTGCAGTGGTCAGCTCCTTCCTATCTTGCGGAGCCGGTCATCTCGCTACAATTGGCTCGGTGCTCTTTGGAATACACCGGACGGGTTTAGTCTAAGGAAACGAAGTCGGATGATCCGCAGTGGTGGTGGCGGTGGGTTGTTGTTGTTGTTGTTGTTGCCACAGTTACGCACCAATGTTTGAATCAGGTATTCTACGCCGGATCGATTGGGTGATCTCTGGCGGAAAAACGAATCCGAGGTCGCGTCTGGAGGCATCCGATGGGTTTAGAAAAGATGAGAATTTAGAATAGAATGAGGTCTAAGGGGAATCACTACCCAAATGCACATGAGCAAATACACACAAAATCACTTCATTCAATCAAACAAAGGCTTACAACAATCTAACTATCGCAAAAGTGCGTGTACTATAATGTTTACATGGAGGGAATACTACTAATATGTGGGGGACTTCTACTAATTTGAACCGGTGGAAGACTCCATGATGTCTGCTCCAATTTCGCCTTCGTAGTCGGGTTCACTTGGATCCGAATCGGTGTCGTCGATGTTGATGTAGTCGCTTGGGCAACCGACATACTGGTCTTCATTCCTGAGCGCCAACTTCCTCTTCAGTTCTTCAATCTCGTACTTAAGATCGTTATTGTGTCTTGCTAGAGCTACGATCTCGTCCATATAGTCCTTATAGTTGTCTTTAGTTCTTCTTCAAGTTCGATGATCTTTCCCTTTGCATTCTGCAATTCCAACATATCATTGCACATCTGGTTCTCCTGGCGTCGAATGTGCTGGTTTAACTCCTGGATGAACGCTGCAATGGATCTATCCTTCTTGGTGCTGACGACGTCCCATTTGTCATCTCGGCGTCCGCAAATCTGGTAGATTGTGTCCTTAAGGTCTTCTTGATAAACTTCTCCAATGCGTCCCATGGTGATGTGAGCTGCCATGCTCTTTCCCAGACTCCAAGTTGGTGCACTGAAAACACTATCTATAGGCTTGGGGATTGGGGCGAATGTCCTTCCTGGACCGTGAGCGTGACTCTTCCAGCGCTCCTCTTCGTGCGAGTGGCGTTGAAAGTCCCGTGAAGCTTGGTAGTCCAATGTTCGTGTACTTGGTAACTTCCTTCAAGTGAAATCCAAAAGGTGTGCCTTCATCCGGTTGGGTGTACTTGATCTTCAAGGCCCTTCATCCTAAAGAGAGTAGAAAAGATGAGGAGTTAGAAAATGGGAAGAGAATAGTGATCTATGGCTTTATCTTAGTGGTCGTGTCCTATAGTCAGCGTGTGCTCTGATACCATTCTCTGTAGCGACCAGACCCGAATGGATCTAGCGCTCTGTGCTCAGTGTCATCCCTGGATCAGTAATGCTGACACCACACAAGATTGAAGGATTTATAGCAGAGTAGCAATCACACACTTATTACATCGTTGTCCACAAGGGAACTTAATACAATAATATGGCTTAAGGCCATCTAATAATAACAGCGGAAGGCTTGGAAGACAAGTGAGTCCATCAACTCCAACGGCATCACTGAGTATAGAACCACGGCCTAACACCTTACTCGTCATTCGAAAAGTCTCGCAACGTGAAAAGTTACAAAACGGTCAGCGAAGACATGGAATATGCCGCAATGTAACACATAGAGAATAATGAAGCAACAAGCCTATACTACATGCATATATGGCTGGTGGTAAGGTTCTCTGATTTACATTTTTGCATAAAGCCGATTTTTCCCTACATCAAAGGAATAAGTTTATTTAACTATCATGGTGGTTGTTAAACATTGAGAATGGTTGACATCCTCAATCCCAATTAAAAGTACTCATTAAAAACCCAATAACTTTATTATTAGAAGTAACATGTTGAGATTCACATGATATTCAAGTACTAGATACTCAAGATATGTCCATAACCGGGGACACGGCTAATCATGATTAGTTTTTACACTCTGCAGAGGTTTGCGCACTTTTCCCCACAAGACTCGATCGCCTCCGTTTGGTTCTCGCACTACATGGTGTTTGAGAAACGGATGACCGAGACATAGTCTTTCGTAAGCGCTTAGCACCTTACATGTGGGTAGACCGTACCAACCTACATCCCCTACATCAGCTAGCCTACCCGTAAGAGTTCGCACAACTTAGTCAACTACGCCAGAGCCCATAATTGGCTTGTGGCTGCACACGGAAGTTTCCAGTTTGAATAATCTTATGATCCCTTAGAGCCCGGGTGGCGGTCCAAGAAATACAGTAAGTCCTCGATAGAAACCAGTGCCTCAATCCACCCAGATGTGTGTTTAGGTTGCCACCTTAGATAAACCATTAATTAACAATCTCACACCTGTCATGGATATTCACTCACCCAATCCACGTCTACTAGCATAGCATGGCATAATCAAGCAAACGTAGAAGTAACTCCCAAGGTTTCATAAGTAAAACAGGTAATAGGTACTACCTCAATCTACTTCCCTTCCCACAATTTAATTAGATCCTAAACATGCAAGTGTTTGAGGGTTTGATCTAATGCAATAAAACTGGGTAGTAGAAGAGGTATGATCAAAGTGTTACTTGCCTTGCTGATGATCCGCGAGTCCTAGAGATTCAAGTAACAAGCGGCGACCGGTGATCTAACGCAGACAATCAACAAGAATTCAATAAGTACTCATCTAATGCACAGGTAAATCTCTAATAAAATATCTAACCAGAGATTTCAACTTAAGAACCCTGGTTGCAAAAGAATCTAATCAAATAAAGCATCGAAAGTCGTAACTCGAGAGAGAACGACTCGGTTTAGAAAACTGAAATTAGGTCAAAATCTCACAGTAGCAAAACTCTGTGAAAGTAGGTTAGTCGGAACGGCGGTTTCATAACAAAACTCCAGGCGCTTGAATCACCTGATTCCGATAAACGAGCAAGAAATAAAACAGATTTGAAAATCGGATCAGAAATTGAATCTGAAAAATAATGGATTAAATCCGGTTTAAAAGAAAACGACGAACGGATTAAATAACGGACGTTCGTTAACAGAACTAATCCAACGAACGCGTTCATTGAAACGAACGGGTCGGTGAACGTTCACTAAATAAGAAAACCGAAAAAATAAAACCATCTAGGTTTTTTTGAAAAACCGAACATCGCAAAAACCGGATCGGTCTTTTAACAAAAACCGGATCGGATCGGGCGGGCGGCTACCTCCGGCGCTCTTCACGGCGGGGCTCGGCGGGCTCATGGCTCGGGCGACGGCGGCGAGGGGGCGGCGAGGTCGGCGAGGGGCGGCGAGGTCACGAGGGCTCCGGGTCCCAAGGCCGGGCGAGGGCGGCGAGGGCGACGCGGCGGCTTCAAGGGCGGCGGCGGGCGGCTCGGGTTGGGAGGCGGCGGCGACGGGCGGGTTGAGGGGAGAGGGGGGGCGGCGGGTTAAATAGGGGGGCACCGGGTGGCTTGGGAAGGGGGCACGGGCGGGCGGCGGCTGCGGGCCGAGCCGAGTGGGGCGGCGGGCGGGCGGGACTCACGCGGGAGGGAGAGGGAGGTGGGCCGGGCGCCGGGCCGGGCCCGCTGGTGGCCGGCCGGGCCTTGGCCTGTGCGCGTTTTTTAATAAAACAAAACGAATAAAAAAATACCAAATGAACTCCGATTTAAATAAAACAAATTTTCCCCGACTCCTAAAAATGAGTCGAACAAAATGAACTTTAAAACGGAAAACATGCATAAAATTTTTAAATGCTCATTTTTGCCTAAGCAAAATAAATCTTCCAAAACCAAATTTGATTTATTTATAATATCTTCATTTTTCCTAAATGTTGGGAAAGTCATATTATTCCCTCTCTTAAGTTTTTATAGGAAAAACTTTATGAAGATAATTAAATAAATCCAATGATCCTATTTTTCAAAATTTGAGAAATCCCAAATATGAAAATAATGAAACTTCCAACTCTCCGAGGGTCCTTGAGTTGCGTGAAATTTTCTAGGATCGGAAAATGCGAGAAAATATGATATGCATGATGACCTAATGTATAACATTCCAAATTGAAAATTTGGGATGTTACAATTCAAGTTCAAGTTCCAGGAAGGACGTTCATGCCAGTCACTGAGCCTATAGAGTTTTCCCTTGATGCACCAACCTGGAGTTTAGGGACGAGCATGGAAGCTCACATCACCATGGGACACATTGGAGAAGTTTATCACCAGGAGCTTAAGGATACTACCTACCAGATTTGTGGGCTTATTTAGATGAGCAATGGGAGATGGTCAACACCAGGAAAGACATATCAGTTGCAGCTTTCATCGAGGAGTTAAACCAGCACATTCGACGCCAGGAGAACCAGATGAGTGCAGGCATGATGGATCTGAAGGAAACCATGATCAAGATCATGGAACTGGAGGAAGAACTCAAGTATACACGCGATGGACATGAGGAGGAAATATCAACTCTAGTCGAGAAGAATGATGATCTGAAGAAGAACCTAAGAGTGTTCATGGGATTTCCAGCAACTGGAGAAGACAAAGGTCGCACTTGTCTCGAGAATTACATCATCATCGACGATACCGACTCGGACCCGGATGATAGTGATGATGACTACATTGATGAAGCTGGAGCGGATATCATGGAGTCTTCATCGGAGCAGTTTTTCTAGTAGACCACCATAAAGTAGTGGAATTTCCCTCCATGTATCTATTATAGTCTGAGCACTTTGTAACGATAGATAGACCGTTGTATGCCCTTGCTTGTTTGAATGAAGTGTTTTGATTGCAATTTGCCTCATGTGCATATGGGTAGTGTTTTCCCTCTAGACCTCATTCTATTCTATATTCTCGTCTTTTCTAAACCCTCAGATGCCTCCGAGACATGACAATGGATTCGCTTTCCCACCGGAGCTCACCCAGTAGATCCAGCAGCAGAATGCATTGATGCAGATACTAGTCCAGAATCAGAATCAGGGGAACAACAACAACAATAATAATCCACCACCACCACCACCTGTTGATCACTTAACCCGTTTTCTTAGACTGAATCCGCCGGTGTTCTCCAGTAGCACCGAGCCGATTGTTGCAGATGATTGGCTTCGCAAGACAGCCAGGGAGCTGATCACTGCAGGATGCACAGATGCGGAGAAGGTGCAATTTGCCGCACATCTGCTTGAGGGACCCGCAGCATCATGGTGGGAGAATTTCACAGCCACTTATCCAGCAGACACTGTCACATGGTATCGGCCAGAAGCTTTTCAGATCGCCCATGTTTCAGCAGGAGCTATGGCCATGAAGAAGCGTGAGTTTCGCAACTTGCGCCAGGGAGGAAGATCAGTTGGCCAGTATGTGGATGATTCCAGTAAGCTAGCATGTTATGCCCCAGATGACGTTGCTACGGATGCAGCTAAGCAAGAGAAGTTTCCGGAAGGGCTGAATGATGAGCTGAGCATGCAGTTGATGGCAGCAAGTTTCAACAACTACCAGGAGTTGGTAGATCGTGCTCTCATGATTGAAGGGAAGCAGCAGCAGATTGAAAACCGCAAGAGGATGTATGGACAAGGGACGTACAATTACGGAGCCCAATGAAGCCCTGCTTTTACTCCGAAGTCGAGGAGGACAGTTTCAAAGATACCCATGGAGGAGGTAGCTCAAGCACAATCACAATGGTCCCAAGAATGGTACCGGAAATGGAGGAAGTAGTAGCCAGAACCGTACCAACCCCTCAACACCAACCAAGAAAGATCTGAGTCAAGTCACCTGTTTTAAGTGCCAAAAGACCGGACATTACGCAAATGAATGTCCTGAAGGCCAGACTGGAAATGGCAATGGAAACTCCGGGAAGAAGCCGAACCCTTTCAACCTAGGACAAGTGAACCACGTTAGCGTGGAGGAGGTTGAAGCTCAGCCGGAATCTTGATAATAGGTAAGTTTTTGGTTAAGTCATTTCTTCGCTTTTCGTTCTTTGATAATCTTTGGTGCATCGCATTCATACATATCAAGGGGATTTGTGGATAAGTATAGACTGCCCACTAGGGTTCTAAAAACACCCATGCTAGTAACCTCACCAAGAGTAGAGTATATGGCCAGTCGAGGATGTTTTCAAGTTCCGTTGGGTATAGGCAATCATGTTTCTCCCTCGGATTTAATTATTTTGGAATCCCAAGGTTTGGATATGATTCTGGGTATGGATTGGCTATCAATGTATGGAGGAAACATTGATTGCGCCAGTAAGATGATTCTGCTTACTACCCCAGAAGGGAAAAGGATAAGGTATGTATCAAGGCATGAGCCGAGGAGGATGCACGTAAATTCCTTATCAGGAGTTGTGCAGGAGGAAGTACCAGTAGTGAAGGATTTTCCTGATGTATTTCCAGAGGAGTTGCCAGGCATGCCACCAAACAGAGACATTGAGTTTTTGATCGAGCTTTTGCCAGGCACAGGGCCAATATCCAAGAGACCATACATGATGCCCGCAAAAGAATTGGAGGAGATTAAAAGTCAGATTAAGGAGTTACTGGATAAAGGATACATTCGCCCAAGTTCTTCACCTTGGGGATCACCAGAACTTCTAGTGGAGAAGAAGGACGGATCGTTAAGGATGGTTGTTGATTATCGAGGATTAAATGTGGTAACCATCAAGAATAAGTACCCACTGCCAATGATCAATGATCTGTTTGACCGACTACA